>OV702296.1:206945217-208195217 GCA_916181665.1 Avena sativa
ATGAGAAGTGTTATATTTTACTTTTTGCACTTCTTATTTTAGTTTGCAATCTCTATTATATGATTGATCTTGTTGATTAGTATTGGTATCAGTTTGGGAGCATCAAGTAAATCTAAATTGGTTTTGGCAAACCAATCTCTGGTCAGTAGCAACACTTTTTGAGGTTTGAAAGGAAAAGAGAAAAGCACTTACAGGTATTTTTAATTAAGTTTCTTTATTTCTTGATTTGCTCATAAGCTTAGTATTCTTTAGTTAAGATCTTTTGTGTTTTCAAGGAAGAATGCATGTTTGGTTTTATCACTTGTGTGTTTGCTTGTTTCCTTCAACTCTTCTGCTTACTACCTAGCCTTGCTAGCCAAAAACCTGTATTGAGAGGGAATACTTCTCATGCATCCAATCCTCAAAACCCAAAACCTATGCCATTTGTGTCGACCATATATACCTATTAGCATTATTGCTATTCCAAGTAAATTTTCGAGTTTCATCTACCTTTCAAGTTAAAAATTCTTTTGTTATGTGAAAACTAGTTAGTAAAGTTCTCATGAACTTGATGGCACACTTTATTTTTCTTGCCCCTAATAAACTTGAACCATTGTGTCATCTATGTTGCATATGATTGCACTTATACATTAGGATTAGCAGAACCATGTTGTCACGGAGAACGCTTTCAACACCTGTAAATATCTACCCCGTTGAAATCATGCTCTTTTGTTTATGGATGTCGACCGTGTGAAATAAAAGGGGAGCTTGTAAGTCCATGGAGTTATGTATATGTGTTAGAGAAACGCCTGAGCCATGTGTAATCATGGTGGAATCTTGCAGCATAACCATAGTGAGTATTCTATAAAGCATTCTTCTTATAAAAAAAGAGATACGAGATACAGAAAAAAAAGAAAAAAAAAGGAAAGAGAGAAAAAAGCACCATATTCCCATGGTAAATAAGAATATTGCTAAGATGCTCATTGTCTATTGCCTTGTCATTTTGATATGAGATAGCTCCTGTGTCATGTGCAAGGGTACCCCGTTGGTTGTTGTGGATATACCAAATGGGTATACCTACGGCATAGTCTCATACCGGCAAGCCCGGGTGGCCCATAGTTGGTGGTTAGTCCTATGGCATAACCGGACGTCCCAGTTGCTGATAGACAAGACGAAGGTCCAGCGGGGATAAAGGAAGGTGACGTGCCACCCCCTAAGATGAAAGTTGGCGCCTTGGAGGACACGAAGACTAGTTAGTGTCTAGGACTCTATAACCGTATTCGGCTGGGACTCTCCATGTAACCCTAGGTCCTGACGTCCTTATAAGCCGGCCTACGGGAGCCTTTAGGGCAGAACACCAAGTGCATAGCACTACTCGCACACAGCGAACCCTCCAATCCTGTAACTCGACGTATTGCCATTATAGTGATTTATAGCAGAAGTAGGATCTCGCCACCGTCGTGATATCTGAACCTAGGTAACTATGTCAAGCTAACCCGGACGCTCTCCGTCTTCCCCCATGTCTCTAAACTCGCTGTTCGGATACCCCTATGTCGTACGTGTCGACTGAACCACGACAATTGGCGTCCACCTTGGGGCAAGAGGCACTTATAGCACGGATCCGAGCGGCATACTTGGCCGTCTTCGACGATGGCCAAATCGGATCACCGCCGACGCGCCGACTTCATCATCGCTCTTGAGAGTCTGTAGACGATTTAGTTTCTCTCCTCTCGGGCGTGTGATCGAGTCGACGACGTTGCAAAAATCTATATCAACACGTTCAAAGCGCGCTACAGCGACGCGATGCGGTTGATTGAAAATCATCAATCCTAGTAGCAGCCGATGTATCCGTACTGGAGCTGATCCGTACGTCTAAGATGGGGCGCGATCCGTTTTCTGGTATTTGGCGGCTTCATGGGCCATGGCGAAGATGCCTTCGGTCTCGTAGTGCTTACTAGGCTTGGGCCTGATCGATCTAGCCAAAATACGTACTGCGTGTACGCAAGTACCAATAGGTCTGAGACTAATAAATTACTAGGACTAGTGATTATCAGCTATGTATTGGCAGAGACGCATGGACCAGTTCTAAAAAGAAAAGAGGCAACATCTTAATAATTCAAGCGTCACCAACGTTGATCGTTGATGCCGGCTCAGGACCGACTTGGACTATTCCGACATCCTGACCAATGGTTGTGTTCCGAGAATCAAAGGGATAGCGAGTTTTGGAAAACCGTCTGTCCCGACGGCTTACACCGCTAGCTGGGATGCCAAGTAAAGTACGACCGCTCTCATCATTGAAATTGCAACGTATAGCTAATTGACGACCTTCACGACTAGCTAGATGCACCCCGAGAATTTTTTGGCTTCGTCTAAGCAGATTCGTCTTTGCCGTGAACTCGCCGACTTCGCTCAAACAGCTAAGTACCCTGTTTATATTTATTATTTTAATTGTTTATGATCATCAGATTAAAATTGGTTCACTCATATCTTGAGTCTTTTACCACTTCAATTTTGGTCATACCTTTTTTCACGATTTACCTTGCGCTCGTGAGTATAAAATTTTTACTGGCTTGCCGTTTTAAAGCCCCAGTACCATGCAAAAAACCCGCCTTCGGGCAGTAGCTTAAGTTTTCTAGATACACATTTTTTGTTGTTTTTATGTGGATTCCGGAGTAGTGACTTCTCGGCACTCAAAGTCGGCGTTTTGGCCTTGGGTTCTGGACGGTGTCATTAGGCATCATCATCCAAGGGCATGGTTCTGTGCTGCGAGTCTTCCGTCTCACGAAAGTTCAAGCATAAAAACCAGAATAATGGATAAGCCAACACTTGCTTAAACAAAAAATTTACATAAACTGTTCAAATTAGTTGATTTTTTCCTCCTAAACAGTTTTATGTTGTCCAGCTGTTGCATTATTTCAGCTCTATAGCATTTATTCAAGGGCCATGTTTGTTCCGCCTTACATTTTTTTGTTGGATACGATTAAAGGAACAATTTAATACATTTGTATTTTTATGTTTATGTTTCAGGTACATAACGCTTGGACATTGCCGTCTTCCTTGGATTAAGGTGGTTTAAGACGGATTTTCACTAGGCTTGACGCCTCGGGGGATGCAATTGCAATTGTTGACCAAGACTTCAGCCGCCTTTGAGGATGTTGGGTCGACGCTCGGGGGCTTGACATCTCTAATTTAAGAGCTTTGTCTGGCCTTGCATCCAAGCCGAAACAATCTCGGGGGCTACAGTACGATGATCTCCAAGACATGGTTTGGTTCTCTTTGAGCATCAAGCCGAAAATTTCATGTGAATTCCACCTTGACGCTCAGAGGCTACACCGATGCTGAATTTTTTGTGAAGTCTCTCTAGAGCACCAAGCCGAAATTATTTCCGACTTGGCGCTCAAGGGCTACACTATTCACATTTTCTCTAAAGCTACTCTGAGAGCAACAAGACGAATTTCTTTTGAAACTCCGACTTGGCGCTCGGTGGCTACAATAGTTTGATGTACAATTATGCATGTTCTTTTGAGCATCAAGACGCCTTCGACGAAGCCGACTCAATGCTCGGGGGATACATATGGTTATGTCAACAAAACTTTCAAGACGGTGAAGAATCTGGCTAGCGAAACTTAGAGGCTTGACATTAACTTTACCTTCACGGAACTTTCCTGGGTTACACGGCTCGATGGCCTGAACATCCATGACTTGAGAGGCTCTAAGAGCTTAATTTGGCAAGCTCTTATGTATGTAACTTTGCTGGCTCTAAGTCGGTAGTTTGGTAGCCTTTACGACCGTGGCCCAGTAGCCGTGATTTTTTCCGGTTTACATATCGTCCTGCATGGATGATGATATTGAAGACGTTCCTAGATCTTGGAAGAATCACTAACGATTAGTTAGAGAGTTCTCCGCCTTGGAATCGTTCGCAGGAGCATACAAGGAATTATCTAGCTAGGCTTAGTCAGATGAGAATATGATATGGGAGCTCTCCAAGATTCTTCGCGAAGCACGCCTACAGGTTGAAAACGACATGATGCTTACGCTCAAAGCTAGACGGAGGAACGCTAGTATCTTGAAGAACTCCGGAGGCTACTGTTGTGGATATAAAAAATGGGTATACCTATGGCATAGTCTCATACCGGCATGCCCGGGTGGCCCACAGTTGGTGGTTAGGCCTATGGTATAACCGGGCGGCCCAGTTGCTGATAGACAAGACGGAGGTCCAGCGGGGATAAAGGAAGGTGACATGCCACCGCCTAATATGGAAGCCGGCGCCTTGGAGAACACGGAGACTAGTTAGTGTTAGTCTAGGACTCTATAACCGTATTCGGCTGGGACTCTCCATGTAACCCTAGGTCCTGACGTCCTTATAAGCCGGCCTACGGGAGCCTTTAGGGCAGAACACCAAGTGCATAGCACTACTCGCACACAGCGAACCCCACAATCCTGTAACTCGGCGTATTGCCATTATAGTGATTTATAGCAGAAGTAGGATCTCGCCACAGTCGTGAGATCTGAACCTAGGTAACTATGTCAAGCCGACCCGGACGCTCTCCGTCTTCCCCCACGTCTCTATACTCGCCGTTGGGATACCCGTATGGCGTACGTGTCAACAGAACCACGACATTGGCAGTTCTCTACGATACACATGTATTTACTATGACAAGAACTTACCAGTAACTAAAGTTGAGTAGCATGAGGAGCGTACCTTGTTCTTAAAGGACATGAGATTTCCAACTTATACTTCGTCAAGCATATACTCCATATTTGTTCACTTTAACCTTAATCACATCAAGATGAAGGGCAAAGAGAGGTCAAAGCTAGAAAGTGCCATAATCTTTTGAAAGATCTTTATGAAACTTGGAGTCCCTGTTTCCCTCTTAGAAGGGCACTTTCTTTTACTTCTTAGTTGAGTTAGTAAACCTATTCCTTTCTATCTCCAGCAAACATTTGAGTTATTTTGTTTCAATCATTCATATGATGATTTATTCAATCATGTTCCTTTTCTTCTTTGTTTTGCACAAAACTCTTATCTGAATGTGTATTACTTTGAAAGCTATCATTGTGAAAATCATTTTATGTTGAGCCAAAAGACTCTTGTCATAAACTTCATTGCAAAAGCTTTGTTTGAAAACTATATGATTTGTCAACTGTTCTCTGACCAAGAACAAAGTTTGCCATTACCAATTATGATTTGTCTTTATGTATCATTATTATAACTCCCATACTCGTTGCAAGTTAAGTTATATAATGGTGAGTTGCTTTCTATTATGAGTTGTCTGTTGGTAAGTTCATGCTTCTTGTCCGTATTCTTTTTATCAACACTTCACTCCATAAACCTGTGGACATGTTTACTGATCTTAGTTTTTGCTTGGGGACAAGCAAGGTCTAAGCTTGGGGGAGTTGATACATCCATTTTGCATCACTATTCAATATCATAATTTACTTCTATTCATTGATATATTTAAGATTAAGATGTGTTACTTATGTCATTTCAATCTATTTTTGCATATTGGATGATTCTTGGAGGATGGACTGCCAGAGTCAGGATTCTGATGGAAAAAGCGGTGTTTGGATGCAATTTTCGCGAAGATCAGAAAATACCAGAAAATACTTGGAAAATTCTATTTTGTCCAGAAGACGAAGGAAGCCAGAAGGGGAGGCAGAGTTGGGCCATAGGGGGCCTACACTCCCCCAAGAGCGGGCCACCTTGGGCCGTGCCACCAGGCGGTGTGGCCACCTTGGCCCACCTCCCGCTCCGCCCTTTCGCCTATAACAACCTCCCGAAACCCTAAAGTTCAAAGAGCGACAAAAGAAAGATTCCGCCGCCTCTGTGGGGCGGAACCTACAGAGAGAGAAAGAGCTCTCCGACAGGAAGATTTCTGCCGAGGAAATTCCTCCGGCAGGAAGATTTCTGTCGGTGGCCACACCCTATGGTGGCGCGGGCCCACCCTGGGCGCGCCACCAGGGGGTGTGGCCCCCCTGGTCCTCCATCGACCTTGCCTCCTTCGCCTATAAGAAGCCTCTGATGAGAAAACCCAAAAACATCCATCATACATCCAGAAAAAGTTCCGCAGCGCTGCCAACACCGAAGGGGAGATTCGAGGGACATAAGTCTCTGTTTTGGCACCCTGTCGGGACGGGGAAGTGCCCCCAGAGCCATCTTCATCGATCTCCACCATCTGCATCACCATTGCTGATTCCCATGATGAGGAGGGAGTAGTTCTTCCTCAGGGCTAAGGGCTCTACCGGTAGCTATGTGTTCATCTCTCTCTCTATGCATGATCTTGTTTTGGTCATGAGCTTTCTAATCAAGTAGATCTACTGTATTACTCAAGTGCTTAAACCAATCTCTGCTCTCCCCAAGTGTGTGAAAGTGACAGCGTGTGCACCGTGGTGGCACTTAGGCTAGAGGTTACATAAATACTCAATTTCTTTAATAGATCTATGTTTTTCCCCACGTGTGTGAAAGTGACAGCATGTGCACCATGTGTGGCACTTACGCTAGATTATATACATATTTATCATGAGTTATATTTCGAGTTGGTTGTGTCTATGAAATTGTGGTGTTTGTTGGAACCATCTAGCGCTAAAGGTGACACTATGGGGTTATCTAGATGGGGAAGGCAACCTTTAAGGAGTGCTTTTGTATACCTACTGTGGATTAGAGTGTCAAACCGGTGAGTAGTCAGGGTAGTATCATGAAGAGAATATATTTATATGAGAGTGTTCACTAGTGAAAGTATGATCCCTAGGCCTTATTTCTAAACATTGAAACACCGTTTGCATCTAAATCTTTTGCATGTTTGCTTGCTTTCATCTTTATTTCAGTTTGCCTTTAGTCTATCCCACGTCGACAAGTAAGAAGCTCTTTTCTAGCACCATTACCACTTGTATTTCACTATCTCTTCGCCAAACTAGTGCACCTATATATCTGACAAGTGTATTTGGTGTGTTGGGGACACACGAGACTTATTGTATCTTGATTGCATGGTTGCTTGAGAGGGATACCTTTGACCACTTCCTCCCTGAGTTTGATAAACCTTGGGTAATCCACTTAAGGCAAACTTGCTTCTAATCTACAAACCTCTGCACTTGGAGGCCCAACAACTATCTACAAGAATAGAATTGTGTAGACATCAAGCTATTTTCTGGCGTCGTTGTTGGGGAGGTAAGGTAAAAGGTACTCACATCCTCCGGTGTGAGTGCTCGAAGTTATTTCCTTTAGATTCTGCAATTTTGCCTTTTTGTTTCTTGTTTTCACTAGTTAGGCTTAATGGAAAACAACAACAAAAATTAGATAGCTTTATAGTATTTATCTTGAGTTAGGACATGAAGTGTTTGAAGAGAAAATTTTAAAAAACCTATGGAACTTTATTTGCATGCTAATAGCAATGCTATTAGTATGAATTCTTTGAACACCATTATTTCTAATGCTATAGAAACGTCTAATCTTGGGGAGGCTAGTTTTGATGAGCATGCTATTTTTTGTCCCCCAAGCATGGAGGAGAAAATTTACTTTGATGATACTTTACCTCCAATATATGATGATTACAATGATGAATTTGATATTTTCAGTCCACCTACTATTGAGGAGAAAATTAATTATGATTACAATAAGCCTCCTTTATTTGATGATTATGGTGATGAGAATAATAATGATAGCTATTTTGTTGAATTTGCTCCCACTACAATTAATAAGAATGACTATTCTTATGTGGAGAGCAATAATCATTTTATGCATGTGGCTCATGATAAGAATGTTTTATGTGATAGTTATATTGTTAATTTTATTCATGTTGCTACTGAAAGTTATTATGAGAAAGGGAAACATGGTTTTATGCATTTCAAAAATATTAAGTTTCCCCTCTTTATGTTGAAAATTTTGAAGTTGCACTTGTTTTGCTTTCCTATGCTTGTTGCTTTGTGCTTTCATGACTTGTTTCTTTACAAGATTATTTTTCATAGGAAGTGGTTTAGACTTAAATGTGTTTTGAATTTTCTTCTTGATGCTCTCTTTTACTTCAATTCATATTTTTTATGTGAGCATCTTCTCAAACTATCAAGCCTAACTTAAAGGCGTTAAAGAACAGTACTTATTGGGAGATAACCCAAAATTTTTCTTGAGTCTTGGAAGTTATTACCTCTGTAATGACCTCTACTTATCCTTTTTATTTGCTTTTTGTGCCAAGAATAACCTCTAATGAGAGGGAAGTAATATTTGGCGAAGTTGCTGTCCCAAAAAAGATTTTTGTGCTCCACCATAAAAATTCGTGTAAAATCCCTGTAAGTCGGATTGAGGTGTAATTTTCCAAATAAATCCCCCTGGATGTTATCTAACTTTGATTAGTTCAGCACTTTTTAATTTGAGTAACGGAAGATCTTCAAAAAAATCGGTTTTCACATGCTAGTCTGTTTTGACAAATTTCTGCCATTATTTGCATTTGCTTCTTATTGATTTATTTTTGAGTTCTTTTTGGTAAATTGAGATTTTTAAAGGAAGTTGCTACAGTAGCTTGTGTTCTTATTGGAAGTTTTGTTGTTTTGAACAAAACCCAAAGGTTTTATATCTTTTGAATACACTAATGTTGCTAATGAAGATTGTATGATGTTTTGTATGAAGGAAATTTTTCACTTGTAAGGAAAGAATGATGTAATGAGATGAAGAATGGACAAAAGCTCAAGCTTGAGGATTTCACCCCATTTCACCCCAAGAAATATTCAAGAGGTACAAGCGTCAAAGCATGGGGATGCCCAAGGCATCCCTTCTTCATCAATAAAAATCTAAGGTGTTTCTAGACACTTTGATTTTATTGTTTCATGCACTGTTGTGTTGTTCTTGGAGCGTCTTAGTTTTAATTTTTGTTTTCTTAGTTTGATTGAATAAATTTGGTTGGATCACAACACACTTCTTTTGGAGAGACACACTCTGTTTTCATTGCCTAGAACACTCTAGTTTTCATTCTTATTGTCTTGTGAGTGTTCTCTTTTGCTAGCACTGTGTGTAGCCTGAGTTTTCTTGTGCTTTAAGCTTAGAACTTTTTAGTTCTTATTTGTGGATTTGTGAGACAATCTTACTGATCTTTTTTAATTATTATCTTTGTGAGTTGTTTCAAATAAATTGATTGGTGTTGGAAAAGAGTAGAAAGTTTCATGCTTATAGTGATACAAAAGTGAGCTTGCTTTGAATGTGGCTTAGACTTTATCATGTCATGCTAGATGTTGTTTTGACCTTATGCTTAGTGATTATTGTTGTAGCATGACTTGCTCCAAATCATTGAGAGTGCTTAGTGTGCCTTGAAAGAATCATGCATTGTTTTAGCATACAAAAGCATAGTATTATGGTATTCTCCTTTGATGCTTTGTTTGGGTTGACTTGGCACATGCTCACACCATGTTATGACTCTAACCAGTCACCTTAGCCTCTATGATCATTTATTTTTTGACTTGTGGTACCACTTTATGCTTTGATTAGTAATGTTTTGTCGTTGTGCATGATTATGGCCATTATTACACTCTTAGTTGGTCGCTCCCAGACTTTTGCTAGCCTTCACTTTTGCTAAGTAAGCTCTACTCATGCTTCCAACTCCCAAGATACCAAGTTATTCCAAAGTGTCCACTATAAATTCCTATGCATGGTGTGTTACACCATTCCAAGTATAATCTTGTTTTCATCTACCTTCCAATTAAAAAGTATTTTGTTATGTGAAAAACTAGTGATTAAAGCTCTCACGAACTTGATGGCACACTTTATTTTTCTTTCCCCTAATAAACTTGAACCATTGTGTCATCTATGTTGTATATGCTTGCACTTATACGTTGGGATTAGCAGAACCGTGCTGTCACGGGGAACACTTTCAACACTTTTGGATCTCTATCTAGTTGATATCATGCTCTTTTGTTTATGGATGTCGTCGGTGTGAAATAAAAGGGGAGCTTGTAAGGCCATGGAGTTATGTATTTTGTGTTAGAGAAACTCCTGGGACGCTAGCCTAAGCCATGCCTAATCATGGTAGAAACTTGCCGAATAACCATAGTGAGCAATCTATGAAGCATCCTCAAGAAAAAACTATGCAAATAGAAAATAAAAAGATCACT
The DNA here is from genome assembly GCA_916181665.1 of Avena sativa. Classification (NCBI taxonomy): domain Eukaryota; kingdom Viridiplantae; phylum Streptophyta; class Magnoliopsida; order Poales; family Poaceae; genus Avena; species Avena sativa. The sequence goes on from OV702296.1 coordinate 206,955,289, forward strand.
GAGATGTTCACTGTCAGCTTGCCTTGTCATTTTGATTATGGGATAGATCTTTTATCATGTGCAAGGGGTACCCGCTGGCGGTTCTCTATGATACGCATATACTTACTATGACAAGAACTTGCAAGTAACTAAAGTTGAGTAGCATGAGGAGCGTACCTCGTACTCAAGGGACATGAGATTGCCAACTTATACTTTGTCAAACATATACTCCAAAGTTTTTCACTTTAACCTTAATCACTTCAAGATACTTATGATAGGGGCAATGAGAGCTGAACGCTAACAAGTACCATAATTTTTGGAAGCTCTATTTGAAACTTGAAATCCCTTATTCCCTTTGAAGGGCCTTTCTTCCACTTTTATATTGAGTCTCCACCTCCTATCCTTAGGCACCAATTATGAGAGCATAGTTGCAATTCTTAGTTCTATATGCATTGTCCCAAAACTTATTGATTGATTCATATTGTTGATATTGCTTGTTCTTGGACTATTTGTATCTAGTCTCCCTTATGAACATTGAAGGTGTCCTATGCATTTATGTTTTGCTACTCCATGAGGGACAAGCTGAATGCCACTATGCTATGTTTTCTATATGCGAAACAAACAAACGTTTTTCAATGCATGTTATTCATGATCTTTGTTTGTATCCTTTCATGTTGCAACAATAGTTGCTATGTATTATTGTTAGAACTCCGTCTTTAATGCTCATGTTTAGAGTTCTTTGATCCCAGCCTTCAATGCTTGAAAATGGTTTCATCTTGATTGTGATGGTGCATGTCACCTCAAAAATTATTCTTTTTATCACTTACCTACTCGAGGACGAGCAGGAGTTAAGCTTGGGGATGCTTGACACGTCGTAAATGTATCTATAATTTTTGATGCTCCATGCTTGTTTTATATCACTTGCCTTATGTTTTTTCTACACTTTGAGGTCTTTTTATTCACTTTCTGGAAATAACCTATTGACAAGATCCCACAGTGCTAGTTCCTGTTTTCTGCTGTTTTTGGTTTCAGAAAAGCTAAAAAATGAATATTCTCGGAATTGGACGGGACAAAAGCCAAAGTTACTATTTTTCCTGGAGCAATACGGAACCACGAAGCGAAGAAGGAGTAGGGCACCAGAGTGGCCACACCCTATGGTGGCGTGGGCTCACCCTAGGCACGCCACCAGGGGGTGTGGTCCCCAAGGCCTCCACCGACCTTTCTTCCTTCGCTTATAAGAAGCCTCCGATGAGAAAACCAAAAAACATCCATCATACATCCAGAAAAAGTTCCGCAGCGCCTCCGCCACCTAAGGGGAGATTCAGGGTACAGAAGTCTCTATTCCGGCACCCTGCCGAGACAGGGAAGTGCCCCAGAAGCCATATCCATCGATCTCCACCACCATCTTCATCACCGTTTATAATTCCCATGATGAGGAGGGAGTAGTTCTTCCTCAGGGCTAAGGGCTCCACCGGTAGCTATGTGTTCATCTCTCTCTCTATGCATGATCTTGTTTTGGTCATGAGGTTTGTAATCAAGTAGATCTACTCTGTTACTCAAGTTCTTAAACCAATCTCTATTCTCCCCACGTGTGTGAAAGTGATAGCGTACGCACCGTTTTGGCACTTTGGCTAGAGGTTACATAAATACTCAATTGCTTTAATATATCTATGCTTTCCCCACTTGTGTGAAAGTGATAGCATGGGCGCCATGTGTGGCACTTCAGCTAGATTATATACATATTTATCATGAGTTATATTTGGAGTTGGTTGTCTCTATGAAAATGTGGTGTTTGTTGGAACCATCTAGCGCTCAAGGTGACAGTGTGGGGTTATCTAGATGGGGAAGGCAACCTTTAAGGAGTGCTTTTGTAGCCCTGCTATGGATTAGAGTGTCCAACAAAAGAGTAGTCAGGGTAGTATCATGAAGAGAATATATTTATATGAGAGTGTTCACTAGTGAAAGTATGATCCCTAGGACTTGTTTCTAAACATTGAAACACCGTTTACATCTAGATCTGTTGCATGTTTGCTTGCTTTCTTCTTTATTTCAGTTTGCCTTTAGTCTCTCCCACGTCAACAAAAAGTCAGAAGCTCTTTTCTAGCACCGTTACCACTTGTATTTCACTATCTCTTCGCCGAACTAGTGCACCTATACACCTGACAAGTGTATTGGTTATGTTGGGGATACAACAGACTTCTTGTATCTTGATTGCAGGGTTGCTTGAGAGGGAAACGTTTGACCACTTCCACATTGAGTTTGATAAACCTTGGGTAATCCACTTAAGGGAAACTTGTTGTTGTTCTACAAACCTCTGCACTTGGAGTCCCAACAACTGTGTACAAGAATAGAAGTGTGTAAACATCAACGTCGACTACATGATATTCACCATTTATGGGCCTAAGGGAATGCAATGTGTATTTGGCTACTAATTGTGGGGTTGCCAAAGTGACAGAATCATGAACCCCGTTAGGAAACCTTTGCACAAGGGAGTGTAGGATCTCAGAGTTTAAAGCTGTGGTTAGGTTTTTATCTTAATTTGTTTCTTGTAGTTGCGGATGCTTGCAAGGGGTTTAATCACAAGTATGTATTAGTCCTAGTAAGGTCGGTACATTAGCACAGGTTCACCCACACAACACTTACCCAACCAAAGACGACTACTCAACTATATGAAGCGAAAGCACTTGTCCCTATTCCCATGTGCCATGGAGAACGTTTGGTCTCCATAAATAATACCACTGGCTTGTCCTTTGCTAAGAAAGGATTGGGCCACCTGCTGCAATTATTCTTGTTATATTTATTTACTTGCTCTTTATTTGTCTGCATTATCAAAAAACCCCTAAAATCCGCTTGCTAGTATTTACAGAGAATTCTTGAGCCAGTATCACTAGTCAGCACCTTCTGCTCCTCGTTGGGATCGACGCTCCTATTTATCGAAAGCACTATGATACACCCCCTATACTTGTGGGTCATCAATCATTGAGGCACAGCTAGGTAAGATAACCGAGAGTCAAACTCTCATTCTAGCAAAATTTGCAGGTAAAGCTGAGCCCAATCCAGTTGAAGAGCTCAAGATGATAAGAATCCAAAGGGAGGAGCCCGAAGAACTTGATTATAGAAATGCTCCTTCACCAAACTACACAATTGAAGATCTTGTAAAAAGGATCAATGTCAAGATTCCAGTAAGTGAAGGAAATGAAGAAGCCATGTACCAACACTTCCTTAATCAGGTAGCAATAAAGGTACGTGAGCTTGAATAAGAATACAAGAAAATTGCAGACAAATGGCGTGTTAAGCTAGATGATATATTTGAGCCTACCATTAAGATTAAAATTGGTACTAATGAAATAGCTGCACTATGTGATCTAGGTGCAAGTGTTTCAACAATTCCAAAGAGTCTTTTTAACAAGTTAAATCTTGGCTCTTTAGAAATCACCGAACTGAAATTACATCTAGCAGATTCTACCTATAAACAAGCAGTAGGCATAAAGGAAAATACTTTAGTTTACATTAAAGGTTTTTGTGCTATTATTGATTTTGTTATTGTTGGCATGCCTGAAGATGCTACTACCCCTATCATATTAGGCCGTCCTTTCTTAAGAAATATTAAGGCTTTGATCATTTTGCATGAATGGAACGTGAAGCTTCAATTCCCTTTGCGGGATCCTTTTGTTATTTATTTCCCTAGGAAAAAGAAAGCCAAGCAAGATGATAAGGAGGGCATCACTTTGAAGGCCAATTACTTCGCAGTGGGTGTTTCACTCATATGGCCTAAATGAACAATATAAAGGTCAAGCTATTAACCATAAAAGAGCGTTGCATAGGAGGCAACCAAGGTGAAATAAATGTTTGAGTTATGTTTCTATGTTTTAGTTTAAGTTTTGTATAAATAAAGAGTGCTAGAAAACTAAGTTTAATATAAAGCGTTGCACGGCAGGCAACCAAGAGGAAGAGATTCAACGGTACTAAAAAATCATGTTTAATATATGCCATAGTTGGTCGAAATTTTAGGCTGTGTTTTTCTGAACAAGGTGTTTCGCTAAGTTTCAGTCTAAAAAGTAATTATCGAAGAAATAGAAATTTTTTGATGCGTACAGAAAGGTTAACGACCAACTATATGGCGGGAATAAAAATTCTCGCCATATAGTTGCCGCCATATAGTTATGTTACCCATCAACAATTTTTCATCCTAGAGTACAGAAGGTTTGACGACCAACTATACGGCGGGAACAAAAGTTCTGTCCGTATAGTTACAGCCGCCAGACAGAAACCCTAGGAAACACTAAAATTGTACCGTTAGACCAACTATACAGCCGGAACGCCCTGTCCCGTCGTATAGTTGCCGCCATATAGTTGCGTCCGACCACTTAAACGCTCGGGGAGGTACCCAAATCATAAAAAACACAATCCTTTTTCTCTCTTCTACCTCCAAACTCTCTCAAAACCTTATGGGATCTTCACCCCTACTCAATTTTGTTTGAATTCCTCTCTCACAAGTGATCTATGGTATGTTTCTCCTCCAATCCTCCAATTACTTTTTGCAAATTCATATCTGATCTATTATCATTATCAGTCTAAGGTGAGACTTATATTTGAACAATTTCCATGATTATCTTGCCTAGATTAATATGATGAGGAGATTCTTTAGTGTGCTATGATGAGGAATATGCTATGACTATTACTGTTGGATCAAAAAGTTTTATATTTGTCTCTATTATTATTTTTAGAAGATGAACACGAGAAGCCAGACACGTGCTTTTGCCGCAGCTAGTTTTTCGTGGGAAGCAGCTCAAGAATGCACGGGGATTCAATTCAAGAAGGAAGCCCACCATGATCGTTTCAACAGGATAAAAAAACCGAGAAGTCAAGGCAACCAAGTGGGCTTGCCCCATCACTTTGAACCAACTCGGTATTTCTGATGACTTTTGTTTACTTTGCAATAGAGTTGGCTTGCAAAACATTGTATTCCATGATGCACCAACCTATCATTGGTTAACCATTGAATTTCTTAGCTCTTTGCAATGCACCATTAAGGAATGGCATTGGGAGGATATGATTTCTCTTCGAATCATGAACAATAATTATTCTCTAAGACTAGCTGAATGGTGCAATTGTTTTGGTTTACCCAACAATGATCCTAATGCTCTGCGCGCAGATTTTACCAACATAGAACCTTCGCCTGATTCCTACTACAATAGAATGAGCTTCACCTCTAGAGTCAGTACGGGGAAGAATATTCAACATCTTGCTATTCATTATTTGTTGTATGATATTTCTAACACCTTGCAGGCGTGTAATGAGTTTACAAGACTCAACGAGGAGGACATCTTAGTCCTTGCAAAAGCTGCTTTCAACTATGACAACTTGTCACTTCACTTGGGTGCAATACTTGTGCGCTACATGGAGTACCAATCCCACCAAAGCCAAGGACTAACCACTTGTGGAGGCGTCATCACCGTGCTTGACAATGCATTGGGCTTCAACCTAGGTGAGCTACAGCTGGTGCTAGGTGAGCGACGTGTTGGTTTCTCTACTTTGAGGGCTTGTGGAATGCTTACTAGGAGCGGTGGTGTTTATTATCTGCATCTTGCTGGAGCTGGGCGTCCCTACCCTGCTCCTTTGCGTAATTATCTTTTCTCTATCGAGGAAGGACATGTGCTTTATGACTTGCAGGTTGAGAAACGCCAACACGAGAAGGAGATTCTGAAGGAGGATGAGGACCAAGAGGAGGAGCAAGAAGTCCCTCATCAGGAGCAGCAGCCACCAAACCAGTTCGCTACATATCAAGATTTCCAAGAACTTAGAGGAACTATGGAGGGAATGCACAATCTCACCCTGAACCTCCGAGAAACAACAAGTAAACTTTCAACTCAATTTGCGGACTGAACTTACAACTTTTTCCCCCACCACAGTGATTTGAAGGGCTTGTAAAAGCCTAAGCTCAGGGAGGGTTTCTATCTATTTTATTTTGTTCTTTATTTGCTTTATCTTATTTTTGAGGTTATGCTTTTATTTGATTTTATAAGCACTCGTGTTGGTTTCCCCAACACTTTATCTTTGATATTTTATTTGTGTTTGAGATTTTCAAGCCGAGCATTTCCGCCAATTTTCTATTCTTTAATCCCCCTTCTCAAAAACCACAAACTGTTTATCTTTATTTTTCTTCACTCATTTTCTTTCCACCTCGAAGTTCTCATTGATTTTCAGGAGAGTTTTTTAGGTAAAGGTCCATGTGACTGTAATGCTAGTCCCTGGATCTAAATGCTAGCATCCACAGTTTAAGATAAAGTACACAGATACAAAGGTCTTTATTACACCGTAATTCCATAGATAACATAGTCTTTACAACTCATTAGCCCATGTAAGATCCCACCTTTATAAAGGTAAATATCCCTGTGATTGCAATGCTAGTCCCTAGATCAATGCTAGCATCCACAGTTTAAGATGAAGTACACAGATACAAAGGTCATTATTACAATTCATTCCAGAGACAACATAGTCTTTTACAAATCCATGGCCACAGGCCTAATACAAGAGTTCAAATATAGAATAATATAAATAAGTCTTCATCTTCATGTGCCACAGGCAAGCATGTTGAGTGTAGAATCATAACCTCTAATCATCATCAGAGTAACCTGCAACATCACAAGTTACAGCCACACTGGGTCAATACATTGGAATAGTATTGGCAAGTGATACCTTAGTAGAATATTATCATCTAGATACTACATGAATTGGTCTATGTGTAGCTTAGGCTTGCTTTGCTCAAAATAGGTTTTATCTATCAGTTGAAAGCACTAAGTTTTTATTTGAAAAAACTTTCCCAAGGAACCACCAATAGAAATTGGTGAACCTTCACCCTTGTTCAACCACAAGTTTTAATTTAGAAAATTGGGATGAGGAGATTCTTGATAGCTTCCATGTCTTGATGCTCAAGTTGTCCAATACCAGGGACATGGCTAAGTACTTAGATTCTTGCATCTGCAGAGGTTGTGCACTTTCCCCACAAGACTTGATTTTCACCAAGACAGGACCTTTCAGAAGCCTTCCCTTAGACCAAATGGACGCGTTCCAACCTATCATCCCACTACCACCAACTGTCCAAATGGCTAAGTTATTACAACCTATATGATCCAGGCAGAGCCCACAATGCCATGTTGCTGCACTAGAAGCTTCTTAACATTTGGCATCTCAAATCCCTTTGATCCTAGGTGGCTTTCGACAAGTGTGATACACAAGGTAAACCATAGAAATGGGCCTTGTGTAACCACTCAACACAAACCAAACTTTCCATTCCATCCAGGTGTTTCATTCACTTAGTTGTTTTATTAGGCAAAACATAAGTCAAAGACTTAGAATAATTCTCATAGCATGATTATATAATCCACCCTTGGTTTCTACTAGCTATACTAAGCATGGCAATAGCAAGTTTGATTTGCTTTAGCTCATAAACCTAGATATACAAGACAACTTTAAGTAACTACTTCTATTTTCTTAGAAGCGTAGTGACCAAGGAAAACTAAATCGATCAAGGAAGAAGGTAATGCATACAACTGGAAGTAAAAGCTTTGCTCGTGTTGCATCTGAAATGGTATAAACTATGTCATCTTTGTTTTTGTTTTTTTACTTTACCAGAATGTATATATATTGTGTTGCCTAATAGTATACTCAAATGAATATAGCACAAGGAAAATGGATACGCCCCTCGTAGAGATGAATTGTTCTTGAGAACACACACAAAAAGGAAAGATGGAACCCCTGTTGATAGTGACACTGCCAAAATAATTGTAAGTACTCTTGCTCTTCCTATTTAGTCTCTGATAACTACGCTATGTATTCTCCCCGTGTGACAAAGCTTGGCTTGTGATAATTATTTTCTTATTGTAGTCAGACATAGAGGTAGCAATTGAAACTAATCCAGAACTGCTGGAGAAAACACTTGAGCAAGGTGACATTTTGACACATGTATTCGGGAAAGAGAAAAATGGGTATGTTCGGTGCGTAGGAATGGGCCCGAGTCCTGGAAGGCTTGGCATTCCAGGAGGTCAGAAGCTGAAATCTACGAAGCTACAAATGGCAGAGGAAGAGACCAAGGAGGCATGGCGGGCGAGTGATGTTCTAAGGGAGCACATGGAAGAAATTCGAGAAGAAACCAAATCCATGTTTGATGGCCTTATGGAAGAAATTGACCTACTCAAGTGGATGATGGCCCAAACAATTGCTGGAAATAATAAGACAAAGGTTGGCTGCATGATTCTCTTCATTTGTCCCATCTATTCTAGTTTTCTGTTAAACTTGGTTGATCTATTGATGTAAACATTGATCCTTTAATTTAATATTTGCAATTGAAAAAGAACCTGAAGGACCTGAAGGTAGTGTCGGTGAGTCCTATGCTATTGAAGATCACAATGAACTCGATGATGAGGAAGGAAGAGTCCAGCAAGAGATGAGGAAAGCGAAGGAACATTTTGAGAAGAAGCAAGCAGAAGTTCAACTCTTGCACAAGAAGAAGAAGGAAGCAGAGATCATGCAAAAGAAGAAGGAGGCTGAGCTCTTGCAGAAGAAGAAGGAAGCTGAGCTCTTGCAGATGAAAGGTGCCGCTTTGAACCAAGACAAGGAAACTCCACTTTCTCAGAGAATGAAGGATCCTGAAGGACACCGCAAGCAACAGGAAACAATGCAGAAGAAGGACGCTAAGATGCGCAAAAGGCAACATGAACGAGTCCAGAAGAAAGCAACAATTACACAAAGAAATCAACAGGTGATGTTTTGATTTCTTTCTCTCTTTTCTTCTTTCATGCTTGTTTATTGAGAGGTAGTACTATGCAATATTTATCTCATTTTATTCATCATTTCGAGCAGCAGGGGAAAGAAGTGATATCGTAAAATATTTATCGTGACCACACTACCCCTGTGGTAAAAGCCACCATTCTATCAACTGACCGAAAGAAGATGGTAGGGGGAAGGGAACTAGGTGTTGAATGTTGTGAGGTTGTCATCAACTACATAATCAAAAGGGATGCTTTGCTACCTCGTCCTATTGGAAATGTCACTACCATGGGACAAGCTCAAGGGCGATCTATTGCCTGGCTCTACAAACATGTAGGCTAATATTTCTGAAAGAAGTTGTATCTTGTCATCTTCATATTGTACTAAATTTTCATATGGAGGTTAAACTTTGTGTATTGCTCCTTGATTTTGTATGTGCAGATGGAGGAACAAAAGAAGTCCACAGATAATCGTACCTCAGCTCCAAATGAAGGCCGATACACCTCGGTGGCAGCTGATCGAGAGCAGGTACACTTGTTTTGTATTCCATTGCGTGAACAAGTTAGTGCTTGCTGCCATGTATATACCATGATGTTTTAACTGCCATGCCATGATAATTTTTGGGTGAGATATTAGTTAATCCTGTTTGTTGCTTGAGCTTTGATGGTACAACCTGTTTGTTCTGAATTTTCTTATTAGGTGACAATATGCTAGCAGCCTCACTAGTGTTAATTTCTATAACCTTATCAAGAGTTCTTGTGTAATGCCGATTAGAGTTCTCATTGTGACTGTCTTGTTGATTGCGACTCAATATCCACCCTTGATGGATCACATAGTTTATGTTGGTGCAAAGGATCATATGGTTTATTTTGATGCAAAGTGAAAACCTTACTTAGGATTGACATGCTTCAGTAGGCCAGTAAAATATTAAATTGCAATATTTCAAATCATGTGATGCGACAAACCTGAATGCTCTAGGAATTGTAGATCATTTGGAACAACATTTGGCATTTGAATTCAAAGGTCACCAGATTTGGTGAACAAAGCTGGAAACCAGAGTCCCTTCTTTTTTGGACAGAACACATATCAACTTTCCTCTTTCTAGGATCCTAACGCACCAAAAATTTATTTCAGGTGAATAGAAATGCAGACTAGTTCATACCATGCAAGGCTGTGATGATACTCGTGGTTCGATTGGAGATCTCCTTTTGTTTTCCAGCAGAAGTGTCTTGAAATATTTGTGAATGTTGCACTGCTGGGATTTGTATTAGTCAGTACCTATATAACTGGCATATGTACGCACTGTTGGATCAGCTAGACATATGTATGCGCTCGACCAGTGTTGCAATTGAGTGGATTATGACAATGTGAAAATTAATATCTATGTGATCAGACTATTTTGAATGACCTAAATTTCTTTTTGAATTGATCTATGTATGCGACATGTATTAATGTGAATTGATCTATGTATGTGACTATTCTTTTTGAATTGATCTATGTATGTGAATTGATCTATGCATGTGAATTGATCTATGTATACGACTATTCTGTTGGAATTGATCTAGGTATATGAATTGATTTTGATAGTGGGCCTAGAAAGGAACTCATGCTGGTGGATCGGTTTTGGCCAGCAGGTAGAAATTGTGGCGGTCTGACTGCCGCTACAAAATTTGACGGTAGAAAAACTGCCGGTAGAGACATTGTGGCAACCTAACTGCCGGTAGAGACATTGGGGCAATCTAACTGCCGGTAGAGACATTGTGGCAAACAAACTGTCGGTAGAAACATCCCGGCACAAAAACTGCCAGCATAGGTTATGTGCCGGCTAAGAAATATCTTGGGGCAGAGAATCTGCCGCTAAAGGATTTCCTTCCAGCAAAGATATTTGCCGTCAGGATTATAGCGGGCAGCTTTATCTGCCGGCAAAATACTTGTGCCGGCAGGCCCGTTGCCTCCATAAGCTGCTTATGCCGGCAGTTTTTGTGCCTCCATGCTTGGTCCATCGTGTAGTGATAAGTAAAAATATAGGGATAGAAACATGAAGCACCACTTGTCTTGGTAGTTTTGGGAGTAGCAACAATCTTCACAACCACAATCACTATTAGCACCAAAATCTACACATAAAATAATGGCACCAAATTCACATATCAAAAATATACAAGCAAAAAAATATATATGAATGCATGCAAATGTCATGTGATGATTTTTCTACACCAAACAAGACAAGTATACATTACTGAAACATAAACAAGACAAAAACACACTAAACAAACTTTATTTGATATTTGAATCATTTTTCAAATCATTTCTATACCCAAAATAAGCCTACAAATGTCTCTGCAAAAATAACCAATTTGTCAGAAGCAAAACATTAAACAGAGAGAATTCTTTCTCCTGATTCCAATGATATAAAATTTGTAAAATTTGAACGTGTGGATCAAAAGTTATGAATTTTACAAGTTTGAATCACTAATAGATCTAATTTAGATTTTGAAAACAAAGAACAGGCCACGTGTCATGTCCTGATTGGCTGATACTGATTCGGCTAGATCGATCAACGAGAGCCGTAGGATCTAAATGAAAACGCACGGCCAGATCTAACGCGTACCTCTTTGTTAAGTGAATCTATCGCATGCGTTGGATCTAGATCTGACGGCTATTGATCAAACGACCACAGATGGGCGGCGCCAGCGGCGGTAGTGCGGCGGCACGGCTCTGTCAGAGAGGTTGCGGCAATTTAGATCGCGCGGGGAGGAGTGGAGATGCTTACCGTGCTCGTGGGACTGCAGTGAAGCTCAAGGTGGGGTCAGATACTCGGGGGGCGCACGAACTTGGCTGCTATTGCTCATCGGAGTGAAGCCTGATGTTGGACACGGCTGTTCGTTGTCGTTGCCGGCATTGTAGATCATGCCAGAGACAAGCAAGTGGTGCGTTAGATGCGGGGAGCAACACTGTTCATGTGAGTATCAGAGAGAGGGCAAGGCGAGCTCGGGACTAACCAGATTTACTCGCCGGAGTTGAGTATCTCGTCGGGTTCGCTCAGTCGTTGACGTTGCCGACTCTCGGGGTTGTCCTAGCATACAGAAGAGGTGTCAATCGAAGCGCAAGGATGCAGTGGTTTTTCTGGAGAAGCTAGGAGTCAAGGGGCACAGAGAGCTCACCGGAATCAACGTCGGGACAGCGGCGAGGTTTGGTGAAATCCGAGCAGCCTGGTGGCAAGGAGAGGGTGCTGTGTGAGGTAAAAAGGTCGTGGCAGCGTGGGGTTTAAGTAGCCGGGAGCGGGGCGAGGTTTACTCCTTGAATAAATGGGATTTAAGAGGATTTAAACCGCGGCGTCACTGCGGTGAGGTAACGGCGGAGCGGTTCGGGCGCGCGTTGATTTGGGGACGATGCTGACGGGGCAAGGTAGGGTCGGGCTGTCAGCAGGTGGGTGCGCGTTGCTGTGGTGAAAAACAGAGAGGAAGAGGGAACCCCGGGTGGGCTGTTTTGGTTGCTGGGCCAAAAGGGTAGCGCCTGGCCCAGTTTTATTTCCTTAACCTTTTTCTTTTTCTATTTCGATTTTTAGGAAACATTTTCAAATGAAATCAAATGTGTTTGATTTCCAAATCTTTTTGGATTTTTATAAAGTGAAGCCTGCACATTTTTGAGTATAAAACCATGCTGTTTCACTAAACTTTCTTGGTTCCTTTGAAGTTTTACAAATAAACAGTGCCTTTACACAAGTTTTAATAAAGATAAGAAAATGGTTTTAAAACCATATTTTATTTTGGAAATGTAAGGTTCTCAACCTTTAATAAGGTAGAGATCCCTGTGTTTACAATGCTAGTCCCTGGATCAATAGCTAGCATCCACAGTTAAGATGTAATATCAAGAAACACAGGTCATAATACAACTTTATAACCAGGAATAAAATAATTATTACATCTTATGTAGCTCATTTGGCTATCTCATTACAATGCAGCAGGAAATAACAATGGCATGGGGTCCTTCATCTTCAAAGTGCTACAAGCAGACATGTTGGTTGTAAACTTGTAATCCTAAATCATTAAACTTCACTAATATCAAACAAACCTGCAACATAACAAGTTACAGCCACAAGGGTCAATACATTTGAATTGTATTGGCAAGTGATACTATGGTAGTATAGTGGAGTCTATCATCTATATGCATTTGGCTGAGTGGAGCTTAGGCTTGCATTGCTCAAAATAGATTTTCCTTATCATTTGAGAAACACTAAGTTTTTGCTTGACAAAATCACCCAAGGAACCACCAATAGAAATTGGTGAACCTTAAACCCTTGTTCAACCTCAAGTTTTTAACTTAGAAATTTGGATGATGAGATTCTTGATAGATTCCATGTCTTGATGCTCAAATTGTCCTTTGCCAGGGACATGGCTAAGTACTTAGATTTTACACTCTGCAGAGGTGGTGCACTTTCCCCACAAGACTTGGTTTCCCAAGACAAAATCTTTCATAAGCCTTCCCTTAGACCAGAATGGACGCGTTCCAACCTATCAAACCCCTACCACCAACTGTCCATTTGGCTAAGTTATTGCAACCTATATGATCCAGGCAGAGCCCATAATGCCAAGTGGCTGCACTTGAAGCTTCTCAACATTTGACATCTCAAATCTCTTTGTTCCTGGGTGGCCATCCACAAGTGAGACACCAAGTTTTCCCCAGCATGCTAGACTTGGTGATGCCCAAGTTTTCCCCAGCATACTGGACTTGCATGACCACTCAACACAAACCATTCCTTCCATTCCACCCAGGTGATTCATTCACTTAGTTATTTTATTAAACAAAACACAAGTCCTCAGACTTAGAAATTTTTCCATAGCATGAATATATATTCCACCCTTGTTTTCTACTAGCTAAGCTAAGCATGATTGTAGTAGGAATCTTAACTTAGGAAATTCTACTAAGGTTTCATCTACTAGGATTTCCCATGGCATAGTTTATACTTAGCAAAATTCCATGCAAGTCCTACTTAGAAATATCACTAATACATAGTGAAAATAATGGGACAAAAGTATGAAGCATCACTTGCCTTTTTGGTAGAGAGTATAAGTTCACTCCTTGATCTTTGTAATGTTCACACACTTCAAGTCACTACAATTCAATCAAGCAAACAATATTTCAATCTACCATTCAAGCAATTCATCACATAAAATGATAGTAACAAAACAATACATGCAAGCATGCTAAAGATTGTTTTATTTGTAAAAGTGGTTTCTAATGGTTCATAAACATTTGAAAACACCTAATGGTCATTTTATAAAGTGGCAAAATCATTTGTATAAGATTTTACTTCATAAACCATTTTTGATCAAGTCATTATTTTATGTGGTGTAGAAATGCTTTTAATAAGGCAACATTCTATAGGTTTCACAAAATATGCTTTCAAACCATACAACCTTGTGTTTAGGGTCAGAGAGTTTATTTCCAAAACATTTCTCAAAGTTTTTCTTCCAAAACCATTTTTAATAATTAAACCATATTTTTATTTGACTAGAATTGGTTTAAATCCAAGATTCATTCTTTTGTTTCACCAAATATATTTTTGAAACCACCAATTGATTCCTAGGGTCAGTACGCTCAAAACAGACCATTTGCCAAAGATTTTATCCTCAAAAACATTTTGGAATAAATTTTATATCCTAAACATGCATACACAAGTTTCTGTAAAAACAAACAATTTAACAGAAGATTTTTACTAAACGAAGTGCATGGTTGGCTAGGGCTTGTTTTTCTGAATCCATTGATATAAAGTTTGCAAAATTTGGACGTGTGGTTTGAAAGTTATGAAATTTACAAATTTGGAAAACTAATATATCTAACTCTGGTTTTTAAACAACACAGTGGCCACGCGTCTTATTTCTATTGGTCGAAAACGTTTCGCGTGGATCAAGCGATGTAGGCCATAGGATCTAACTGACATCGCACGGTGCAGAGGTGCTACTTACCCCTTCGCTCTCGTTCTATCGCATCCGTTCGATCAAGATCTAGCGGTTCTGAGCATGTGACCAAAAGCTAGCGGCGCTCGACGGCTGCGCGCGGCGGCGACGTTTGGCAAGCGGCCGAGCTAGCGATGCAGGAAGCGAGAAGGGGAGAGGGATGGCTCACAGTGATCGTCGTGGCGTAGGGAAGCTCAAGGTAGTCCTTGCTGCCGAGGGGGCGCACGGAGGTGATCGGAATCGCTCGCCGGAGTGGAGTTACGCCTCGGGCTTGCTCAGATGTCGTCGGGGATGAGGCTACGCAGCGTGTTAGGACATGGTACAAGCGGCGTTAGATGCGGGCGAGTACTCTGGTTCCAGGCATATCATCGAAAGGACAAGGGGTGGCCAGATTATTACCAAAAGCTTCGCCAGAGAGGAAACAGACGGTGGCGGCGGTGGTCGTCGTTGTTGCCGAGGCTCTGGAGCGCACGGGGACGAGTTGATGCCACGGGAAGGTGCGCCTGGGTCTGGGGAACTCGCCTGTGTGCTCGGGGAGGCGAGGGGCAACGGTGGCTGGCCGGAATCCCTCGGTGAGCTCGCCGGAGACAGCGGCAGTGCAACGCAAAATGGGAGCAGCCTGGTGGCTCTCGAGGCGTGATGTTTGGGGGGAAAGGAAGAGGAGAAACGGGCGTTTAAGTGAGTGTGGTCAGGGGGCGATGATCATGCGGCATTGAAGTGAATTGGCGACGCAAATCAATCGGCAGTAACGGGAGGAAGAACAGGTCGCGTGGGGAAGAAGCTGACGTGGTCGTGGGGTTCGTCTGTCAGTGAGAGAGGAAGATAGGGGATGGGGTCCATCTATCAGCGTTGCTGCGGGTTCGTTTGCGAGTGAATAATGGTTCGCTCAGGTGAGATGGGGAATGGGCTTGCTGGGCCTTGACTCGGCTGCCGAGCTGGGTTGCTTCCTTTCACTTTTTTTTTGTTCTGTTTGTTTTCTCTTTTTCCTTTTCTTTAATTCTGGTTTGATTTTATTTACTCAATTCAAGCACCCATTTGAATTCAAACTTTTGTAAAATCTTGTATAGCTTTAAACACTGATTAGTAAAACATTCTGGAATCATTTTAGAATAATTTTTTATTCTTTTTTTAAGGTCTTTTAATTATTCCAAATAGGCTCTAGTTTTTAATTAGATAGGATTTAATAATGTTTTTAAATCTCCATTTAAATTCTTAAAACTTTCCAAATCCTTCCAGTAAGTTTTTATTTGTTTATTTGGGTTCAAATAATTCATCTTGAATTATTTGGAGGATATTTAATATGATTCATTAATCATTTAAGATTGGGTATTTGATTTAATTCCAATGGAATTTAAATATAGTTTTAATTCCATAATTTTATTTGGAAGTTTTCTTTAATCTTATTTAAGTTGAATGAAACAACTTTTATTTCATTTGGGTAATTTCCAAAATACTATTTTCTCATGGATTATAAAATTACTCTTATTAGAGATTTGTCTTTATAAAAAAAATAGGGATAGAATGGTTAATGCCATTTTATTTTATTTTGGTAATTCTTTATCCTTTTATTTTATTTGGATTTGGATTATATTCATTCCATTTTCTTATGGATTTGGCCAAGATTTATTTGGTCTTTAAATATTCTTTATTTAATATTTCTTTCTTCATCCTATAAAATCCATAACTTTTTATTTAGAGATCCAAACTTGGTGATTCCAATTTGTAAAATCTTATTTGAGATTTATTTATCCTTTTAAATATCTTTAGGACTAATTGCTCACCATTTGGTATGGTTTTTAGATAAGGGCTTTATTAGCTTTGGAATTTACTTATCCTTATCTTATTAAGTTCATAAGATTTTATTTGTGGTTCCAATTTAAGTGAAACCAATTCATACGGTTTTATAATATTTCTATTTGTCATTCTTTATCATTTGTAAGTGTTTGTTGACAAGATTTCATATGGATCAAATCCATAGGCTTGGAGATAACTTGGAAATGATTTTTATTCCATTAGGGTTTAGGGTTTGGATTTATTTTCCAAGTGTTTGAATTTCCAGATACATTCATTGAGGAATGCATTTCTCTAGATTTGAATTTTGTTGAATTCAAACTTTAATTAAAGTTTGTTCAAGATGGGATTTTAAGTTTCCTTTTAGAAACAATAGTTTCTTTTCACCCTGATTTTCAACAATAATTTGTTTTGTTTATTTATTTTTCACATTACAAGATTTAGAAAATCTTGGAATGTGACAGGAAATTTTTGTCAAAGCCTTGGAACACAACCAAACCAACTCATGAACAAACAATATTGGTTTAATACAAATAATCCCTCACTAGAGAGTAGCATTGGGTCAATGCTTTGCTTACATAAAATAATAAGCATATAAATGCTTCTGTTTTTGTAAAACTTTGAAAATGTTCCTAAAATGCTCATGGATGCATGGATGATATGCAAGACTTTGAAAACATGATTTTTGGGATGTTACAAATCTAACCCCCTTTAGGTGAATCTCGCCCTCGAGATTCGGTTTGGCTAGGAAATACGTGAGGGTGGTCTTTCCGAATATCATCTTCTCTTTTCCATGTTGCTTCTTCTTCGGAATGATGATTCCATTAAACTTTGCAGAATTTGATAGTCTTAGTCCGAGTAACTCTTTCTGCAGTCTCAAGAATCTTGATAGGTTTTTCCTCATAAGTGAGATCACTTTCCAATTGAACTTCCTCCAAAGGTATAGTATCCTTCAAAGAAGTCTCTTCCATCTCTGGATGACATTTCTTTAGCTGACTCACATGAAACACATTGTGAACTGCAGACAATGATTCTGGCAATTTAATTTCATAAGCTACTTCTCCTTTACGACTTAGAATCTTGAATGGTCCAACATATCTTGGGGCCAATTTTCCTTTGACTCCGAACCTCTTCACTCCACGAAGTGGTGACACTCTAAGATAAGCTCACCCACTTCATAGGTGACTTTTCTACGCTTAGGATATGTGTAGCTCTTCTGTCGGGAATGTGCTATCTTCAATCTATCCTTAACTAGCTTGACTTTCTCTTCAGCCTCTTTGATTAGTTCTGGTCTGAACAAATTTCTTTATCCCACACCATTCCATAGTAATGGGGTGTACACTTTCTCCCATAGAGAAACTCAAATGGTGCCATCTCAATACTGGCTTGATAGCTGTTATTGTAAGAGAATTCTGCGTAAGGCATACTTTCATCCCAACTAGCTCCATAATCTAGAGCACATGCTCTCAACATGTCTTCAAGAATCTGGTTGGTCCTTTCTGTTTGTCCATCAGTCTGAGGATGAAAAGCAGTGCTGAATTCCAATCTCGTTCCCAATGACTCATGTAGTTGCCTCCAAAAATGAGAAGTGAACTGAGTTCCCCTATCAGACACAATACTCTTGGGTACTCCATGTAGACACACAATCCTATTGATATAGATCTTGGCTAACTTAGCACTTGTGTAGGTTGTCTTCACGGGTATGAAATGAGCCACTTTAGTGAGGCGATCCACTACTACCCAAATGGAATCATATCCTGACCTGGTCCATGGCAATCCGGTGATGAAATCCATGCTAATCTTGTCCCACTTCCAATCAGGAATAGGTAGAGGTTGTAGCAATCCTGCTGGTTTCTGATGTTCCGCTTTCACTCTACTACATATATCGCACAAAGCAATATGTTCGGCGATGTCTTTCTTGAGATTATTCCACCAAAATCTTTCCTTCATATCCATGTACATTTTGGTGTTACCTGGATGAATGGAATATGGTGAGTTGTGTGCTTCTTGTAGAATCAGTTTTCGAAGCTCCGGATCTTGCGGAACGCAGATACGTTTTCCATACCATAAAGTACCCTATTCGTCTTCATGGAATCCTTTGGCTTTTCCTTTGCCAATCTTTTCCTTAATCTCTTCAATTTCCTTGTCTGTCTTTTAGGCTTCTTTGATTTTGTCCAACAAAGTGGGTTTAACATCCAATGACATAAGTTGTCCTTCAGGCACAATCTCCAACCTGAGGTCTCTAAATTGGGCACACAGATCATCTGGCAACTCTCCCTTAGTAAGGCCATTCACAAATACCTTACGGCTTAGTGCATTAGCTACAACGTTTGCTTTACCGGGATGGTATTGCAAACTCAAGTCATAGTCCTTGATGAGTTCTAGCCATCTTCTTTGTCTCATGTTGCTTTCTTTCTGAGTGAAGATATACTTCAAACTTTTGTGATCTGTGAACACTTCACATCGTTTTCCCAAAAGATAATGTCTCCATGTTTTGAGTGCATGGACATCAGAGGCTAATTCCAAATCATGGGTAGGGTAATTTACCTCATGAGTTTTGAGTTTTCTCGAGGCGTAAGCCATAACTTTCCCTTCCTGCATTAGAACTGCACCTAATCCATGATGAGATGCATCATAATACACTTGAAAATCTTTCTCCAAATCCGGTAGACATAGGACTGGTGCTGTCACAAGTCTCTTCTTCAATTCTTGGAAACTGAGTTCACATTCTTCAGACCAAGGAAACTTATTTTCTTTCTTTAGTAACTCCGTCATTGGCTTAGCAACCTTGGAGAAATTCTCAATGAATCTTCTGTAGTATCCTGCCAAGCCAAGGAAACTACGAATCTGTTTTACTGACTTAGGAGATTCCCACTCGGTTACAGCTGACACTTTTGCGGGATCAACTACTACACCTTCTCCTGACACAACATGTCCAAGAAATCCAACTTCATTTAGCCAGAATTCACACTTGCTGAATTTGGCATACAGCTTATGCTCTCTAAGTTTCTCAAGTATCAAACGCAAATGTCCCTCATGCTCTTCTTTGCTCTTGGAGTAGATCAAAATGTCATTGATGAAAATGACAACAAATTTGTCAAGGAACTCCATGAACACCTTGTTCATCATATTCATGAAGTAAGCAGGTGCATTGGTCAAACCAAATGGCATCACGGTGTACTCATACAATCCATACCTAGTGGTGAAAGCTGTCTTAGGTATGTCTTGTTCCCTTATCTTGAGATGAAGTAACCTGACCGGAGATCAATCTTTGAGAACACACAGGCTCCTTCTAACTGATGAAACAAGTCATTGATTCTAGGAAAAGGGTATTTGTTCTTGATAGTCACCTCATTGAGTGAACGATAATCTATGCATAAACTTTGGCTTCTATCTTTCTTTTCCACAAACAAAACTGGTGCTCCCCAAGATGAAGAACTTGGTTGAATAAATCCATTCTGCAATTGTTCTCCAAGTTGTTTCTTGAGTTCTTTCAACTCATCAACTGACATTTCGTAAGGTCTTTTTGCTATTGGTCCTGATCTTGGTAGCAGATCAATTAGAAATTCCACATCTCTTTCTTTTGGCATTCCCGGCAATTATTTCGGAAACACATCCGGATATTCACTCACAATTGTCACACTGTCTATGCTAACCCCCTTAAGAGAATTTAGCTTACTCCCTTTCGATTCAAAGTTAGTCTTGAATCTAATCCTTTTGTTTTCTGGGGTTGTGAGTGTGACGGTATGGTTGGCACAATCTAGCACTCCCTTGTGCTTAGTCATCCAGTCCATTCCCAAAATGACATCCAATCCTTGGGAATTTAGGATTATCAGATTAGCGGGAAACTTATACTTCCCAAACTCTATGACTAGATCATGACATCCTGAGTTCACTATCATTTCTCCGCCAGGAGAACTTACTTTTATAGGACACTCAATAGTTTCTACTGGTAGTTCATTTCTTTCAACAAATGCTCTTGATATGAAAGAATGTGATGCGCCGGTATCAAAGAGAACAAATGCTGGAACAGAATTGAGTTTGAACTTACCAGCAACAGCATCAGGTTCCTCATAGATCTCTTCCACATTGATGTGGTTCACCTGTCCTTTCTGGAAAGGGTTGGGCTTGTTGGGTCCTTCAACTTTCTTTTCTGGGCATTCATTTGCATAATGCCCCATCTTATTACATTTGAAGCCTTCAACCTGATTGAGATCCTTCTTGACAGGCTGGCTTCCACTACCACTTCCACTTTCATTGTGGTGGCTCTTATATCCACCCTTGTGATTCTTGTACTTGTCATTATCATGACTACGGTGATGCTTGTTGTCATGATGGCGGTTGTGGTTGTGGTGGCTGTTGTACTTTCCAAGCTTGTGGGATCCAGAACTCCCACTATCATCATAATGGGAACGTTTGTGAGACGATCCCGAGCTGTGCTTGTTAGAATTTTGCTTCCTCTTCCTGCTTTCAACTTGTTTCATCTTGCTCTCCAAGATGGCAGCCTTGTCACAAAGGGATTGGTAGGTGGGGACATAGGCCACAGATAACTGCAGATTCAGTTCATCATTCAATCCTTCGAGGAACTTCTCTTTCCTCTTGGCATCAGTATCAACTTCATCCGGTGCATAATGCGCCAGATTGTTGAATTCTTCAATATATTCAGCCACGCTGCGGTGGCACTGTTTCAGATTATGGAATTCCTTCTTCTTCAAGCTCATCACTCCGGATGAGATATGAGCTGCACAGAAACCATCTTCAAAGATAGCCCATGTCACATCCTCAATGGGAGTGGTGATCTGGAAGTTATCCCACCAAGTAGCTGCTGGTCCTTCCAACAGGTGTGCTGCAAACCTGACTTTCTCCTCATCAGTACAGCCGACAGTTACCAAATCCTTGTTCACTGAACGTACCCAATCATTGGACACCATGGGATCAGTAGTTCCTGAGAACTTTCAGGCGTCAGTCTTAGGAATCTGGTGAGCATGTCAAAACCTGGTGGATTGTTCTGATTGTTGTTGTTGTTGTTGTTGTTGTTGTTCTGATTCTGCATAAAGGTGGTCATCATCTTCATTAGCTGTGCCTGTGCTGTCATCAGCTGCTGCATCTCGAGGGTGACATTGTTGTTGTTTGGGTTGGGGTTGGCACGTCGAGGAGGCATCTGTGGTTTTCAATAAGGATAAGAATGAGATACCCATAGATGCTTAACATGCACAATACATCACATAGACAATCACCAAACAAGCATCAAAATAACGAAAAGTTCAACAACATAGACAACAAGTTTGAAAAGCAAACACACCAATAGCAAGCCATCCACATGTCGGATGGTCATTGCGACTCAATAATCATAAGCATGGTAAATGACAAATCAATGAGTAGTCATCACTACTCCTCTGCATCAACCTCCTCATCAACAAGTGTAATACTTGCATTCTCCATAGCGGTCTTGTATTCCTCGACATTGGTAGTCAAGGCCTCTACTTTGGCTTTGAGAGCCCTCTTCTGTGAACGAAGTCTCTCAATCACACCCTGCTTATGCTCGAGCTCGAAGTCCTTGGCCTCTAGTTCTGCAGTCATCTCTCGAATCCTCTTGTTCCTATCTTGGACTGTTTTCTCTTGACTCTTGAACTTCCTATCCTGACTCTCAAACTTGGCCTCCATTTCCTTGACTATCTCGTCTTGCTCCGCGAAGAGCTTGTCCTTCTCACGAAACTGCACCTAGAGCTCGTCATTGCTAAGCATGACATTGGTCCTATCAGTATATAGGTGCCTAAGAAGCACCTCTAAGTCCTGAAGGTACAGGCGAATCGGCTCTGCCGTCTCTAGCAGTATCCTCGAACTCAATAGCCTCACCACCCTCGTCGTGTCTACCGAAGGCGTGGAAGTGAGTACCTCTAATCTCTCGAGAGTGTCTCCCTAACAACCGCCCAAGTAAATCCCGCATGACTACCTCTAGGCCTCTCTCCTTGTCGTCATGCATAAGATTGAAGGTGATAGCCTCCGTGGCTGGCTCAGTCTGGCATCCTGCCTGAGTAACCTTGAAGCCCCAAAGGTCCTTCCTCGCAAACTTGGTGAGGGGAAGCATCATGATGCTAGGAAGCGGAAGATTGAGCACACTAGTGAGCTCAACAAGATGAGTGCCAAAGCGAGTTCCCTTGAACTCTTCAGCCGTGCTGATAGTAACATTAGGCATCTATTTTATAAGATAGAGAAAAGTTAGAATCAACATCAATAGAAAATACATAAGACAAAGTATCACAAGCATATCATTGGCAACATACACACAAGTCATGGCATACATAAATCCATTTCAAACATCCAAGGTTCAACAGAACTTAGTCAAACACTTATTTGGAAATAAAATGATAAGTGCGGTGGTCCAACTAAAGAAGTATGTTACAACTCTCACTCACTAGACAAAATGGCTACCAAAGCATCCTTAGTAGCCATCTGCCTATCCTGTTCACAAGATTCCCAAACAAAGTCTATGATGTCTTCCCTTAGTTGTTCCTTGGTAGTTTCCAACTCTTTGGTATGCTTCTTTTCTTCCCTAAGGTCATTTTGGATGTTGAGCATTCTGCACTTGAGTCTATCACCAAGCTCTTTGATGGCCTTCCAAGCTGCATCCCTTGCAGAATCAAAGAATGTGGTGTGCATCACTGAGTTGGTGACCATGCAGAATCCTGACTCTTTGTGGTTGTCTTCCTTGTTTTTGTACAAGTGAAGTTGCACCCACCAATATTCTTCTCCTTCATCCATCACAGGGAAACCTTTGTACACAGCTGCACCATGTATCCCCATGGTAACCATAAGGTTCTTGAGGGCCTTTGGAAATTCAGTCTCACACTCCAGGGTCATGGTCATGAGTGGTCCCTTCCTTACAGCTTCGTTGATGGAGTTCATCTACAAATAGAGATGAGAAAGAAGATTAGAAAAGTTTACGATAAGAAAAGACAAGTGTGGAAGTTGTTGAAAATTTTTCCTTAGTGGTTTCTAATCCAATCCTAGGATCATAATCCTACAGGCAACACAGTGATCTGATACCATCTGTAAGATCCCACCTTTATAAAGGTAAAGATCCTTGTGATTGCAATGCTAGTCCCTGGATCAATGCTAGCATCCACAGTTTAAGATGAAGTACACAGATACAAAGGACATTATTACAATTCATTCCAGAGACAACATATTCTTTTACAACCCCATGGCCACAGGCCTAATACAATAGTTCAAATATAGAATAATATAAATAAGTCTTCATCTTCATGTGCCATAGGCAAGCATGTTGAGTGTAGACTCATAACCCCTAATCATCATCAGAGTAACCTGCAACATCACAAGTTACAGCCATAGTGGGTCAATACATTGGAATAGTATTGGCCAGTGATACCTTGGTAGAATATTAGCATCTAGATACTACATGAATTTGGCTATGTGTAGCTTAGGCTTGCTTTGCTCAAAATAGGTTTTACCTATCAGTTGAAAGCACTAAGTTTTTCTTTGACACAACTTTCCCAAGGAACCACCAATAGAAATTGGTGAACCTTCACCCTTGTTCAACCACAAGTTTTAACTTAGAAAATTGGGATGAGGAGATTCTTGATAGCTTCCATGTCTTGATGCTCAAGTTGTCCAATACTAGGGACATGGCTAAATACTTAGATTCTTCCATCTGCAGAGGTTGTGCACTTTCCCCACAGGACTTGATTTTCACTAAGACAGGACCTTTCAGAAGCCTTCCCTTAGACCAAATGGACGCGTTCCAACCTATCATCCCACTACCACCAACTGTCCAAATGGTTAAGTTATTGCAACCTATATGATCCAGGCAGAGCCCATAATGCCATGTGGCTGCACTAGAAGCTTCTTAACATTTGGCATCTCAAATACCTTTGTTCCTGGTGGCTTTCCACAAGTGTGATACACAAGGTAAACCATAGAAATGGGCCTTGTGTAACCACTCAACACAAACCAAACTTTCCATTCCACCCAGGTGTTTCATTCACTTAGTTGTTTTATTAGGCAAAACATAAGTCAAAGACTTAGAATAATTCTCATAGCATGATTATATAATCCACCCTTGGTTGCTACTAGCTAGACTAAGCATGTCAATAGCAAGTATCTTAACTTAGAGGAAATTCTAACATTGCTACAACTACTAGGATTTCCCAAGCATAGCATATAGATACTTAGTAAAATAACAATGCAAATCCTATACAAAATATTTCTAATGCATAGGTAAAAATATAGGGATAGAAACATGAAGCACCACTTGCCTTGGTAGTTTGGGGAGTAGCAACAATCTTCACAACCACAATCACTATTAGCACCAAAATCTACACATAAAATAATGGCACCAAATTCACATATGAAAAATATACAAGCAAAAAAAATATGAATGCATGCAAATGTCATGTGATGATTTTTATACACCAAACAAGACAAGTATACAGTACTGAAACATAAACAAGACCAAAACACACTAAACAAACTTTATTTGATCTTTGAATCATTTTTCAAATCATTTCTATACCCAAAATAAGCCTACAAATGTCCCTGCAAAAATAACCAATTTTTCAGCAGCAAAACATTAAACACATTGCACAAACAGATAGAATTCTTTATCCTAATTCCAATGATATAAAGTTTGTAAAATTTGAACGTGTGGATCAAAGGTTATGAATTTTACAAGTTTGAATCACTAATAGATCTAATTCAGATTTTTAAAACAAAGAACAGGCCACACGTCATGTCCTGATTGGCTGATACCGATTCGGCTGGATCGATCAACAAGAGTCACAGGATCTAAATGAAAACGCACGGCGAGATCTAACGCGTACCTCTTCGTTTAGTGAATCTATCGCATGCGTTGGATCTATATCTGATGGCTATTGATCAAACGACCATAGATGGGCGGTGCCAGCGGTGGCGGTGCGGCAACGCGGCTCTGTCAGAGAGGTTGCCGGCGATTTAGATCGCGCGGGGAGGAGTGGAGATGCTTACCGTGCTCGTGGGACTGTAGTGAAGCTCAAGGTGGGGTCAGATACTCAGGGCGCGCACGAACTTGGATGCTATTGCTCATTGGAGTGAAGCCTGACGTTGGACACGGCTGTTCGTCGTCATTGCCGGCATTGTAGATCATTCCAGAGACAAGCAAGTGGTGCGTTAGATGCGGGGAGCAACACTGTTCATGTGAGTATCAGAGAGAGGGCAAGGCGTGCTCGGGACTAACCAGATTTACTCGCCGGAGTTGAGTGCCTCGTCGGGTTCGCTCAGTCCTCGACGTTGTCGACGCTCGGGGTTGTCCTAGCATACAGCAGCAGTGTCAATCGAAGCGCAAGGATGCAGTGGTTGTTCTGGAGAAGCTAGGAGTCAAGGGGCGCAGAGAGCTCACCGGAATCAGACGTCGGAGTTCGTCGGGACAGCGGCGAGGTTTGGTGAAATCCGAGCAGCCTGGTGGCAAGGAGAGGGTGCTGTGTGGGGGAAAATGTCCGTGGCAGCGTGGGGTTTAAGTAGCCGGGAGAGTGGCGAGGTTTACTACGTGAATCAATGGGATTTAAGTGGATTTAAACTGCGGCGTCACTGCGGCGAGGTAACAACGGAGCGGTTCGGGCGCGCATTGATTTGGGGACGATGCTGACGGGGCAAGTTAGGGTCGGGCTGTCAGTGGGTGGGTGTGCGTTATTGTGGTGAGAAACAGAGAGGAAGAGGGAACCTCGGGTGGGCTATTTTGGTTGCTGGGCCGAAAGGGTAGCGCCTGGCCCAGTTCTATTTCCTTAACCTTTTTCTTTTTCTATTTCGATTTTCAAGAAACATTTTCAAATGAAATCAAATGTGTTTGATTTCCAAATATTTCTGGATTTTTATAAAGTGAAGCCTGCACATTTTTGAGTATAAAACCATGCTGTTTCACTAAACTTGCTTGGTTCCTTTGAAGTTTTACAAATAAACAGTGCCTTTACACAAGTTTTAATAAAGATAAGAAAATGGTTTTAAAACCATATTTTGTTTTGGAAATTTTTGTCCAAGCCTTGGAACATAACCAAACCAACTCATGAACAAACAATATTGGTTTAAAACAAATAATCCCTCACTAGAGAGTAGCATTGGGTCAATGCTTTGCTTACATAAAATAATAAGCATACAAATGCTTCTGTTTTTGTAAAACTCTGAAAATGTTCCTAAAATGCTCATGGATGCATGGATGATATGCAAGACTTTGAAAACATGATTTTTGGGATGTTACAGCCCAAGGCTAATACATAGAGTTCATAAATTAAAGTAAATAAATAGAAGTCTTCATATTCATGTGCCACAGGCAAACATGTTGAGTGTAGACTCATAACCCTAATCTCCATCCGAGTAACCTGCAACATCATAAGTTATAGCCACAGAGGTTCAATACATTTGGAATTTTATTGGCAAGTGATACCATAGTAGAATAGTAGTATCTAACATCTATATGAATTTGGCTAAGTGTAGCTTGGGCTTGGTTTGCTCAAAAATAGATTTTTTTCTTATTAGTTGAAAACACTATGTTTTTGTTTGTCAAGAATCACCCAAGGAACCACCAATAGACATTGGTGAACCTTTGCCCTTTTTCAACCAAAAGTTTTTAACTTAGAAATTGGGATGAGGAGATCCTTGATTGCTTCAATGTCTTTGATGCTCAAATTTTCCGTTCCCGGGGCCACGACTAAGTACTTAGGTTTTACCCTCTCAAGAGGTAGTGCACTTTCCCCACAAGATTCGGCATGCATCGAAACAAGACTTTTCAGAAGCATTCCCTTAGACCACCATGGACGCGTTCCATCCTATCAACCCTACCACCAACTGTCCATCTGGATAAGTTCTTGCAACCTATTTGGTCAAGGCAGAGCCCATATGCCATGTGGTTGCACTAGAAGCTTCTCAACACTAAACGTCTCAAATTCTTTGTTCCTAGGTGGCAATCCACAAGTGTGATACACAAGGTAAACCATAGACATGGGCCTTGTGTAACCACTCAACATAAACTAACCATACCATTCCACCCAGGTGATTCATTCACATAGTTGTTTTATTAATCAAAAACACAACTCATAGACTTAGCAATATTTCATAGCATGAATAATCCAACCTTATTTCCTAATAGCTAGGCTAAGCATACTAGTAGCAAGTTTCTTAACTTAGGGAAAAATCTACTAAGACAACAACTACAAGGATTTCCCAAGGCATAGCATAGTATATACTTAGAAAAAAATTCTCCATGCAAGTCCTACTCAAAATATCACTAATGCATAGAAAAAATAGTAGGACAAAAATATGAAGCACCACTTTCCTTGGTAGCTAGGAGAGTAGCAACAGTCCTCACAATCACAATCACCACAATCACCAAAATCTACACATAAAATCATAACACCAAAATCACATTTCAATAATCAAACAAAAATACATATGAATGCATGTATATGCAATGGAATGATTTTTCTACACTAAAAAAGTCAAACTAAATAGTACTGGACACAAAGTAAACTTTCTAAAGTCTAAGCAAACTCAAATTTGCTTTAAAACAATTTTCCAAATAATTTTTATATGCAAAATAGGCCTACAAATTCTTCTGCAAATAATCCTATTTTTCTAGAATCAAATGATAAATTCAAGGCCATAGATGTGTAGGGCTTAATTTTCTGAATCCAATGATATATTATTTGAAATTGTTTTACAAACAGATCAAAAGATATGAATTTTACAAGTTTAAATATCTAATCGATTCAAAAACAGATTTTAAATCAAATTCACAGACATGTGGCAGTGTCTGATTCGCTGATACCGCTTCGTGTGGATCGCTCTTCCGCCCTGTTGGATCAAGTCAGATTCAACGTGCCAGATCTAAACTTGCCGGTTCACTGAGCGATCTAATCTACATCGCACAATCTAGATCCAGCGGCTTTGGATCAAACGACCATAGATGGGCGGCGTTGATGGATACTGTGGCAGCGACGACGGCACTGCCGGCGGTGCACTGGCGAGTCTAGAAGGGTTTATGGATGGTGCCAATGCTTACCTACATCGCGTGGATGCGAGGAAGCTCAAGGTAGAACTGGCTTGGACAAGGGCGATTGGACGCGGGCGCAGGACCTCATGGGAGTTCTCACTGGCGTCGGGTGCGCACGAACGGCGACAGAGTCGACGACCTAGGTTACCAGAAGGCAAACGAGGGGCATCAAGATGTGCACAAGGTCACAGCAAAGCTAGTCGTAAGGGGCAGAGGTCAAGGGGTGTGCGGATATTACCGGAATTACTCACCGGAGTTGATTGGCGCCTCGGGTGCTCGCGGGGATTGATGGGGACGGCGACCTGGGGAAATATAGGACGAACCAGAGGCATGGTTAGATGCGCAAGGATCAGAGAAATATTTTCGTATGAACGACGGACAGAGGAACGCACGAGGCTCACCATAATGCGTCGCCGGAGTTCATCGGGCAGTGGCGTTGCGAGCTTGATTACTAGCAGCCTAGGGGCACTAAGTGTGGGCTAGGTGAGGGGAAATGACCACAACGAGGAGGGGAATAAGTAGCCGGGGCTGGAGCAGGGATCGCGCACGCAATTAACACAATTTACTCAAATTGAATCGCGACAGTAAAGGGGATAAACGGGCGGCGATGGCGTGTTCAGCGGCGCGGGATTGGAGACGAGTCTGACGTGGCGAAGGGGCCACTGGCAGTGAGGGAGTGGGTGCGTGCGCGCGAGTGGGAAAAGGAGAGGGGGAGGGGTTTTCCCTGGTGGGCTGCTGGGCCACATAGGTTCCTGGGCTGGATAGGCAGGCTGGTTTTTATTTTCTTCTTTAACCTTTTTCTTTTCTATTTTGATTTTCAAAAATGGTTTTGAAATCCTAATTCAAATCTGTTTGAATTCAAACCTTCTCAAAAATTTTGTCTGGTGATCCTAGCATTCAAAAGTGTGTCAAATACATCTAACCACTCAAAAACACCTTGGTCTTTTGAAAATAAAAATAAAACCATGCCTCATATGTATATAATAAAAGGGCATAATATGGTTTTATTTGGTTTCAAACTTTGAAAATTTTTATGCAAGCTCTAAATGGTATGATGATATGAATGCAATACATGATTTTGCATTTGATGAAATCTGGGATGTTACAAATCGAACCCCCTTAAGATGAATCTCGCCCTCGAGATTCGAATTGGCTAGCAAATAGGTGAGGGTGATCTTTCCGAAGGTCATCTTCTCTTTCCCAAGTTGCTTCTTCTTCGGTATGATGATTCCACTGTACTTTGCAAAACTTGATAGTCTTAGTACGAGTAACTCTTTCTGCAGTCTCAAGAATCTTGATAGGTTTCTCCTCATAAGTAAGATCACTCTCCAACTGAACCTCTTCCAAAGGTATAGTGTCCTTCAATGAAGTTTCTTCCATCTCCAGATGACACTTCTTCAACTGACTCACATGAAACACATTGTGAACTGCTGACAATGACTCGGGCCATTTAATCTCATAAGCCACTTCTCTTTGCGGCTCAAAATCTTGAATTGTCCAACATATCTAGGTGCCAATTTTCCTTTGACTCCAAATCTCTCCACACCACGAAGTGGTGAGGCTCTAAGATAAACTCTATCACCTACTTCATATGTGACTTCTCTATGCTTTGGATCTGCGTAGCTCTTTTGTCGGGACTGGGCTATCTTCAATCTGTCCTTTACCATTCTGACTTTCTCTTCAGCTTCCTTCATCAATTCTGGTCCAAACAAATTTCTTTCTCCTACCCCATTCTATAGTAATGGCGTAGTACACTTCCTTCAATAAAGGAATTCAAACAGAGCCATCTCAATGCTTGCTTGATAGATGTTATTGTAAGAAAATTCTGCGTAAGGCAGACTTTCATCCCAACTAGCACCATATTCTAGGGAACATGCCCTCAACATATCCTCCAGAATCTGATTGGTCCTTTCTGTCTATCCATCAGTCTGAGGGTGAAAAGCTATGTTGAACTCTAACCTTGTTCCTAATGATTCATGGAGCTGTCACCAAAAATGTGAAGTGAACTGAGTTCCTCTATCAGACACAATACTCTTAGGTACTCCATGCAGACATACAATCATGTTTGTATAGATCTTAACAAATTTAGCACTTGTATAGGTATGAAATGAGCCACTTTAGTTACGCGATCCACAACAACCCAAATAGAATAGTATCCGGATCTGGTCCTTGGCAGTCTGGTGATAAAATCCATACCAATCTTATCCCACTTCCAATCAGGAATAGGTAGTGGTTGTATTAACCCTGCCGGTTTCTGATGTTCCTCCTTCACTCGACTACACACATCACACAAAGAAATATGTTCCACGATGTACTTCTGAGATTGTTCCACCAAAATCTTTCCTTCACATCCATGTACATCTTGGTGTTACCCGGGTGAATAGAATATGGTAAATTGTGTGCTTCTTGCAGAATCAATTTCCGAAGCTTCGGATCTTGTGGAATGCAGATACGCTTTCCATACCATAAGGTAACTTGTTCATATTCATGGAATCCTTTAGCCTTTCCTTTAATAATTTTTCCTTTAATCTCCTCTATTTCCTTGTCCAACTTTTGGGCTTCTTTGATCTTGTCCAACAAGGTTGGTTGAACTTCCAATGACAAGAGATATCCTTCAGGCACTATCTCCAATCTTATATCTTTGAATTGGGCACACAGATCATCTGGCAATTCTCCTTTAGTAAGGCCATTCACATAAACCTTACGGCTTAAAGCATCCGCTACAACATTTGCTTTACCGGGATGGTATTGCAAACTCAATTCATAGTCCTTGATGAGCTCGAGCCACCTTCTTTGTCTCATATTGAGTTCCTTCTGGGTGAAAATATACTTAAAACTCTTGTGATCAGTGAACACTTCACAACGTTTTCCCAAAAGATAGTGTCTCCGTGTTTTGAGTGCATGGACAACAAAGGCTAACTCTAAGTCATGAGTAGGATAATTCACTTCATGAGTTCTGAGTTGTCTCGAGGCATAAGCCAGAACTTTCCCTTCTTGCATCAACACTCCACCCAATCCTTGGTGAGATGCATCACAATAGACTTGGAAATGCTTCTCCAAATCTGAAGGGAATATGCCCGAGAGGCAATAATAAAGTGGTTATTATCGTATTCCTTATTTATGATAAATGTTTATTTTACATGCTATATTGTATTAATACGGAAACGTTAATACATGTGTGTTTAATAAACAAAAAGGAAGTTCCTAGTTATGCCTCTCTTATAAACTAGCTCGTTGATTAACATGATGATCAAAGTTTCTTGATCATGGACATTGGATGTTGTTAATAACAAGGTCACAACATTAGTGTAATGATGTGATGAACATTCATCCGAAGTATAGCATTACGATCAAAGTCATTGAGTTTATATTGCTATAACAACTTACGAAGTGATCCTAATCCTTAGACCATGAGATCATGTCAATCACTAACACCGGAAGAGTTTCTCGATGACATCAAACGTCACACCGTAACTGGGTGATTATAAAGATGGCTTCAGAACTACTAAAGTGTTATGTTGAGACAAATGGATCGAGAGTGGAATTTTTTCATCCCGATGACGGATAGATATGCTCTGGGCCCACTCGGTGATATCACATTGATTAGCTTGCAAGCAAGTGATTTGATCACTAGAATGTTATATCACGGGAACGAGAAAAGAGTGCACGTCGGTAACGAGATCAAACTAGGTATGGAGATACCTATGATCGAATCTTGGACATGTAATATATCGTGAAACAAAGGGATTAAGATACTAGCGTAAAAGGTTCACACGATCACAGAAGTCATCGTTGAATGTGTGGGAGTCAGTATGGATCTCCAGGTCCCGCTACTAATTATTGATCGGAGAAGGGTCTCGATCATGTCCGCATTATTCGCGAACCGTAGGGTGACACACTTAAGGGATGCCGACACCATTCGGAGCAAATGATATGCCAAAAAAAGAAAAAGGAAAGCGCAGGAATTTTTTTCACTAGACACCGGAACTGTTTCGGTTGAAATTGCTGAAACTGGTTCTGCATGTGAAATTGAAATGTTGTAAGGGGTTTTATGTGAATGTTTTTTAATTAAAGTAATTAACAAAATTATGAATAATTAAATAAAAGAGTTTTATTTAAATGAGAGCTTGCATTAATTTTGGTGGAAAATTAATGCATGTGAGTGGAATTGTGAGTGGAGAGGTTTTTATGTGAGTGGAGCTTCCACCACATGAATGAGGGAGAGGTGGGGGCACCCTCCTTGGCCGGCGGCCATGCCCCCTTGGGCTGCCCCCTCCCCTATAAAAGGACCCCCTCCTCTCACTTGTCTCACACACCTCCTCGCGAAGGATCTCTCTCCCCCCTTTAGAATTTCCCCATGGTCTCGGATCAGCGAGATACATGTTCCCGGTGGCTTTTTCTGGAAGGATATGTTGCTTCCGCTGCTTCACTGGAGCGAGGGCGTGGAGGTTATCAGGGTACCCGTACGTGTGTGCGATCACGGATGCACCACTGCTTTGAGGTCCTGGACTTGATCGTGCTGGACCGGCTGGACCAGATGGACTTCATCACGATCTTGAGATCGGCAAGCGTTCGTCTACATCATCCACGAGTACAACCTCGTTAACGCTATTCGGTCTTCGAGGGTATGTATTCTATGGATGTATATCCACCTGTTGCTTGTATCTAGTAGATAGATCTTGGTACATAGATGTTCCCATCGTAGGAAAATTTTTGTTTTCTATGCTGCGAACCCTACAGTGGTATCAGAGCCAGGTTTATGCGTAGATACTTTGCACGGGTAGTACACATATGAGTATGTGGGCGATGATGATCATTTTATTGCTTCTTTGTTGTACTTTGGATATTGGTGGCATAGTGGGATGAAGCGGCCCGGACAAACTTTACATGTCCTCGCACATGAGACCTGTTCCACGCTTGACATGCAACTAGTTTTGCATAAGTGGCTAGCGAGTGTCTGTCTCTCCTACTATAGTCAATATCTAATTTGCAACGAGTTGTCAACAATTTGGTTATCCTCCTTGTGGTTCATGTTCGTAGGTAAGAACGGTTCTATCTTCGAAAGCCCTAAGCCACGTAAAACTTGCAATGGATAAATTAGAGGCGTCTAGTTTAGATTGTTGCTGGGCTAGTGTTATGATATGATGATGTTGTAAGTAGAAGTATGAGATGATACTCTTACAACACACATAGCGTGTAAGTTCCATAGACCTTGGCCTTACACATAAAGGTATGATAGTGATCATACCACGGTGCACATGATGGAGATCATATGCGGGAACCATATCATTTCACTAAATAAACATGTGATGTTTGATTGCATCTTATATTGCTTGTTTGGCGTTTTATTAGCATAATAAGATGATCCCTCATTTAGATATCAAGATAAAAATGTCTTCTTCCTTAAGTATGCACCGACAATGTTTCGTCGCTTCAAGGCATCACGTGATGATCGGGTGTACTTGAATCCACGAGCATATCTCGGGTGTAAGACAGTTACACACGCGAATACTAAGGTTCTTACTTGGCGAGCCTAGCATGTACAGACATGGCCTCGGAACACAGACCGAAAGGTTAAGCATGAGTCATATGTTTTGATATGATGACCATATGGATGCTCGCCTTTGAAGCTACACCGACTCACGTGATGATCGGACTTGGTGTAGTGGATTTGGTTCATGTAATCACCAAAAAGACACGAGGGATGTCGTTTTTGAGAGGGAGTTCATTTCTAATTTGGATTAGTAGAACTCAATTTATCATAAATTAAATCAAAGTGAATTTGCATAATTTGTTGTAGTCATTGGCATTCGTTCACCACCTTATGCATAGTTGTAATTGAGATAATAGAACTATAGAATTCTGGATATATACTTTACAAACTGGTATCGTATTGTGTTGAGGGTCAATCTAAAGTTTAAAGTCCTATTGCAAACTTTCAGCAAAATTCTATTTACTCCGTGAAATTTAATAATTGATATTAAATCGAGAGTAACAATTCCAGTGTTAGTATCTTAAGTATCATGTTTGCCTCTATGATTCTTGATTGTTTTAATATCAAGTTTATCTAGGAGCTGAAAGAATTGTTTCAGAAACCATCATGTGTGGCAGATATAACGATATCTGAAACAATGTTTTGGTTGCAAAATGATAGAGTATAATATATGTTCTCATATTGGATGAGAATTTACGAAGGTTGGAGATGCTAGACATCCTAATCATCCAAAAGGGTTTTGGAAAGCAACATTATACTCACAATTCTCCTTTATAAGCTACAGTAGCTTGATCATGAAAGTCGTCATGACAAGGATGAATAGAAGATGTATGTAAAGTGTTTACTACACTAAAAGATTACTAAAGAATGGAGTTTGAAAGAATACCGATCATTTTGATGATGGTGATCTACTTCAAAGTGCAAGTCCAAAGGTATTATTATTTGAATTTACACGCTTTGGACTATGTGTCATGCATATGGCACCACTTTTGATGTTGATAGATTCTTTTAAAAAGGAAAAGGAAATGCTGAAAGAGAATCTATAAAATATATTTGGCAGAAAATAAAAGATTGGAAATATCCAATTTAGGTATATAGATGATATACATGTTATGGTTGTATTCTTTGCTTGTTAAACAATGTGGTTCTTGGGTATTGGATACCGAATTGGTTGGTATGAAATTTCATACAGAACGACGCAATTCATGAACCACAATGGCCTAAGTAACTAGCAAGAGAATATGTGATGATGTTCATCGAAAACAAACAAACCGTTGTTTGTATTTCTCGTTGACATCAAAGCTTGACTTCAAGATTTGTTTTAATAATTGTTATTTAAATCAGGTATTATGAGAACAAAGGTTGTTCAAATAATTACCGTATTCCATATAAGATGGATGATTTACAAATCTAGTTGGAGAAATCACATCTATAAAACCTAATGCTAAAATGTCGCAAGACAAATGATTGAAAGATCACTTACGAAGTGACATCGCTGTTTTAAATTATATTGGAAAGAAAACATGAAGAATCTCCATATTCATGGATTTTTGGAGTCTTTGATTTGATCAAGTGACGCTTCTGAGACTTTCCTCGGGATAATTAAAACTTCGTTCAAAGGCTAAAGAAGAACGAACGACTAAATTATTGGAATTTATACATATCGATGTATGTAGTCCATTAAGTATAGTCGTAAGCGATGGATTTCAACTTCATATACTTTCTACAGAAATTTGAGTGAATATTCACTTAATGAGAAAGAAGTATGAAATATTTGAAAACGTTCAAAGAATTTCAAGATGAAGTGAAAATCATTGTGACAAGAAAATAAATGGTTTATGATTTTATCGTAAGGGATTTGTTTGAGTTACAAGTGTAACAAGAAAATAAATGAATTATGATTTTATCATAAAGGGATTTATTTGAGTTGCAAGTTTAGCAAAACACCTAGATTTACATATCCCAAAACACCATAGGAATATGGAGTGTTTGAGATTTGTAATGAAACCTTGTTTGACATGGTTGGATCAAAGGTGTTATTCATAAAACTGCCATTATGTTTTAAAAGATTAAAGCTTTAGAGACTACCGATGTTACACTGAAAATAGCTCTATCTTGATCCGTCGAAATGACACCATGGAAGTTATGGTTTGGGGTAAAACCCAAGTTGTCATTTCTTAAATTTTGGTATGCTAAACATAAGTAAGATGTTTACAACCAAAGTCGGATGAGCATGTCTTTGTAGGTTATTTTGAATAACAATTGGTTATTCCTCCATAACACCGAGGACAAAAGGGTTTGTCGCTTGAAATATGAAGTTTCTTGAAGAAGGAATTTTTCGTAAAAGTTAAGTGGGAGGACAATAGAACTTTGATAAGGTTAACGAACCTTAGCTATATGTGCTGAGTTGCGCAGCGCCGGAAATCGTTCCGAAGGCTGCCATAATGCTCATAACTTATGTGCCTCAAAGGTTGTGGTCACGGAGATCTAAGTTCCTATTGAACCAAGTAGGTCGGTTAAACAATCAAATGCTAAGATTTGAGAGTAAATCATTATTGTTTGACAATGATGAACCGAATACATACAAAGAAGCGATGATGGGCCCTGACTCCGTCAAATGGCTCGAAGCCATAAAATCCATGATAAGTCCATACACGAGAAATCAAGTTTTGAACTTGGAAGACCCTCCGGAAAGGTGTAAAAACCTATCGGTCGTATTTGGATCTATAAAGAAACAGACATGGATGTTTCACATCTATGAAATAGTCGACATATCGGTAAAGTATTTTACGACAATGTTCAAGGAGTTGACTATGACAAGATTTGATCTTTCATAGCGATATTTAGTCTGGACGGATTAAAGTAGCAACCACTACATATAATTTGGTATATGGTAGATGAATAAACAAAACAAAGTTCTTTTAATAGAATGGTTACCTAGGACGTGTACATGACACGATCCAAAGGGTTTTGTTAATTCAAAGGATGCTAAAAAGGGGCATGCAAACTTCAATTGTTGAAGTAAGCATCGCAGAGTTGGAATCTTCACCATAATGAAAAAGGAGTTTTTCATCAGGAGACGATAAAGATGCTTGCATTTGCAAGAAATTAAGTGGAAGCGCTAAGACATATTTCTAATACATTATGTGGAGGACATCTTGTTGATTAGAAATGATCTATCTTTTATTGACAAAGGTTAAGAATTTCATTTCGATGAAAGACTTAGGCAAAACCCGAATATTTAGCATGAATGTCTATAGTGGATAGACTGTGACGCTAATATGGTTGTGCCAAAAGTACATATATGAGATATTGAAGGAGTTCAATATAGAAACGACAAGAAAAGGTTCTTGTCGCATGGAAAAGGAATTGAATCAAGATTCAAGTGTATCGACACTTGATAAGTGAAACAAGATTCAAGTGCTTTGACACTTGATGAGTGAAATCACGAGAATGTTTTGATCAATCATACCATGATATGTACACATCCAGATATGTCCTATGCTCTAAGTGTTATGAGCATATACCAGAATGAATCTTAAAATGATCATTGGACTATAGTAAGGATATTCTTATGATCTTTTGGAAGAACTAAGAATATATTTGTGTAGAGGTGACAAACAATTACAAATAGTTCATTGTAAAGCGTTACATTGATACTAGTTTTGTCACAAGATACAAACTAAGTTTATCTCAATTTAAACTATGAGTGGCATAATGAAATGGAAAGGAGTTTCCGTGATGGATTTGGAAGAGTTCCATAGTTAAGACATTGTGACGAATACTACAACAAAAGGCTAAGTATATGACTGCTATAGTAGCAGCAAAGGAGGAAATTTGTGTCAAGTAGTTTGTTATCAAACTAAGGTGTCGTTCGCAACGGGCTAACACTAAAGATATATTGTATGACAATATTATCGACATGGTTTAACCCCAAGAAACTAAAGGTCTCACCAAAAGACCAAATTTATACAATGCCATCTCTTTGGAGAATGAGTGATGCGTGGAGATGCAAAGACATGCAAATACACACAGACCTGAAAGCATCAGATCCGTAGATTATGTTAACCACTTGCAGTTGCGTATAAGGAACACCAGAAAGCCATAGGTGTTCAATACGCAAAGTTTTCAAACTAGATTATTGTCTCTAGTGCAAGTGGAAGACTGAAGGGAATATGCCTGAGAGGCAATAATAAAGTGGTTATTATCGTATTCCTTATTTATGATAAATGTTTATTTTACATGCTATAATTGTATTAATACGGAAACATTAATACATGTGTGTTTAATAAACAAAAAGGAAGTTCCTAGTTATGCCTCTCTTATAAACTAGCTCATTGATTAACATGATGATCAAAGTTTCTTGATCATGGACATTGGATGTTGTTAATAACGAGGTCACAACATTAGTGTAATGATGTGATGAACATTCATCCGAAGTATAGCATTACGATCAAAGTCATTGAGTTTATATTGCTATAACAACTTACGAAGTGATCCTAATCCTTATACCATGAGATCATGTCAATCACTAACACCGGAAGAGTTTCTCGATGACATCAAACGTCACACCGTAACTGGGTGATTATAAAGATGGCTTCAGAACTACTAAAGTGTTATGTTGAGACCCATGGATCGAGAGTGGAATTTGTTCATCCCGATGACGGATAGATATGCTCTGGGCCCTCTCGGTGATATCACATTGATTAGCTTGCAAGCAAGTGATTTGATCACTAGAATGTTATATCACGGGAATGAGAAAAGAGTGCATGTCGGTAACAAGATCAAACAGGATATGGAGATACCAATGATCGAATCTCGGACATGTAATATATCGTGAAACAAAGAGATTAAGATACTAGCGTAAAAGGTTCACACGATCACAGAAGTCATCGTTGAATGTGTGGGAGTCAGTATGGATCTCCAGGTCCCGCTACTGATTATTGATCGGAGAAGGGTCTCGATCATGTCCGCATTATTCGCGAATCATAGGGTGACACACTTAAGGGATGCCGACACCATTCGGAGCAAATGATATGCCAGAAAAAGAAAAAGGAAAGCGCAGGAATTTATTTCACTAGACACCGGAACTGTTTCGGTTGAAATTGCTGAAACTGGTTCTGCATGTGAAATTGAAATGTTGTAAGGGGTTTTATGTGAATGTTTGTTAATTAAAGTAATTAACAAAATTATGAATAAATAAATAAAAGAGTTTTATTTAAATGAGAGCTTGCATTAATTTTGGTGGAAAATTAATGCATGTGAGTGGAATTGTGAGTGGAGAGGTTTTTATGTGAGTGGAGCTTCCACCACATGAATGAGGGAGAGGTGGGGGCACCCTCCTTGGCTGGCGGCCATGCCCCCTTGGGCTGCCCCCTCCCCTATAAAAGGACCCCTCCTCTCACTTGTCTCACACACCTCCTCGCGAAGGATCTCTCTCCCCCCTTTAGAATTTCCCTATGGTCTCAGATCAGCGAGATACATGTTCCCGGTGGCTTTTTCTAGAAGGATTTGTTGCTTCCACGGCTTCGCTGGAGCGAGGGCGCGGAGGTTGCCGGGGTACCCGTACATGTGTGCGATCACGGATGCACCACTGCTTTGAGGTGCTGGACTTGATCGTGCTGGACCGGCTGGACCAGATGGACTTCATCACGATCTTGAGATCGGCAAGCGTTCGTCTACATCATCCACGAGTACAACCTCGTTAACGCTATTCGGTCTTCGAGGGTATGTATTCTATGGATGTATATCCACCCGTTGCTTGTATCTAGTAGATAGATCTTGGTACATAGATGTTCCCATCGTAGGTAATTTTTTGTTTTCTATGCTGCGAACCCTACAAAATCTGGCAGACATAAGACTGGTGCTAATAATAGTCTCTTCTTCAATTATTGGAAACTGATTTCACATCCTTCAGTCCAATCGAACTTCTTCTCTTTCTTAAGTAACTCCGTCATTGGCTTAGCTACCTTTGAGAAATTCTCAATGAACCTTCTATAGTATCCTGCCAAGCCTTGGAAACTTCGAACTTCTTTAACTAGCTTGGGAGATTCCCACTCAGTTACAGATGACACCTTTGCGGGATCGATAGCTATACCATCTCCAGACACAATGTGTCCAAGAAATCCAACTTCATTTAACCAAAATTCACACTTACTAAACTTGGCATACAACTTGTGCTCCTTGAGTTTCTCAAGTATCAAACGCAAATGTCCTTCATGCTCTTCTTAGCTCTTGGAATAGATCAATATGTCATCGATGAATACAACAACAAACTTGTCAAGGAATTCCATGAACACCTTGTTCATCATGTTCATGAAATAAGATGGTGCATTTGTTAGTCCAAATGGCATCACGGTATACTCATACAAACCATACCTAGTGGTAAAAACAGTCTTAGGTATGTCTTACTCTCTAATCTTTAGCTGAAAGTAGTCAGATCGAAGATCAATTTTTGAGAACACTCGAGCTCCTTCTAGCTGATCAAATAGATCATTGATTCTGGGCAAAGGGTACTTCTTATTTATAGTCACTTAATTGAGTGAACGATGATCTATGCATAATCTTTGACTTCTATCCTTCTTCTCAACAAACAGAACTGGTGCACCCCAAGACAAAGAACTTGGTTGGATAAATCCTTTCTGCAACTGTTCTCCAAGCTGTTTCTTGAGTTCTTTCAACTCATCAACTGTCATCTTATAGGGTCTCTTTGCTATTGGTCCAGGTCCTGGTAGTAAGTCAATCAAAAACTCCACATCTCTATCTGGTGTCATTCCTGGTAACTCCTCCAGAAACACATCCGGATACTCCTTCACAACTGGTACACTATCTATGCTAACCCCGTTAAGAGAATTTAGCTTACTCCCTTTGGATTCAAAGTTAGACCTGAACCTAATCCATTTCTTATCCGGGGTTGTGAGTGTAACCGTACGACTGGCACAATCTATTACTCCTTCATACTTATTCATCCAATGCATGCCCAAAATTATATCCAATCCTTGGGAATCTAGGATTATCAGACTAACTGGAAACTTATACTTTCCAAATTCTATCACTAGATTATGACATCCAAAATTCACTACCATCTCTCCACCTAGATAGGGAAGTCCATTTTTATCAACAAATGCTCTTGATATGAATGAATGCCATGTAGCGGTATCAAAAAGAACAATTGCTGGAAAAGAATTAAGCTTGAACTTACTAGCCACAGCATCAGATTCCTCATAGATTTCCTCCACATTGATGTGGTTCACTTGACCCTTCTGAAATGGGTTTGGCTTGTTGGTTCCATCAGTCTTTTTTTCTG
The DNA here is from genome assembly GCA_916181665.1 of Avena sativa. Classification (NCBI taxonomy): domain Eukaryota; kingdom Viridiplantae; phylum Streptophyta; class Magnoliopsida; order Poales; family Poaceae; genus Avena; species Avena sativa. The sequence continues at coordinate 206,996,622 of OV702296.1, forward strand.
GGCATTCATTTGCATAGTGCCTAGTTTTCTTGCACTTGAAGCACTCAACCTGACTGATGTCCGTTTTTGCAGGCTGACTTCCATTGCCATTCCCACTGTGATGGCTCTTGTGTCCACTCTTGTGGTTATTATATCTATCATTGTCATGACTACAGTGGTTCTTATTGTAATGGTGAAGGTTACTGTTGTGGTGGCTGTTATACTTCCCATGTTTGTGGGATCCAGATCCTCCACTATCATCACCATGGGAACACTTGTGTGATGATCCTGAACTATGCTTATCAAAGTGATGCTTCCTCTTCCTATTCTCCACCTGTTTCATCTTGCTCTCTAAGATGGTGGCTTTGTCACATAGTGATTTATAAGTTGGGACATATGCAACAGATAACTGCATGCACATCTCATCATTCAGCCCTTCACGGAATTTTTCCTTCCTCTTAGCATCAGTGTCAACATCATCCGGTGCATAGCGTGCCAGATTGTTGAACTCCTCAATATATTCTGCCACACTGTGGTGACATTGTTTAAGGTGTTGGAACTCTCTCTTCTTCAAACTCATCACTCCTGAAGAGTTATGAGTAGTGCGGAATCCATCCTCAAACATTGCCTAAGTCACTTCAATGGGAGTAGTGATTTGGAAGTTGTCCCACCATGTGGCTATTGTTCCTTCAAGAAGATGTGCTGCAAATCTGACCTTTTCCTCATTAGTGCAGCCCACGGTGACCAAGTATTTGTTCACAGAACATAGCCAGTCATTGGCTACCATAGGATCAGTGGTTCCCGAGAACTTTGCAGACCTCAACCTCAAAAACCTTGTAAGCATATTAAAGGCTGGTAGGTTGTTTGATTATTGTTGTTGTTATTATTATTATTATTGTTATTGTTGTTGTTGTTGTTGCTGTTTTGATTCTGATTTTCCATGAACTGGGTCATCATTTGCATCAACTGCATTTGGGCTGTCATCAGCTGCTGCATATCATTGCCATTGTTGTTGTTATTGTTGGGATTGACACGACGGGGAGGCATTTGTGGTTTCAATAAGGATAAGTAACGAGATATAACCCATAGATGCTAACATGCACAATACATCACATAGCAACAATACAAATAAACAAGCACAAGATAAACTTAGAGTTTAAACAACGTGAACAACAAGTTTTGGAAAAGTAAAAAACTAGCAGAGCCATCCACATGTTGGATGATCATTGCGACTTGATAAATAAAAGGATGATAGATAAATAGATAGATGAGTAGTCAAAACTACTCCATGTCGACCTCCACATACACTAGAGTAAGTCCGGCTGTCTCCATGGCTGTCTTGTACTCCTCCACCCTGGTGGTCAAAGCATCAACCATCGCCCGGAGGGCTCTCTTCTGCGAGCGCAGCATCTCTATCACTCCATGCTGAGTCTCTAGCTCAAGATCCTTGAGCTCTATCTCAGACCTCCTCTCCTTGATCTTCTTGTTTCTATCCTGCACTCTCTTCTCTTGATTCTTGAACCTCTTGTCTTGGCTCTCGAACCTAGCCACCATCTCCTTGATAATCTTGTCCTGCTCAGTGAAGGCCTTGTCCTTCTCCCTCAACTGAACTTGTAGCTCGTCATTGCTAAGCATGACGTTGGTCCTATCTGTGTCGAGGTGTCTAACGAGGCTCTCTAGGTCCTGGAGATACACATGCACTGGCTCGATAGTCTCTCTAGTGGCATCATCATATGCTATAGCCTCTCCCTCCTCGTCACGTCTCCCAAATGGGTGGAAGTAGAGGCCCCTGAGCTCGGTGGAGTGACGTCCACAAAGACATCCAAGTAGCTCATGCATGACCATGTAGAGTCCCTTCTCCTTGTCATCATGCATCAACTTGAAGGTAATCTCCTCGGTGAGTGGCTCTGTCTGGCGTCCAGGCTGCGAGACTCTAAATCCCCATAGATCCTTCCTCTCGAACTTCGTAAGCTGAAGTCCCTTAATACTAGGGAGTGGGAGATTGAGCACACTACCGAGCTCCACAAGACGAGAACCAAAACGAGTTCCCTTGAACTCCTCGGTAGTGCTGAAAACAAATCTAGGCATCTATTGCATAGGATAGAGAAAATTAGAAACAACACAAGTAAAGAGAAAAAATAAGATAGTGAAAGAAAATCCAAAAGCATACATTCAACAATAAAACATACAAGTCATGGCATACAAAAAACTACCACAAGCACTAAGGTTCCAACATAACTTAGACAGAAACTTGCCATACCACATAGGTTGGTACGATCAAATTATTAACGCGAGAAAAACGACAAGTGTGGTGGTCCAACTATCAGAGTACGTCACAATATTCACTCATATGCTAAGTCTATGATATCTTACCTGAGACATTTTATGGCGGTATCTAAGTCTTGGGTATACTTCTTCTCCTCTCTAAGGTCATTTTGAGTGTTGAGCATTCTACACTTGAGTCTTTCACCAAGCTCCTTGATAGCATTCCAAGCTGCATTTCTTGCAGAGTCAAAGAATGACATATACATTTCTAAGTTGGTGACCATGCAGAATCCTGACTCTTTGTGGTTGTCTCCCTTGTTTTTGTACAAGTGGAGTTGTACCCACCAATATTATTATCCTTCATCCATCACTGGAAATCCCTTGTACATGGCTTCACCATGTATTCCCAAGCTAACCATGAGGTTTTTGAGGGCCATGGGAAACTCCGTCTCACATTCTAAGGTCATAGTCATGAGTGGTCCCTTCTTGACGGCTTCGTTGATGGCGGCCATCTACAAATAGAGATGAGAAAGAAGATTAAGAGAGATTTACGAGAAGGAAAAGTCAAGTGTGGAATTTTCCAAAAGTTGCATTTTTTCCTAGTGGTTTCCTTAGTCTAATCCATCCGAGGGTCATAATCCTATAGGCAACAAAGTACTCTGATACCATCTATAAGACCCCTCCTTTTAAGGTAAAGGTACCTGTGATTGCAATGCTAGTCCCTGGATCGAAATGCTAGCATCCACAGTTTAAGATGAAGTACACAGATACAAAGGTCTTTCTTACACCGTCATTCTAGAGATAACATAGTATTTACAACTCATTAGCCCAAGTCTAATACATAGAGTTCATAACATAAGTAAATAAATAGAAGTCTTCATCTTCATGTGCCACAGGCAAACATGTTGAGTGTAGACTCATAACCCTAATCTCCATCCGAGTAACCTGCAATATCATAAGTTACAGCCACAGAAGAATTGTATTGTTAAGTGATACCATAGTAGAATAATAGTACCTAACATCTATATGAATTTGGCGAAGTGTAGGTTGGTCTTGCTTTGCTCAAAATAGAGTTTTTCTTATTAGTTGAAAACACTAAGTTTTTGTTTGTCAAAAACCACCCAAGGAACCACCAATAGACATTGGTGAACCTTTACCCTTGTTCAACCACAAGTTTTTAACTTAGAAATTGGGATGAGGAGATCCTTGATTGCTTCAATTTCTTTGATGCTCAAATTGTCCGTTGCCGGGGACACGGCTAAGTACTTAGGTTTTACCCTCTCGAGAGGTGGTGCACTTTCCCCACAAGGCTCGACATGCATCGAGACGAGACTTTTCAGAAGCATTCCCTTAGACCACAATGGATGCGTTCCATCCTAGCAACCCTACCACCAACTGTCCATCTGGCTACATTCTCGCAACCTATTGGTCAAGGCAGAGCCCATATGCCATGTGGTTGCACTAGAAGTTTCTCAACCCTAAACATCTCAAATCCCTTTGTTCCTGGGTGGCAATCCACAAGTGTGATACACAAGGTAAACCATAGACATGGGCCTTGTGTAACCACTCAACATAAACCAACCATACCATTCCACCTAGGTGATTCATTCACATAGTTGTTTTATTAATCAAAAACACAAGTCATAGACTTAGCAATATTTCATATCATGAATAATCCACCCTTGTTTCCTACTAGCAAGTTTCTTAACGGGGAAATGACCGTGGCGAGGTGGGGAATAAGTAGCTGGGGATGGAGCAGGGATGGCACACACAATCAATGCAATTTACTTGAACTGAATCGCGGCAGTGAAGGAGAGAAACAGGCGGCGACGGTGTGGTTAGCGGCGCAGGATTAAAGACGAGTCTGACGTGGCGAAGGGGCCACTAGTAGTGAGGGAGTGGGTGCATGCGCGCGAGTGAGAAAAGGAGATGGGGAGGGGTTTTCCCGGGTGGGCTGCTGGGCCGCATAGGTTGCTGGGCTAGATAGGCAGCGCTAGTTTTTATTTTTTCTTTAACCTTTTTCTTTTCTGTTTTGATTTTCAGAAATGGTTTTGAAACCCTAATTCAAACCTTCTCCAAATTTTTGTATGGTGATCCTAGCATTCAAAAGTGTGTCAAACAATCTAACCACTGAGAAACACCTTGGTCTTTTGAAAATAAAAATAAAACCATGCCTCATATGTATATAATAAAAGGGCATAAATATGGTTTTATTTGGTTGCAAAGTTAGAAATTTTTTATGCAAGCTCTAAATCCTATGATGATATGAATGCAATACTTGATTTTTCATTTGATGAAATTTGGGATGTTATCGATTGGCTTCGAGTTTCCAAGAAACAAATAAAAAGGGAAGAGAGAAGTGGAACCAAACATGAGAAGTATGCTTTATGACTCCCAACTTTTGAAGTTTGAGAAACCCATGCTAGTTAGTAGTAATGTTAAGATATTATATCGGTGGAGTGAGTTTCTATATTGTAGTAAAATTTTGTTTGCATGGGTATTTAACTGGGTACGTTTTGTTCCAGCTCTTGTAGTTAACCAAGTGTTGCCTAAAAATTTGCTAAACATTTGAAATAAGAAAAAGTCTAACAAATTGAAGAATTGGGTGTTGTAGTGTTTAGTCTTGAAAGCTTATTCCTAGAGACACTCGATACCATGGAAAATAATGATTGACTTGATAGCTCTCTTTGAAAAGATTTGTTCAATTGAATTAATGTTTAGCGGTTTTTCTGAGCATGCCAAAGTTTTGCTTGTAAATCATTAGAATGATATAGCTTTATGCGTGTCAAACTTCATGGGATGCCAACAACTCCGCTAGCTTACGAACGATCTTCATGGAGGAAACTCCTAGATTTCGGCTATGAGTTGATTAAAATTGGTAGCAATAGTGCTATAATGGTAAGATTCTTGGAACTCTCGGGTAGTGGTAACATGATGGAATCACTCCTCTGGCTGATATGAGTAATCATTATGCAAAAGGAACAAAAACCTTAGTGATGCCACGAGTGTCCATCTCAAACCGATAAACTAATGAAAATTTCGGGCATGCTCTCAATTACTTAAAAACTGAAATTCTTGAAGGACAATAAATAGAAAAGTAGTGCTTGAAAAGTCTTGATTTATTGATGTGGGATAATTGAGATACTCTAGTATATATTCTTTTTATGACAAACTCTCACACTCTTAATTTTACATGATTACACTTTATTGTTCGAAGGCAAGCCTATGAGTTAATTACATGACATGGAATAAAGTTTACTCTTCTGAAGCATCCACGCTTATAATAATTTTGTTGCTCTATAAGGATTCATGAAACTTGTATGGTAGGCTTGCAATTACTCTATCGATGCTAAAGTTTTTCATATTAATAAAGTGGAGGAAACATGAGACTACCAATCATGAGTAAGATCATCATCTCGTTATTTCACGTTAAATGTTGAGTTCCCTTTTGATTTTGGTTTTCTTGCTCGAGGACGATGAAGTTTAATCTTGGGGAGGTTGATGACTGTGAAATTTATCCATCCACGTCCGCATTTAAAGTAGATGTTATTCATATATTTCATGAAATATCTCTCTAAAACCTGCCACTAATGCCTAATGATCAAAGGGGCATGCAATCATTTCTTGCTATTTTTGCCTGCGCATATAATGACGTATTATGAAGGGAATCACTACATAAATGTCAAAGATACGAGATTTACAACACTCCAAAGAAACCAGGAGCCGTGAGGAGGCGTCTGCAAGTTTAACGACCAACTATATGGCCCACCGCCATATAGTTGTGGCCGTATAGTTTGCACCGACCTCCTTAGGTCAAACAGAGCAACTTTTGTGAAGGGACCCCTATATAAAGAGTCTTCAGGCGACGATAAATAGGTCGCCCTAACTCCAAAACATCGCTTCTTTCATCTCCGTGCCGCCACGTCGGAGGAATAGATCTAGATCTAAACCTCTAAACCCTTCTCCACCACCATAGCCATCTTCCACCACTTGTAATAGTAGATCTCATCTCCAATTGGCGACATTATAATACTATTTTTTATCAACTCTATGATCTCTATTACAATGTTTATGATTGTCGATTTCATCTCTATGTGTGAGTAATTCTCCTTGGGCTAAGGGCTTCGGCCTATCCATGTAGCTTTTGTGCATGTTTTTTTTCATGGATGGGATCATGTATTAGTTTGTATGACTTGATGGTTGTAGTACCCTCTCTTTCCTTAATCTAAGGACTTGTCAGGTACCCAAGACCCCAAGGATTGATTCAGGTAAAGAGAGTGTGAGTAACGACTAATCTGTAGGATAGGAACCCCAGTGACAGAAAGGGTAGTACGACTGTATGTGAGGAACTTACTTGGGATTAACGGTGACATCACTATGCATATCATTAGTTATCTTTCTTCCATGGATGAGACTAGTAGGTTATTGGCATAAGAGATTGTGGAGGTGGTACCATTTATGGATGCACTTCACACATATAATTATCTTGCTCTAACAATTACATGAGTACTTTATTACTATCTATTATTCCCAGAAGATGTTTTGCACAGCTACTGGTGAAAACCGAAGACCCTAGGCCCTCTCTCTCTTCATCATCATCAACAACAACAACAACAAGAAGAAGTAGATCGCAAACTCTTGGTCCGGTGAAAACGCAATAGGAATTCTAAAACTCTTGAAGGTCCGTTGATATGTCGTAAATGTATCTATAATTTTTGATGTTCCATGCTTGTTTAGTATCAGTTTTGCTTTGCTTTGTCTACATTTTCAGGTATTTTTATACATTTTCTAGGACTAACCTATTGACAAGATGCCACAGTTCTAGTTGCCTGTTTTCTGCTGTTTTTGGTTCCAAAAAAGCTAAAAATGAATATTCTCAGAATTGGACGGGATGAAATCCAAATGCAATATTTCACCGAGGAGAACATGGAGCCAGAACACGAGACGGAGGAGGGCCATGAGGGGCCCACACCCCCTGGCCGCGCGAGCCAGGCCAGGCTGCGCCTGGGGGTGCGGCAACCTCGGGTGCCCCCTGCCTCGCCTCTTCACATATAAAGTCCCCCCGATACCTAAACCCTAAGTACCCGATCACATCTCGACGAAACAGTCTATAGCCGCTGCCACCATTGTCCCTAGATCGGGGGGATCTGAAGCTCTTCCCGGCACCCTGCCGGAGGGGAGAGATCATCCTGGAGGCCTTCTTCATCACCATGCCAGCCTCCGGCATGATTCGTGAGTAGTTCCATCTTGGACTATGGGTCCATCAGTAGCTAGATGGTTGTTTCTCGTCCTTTGTGCTATCATGTTTAGATCTTGTGAGCTCCGTTCATGATCAAGATCATCTATTTGTAATCATACATATTGTGTTTGCAGGGATCAGATGGATATTGAGATTACTATTGTCAGATTGATATTGATTCTATCATGTCTTATTGATTATTGATTCTATCATGTCCGTGTTGTTTGAGATCTTGCATGCTCTCTGTTTCTAGTAGCTATCTTAGCCAAGTATATGCTAGTGACTCCAAGAGTTAGTATTTATGCTCGATAGTGGGTTCATGATTCTATTGAATCTAGGGAAGTGATAGAAATCTCTAAGGTTGTAGATGTGCTATTGATACTAGGGAGAAAACAACGATCTTTTGTTCATGGAACAACTCCATTGTTTACTTTACACACTTTGCTTAAATCAGTAATCTATTGCTTGCAACTTAATACTGGAGGGGGTTTGGATGATAAACTGAAGGTCGATTACTAGTCATAGATGTAGTTGTATGACGGTCTATGTATATTGTTGTAATGCCCAATCAAATCTCATAGGATCATGAATGACTAGTATTGCATTGTTATGCCTTGTTCGGTCATGTCAATTGCCTCGCTGTAATTTATTTACCCAGCATGTTATGTTATATATCTTAAGGAGAACACCTCTAGTGAACTGTGGACCCTGGTCTAATCTTTACCATTGTTACATCATCTATTGTTACTGTTTACTTTCTGCAAACTACCATTACCTTCCACACTTTGCGTTTAATGCTTTGTTTTCACCAAACCAATGATATTGACAACCTCACTATATGTTGCGGCAAAGTATTGAGTTTGTGTTGTGCAGGATTCCAAGTTGTTAGTAACACCTTGGGGTTGTTTCCTTCCTCCTACTGGTTCGATAACCTTGGTATCATCATCTGAGGGAAGACTTATTGCCGTGCTCATCATACCTTCCTCTTGGGGTTTCCCAATGAAGCTCTACATTGATCTAAGCTCATCATCCGTTAAGGTAATCTCACTTTAATTTCTACTTCTCGAGGATTCGATAAACCTAGGTCTACTAGGGAAAAAGAGCTATACTACATCCATAATCCAAATCGAAGGTATCAGCTCTGCGCTGGAAGACTTCTGCTATTGATGATTATAATCGCCATAATGGAACTAATGTAAGTACTTGTACTTGTTATTCATTGTTGTTGTAATGCAACTTGTCGGTTATGCTCACGGCTCACTGATCATGGGAACGTGAATTGCAGGCATAACGGGGATTCTCAGACCATAAATCTGGGGTCCCACAGACTTGGTATCAGAGCCATCCTGACTGTAGGAGACCTTAGTTGGCATGGACGTTAGACAGGATAACCAATATTTCTGAAAACCACGGCTTTCTAAAAACTACTTTCTCAAACGCTTTTCAAAATATTTCTTATCTCATCTTCTCTAACTTAAACTATTTGAAAATGACTTAACCTATCTCTCGTCTACCTTCAAAACGTTCTGTTTTCAAAAGCAAGTCTGACTTGGAAAATGCAAAGACGGAGGTACCTAGACAAAGACACAAGAAAACCAAAGGAGCTACTAACGATGAAAGACACTACAAAATCGCCCTACCAACTATAACATCCCAAAAATATTAAGCAAGATTATCATGTCCTAATCACCCAAGTTTAGGGTTAACAAAAACTTTTGTTATTAAAATTAAAATGAATGCATGTGTGTATGTGATGAATGCATGAATTCTTGCAATGACTTGTTTGATTGGTATGAAATGGCAATGATTGGTTCAAAGATGAAAACAACATCATCTAAACCATTTCCAACCAGAATCAAATGAAGAGAAATTCAAATATAAATAATATGAGCAAATGGTAATTTTTGCCAAACTTGTTCACTAGACCACTTTGAGTGTTTCTAGTCCAAGTTTTCTAACAGAAACAAATCCAATTATTTTCACCCCTTGATAGAACAAGTACAAGTGAACCCAAGCCTACTTTTCAAACCAACAAAAACTGATTTCAAATCTATTCAAATGACATCTCAAAATTGATTCCTTAATAGGTACTAAGATCACCATTTCTCAAAAACCACTCAAACCAGTTCACCTTGACAAACCCAAGAAACCAGATACTACAAAGTATGTGACCAGAGCACCCACCAATTTTCATTGAAAAATTTCAAACTAAATCTCTTGCGACCATTTCGTCAAACACCTTTTGAGCACAAATTAAATAAAGCGAGAAACACTATATTGAGCAGTGTTCTTGCCAAACTTGTTCCCTCTACTGCCTCAAAAATACCCCCACTATGTCACCCACCTTGTCTATGTAGCCCTAGCCCACTGTACACACGGCAATTTCATCAATGGCCACCATAGCCGAGCACTTTTGCCACCCCCACCAACGACAGCATGATGCAAGCCTGTAAGACCCCACCTTTATAAAGGTAAAGGTCCCTGTGATTGCAATGCTAGTCCCTGGATCAAATGCTAGCATCCACGTTTAAGATGAAGTACACAGAAACAAAGGTCATTATTACATCGCCAATCCAGATATAACATAGTATTTTACAACTCCATAGCCATAGGCTAGTACAAGAGTTTATCTTAACAATATAAATAAAAGTCTTCATCTTCATGTGCCACAGGAAAGCATGTTAAGTGTAGACTCATAACCCTAATCCTCATCAGAATAACCCGTAACATCACAAGTTACAGCCACAATGGGTCAATACATTAGTAGAATAATAGTATCTAGCTTCTACATGAATTTGGCTACGTGTAGCTTAGGCTTTCTTTGCTAAAAATAGGTTTTACCTATAAGTTGAAAACACTAAGTTTTTGTTTGGCAAAAACTCCCAAGGAACCACCAATAGACATTGGCGAACCTCACCCTTGTTCAACCACAAGTTTTAACTTAGAAAATTGGGTTGAGGAGATTTTTGATAGCTTCCATGTCTTGATGCTTAAACTGTCCATTACTGGGGACATGACTAAGTACTTAGTTTATTCCTTCTGCAGAAGTGGTGCACTTTTCCCACAAGACTTGATTTTCATCAAGACAAGATCTTTCAGAAGCCTTCCCTTAGACCGAAATGGACGTGCTCCAAACCTATCATTCCCCTACCACCAACTGTCCATTTGGCTAAGTTATTGCAACCTATATGATCTAGGCAAAGCCCATAATGCCAAGTGGCTGCACTAGAAGCTTCTTAACATTTGGCATCTCAAATCCCTTTGTTCCTGGGTGGTAATCCACAAGTGAGATACACAGCATAGACCATTGGAGAATGGGCCCTAGTAACCACTCAACCAAGCAATTACCATTTCACCCAGGTGTTTCATTCACTTAGTTGTTTTATTAAGCAAAACATAAGTCCAAGACTTAGAAATATTTTCCATAGCATGTGTATATAAACCACTGTTCAAAAAATCGGCCGATATGCCGATTAATCGTCTGATTTATCGCTACTCCAGGGTGGCCGATATGCCGATTTTTTGATTGATCATCCGTTTTTCCTATTTATCGCCCGATAAATCAGCCGATATGCTAAAAAATCGCCAATTTTTAGCTGACCGATAAATTACCGATAAGCGATATCCTTAACTTGATATAAACCACCCTTGGTTGCTACTAGCTAGGCTAAGCATGGAAATTGCAAGTATCTTAACTTAGAGAAAATTCTAACAATTCTACAACTACTAGGATTTCCCAAGCATAGCATATAGATACTTAGCAAAAATTATCATGCAAGTCCTATACAAAATATTTCTAATGCATAGTCAAAATATTGGGACAAAAGTATGAAGCACCACTTGCCTTGGTAGTTGGGGGAGAAACAACAATCCTCACAGTTACAATCACCACTAGCACCAAAATCTACACATAAAATTATAGCACCAAATTCACATATCAAAATAGACAAGCAAAAATATATGAATGCATGCAAATGCCATGTGATGATTTTTCTAAACCAAACAACACAAGTAAAACAGTACTGATCAATAAACTAAACATTTACACATCAAATAAACTTTATTTGGCTTTTAAAACATTTTCTAATTAATTTTTATACACAAAATAAGCCTACAAATGTCTGTGCAAAAACAACTAATTTTACAGACGAAATTCATTAAAAAATTATATGGTTGGATAGAATTCTTTTTCCTGATTCCATTGATATAAAATTTGCAAAATTTGGACGTGTGGATCAAAAGTTATGAATTTTGCAAGTTTGAACATCTAATAAAAATTATTCTGTTTTTAAATCAAACTACAGGTCACACGTTAGCCTCTGATTGGTGCATACCGGTTCGTCCGGATCACGCTCGCGGACCACAGGATCTAACTAACAATGCACGGCCCAGATCTGTTCGTACCGCTTCGAATAAAATCTAATCGTGGCCCTAGGATCCAGATCCAATGGATCAGATCAGATCGACCAAAATCCAGCGGTGCGAATGGCGCAGGCAGCGGCGATGGCTCTGGCAGCGACACGCCGGAAAGGTCAGAGGTGCAGGGGTGTGTGCTAGCGCTTACTAAGATCGTGAGGACGTGGAGATGTTCAACGTGCAGACGGACAGGGTCGGGGTGCACGGACACGGAGGGGATTCCTCGTCGGAGTTGCAGACGGCCTCGGGTGTGCTCGGTCGTCGTCGCTAGGGGCGCTACAGGGCACATGAGAGGAAATGGGGGCAGTGTTAGATGCGCATGAGCCTGACGAGTGTGTGATCAGGAACCAGAGAGGGAGGGGAAGGCTCGATTTACCATGCGAGCTCGTCGAAGTTGATGGCTTCGTCGGGCATGAGCAGTCGTCGATGTTGGCGAGGTTCTGGGTGGTCCTAGCACATACCAGTGATGTTAAAAGATGTGCAAGGTTGTAGTGATCATACTAGCAAGACTAGGAGGAAAGGGGCGGGGAGTGCTGACCGGAATTTAACGCCGGATATGCTCGGTGCTGTGGAAGCACGAGCTCGATTGTGGACAGCCTAGCAGCGCTCTGTGGTTGGTGAGTGAGGGGAAAGGAGCAGGATGGGGAGGTGGTTAAGTAGCCAGAGCAGGGGCGGCATTCATGCGGTGAATCAATGGGAATTAAGCATCTTCAATCGCGGCAGTGAATGGGGAAGGAAACGGTCGGCGACGGCGTCTGCGCGCGAGGTTTAGGGGAAATGATGCGGACGTGGTGCAGGGCCCAGTGTCAGTGGCTGCGGGGTAGGGTTCGCACGGGTGAGAGAGGGGGCAGAGGGGGAAATGGCCCGGGTGGGCTTTTGGGCCGGTTCTGGTGCTGGGCTCAAAGTGCAGCGTCTTTTTTATTTTTTTCCTTTTCCCTTTTCTTTTTCTAATTTGATTTTCAGGAATATTTTTCAAATGATTTCAAATGAGTTTGAATACAAACTTATTCTGGATTTTTGTAAAGTGGACCATACACATATTTCACTATAGAACAATGTTGTTCACTCAAAAACACATTGGTCCATTGGATTTTAGAAATAAACCATGCTTTAATTTATTCATTTATATTAGGCATATGAATGGTTTTGAATTCATATTTTGTTTTGAAAACTTTTGACCAAGTTTTGGAAATATAAATCAAACCTATGTTCAAATATTTTCTGGTTAAAACAAGTGTTCTCATATTAGAGAGTAGCAATAAGGCCATTGCCTTGCTTACATAAAATAATAGACAACAAATGCTTCTGTTTTTGAAATCTTATTTGAAAATGATCCTAAAATGATTATGAATGCATGAATGATATGAAAACTTTGAAATCATGATTTTTGGGATGTTACAAACCCACGCCAGCCTCGCCTACCATGTCTATCACGTTGCCCATACCTCACTTCCCCCTGCAGACCAGCCCTAGCTCAAGGACAGAGAGATGAGACGCCAAGAACATCATTCCCGAGCCGCTGTCGACCATTCCGACGCGCACCGCAGTTCACGCTTTGTTTCCTCTTGACCCGACCACCTCGATCTCTCGCCGCCCGCCTACACGATCATCACCGTCCCAGGAGACCAAAAGACATGCTCGTGCCCTCGACAGTACCCCGTAGCCGCCGGACGTCGAGAAATTCGCCATCGGTGCCGCATAGAGCAAAGAACCGTTCCGACCACTGCAGACCTCCATTTACTGAGCCATGATGTCCGTGATGACCGCTAGGCAACTGCCCACCGTCCTAGCCTCCGAACCATGCTGCTAACTCGCTGTGTCGTCGCCTTCATCGACCTCCAACCATGTCGTTATGCACACCTCGACCCTCTATAAAAAGGGAGCTCCCCTGCACCAAGTCTTCACACCATCGCACTCCACACATCCTCAGCAATGCCTCAGAGCAACACTGGAGCAAGACGCTGCCCGTAGCTCCCCAATTCCACCGGAGACTGCCGCCGCAGGAGGAGAAGGGCACCGTGAATTTAGGCCATCGTAGAAGACGCCGCCGGTACCAGGAGAACCGCCAGAGCCGCATCGTTCTTTTGCCCCTATCATCGACCCTTACCAGAGCTCCGGTAAGCCTCCCTCGACCCTCACTGACCTTGCTAGGGTTTTCCCCCCATCGTGCCTTGTTCTAGTGAGGAAGATGGCCGTGAGCCGTTGATCTGGGATCTAATCCTACGGTCAGAATCCTCCTATACACCTTCGGCATCCCCTATCTCACTGACGAGTGGGGCCATCACTTAAATCATTCTGCGTGCTGCACTGTGCGCAGTGGGCCGGCCCATTTAGTTTCCCGCTCAGTCAGTTGAGATTCAAATTAGATTTTTCCATTTTATTCAAAACCTAGTTCTGTCAGTAGATTCAAAAATCAATTCAGAGAGTCTCACTGAACCAACTTGCATGAAACCAATTTTGTTAGAAATATATTGAAATTGTTAATCCAAGCCCGTTGGATTCAAACCATTTTCAATTATAGATCACCTACAGTAAAAATAACAAGGCAGAGACTTTTCGACATTCAAACATTTTTCAAAAATCAACCCTAAATGCTTTTGAGTTGATTCCAACTCTCAAAAATCATATTTGACAAGACCTTTCTGAATATGTAAAAATATCTAGGTTTACTTGCAGTAATAATGGACAAGTATTAAAAGAATGCCCCATAGGCATTTGAGTCACTTTAATTAATTAAAATAATAATGTTAAACCTTATTAAATTGTGACACCACTTTAAATCACATTTCCAAGTATTAAAATATGTGGTGATGACATGTGTCAACATGATCCCAAATTTAAATTTGAGAATATTAAATCTTAAGTAGTTTTCAATGAGTAGAAATTACTCTTCCAAAATTAAATAAATAAGACTAATTCTTTATTTCTTGTGATGATTGTGATGATGCTAGATCATGTAGTGTGAATGCTTGTATGCCAAATAGAAGTATTTAAGTATTGTTTGGTGATTGTGTACCACGTATTTATTTATAGACACTAGTACCGACCAAGGATACGAAGAGGAAGGAGACTACTATGAAGAAGAAGCAGAGGATAAGTTCAACCACTTCACTACTCAAGGAAAGCCATCCTAGCAATTTTCACTTGCAACCGTGCAAGCTAGATAACCTATGCAATGCATTAGGCATGCTTTAGTTATACCTTTATTATACCAAATCCTTGTTTTACTTGCAAGCTTTATTCTTTTATTTCTTTATCAAAGTTCTTTATTACTTTTACTTAGTGACTTGTAAATTTTGGAAAGATATTATAGGTAGCATAAAGATCATAAAACTTGGCCTAAGTTAGATAGGACTAGACGTCATACTAAGGAATGAGATCTAGATTTGGATAAGTCACACTTGATTAGCACCCCTCATTACTGATTACCCCCAACTTTAGTGGCTAGTGCTAAGCATAAAACTTGATCACTTTAGATGGGAATACTTGGTGAAAATGGTTATAAAAACCTTAGAATGATGAGTCATTCTAATGAAATTTTTGACTTGTGTTATGAACAACAAATGATTTGACGATGAAATTGTTGAGGCATGAGCCTTAGCCCTTTATAAAACTAATGTTTGGGTTCGGATGCGATACCATTCCAATTTTACCATACAACCACAATACCCGAATTTGGGTAGGGCTTGACTAGAAGTTTATATATCTTAGTATGGGTTCCCTTGTGGAAGAGGTTTGAGCTGAGGCTACCTCATTATGATTGTCCACCTGTGTAGTTCCCAAGATGACAGATGGTCATGGTTGGGAGGCCAAACTCATAGGGGAGGTGCCTATAATAGGGTGTGTAATTGAAAGGTTAGGATTGATTATCCACATACTGCGTATGGTGAATCAGGATTGTTCCTGACAGATGTATCGAATGTTGTGGTGAAAGTGTACCACCTCTGTAGAGTGTCAAACTATTCGAATAGCCACGTCCGCGGTTATGGACAGTTGGAGTGGTCATATTGTTCCATCGTCAGATGTGTTCAAAATGACTTGTGAAATGAATCATGACTTTGACTTGACCAAAAAAGGGTTGTGACATGAAAGCGAAGTTCCCACTTAGGGTTGGAGTTAGTTTTTCTTTACTTCTAAACTCAGTTAGAGATAAATCTGGCTTTTTGCAAAACAACCTAGAGCTTAGGATTCCTACTTGAACTATCATACTTGCTAGTTTAGTTTGCGAGTACTTAAAGAGTACTCACGGCTTTGTCCCTGGCTATTCCTATGTCCGGACTATGAGGAGGACTACCAGGATGATGGACAACATGAGGTCTATGACAACTAGGATCATCTCCCATCGTCAGCATTGCCTGTGACCCCGAAGATGGAGCTGTGACCATGCTATTACTATTATTATTCTGTTGCGTTGATTGTATTAAGACTAGATCATGAGATCCTTATTTGTAAGACCTATATTATGGTTTGTAATGGATGATGTACTGTGATATCAATTATGTTATGTCTCGCAAAAATGGTAATCCTAGGATTGCGATGTATGTCATAACAGGCATCTGGGATTAAAAATCCAGGTGTTGACAAGTTGGTATCAGAGCCATCCTGACCATATGAGACCCTAGTTAGAATGGACGCTTGAATCAAAAACTTAATTTGAAAACAAAGGAAGTGAGTATTTATTAAAACCTATTCTCATTCTTATCCCTGAGATTCTTTCAAGAAAATTCATGTTCCTCAAAAATTCTTGCAATCTTACATAAAATTTTGCACAATAGATCACTTTAGTAGAACTCACACATATGATAGAGCTCACTATTTGTGAGTTGTATCTGGTCCCACTGTATCGTAGTTCCACAGAATGGTTCCTAAAACCATTTGTTACCTTAGTGTGGTGTGTGTTTGTATTGTGTGCTATGAATGAATGAAAAGCAAGTTGCTAGTGGCAAAACCCTAAGTCAAACTCAAAGTTTAACATTTTTTTTTAAATCCCTAAATCTTAGGAATTTCCCTCTTTTCTCATGATCTATCTCAATCTTCAGATGCCTCGTAGAGAAGCAGTTCATCCCCGAACCCAATGTTGCAAATCTTGCAGATGTTGGTTTTGGACCATGTAGCTGAAAGAGCCGAATGTCAAGCCAACTTAGCCACCCTTCAACACATAGCTTAGATGGCCAACAACAATCAAGGCCATGGAAACCAAGACAACCACGGATCCAATCTCAAGAACTTTCAGAACACCAATCCACCCATTTTTAGTAAGTCTGGAGAGCCATTAGATGCTGATGACTGGCTGCAGACCATGGAGAATGTAACACCCTCAGAATTGACCCTATGCAAGTTTTAGCGATTCCCGCCAAACCCGCATAGAAACAATTCAAAGGTGCCCACCAGGCACTTGCGTGTGGGTGGAAAACGAAGTAATATCATTACACAATAGTCCATGATGGAACCCACAGAACAGATATATACAACAACGACTCCATGAGTCGAAAATACAGATAAACAATACAAAGATCCAAATCAACTTGAAAATGATACAGCGTCCGACTACGGACAAGACGCAAATGGGGCTAAGAGCCCTGAAGAATAACCAATGGCGTCCATAACCCTTCCCAGGCCAAGCCGGAAGGGTAACCCTGCTAATGACGTCGATCTCAAACCCTGCTTAAAGAAAAGGGGTTCCGACAAAGGGCAAAGGAAAAAAGAGAGAGCGGTCAGTACTAAGGCCAGTACACGGCGAGACTAGAATTCGGCGGTCCTCGCCTACATAGGTATGGTGGACTGAAGCGGCAGCGCAGCATGCACTAAAAAACCTATACAGACTCAATACAACTGGCGGCTATCAGAATAGGGATAAGAAAGACCTATTCGGATCCAACCTGAAACTATCACCAAGCATACCCATCCTGGTATTTCCCCCCCTCGAGACCAAACGAGGAAGTCAACCGAGGAACTCACACAGTTGGCAGTTTTATTCATTCAGTTATAGTTGCGGCAATTACTAGTCAGATGTAGATAGCATGAGTCATCCTGATATAATAAGCAGTGGGCAGTTTTAGTTAACCATTCTGTTCTAGTTGTAGTACTTACTAGTCAGATACATATAGCATGAGCCATCCCAAATCCCAGCAGTTGTCGGTACTTTTATTTAGCCATTCCGTTGTAGTTGTAATACTTACTAGTCAGATACAATGGTAACAGGAGACAACCCAAACCAGCAATTGTTGGCACTTTTATTTAGCCATTCCATTATAGTGAAGTTGATTACTAGTCATTATAAAGTCAAATTTATAGCACTACTTTAGTTATAGTTGTCTATGATCGAGATACTGTGCTCAAAGTCGTCCATAACCGCGGACACGGCTTTCAGAAAGTTTTACCCTGCAGGGGGCACAAATATCAACACACGCATGATCAACCTCGAGAAAAACCAATAAAAACCCAACGAGGCATCACGACAGAGCAATTGCAAGATTCATATAAATTTCAGGGGGCCACCCCACCAAGCTACCCGCGACGAAGTTGGCCGGCTCCGAAACGGACGCAGAGGTTTGTGTCAATGGCTGTAAACGACTAGGAACCCGAAAGTGTGACTGGGCTTGTCGATACCGCGGAAACATTCCACTTACCTAAACAGTACAGGTGCTCCACACGCAATCATAAATAAAGCAGTAAAGCATGGCATAAGTACAGGATAGTAATAAATCTCCAAACTACTTTTTGGCCCCAAGAAATAAATATGAATCAAGGTCTGGCTAGGGGGATTCATGGTCCCACATGCGGATAGTGCGAATATTCAAAGAACAGGTATCAAGTACTCGGGGTCCTATGGGACACAAGTGGACGGTTAAAAACCAAATAACATCGATTGCCCACCTGTGCCTCTGCATTATTTACCTACTTCAATTTTAGTTATTAAACGGGAATTAAAGTTATAATCATCTACAACATTAAACATAAGTCATTACTCCAACAACCGTGGAACATCGACGGCGCGACGCAACACTTGCGCAAGCAACTACGACTCGCAAGGCTGACTATCTACCAAACAACATATAATAGGATGTGTCCAAGGCAATTTAATGGCTGCAAGGGATATCACGGGTACGAAAACTAGAGCATCGCATCATAGATAGCAATAGATCAACATGAGGAAATAAAGACTATAAAACTAAGATAGGTAGAAAGGGGGAGAATGCTCGCCTGAAAACATTGCCGAAGGTTCATCCGAAGATCGGATCGACACTCGCATCAACTCATCGGCCTAATCCGTGAAAAAGCAAATCACTAAAAGAAACAAGCGATGGAGCCATTACAGCTAATGCGAAAGAATCGGCATGATCATGATATGATGCATGACATGGCAAAGATGCTATGCGATTAGTCAATATTAAGCGGAACCGAGGTCCCGACAATTAATTATATCATTCATGTTGTTTAGGTACCCTTAATTTAAATGTTGTCTTAACAAGGCAAAATATGGCATCGGTTCGCTACACAATTTAAATGGAGCCAATATTAGACTAGATTTGCCCGCATATGACCTCCATATTTAAGTTAGGTGAATCGTCGAAACACCCCCAAACACCCACAATATGTATGCAAGCATGACAATTTAATTATGCAACAAGATAGATGTTATATTACAAAATAGGGGCGGATAAGATAGGGGTCACACATGGGATCGACGCTCTTGATGTTCACCGAGAGGGGTTCGACGAGGTTCGGTCTTCGGCGGGATCAGGGTCTTCGCATTCCATGAAGAAGATCTTGGGTTCCGCCAATCTTCGGTTCCATGACATGCCGGTGTCGGACTCGGGTGCGGCGCCGATGGTTCATCGAGCTTGTCTTGGTCGGTGTCGATCGTAACCGAGGTAATCGAAGCCAAACAAAAATACACCATCTTCGCTTGCACACACACAAGCATTACGCTTCAAGATCCCACCTCCCCTTTACTGTATGCAGCATCAGCAGCACCATTCACTAAGCATCAACATAAAAGGAGTTGACCATTTGTAACAGGCGCATCAAACAAATGATACAGGGCATCATTGGGCAGCGGATTGCTGGCTCCACACGCAGTCCCTCGAGCGGGAGGGAAGACGAGTCTGGGTCGAGCGCCTGCTGGTTGGGACAGGACGGCACGAACGGAGACAAAGCGATGACGGTGTCGAGCAAGAGGGATGCATCCACGACCATGGAGGCGACCGAAGGTCGAGGCAGAACGGCCGCGTCACGGTGAGGTCGCAGGGAACAGGCGCAGACGAGGGCCCGATGACGGTGAGAAAGTGAGGGGGGCGAGCTCGCGAGGCTCCGGTGGGCAGAGAGGAGGCGGGCGAGGTGCAGGCCGACAGGGTCCCGGGATGGCGGCGGGGCTCGTGGGGTCGGGGACAATGCGAGGGAGAGCATGGACCGGGGACAGCTGACCAGCGGAGGCACCGACGGTGGCAGGAAAGCTTGCTCGCGTCGGAGAGGAGGCGAGGAAGGGGCCGACGAAGCGGGGTCAGGGCCCGCCAGAGGGAGAGGGGCTTGCGGGGGGATGTGAGAGGGGCGATGGGAAGGCGAGCTCCACGGCGACAGGGAACATGGTGGTGGCGACGAGTGGGTAGCAGAGAGAGGTGGGGCTCGCGTCAGGGTCACGCGGAGTGGAAATCGAGAGAGGGAGCGGGGATCGTGGGGAGGGGAGCGGGCTGAGCGGGAGGGAATCGAGGGAGCGGGGATCCCGCATGGTCACGATCGGGTCGGGGTGGGTTCCACGGGAGCGGGACCAGGGAACATGACGGGGAGGGCATCGGTGTGCCTGGGTGTGTTTGTGTAGCGTGTGTGCGCTGCGGGTGCGAGGGCAGAGTGGCGGCGGCAGGTGGGAAGGGTGGTGGGATTGGTTTGTGTCTAGGGTTTGATAGGGATTGGGAATTAGGGATTAGGGTTTATTTTTAGATGGGCCGGGTAGTAGGTGGTTTGGCCGGTTGGGCCTCTGGCCTGGACAGCTGGACTGCCTCCCCGGTTTTACAAAACTATTTTATTTTGATGTGTTCATTTATTTTTATACAAACAATTTTTTTTGTAAACAGTTTTTGACAAATAAAATATCTAGTGAGACTAGGCTTTTTAATTTGGAATTGAAGGAGAGGATATTTAGAAAACAAAGTAGGCTTTTGGCGAAACAGTTTTGGCAATTAATATGCATGATGATGTCATGATTATGCACAAAGTATTATTTAACACGCGATTTTCTAGTAGTGGATTTCCAGGGTGCTACAATTCGACACCACTAACAATGGATCTCGCCCTCGAGATCCGCCTCATGGTACAGGGAAGAAGGCCGACGATCTGAAACTTCTGGCTTCATGTAGATCCTCGATACACCACTAACAATGGTTCTTTCTCCCTCTTGAAATCCGTGACACCACCAACAAGGGTCAGTTCTCACGTTCATCAAAAGAACACTCCGGAGAAACAAAGGACGAAGGTAGAGGTATCAAAAGATAAGGCCACCTCTAACTTCCATGGAAGGAGTAAAATTGCTTGATCCACCAATTCAATACACCAGAGCAAATGATAAGAGTAGTCGGATGGTGATCAGTCCATCGCGCACCCAAAGCATTACTCTGCACATGAATAGGAGAATTAAGTAACCAACTCTTAGAATTCAGATTGTAGATCCCGACATACGAGGTTTAGAAACAAGGGAGGAATGCACGTTCTCATCAAATCTGAAATAGATGACTTCGTCGTATCGGAAAAACACCAGAGGATACAAAGAAATTTTTAGTGAATTTTTGGTCCACTAAAAGGTACAACAGATGAAAGATTCATCAGATAGCATGAACGTCGGATGTTGAAGCACCGTTACAATAGGATGGAAGCAAAACCCTGAAGGTACGACGGAAATCCAACCACGAGAAATCCTGGACTCGAGGAAAAGATAAGAGAGCAGATTCAAACCACGTCGGGATAAGAGGAGAATAGCAGAGGGGTAAGAAGTAAAAGCAGACCTAATTAGATCTAATCAACCGATTTTTTTAAAATAGTTTTGACACTCTACAACATCCGTTAGCTAGGTTACAGGCTGGACCAGTGGGAGTATCGCAACTGCTGAGCTCTGATACCACTCTGTAACACCCTCAGAATCGACCCTATGCAAGTTTTAGCGATTCCCGCCAAACCTGCATAGAAACGATTCAAAGGTGCCCACCAGGCACTTGCGTGTGGGTGGAAAACGAAGTAATATCATGAAACAATAGTCCATGATGGAACCCACAGAACAGATATATACAACAACGACACCATGAGTCGAAAATACGGATACACAATACAAAGATCCAAATCAACTTGAAAATGATACAGCGTCCGACTACGGACAAGATGCAAATGGGGCTAAGAGCCCTGAAGAATAACCAATGGCGTTCATAACCCTGCCCAGGCCAAGCCGGAAGGGTAACCCTGCTAACGACGTCGATCTCAAAACCTGCTTAAAGAAAAGGGGTGCCGACAAAGGGCAAAGGAAAAAGAGAGAGCGGTCAGTACTGAGGCCAGTACAAGGCGAGACTAGAATTCGGCGGTCCTCGCCTACAGAGGTATGGTGGACTGAAGCGGCAGCACAGCATGCACTAGACAACCTATAGAGACTCAATACAACTGGCGGCTATCGGAATAGGGATAAGAAAGACCTATTCGGATCCAACCTGAAACTATCACCAAGCATACCCATCCTGGTATTTCCCCCCCTCGAACCAAACGAGGAAGTCAACCGAGGAACTCACACAGTTGGCAGTTTTATTCATTCAGTTATAGTTGCGGCAATTACTAGTCAGATGTAGATAGCATGAGTCATCCTGATATAATAATCAGTGGGCAGTTTTAGTTAACCATTCCATTGTAGTTGTAGTACTTACTAGTCAGATACATATAGCATGAGGCATCCCAAATCCCAGCAGTTGTTGGTACTTTTATTTAGCCGTTCCGTTGTAGTTGCAATACTTACTAGTCAGATACAATGGTAACATGTGACAACCCAAACCAGCAATTGTTGGCACTTTTATTTAGCCATTCCATTATAGTGAAGTTGATTACTAGTCATTATAAAGTCAAATTTATAGCACTACTTTAGTTATAGTTGTCTATGATCGAGATACTGTGCTCAAAGTCGTCCATAACCGCGGACACGGCTTTCAGAAAGTTTTACCCTGCAGGGGGGCACAAATAGCAACACACGCACGATCAACCTCGAGAAAAACCAATAAAAACCAACGAGGCATCACGACAGAGTAATTGCAAGATTCATATAAATTTCAGGGGGGCCACCGCACCAAGCTACCCGCGACGAAGTTGGCCGGCTCCGAAACGGACCCAGAGGTTTGTGTCAATGGCTATAAACGACTGGAAACCCGAAAGTGTGACTGGGCTTGTCGATACCGCGGAAACATTCCACTTACCTAAATAGTACAGGCGCTCCACGCGCAATCATAAATAAAGCAGTAAAGCATGGCATAAGTACATGATAGTAATAAAGCCCCAAACTACTTTGTGGCCCCAAGAAATAAATATGACTCAAGCTCTGGCTAGGGGGATTCATGGTCCCACATGCGGATAGTGCGAATATTCAAAGAACAGGTATCAAGTACTCGGGGTCCTACAGGACACAAGTGGATGGTTAAAAACCAAATAACATCGATTGCCCACCTGTGCCTCTGCATTACTTACCTACTTCAATTTTAGTTATTAAACAGTAATAAAAGTTATAATCATCTCCAACATCAAACATAAGTCATTACTCCAACAACTGTGGAACATCGACGGCGCGACGCAACACCTGCGCAAGCAACTAGGACTCGCAAGGCTGACTATCTACCAAACAACATGTAATAGGATGTGTCCAAGGCAATTTAATGGCTGCAAGGGATATCACGGGTACGAAAACTAGAGCATCGCATCACAGATAGCAATAGATCAACAGGAGGAAATAAAGACTATACAAGGAAGATAGGTAGAAAGGGGGAGAATGCTCGCCTGAAAACATTGCCGAAGGTTCATCCGAAGATCGGGTCGACACTCGCATCAACTCATCGGCCTAATCCGTGAAGAAGCACATCACTAAAAGAAACAAGCAATGGAGCCATTACAGCTAATGCGAAAGAATCGGCATGATCATGATATGATGCATGACATGGCAAAGATGCTATGCGATTAGTCAATATTAAGCGGAACCGAGGTCCCGACAATTAATTATATCATTCATGTTGTTTAGGTACCCCTCAATTTAAATGTTGTCTTAACAAGGCAAAATATGGCATCGGTTCGCTACACAATTTAAATGGAGCCAATATTAGACTAGATTTGCCCGCATATGACCTCCATATTTAATTTAGGTGAATCGTCGAAACACCCCCAAACACCCACAATATGTATGCAAGCATGACAATTTAATTATGCAACAAGATAGATGTTATATTACAAAATAGGGGCGGATAAGATAGGGGTCACACATGGGATCGACGGTCTTGATGTTCACCGAGAGGGGTTCGACGGGGTTCGTTCTTTGGCGGGATCGGGGTCTTCGCATTCCATGAAGAAGATCTTGGGTTCCGCCAATCTTTGGTTCCATGACATGCCGGTGTCGGACTCGGGTGCGGCGCCGATGGTTCATCGAGCTTGTCTTGGTCGGTGTCGATCGTAACCGAGGTAATCGAAGCCAAAGAAAAATACACCATCTTCGCTTGCACACACACAAGCATTATGCTTCAAGATCCCACCTCCCCTTTACTCTATGCAGCATCAGGAGCACCATTCACTAAGCATCAACATAAAAGGAGTTGACCATTTGTAACAGGCGCATCATTGGGCAGCGGATTGCTGGCTCCACACGCAGTACCTTGAGCGGGAGGGAAGACGAGTCTGGGTCGAGCGCCTGCTGGTTGGGGCAGGACGGCACGAACGGAGACAAAGCGATGACGGCGTCGAGCAAGAGGGATGCATCCACGACCATGGAGGCGACCGAAGGTCGAGGCAGAACGGCCGCGTCACGATGAGGTCGCAGGGAACAGGCACAGAGGAGGGCCCGATGACGGTGAGACAGTGAGGGGGGCGAGCTCGTGAGGCTCTGGTGGGCAGAGAGGAGGCGGGCGAGGTGCAGGCCGACAGGGTCACGCGATGGCGGCGGGGCTCGTGGGGTCGGGGACGATGCGAGGGAGAGCATGGACCGGGGACAGCTGACCAGCGGAGGCGCCGACGGTGGCAGGAAAGCTTGCTCGCGTCGGAGAGGAGGCGAGGAAGGGGCCGGCAGAGCGGGGTCAGGGCCCGCCAGAGGGAGAGGGGCTTGCGGGGGGGGGGGGGGGCGGGGGACGCGGGAGGGGCGATGGGGAGGCGAGCTCCGCGGTGACGGGGAAAATGGTGGCGGTGACGAGTGGGTAGCGGTGAGAGGCGGGGCTCGCGTCGGGGTCACGCGGAGTGGAAACCGAGAGAGGGAGCGGGGATCGTGGGGAGGGGAGCGGGACGAGCGGGGGGGATCGAGGGAGCGGGGATCCCGCATGGTCATGATCGGGTCGGAGTGGGGTCCACGGGAGCGGGACCAGGGAACATGACGGGTGGGGCGTCGGTGTGCCTGGGTGTGTTTGTGTAGCGTGTGTGCGCTGCGGGTGCGAGGGGAGAGTGGCGGCGGCAGGTAGGAAGGGTGGTGGGATTGGTTTGTGTCTAGGGTTTGATAGGGATTGGGGATTAGGGATTAGGGTTTATTTTTAGATGGGCCGGGTAGTAGGTGGTTTGGCCGGTTGGGTCTCTGGCCTGGACGGCTGGACTGCCTCCCCGGTTTTACAAAACTATTTCATTTTGATGTGTTCATTTATTTTTATACAAACAATTTTTTTTGTAAACAGTTTTTGACAAATAAAATATCTAGTGAGACTAGGTTTTTTAATTTGGAATTGAAGGAGAGGATATTTAGAAAACAAAGTAGGCTTTTGGCGAAACAATTTTGGCAATTAATATGCATGATGATGTCATGATTATGCACAAAGTATTATTTAACACGCGATTTTCTAGTAGTGGATTTCCGGGGTGCTACAGAGAATAACTTAGAAGTCGCATGAGTGGAGGCCAATGATAAGTTACTGTTTGCCACCCATTATATGGCAGGAGATGCAAGATCTTGGTGGAATAGCATTCGCACCATGAATGGAGGACAGATGATGACTTGGGATGAATTCAAAATCAAGTTTAGCCGAACCCATGTGCCACCGAGTTTAATCAAGAGGATGAGAGATGAGTTCAGAGAATTGAAGAAAGGGAAGATGACAGTAGTTGAGAACCATGACAAATTTATGTCATTAGCTAGGTATGCACCAGATGAAATTAACACTGAAGCCAAGAAGGAGAGACTCTTGAATGGTCTGCATGATGAGATGCAAACGGTATTAGTCAACATTTCTTTCGGTGACATCGAAACCTTAGTGAATTCTGCAATCCAGATGGAAGGCAAGATCAACCAAGCCAATGAGAACCACAAGCGTCGAATGATGCATCAACCAGGAAACCACCATACCCCAAAGTATCGCCCCAACCTGTAAGCAGGGTATGCCCCGAGAAACAATAGACCCCCGATGACCCGTCCGAATTATTCCAACCGTGGAGGAGGAAACCCAAGGCCTGGAGGAAACCACCACAACAACCCCGACAACTCCAACAATTTCAACCGTGTACCTCCCAAGTTCAACAACAACAACAACGCCAACACCACCAATACTGCCCCAAGGACTGGAAGCAATGTCGTGCCTGTTGCAGGAAAAGACAAGTCTCGGGTTACTTGTTATGAATGCGGAATCAAGGGTCACTACTCCAATGAGTGCCCCAAGAAGCTTGCAGCAGCCCCCAATGTGAATACCCCATCTCAGTAGCAGCACCGTGTTCAGCCTGGAAGAAGATTTGCCCCAGGGAATTCGCTCAACCGTAGCGGCTGTTTGTTTCACATGAATGCTGAAGAAGCCCAAGAAGCACCAGATGTCGTGATGGGTATGTTTTCTGTAAACTCAGTACTTGCAAGAGTGTTGTTTGATTCTGGGGCATCGCACTCGTTTGTTACGGAAGAATTTGCATGCACTAGTAAGATTCAACCAACAAAATTGAAGCATGTTATGATAGTTCAAATACCTGGTTCAACCACCAAAGCTAGACAAATTTGCAAGGCCGTACCTATCAGAATCCATGGAATAGATTTTTATGTTAATCTAATAGTACCTGGAACCAAAGGATTGGAAGTAGTACTAGGAATGGATTGGATGTCGAAATATAAAGGATTAATCGACTGTGCCAAGAAAGGATTAATGGATTAGTACCGCTGGAGTATCAGTAGAACATATATTTGAAACCTTACCCCATAATTCAAGTGAAACAAGAGTCTAGCCCAACCAACCATTGACCAAGTTAGAGTAGTCTATGAATACCCCGACGTATTCCTAGAAGTATTGCCCGGTATGCCCCCAAATTGGGATATCGAGTTTATCATTGAACTAATCCCTGGAACTGGACCCATAGCTCAGAGACCTTATAGTATGAACCCGTATGAATTAGCGGAGATAAAGAAGAAATTGGATGCTATGTTGGAGATAGGCCTGATTCAACCAAGTGCGTCGCCATGGAGATCACATGTCTTGTTTGTGGATAAGAAAGATGGAGGTAACCGTTTGTGTACGGATTATCGGAAGCTGAATGATGTTACCATCAAGAACAAGTACCCACTGCCAAAGATAGAAGATCTTTTTGACCATTTGACCGGTGCCAAAGTGTTTTCTAAGATTGATCTTAGGACTAGTTATCATCAACTCAAGATTCGTGCAGAGGATATTCCAAAGACTGCCTTCACCACCAGATATGGACTGTATGAGGACACTTTCATGTCTTTTGGATTAACCAATGCCCCCGCTTATTTCATGAACCTCATGAATAAGATCTTTATGAACTTCCTAGATAAGTTTGTCGTTGTTTTCATCGACGACATTCTGATCTATTCTAAATCAAAAGAAGAACATGAGCTACACATAAGGACCATCCTGAAATCCTTAGGGAACATCAGTTGTATGCCAAGTTTAGCAAATGTGAGTTTTGGTTACAGGAAGTAGGATTCCTAGGTCACATCGTATCGGCCAGAGGAATTGATGTAGACCCCCCAAAGTTAAGGATGTTGAAGAATGGCAAGCCCCAGCCACTCAAACCCAAGTTCGTGCATTTCTCGGATTAGAGGGATATTACGGCAAGTTCATCGAAGGATTCTCGAGAATCGCAAGACCCATGACCCAATTGTTGAAGAAAGATAAGAAGTTCGAATGGATGGACAAATGTGAAGAAAGTTTTCAAGAGCTAAAGAAGAGAATGATCTCAGCCCCAATCTTGATCATGCCGGATATCACGAAGCTTTTTGATGTGTTTTGTGACGCATCCAAGATTGGTCTAGGATGTGTGCTGATGCAAGAAGGCAAAGTCATATCCTATCTATCCAGAAAACTGAAGCAACATGAGCAGAATTACCCTACCCATGACCTTGAACTAGCAGCCATAGTTTTAGCCTTGAAGACATGGCATCATTATCTCATGGGTAACCGCTGTGCGATTTATTCGGATCACAAGATCCTGAAGTGTATTTTCACCCAGAAGGAGGTGAGTATGAGGCAAAGGAGATGGATAGAGCTAATCAAGGACTATGACTTTCACATTCACTATCACCCCAGCAAAGCCAATGTGGTAGCAGATGCTCTTAGCAGATTGTTGTGTCGATTGAACACCATGATTCTGAAAGAGCAACCAAGTTTGCACAAGGAGTTGGAAGATTTCAGAATGGAGATAGTGAGTGAAGGATATTTGGCTAGCATAGAACTTCAACCCACTTTGATCAGTCGAATCAAGGAGGCACATAAAGGAAATGCTAGTATCGATGGAATTAAATGTCCTATCGGTACAAGGAAGGTACCCGGATTCACCGAGGATGAAGAAGGAGTTTTCTGGTACAAAGGACGTATCTGTGTACCAGCAGATTCAGAGTTGAAACAAGCTATTTTGCAAGAATCCCATGACACTCTTTATTTTATCCACCCTAGAGGAACGAAGATGTATCAGGATTTGAAGGAGCAATTTTGGTGGCATAATATGAAGAGAGAAATCTAAATCTACATAGCCAAGTGTGATATCTGTCAGAGAGTCAAGGCGGGACATCAGAGACCCGCAAGACTGTTGCAACCATTGCAGATTCCGGAATGGAAATGGGATTCCGTTGGAATGGATTTCATCACCGGTTTGCCTACGTCTAGTAGGGGAAATGACTCTATATGGGTCATAGTAGATAGACTGTCCAAAGTAGCACATTTGTTACCAGTCAATACCACTTACCAGAGTTCAAAGCTAGCGGAGTTGTACATTGCTAGAATAGTCAGTTTGCATGGAGTCCCCAAGAACATTGTGTCGGATCGAGGAACTCAGTTTACCTCGAGATTTTGGAAGAAAGTCTAAGAAGGATTAGGAACCAGACTGGATTTCAGCACAGCTTATCACCCTCAGATTGATGGACAAACAGAGTGAGTATACCAGATACTCGAAGATATGTTGAGAGCTTGTGCGTTGGAATATGGATCTAAATGGGAATACTATCTGCCTTTCGCCGAATTTTGATACAACAACAGTTACCAAGCCAGTTTGCAAATGGACCCATTTGAGTTCATGTATGGAAGGAAGTGTCGTACCCCTTTGAATTGGTCGGAAGTAGGAGAGAGTCAGATTTTCGGACCTAACATCCTAAGAGAAGCCGAAGAGAAAGTTCACAAGATCCGTGAGAACCTCAAGACCGCCCAATCCAGACAGAAGAGTTACATCCACAAGAGACGTCGATACCTAGCCTTCAATGTCGGAGATTTTGTGTATCTCAAAGTACCGCCCTTGAAAGGAATGCAACGTTTCCAACTCAAAGGAAAGTTAGCCCCTAGATATATTGGACACTTCAAGATTTTAAATCGCTGAGGAGAAGTATCATATCAACTGGAACTACCGGAGGAGATGTCAGCCGTGCATAATGTGTTTCATATCTCGTTACTTCGCAAATGCCTAGAAGTCCCGGAGAAGACCGAAGTTTTCAAGAATATCGATCACAGGACCATAGAGCTCAACAATGACCTGACATATCCTGAAGTACCCATTCGTATTTTGGAGGAAGCCTTCATAACAACCAGGACCAGGAGTATCAAGTTTCTCAAGATCTAGTGGAGTAACCACACTAAAGAAGAAGCTACCTAGGAACAAGAAGATTACATTAGGACTGAGTTTCCAGATCTTCTTAAATCCTAATTTTCTCTTTTTCTCAAATCTCGGGACGAGATTTTGTTTAAGGGGGAAGGTTTGTAACATCCCAAAAATATTAAGCAAGATTATCAAGTCCTAATCACCCAAGTTTAGGGTTAACAAAAACTTTTGTTATTAAAATTAAAATGAATGCATGTGTGTATGTGATGAATGCATGAATGCTTGCAATGACTTGCTTGATTGGTATGAAATGGCAAGGATTGATTCAAAGATGAAAACAACATCATCTAAACCATTTCCAAGCAGAATCAAATGAAGAGAAATTCAAATATAAACTATATGAGCAAATGGTCATTTTTGCCAAACTTGTTCACTAGACCACCTTGAGTGTTTCTAGTCCAATTCTTTTCACCGCTTGCTAGAACAAGTACAAGTGAACCCAAGCCCACTTTTCAAACCAATAGAAACTGATTTCAAATCTATTCAAATGACATCTCAAAATTGAATCCTTAATAGGTACTAAGATCACCATTTCTCAAAAACCACTCAAACCAGTTCACCTTGACAAACCCAAGCAACCAGATACTACCAAATATGTGACCATAGCACCCACCAATTTTCATTAAAAAAATTCAAACTAAATCTCTTGCGGCCATTTCATCAAACACCTTATGAGCACAAATTAAATAAAGCAAAAAACACTATATTGAGCAGTGTTCTTGCCAAACTTGTTCCCTCTACAGCCTCAAAAACACCCCCACTATGTCACCCACCTTGTCTATGCAGCCCTAGCCCACTGTACACACGACCATTTCATCAATGGCCACCATGGCCGAGCACATTTGCCACCCCAACCGGTGATAGCACGATGCAAGCCACGCAGGCCTCGCCTACCATGTCTAGCACGTTGCCCATACCTCACTGCCCCCTTCAGACCAGCCCTAGCTCAAGGATAGAGAGATGAGAAGCCGAGAACGCCGTGCCCGAGCCGCTGTCGACCATGCCAACAAGCACTGCAGTTCATGCTCCGTTTCCGCTCAACCAGACCACCTCGAGATCTCGCCGCCCGCCTACACAATCACCACCATCCCAGGAGACCAAAAGACATGCCCGTGCCCTTGACCGTACCCCGTAGCCGCCGGACGCCGTTAAATTCGCCATCGGTGCCGCATAGAGCATCGCCCCGTTCCGACCACTGCATACCTCCATTAACTGAGCCATGATGTCCGTGATGACCGCCAGGCGAACGCCCACCGTCCTAGCCTCTGAACCATGCCACTAACTCGATGTGCCCTCGACTTCGTCGAGCTCCAACCATGCCGTGATGCACCCCTCGCCCCGCTATAAAAAGGTAGCTCCCCCGCACCAAATCTTCACACCATCGCACTCCACACATCCTCATCAACGCCTCAGAGCAACCCCAGAGCAAGCCGCTGCCCATAGCTCCCCAATTCTACCGAAGACTCTCGCGGCAGGAGGAGAAGGGCACCGTCAATTTAGGCCATCGCAGGAGCCGCCGCCGATACCAGGAGAACCGCCAGGGCCGCCTTGTTCTTTTTCCCCTATCGTCGACCCTCACTGGAGCTCCGGTAAGCCTCCCTCGACCCTCACTGACCTTGCTTGGGTTTTCCCCCCGCCGTGCCCTGTTCTAGTGAGGAAGATGGCCATGAGCCGTTGATCTGGGATCTAATCCTACGATCAGAATCCTCCCATACCCCTTAGGCATCCCCGGTCTCACTGGCGAGTGGGGCCATCACTTAAATCAGCCCGCGCGTTGCGCTGCGTGCAGTGCGCCGGCCCATTTAGTTTCCCTCTTAGTTAGTTGAGATTCAAATTAGATTATTCCATTTTATTCAAAACCTAGTTCTATCAGTAGATTCAAAAATTGATTTAGAGAGTCTCACTGAACCAACTTGCATGAAACCAATTTTGTTAGAAGAGTATTGAAATTGTTAATCCAAGCCCATTGGATTCAAACCATTTGAAATTATAGATCACATATAGTAAAAATAACAAGGCGGAGACTTTTCTACATTCAAACATTTTTCAAAAATCAACCCTAAATGCTTTTGAGTTAATTCCAACTCTCAAAAATCATATTTGACAAGACCTTTCTGAATATGTCAAAATATCTAGGTTTAACAAGTAATAATGGACAAGTATTAAAAGAATGCCCCATAGGCATTTCTAGTGAGTTTAATTAATTAAAATAATAATGTTAAACCTTATTAAATTGTGACACCACTTTAAATCATGTTCCCAAGTATTAAAATATGTGGTGATGACATGTGTCAACATGATCCCATATTTTAATTTGAGAATATTAAATCTTATGTAGTTTTCAATGAGTAGAAATTACTTTTCCAAAATTAAATAAATAAGACTAAGTCTTTATTTCTTATGATGATGCTAGATCATCTAGTGTGAACCCTTGTGTGCCAAATAGAAGTAGTTAAGTATTGTTTGGTGATTGTGTACCTCGTATTTATTTATAGGCGCTAGTACCGACCAAGGATACGAAGAGGATGGAGACTACTACGAAGAAGAAGTAGAGGAGAATTTAAACCACTGCACAACTCAAGGCAAGCCATCCTAGCAAGTTTCACTTGCAACCTTGCAAGCTAGATATCCTATGCAATGCATTAGGCATGCTTTGGTTATACCACTTTATTATACCAAATCCCAGTTTTACTTGCAAGCTTTATTCTTTTATTTCTTTATCAAAGTTCTTTATTACTTTTACTTAGTGACTTGTAAATTTTGGAAAGATATTATAGGTAGCATAATGAGCATAAAACTTGGCCTAAGTTATATAGGACTAGATGTCATACTAAAGCATGAGATCCTGATTTGGATAAGTCACACTTGATTAGAACCCCTGATTAGTGATTACCCCCAACTTTAGTGGCTAGTGCTAAGCATAAAACTTGATCACTTTAGATGGGAATACTTGGTGAAAATGGTTATGAAAACCTTAGAATGATGAGTCATTCTAATGAAATGTTTTGACATGTGTTATGAACACCAGATGATTTGATGATCAAAATGTTGAGGCATGAGCCTTAGCCCTTTATAAAACTGATGTTTGGGTTCCGATGCGATACCATTCCAATTTTACCGTACAACCACAATACCCGAATTTGGGTAGGGCTTGACTAGAAGTTTATATATCTTAGTATGGGTTCCATTGCGGAAGAGGTTTGAGATGAGGCTACCTCATTATTATTGTCCACCTATGTAGTTCCCAAGATGACAGATGGTCATGGTTGGGAGGCCAAACTCATAGGGGAGGTGCCTATACTAGGGTGTGTAATTGAATGGTTAGGATTGATTATCCACATACTGCGTATGGTGAATCAGGATTGTTCCTGACAGATGTATCGAATGTTGTGGTGAAAGTGTACCACCTATGTGGAGTGTCAAACTATTCGAATAGCCACGTCCACGGTTATGGACAGTTGGAGTGGCCATACTGTTCCGTCGTCAGATGTGTTCAAAATGACTTGTGAAATGAATCATGACTTTGACTTGACCACAACAGGGTTGTGACATGAAAGCAAAGTTTCCACTTAGGTGTTGTAAAACATTAAGTTAGTTTTTCTTTACTTCTAAACTCAGTTAGAGATAAATCTGCCTTTTGTCAAAACAACCTAGAGCTTAGGATTCCTACTTGAACTATCGTACTTGCTAGTTTAGTTTGCGTGTACTTAAAGAGTACTCATGGCTTTGTCCCTGGCTATTCCTATGGCCAGACTATGAGGAGGACTACCAGGATGATGGACAACAGGAGGTCTATGACAACTAGGATCATCTCCCATCGTCAGCATTGCCTGTGACCCCGAAGATGGAGCCGTGACCATGCTACTACTATTATTATTCTGTTGCGTTGATTGTATTAAGACTGGATAATGAGATCCTTATCTATAAGGCCTATATCATGGTTTGTAATGGATGATGTACTGTGATATCAATTCTGTTATGTCTCGCAAAAATGGTAATCCTGGGATTGCGATGTATGGCATAACTGGCATCTAGGATTAGAGATCCGGGTGTTGACACCACCGGAGTCCTTCCCTCGCCCCAAATAGATCAAGTACGGCACCGATGACACCAGATGGCAAGACAGAAGTCAAAAGCCCTGTAACGTCCATACCTAGGACCAATATCCCCAGCATAGGTTTCCCTTGATGGCGTGTAGTCACCCCTTAGTACCTATGGTACTCCTTGTTTGCTTGTATTGTGCTTGTATGATGCTTGGAATGTGTTGCTTGTCTACCTCGGATCACCGATCCTAAAGCTTAGACCAACTTGATGGTGCTGACATGGAGTACTTCGTTGGAAACCCCAGGAGCAAGGTGTGAAGCAGAAAGTCTTCCCTCAGTAGAGACCGAGGTTATCGAACCAGAAGGAGGAAGGAAACGTCACACAAGTGTTGCAAGGAACGTGGAGACCTCCACAACACAAACTCAAGACTTTGCACCAACGAATCAGTGAGGTTGTCAAGCTCACCAGTTTGCTGCAACACAGGATTAAACGTTTGGTATGGAAGGTAATGGTTTGCAGCAAGTAAACAAGTAACTGTGGAAGATGTATCAATGGTAAAGATTGAACCGGGGTCCATAGTTGACTAGAGGTGCTCTCCTTAAATAAACAACATGGCATGAAGGGTAAACAAATTACAGCGGGGCAATTGATAGGAACTAAGCAAGGCATAACAATGCAATTACTAGTCAGAAAGATCCTATGAGGTTGATTGGGCAATACAACAATATACATAGACCGTCATCCAACTGCATCTATGACTAGAAGTCCACCTTCAGGTTATCATCCGGACCCCCTCCAGTATTAAGTTGCAAGCAACAGCCAACTACTTTAAGCAAAGTGTGTAAAGTAAACAGTCCACATGTTCCATGAACAAGAGACCGGTGTTTTCTCCCTAGTAGCAACAACACATCTACAACAGAAGAGATTTCTGTCACTCCCCTTGGAAACTAGAGGCATGAACCCACTATCGAGCATAAATACCCCCTCTTGGAGTCACTAGCAACTACTTGGCCAAGATAACCACTAGCAACGGAGAGCATGCAAGATCACAAACAACACAGACATGATAGAATTAGAAAGATAAAACCATTAATCAAACTAATATAATATCCCAATATCCATCGGATCCTCGCAAACACAACATGCATGATTACAAATAGATTAGATCTTGATCATGAACGGAGCTCACAAGATCTATACATGAAAGCACAAAGGAGGAGATACAACCATCTAGCTACTACATGGACCCATAGTCCAAGGTGGAACTACTCACACATCATACCAGAGAGAAGCCTCCGGGATGATCTCCCCTGTGGCAGGGTGCCGGGAAGAGCTTCAGATCCCCCCGATCTAGGGACGATGGTGGCGGCGGCTACAGACAGTTTCATGGATTTCTGATCGGGTACTCAGGGTTTCTGCATCGGGGGCTTTTTATAGGAAAAGGGGCGAGACCGGGAGGTGCCTAGGGCCACCAAACCCTAGCCAGGCGCGGGCCCACCAATCCCTATGCCTGGGGTGGGTCTGGCCCCCCTGGCTAGCCCCTCCAGCTCACGTCTGGACTTCTTGTTCCCCACGGAAAGTACTTGACTTTAATGTTTATCCCGTCCAATTCCGAGAATATTTCTTTACTAACTTTTCTGAAACCAAAAACAGCAGAAAACAGGCATCTGGCACGGTTGCAACTTGTTAATAGGTTAGTACCATAAAACATGTAAAAAGCACCTCAAAGTGTAGACAAGTAAAGCAAAGTAGATACTAAACAAGCATGGAGCATCAAAAATTATAGATACGTTTCTAACGTATCTGCATCCCGAAGCTTAACTTGTAACATCCCAAAAATCATGATTTATAAAGTTGCGCATCATGCATGCATTCATAAGCATTTGGCTATTTTCAAACAAGAATTCAAAATCAGAAACCATTTGTATGCCTATTATTTTAATCTAGAAGGCAGTGGTTCTATTTTTCCTTTTCGAAGTATGAGGATGCCTTGGCTAGACCAGTGAAGATTCAAAGTGAATACAAGCCCACATAAATTTTTTCAAAACAAAGTTCAAGCATAAAACCAATTATATGCCTATTATATATATATTTAAATAAGGCATGGTTTTATTTTATTTTCAATGGGCCAAAGTATTTTTGAGTAAACAGTAGTGTTTTAAAAACAAATATGTGCATGGATCACACTACAAAAATCCATAGGAGGTTTGAATTCAAACTCATTTGAAATTCATTTGAAATTGGATTCAGAAAATCAAAACAGAAAAAGAAAAGGAGAAAAATAAACGCAGTCAACCTATCTAGACCAACCCACCCGTGGCCCAGCTACCAGCCCACCTAGCCCACCCGGGAAACCCCTCCTGTCCTCTCTGTTTATCACCCGCACGCGCACCCTCTCCCTCGCTTTCAAGTGGACCCAACGCCAGGTCAGCATCGTCGTCCCCAAAATTTCCGCGCGACGACCTGCTCCCCTTTTTCTTCCTCGCAGTGACGCCGCGTTTGGTTCTCGCTTAATTGAGATTAATTCCTCACGTAATTGCCGACCTCGCTCTGCCTACTTAACCACCTCGCCGCCCCCGCATCTTTCCCCTCACTCACCACTACCTAAGCGCCACCAGGCTGTTCGTATTGGAGCTC
This sequence comes from Avena sativa, assembly GCA_916181665.1. NCBI lineage: Eukaryota > Viridiplantae > Streptophyta > Magnoliopsida > Poales > Poaceae > Avena > Avena sativa. The sequence goes on from OV702296.1 coordinate 207,033,475, forward strand.
GCACCGCATCGGCACCGAACGACTCCGGCGACTGATTCCGGTGAGTCTCGAGCGCCCCCTATCTTTCATTTGCTCGAGCGTGTCCCTCTTGTCCTTGCGCACCTTCTGACACCTCTGGTTTGTCCTGCATCACCCAGGTCGCCATTCCCGTCCACCTCTGCAAACAACCGAGGCACCGCTCGACTCCGACGAGCAATCACGGTAATTACAGAGCGCCCCTTGACCTCTCTTGCATAAGACTAGGTTCGACGTATCCTTGTGCAGCTACTGATGCCTTGTGTTTGCCTATGGTGACCCAGGTCGTCGCCTTTGTTTCTGGTAGTGAGCACCCGACGTCGCCCGCAACTCCGACGAGCCCTAGCAACCTCTACAGCACGCCCCCGCCCACACCTGCGACACGTTGAGCTTCCTCGTGCTCTCGCGAGTCTAATAAGCAACACCGCAACCCCCAGCCCCCTCTGTATTCACTGGACCGTCGCCGCCAGAGCGTCGCCGCCGCACAGCCATCGCTGGCGCCGCCAGACTTTGGTCGCTTGCTCTGTAGCCGTTAGATCTAGATCTAACGAATCTAAATAGATCACTTAACGAAGGTGTATGGTTAGATCTTGCCCGTGCGTTGTCACTTAAATACAAAGGCCCTGGATGATCGATCCAACCGAATCGGTATGGGCCAATCAGATGCGTCCACGCGTCTGGGGTTTTGTTTTAAAAATCTGATTTTGAATCTATTAATTATTCAAACTTGTAAAATTCATAAATTTTGTTCTGTTTATCCAAAAAATATAAATAATATATCAATGGATTCATAAATTTAAATCCTACACATCTGCAGGCTTGGTTTTGTATTTTTCTTCTGTTAAAATGAAATTTTGTGCAGAGACATTTGTAGGCATATTTTGTGTATAAAAATTATTTAGAAAATGTTTTAAAGACTATTTTGAGTCTATTTATTCTATAAAAGTTTAGTTTAATGTTTATTACTTTTTACTTGTCTTGTTTGGTTTGAGAAAAATCATCATATAGCATTTGCATGAATTCATATATTTTTGCTTGATTTAATTTGAATGTAAATTGGTGCTATCATTTTATGTGTAGATTTTGGTGCTAGTGGTGATTGTGATTGTGAGGATTGTTGCTACTCTCACAACTACCAAGGAAAGTGGTGCTTCATATTTTTGTCCCAATATTTTGACTATGCATTAGTGATATTTTGTATAGGGTTTGCATGATATTTTTGCTAAGTATCTATATGCTATGCTTGGGAAATCCTAGTAGTTGTAGACTTGTTAGAAATTTCTCTAAGTTAAGATACTTGCTATATTGCCATGCTTAGCCTAGTAGCAATCAAGGGTGAAATATATATATGCTATGGAAAATGTTGCTAAGTCTTTGACTTGAGTTTTGCTTAATAAAACAACTAAGTGAATGAATCACCTGGGTGGAATGGTATGTTTGGGTTATGTTGAGTGGTTACACAAGGACCATATCTATGGTCTACCTTGTGTATCACACTTGAGGAAAGCCACCTAGGAACAAAGGGATTTTAGATGCCATATGTTAAGAAGCTTCTAGTGCAGCCACATGGCAATATGGGCTCTGCCTGTATCATATAGGTTGCAATAACTTAGCCAAATGGACAGTTGGTGGTAGGGGGTGATAGGTTTGGAACGCATCCATATTGGTATAAGGGAAGTCTTCTGAAAGATCTTGTCTCGATGCATGTCGAGTCTTGTGGGGAAAGTGCACCACCTGTCGAGAAGGAAAAATCTACGTACTTAGCCGTGTCCCCGGCAATGGACAATTTGAGCATCAAGACATGGAAGCTATCAAGAATCTCCTCATCCCAATTTCTAAGTTAAAAACTTGTGGTTGCACAAGGGTAAAGGTTCACCAATGTCTATTGGTGGTTCCTTGGGAGTTTTTATCAAACAAAAACTTAGTGTTTTCAACTGATAGGCAAAACCTATTTTGAGCAAAGCAAGCCTAAGCTACACTTAGCCAAATTCATGTAGAAGCTAGAAACTATTATTATACTAAGGTGTCACTTGCCAATAATATTCCAATGTATTGACCCTCTGTGGCTGTAACTTGCGATGTTGCAGGTTACTCTAATGAGGATTAGGGTTATGAGTCTACACTCAACATGTTTGCCTGTGGCACATGAAGATGAAGACTTTTCTTTATTTTGTTAAGTTGAACTCTTGTACTAGCCTATGGCTATGGAGTTGTAAAAGACTATGTTATTTCTAGAATGACGATGTAATAATGACCTTTGTTTCTGTGTACTTCATCTTAAACTATGGATGCTAGCATTTGATCCAGGGACTAGCATTGCAATCACAGGGACCATTACCTTTATAAAGGTGGGGTCTTACAGATGGTATTAGAAAACTGTGTTGCCTGTATGATTATGACCCTAGGTTGGATTAGACTAAGAAACCACTAAGGAAAATTTCAACACTTTGAAAAAATCCACACTTGTCTTTTTCTTCTCGTCTCTCAGATTTTTTGCAGGAAAACTACTATCAAAATGGGAAGAGGTGTATCGTTCAAGAGCTATAAAAATTTATTCTTTCAGGGACAACACTACACACATGGTAAATGGTCAAAGGCACAAACATTATATTTCTGGAGATTCTTATAATGAATATGTGGTGACTCCAGAAGAATTTATTAAAGTCCAAACTCTGGAATCTGCAGAGTCCGTTTGCGAATAGGTAAAAGTGCTAAAAAATAAAGGTTCGTGAAAAGCTTTTCTTTTTATATTTTTACTGTTTTATTCCATGTGGAAGGTTACGAGACAAATAAGGGGAGGAAACGGAGCCCGGGTGGACCACACCCACTGGTGGCGCGGGTCCCACCTAGCCACGCCACCCTGGGGTGTGTCCATCCTGGGCCCTTCTCCGTCCCGTTTTCGCTCTATACCTTCCTTGTGTTGTAAAACTTCGTAATATATGATCACCCGGACCCCAAGGTTCGTATATCGTGTTCTCGTCGTGTTTTTGTTTTGATCTATTTCTGTCAGGAAGATTCTCAATTTTAGAGCCTCAATGTCTTCCTCTGCATTACCCAATGAGGATTCTTCCATGGAGATCGTCAACCCGTACATGTATGAGTTTAAGATTCACCCCAAGGAGTTGCTTCTCAAGGATGGGAAGGTGCGGATGCAAGAAGCTCAGGGCCCTAAAGGATAAGGCAGTCTGGAAGAAAGGATGGAAGCACTAGAGCACGAGGTTTTCAGGTATAAGAAGATGGCAAAACGTGAAGTGGACGTCATCCATAAGATAAGTTCATAACTCATTGCCGAGCACAAGGAGGAGAATGCCAAGCTTCGGGACAAGATTCCCTCGCTCCATCATACCACCAATCAACTGCAAGCGCAACTCTTCGACATACAAAATCAAAATTCTAAGTATGAGGCCAGGTTTAAACGCATAAGCTCTGCTGCTAGTTTCAGGATTATGGAAACCGAGACATCCTTTGTGGATGGGGATCCTTTACCTTGGAAGTCTGATGATGACAAAAGAACACCACCACCACCGAAGGAGTGATTTGTCATCAGGTTTTGGCATCCCCTTGGCTTGCTCCAAGCTTAGGGGAGTGCCGCGGTATCACATCATTAACTTTTTACCTTTTTAGTAGAGTCATATCATGTTTAGAGAAGTTATCATATAGGATGGTTTGCATTGTGGAAGTATCTCTTCTTTAGATGGTAATCTATGTATCCCTTGGTGTGAGTGCCCTTATGGAATATTAATGAGAAGTTTCATCATTTACTTTTTGCACTTCTTATTTTAGTTTGCAATCGCTATTATATGATTGATCTTATTGATTAGGATTGGTAACACTTTGGGAGCATCCAGTAAATCTAAATTGGTTTTGGCAAACCAAGATCTGGTCAGTAGCAACACTTTTTGAGGTTTGAAAGGAAAAGAGAAAATCACTTACACGTATTTTTAATTAAGTTTCTTTATTTCTTGATTGGCTCATAAGCTTAGTATTCTATAGTTAAGATCTTTTGTGTTTTCAAGGATGATTGCATGTTTGGTTTTATCACTTTTGTGTTTGCTTGTTTCCTTCAACTCTCTTGATTGCTACCCAGCTTTGCTAGCCAAAAACATGCATTGAGAGGGAATACTTCTCATGCATCCATTCCTCAAAACCAAAACCTATGTCATTTGTGTCCACCATATCTACCTATTAGCATTATTGCTATTCCAAGTAAATTCTCGAGTTTCATCTACCTTTCAAATTAAAAATTCTTTTGTTATGTGAAAACTAGTCAGTAAAGCTCTCACGAACTTGATGGCACACCTTATTTTTCTTGCTCCTAATAAACTTGAACCATTGTGTCATCTATGTTGTATATGCTTGCACTAATACATTGGGATTAGTAGAACCGTGATATCATGGGGAACACTTTCAACACATATAGCCTCACCCTCCTCGTCGTGTCTACCAAACGGGTGAAAGTAGAGTCCTCTAAGCTCGGTGGAGTGCCTCCCTACCAGGTGTCCAAGTAACTCCTGCATGACTACATCTAAGACTCTATCCTTTTCATCATGCATCAGCTTGAAAGTGATAGCCTCCGTGGGTGGCTCTTCCTGGCGTCCCGGCTATGTGACTCTGAAGCCCCAAAGGTCCTTCCTCTCAAACTTGGTGAGCTGAAGTGTCGTGATGATAGGAAGTGGAAGGTTGAGCACACTAGTAAGCTCAATGAGATGAGTACCAAAACGAGTTCCCTTGAACTCCTTGGCAGTGCTGATAACAACGTTAGGCATCTATTTTTATAAGATAGAGAAAGGTTAGAATCAACACAAGCAAAGGAAAATTCACAAGACAAAAATAACACAAGCACATCTTTAACAACAAACACACAAATCATGGCATACACAAATCCATTACAAACACCAAGGTTCAACATAACTTAAAAAAATTGAAGTAAAAACGACAAGTGTGGTGGTCCAACTAATGGAGTACGTTACAATTCTCACTCACTAGACAAAATAGCTATCAGGGCATCCTTAGTGGAAATCTGTCTATCTTGTTCACAAGACTCCCATGTTATGTCTGTGATGTCTCCTCTTAGTTTTTGATTGGGAGTCTCTAATTCTTGGGTATGCTTCTTCTCTTCTCTAAGGTCATTTTGAGTATTGAGCATTCTACACTTGAGTCTATCACCAAGCTCCTTGATGGCATTCCAAGCTGCATTTCTTGCAGAGTCAAAGAATGTTGTGTGCATTTTGGAGTTGGTGACCATGTAGAATCCTGACTCGTTGTGGTTGTCTTCCTTGTTTTTATACAAGTGAAGTTGCACCCACCAATACTCTTCTCCTTCATCCATCACAGGGAATCCCATGTACACAGCTGCACCATGTATCCCCATGGTAACCATAAGGTTCTTGAGTGCCTTGGGAAATTCAGTCTCACACAACATGAAAGTCTCTCTTAAGAATCCTCCTATCATGCCATTTTTTTAACCTTCTCTTTAAAAAGTCTAGCATTTTCATAAGCTTCACTCCTCCACTCATCTAAAGAACTCAAGTCAAGCAATCTTTTCTCACCAGCAAGTCTAAAATCACTATTCAGTTCTTTCACTGCCCAATAAGCTTTGTGTTCTAATTCTGAAGGCAAGTGACAAGCTTTACCATAAACCATTTTGAAAGGAGACATTCCCATAGGATTTTTGTAAGTTGTTCTATAAGCCCAAAAAAGCATCATTCAACTATTTAGCCCAATTTTTTCTAGATCTATTGACAGTCTTTTGCAAGATAGATTTAATTTATCTATTTAAAAGTTCTACTTGACCACTGATTTGAGGGTGATAAGCTAAAGCAATTCTATGGTTAACATCATACTTAGCAAGGGTTTTCCTAAAACCTCCATGAATAAAGTGAGAACCTCCATCAGTCATGAGATACCTCGGCACACCGAACCTTGGAAAAATAACATCTCTAAGCATTTTTAAAGAGGTCTTACCATCAGCACTATTTGTAGGTATGGCTTCTACCCACTTTGTAACATAGTCAATAGCAACAAGAATATGAGTATACCGTTTTGAAGGAGGAAAAGGACCCATAAAATCGAATCCCCAACAATCAAAAGGCTCAACAACAAGAGAATAATTTGTAGGAATTTCATTGCATCTAGAAATGTTACCAACTCTTTGACATTCATCACATGATAAAATAAACTTCCTTGCGTCTTTGAAAAGAGTTGGACAATAAAAACTTGATTGTAAAACCTTTTGTGCGGTTCTGTCTCCAGCATGATGTCCTCCATAAGCACTGCCATGACATTTTATCAATATCTCTTGTTGTTCATATTCTGGAACACATCTCTGCATAATACCATCCACTCCTTCCTTATATAGATGTGGGTCATCCCAAAATTAATGCCTCAGATCATAAAATAATTACCTTCTTTGCTAGGTTGTAAAGGTTGGAGGCAAATACTTGGAAACACTAAAGTTAGCATAATCATCATGCCAAGGACTTTCTCATTAGCTTACCTTTATTGTAGCCAACTCTTCATTTGGAAAACTATCATTAACAAGCATAGGATCAACGGAAATGTTTTCCAAATGAGATAGATTATCAGCAACAGGATTTTCAGCATCTTTCCTATCTACTATATGTAGATCAAACTCTTGTAAAAGAAACACCCATCTAATAAGCCTAGGCTTATCATCTTTCTTTGTTATAAGGTACTTAATAGCAGCATGATCAGTATGAATGGTAACCTTTGAATATACAATATAGGGTCTAAACTTATCACAAGCAAAAATTACAGCTAGGAAATCTTTCTCAGTAGTAACATAATTCCTCTGAGCATCATCAAGAGTCTTACTAGCATAATGAATAACATTCAATTTTTTATCTATTTGTTTCCCAAGAACATCACCCACAGCAAAATCACTAGCATCACACATAATTTCAAAGGGTAGATTCCAATCAGGAGGTTGGAAAATAGGAGCAGTAGTTAAAGCTTTCTTCAAAGTTTCAAAAGCTTCCTTACAATCATCATCAAAAACAAAAGGTACATATTTTTGAAGAATATTAGTAAGGGGCTTTGAAATTTGGTAGAAATCTTTAATAAACCTTATATATAAACTAGCATGACCAAGAATACTATGAATACCGTTAACATCCCTTGGACAGGGCATTTTCTCTATTGCTTCAACCTTGACTCTGTCAACTGCAATGCCTCTTTAAGAAATTTTTATGTCCAAGAACAATCCCCTCATTGACCATAAAATGGCATTTCTCCCAATTAAGAACAAGATTAGTTTCTTCACATCTCTGCAAAACTTTATCAGGATTGTGCAAACAATTATCAAAGGAAGTTCCATAGACGGAAAAATCGTCCATGAATACTTCCACAATTTCTTCACAAAAACCATGAAAGATAGCAGACATACATCTCTGAAAGGTAGTAGGAGCATTACATAAACCAAAAGGCATATGTCTATAAGCATAAGTTCCATAGGGACACATGAAAGTGGTTTTCTCTTGGTCATGTGCTTTTACAGCAATTTGAGAAAACCAGAATAACCATCAAGAAATCAAAAGTGAGTTTAGTTGGACAACCTTTCTAGCATTTGATCAATAAAATGCAGAGGATAATGATCTTTCTTAGCGACTTTATTCACATTCCTGAAGTCAATGCACATCCTATAACCAACTACTACTCTTTGAGGTATAAGCTCATTATTTTCATTAGGCACAACAGTTATTCCTCCTTTCTTAGGGACACAATCAACAGGACTAACCCAATTACTATCAGCAATAGGAAAAATAATGCCAGCATTAAGAAGTTTTAATACCTCATTTCTTACCACTTCCTTCATCTTAGGATTTAGTCGGCATTGATGTTCAACAACTAGTTTTTTATTAGGCTCTGTATTCATAGCATGCTGACATATAGTATGAGAAATACCTTTTAAATCATCAAGAGTATAACCCATGGCTCCTCGGTGTTTCTTCAATACTTCCAATAACTTTTCCTCTTCCTTTCCTAAAAGTTTAGAACTAATAATAATAGGATATATTTTCTTATCATCTAGATAAGAATATTTAAGATCATCAGGTAGATGTTTTAATTCAAAGACAGGGTCCCCTTTAGGTGGTAGTGTGTTACCCAAATCTTCCACAGGTAGGTTATGATTAAGCATTTCAGGTTGAAGACCTCACTTTCATGATCTTCCATATATTGCTGCAAGGCATTGTTAGGAGCAAGAGAAATAGTAGCGATTTGTTCAACCCTGAAATCTTCATTAGGCAAATCATTTTCATAAGGAGTTTTAGCAAACTTGGAAAAGTTAAACTCATAAGATTCTCCATCAAATTTAGTTAAAACTTTCTCCTTCCTGTAATCTATAATAGATCCACAAGTGTTCAAGAAAGGTCTACCAAAAATGATAAGACAAGTTTTACTAGTTTTTTTACCAAGCACTAGCAAATCAGCAGGATATTTGATCTTACTGCAAAGAACTTCCACATCTCTTACAATGCCAATTGGACAGACCATCTCTCTATTAGCAAGGTGAATAATCACATCAATGTCCTCAAGTTCACAAGGACCAATTTCATGCATAATTTCCCTGTAAACCTCATAAGGAATAGCACCAGAACTAGCACCAATATCACACAAACCATAATAGCAATGATCACCAATTCTAACAAAAAGCACAGGGACGCTAGCTTTCCTAGCTTTACTGGGATGAGAGACAATATTAGAAGCATCCTCACAAAAGATAATGTGCCCATCTTCTACATTTTTAGTGACAAGGTCTCTTACAATGGCTACTACTGGTTCAATATTTATTTGTTCATCAGGTTCTACAGCTCCCTTTGTACCTTTTCTAACCACATTAGCCATAATAGAATGTTCCTTTACCTTGACAGGAAAGGTATTTTCTCAATATAGGGTTCAGGCAGAATAGGATCAACAGTACAGACCTCAGTGTTTCTAACGGGAACATGATTAACAATATCCGTATAAGGTGCATGGTACTTGTTCCACTCCTTTTTTGGAATTTCAATGTAAGAGGCAAAGGCCTTTAATAAATTTTCAAGAACTTGAGGATCAAGACCATACTCAGTACTAATATCATGAAAGTCATCAGTTCCCATAAAAGATTTAATATTGCATTCATAATCATAATTTATACCTGACTTTCTTCCTTTGTCATTCTCCCATGCTTCAGTGTTTTCTTGAATACGGTCTAGAAGATCCCATTTAGCTTCTTCCTTCATACGTGTGAATGATCCAGCACAAGAAGAATCTAATAAATCTTGATCATGAAGAGACAACCTTGCATAAAAGGTATTAATAATAATATTATTAGGGAGTTCATGAATAGGATATTTAAGCATTAGTAACTTCAATCTCCCCCAAGCTTGGGCTATACTCTCTCAATCAAGAGGCCAAAATTTATATATTTGATTCCTATCCTTATGAATCTCACTCGGAGGATAGAATTTTGAATAAAAGAGAGGTACAATTTCCTCCCATTCCATAGATTGTCCATTCTTCAGCAGCTTATACCATTCTTCAGCTCTTCCTTTCAATGATATAGAGAGTAAATTTTTCTTAACTTGTTCAGTCGTAATACCTGCACACTTAAACCACCCACATAATTCATGGATAAAAAGCAAGTGATCACCATGATGGATAGTTCCATCCCAAAAATAATAGTATCCATAATACGATCGACAATTCTTGTGGGTATCTTAAAAGGATCTATCTCAGCAGGTGGTGATTCATCTACTACCCTAGTAGTGGTAGTAGCTTTCAAAAATAGGAAACCAAATGAGTTATCCATATTGGAAATAAAGTAACAAACAGGAAATAAAAGAAATACTAAAAGTAGATATTTCCTTTACCAGTTTCACTCTTCAATAGCTCTTCACTCCCCGGCAACGGTGCCAGAAAATAGCCTTGATGACCCACAACTATAGGGGGTGTATCATAGTACTTCCGATAAATAGTAGTGTCGATCCCAACGAGGAGAAAAATGTGCTGACTAGTGATACTGGCTCAAGAATTCTCTGTAAATACTAGCAAATAGGTTTTTAGAGGTTTTTGATAAAGTAGACAAATAAAGTGCGAGTAAATAAAGAAAACAAGAATAATTGCAGCAAGTGTCGCAATCTATAAGATCCCTCCTTTGTAAAGGAAAGGATCCCTGTGATTGCAATGCTAGTCCCTGGATCAATGCTAGCATCCACAGTTTAAGATGAAGTACACAGATACAAAGGTCGTTTATTACATTCATTCCAGAGATAAAACATAGTCTTTTACAACTCAGGGCCAAAGGCCTAATACAAGAGTTTATGGAATAAGTAAATAAACATAAGTCCTCATCTTCATGTGCCACAGGCAAGCATGTTGAGTGTAGACTCATGACTCCTACTCATCATCGGAGTAACCCGCAACATCACAAGTTACAGCCACAGTGGGTCAATACTTTGGAATAGTATTGTCAAGTGATACCTTAGTAAATTTTCAGTGGACTAGAATTCTATATGCATTTTGGCTAAGTGTAGCTCGGCTTGCTTTGCTCAAAATAGGTTTTTCCTATTAGTTGAAATCACTAAGTTTTCTTTGTCAAAAACTTCCCAAGAAACCACCAATAGACATTGGGGTCCTTCACCCTTGTTCACCCACAAGTTTTACACAGAAGTTGGAGTGATGAGATTCTTGTAGCTTCCATGTCTTGATGCTCAAGTTGTCCATTGCCATGGACTTGGCTAAGTACTTAGATTTTCCATCTGCAGAGGTTGTGCACTTTCCCCACCAGACTTGGTTTCCCAAGACAGGACCTTTCAGAAGCCTTTCCTTAGTCAAATGGACGCGCTCCAACCTATCATTCCCACTACCACCAACTGTCCAAGTGACTAAGTTCTAGCAACCTATATGATCATGGCAGAGCCCATATTGCCAAGTGGTTGCACTGTAAGCTTTCTCAACACTTGGCCTCCAAATCCCTTTGTGCCTGGGTGGCATACCACAAGTGAGATACACAAGCCAAATCCATGGCCTTGTGTAACCACTCAACCAAAAACCACCATTCAAGTCCCATTCCACCCAGGAAGTTCATTGACTTAGTTGTTTTATTAAGAAAAGCATGAGTCCCAAAGGACTTAGAATTATTTCACCATAGCATGTACATACTATACCAACCCTTGTTTTCTACTAGCTAGGCTAAGCATGGCATTGTAACTTAACTAAGGAAAATCCCTAGCAATTCTACAATTATACAACTACATAGGATTTCCCAACCTACAATTTGGCAAAAGTAGCATGCAAGACTTAGCAAAAATAATTCTAGTGCTTATTCAAAATAAAGGGAATGGGAATATCATGAAGTATCACTTGCCTTGGTAATGGGGAGAGTAGCACTCTTCACAATCACAGTCACTAGCAAAATCTACACAAAAATTTGTAGCATACAATTACACACAATTTATATACAATCAAAAATATGAATGCATGTATGCAAGAATTTGCTAAGTGATGATTTTTAAAACTCTACCAAGCAAGTGCATGATACAGAAACATAACAAGTCACAAAGTTTGCTAACTAAACTTATTTAGCCCTCAAACAATTTGCTAAACAAAAACTATACTCAAAATGGACCTAAACTTGTTTCTGCATACAAAGTCATTTTAATAGTTACTATTTGTTAAACACATTGCACATTCAGAAAGGCCTTGATTCACTGATTCCAACGGTATAAATTTTGTAAAATTCTAACATGGGAAACTCAAGTTATAGCCCTTTAAAAATTTGATCTAAATCTGATTTGAATTTCTATTTTTGAATCAGCCCTAGACATGCGTCGCAATATTACTGGCGCGTACCGATTCGCGCGGATCAGCAGACGCAGACCGCAGGATCTAACTTAGATCTAACGGCGCAGAGACACACGATACCTCTTCGATTATGATCTATCCTAGCCCTACGATATAGATCCAACGGACACAAACAGCAAACCACTAACTGGCGGCGCTTAACGACTGCGCGCGGCGGCGACTGTCAGATAGTGGCGGCGCCGGTGATACAGGGAGCTAGATGGGTAGGGAAGACACTCACCGTGATCGCAAGGACGCGGTGATGCTCAACGTGCAAACAGCTCGGCAAGGGGCGCTCAGGGTTGTGGTGGATTGCTCGCCGGAGTAGGGTCTAGCGACGGGTGGCTCTGTTCGAGGTCGTAGGCGACGTTGTCGATCAAGAGGAGGCAAACGGAGGATGTGGTCAGATGCAGAAGGTCACGGAGAAGACGCGTGCGTGAAGGGGAAGGCTTGGGGAGGTCTGGACTTACCGGGGGAGCTCGACGGAGTTGAAGCCGAAGACGGTGGCGCTCAGTCGCTTGCGTTGCCGACGTTCGGGGTCACGCGCGGGCGAGCTGGTGGTACTGGGAGATGCGCAAGGTCAAGTGGAGTCTGCTCGTGTGAACCAGGAGCAGAGGGGTGGTCGGTGTTGGTCGGAATTGTGGTTGCAGCTCGTCGGAGACAGCGTCGGCGTCATGCGAGTTGTGGGCAGCCTGGTGGCATGGATGCGAAATTGTTTGGGGGGAAATGGTCGCGAGGATGGGGGGATCTTATAGCCTGAGGCTCGACAAGAAACGCTCGCTGTATCAATGCCAATTAAGCTCGCGAAATTAGTGCAGCAACGGGCAGCGGCGGAGGTCGTGCGCAGAATCAGGGGAAGACGAAGCTGACGTGGAGGCGGCCCGCTTGTCAGCGAAGTGCGCGAAGTGGAAGTGGGGTGCTGTCGTCAGCGACTGGGTTGGTGTGCTCGCACGTGCGGGAGAAAAAGAAATGCCCCGGGTGGGCTAGTTGGGCCTGTTCAGATGATGGGCTAGATTCCTGGCGCCTGGCCTTTTTCCTTTGTTTTCTTCTTTTCTTTTTCTATTTCGATTTTCAGGAATGGTTTTGATATGAATTCAAACTCTTTTTGAATTCAAATCATTCTGGGTTTTTTTTGTAGGATGCAGTAGTCTCCAATACAGGCATAATGTCATGTGGTTGCTTTGAAAAGGCTTGGTCAAGCTTGGAGATCAAAATAACAGAGACTAGGCACTTGGTTTGCAAAATTTGAAAAATGGTTTTTGAATTTATTTCCAAGTTTGTAAAACATGGTTAAAACCATACTCAATCCTTTCTATGAGGAAGACAAACAAACTAAGTTTTAAACCACTCAAACTTTCAAATGGTGATGGCCATTTGATTTAAATCAGTTCACATAAAATCATAGCACCATGTGCTTCTGTTTTTCTGAAATGAGTTTGAAATTTGATCTCAAATCTATATGCATGCATGAATGATATGCAAACTTTGAAATTATGATTTCAGGGATGTTACAAATCTAACCCCCTTAAGGTGAATCTCGCTCTCGAGATTCGGATTGGCTAGCAAATAGGTGAGGGTGGTCTTTCCGAAGATCATCTTCTCTTTCCCATGTTGCTTCCTCTTCGGTATGATGGTTCCATTGCACTTTGCAAAACTTGATAGTCTTTGTTCTTGTGACTCTTTCTGCAGTCTCAAGAATCCTGATAGGCTTTTCTTCATAAGTGAGATCACTTTCTAGTTGCACTTCTTCCAAAGGTATGGTATCCTTCAAGGAAGATTCTTCCATTTCTGGGTGACATTTCTTAAGCTGACTCACATGAAATACATTATGGACTGCTGATAGAGATGCTGGCAGTTCAATTTCATAAGCAACTTCGCCTTTGTGACTCAGAATCTTGAATAGCCCAACATATCTTGGTGCCAACTTTCCTTTGACTCCAAATCTTTTCACTCCACGGAGTGGTGATACCCTAAGATAGGCTCTATCACCAACTTCGTAGGTGACCTCTCTACGCTTAGGATCTGCGTAGCTTTTCTGTCGGGACTGTGCTATCTTCAACCTGTCCTTAACCAATTTGACTTTCTCTTCGGCTTCTTTGATAAGATCTGGCCCAAATAAACTCCTTTCTCCCACACCATTCCATAACAATGGGGTGGTACACTTTCTCCCATAGAGAAACTCAAACGGTGCCATCTCAATGCTGGCTTGATAGCTGTTGTTATAAGAAAATTCTGCGTAAGGCAGACTTTCGTCCCAACTTGCCCCATAGTCTAGGGCACATGCCCTCAACATGTCTTCAAGGATTTGGTTAGTCCTTTCCGTTTGTCCATCGGTTTGAGGATGAAAAGCAGTACTGAATTCCAACCTCGTTCCCAATGACTCGTGTAGCTGTCTCCAAAAATAGGAAGTGAATTGGGTTCCCCTATCGGACACAATACTCTTAGGCACACCGTGAAGGCATACAATTCTACTCATGTAGATTTTGGCTAACTTGGCACTGGTATAAGTTGTCTTCACGGGTATGAAATGTGCCACTTTAGTTAAGCGATCCACTACTACCCATATGGAATCATATCCTGACCTGGTCCTTGGTAATCGGGTGATGAAATCCATACCAATTTTGTCCCATTTCCAATCAGGAATTGGTAGTGGTTGAAGCAAACCTGCTGGTTTTTTATGCTCCGCTTTTACTCTACTACACACATCACACAAAGCGATATGCTCGGCGATGTCCCTCTTGAGATTGTTCCACCAAAATCTTTCCTTCATGTCCATGTACATTTTAGTGTTTCCTGGGTGAATAGAATACGGAGAGTTTTGGGCTTCTTGTAGAATCAGTTTCCGCATCTCCGGATCTTGTGGAACACAAATACGTTTCCCGTGCCATAAAGTACCTTGTTCGTCTACATGGAAATTCTTAGCTTTCCCCTGGCCAATCTTTTCCTTAATCTCTTCAATTTCCTTATCAGTCTTTTGAGCTTCTCGAATCTTGTCCAACAAAGTGGGTTGGACATCTAAAGACATGAGATGTCCTTCTGGCACAATCTCCAATCTGAGTTCTTTGAATTGGGCACACAATTCGTCCGGCAATTCTCCTTTGGTAAGGACATTCACAAATACCTTACGACTTAGAGCATCTGCTACAACATTTGCTTTACCGGGGTGGTATTGCAAACTTAAGTCATAGTCCTTGATAAGCTCTAACCATCTTCTTTGTCTCATATTGATTTCCTTCTGGGTGAAGATATACTTCAAACTCTTGTGGTCCGTGAACACTTCACAACGTTTTCCCAAAAGGTAATGCCTCCATGTTTTGAGTGCATGGATGACAGAGGCTAACTCCAAATCGTGAGTAGGATAGTTTACTTCATGAGTTTTGAGTTGTCTTGAGGCATAGGCCACAACTTTACCGTCTTGCATGAGTACGGCACCCAAACCTTGATGAGACGCATCACAATATACTTGGAAATCCTTTTCCAAATCTGGCAGACATAGAACCGGTGCTGTCACAAGTCTCTTCTTCAATTCTTGAAAGCTGACTTCACAACCTTCAGACCAAGCAAACTTCTTGTCTTTTTTTAACAATTCAGTCATGGGCTTGGCCACTTTAGAGAAATTCTCGATGAACCTTCTGTAGTAACCCGCTAAGCCAAGGAAACTGCGAACTTCTTTTACATTTTTGGGAGATTCCCATTCCGTCACAGCTGAAACTTTAGCAGGATCAACTGCTACACCATCTTTTGTCATAACATGACCAAGAAATCCAACTTCCTCTAACCAGAACTCACACTTGCTGAATTTGGCATAAAGTTTATGCTCTCTCAACTTCTCAAGTATCAAGCGCAAGTGTCCTTCATGTTCTTCTTTGCTCTTGGAGTAGACTAAGATGTCATCAATGAAAATGACAACGAACTTGTCAAGAAATTCCATGAACACCTTGTTCATCATATTCATGAAGTATGCTGGAGCATTGGTTAAGCCGAAAGGCATTACGGTATACTCATACAATCCATACCTGGTGGTGAATGCTGTTTTAGGTATGTCTTGCTCTCTTATCTTGAGTTGAAAATAGCCTGACCGAAGATCAATCTTCGATAACACACATGCTCCTTCAAGCTGATCAAATAAGTCGTTGATTCTAGGCAAAGGATATTTGTTCTTGATAGTCACCTCGTTGAGTGAACGGTAATCTATGCATAACCTTTGGCTTCTATCTTTCTTCTCCACGAACAATACTGGGGCTCCCCAGGATGAAGAACTTGGTTGGATAAATCCTTTCTGCAACTTTTCTCCTAGTTGCTTCTTGAGCTCTTTCAGTTCATCAACTGACATTTTGTATGGTCTCTTTGCTATTGGTCCAGAACCTGGTACCAAATCTATCAGAAATTCCACATCTCTATCTGGTGGCATTCCTGGTAATTCTTCCGGAAATACATCCGGATACTCACACACAATTAGCACACTATCCAAGCTAACCCCCTTAAGAGAATTAAGCTTACTTCCTTTGGATTCAAAGTTTGACCTGAACTTTATTCTTTTCCCTTCTGGGGTTGTGAGTGAAACAGTACGATTAGCACAATCAAGCACTCCTTCATACTTAGCCATCCAATCCATTCCTAGAATTACATCCAATCCTTGGGAATCCAGAATTATCAGGCTCACTGGAAACTTATGCTTTCCAAACTCTATGACAAGATCCCGGCATCCAAGACTTACTATCATATCTCCACCCGGAGAACTAACTTTTATTGGACACCCAATGTTTTCAGATGCAAACCCATTTCTATCAACAAATGCTTTTGATATGAATGAATGAGATGCACCAGTATCAAAGAGTACAAATGCTGGAATGGAATTGAGTCTGAACTTACCAGCAACAGCGTCAGGTTCCTCATAGACCTCCTCCACATTGATGTGGTTAACCTGTTCTTTCTGAACAGGATTGGGCTTGTTAGGTCCTTCAACTTTCTTCTCAGGGCACTCATTAGCATAATGCCCCAGCTTCTTGCATTTGAAGCACTCAACCTGACTGATGTCCCTTTTTGCAGGCTGACTTCCACTTCCACTACCATTTCCACTGTGGTGGCTCTTATGTCCACTCTTGTGGTTTTTATACTTGTCATTGTCATGACTACGGTGATGCTTGTTGTCATGACGGTTGTGGTTGTGGTGCTTGTTGAATTTCCCATGCTTATGGGATCCTGATCTTCCACTGTCATCATAGTGAGATCGTTTGTGAGACGATCCCGAGCTGTGCTTGTCGGAGTGTTTCCTCTTCCTACTCTCGACTTGCTTTATCTTATTCTCCAAAATAGCAGCCTTGTCACACAGAGACTGATAAGTTGGAACATATGCCACAGACAACTGTAAGTTTAGCTCATCATTCAAGCCTTCCAGAAACTTTTCCTTTCTTTTGGCATCTGTGTCAACCTCATCCGGTGCATAGCGCGCCAGATTGTTGAACTCTTCTATATATTCAGCCACGCTACGGTGGCGCTGCTTCAGGTTGTGAAACTCCTTCTTTTTCAGGCTCATCATTCCTGATGAGATATGAGCAGTGCGAAAGCCATCTTCAAAGATAGCCCAAGTCACCTCATCTAAAGGAGTGGTGATTTGGAAGTTGTCCCACCATGTGGCGGCTGGCCCTTCCAACAGATGAGCTGCAAACCTGACCTTTTCAGCATCCGTGCAGCCCACGGTCACTAAGTCCTTGTTCACAGAACATAGCCAATCATTGGCCACCATGGGATCAGTCGTCCCCGAGAACTTAGCTGGCCTCAAGCGCAGAAATCTGGTGAGCATATCAAAACCCGGAGGGTTGTTGTTGTTGTTGTTATTGGGGTTGTTGTTGTTGTTATTCTGGTTTTGGATGAACGTTGTCATCATCTGCATAAGCTGTGTTTGCGCATTCATCATTTGTTGCATTTCCGGGATGATGTTGTTGGGGTTGGGGTTTGCGCGACGGGTAGGCATCTGTGGTTTATTCAAATAGAGATAAGAATGAGATACCCATACATGATTCATGCACATTACATCACATAAGCAAACACATAGCATGCAACACAAGGATAAAAGTTCAACAACAAGATAACAAAGTCTCAAAGTAAAAACACACAAGTGGCAAGCCATCCACATGTCGGATGGTCCAATAATAAGTTCACAAATAACAAGTATGATAATAAAAGATAACCGAGTAGTCAAGTCTACTCATCAGCATCAATCTCCTCCTCGACAAAAGTAAGACCTGCGTTCTCCATCGCGGTCTTGTTCTCCTCAATAGTAGTGGTCAAGGACTCGATCTTGGTCTTGAGAGTCCTCTTCTGGGAGCGAAGCCTCTCAATCACCATCTGCTGCTGCTCTAGCTCGAAATCCTTGGACTTCAGTTCCTCGGTCATGTCCCGGATCCTCTTGTTCCTATCCTGGACGCGTTTCTCCTGACTCTTGAACTTGCGGTCCTGGGTCTCGAACTTCGCCTCCATTTCCTTGACTATCTCGTCCTGCTGTGCGAAAAGCTTGTCCTTCTCGCGAAGCTGCACCTGGAGCTCATCATTGTTGAGCATGACGTTGGTCCTGTCCGTGTCCACGTGCCTAATAAGAGACTCTAAGTCCTGGAGATAGAGACATATCGGCTCTGCTGCGTCCCTCGAGTCGTCCTCGAAGTCAATGGACTCTCCGTCATCGTCACGTCTTCCGAAGACGTGGAAGTGAGTGCCCCTAACCTGTCGGGAGTGACGGCCTAACAGACGTCCTATCAGGTCCTGCATGACGACCTCCATGCCTCTCTCCCTGTCATCGTGCATAAGCTTGAAGACGATGGCCTCCGTAGTAGGCTCCGTCTGGCGTCCGGGCTGGTTCACCTTGAAGCCCTAGAGGTCCTTCCTCTCGAACTTGGTGAGTGGATGCACCATGATGGTGGGAAGGGGGAGATCGAGCAAAGTGGTAAGCTCAACGATACGAGGACCAAAACGGGTAACCTGGAACTCCTCAACAGTGCTGATGGTAATAGGCATCTATTTATAAGATAGAAATGTTAGGACAACACAATTAAAGATATAACAAGACAAACATTTCATACATATCATTGGAGCACAAATCACACAAGTCATGCATACATGAATCCATTACATCAATCAAGGTCCAAACTTATTTAAGGTATCATTTTGGAAAATAAGGTGATAGGTGGTGGTCCAACTAACGAAGTGCGTTCACAATCCTATCTCACTGGATCTGTTGGCAAACACAATGTTCCTAGAGGTAATCCACCTATCTTGTTCACATGATTCCATCACTAAATCTATAATATCTCCCCTTAAGGTTTGGTTGGTGGCTTCCAACTCTTGGGTAAGTTCCTTCTCTTTCTCTAAGTCTTTTTGGAGGTTGAGCATTCTACACTTGACTCTAGCACTTAGTTCTTTGATAGTCCTCCAAGCTGCTTCTCTTGCTGACTCAAAGAATGTGGTGTGCATCACAGTGTTGGTGTACATGCAGAAGCCTCTTTCTTTGTGGTTGTCTTCCTTGTTTTTGTACAAGTGAAGTTGCACCCACCAGTACTCCACTCCTTCATCCATCACTGGAAAGCCTTTGTATACAGCTGCACCATGTGCTTCCATTGCCACCATGAGGTCCTTGAGAATTTTGGGAAACTCAGTTTCACACTCCAAGGTCATGGTCATGAGTGGTCCTTTCTTCACGGCTTCGTTGATGGAGTTCATCTACAAATAGAGAGGAGAATGAGAAGATTAGAAAAGTTTACGAGAAGAATAGACAAGTGTAGAAGTAGTTAAAAAATTTCCTTAGTGGTTTCCAATCCTAGGGTCATAATCCTACAGGCAACACAGTGCTCTGATACCATCTGTAAGATCCCTCCTTTGTAAAGGAAAGGATCAATGCTAGCATCAACAGTTTAAGATGAAGTACACAGATACAAAGGTCGTTTATTACATTCATTCCAGAGATGAAACATAGTCTTTTACAACTTAGGGCCAAAGGCCTAATACAAGAGTTTATGGAATAAGTAAATAAACATAAGTCCTCATCTTCATGTGCCACAGGCAAGCATGTTGAGTGTAGACTCATGACTCCTACTCATCATCGGAGTAACCTGCAACATCACAAGTTACAGCCACAGTGGGTCAATACTTTGGAATAGTATTGGCAAGTGATACCTTAGTAAATTTTCAGTGGACTAGAATTCTATATGCATTTTGGCTAAGTGTAGCTCGGCTTGCTTTGCTCAAAATAGGTTTTTCCTATTAGTTGAAATCACTAAGTTTTCTTTGTCAAAAACTTCCCAAGAAACCACCAATAGACATTGGGGTCCTTCACCCTTGTTCACCCACAAGTTTTACATAGAAGTTGGAGTGATGAGATTCTTGTAGCTTCCATCTCTTGATGCTCAAGTTGTCCATTGCCATGGACTTGGCTAAGTACTTAGATTTTCCATCTGCAGAGGTTGTGCACTTTCCCCACCAGACTTGGTTTCCCAAGACAGGACCTTTCAGAAGCCTTTCCTTAGTCAAATGGACGCGCTCCAACCTATCATTCCCACTACCACCAACTTTCCAAGTGACTAAGTTCTAGCAACCTATATGATCATGGCAGAGCCCATATTGCCAAGTGGTTGCACTGTAAGCTTTCTCAACACTTGGCCTCCAAATCCCTTTGTGCCTGGGTGGCATACCACAAGTGAGATACACAAGCAAAATCCATGGCCTTGTGTAACCACTCAACCAAAAACCACCATTCAAGTCCCATTCCACCCAGGAAGTTCATTGACTTAGTTGTTTTATTAAGAAAAGCATGAGTCCCAAAGGACTTAGAATTATTTCACCATAGCATGTACATACTATACCAACCCTTGTTTTCTACTAGCTAGGCTAAGCATGGCATTGTAACTTCACTTAGGAAAATCCCTAGCAATTCTACAATTATACAACTACATAGGATTTCCCAACCTAGCATTTGGCAAAAGTAGCATGCAAGACTTAGCAAAAATAATTCTAGTGCTTATTCAAAATAAAGGAAATGGGAATATCATGAAGTATCACTTGCCTTGGTAATGGGGAGAGTAGCACTCTTCACAATCACAGTCACTAGCAAAATCTACACAAAAATTTGTAGCATACAATTACACACAATTTATATACAATCAAAAATATGAATGCATGTATGCAAGAATTTTCTAAGTGATGATTTTGAAAACTCTACCAAGCAAGTGCATGATACAGAAACATAACAAGTCACAAAGTTTGCTAACTAAACTTATTTAGCCCTAAAACAATTTGCTAAACAAAAACTATACTCAAAATGGACCTAAACTTGTTTCTGCATACAAAGTCATTTTAACAGTTACTATTTGTTAAACACATTGCACATTCAGAAAGGCCTTGATTCACTGATTCCAACGGTATAAAGTTTGTAAAATTCTAACGTGGGAAACTCAAGTTATAGCCCTTTGAAAATTTGATCTAAATCTGATTTGAATTTCTATTTTTGAATCAGCCCTAGACACGCGTCGCAATATTACTGGCGCGTACCGATTCGCGCGGATCGGCAGACGCAGACCGCAGGATCTAACTTAGATCTAACAGCGCAGAGACACATGATATCTCTTTGATTATGATCTATCCTAGCCCTACGATATAGATCCAACGGACACAAACAGCAAACCACTAACTGGCGGCGCTTAACGACTGCGCGTGGCAGCGACGGTCAGATAGTGACGGCGCCGGCGATACAGGGAGCTAGATGGGTAGGGAAGACACTCACCGTGATCGCAAGGACGCGGTGATGCTCAACGTGCAAACAGCTCGGCAAGGGGCGCTCAGGGTTGCGGTGGATTGCTCGCCGGAGTAGGGTCTGGCGACGGGTGGCTCTGTTCGAGGTCGTAGGCGACGCTGTCGATCAAGAGGAGGCAAACGGAGGATGTTGTCAGATGCAGAAGGTCACAGAGAAGACGCGTGCGTGAAGGGGAAGGCTTGGGGCAGTCTGGACTTACCGGGGGAGCTCGACGGAGTTGAAGCCAAAGACGGTGGCGCTCAGTCGCTTGCGTTGCCGACGTTCGGGGTCACGCGCAGGCGAGCTGGTGGTACTGGGAGATGCGCGAGGTCAAGTGGAGTCTGCTCGTGTGAACCAGGAGCAGAGGGGTGGTCGGAGTTGGTTGGAATTGTGGCTGCAGCTCGTCGGAGACAGCGGCGGTGTCGTGCGAGTTGTGGGTAGCCTGGTGGCGTGGATGCGAAATTGTTTGGGGGGAAATGGTCACGAGGATGGGGGGATCTTATAGCCCGAGGCTCGACAAGAAACGCTCGCTGTATCAATGCCAATTAATCTCGCGAAATCAGTGCAGCAACGGGCAGCGGTGGAGGTCGTGCGCGGAATCAGGGGAAGACGAAGCTGACGTGGAGGAGGCCCGCTTGTCAGCGAAGTGCGCGAAGTGGAAGTGGGGTCCTGTCGTCAGCGACTGGGTGGGTGTGCTCGCGCGTGCGGGAGAAGAAGAAATGCCCCGGGTGGGCTAGTTGGGCCTGTTCAGATGCTGGGCTAGATTCCTGGCGCCTGGCCTTTTTCCTTTGTTTTCTTCTTTTCTTTTTCTATTTCGATTTTCAGGAATGGTTTTGATATGAATTCAAACTCTTTTTGAATTCAAATCATTCTGGGTTTTTTTTGTAGGATGCAGTAGTCTCCAATACAGGCATAATGTCATGTGGTTGCTTTGAAAAGGCTTGGTCAAGCTTGGAGATCAAAATAACAGAGACTAGGCACTTGGTTTGCAAAATTTGAAAAATGGTTTTTGAATTTATTTCCAAGTTTGTAAAACATGGTTCAAACCATACTCAATCCTTTCTATGAGGAAGACAAACAAACTAAGTTTTAAACCACTCAAACTTTCAAATGGTGATGTCCATTTGATTTAAATCTGTTCACATAAAATCATAGCACCATGTGCTTCTGTTTTTCTGAAATGAGTTTGAATTTTGATCTCAAATCTATATGCATGCATGAATGATATGCAAACTTTGAAATTATGATTTTAGGGATGTTACACAATCCTTTCTTAGCAAAGGACAAGACGGTAATATTACTTATGAGGACCAAACATTCTCGAGGACACATGGGAATACTGTCAAGTGCTTTCGCTTCATATAGCTGAGTAGTCTTCTTTGGTTGGGTAAGTGTTGTGTGGGTGAACCTGTGCTAATGTACTGATCTTACTAGGACTAATACATACTTGTGATTAAACCCCTTGCAAGCATCTGCAACTACAAGAAAGCAATTAATATAAAAACCTAACCATAGCCTTAAAATCTGAGATCCTACACTCCCTTGTGCAAAGGTTTCCTAACGAGGGTTCATATTTCTGTCACTCCGACAACCCCAAAATTAGTAGCCAAATACACAATGCATTCCCCTTGGCCCATAAATGGTGTAGTATCATGTAGTCGATGTTCACATGACACCACTAGAAGAATAGCACCACAACTTAAATACCAAACCATTGAATAATATCTCAACACAATTCCACTACTAACAACATGACTTCCCCCATGTCCTCAAGAACTAAACGAACTACTCACGAGACATCATATGGATCAAGATCAGAGATGATATGATGATGAATAACAATCTGAACATAAACAATAATTCAATGGTTCCACTCACAAGCCTCAACTACAAGAGTAATCAACACCGGGAAAGTTTCCCCTAAGAACTATGCAAGATTCAACACAATCATTACACCAGTACGAGGTGGTGATGAGGATGTTGGTGGAGATGATGGTATGGATGATGATGATCCCGATGAAGTCTATCTTGATGACAGTGTTGATGGCGACGATCTCCCCTCTCCAGGAAGGAATTTCCCTGGCATAAATCTGTTTGTCGGAAAGCTCTTTATCTCTCTGTAGTTTCCACCCTGCAGAGGGAGCGGAATCTTTCTGTGGTCGCTCCTTGTGTATTAGGGTTTCGAGGAGAAGATATAGGCGAAAGGGCGGAGCAGGAGGTGGGCCAGGGTGGCCACACCCCCTGGTGCTAGGGTGGCTCGCGCCTGGGGGTGTGGGCCCCATGTGGCCCATCTCAGCCTCCCCTTCTAGCATCCTTTGTCTTCTAGAAAAATATAATTTTCCGTATATTTTCTGGTATTTCTTCGGGAAATTGCATCCAAACACCGCTTTTTCCATCATAATCTTGACTCCGGCGTCCATCCTCCAAGAATCATCAAACATGCAAAAATAGATGAAAGTGACATAAGTAACACCTCTTAATATGAAATATATCAATGAATAGTAGTAAATTCTGATATAGAATAGTGATGCAAAATGGACGTATCACCTCCTACCTCAAGAAGTGGTACTCGCACCCCTTAAGAAGTAGCATCTACAAGGACGACTGAAGATCGCTAATCCGGGACGAGAAGTACCGGATTCTCCCTAACTGCATACCACAACTCCAATAAAGAAGGTGCAACATTCTCCAGATATATCCAACCAAGAAGATCTTTGACTCCATCAATAACTCCCATTCACGCTCTAAGGGGGAAAGACTTCGTCTTTATCGCAAAACCAGAATAACCCTGAGAGAGTCAATCATCCAGCCAACACCCTCGGCATCTCAAGACCAAAAAGGCAAAGAGGCAGACTTCAACAATAAAGGATCGGAGAAGGCTCAACTCATCGTCTCGCCTGAAGAAGGACCCTGTCAATGCTAACCTACCTAGAATCATCCTATGGGAAAATACTGCTTATTTCCACCCTGTCACCTTGAAAGCAACTCAGCTCCAACCCATAGCTGACCATGCATATTTGTTGTAAAACCTTTGGCATCTTATAATTCCACCGCTGAAATTGCTAAGCGGGTGTTATCACCCAACCCTACTCCTCCCTAATCTCGGGACAAGATTATTTTAAGGGGGAAAGGTCTGTAACATTCCTATTTCAGCAACCCTGATCTTTTGTAAAAAAAGGCAAAAATCAGGGGTAACAAAAACTGCTTCTTATTAAGTGTTGCAATGTTTGCTTACTTGTTTTCTCGTGTTCATGCAACTGATTGTGTACTAGGTGATATGCTACTTATCTCAACACTAGTTGACAAAAGATATTTTATAAAAGAGATATCTTGGCTCATCCTTCACACTCTCAAATGTTCTGGAACTTTCAAACCTGATGACACAACAAAATATTTCACTAGTTCTATTAACAAAACTATGGAGACCTATACATTATCTCCTTATGTTTTCAAGATAGAACCTTCAACTACTCCTATCTCTAGGTTTTCCAAAACCTTTCCTAAAACCTCTTCACTCCAATCTTAGTAGAAATACCAAGAGTTCCTTATATTACTTCAAAGCACAACCAATTCAAAATACACATCCTTACCTCAAGTTAGGCTTGATGGTAACCTTAGTAATAGTTGGATAAGTTGATAAGATGAATTGCCTTGATCTGATGTCTAATGTATTGACTTGATCTGATGATTGCCTTGACTTCTTAGGAAGTAGAATGATCCAACCTAGGAGAACATACTTAGGGGTTAAACCAATGGTTGAGATCATCAATCTCAAACCAAGCATCCTAAGCTAGATCTATCCTGAGACACTCAAGTGAATCACTAATCTACTCAGCCAGATCAATCATGAGCTAATTCTTTGTAATAGAATCCAAATCATCAAGGACAAAATACAAGCATGGGTCCCCTTTATTAAACCTTTACCTCAATATCAACCACTTGATGAATAGGATAAACCCTTTGCACTCTCTCAAATGTTTGGCTAAGTCTGGAATCTTTAAGTAGGTTCAATCTTTGAGACTCCACCCATTCTAAACTATGTGCATTCTTGAGAATGTACTTGAACCATATTTTAGTAAATCCTTAGTACTACCAAATCCCACTCTTGCCATTGGCTGGAAAATTCTTATACCCACTCATCCATGATGGTTTTGTAGTCATGATAATAATCTTTTTCTCCAAATCTTATCATCTTGCCTAGTTTGGCAGAAACTCACATTCGATGCCTCTCCCATTGACCAAATCTTTGTATGGTTATGATCTAATAACCATGGTCTATCAATTCATACTTCACTGGTTTCCATTGGATCATTGTGATTCTTAAACCCACATGGTTTATGAGGCATCATGACTCATCTATTATGGCAGCCTTATTTTCAACAAAGTTGGCCATCTCTTCTAGACCACCTCAAATACATCCAAGCCCAACTGTTGCTGCCATGATCATCTATATAACTTGGTCTAACCATCCATGTATCCCTTGTATCAAGGTGATCTCTGAGCTCACTAATCCAACCTGGTTTAGGTGGTATTAAAATAATAAAACCCTAGATTTCCCCCAAATCTAGTTTCTTCCTATTTCACCAAATTTCTACAAAACCCAAGGTGGTTAATGATAGATACTTAAAGTTGACATCATATACCTTGGATATAATATTTTTCCAAATAATTTCCATAATTATTTGGATCGTAACACTATTTAATTTCCATTTTTGGCAAAACCCTAGAATCTTTGTGTAATAATGCAAGTTTGTTTTTCTCCAAATCACTTTGCCAGATCTTTGCATCTTTTAGTACTATATATCATACCCTATCTCCCCATCTCAAAAATAAATATTTTTGAGATCCTTTATTATTTATTTTTTTCCTTTTTTCTTAAATGGCAGAAACAAGAAATAATTGATTAAAATACTTATCTATCGAAATAAATTCCAATAAAATTCTCCAATGTGTATTATGGTATTTAAGACCATATCACATCAAAAACCACCCTTGTCCAATGTAAAAATATCAAAGGAGATTCTAGAAACTACTTCTGCACTATTTGTTTAAATGAAACTAAATGCATCTAAAATCTACTGACAAAACTTAAATAAATCCAGGAGTGTTCTCTTGAACATATCTTCCAACCAGTACCTTTGTAGCATCATGTCTAACCCAAAAAATCTAGAGTTCCTTCACAAGCTTATAGTTGGTCAATAATTGAATTCTTTCAAACTCATGAGCTCAAACCAATCCAACATCCATCAAAGCTTGTCAAATAAGCTTCCACAACACTCAGCACACCCCCTGGGCATGTACCACTGTAGCCCTGCACTTTAGTAAACCAAGGCCTTGTCCTTTGTGCTTGTCTAAGAGGGAGACATAGACTAGGTCACATCCCACCTATTTTATTCAATACAACACCACCACCCCTTACCTCTATGCCCCTACTCGACCAGAGAACCATCACACCCCTCTCTCCTTTGCGGGGAAGAAGTCAAGCCAAGCCCTACCCTCATCCATGTCCAAAATGGACATTTCCTCCATTAGTCACCTCTCTAGAAATAAAAGGGCTAGAGCCCCTCACCACTCCCCTCTGCTCCTCATTTTCTCTCCCTCCCTTCTACTCACCACCCCCGAGCTCCACTGCCCTTCCCTCACGCTATTCTAGCTAGGAGAGGAGAAAAAAGGCCCCTCGTCCATTTACAAGATCTGAGCCTTGTGCTTTTACCCTAGATCCTTCTCCGCTTCATGCTACCCTACTGCAACCCCCTCCACTCCTTCTTCCTTACCCCAAAATCTCAGTCCCTCTCTTCCTCTCTGTCACCTAGGAGAAGAAAAGGATTGCCCTCTTGGTTATGTCCAAGATCTGAGCTAGAAGCTCTCACTCCTACCCCTTCCCCTCTACATGTTACCTCCCTGATCTCTCCTTGATCCTATGCTTACAACCAGGTATTTATTTGATATATTTTCAGCAACTTCATCTTCACTTTATTTCATATATTTGTTGACTTCATTGACTTTATCTAAGAACTTGAGCTATTGATGACGATTCCCTTGAGTAAAAGTTGATGTAGACGTCGTCTATATTGGCTTCAGAATCTAGCAAGGGTTAAGAAGATATGTTGAGTACGAGCATACTCAGCAAGTTCACTAAAAAGGATTGTTTGATGCACTATATCTACAGCCACAGACCATAGGTTGTAGGCGATGCATGTTTTCGTAAACATTTCTTCAAAGGTTGCTTTTATTCTGAAAAGCTATGTCTATCAGCCTTCACAGTTTTATCAGAACTTTCATGGAGTTCCTTTGCTACCGCGTTCGTAGCTCCTTCCCGGAACAGGGAGTAACAAGTTACAGTTGTTACACTCTGTAGAGGTGCGTTACTTTACCCATGAGTGATCAACTCCTTGTTGCACAACCGGGCAGCTTACCGATCCACAATTCCATGATGTGGGGCCCAGTAGGTGATCCAAGCCAATCACTGCCCTTTCCACGACCCTGCATGTCTGGACGATCCTTCGGGGTCGGCTCACCTCCGTTAAGCCCCCTTTTGGGAAGGCTATAACCCTGATGAGTTCCCAAAGACTCTATGAGCTAGTGATGCCCCTGGCAAGTATCATATAGGTCCAGCTATACCTCCGGCAGCCACTCATAGATAATCTAGACACCAACAGCATGGGGCCTAAGGGTACCCACCCATATGTTGGATCCGCACAAGAAATCACAACATCATGTTAAGGTCATCTTACCTACATACAAAAGGAAAAGGATACAGCTGACTTCTCCGTCCCATTCCAAATCTCATGGTTAACGCGTGATATACGGCCCAATAATCACTGGCGACATTGGTTGTTAAGTCCTAGGTAATATGTTCCTTTACCACTGGAACTTTCATATTAGGTTATTACCTCATGGTAAATAACCTATAATCATATTATTATGAAAATATTGTTTTCTAACCTTTTTGAAATGTAGGTGATGACAATACATGGTTTTGCAAAATACTTTACACAAAATAATCAAAGGACATGACCAAGTGTGAACTTGCCTTTTGTGATTGCAAGATTATGCACTCACGTTCTTCGAGACAATAAAAGATCCAATATCTGAAAACTGCATCATTGGTCTGGTAAGGACTAATGTTTAAAGAGAATTATGCTATTATGCATAGGTAATGCTATGTATGTTGTAAAACTCCCGAAATGAATTCCCAATACTTTAGAGTGAAGTGAACTTCAAATAATTCCTTTAAGAGTTGGTTCATCTTTAAATTTTTACCTCACAGAAAATGCATTTATAAGGAACTTAAGTCTTGATATACAAGATATAATAGTAGAGTGCAATAGTAATCTAAGATTGAAATTAGTTCCTATTTGGTGATTATGATGAAAGTCTATGTATTGGATTGTTTAAGGGTTGAAGGAAATTGTTATAGAGTTATTTGAAGTGGAAAAAAGAATAACCTTCAAAGAAAAGGTTTCTTTGATCAGTTTAAACAATCTTTATGGTTAATATAATGTGGTCGATGTTTCTTGGTGTTTGCTCGATTAGTTTGGTCTTGAGATGCTTTAGGTCTTATTTGGAAACAGACCAAAGTGAACTATAAAATATAAGTAGTTTATTAGCATGATGCTTATAAGCTTTTGAGACTAAAGTTAATTTTAAAAGGGTAATTAAACTTAAGGTGGAATTTGTTTTAATTATTCTCGAGTTTTGGATTTATGATAAGTATGACTAGGGTGTGGAATTATTCACTTTATATTTAAGTGAATGATTAGATTACATTTGTTTTGCTATTATGAAAAGAATGTGCAACGATTAAATGAAAGTATAATTTGGATGATATTATTATTTATATATTAGGATTATTCCCCCTTAATATCAGTGAATGGTATATAAAGTTATCTTGAAGGTTGTGGGTGTTGCATTGATTTAAGGTTTCAAAATATATTATAAATTTAATAATTTACACTTAATATTTATTATAGACCTTAGTTATGGTTTAGAACCTTAGTAATTAGATTTTTAAGGTTTTAATATTTCTAAAGAAATATAATTATTTCTTACTTAAAAATGTTCTTAATGAATTTTTTAAATAAATATATAATAGATAAGGATTTATTTAAAAACTTTTCTAATAATATATTTAATATTTTTCTAGTGTAATATATTTATACAAGACCTTAAAAATGATTTTTATTTATTTTTAAGTATTATTCATATGTTTATAAAATTCCATAAAGAATTAAATGTTTTTGAATACATACTTCAAATTTTATATATAAAAGAATGAAGTTAGTATTTTTTATAAAATAGTAGATTATTTTTTTATACAAGAAAATGATTTTTATTAATTTTTAGGAGATTTTCTTATATTATTATAATTTATTGAGGACTCTATTAACTTTAATATTTAGTGGTATTTTATTTCACTCAAACAAGTAGTTTTATATTTTCCCAGATAGAACTTATTTTTGTGATTATTTAGACATATTTTTATGGATTTTATATATTTTTCTAGAGCTAAAAGTATTTCTAGGTATTTTGATAATTTATTTATTTGATTATTTTTAAATTTTTTTCTTTTATTCGCTGGGCTTGGGTTTGGGGCCAGCCCAGCCCAACATTTAGCCCAACAGACTTAGTTGTCGTGGTATACCAAACCGGTTTAGGTTCAACCCGAATAGGCTAACCCATCTAGTTCCACTCCCCTCCACGAGCTTCCTCTCTTTCTCTCCTTTGACACCTCCCCAGCGATTCCATGACACCGCTTTGTTCTTCCCGGTTCTGGCGAGATCTAACCATCTCGGTCGTTGCCCTGCTGGGCTTCGAGGTGATTCTGGATGCTCAACTGCGGTGCCCAATTCGATTTGAAATCTACCACCTTTCCTAGCCGCGTTTAGCACTGGACTGACGGCTAGGGTTCGGATGTATCGGCCTTACTATGTCCCATGATCCATCCGGGTTGTGTGGTTGATCTAGTGATGTGTTGGTCGTCTACCGCCATCACCTCTATTATGGTGATAATTCTAGTGTGGCTTGTTGTGGATTGAGCGTCGTCGGTGCTCTCCGTGCTGCCATGCTTGTTGTAGTTGTTGGTATGCTTCCTCTTCTCGAGTTTAAGCGAGGAGCTCGGGTAAGCGTTCTTTCTTCATTCCCATCTCTCTGCTCCTCACTAGATTTCTCTCTGTGGAATTCTAATTAGGGATCCCCTAATATATTCTAGAAACGGTTCTCTGATGATTATTTGATAACCTTAGCAAGTTGTTATGGATGTTAATTTACTTAGGATGGATATCTTGCTTATGGATGAAAATCACTAAACTCTGAACTTTTTGTTCAGGGTGTTGTTGGAAATGCTCATATCATTAACTTAACAGTGGTTAAATGGCAGACTTGATTACTAGTTGTAATTAGGAAACCTGATTACCTGCGGTTTAATTATTTTGTGATTCCCCTGGTTGCTGGATATTGAATTGGCACGGCATGAAAAATGTATGATGAGTTGAACCTGACTTCAGTGGTGATTTTTTAATGTTGAATAATCAGACGTTTGTCTCTATGTGTGGAACCTTTTTACATGTTGAACTGAACCTATGGTTTAGTAATGATGTTGGT
The DNA here is from genome assembly GCA_916181665.1 of Avena sativa. Lineage (NCBI taxonomy): Eukaryota > Viridiplantae > Streptophyta > Magnoliopsida > Poales > Poaceae > Avena > Avena sativa. The sequence goes on from OV702296.1 coordinate 207,064,715, forward strand.
CCCTTATTGTATATATTCACCTAGAATGATTCCTAACCAAAGGTGGCTAGTAAAATGATTTGAAATCATATTTGTTTGAAATTGATGTTGGATGCAAGTAACTAGTGGCTTCTGTTATTATCTGACCATGTAAACTATACTGAAATGAGTCCTGGAAACACCTTCTAGGAAAATGGCTTGTTCACTGTCAAAACTGACACTGAGATGAGGTGTAGCTTTGATTCCTAGTATTATAGCTAGGAAAATGATAAACATTATTTGGGTAACATTTGTAAGTGTAAATGGATAGCCAATATGAGTATTCTGTCAATATGGAAACAACAATTTAAATGATTCCTAAATCTCATTGGGAAAATGATTTGTGGGTTTTAGAAAATGTTCTTGAGCTTATAATCAAGAAACTCTAAATCTGCTAGGTATAGAGGTGCTACCCTCTGGGGATGTGCCCTATAACTGAATGGAATATGACCTGAGAGGCAATAATAAAGTGGTTATTATGTATATTCCAAGTATATGATAGATGTTTATTTTGCATTCTATAATTGTATTAATACGGAAACGTTAATACATGTGTGTTTAATAAACAAACAAAAAGTTCCTAGTTATGCCTTTCTCATAAACTAGCTCGTTGATTAACAAGATGATCAAGGTTTCCTTATCATGGACATTGGATGTTGTTAATAACAAGGTCACAACATTAGTGTAATGATGTGATGAACATTCATTCGAAGTATAGCACTATGATCAAAGTCATTGAGTTTATATTGCTATAACATCATACGAAGTGATCCTAATCCTTAGACCATGAGATCATGTCAATCACTAACACCGAAAGAGTATCTTGATAACATCAAACGTCACACCATAACAGGGTATTATAAAGATGGGTTCAGTACTATTGAAGTGTTATGTTGAGGCCCATGGATCGAGAGTGGAATTTGTTCATCCCGATGATGGATAGATATACTCTAGGACCTCTCGGTGATATCACATTGATTAGGTTGCAAGCAAGTGATTTGATCACTAGAATGTTATATCACAGGAACGAGAAAAGAGTGCATGTCAGTAACGAGATCAAACTAGGTATGGAGATACCGATGATCGAATCTCGGACATGTAATATATCATGAAACAAAGGGATTAAGCTACTGGCGTAAAAGGTTCTCGCGATCACAAGAAAGTCATCGCTGAATGTGTGAAAGTCAGTATGGATCTCCAGGTATCGCTTCTGATTATTGATCTAAGAGGGGTCTCGATCATGTCCGCATTATTCGCGAAATGTAGGGTGACACACTTAAGAGACACGGACATCCATTTGGAGTAAAATTTTCATGCCAGAAACAATAACAAGTGCATGAATTTATTTCACTAGATACCGAAACAGGTTTCTGGATGAAATTGTTGGAAGTGTTTTTGCATGTGAAATGAAACACTAGCAAGGGGTTATATGTGAACGTTTGTCATTAAAGTAATTAACAAAATTATGAATAAATAAAAGGAGTTTTATTTAATGAGAGTTGGCATTAAATTTGGTGGAAATTTAATGGGAATTTGAGTGGATTTTTTAGTGGAGGGAATTGAAAGGCATTTTCTGAGTGGAGTGTCCACCCACATCAATGGAGGGAGGGAAAGGGGGCAGCCCCATGCATCGGCCACCCCTTGGGGTGCCCCCCCTCCTATAAAAGGAGCCCCCTCTACTCTCTCTCTCGCACACCTCCTCGTGAAGGATCTCTCTCCCCCTCTAGTATTTATACCGATGGTCTCGGACTAGCAAGATACATGTTCCTGGTGGCTATTCGGTAAGAAAGATTTGTGCTTTCGCTGCATCACTGGAGCGAGGAGGCGGAGGTTGCTCGGTCCTCGGACGTGTGTGCAAGAACGGATGCGCCGCTGATTTGCGGTGCTAGGACTTCCTCTCGATCTTGAGATCGGCAAGAGATCGTCTACATCAACCACGAGTTTGAACTCATTAAGCTTTGTCGGTCTTCAAGGGTATCTTCTCTATGGATATAAATCCGCCTGTTGTTTGTATCTAGTATATAGATCTTGGTCCATAGTTGTGGCACCCCGGATTTACTGTCCGAGAATACCCGTTATGCATACAATTCATGTTCCCATGATCAGTGAGCCGTGAGCATAACCGACTAGTATCATTACAACATCCATGTAGTAACAAGTACAAAACTTACAAAGTGGCCATTATGGCGGATACAACACAAATAGCAGAAGTCTTCAGCACAGAGCTTGTGCCTTAACCTACAGGCAGCTGACTGGGAAGACGGCCTAGCTCGCATAGATGTCAGCACCTTCGTTCCTTCTTAATATCTGCAATCTGGCCAAGTAAATAGCCATGGACAATGCCGGTGAGTACTTTGAATGTACTCGCAAACCATCTTAAGAAAACAATAATAACGGATATGCAATATAGCTGTGGTAGGATGGCTCCAAGAGAGGTTCTTTTATAAACTAGTTTCTCTTGTAGATATAGCATGTCTCTATATCTTTGTTGAAAAACTTTTGCAAAACATTTTGGAAACCTTTTTGCAAAGTTTTAAGGAAAACACCAGGATTGGGTCACCCATTTGTTTTCCTTCCGGTCATCCCATGTCCAAACTCCTTCCTCCTTTTTCCGACCATCCCGCGGTCAAAACATTTTTGAGCCATTTCTTTTCCGAAGTCCTTTTTGAAATCAAAACCATCACCGCTGTACAGCCGCCAGCACAACCGTCCATGACCTAGGACTCGGCTATTTGAATAGATTTACACTCTCCAGAGGTTATATACTTTATCCACACCATCCCATTACCCGTCCCTGATCCACACCGATCGTGGGTCGAATAACCGGTCAAGACCTTCCGAATGCCCTCTCCGATACATGTGCCTATCCTAAGAGGTTAATCCCCTCAAAACCGGGACGCCATATATAGTGCTAGCCAACCGGAGCCCGTTTTGCACCCCTCAGGGTGTGTGCTTTCAATGCGGGGCTCATAGTATCGTCTGGCCGCCATATAGACGGTATTTACCAACCCTAGACCGATGTTTCACATGGGCCTTTACAGGGGAAGGCCCAGCCTCCGGGAATTTGTTCTTCCCCGTAGTAGTTTGAGACACCTATACCAGATTAGACAAACTTCCAGCCTAGCCCCGTCCCATTCCAGAGTAATGTGGTTGCACGGGTTAATTGCGCTAGCTTCAAAACTGGCCAGACCGGCTGTTTTCGTAAACATTTTTCCTCCATCATTTTGTAAAACAAAACCTTTCTCATTTTCCAAACCACTTGATAGGCCAAGCCCCACCAAGGTTTTTTCATAAAACATTTTTGAAAGTCTTTTCCCGGGGTGTTCCCATCCTACATTTTGCTTAGGCTAAAATGGGTCTCCAAGGGGTTATGGTGTTAAACACCATCTACCAAACTATGGAAAGGTGGGTATTTAAACAAAGAGGTTGTACCTAATGGTACTAATGGGTAACTATTTGGAGGAGCCAAATATTCCCCATATAAAACATATTCAGTAAAACAATGCAAATTACGGAAATGAGTAGATAAAACATGCATAAGTAAAATAATGGGACCAGGCATATGAGCAAGAAGGTGGCTTGCCTGTGACCAGCGGGAAGTCCCTTGAAAGCGTTAGATAACCAGAATACCAATAATAATAATAATAAAAGAATAATCCTGATCCTTCCTTCTTCTCGGCGTCACACAATCGCAAATATCGCCGTTATCGAGCATACATGCAAGCAAACAATACACCAATCAATACAAGGCATACAAGCATCACCATACAGCAACAAAGGATATATACAAGATATGAGGCAGTAGGATGTGGGGGTTTGAATTGATTGGATTGGGAGATGACTAGGAGACATTAGGGAAGAAGACTTGCCCTTGGGATTTAATGCCTTGGAATTAACTAAGAGTGGTTTTTGGTCCAGTACTTGATATGTATGATACTATTGTGTAAAAATAATATCATCATATGGGTAGTGATAAAATGAAGCCAACAAAAGTGGTTTCACTATTTTATCATTTTTCCTTGATTTACAATGGATTTTATAGTGATTAAAGTTCTGGTTTTAGGAAATAATTCACCAGAACTTCTCTGGAGTTCCAAAAATTATTTACTTGGCTGATTAGGTAGTTTTTTATGGACTTATTCCAAAGGAGTTGGAATCACCTCAAAACAATTACCAGAATGCCCTTAAGAAATTCTCAAAGGGAGTACTGGACAAGATTTGTCTTTTTCATTGGATTTAATGTACAGAACATTTTTAGTTGATTCCAAGGACTCATGTTAGGTACTGAGAATACCTCTCTGTAGAAATTGGAATCAACCTATTTGGAGTTACATAACTAATTTGGTGATCTAAATAGTGAATAAATGATGCACAAAATTATTTAATTAACCATAATTCAGTAAAGGCTCAATAAATCTTGGGCTCCTGGTTTTTGGTACTTAGTTGTATGGAGGTTTGTTGGGAGTTGGAATTAGGTCAAAACCATTTTTGGTTTTTCCTAGAAAATTTCTCCAAGGAAGAAATGAATTGTTTTTGATATTTTTATCAGAGGAAATCTAGGAAGCAAACTTAGGTGGGGCCAGTGGGATAAGCCAGTTATGGATAAGATATTTCAGTAGGAATTGGGATCACTTCATTTTTATAAACCAAACTCTTTGAAAGCATCTATTAGTGAAAGGAGTAAGCTTGGATGTTTTATTTTCCATGATTTACCTATCTAGTAAAGTGGTCCAACACCAAGTCTGTATGCTAGGGTGTGGCCATAGCTAGTTGGGAAAAATACTAGTTGAATTAATTTAAGCTCTTTTTATTTTCAGAAATATTAAAACTAAAAGGGCTATTTTTCTGGATCTGGTAAATCAATAAAATCTGCATCGCAGTTGGGCCAGATTTGGGGCTTCCTGGGCACGCTAGGGGAAAACAGCCCACCTGGGCAGAGCCACGCGCGCACTGACCCGTTTGAAGGGCTGACAGCAGGGTCCCGCCGGTCAGTGAGGGGTGATCCGCGAAGGGGTACCCTCGCATCTGCACCATCCCGCTAAAGGGGATCCGACGGCGCTAGTTCGTTGTTCCCGAGGGACTCTCCTGGCGGCGCTGGGAACCCGGGTGGCGTCGGGAAGGAGCAGGGGGCTCACCTGAGGGCTCTCCAGTGGCGGGGAGGTGGCGGAGGTGAAGCGGCGCTCGTCGGCAGTTAGAACAAGGGGCGGCTTGGTCAGAACTCCTTCAGGGAGGTAGATCTGGAGCTCAACGGGGGCGGACGGCCCGGTTGCTCGCCGGAGAAGGCCCAGGGATGCCTGCATGTTGAAGGTTGAGCATTAGGGGGATATGGAGGCTTCTGAGGGAGGCCAGGGAGGTATTCTTACCAGGGTCGGGGCTCAGGAGAGTGGACTCCACCGGCAAACTTCTCTCGGGCATGCTTCGGTGGTGGGGAAGTTCTCGGTGCTCCTGAGAGGAAGGGGAAGCAAGAGGGAGTAGGCTAGAGCGAGAATATCCCTGCTACGTGACAAGCCAGAGGAGGGTGAGCATGGAGGAGCATCCTCGAGCTGGAACTCGATAATGGCCGAAACTAGCTCTCCTTCTTTCCTTGGCTAGTGCTGAGCAGAGGAAAGGGGGAGGGGCGCTCGGGGGAGTAAGTGGTGGCCAGAGGGGAGAAATGAATTGAGAGAGGAGGGATGCAAGGGCCCCTGGCCTTATAAACTAAGGGCAAAGGTCTATGGTAGAACATGTCCAAGAGAAAGCTTAGGATAGGGGTCTCTGGTCGTGGTAGGGGACAAAGAGAAGAGAGGGTAGCTGCTGCTAGGGCATTAATTTGATGGGACAAGACAAGAGGGCTTTGTCTCCCTCTCAACAAGAGCAAAGGAAAAGAACTAGGGTTTGCTCACTATAGATCTGCAGTTCCATGACCAGGGGGAGAGTGATGATGCTGGAGTGAGGTGCTGGATAGACTTTGGGGAAGATTTGATTTGGTTTGAGGCAAGGTTTGACTAGTTTGTCAAATTTGATCAAAACTTGGGTTGTGAAAGAAGTCCGAAATTTTACATTGTCCAAGATGGGGAAATGGTACTGGAAGCTGGATATGGTCATTTTGTACTACCAGGAATTATTTGAGATTTTTCAGAAGATTAAAAGTTCATTTGAACTGGTTTATTCAAAAAGTGCAAAAATGGATTTTGGAAGTTAATGTAATATTTTTACATTAGGCCAAGTTGGTTTTTGATGTGAAATGGTTCTGAATACCATATTACACATTGTAGGATTTATTTGGAATTTATTGAGATGGAAAAGTATTTTTGGAGAATTATTTCTTGTTTCTTCCATTTAAGAAAAAGGACAAAAATAAATAATAAAGAATCTCAAAAATATTTATTTTTGATTTGGGAAGATGGGATATGATATATAGGCCTCAAATGTGCCTTAAGTTGGCAAGGTGATTTGGAGAAAAACAAACTTGTCTTTGAAGACAAGGGATTTGAGGATATTGCAAGACCAGGGATTAAAATAGTTTAATGATCCAAATAATTGTGGGAATTATATGGTGATTCTTATATCCAAGTTAGATGATGTAAATTTTATGTAGTCATCAAGGTCCACCTTGGGTTTGAGTAAAAGTGGTGCAAAGGATAGAAACTAAATTCGGGAGGGATCTAGGGTTTAGTTAATTTGATACCATCTAGACAGGGTTGGGTTAGGGAGATCAGAGCTCACCTTAGTACAAGGGGTAGATGGTTGGATATACCATGTCATATATATGATCATGGAAGCAAGAGTTGGGTTTGGTTGCATTGGAGGTGGTTTTGGAGAGCTGGCAAACTTTGTTGAAAATAAGGCTGCCATAACCGACACATCAGTTAGCTTCCTAAACCTTAGGGGTTTAAGAAGCACCAGGCTCCAATGGAAACAAGTGAGGTGGGTATTGATAGGCCATGGTTATTAGGTCCTAACCACGCAAAGAGTTGGTAAAGGGGAGGTGGCATATAGATGTGAGCTTCTGCCAAAGTAGGCAAGAAGATAGGATTTGCAGAAAAGGTTATTATCTTGACTACAAAACCATCATGGAAGGGTGGGAATTAGAATGTCTCAGACAGGGCAAGAGTGGGCCTTGGTAGTACTCAATATGTACTACAAGAGGTTCAAGTGCATTTCCAAAAGTGCACATGGGTTGGAAGAGGGGGAGCTCCAAAAATGGTATTCAGATAAGAAATCCAGACTTAGCCATTTTGGCAGATTTGGTGATTTTGACAAGAGTGCAAGAGTAGATGATTTTGAGAGGATACTAGGTTCCAAACTCTTGATAAAGGAGATGAGGTTGGGGTAATAACTAAGTATATGGGATCCAAGCTTAGATGGGGTCTTCACTGAGTTGGAAAATCCTCTAGAGGGATTATCCTTGGATCGATCTAAGCATGAGAGGATATGGTCACTTGAGTGGCTTAGGATAGATCCAGACCTGGATGCTTAGCTTGAGATGGATTATCACAAGCATAGATTGGGTCCTAAGGTATGAGCTACTAGATTAGCTCACTCTAGTTCCTAAGCAAACAGGGAAAATAGCAGATCAAGGCAATTCATCACACATCAGATCAAGGCAATTCATCTTATCACTTATCTAACTGCTACTAGGGTTACCATCAAGACTAGCTTGGGTCAAGGATGGGTAGGTTGAAAAGGGGTTGTGCTTTGAAGGAGGATAAGTACCATCTTGGTATCCCCACCAAGATTCAGATGAAAAGGTTTTATTAAAGTTTTTGGAAAACCTAGAGATAAGGGTAGTTGAAGTTCTATCTTGAAAACATAAGGAGAGTATATATGTCTCCATAGAAACTATAAAAGTATTTGTTTGTGTCAAAGTCATCTTGGCTCAGGTTTTTGAAATGCTAGAACATTTGATAAGATGAAACATGAGCCACGACATCTCTTTTTGTAAAATAGTCTTTGTAAACTAGTGTTGAGATGAGAAGTATATTACCTAATATACAAGAAGTTTCTTGAGCACAAGAAAATAAGTAAGCACTCATTGCAAGAAAAAGTTTTTGTTCCCCCTGATTTTTTCCTTTTGGATATTTAATCAGGGTTGCTGAAATTGGGATGTTGCAGACCTTTCCCTCTTAAAATAATCTCGTCCCGAGATTACGGAGGAGTAGGGTTGGGGTAATAACATCCTCTTAAAAAATTTAGCGGTGGAAATTATTAGGCGCTAATAAATTTGGCAAAGACTCAACGTGGTTAGTCACGGGTTGGAGCTGAGGGGCTTTGGGTTTGGGGTGTTTGGGTGAAACGAGTGGAAAAGACGCAGTCTTTTACCCTTAGGAAAAATTTAGGTAGGTTTAGCATCGACGGGGGTACTTCCTTCTTGAGGCGAGATGGCGAGTTGAATCTTCTTCATTCCTTTGCCTCGTGGTCGAGTTTCTTTCTTCATGGTCTCGATGCACCGGGATGTTGGCTGGGCGGTTGACCTCGGAGTGGAATTCCTTACGATTATTGAGATGTGCCGAACGTTGTTCTTCTTGCGGGGTCTATGATTCGAGCTTGGAGGGGTGGTCATCACTTAGTGCTATTAGTGGTCGACTCCAGGGGGTCTATTGAGTTTTTTGGCAGGAAAGACGCAGTCTTTCCCCCTTAGAGAAAAATTACGGGTTCTTGGTGAAGTCGAAGACTTTATTGATTGGAGTCGTATGCTGATGTCGGGGTAAGGCGCTACTCCCTTCCTTCGGGGTAGTTATCTTCTATCTACCTTGTATAATCCACTTTGTGAGATACGTTGATACCACTTTTTGAGATAGTAGTCGTAGAGAGAGTCGTTTAACTAGCTTCCAGTTAGTTTGTTTTGTGCTAGGGAGAGGTCCAATAGGTTGAGGATTGCCGTTGGATGTTGGCGGTCTTGGAGCGCGGTCCTTTAGGAAAGGGGTCTCTTTCGGGTTTGGTCTGATGCAACATCGTGGGTAAAACACGCAAAGAAGGGCATTATTCTTGCATGCCATCCAACAGTGTCCATCCAGAGTTCAACAGATTTGCGCCGGCCAACGGTGAAGGTACTTGACGCCTTACTGAACAGGTCTCGAGACGATCCATCACTTGCCAGAGGGTGGAAGAGTAGGTTGGTAGGGTACGAAGGACTATATCGAGAGTGTTCCTTGAATCTTGTAGCCGTCGTTGGGTTGGGTACCAACTTTGGTTACTATATTTACTCAGGTCTGAGGGGCCTTCAGCTCTTCAGTAGCGAGGGTCGTGCCTTCTCTTAGGTTTTGCTACAACGAGTGGATCTTCTGGGGTTGGTGACTTGAACAGGGGTTGATACTCGTGAAGGGGATAGCTCTTCATTCTCCGTCTCAGGGTTTGAAGATTCATAGGTCTTCTTCGGTGGGTCGTTAATAGCATAAGCAGAGAAGGGGCTTCGCGACGTCCTCAGAGAAACTTGATGTCTTGTGTTCCTTTCTACTCCTTGGAGGGTAGTATTGGCGGCACCGGTTAGTCTTATCACCTCAATTCTGAATGTCTCGGTTGTTTGTGAGGATCGAGCAGTATTTTGAAGATTGTTGAGGAAGTCTGTGTTATGTTCCTCTGACAACTCTAAAGGTGGTGATTGGGGCAGATGCTTGGATTGGAGATCTTCTGGTATGATCTTCTCATGGTCGGTCTTCTGGAATAGAGTGGAAAGACGCAGTCTTTCCACCTTAGAGCTTTACTTGGGGTCGTCGAGGATGTGGCCGATCCTTCGCCTTGGGCATTGGCTGGATACTGCAGTTGAGGTCTTCGGTTGATGCCTTATTGCGACTACCTTCCTATGGTTATTATCTAATGGAGCCGTATAGGTTATATGGTGATAGTTTTAGCGTTTAGCAATGCTTCTTATTAGTCCTTAGTCAAGGTGGAGGCATTTTGGTTACATATGGGTTTTCCTTACTTGAACTCGTTTGTTTTTCTTTGGTTCGATGATGGAGTAGACTCGTTGTCTCCGGGCCTTCTTATCTTCCGGCTTCTTTGTGAAGACTTCAAGTTGACTTGGCAGAGGGTTTATTAGGATTGTTGCTCTTTTTGAAGTGATTAGAACTAAGGCACGAGTAGGAGTTATCAGGGATTTCTTTAGGTGGCCATCCTACTGAGGAGAGGCCGCGAGCTATGGGGTTGCAAGGGATAGCGTCGGGACACGCCTACAAGGTGTTCATACAATAGGATTGAGCGATCCAGCAACACATTTCAAGAATCACACAAACATATAACAAGCATGCAGAGCATACCATAGACACTAAGGGGTGACTACACGCCGTAAGGGAAATCCTATATTAGTGATGCTAATCCTAAGTACGGACGTTACGGGGGTCTTGACTTCTGTCTTGCCATTTGTTGTTGTCGGTACCATACTTGATCAATTTGGGGGCGACGAAGGACTCCGTTGGTAGGGCGATCTTGGAATGTCTTTAGTCGTTGGTAGCTCCTCGGTTTTGCTTGTCTTGGTGTCTCCTCATTTTGGGATCTTCGTCTTCATAGTCTCCAAGTCGGACTCTGTTTTTGAAAACGGAACATTTGAAGTAAACGAGAGATAGAGTAATCCTTTTTCGATCCTTTTTAAATCAGAGAGGATAAGATAAGAAATCTTTTGAAAACCTTTTGATAAATAGTTTTCGAAATATGGTGTTTTTAGAAATAGGGGTTGTCTTGTCTAACATCCATGCTAACTAAGATCTCCTACAGTCAGGATGGCTCTGATACCAAGTCTGTGGCACCCCGGATTTACTGTCCGAGAATACCCATTATGCATACAATTCACGTTCCCATGATCAGTGAGCCGTGAGCATAACCGACTAGTATCATTACAATATGCATGTAGTAACGAGTACAAAACTTACAAAGTGGCCATTATGGCAGATACAACACAAATAGCGGAAGTCTTCAGCGCAGATCCCATGCCTTAACCTATAGGCAGCTGACTGGGAAGACGGCCTAGCTCGCATAGACATGAGCACCTTCGTTCCTTCTTAATATCTGCAATCTGGCCAACTAAATAGCCATGGACAATGCCGGTGAGTACTTTGAATGTACTCACAAACCACCTTAGGATAACAATAATAACGGGTATGCAATATAGCTGTGGTAGGATGGCTCCAAGAGAGGTTCTTTTATAAACTAGTTTCTCTTGTAGATATAGCATGTCTCTATATCTTTGTTGAAAAACTTTTGTAAAACATTTTGGAAACCTTTTTGCAATGTTTTTAGGAAAACACTAGGATTGGGTCACCCATTTGTTTTCCTTCCGGTCATCCCATGACCAAACTCCTTCCTCCTTTTTCCGACCATCCCGTGGTCAAAACATTTTTGAGCCATTTCTTTTCCGGAGTCCTTTTTGAAATCAAAACCATCACCGATGTACAAACGCCAGCACAACCATCCATGACCGAGGACTCGGCTATTTGAATAGATTTACACTCTGCAGAGGTTGTACACTTTACCCACACCATCCTATTACCCGTCCCTGATCCACTCCGATCGTGGGTCGAACAACCGTTCAAGACCTTCCGAATGACCTCTCTGATACAGGTGCCTACCCTATGAGGTTAATCCCCTCAAAACCAGGACGCCCTATATAGTTCACTAGCCAACCGAAAAGCGTTTTGCACCCCTTAGGGTGTGCGCTTTCAATGAGGGGCTCATAGTATCATCTGGCCGCCATATAGACGGTATTTACCAACCCCGGACCGATGTTTCACATAGGCCTTTACAGGGGAAGGCCCAGCCTCCGAGAATTTGTTCTTCCCCGTAGTAGTTTGAGACACCTATACCAGATTAGACAAACTTCCAGCCTAGCCCCGTCCCATTCCAGAGTAATGTGGTTGCACGGGTTAATTGCCCTAGCTTCAAAACTGGCCAGCCCGGCCATTTTCATAAACATTTTTCCTCCATCATTTTGTAAAATAAAACCTTTCTCATTTTCCAAACCACTTTATAGGCCAAGCCTCACCAAGGTTTTCTCATAAAACATTTTTGAAAGTCTTTTCCCGGGGTCTTCCCATCCTACACTTTTGCTTAGGCTAAAACGGGTCTCCAAGGGGTTATGGTGTTAAACACCATCTACCAAACTATGGAAAGTGGATATTTAAACAAAGAGGTTGTACCTAATGGTACTAATGGGTAACTATTTGGAGGAGCCAAATATTCCCCATATAAAACATATTCAGTAAAACAATGCAAATTGCAGAAATGAGTAGATAAAACATGCATAAGTAAAATAATGGGACCAGGCATATGAGCAAGAAGGTGGCTTGCCTGTGACCAGCGGGAAGTACCTTGATGGCATTTGATAACCAGAATATGAACAATAATAATAAAAGAATAATCCCGATCCTTCCTTCTTCTCGACGTGACACAATCACAACTATCGCCGTTATCGAGCATACATGCAAGCAAACAATACACCAATCAATACAAGGCATACAAGCATCACCATACAACAACAAAGGATAGATACATTATATGAGGCAGTAGGATGTGGGGGTTTGAGTTGATTGGATTGGGAGATGACTAGGAGACATTAGGGAAGAAGACTTCCCCTTGGGATTTAATGCCTTGGAATTAAATAAGAGTGGTTTTTGGTCCATTACTTGATATGTATGATACTATTGTGTAAGAATGATACCATCAGACGGGTATTGATAAAATGAAGCCAACAAAAGTGGTTTCACAATTTTATCATTTTCCCTTGATTTACAATGGATTTTTTATAGTGATTAAAGTTCTGGTTTTAGGAAATAATTCACCAGAACTTCTATAGAGTTCCAAAAATTATTTCCTTGGCTGATTAGGTAGGCTTTTATGGACTTATTCCAAAGGATTTGGAATCACCTCAAACTAATTACTAGAATGCCCTTGAGAAATTCTCAAAGGCAGTACTGGACAAGATTTGTCTTTTTCATTGGATTTCATCTACAGAACATTTTTAGTTGATTCGAAGGACTCATGTTAGGTACTGATAATACCTTTCTGTAGAAATTGGAATCAACCTATTTGGAGTTACATAACTAATTTGGTGATCTAAATAGTGAATAAATGATGCACAAAATTGTTTAATTCACCATAATTCAATAAAGGCTCAATAAATCTTGGGCTCCTGGTTTTTGGTACTTAGTTGTATGGAGGTTTGTTAGGAGTTGGAATTAGGTCAAAACCATTTTTGGTTTTGCCTAGAAAATTTCTCCAATGAAGAAATGAATTGTTTTTGATATTTTTATCAGAGGAAATCTAGGAAGCAAACTTAGGTGGGGCCAGTGGGATAAGCCAGGTATGGCTAAGGTATTTCAGTAGGAATTGGGCTCACTTCATTTGTATAAACCAAACTCTCTGAAAGCATCTATTAGTGAAAGGAGTAAGCTTGGATGTTTTATTTTCCATGATTTACCTATCCAGTAAATTGGTCCAACACCAAGTCTGTATGCTAGGGTGTAGCCATAGCTACTTGGGAAAAATACTAGTTGAATTTATTTAAGCTCTTTTTATTTTCAGAAAGATTAAAACAAAAAGGGATATTTTCTGGATCTGGTAAATGAATAAAATCTACATCGAAGTTGGGCCAGATTTGGGGCTTCCTGGGCCACGATGGGAGAAAACTGCCCATCTGGGCAGAGCCACGCGCGCGTTGACGCGTTTGAAGGGCGAACAACGGGGTCCCGCCGGTCAGTGAGGGGTGACCCGCGAAGGGGTACCCTCACATCTGCACCGTCCCGCTAAAGGGGATCCGACGGCGCCAGCTCGTCGTTCCCGCAGGACTGCCCTAGCGGCGCTGGGAACCCTAGCGTCATCGGGGAGGAGCAGGGGGCTCACCTGAGGGCTTGTTGGCGACGGGGAGGTGGCAGAGGTGAAGTGGCGCTCGTCGGCGGCCAGAACGAGGGGCGGCTTGGTCGGAACTCCTTCAGGGAGGTAGATCTGGAGCTCAACGGGGGCGGACGGCCCGGTTGCTCGCCGGAGAAGGCCCAGGGATGCCTGCATGTTGAAGGATGAGCATTAGGGAGATATGGAGGCTTATGAGGGAGGACAGGGAGGTATGCTTACCAGGGTCGGGGCTCAGGAGAGTGGACTCCTCCGGCAAACTTCTCTCGGGCATGCTTCGGTGGTGGGGAAGGTCTCGGTGCTCCTGAGAGGAAGGGGAAGCAAGAGGGAGTAGGTTAGAGGGAGAATATCCCTGCTATGCGACAAGCCAGAGGAGGGTGAGCATGGAGGAGCGTCCTTGAGTAGGAACTCGACAATGGCCGAAACTATCTCTCCTTCTTTCCTTGGTTAGTGCTGAGGAGAGGAAAGGGGAAGGGGAGCTCGGGAGAGTAGGTGGTGTCCAGAGGGGAGAAATGAAGGGAGAGAGGAGGGATGCAAGGGCCCCTAGCCTTATAAACTAAGGGCAATTGTCTATGGTAGAACATGTCCAAGAGAAAGCTTAGGAGAGGGGTCTCTGGTCGTGGTAGGGGATAGAGAGGAGAGAGGGTAGCTGCTGCTAGGGCATTAATTTCATGGGACAAGACAAGAGGGCTTTGTCTCCCTCTCAACAAGATCAAAGGACAAGAACTAGGGTTTGCTCACTATAGATCTATAGTGCCACGACCAAGGGGAGAGTGATGATGCTGGAGTGAGGTGCTGGATAGACTTTGGGGAAAGATTTGATTTGGTTTGAGGCAAGGTTTGACAAGTTTGTCAAATTTGATCAAAACCTGGGTTGTTAAAGAAGTCCGAAATTTTACATTGTCCAAGATGGGGAAATGGTACTGGAAGCTAGATATGGTCATTTTGTACCACCAGGAATTATTTGGGATTTTTTAGAAGATTAAATGTTCATTTGAACTGGTTTATTCAAAAAGTGCAGAAATGGATTTTGGAAGTTAATGTAATATTTTTACATTAGGAGAAGTTGGTTTTTTATGTGAAATGGTTATGAATATCATATTACACATTGGAGGATTTATTTGGAATTTGTTGAGATGGAAAAGTATTTTTGGAGAATTATTTCTTGTTTCTGTTATTTAAGAAAAAGGGCAAAAAGAAATAATAAAGAATCTCAAAAATATTTATTTTTGAGTTGGGAAGATGTGATATGATATATAGGCCTCAAATGTGCCTTAACTTGGCAAGGTGATTTGGAGAAAAACAAACTTGTCTTTGAAGAAAAGGGTTTTGAGGATTTTGCAAGATCAGGGATTAAAATAGTTTAATGATCCAAATAATTGTGGGAATTATTTGGGGATGCTTATATCCAAGTTATATGATGTACATTTGATGTAGGAATCAAGTTCCACCTTGGTTTTGAGGAAAAGTGGTGCAAAGGATAGAAACTAAATTCGGGAGGGATCTAGGGTTTAGTTAATTTGATACCATCTAGATAGTGTTGGATAAGGGAGCTCAGAGCTCACCTTGGTACAAGGGGTAGATTGTTGGATATAACATGTCATTTATATGATCATGGAAGCAAGAGTTGGGCTTGGTTGCATTGGAGGTGGTTTTGGAGAGCTGGCAAACTTTGTTGAAAATAAGGCTGCCATAACAGACACATCAGTTAGCTTCCTAAACCTTGGGGTTTAAGAAGAACCATGCTCCAATGGAAACAAGTGAGGTGGGTATTGATAGGCCATGGTTAGTAGTTCCTAACAAAGCAAAGAGTTGGTCAAGTGGAGGTGGCATATAGATGTGAGCTTCTACCAAAGTAGGCAAGAAGATAGGATTTGCAGAAAAGGTTATTATCTTGACTACAAAACCATCATGGATGGGTGGGAATTAGAATGGCTTAGACAAGGGCAAGAGTGGGCCTTGGTAGTACTCAATATGTACTACAAGAGGGTTCAAGTGTATTTCCAAAAGTGCACATGGGTTGGAAGAGGGGGAGCTCCAAAAATGGTATTCAGATAAGAAATCCAGACAACCATTTTGGCAGATTTGGTGATTTTGACTAGAGTGCAAGAGTAGATTATTTTGAGAGGATACTAGGTTCCAAACTCTTGATCAAGGATATGAGGTTGGGGTAATAACTAAGTATATGGGATCCAAGCTTAGATGGGGTCTTCACTGAGTTGGAAAATCCTCCAGAGGGATTATCCTTGGATCGATCTGAGCATGGGAGGAGATGGTCACTTGAGTGGCTTAGGATAGATCCAGGCTTGGATGCTTAGCTTGAGATTGATGATCACAAGCATAGATTGGGTCCTAAGGTAGGATCTACTAGATTAGCTCACTCTAGTTCCTAAGCAAACAGGGCAGACAGCAGACCAAGGAAATTCATCACACATCAGATCAAGGCAATTCATCTTATCACTTATCTAACTACTACTAGGGTTACCATCAAGCCTAGATTGGGGCAAAGGATGGGTAGGTTGAAAAGGGGTTGTGCTTTGAAGGAGGATAAGTAGCATCTTGGTATCCCCACCAAGATTCAGATGAAAAGGTTTTATTAAAGATTTTGGAAAACCTAGAGATAAGGGTAGTTGAAGTTCTGTCTTGAAAACATAAGGAGAGTATATATATGTCTCCATAGTTATGGCAATAGAAACTAGTAAAGTATTTGTTTGTGTCAAAGTCATCTTGGCTCAGGTTTTTGAAATGCCAGAACATTTGATAAGATGAAAGATGAGCCACGACATCTCTTTTTGGAAAATAGTCTTTGTAAACTAGTGTTGAGATGAGAAGTATATTACCTAATATACAAGAAGTTGCTTGAGCACAAGCAAACAAGTAAGCACTCATTGCAAGAAAAAGTTTTTGTTCCCCCTGATTTTTGCCGTTTGGATATTTAATCAGGGTTGCTGAAATTGGGATGTTACAATAGTTGTTCCCATCGTAGGAAATTTTTTGTTTTCTATGCTGCGAATCCTACAGTGGTATCAGAGCCGGATCTATGCGTAGATGCTTTGCACGGGTAGTACACATATGAGTATGTGGGTGATGATGATCATGTTATTGCTTCTTAGTTGTACTTTGGATATTGGTGGCATAGTGGGATGAAGCGGCCCGGACAAACTTTACATGTCCTCGCACATCAGACCTGTTCCACGCTTGACATGCAACTAGTTTTGCATAAGTGGCTAGCGGGTGTCTCTCTCTCCTACTATAGTCAATATCTAATTTGCAACAAGTTGTCAAAAATTTGGTTATCCTCGTTGTGGTTCATGTTCATAGGTAAGAACGGTTCTATCTTCGAAAGCCCTAAGCCATGTAAAACTTGCAATGGATAAATTAGAGGCGTCTAGTTTAGATTGTTGCTGGGATAGTTTCATGATATGGTGGTGTTGTAAGTAGAAGTATAAGTTGATACTCTTACAACACACATAACGTGTAAGTTCCATAGAACTTGGACTTACACATAGAGGTATGATAGTGATCATACCACGATGCACATGATGGAGATCAAGTGCAAGAACCATATCATTTCACTTATAAACATGTGATGTTTGATTGCATCTTATATTGGTTGTTTGGCATTTTATTAGCATAGTAAGATGATCCCTCATTTAAATATCAAGATAAGAATGTGTTCTTCCTTAAGTATGCACCGATTATGTTTTGTCGCTCCAAGACATCACGTGATGATCGGGTGTTCTTGGATCCACGACCATATTTCGGGTGTAAGACAGTTACACATGTGAATACTAAGGTTCTTACTTGGCGAGCCTTGCATGTACAGACATGGCCTCGGAACACGGACCGAAAGGTTAAGCATGAGTCATATGGTAGATATGATGCCCATTTGATGCTCGCCTTTCAAGCTACACCAACTCACGTGATGATCGGACTTGGTGTAGTGGATTTGGTTCATGTAATCACCAAAAAGGCACGAGGGATGTCGTTTTTGAGTGGGAGTTCATTCTTAATATGGATTAGTCAAACTCAATCTATCATAAACTTAGTCTAAACTTTACAAATTCTGTTGTAGATGGCACCACCTGCTTTTAATTTCAATGTGTTCATGGAGAAAGAGAAACTTGCAATGAACGGTAGCAAATTTACTGAATGGGCCATGAATTTGTGGATTATCCTCTCTGTTGCACAAAAGCAATATGTGCTAGAAGCGCCGCTAGGCCCCCCACCGTTTGATCATGCCCCTGACAAGGAGAAGAATGTCTATCAGACTCGTCAGGAGGACCACAACTTAGTTCATTGCGGCATATTGTATGGGGTAGAGAGAGCTTAGAAAGTGTTCCGAAAACGACAATGCATTTGATACAATGGGTGAGTTGAAAATGATTTTCGACACACATGCTGCTGTAGAGAGATGCAATGCTTCAGAAAAGTTCTTTAGCTGCATGATGGAAGAGAATAGCTCCGTAAGTGAGCATGTACTCAAGATGTCGGGTTACACCGATAAGTTTGTGTCCTTGGAAATAACGATTCCCATTGAATTAGGCATCCATCTTGTTCTGCAGTCTCTGTCACCTAGCTATAAGAGCTTCGTGATGAACTATAATATGCAAGGCATGAAGAAGTCTCTCCCCGAGCTTTTGTCAATGCTTAAAACTGCAGAAGTGGAGATCAAGAAAGAACATCAAGTGTTGATGCTCAATAAGACCACTGATTTCAAGAAATATAAGAAGGGAAAACAGAAGGGAAGTAAGGGCGGCAAGCCGGTTGCCGTGCCAGAAAAGAAACCTCGAGTTGGCCCAAAGACTGATACCGAGTGCTATTATTGCAAGGGGATTGGCCACTGGAAGCGCAACTGCCCCAAGTATTTGGCAGACAAGAAGGCCGGCAAAGCAAACAAAGGTATATATGATATACATGTTATTGATGTGTACTTGACTAGTACTTGCAATAGCACCCGGGTATTTGATACCGGTTCAGTTGCTAATATTTGTAACTCAAATCAGGGGCTGCAGAACAAGCGACCGCTAGCAAGGGGTGAGGTCAAGATGCGTGTCGGCAATGGATCAAGCGTTGATGTGATCACCGTCGGAATGCTACCTCTCCACTTACCATCGATATTAGTAATAAACTTGAATAATTGTTATCTGGTCCCAGCGCTGAGCATGGACATTGTATCTGGATCGTGTTTGATGCGAAGTGGATATTCATTTAAATCCGAGAACAATGGTTGTTCTATTTTTATGAATTAAATCTTGTATGGTCATGCACCAATGATGAATGGTTTATTTCTATTGGATCTTGATAATAGTGTTACACATATTCATAATGTTGATGCTAAAAGGATTAAGCTTAATGATGATATATCCGCATATATGTGGAACTGCCGTCTAGGTCATATTTGAGTTAAACGCATAAATAAGCTTCATTCAGATGGACTTTTGGAATCACTTGATTTTGAATCATTTGATACATGTGAGCCATGCCTTATGGGCAAGATGACTAGAACGCCGTTTTCCGGTTCAATGGAATGGGCGACAGATTTATTGGAGATCATACATTCTGATGTATGTGGTCCAATGAGTGTGTCAGCGCGAGGTAGATATGGTTATTTTGTAACTTTCACAGATGATTTGAGTAGATATAGTTATATCTAATTGATGAAACACAAGTCTGAAACCTTTGAAAAGTTCAAGGAATTTCAGAGTGAAGTGGAAAATCATCATAATAGAAAGATCAAATTTCTACAGTCCGACCGTGGAGGTGAGTATCGAAGTTATGAGTTTAGCACTCATATGAAATAGTGTGGAATTGTTTCACAACTCGCACCTGCTGGAACACCATAGCGAAAGGGTGTGTCGGAACATCGTAATCATACTTTATTGGATATGGTTTGATCTATAATGTCTCTGACAGACTTGCCACTGTCATTTTAGGGTTATGCACAAGAAACTGCCGCATTCACTTTAAATCGGGCACCATCTAAATCCGTTGAAAAGACACCGTATGAATTATGGTTTGGAAACAAACCTAAGCTGTCATGTCTTAAACTTTGGGGATGCGATGTTTATGTGAAGAAACTTCAACCAGATAAACTCAAACCCAAAGCGAAAAAATGCGTCGTCATAGGATACCCTAAGGAAACTATTGGGTATTCCTTCTATCACAGATCCGAGGGCAAGGTTTTTGTTGCCAAGAATGGATCCTTTCTAGAGAAAGAGTTTCTCGCAAAAGGTGTGAGTAGTCGGAAGGTAGAACGCGAAGAGGTTGTTGAACCTTCTCTTCATAGTATGGCAAGTAGCGCAGCGCCGGAAGTCGTTCCGGAGTTGGCTTCACCAATTGAAGAGGTAACTAATGATAACGATCATGAAACTCTGAAAGAGAGTACTACCAAACCTCGCAGGTCTAGCAGGACGCGTGCATCTCCCGAGCTGTACGGAAACCCTGTTATGAATTTCATGGTTTATGAAATTGATGACCCTGCGACGTATGAAGAAGCGATGATGAGCCCGGACTCCAACAAATGGTTAGAAGCCATGAAATCCGAGATGGAATCCATGTAAGAAAACCAAGTTTGGAACTTGGTGGACTTACCTCACGACCGAAAGGCCGTGGAGAATAACTGGATTTTCAAAAGGAAAACTGATGCTGATGGTAATGTGACTGTCTATAAAGCTCGACTTGTCGCAAAGGAGTTTTGTCTATGATGATACATTCTCTCCCGTAGCGATGCTAAAATCAATTAGGATTATGTTAGCAATTGTTGCATATTTCGATTATGAGATATGGCAGCTGGATGTCAAAACTGCGTTCCTCAATGGAAATATTGAAGAAGAGTTATATATGATACAACCGAAGGGTTTTGTCGATCCTAAGGATGCTGAAAAGGTATGCAAGCTTCAGCGATCCATTTATGGATTGAAGCAAGCATCCCGGAGTTGGAATCTCTGCTTTGATGAGGTGATCAAAGAGTTTGGATTTGTTCAAACTTATGGAGAGGCTTGTATTTACAAGAAAGTGAGTGGGAGCAATGTGGCATTTCTGATATTATATGTGGATGACATATTATTGATCGGAAATGATATAGATCTTTTAAACAGTGTTAAAAGTTATCTAAACAGCAAATTTTCAATGAAGGACCTAGGTAAAGCGTCATACATGTTAGGCATAAAGATCTATAGAGATAGATCTAGGCGCCTAATAGGGCTATTGCAAAGTACATACCTTGATAAGATTATAAAGAAGTTTAAAATGGATAGAAGTAAGAAGGGGTTCTTACCTATGTTGCAAGGCAAGACATTGAGTAAGACTCAAAGTCCGGCTACGGCGGAAGAAAGAGAGATAATGGACAAAGTCCCCTATGCTTCAGCCATAGGCTCTATAATGTACGCCATGCTATATACAAGACCGGATGTGGAACATGCTATTAGTTTTACTAGTAGGTACCAATCTGATCTAGGTTCAGAACACTGGATAGCGGTCAATAATATCCTTAAGTACTTGCGAAGAACTAAGGATATGTTTCTTGTATACGGAGGTGAAGAAGAGCTCGTCGCTAAGTGTTATGTCGACGCTAGCTTTGACACCGATTCGGATGACTCTAAGTCTCAATCCGGATATGTATTTCTAATGAATGGTGGAGCGGTTAGTTGGAGGAGTTCCAAACAACCTGTGGTGGCAGGATCAACAACGGAGGCAGAATATGTTGCTGCTTCAGAAGCGGCTCAGGAAGCAGTTTGGATGAAGGAGTTCATATCTGAACTAAGTGTGGTTGCAAGCGCATTGGACCCAATGGTGATCGTGACAACAATGGTGCCATTGCCAATGCCAAAGAACCAAGGTCTCACAAGAATTCCAAGCAAATTAAGCGTCGGTTTCACTCCATCCGCGAGCATGTCAAGGATGGAGATGTAAAGATTTGTAAAGTACACATGGATCTCAATGTAGCATATTAGTTGACTAAAACTCTCCCTAGATCAAAACATGATCAACACCAGAACTCCATGGGTGTTAGATTTATCACAATGTAACTGGATTATTGCCTCTAGTGCAAGTGGGAGACTGAATGGAATATGCCCTGAGAGGCCGTAATAAAGTGGTTATTATGTATATTCCAAGTATATGATAGATGTTTATTTTGCATGCTATACTTGTATTAATACGGAAACGTTAATACATGTGTGTTTAATAAACAAACAAAAAGTTCCTAGTTATGCCTCTCTCATAAACTAGCTCGTTGATTAACAAGATGATCAAGGTTTCCTAATCATGGACATTGGATATTGTTAATAACGAGGTCACAACATTAGTGTAATTATGTGATGAACATTCATCCGAAGTATATCATTACGATCAAAGTCATTGAGTTTATATTGCTATAACATCATACGAAGTGATCGTAATCCTTAGACCATGAGATCATGTCAATCACTAACATCGGAAGAGTATCTTGATAACATCAAACGTCACACCATAACAGGGTGATTATAAAGATGGGTTCAGTACTACTAAAGTGTTATGTTGAGGCCCATGGATCGAGAGTGGAATTTGTTCATCCCGATGACGGATAGATATACTCTTGGCCCTCTCGGTGATATCACATTGATTAGCTTGCAAGCAAGTGATTTGATCACTAGAATGTTATATCACGGGAACAAGAAAAGAGTGCATGTCAGTAACAAGATAAAAATAGGTATGGACATACCGATGATCGAATCTCGGACATTTAATATATCGCGAAACAAAGGGATTAAGATACTGGCATAAAAGGTTCTCGCAATCACAAGAAAGTCATTGCTGATTGTGTGGGAGTCAGTATGGATCTCTAGGTCCTCCTTCTGATTATTGATCTGAGAGGGGTCTCGATCATGTCCGCATTGTTCGTGAACCGTAGGGTGACACACTTAAGAGACACTGACATCAATTTGGAGCAAAAGTTTCATGCCGGAAAGAATAACAAGCGCAGGAATTTATGTCACTAGATACCAAAACAGGTTTTCTGGTGAAATTGTAGAAAGTGTTTTTGCATGTGAAATGAAATTCTATCAAGGGGTTATATGTGAATGTTTGTCATTAAAGTAATTGACAAAATTCTGAATAAATAAAAGGAGTTTTATTTAATGAGAGTTTGCATTAAATTTGGTGGAAATTTAATGGGAATTTGAGTGGAGGGAACTGAAAGGCATTTTTGTGAGTGGAGTGTCCACCCACATCAATGGAGGGACGACAAGGGGGCAGCCCCATGAGCCGGCCACACACTTGGGGTCCCCCTCCTCCTATAAAAGGAGCCCCCTCTCCTCTCTCTCACACACACCTCCTCGTGAAGGATCTCTCTCCCCATCTAGTATTTATCAACCATGGTATCGGACTAGCGAGATACATGTTCCCGGTGGATATTCGGAAAGAAATAGTTGTGCTTCTTCTGCATCGCTGGAGCAAGGAGGCGAAGTTTTCTCGGTGCCTCGGATGTGTGTGCGAGCACGGCGCCGCTGATTTGTGGTGCTAGGACTTCCTCTCGATATTGAGATCGGTAAGAGATCGTCTACAACAACCACGAGTTTGACCTCATTAAGCTTTGTCGGTCTTCAAGGGTATTTTCTCTACGGATATACATCCGCCTGTTGTTTGTATCTATTAGATAGATCTTGGTCCATAGTTGTTCCCATCGTAGGAAATTTTTTGTTTTCTATGCTGCGAACCCTACAGTAACCTAGAAGCTGTGGTTATGTTTGTCTAGTAAAAACTAGATAATAGGCTAATGATGCTGGTATAATGCTAAATAACTCAGGGATGATACTTACATGGTTTTCTATGTGGATTTGAGAGTTTTCTCTTCCTAAACAACCTCCTATATACATGGTTAAGATCAGATTCTATGGTTGATTTTTGTGGAGGAAGTTCTAGGTCTAGCCTATGATGCAAAGGCTGAGGCTTTGACGATGCTTGGATAAAATAGTTATTGCTTTCTTATGAAAATTATCCAATGATGATCTGGTACTCCACTTGAGTACAGATTTGAGGATTTTCCATTACCCCATCCATTTTCTAGGATGCAATAGTAAGAACATATATGAGATATGGTCTTATATGGATAATCTGTTGTGGTGAAGCTGTGGTTGCTCTTGGGAAACTTGTTCTATTGAATCTGCTACTACTTTTCTTCTACTAGTGCTCCTAGATCTTGATCTCCCCTTATTCTAGATCTTGGATGGCTCTAAGGAGCAACCAGAGTTAGAGCTATGATGAGATGATGGATCTGATCTGTTGGTTTATTTGGAGTGCTTGGCAGGAGAATGGTTCTTGACTAATCATGGACATTGGATGTTGTTAATAACGAGGTCACAACATTAGTGTAATGATGTGATGAACATTCATCCGAAGTATATCATTACAATCAAAGTCATTGAGTTTATATTGCTATAACATCATACGAAGTGATCCTAATCCTTAGACCATGAGATCATGTCAATCACTAACATCGGAAGAGTATCTTGATAACATCAAACGTCACACCATAACAGGGTGATTATAAAGATGGGTTCAGTACTACTAAAGTGTTATGTTGAGGCCCATGGATCGAGAGTGGAATTTGTTCATCCCGATGACGGATAGATATACTCTCGGCCCTCTCGGTGATATCACATTGATTAGCTTGCAAGCAAGTGATTTGATCACTAGAATGTTATATTATGGGAACAAGAAAAGAGTGCATGTCAGTAACAAGATCAAAATAGGTATGGAGATACCGATGATCGAATCTCGGACATTTAATATATCGCGAAACAAAGGGATTAAGATACTGGCGTAAAAGGTTCTCATAATCACAAGAAAGTCATCGCTGATTGTGTGGGAGCCAGTTAGGATCTCTAGGTCCTCCTTCCGATTATTGATCTGAGAGGGGTCTCGATCATGTCCGCATTGTTCGTGAACCGTAGGGTGACACACTTAAGAGACACTGACATCCATTTGGAGCAAAAGTTTCATGCCGGAAAGAATAACAAGCGCAGGAATTTATTTCACTAGATACCGAAACAGGTTTTCTGGTGAAATTGCAGAAAGTGTTTTTGCATGTGAAATGAAATACTATCAATGGGTTATATGTGAATGTTTGTCATTAAAGTAATTGACAAAATTCTGAATAAATAAAAGGAGTTTTATTTAATGAGGGTTTGCATTAAATTTGGTGGAAATTTAATGGGAATTTGAGTGGAGGGAACTGAAAGGCATTTTTGTGAGTGGAGTGTCCACCCACATCAATGGAGGGACGGCAAGGGGCAGCCCCATGAGCCGGCCACACCCTTGGGGTCCCCCTCCTCCTATAAAAGGAGCCCCCTCTCCTCTCTCACACACACCTCCTCGTGAAGGATCTCTCTCCCCATCTAGTATTTATCAACCATGGTATCGGACTAGCGAGATACATGTTCCCGGTGGCTATTCGGAAAGAAATAGTTGTGCTTCTGCTGCATCGCTGGAGCAAGGAGGCGAAGGTTGCTCGGTGCCTCGGATGTGTGTGCGAGCATGGCGCCGCTGATTTGTGGTGCTAGGACTTCCTCTTGATATTGAGATCGGTAAGAGATCGTCTACAACAACCACGAGTCTGACCTCATTAAGCTGTGTCGGTCTTCAAGGGTATGTTCTCTACGGATATACATCCGCCTGTTGTTTCTATCTATTAGATAGATCTTGGTCCATAGTTGTTCCCATCGTAGGAAATTTTTTGTTTTCTATGCTGCGAACCCTACAGTAACCTAGAAGCTGTGGTTATGTTTGTCTAGTAAAAACTAGATAATAGGCTAATCATGCTGGTATAATGCTAAATAACTCAGGGATGATACTTACATGGTTTTGTATGTGGATTTGAGAGTTTTCTCTTCCTAAACAACCTCCTATATACGTGGTTAAGATCAGATTCTATGGTTGATTTTTGTGGAGGAAGTTCTAGGTCTAGCCTATGATGCAAAGGCTGAGGCTTTGACGATGCTTGGATAAAATAGTTATTGCTTGCTTATGAAAA
The DNA here is from genome assembly GCA_916181665.1 of Avena sativa. Taxonomy (NCBI): domain Eukaryota; kingdom Viridiplantae; phylum Streptophyta; class Magnoliopsida; order Poales; family Poaceae; genus Avena; species Avena sativa. Next base: position 207,090,561 of record OV702296.1, read on the forward strand.
TTATCCAATGATGATCTGGTACTCCACTTGAGTACAGATTTGAGGATTTTCCATTACCCCATCCATTTTCTAGGATGCAATAGTAAGAACAGATATGAGATATGGTCTTATATGGATAATCTGTTGTGGTGAAGCTGTGGTTGCTCTTGGGAAACTTGTTCTATTGAATCTGCTACTACTTTTCTTCTGCTGGTGCTCCTAGATCTTGATCTCCCCTTATTCTAGATCTTGGATGGCTCTAAGGAGCAACCAGAGTTAGAGCTATGATGAGATGATGGATCTGATCTGTTGGTTTATTTGGAGTGCTTGGCAGGAGAATGGTTCTTGACTAATCATGGACATTGGATGTTGTTAATAACGAGGTCACAATATTAGTGTAATGATGTGATGAACATTCATCCGAAGTATATCATTACAATCAAAGTCATTGAGTTTATATTGCTATAACATCATACGAATTGATCCTAATCCTTAGACCATGAGATCATGTCAATCACTAACATCGGAAGAGTATCTTGATAACATCAAACGTCACACCATAACAGGGTGATTATAAAGATGGGTTCAGTACTACTAAAGTGTTATGTTGAGGCCCATGGATCGAGAGTGGAATTTGTTCATCCCGATGACGGATAGATATACTCTCGGCCCTCTCGGTGATATCACATTGATTAGCTTGCAAGCAAGTGATTTGATCACTAGAATGTTATATTATGGGAACAAGAAAAGAGTGCATGTCAGTAACAAGATCAAAATAGGTATGGAGATACCGATGATCGAATCTCGGACATTTAATATATCGCGAAACAAAGGGATTAAGATACTGGCGTAAAAGGTTCTCATAATCACAAGAAAGTCATCGCTGATTGTGTGGGAGCCAGTTAGGATCTCTAGGTCCTCCTTCCGATTATTGATCTGAGAGGGGTCTCGATCATGTCCGCATTGTTCGTGAACCGTAGGGTGACACACTTAAGAGACACTGACATCCATTTGGAGCAAAAGTTTCATGCCGGAAAGAATAACAAGCGCAGGAATTTATTTCACTAGATACCGAAACAGGTTTTCTGGTGAAATTGCAGAAAGTGTTTTTGCATGTGAAATGAAATACTATCAAGGGGTTATATGTGAATGTTTGTCATTAAAGTAATTGACAAAATTCTGAATAAATAAAAGGAGTTTTATTTAATGAGGGTTTGCATTAAATTTGGTGGAAATTTAATGGGAATTTGAGTGGAGGGAACTGAAAGGCATTTTTGTGAGTGGAGTGTCCACCCACATCAATGGAGGGACGGCAAGGGGCAGCCCCATGAGCCGGCCACACCCTTGGGGTCCCCCTCCTCCTATAAAAGGAGCCCCCTCTCCTCTCTCACACACACCTCCTCGTGAAGGATCTCTCTCCCCATCTAGTATTTATCAACCATGGTATCGGACTAGCGAGATACATGTTCCCGGTGGCTATTCGGAAAGAAATAGTTGTGCTTCTGCTGCATCGCTGGAGCAAGGAGGCGAAGGTTGCTCGGTGCCTCGGATGTGTGTGCGAGCATGGCGCCGCTGATTTGTGGTGCTAGGACTTCCTCTTGATATTGAGATCGGTAAGAGATCGTCTACAACAACCACGAGTCTGACCTCATTAAGCTTTGTCGGTCTTCAAGGGTATGTTCTCTACGGATATACATCCGCCTGTTGTTTGTATCTATTAGATAGATCTTGGTCCATAGTTGTTCCCATCGTAGGAAATTTTTTGTTTTCTATGCTGCGAACCCTACAGTAACCTAGAAGCTGTGGTTATGTTTGTCTAGTAAAAACTAGATAATAGGCTAATCATGCTGGTATAATGCTAAATAACTCAGGAATGATACTTACATGGTTTTCTATGTGGATTTGAGAGTTTTCTCTTCCTAAACAACCTCCTATATACGTGGTTAAGATCAGATTCTATGGTTGATTTTTGTGGAGGAAGTTCTAGGTCTAGCCTATGATGCAAAGGCTGAGGCTTTGACGATGCTTGGATAAAATAGTTATTGCTTGCTTATGAAAATTATCCAATGATGATCTGGTACTCCACTTGAGTACAGATTTGAGGATTTTCCATTACCCCATCCATTTTCTAGGATGCAATAGTAAGAACAGATATGAGATATGGTCTTATATGGATAATCTGTTGTGGTGAAGCTGTGGTTGCTCTTGGGAAACTTGTTCTATTGAATCTGCTACTACTTTTCTTCTGCTGGTGCTCCTAGATCTTGATCTCCCCTTATTCTAGATCTTGGATGGCTCTAAGGAGCAACCAGAGTTAGAGCTATGATGAGATGATGGATCTGATCTGTTGGTTTATTTGGAGTGCTTGGCAGGAGAATGGTTCTTGACTAATCATGGACATTGGATGTTGTTAATAACGAGGTCACAACATTAGTGTAATGATGTGATGAACATTCATCCGAAGTATATCATTACAATCAAAGTCATTGAGTTTATATTGCTATAACATCATACGAATTGATCCTAATCCTTAGACCATGAGATCATGTCAATCACTAACATCGGAAGAGTATCTTGATAACATCAAACGTCACACCATAACAGGGTGATTATAAAGATGGGTTCAGTACTACTAAAGTGTTATGTTGAGGCCCATGGATCGAGAGTGGAATTTGTTCATCCCGATGACGGATAGATATACTCTCGGCCCTCTCGGTGATATCACATTGATTAGCTTGCAAGCAAGTGATTTGATCACTAGAATGTTATATTATGGGAACAAGAAAAGAGTGCATGTCAGTAACAAGATCAAAATAGGTATGGAGATACCGATGATCGAATCTCGGACATTTAATATATCGCGAAACAAAGGGATTAAGATACTGGCGTAAAAGGTTCTCATAATCACAAGAAAGTCATCGCTGATTGTGTGGGAGCCAGTTAGGATCTCTAGGTCCTCCTTCCGATTATTGATCTGAGAGGGGTCTCGATCATGTCCGCATTGTTCGTGAACCGTAGGGTGACACACTTAAGAGACACTGACATCCATTTGGAGCAAAAGTTTCATGCCGGAAAGAATAACAAGCGCAGGAATTTATTTCACTAGATACCGAAACAGGTTTTCTGGTGAAATTGCAGAAAGTGTTTTTGCATGTGAAATGAAATACTATCAAGGGGTTATATGTGAATGTTTGTCATTAAAGTAATTGACAAAATTCTGAATAAATAAAAGGAGTTTTATTTAATGAGGGTTTGCATTAAATTTGGTGGAAATTTAATGGGAATTTGAGTGGAGGGAACTGAAAGGCATTTTTGTGAGTGGAGTGTCCACCCACATCAATGGAGGGACGGCAAGGGGCAGCCCCATGAGCCGGCCACACCCTTGGGGTCCCCCTCCTCCTATAAAAGGAGCCCCCTCTCCTCTCTCACACACACCTCCTCGTGAAGGATCTCTCTCCCCATCTAGTATTTATCAACCATGGTATCGGACTAGCGAGATACATGTTCCCGGTGGCTATTCGGAAAGAAATAGTTGTGCTTCTGCTGCATCGCTGGAGCAAGGAGGCGAAGGTTGCTCGGTGCCTCGGATGTGTGTGCGAGCATGGCGCCGCTGATTTGTGGTGCTAGGACTTCCTCTTGATATTGAGATCGGTAAGAGATCGTCTACAACAACCACGAGTCTGACCTCATTAAGCTGTGTCGGTCTTCAAGGGTATGTTCTCTACGGATATACATCCGCCTGTTGTTTCTATCTATTAGATAGATCTTGGTCCATAGTTGTTCCCATCGTAGGAAATTTTTTGTTTTCTATGCTGCGAACCCTACAGTAACCTAGAAGCTGTGGTTATGTTTGTCTAGTAAAAACTAGATAATAGGCTAATCATGCTGGTATAATGCTAAATAACTCAGGGATGATACTTACATGGTTTTGTATGTGGATTTGAGAGTTTTCTCTTCCTAAACAACCTCCTATATACGTGGTTAAGATCAGATTCTATGGTTGATTTTTGTGGAGGAAGTTCTAGGTCTAGCCTATGATGCAAAGGCTGAGGCTTTGACGATGCTTGGATAAAATAGTTATTGCTTGCTTATGAAAATTATCCAATGATGATCTGGTACTCCACTTGAGTACAGATTTGAGGATTTTCCATTACCCCATCCATTTTCTAGGATGCAATAGTAAGAACAGATATGAGATATGGTCTTATATGGATAATCTGTTGTGGTGAAGCTGTGGTTGCTCTTGGGAAACTTGTTCTATTGAATCTGCTACTACTTTTCTTCTGCTGGTGCTCCTAGATCTTGATCTCCCCTTATTCTAGATCTTGGATGGCTCTAAGGAGCAACCAGAGTTAGAGCTATGATGAGATGATGGATCTGATCTGTTGGTTTATTTGGAGTGCTTGGCAGGAGAATGGTTCTTGACTAATCATGGACATTGGATGTTGTTAATAACGAGGTCACAACATTAGTGTAATGATGTGATGAACATTCATCCGAAGTATATCATTACAATCAAAGTCATTGAGTTTATATTGCTATAACATCATACGAATTGATCCTAATCCTTAGACCATGAGATCATGTCAATCACTAACATCGGAAGAGTATCTTGATAACATCAAACGTCACACCATAACAGGGTGATTATAAAGATGGGTTCAGTACTACTAAAGTGTTATGTTGAGGCCCATGGATCGAGAGTGGAATTTGTTCATCCCGATGACGGATAGATATACTCTCGGCCCTCTCGGTGATATCACATTGATTAGCTTGCAAGCAAGTGATTTGATCACTAGAATGTTATATTATGGGAACAAGAAAAGAGTGCATGTCAGTAACAAGATCAAAATAGGTATGGAGATACCGATGATCGAATCTCGGACATTTAATATATCGCGAAACAAAGGGATTAAGATACTGGCGTAAAAGGTTCTCATAATCACAAGAAAGTCATCGCTGATTGTGTGGGAGCCAGTTAGGATCTCTAGGTCCTCCTTCCGATTATTGATCTGAGAGGGGTCTCGATCATGTCCGCATTGTTCGTGAACCGTAGGGTGACACACTTAAGAGACACTGACATCCATTTGGAGCAAAAGTTTCATGCCGGAAAGAATAACAAGCGCAGGAATTTATTTCACTAGATACCGAAACAGGTTTTCTGGTGAAATTGCAGAAAGTGTTTTTGCATGTGAAATGAAATACTATCAAGGGGTTATATGTGAATGTTTGTCATTAAAGTAATTGACAAAATTCTGAATAAATAAAAGGAGTTTTATTTAATGAGGGTTTGCATTAAATTTGGTGGAAATTTAATGGGAATTTGAGTGGAGGGAACTGAAAGGCATTTTTGTGAGTGGAGTGTCCACCCACATCAATGGAGGGACGGCAAGGGGCAGCCCCATGAGCCGGCCACACCCTTGGGGTCCCCCTCCTCCTATAAAAGGAGCCCCCTCTCCTCTCTCACACACACCTCCTCGTGAAGGATCTCTCTCCCCATCTAGTATTTATCAACCATGGTATCGGACTAGCGAGATACATGTTCCCGGTGGCTATTCGGAAAGAAATAGTTGTGCTTCTGCTGCATCGCTGGAGCAAGGAGGCGAAGGTTGCTCGGTGCCTCGGATGTGTGTGCGAGCATGGCGCCGCTGATTTGTGGTGCTAGGACTTCCTCTTGATATTGAGATCGGTAAGAGATCGTCTACAACAACCACGAGTCTGACCTCATTAAGCTTTGTCGGTCTTCAAGGGTATGTTCTCTACGGATATACATCCGCCTGTTGTTTCTATCTATTAGATAGATCTTGGTCCATAGTTGTTCCCATCGTAGGAAATTTTTTGTTTTCTATGCTGCGAACCCTACAGTAACCTAGAAGCTGTGGTTATGTTTGTCTAGTAAAAACTAGATAATAGGCTAATCATGCTGGTATAATGCTAAATAACTCAGGGATGATACTTACATGGTTTTCTATGTGGATTTGAGAGTTTTCTCTTCCTAAACAACCTCCTACATACGTGGTTAAGATCAGATTCTATGGTTGATTTTTGTGGAGGAAGTTCTAGGTCTAGCCTATGATGCAAAGGCTGAGGCTTTGACGATGCTTGGATAAAATAGTTATTGCTTGCTTATGAAAATTATCCAATGATGATCTGGTACTCCACTTGAGTACAGATTTGAGGATTTTCCATTACCCCATCCATTTTCTAGGATGCAATAGTAAGAACAGATATGAGATATGGTCTTATATGGATAATCTGTTGTGGTGAAGCTGTGGTTGCTCTTGGGAAACTTGTTCTATTGAATCTGCTACTACTTTTCTTCTGCTGGTGCTCCTAGATCTTGATCTCCCCTTATTCTAGATCTTGGATGGCTCTAAGGAGCAACCAGAGTTAGAGCTATGATGAGATGATGGATCTGATCTGTTGGTTTATTTGGAGTGCTTGGCATGAGAATGGTTCTTGACTAAGTGGGGTGGAAGTGAAGGTGTGGTGAATGGTGGGTTATCTACCGCTGATGCACTCTTATTTTCTCCTTGAGGCTTCCTTGTGCTGACAGCACACACACACATGTAGTTATGTGTATGCTGCATGCCTTCTAGCCTGCACTGTTGTAGATCAACTCAAGGAATTGCAGTGATTTACTTCTTACATTCTACCTCCTTTGGTGAAACTTGTGTATGACAAGCTACTCCAAGCTATTGCTGTCCTGCACTTCCTACAACCTCTACCCTTTTACTTATACTCCCATTACTTGATCTTATCCCTGGTATGCTTTAAATTCTTTGATATTGTTGTGGTGATATGGAGAACAGCTCCTGGAATTCCCCTACTGCTACTCTTGTGTGAGCTGCTAGCCTGCTTCATCCATCATGTGGATCAGATCAAGTACACTAGATCTTTTGCTGGTATAATAGCTTTTCCTTTTACTTGTTACTAGATTGGTGAAAATTGCCCCATGCCTGTGATCCATAGACTAAGGCCATCGAAAATGGTGGCAATGGAGATAAGGCAGGAGAAAATGGCGAAGGGTAAAATCATTGTTTTCCTGCGGTATAAAAGGACGAAGTCGACGCACTGGAGCCGTCGATTGAGAAGCCCAAGCATGCACCTTAGATCTCACCATACACATTTCAGCATCAAACTGAACTGTCGCCAGCATGCCATCCACTACGCACGGAAACCGAGGAGACGCTGTAACTTCCGCCACGCCTACGCATGGCTAGTTAACGTCAAGTCAGGTTGTGGAACCCACGATCGTCCCATCGCATTGTCTCTGCTGCCGCAGATGGTTGAGCTCACCAATCTTCAGCAATGACATCATCAATATGAGGCCAGCAATGGCTCGAAGATTTTGAATGATCATACAAGTACTTGCTCGGGTCTACGACTTGAGAAACTACTCAGGGGCTACTCCTATCAGGAGCGCAGGCTGCGCACCCGAAAAATAACAAAAGGTAACGTCACCTCGAAAATATCTTCGAGTCCCACATCGAGTCTGCGACTCCACTACGAACTCGGGGGCTACTCCCATAGGGTGCACTGATCGTGCATCCGAAAAAATGTGTCCTTCGAACTAATAAAGCACAAATAGCTGAATTAAAGTCTCTGCTCAAGTCTACGACTCGAACAGACACTCGGGGGCTACTCCCATAGGGAGCGCTGATCGCGCACCCTAAGAATTATTCGATTGAGATCCTCCGGATCAAATATGATAGAATCTTTCGGCAACTTTGCCCAAATTAACGCTAAGTGAGAAGCATCCTCCTTGGCCACCCGAAATATCTCCGCGATGAAAAAATTCGGATGTTGTGTCTATGACAGAAAGATAAGTCCTACAGATACAATCTGATGGCCTGGTAACGCACCTGACTGCGCTCTGCCAGTAAACTCCCGTGTCAACAGGCACGATGAAAATCCCGACGGACGCGTTGGGCACATCACATGGAAATCACAGGGATTCGACTCCTATGAGACCTCAACGGCCTAAGTCGAATTACGCCAGCATACGTTCTGGATTCGAGTCTGGGGACTCGAGTCTGATGAAGATCGTGTTCTTTTGTCCTATGACAGATAACTAGCCCTGGTCCGTTGGGTGATCCAGGCACACACATCAACAATCCTTATGAACTAAACTTTTCTTCCTAAAAAACATGTTTGAATACCAAGCACCTGAAGATTATAGAGTCTCCAGTTGAATCTGCGATTCGACTGAACACTCGGGGGCTACTGACAAGGATATACCCTACGGGTGCATAACATTGGTATACCCGGTCCAGCCCAAGGAAGGCCCATGTGGAAAATTACAGCCCAGGAAGATTTCGGGTGTCCCAAGCCCATGGCGAGTTCGACTCCTTGGAGGGCAAGTTTAGATGTAGATAGAATTTCAAAGGGTTCAACCCTAATTTGTAACCCACTCGACCTGTCCCGGGACATGGAATATCTATATAAGGGCTAGGAGGGCACGGAGAGAAGGAGCTAGCCACCTCATACACACACCTCCACTCCAGATTGCATATGCGCACCCTTGTAATCTTCGGTTCCACCATAATCAAGAACAGACAAGCAGGAGTAGGGTTTTCCCTCTGGGGGCCTGAACCTGGGTAAACCTCGTGTCCCCGTGTTGCTTGTCTGTTAACCGTTCCATGACTTCCAGCATCCCCATCTTCTCCAAAACCAAGTCCACAACAATGGGCATTGACGAGTCGTATCCTCGTCACCAGGCGTCTATCACAAACCACTTCTACCTCGAGCTCACGACGGAGCAGCGGATGGATCCCCATTGGGATCCCGACAACTATGACACATGTAATGCCTTCTTTGCTAATCAGTGGAAAGTGAACTCGCTAGGCACGAGGGTGGCGGCCCTCCCCCGGTGAACCATAATGAAGCCGGTTGTCGCTTGTGGTGGGTGAATTGGACTATCATCGGCGTGATGCGCTACATCGCGCAGGGAGATCATCCTCGCCTGCGGTGCCCGTAGACGCCATAGAGCCATAATAAGGGTGGCGGTGGTGAAGGTTGCGGGTGTAGCGACATCGTCATCCGAGATCCCCCTCCCCCACGTGTCATGAATCCGAGGCCAGAGTGGCAGGTGCCCCAGGAATATGCCATGGATGGGTTGAGGATCCAGTCACGTGCGCCTAGCAACGACGACGATGATGAAGACGAAGACGAAGATGACCCTAAAGCTACGTACTATAGGGCTAGATATGAGCATCACTAAACAAGGGCCTTTAGTCATCATTCCGTACTCTCGGTTTTTTAATATTAATAAATGTCTTGAGTTTTAGTCCCGTTTTGTGGCTGGAACGGGACTAAAGGGGGCCTTTAGTCCCAATTCCGTAGTCCCAGTTAGGAAACCGGGATTGGATAGTGTTGTCCACGGAGTTGGCTGTAGTGTTCTCCCTGCTCTCACACACCATCGTGCAGTTTATAACTTCTCTAAATATATCAATACGCCTGGGAGCTAACTAATTTCACATATTAGAGAGTGCCTCTGTCAACACCCGGATTTTTAATCCCAGATGCTTGTTATGCCATACATCGCAATCCCAGGATTACCATTTTTGCGAGACATAACATATTGGATATCACAGTACATCGTCCATTACAAACCATACATAAGGTCTTACACAAATAAAGGATCTCATGATCCAGTCTTAATACAAATCAAGCAGCGGAATAACATAATGATAACAGTAGCATGAGCGAAGCTCCATCTTCATGGTCACAGGCAATGCTGACGATGGGATATGATCCTACTTGTCGTAACCTTAATGCTGACAAATATTATTCATGAGGTTCATGAAATAAGCGGGGGCATTGGTTAATCCAAAAGACATGACCGTATACTCATACAGTACATATCTGGTGGTAAAGGCGGTCTTTGGAATATCCTCTGCGTGAATCTTGAGTTGGTGATAACCAGTTCTAAGATCAATCTTAGAAAACACTTTGGCACCAGTCAACTGGTCAAACAGATCTTCTATCTTTGGCAGTGGGTACTTGTTCTTGATGGTGACATCATTTAACTTCTGATAATCCGTACACAAATGGTTACCTCCATCCTTCTTGTCCACAAAAAACAGAGGTGATCTCCATGGCGACACACTTGGTTGGATCAATCCTATCTCCAGCATAGCATCCAGTTGCTTCTTTAGCTCCACTAATTCAGACGGGTTCATACTATAAGGTCTATGGGCTATGGGTCCGGTTCCAGGGATTAGTTCAATGACAAACTCGATATCCCAATCTGGGGGCATACCGGGAAAAACATCTGGAAATACATCGGGGTATTCACAGACTATTCTGACTTGGTCAATGGTTGGCTGGGCTATACTCTTGTTGCACTTGAATTGACGGGGCAAGGTTTCAGATACATGCTCTAGTCATAGTTATGGCTTTCTTGGCACAATCGATTAATCCTTTATGTTTGGACATCCAATCCATTCCTAGTACTACTTCCAAACCATTAGTTCCGAATACTATTAGATTAGCATAAAAATCTATGCCATGGATTCAGATAGGTACGGCCTTGCAAATTTGTCTAGCTTTGGTGGTTGAACCGGGTATTTGAACTATCATAACATGCTTCAATTTGGTGGGTTGAATCTTACTAGTGCATGCAAATTCTTCGGTAACAAACGATTGCGATGATCGAGAATCAAACAACACTCTGGCAAGTACTGAGTTAACAGAAAACATACCCAGCACGACATCTGGCGCTTCTTGGGCTTCTTCAGCATGCATGATAAAGAGACGGGTGTTCCGGTTGAGCGAATTCCCTGGGGCAAACCTTCTTCCAGGCTGAACACGACGCTGCTGCTGAGCTGGGGCATTTGCATTGGGGGCTGCGTGTGACACCCCCGGGATCAGGGCTAAACAAATCCCAGACCTCCGTCTGACATAAGCTTAACCTTGAGCTTGAGGATATCCAGTGAAGAATTGATAACACAGCAGTGACCCTACGACACAAAAAATATTACAGCAAGATCATAACTGAGCAGAGAACCAAATTATTATAGGCAGAGGTCACTGACCACAAACATCAAACAACGGAAGGAAAATTATGCTATTAAGTATAGCAAACTTAACAAATGGCCTAGGAGGCCTGAAGCATAACGATGACGTCCCAGCCCATAGATTCCAGGCTGCCGGCCAGGAACCCCAAGCTACTCGTCGATGTCGATGTAGTACCAAACTCGTCTTCACAGAACACTTACTGTGTCAAAAGTATCAACAAAGCAAGGGTGAGTACAGGGTGTACTCTGCAAGACTTATGGCTGGTGGATTTATTTTGCATAAAGCCATCTTTTGTTTATAAAACAAGAGGGAGAAGAATCTCGTCTAATCAGAGTATTTTAAAAGGGGATAAGAGTGCGACATCTCCGAAATATTGATCATCATATTTTGATATCCACTAATCATCATCTCCTGGACTAGGATCACCCCTCGTACCCATGAGGAAGCATCCTTAAGCACACGTTGATCTGCCAAGTTTTACGATTAGGTTCAAGTTCTCTATGATCATCACGTCCGTTCCCAAGTCGTCCATAACCGTGGACACGGCTGTAGTGACCTCGGATCGATAAGGATCCTAAGTCCCTGTGATTAACATGCTAGTCCCTGTATCAATAGCTAGCACTCACAGTCGATGAAATATCATGTAAAACACAAAGTCTTTATTACACGGAGAATCCAGAGTATGAATTTATTACAAAATTGCTTAGCATTAAGCTAGCTCAAATAACAGCGGAAACATAAAAGCAGCATGAGTCCATCAACGCCCCAGGCTTGTCGAGTGTAGACCCGTGATCCCTACACACCTTTCAATCTTCGATTTCTGCACATAAGATGTGCAGCTAACAAGTTGGGTCAATACTTTGAATGTATTGGCAAATTACACCAAGGAGAGAAAATACTATCTCTACATGCAAGGCTAGTTTAGGCTGCAGAGTTCATTTGCTCAAAGCTAGTTTTCTTAAGTAGAGAGAAGAAGAGAGGATTGTCCTACTTTGTAAACATTTGCTTAGATAAAATAAGGTTGAGTGGCACACGAGGATATTACGCACCAAGTGTCCAAACAACCAAACACTTGGATATTACGCACCAAGTGACACTTGGATATTACACACCAAATTCCCCCAAAATCCCACCCACTGGCGATATTACTCACGCCACGGGGTTTTAAAACTTTGTTTTTAGAAAAAAAAGGAGGAAGATCCTTCAGAGGCTCCATACTTCAGACGCTCAATGTCGTTCTGTTACAGTGAACACAGCTGATCGATCAGATTGCAATACTCTCGAGAGTTTGTGCACTTTACCCACAATCCACGATCAAGTCCTTTTACAGACAAGACCATGGCGAGGCTTTCCCTTAGTAGCCCCTCTACCTTCCGGATCCAACCGTGCCAAGAACCTCCAAATGTTGGTACGCAGGTGAGGTTTCCCACTAAGTACTAGGCCAAGACAGAGCCCATAATGTATTGTGGTTGCACTGGAAGCTTCTGAATTCTGAAACATGGCAGACTTCTTTGATTCCTGGGCGGTCGTCCTCCACCAAAATCTCACTCTGTTGTCCTGACAACCATTCCGCCCAGAAGAAAACTTAGTTTTATTTTGAAGTGGATTTGAGAAGAAAAGTTTGCTCTAGAGAGCCTTTATACTTAGAAAATTCTTTGTCTTTCGAACCCCCCAACGGTACTTTGTATATATAGCATAGCAAGCAATACTTAGCAAAAACAGGGGTAACCTATTAGGAGGGAAAATCCTAAGTATAGACCTACTCATGGCATACCACAAAATCATCGCACTTGCAAAATAATACTAAGGAAAAATTCTACTAGAACATCCTACACATGCATACTACAGAATTTTGAAGATCACATGCATAGAATCAAAACTGGGAAAAAAATTATGAACAAGTGGTGTAACTTGCCTTGATCCGAGCAGCACTCTACGCAATAGCACTCCTTAGCGCACTCCGAACAATCTAATGAATCACAAACATAGACCTGATGACAACTTGCTCAAAACATATCACAGAGGAAATCATGCATGCATGCAACATGGTATTTTATGCAAGGTTGGTTCTTCTAAATTGACCAAGGTAGCAAGATCGTGTTGTGATAGTGTAAGGGTGCCACTAGGATTGATTTCCCAAAGGTTTAGATCCAATTGAGTTATTAAAACAAATCCTAGGATTATAAGGAGTTCAAACCATCTAATTATCCCCAAGCTAGATCTAATGATCCTAAGCAAACTTTAATGATTTTGTTTAGTAGGTATTGTGGAAACAAGGTTATTGCAACAAGAATCAACTAAAACAGAATTTTAATTATTTTTCTATAGAATAAACACTCCAATCTAATGATTAAAATCCACACCTAAAACCTTACTGTAAACTTGGTATATTATTGTAGATCTGGATTCTACATAAAATTATGAATCCAACGGTATATTATAAGCTAAATTTGGCCCAATATTCAATTTTATATGATTTTCGCAAGTTTTAATCTAAATCTGCAAATAGATCTAAACCTCACTTAAATTCTTGCCAAGTGTCAGCGTCTGGTTGGTCCAGCTGGAGCGACGCGGCGCGGCCACGGCTGCTGGCGCGGCTCTGCCACGCGGCAGCGCGGCATTGGCTGGTACTGCTTCGATCAAACTTCTAATCTGTACCGTTCCACTCGAATCCGACGGACGGGAGCGGTGGCGATACTTACCAGCGGCGTCGATGGCGAGACGGCGGCAGCGTGGTCGGACGTGGTCGTTGGCGGCGCTGCGGTGCTTCCCTGGAGTAGCGGAGAGCACGACGGTGCTCTGCTCCTCCTTGTGGTCCTGCGTGCGTGATCGGCTTCGGCCCTTTCTTCCTCGTCTAGCCGCACACCTCCGTTGGTTCCCGCGAGCTCCGGCGGCACGTCGGCGAGAAATCTCCGATGCTGTGCTGCAAAAGGGGAGGAAAGAAGGGTCGGGGTGAGGCGGTGTTGCACGGGGAAGACGGTCAACAGCAAGAGAGGATTCGGGGTGGCGTGAATCGCCGGATCGAAAATCTTCCCGAGCGCGACGCCGGCGAGGAAGAGCGGCAGCGATTCGGCGAAGCTTGGGCTAGGGTTTTTGAGGGGAAAGCAACGGGAGGGGTCGGCTTATAAGGGGGCAGAGACTTGGGGAAGGGGGTGGCCGAGTCCGTCGCGAATTGGGGTCCGACGTGGCGGGGGAGAGCGTGCTCGCCGCGGTCTCTGGAGGACGACGACGGGGTGGGACCCCCGCGTCAGCGGCTGCGGCCTGCGGCCTGCGCTCTGCTGGGCTGCGCTGGTAGCTAGGTGACGCAACCGCGTTGGCGGGCTGGCACAGCCGGCCCAGTTAGGTTAGGTTTCCCTTTTTTTCTTTTTATCATTCATCAATTTCTGTTTTAGTCAAACACAAATAACTTTTGCAAACTAAGTTCAAATTTGATGAAATTTGTTTCTAAAATTTTTATAAAAGTAAGGTGGTCAGCATAGGACCATGGTTTAATGTTTTTACATAGTTTTAGAAAGGGGTCAAACTATTACAACAATAGTGTTCGCATAAGGAAATAATTAATAGGGTTTTGATAGGTTTAGGTGTTAGGATTTTGTGGCAAATTATTATTTGTAGGGTGCAATGATGCAAGGATGATGCATGCCACTAATAACATCCTAATACAAAATCTGGGATGTTACAATGGCTTTCCGAAAAATTATTACCCTGCAGGGGTGTACAACTTTACCCACACGTACTAACCTTCTCTTAATGCCACTAGATAATCCCTCTTCCTTGGAAGGCCGGCAGCGGGTGGTTATACACGACCTTTACCTATCTTTCGCCGAGACCATGAGTCACGCAATAAGTATGGTTCCGCCGTAACGGGTCAAATCCCGAACCCGGTACTTAAAGATGTGAGGCGAGGTTGGTTAACAAGGGATCCATCGACCCCAAGCAACCCGGTCCATGCTTACCTACCTGTTATGAATGCACCAACTTCACCTGGCAAATCTTTCAAAAGATTTTCTATGCATATGTCGAATGGAACGTCCGAACTATGTGACTCATGGAATCTACTAGGCAAGTTAGTCAATCATGGGGTTTTCCAGGCCCCGTGTTGTTGTACGCTCGTCTTGGTTCAAGAGGTAAGAACATCGGGTCCTAGTGGTGGCGAGCATGGGACTACAAAAACCACATCCCACCGTGGCCTCCCATACAAACCTTAGCATGTTTAACTCATATCACCTCTGATATCATCTCATCACGTTCTCCTTTAATACTAGATTCTCTGCATCTGATACATCATCTGGATGGACCAGAACTGACAACAATGCATGGCTAAGCAGACACATATATAAGCTCTAGCAGTGCACACACGCCAAACCTAGTTATGCTAGGAGCAGTGGATCGGGTAATATAAGCTCAAAAGGGAGCAATGCAATAGATAGGATACTCTATATATAGATAAAAGACCACAGTAGAATCATATGCATCATGGAAGGAATTGAAATGCTTTCAAAATCGTAGGATTGTATCATGGTGGGGCTATGCTTGACTTTACCAGTTGATAACCGATAAGCAGACATTTGGAATCCTTGTACTTGACTTGATTACAGTTGGTCAAGTATTGTTCTTCGATCTTCGATCTTCGATGGTCTTGATCTCTGTCTTCAATCTCGATCTCGATATCGTATTCTATCAGGAAGAACCAAACAACGGAGATAGATGGAAACAATCAACACATGGCATCGATGCAAGGCTCAAACAAGAATGATGATATGACAAGTTGAATCGCATTGAATTGAAACCCTAAAGCATGCTCGACAATTTAATCGGGGTTCCGAGGGGTGAAAACCCTAATTCTGGGAAACTCCGGAACATATGAGAGGGTGCACTTGTTCTTCTAATTAAACTTGTCATGAAAGTTGATTAACAATGCATGATTATAGCTTAAAGAGGTAGGTTTCATTTTTTCTGAAAATTTTGATATATTATTTGTATTTTTCTGAATTAATATGAATTACTTATTGAATTTACAATATTCAAAACATTTTCTGAAATTATTAAACCTTTTCTTAATTAAAATAAAACTGGAAATACTTTTTACACCTAGGCTACAGCTAGCCCAGGTGACTGACTGATGGGCCCTGAGCCAGCTCAGCCTCCATGCAGGCAAAGTGGGACAGGGGGGGCGGTTGGTTATTTCTCACCGAGGCAGCAGCTAGCCAGAGGGGCTGACAAGTGGGCCTGGGCCATGCAGGCACCACGTGTACGCCACACGGGCGCCACATTGGCTCGCCCGCCAACGGGCCAGACGGCGGCGCGGGACGGTGGTTGAGCGCGCGCGGGCATGCGGGGATGGGTGTGACTGGCTCAGCGAGACGCGGGCGACCGTTTAGCGGTGGCGCCGCTCCGTTTTGGTTGCTGGAGTGGCGATGGCAAACTTGTCTGGCAGCGATCGGTGATAGGGCAAACCAGAGAGGGAGGGAAGAAAAGGAGGGCACTGGAGGGTGCAGGAGCTCACCTAGAGGCTTACTGCAGGGTCGGCGAGCTCGGCGGTGAATGGAAACGGACTGATTAATGGCGGCGAAACTCATCGGGGTCAAGGAAGAAGATCGCGATTCCGTCGATTGGGACCTCTCCTGCTTGCGCGAGATGGGCAAACGACAGAGGAGGTCAAGGCGGTCACAGGAGCATGATCTAGGGACCTTGGGGCGACCGGAAATGGCGAGCCGCCGGCGAGACTGAGGGCTAGGGTTTCGGCTTCCTGCGCGCGAGGAGACACAGAGCGAGAGAGAGGGGGAAATGCGGATGGGGAGAAAGAGCGGATCACGACGATTCTTATCCTCGGCTCGGCGGTCAGCGGCGTGCATCGTGGCACAGAGGAGATCGACGGCGGCACGTTGGACACGCAACAGCTTGCCGGCAGGAGGAAGAAGAAAGAAGAAAAGACGTGAAGGAGTACGGGCTGCGCTGGGCCGCGGATGGCTGCTGGCTGGCGACAGGGAAGGGAAGAGAGAAGTGGGCCAGCCCAGATAGGTTGGCTGGCTCCAGTTTTTCTTTCTAAACATTTTTCCATTTTCTGATTTCACTTTTGTTTTTGTATTTCTATTTTGAATCTGTTTTGAATTATATCAAAAGTACCAGAAGTTTTTCAAAATATGTAAGATATCGTAGGAACCCCTTTAGACAATTTGGGACCCATACACTTTGATACTTTTCAAAATTCAAAACCTATTTGAATTGATTTGCAAATAGAAAGAGAGGGAAGAGCTAGGGTTTTAGGGTTTCATTTAATTCTTTAATGCACAATTGAAGATATGATGCTCATGGTGCACAAAACAAACCCTAATACAAGATTAACTAAAACTGGGGTGTTACAGCTCTATCCCCCTTACTAGAATCTCGACCCGAGATTCCAAAGGTAGGAAAAGAGACAGAGAGAGAAAGAAACAAGGCCACTCTAAAGATAAGAGGGAACACACTAAACAACACATAGAGTATCTCATGGTCAACTCATGGATAGATTGTTCAGAAACAACTCTGAGATGACGAACATGAAACACATCAAGGTAACGGCGGAAACAAGAGGAGAAGGTTTTAAGTTGTTAGATAGATGGTCTTCATAAGGATTGAGACCATGGAACTTACATGAGGTTTTGAATCTTCTGAAGAAGAAAGCCTCCAGCATAAGGAACATGACCACAGACTTCGATAGGGAACCTCTACTAAACAGCTTAAGCAGAGATTTCAGGTTGCAGAGATATGGTTCAACAAAACCAAGCTGTTGAACTACTTTTGACACAGAAGGTTCACTCTTTCATTCAACGGAAGGCTTAAGACAGAAAGGTGTTTTGGTGGAGAGGACTCGTAAGAGTCACAAACAACAGGTAGCAAGAGGACCTACAGATTACCAAAATCATAGTCACTCCTGAAACATGGCTAACAAAACGAAGGAAACTCTTTATTCATCCAAGTATACCAAAATCCTTGCCAAGATCATGATATTACTTTACACCACTAGGATGAATAGTTAAGAAGATTCCTGATGACACGAGAAGAAAGAAACTTCATTCTTAGACTTCAATTACTTGGCACAACAAGACGCTTGCCAACATAAAGGGTGTAACATCCCAAAAATATTGAACTTGAATCATCAAACTCTAAGCAACAAAATTAGGGTTACCAAAAACTTTTCTAATTAAAATTATGAAAGCATGCATATGTGTATGCATTTAATTTGAAATTCTTTTGAACCAACTTGTTTATGTGTTTCTTTGCTTGTAAAATGTTTCTTAGGTGAATTAAGCATCATCTAAAACATTTCCCACACTTTTCCTAAAGACAAGTAAATCAAAACAAATAAAATAAAGGAATGGTCATTTTGACCAATTTAACTCCCATGCCTACTTTGGCTGCCTCAAACTTTCAGAACCTAATAGAAACTTTTCTGGATCTTTGCACCCCTTGAATGTACTCATAACAAAGTATCAAGGCCCACTTTGTGATCATCCAGAAACTTTCAAATGCATAGTTTAAATGACAATTCAAAATTGAATCTTTATCATATGGGAAGATACCACTTTTTCAAAAACCACTCAAACAAGCTCAACTTTCAAAACCCAAGCATCTGCAGACTCACCAGCACCAATCTAGCAAACCCACCAAAAATCTTTTCAAAATTCAAAACTTGAATTCATGCGGCCATTTCATCAAACAGGTTGCAGACACAAATCATCAAAATCCTAAACACTATAGTGAGCAGTGATTGAAGCCTAACTTGTTCCCTCTTTAGCTCACAACCATCTCAGTAGATCATCTAGTAAGTTAAACCAAGCACTAGCCTCACTATAAGCTTGGCATTGCCATCAATGGTGAATAGCCGAGCACACCCATGCCACCCCAGTGGAGACAGCAAGCTAGGAGGAGAAACAAGCCTAGCCAGCATGTCTGGGAGGCAGCCCACCGTCCACCACCACTCCCTGTCCACCGCTCGAACCTTGCCAACCCCTGGACCACATGCACGGACCGCGCCCAGACCGCCAGCGACCATGCCGAGCATGCGCCAGAGCGTCACCCTCGACCGAAGCCCACGGACCGCGTGCCGCCCTCGCCTCCTGCATACACGATCGCCACCGACCCAGGAGACCGCCAGACATGCCCATTTCGCCGCCCGTGCCCCGTAGCCACCGCTCGCCGTCGAAGACGCCGCCTCTGCCGCGCAGAGCGTCGCATGTTCCAGACCAAGCCGCACCGCCCCACGCCTCGAAACCATGTCGTTGAGCATCGCCAGGGAACACCACACCGTCCCCTACCTTCGCCCATGCCAATAGCCGCCTGTACCATCGCCCCCGACGAGCTCACCGTGCGCCCCGTCGGTCCCCTCGCTCAACTATAAATAGAGGCCATCCCCGCTCGGATCCTTCACTCCATTCTACTCCCCTCTCCCTACTGATCGTGCCACATCGTTCCCGGAGCAAGGCGAGCAGCACATCGCCGGAATTTCACCGGAGCCCGCCGCCTCTGGAGAAGAAGGGCGCCATCGATTTCGTCCACCCCAGGAGCTGCCGCGACCACCCCTGAGTTCGCCGTCGTCGACTTCGTCGTTCGCCCACCTCGCCGACCCTCGCCAGCACCCCGGTGAGCCCCTAGCAACCCCCACTGGCCGCGCTAGGTTTCTTTCTCGCCAGCGTTGCTCAACGTCGATGATGACTCTCAGCCGTTGGATTAGAATCAGATCGAACGCACCACGTTGCCTCGTACCGCTTCGCACCCCCTGTCTCACTGACGAGTGGGGACACCCTCTTAAGCAGCCCGCGGGAGCACTGCGCTTAGCAGGCCGGCCCGTTAACTTTTCCCGCGCCGCCCAGTTATTTGAATTAAACCTTTTCCATTTTATTTCAAACTCACTTCTATACCCAACTTCAAAAATCAACCCAGATCGATTCAGTGCATCAAATTGAATGAAACTAATTTTGTTAGAAAGGTCTGGGAATGCTGAATCCAAGCCCGTTGGATTCAAGTCATTTGGATCTATAGATCACCCATGGTAAAAATAACAAGGCAGAAGATTTTCTGTATTCAAACATTTTTCAAATTTAAACCATAATAGCTTTTGAGTTTATTCCAACTCTCAAAAATCACATTTAACCATACCTTTCAGAATATATAAAAATATATAGGTTTACTTTCAGAAATAATGTTCAAGCAATAAAAGAATGCCACATAGGCATTTCTAGTCACTTTATTTAATTAAATAAAAGGGTAAAACCTTATTAAATTGTGACACCACTTTAAATCATATTCCCATGGACTAAAATATGTGGTGATGACATGTGTCAACATGATCCCATGTTTGGTTTGGAGAATATTAAATCTTAAGTAGTTTTTCATTGAGTAGAAATTACTTTTCTAAAAATAAAAAGAATTAAACCAAGCCTTAACCTTTTAATGTTAGAGATGATGCTAGATCATCTATAGGACCCTTGTGCGTGATGATTGCAAGTAGTTAAGTATTGTTTGGTGATTGTGTACCTCGTATTTATTCATAGACGATAGTACCGACCAAGGATACGAGGAGGAAGGAGGATTCTACGAAGAAGAAGCCGAGGAGAACTTCAACCACTGCTCTGCACAAGGCAAGCCTAATACTACTAGTGAATGTGCAAGCTATTAACCTTGCAAGCTAACACTTGCAATTTAGCAAGCTTATACTGATATTGTGCAAGCTAACCCTTGCAAGATACTCTACTGATGCCACAAACCACTATTTGTTACCATGCCAACTATATGCCTTAAGCATATGTGATCATACCCACTTGATAAACCAATCCTAGTTTTTACCTACAAGCTTTATACTTTATTTCTTTATCAAAGATCTTACTTAGAGTTTACTGGAATAAATGGTAGATACTAGAAGGATATGTGAAGGTTGCATAAAGAGCATAAAATTTGGCCTAAGCTAGATAATCTTGATGTCATCTTAAGGCATGATATTAAACTTAGCTGAAACTCCACTAGTTTACCATCCCTCATCAGTGCTTACCCCCACTTGTAGATGCTAGTGCTAAGCATAAAACTTGATCAACATTAGATGGGAATACTTGGTGAAAATGGTTATGAAAACCTTGGAATGATGGATCATTCTATTGAAATGTTTTGGACATGTGTTTCCGAACACCTGATGATTTTGGTGATGAAAATGTTGAGGCATGAGCCTTAGCCCTTGATAAAACTGATGGCTGTCTAGATGCGATACCATTCCAATTTTATCGTACAACCACAATACCCGAAGATTGGGTACGGCTTGACTGGAAACTTATATACCTTAGTATTAGTTCCCTCGCGGCTAAGGTCTCAGCTGAGGCTACCTTGTGAAGATTGTCCACCTGTGCAGTACCCAAGATGACAGTTGGTCATGGTTGGGAGGCCAAACTCACAGGAGAGGTGCTTATACTAGGGCGTGTAATTGAAAGGTTAGGATTGATTATCCGCATAGTAAGTATGGTGAATTCAGGATTTTTTTCCTGACAGATGAATCGAATGTTGTGGTGAAAGTGTACAATCTCTGCAGAGTGTCAAACTATTCGAATAGCCGCGTCCGCGGTTATGGACAGTTGGAGTGGCCATACTGTTCCCCCGTCAGATTTTTTTTCAAAATGACTTGTGAAATGAATTGAGACTTTGACTTGACCACAACAGAGTTGTGATATGAAATACAAGATCCCAGTTAGGAGTTATAAAATTGTGACTATCTTTGGAACTTCGTAGAGATAAATCTGGCTTTTGCAAACAACCCTAGAGCCCAGTGTCCTATTATCCAAAAAACCCTTTACCTGTTAGTATTAGTTTGCAAGTACGTAAAGAGTACTCATGGCTTTGTCCCTGGCTATTCCCATGGCCAGACTATGAAGAGGAGTACCTGGAGGATGGACCCCAGGAAGGTTACGACAAATAGGATCATCTCCCATCGTCAGCATTTCCTGTTAACCCGAAGATGGAGCTTCGCCTACGCTACCGTTATTATTACGTATTCCGCTGCTTGATGTTGTATTACGAACTGGATCATGAGATCCCTATTTGTGTAAGAACTTATGTATCGTTTGTAATGGATGATGTACTATGGTATCCAATTCTGTTATGTCTCGCAAAAATGGTAATCCTTGGATTGCGATGTATGGCATAACAGGCATCTGGGATTAAAAATCCGGGTGTTGACAAAGGGTCTGGAGGATTGACCGAGAGGCATTTAGCGACACTACTTTAAATGTTCTCCTTGATGTTCGAGAAATCGAACACCAAGTAAAGGTCAGACTTCGGAGACCAAGGAAACCATAAGCACAATTCCTATAATGAATTATAGAAGAAGCCTCATGAAGAGTGGTTGATATTGCTGAATCACAGGAATATAACAAAGGTAAAGTCACTAGATTCTCAAGACAGGGACTACAATGTCAAGCTCCAAAAGACTGAGCTAGATTGCTATACCCATGTATTTAGCAACTTTTGAAAAGACAACTTCATACATATAATGTATTAGCAATAAGACACACATGTGTCCTTAAGGGAACAGAGCTAACTGTACTCGAATCCACAGCGGCATCTTTCAATGTTTGCACGTGAACTAGAGAAGGTAAGTTCTAACGTCCAGAACACATACTTCGAGATGACTCAAAGACGATTCTCAAAAGTTTCCAACATTAATGCCAAATGTTCCATATGAATCAAATCTAGCATGGAGAAGATAAGAATGTCATTGGTGGGCTCAACAACAAGCTTATCGAGACACTCCAAGAAGATGAACTCATATGTTGTATGACCAAGACAAAAATATTGGCCAGATCAAAGGACATGAAGATCTACTCAGGTGAAACATCACAAGAAGAAACATCATCAAGATAGTCCTTGGAACTGAGTTTGATTTGACAATAACCCAAATCAAATCAAAATGGGGGAGATAACATATCCTTAAAGGAAATTCTATCTTTCTTCAGCACGAACAAAACTAGACATACCTTTTAGAAGGAACAAGTCGGATAGAACTTTTGTCTCACAACTCTCCAAGTTGTTGTTTAAGCTCAACCAACTTGCTCAGGGGTATCCAGTACAGATCCTTGGAGAAAATAGCAGTTCAGAGAACTTACTTGATCAAGAACTTGACAACAGGGTCATGTGGCAACATGGAGATACTTCTAGAAAGACGTCCAGAATATCACGAACCACCGATGTGTCACTTAGTTCGAGAGGAAACTTGCTTGGTAAGGCAAGAGGACATAGTTTCAGAGTTTTGGTACAAGCCTAACTCTTCGACTGAAGAGAGTGCACCAGAATAACGGACTTGGTAGCACAACATTCTTCGCTTAATGATAGGGTTAACCAATCACGCTAAGAATGACTCAAATGTCCTTAGAGTTCAAACCAATAATAATTGCTAAGAATTCCCAGATGATCACATTATTACACACACGCATCATTCACGAGCACAAAAGCTCAAGTAAGGTTGGGTAAATATGTGTAAGAGCATCACTTCATTAAGGGGTCATAAAACTCAGCACGACCTCTTAGTATAAAAGAGTGTGATACCTTAAGGTAGAACAGATAGAAGCTAATCAATGCCTCTTAATCTGCGGATTACAACACTTTGACCTGGTCCTAGATATAACGAGGTACTGGAGTTTGTTTCTCCTAGACATTCCGAAATGGTTTGTCTTGATGGACCACAAGAGTATCTTGCATTGGAAGACACCAATGCACATTTACTACTTGGCTACCAACTGGTAGACAAAGGTCGAAAAGCAACAAACGAGGAAGGACATGCTCAGGATAGAGTCCCGAGATGTGGATGCATAGGTCAACAATCTCCCGAAAACCAATGCATAGAGGAGATAAAGTGTGGCAGTGTCGTGAATATAGATGCGAGACTCTCGAGGAGTACTCTTGTCGTGATATATTTGGTTCCATTAAAGAATATCTGCCATAGCTAGTGGTAGGGGAAGTCCTTAATTATCATAATTCAATTGTGACAAAAACCACAAGCTTGAAGGCTAGAATTGTAATACCAGCCATCCTGAGTAATGTGGGAATATTAACGACAGGGGACAAAGGAATGCATCTTGGGTTAAAGGTCAGCTTCATGTACAAGATTCACAACACCAGAATCCAGCACAATCAGGGATCTTAGGTTCAAGTCCAAGGGTTAAAACCAAAAGAAAGGAGTAACTACTACTTGAGTGACACAGTGTACACTACAAGATAGTGATCACGAGGTGGCTTCCAAAAGAAGACACAACTTCGGAAGTACACAAACAAATAAAAAGGAGGCACACGAGGCAAAAAGAAACCTCGAAGCCTAGAACAGAATATTGTAGTTCCAACAATATAATATTGTGGGTCCAAAAGATAGAGAGATCATGATAGGAAGAAATCTCTCAGATGAGCAAGAGCAAGGGGAACAAGGAATTCACATCACAAACAACTCTAGAGAACTTAACACTAGGTCAACTGGTTAAGAAACGGCATGCCAAGAAGGCACCTAAGTTTTGATAGACTAGAAGAGATTTCAAAACTTTTCCAAAATCAACACCAGATAAGATGACCCAGAATTAGAGCAAAACTGGATAAGGAGTAAAAGAAGCATACTAGAGTTTTCGCAAATAGTATTCACCTTTTAAAATAGTCTTCACAAGCACTAGACTCAACATCGACCAATAGCAAGGTTTTCCTACGGTCGGTACTGCTCTGATACCAAAACCTATGACACCCCCGGGATCAGGGCTAAACAAATCCCAGACCTCCGTCTGACATAAGCTTAACCTTGAGCTTGAGGATATCTAGTGAAGAATCGATAACACAGCAGTGACCCTACGACACAAAATTATTACAGCAAGCTCATAACTGAGCAAAAAACCAAATTATTACAAGCAGAGGTCACTGACCACAAACATCAAAGAATGGAAGGCAAATTATGCTATTAAGTATAGCAAACTTAACAAATGGCCTAAGAGGCCTTAAGCATAATGATGATGTCCCAGCCCATAGATTCCAGCCTGTCGGCCGGGAACCCCAAGCTACTCGTCGATGTCGATGTAGTACCAAACTCGTCTTCAGGGAACACTTACTCTGTCAAAAGTATCAACAAAGCAAGGGTGAGTATAGGGTGTACTCCGCAATACTTATGGCTGGTTGATTTATTTTGCATAAAGCCATCTTTTGTTTATAAAACAAGAGGGAGAAGAAACTCGTCTAATTAGAGTATTTTAAAAGGGGATAAGAGAGCGACATCTTTGAAATATTGATCATCATCTTTTGATATCCACCAATCATCATCTCCTGAACTAGGATCACCCCCTCGTACCCATGAGGAAGCATCCTTAAGCACACGTTGATCTGCCAAGTTTTATGATTAGGTTCAAGTTCTCTATGATCATCACGTCCGTTCCCAAGTCGTCCATAACCGTGGACACGGCTTTCCGAAAGATTATTACCCTGCAGGGGTGTACAACTTTACCCACATGTACTACCCTTCTATTAATGCCACTAGATAAGCCCTCTTCCTTGGAAGGCCGGCAGAGGGTGGTTAGACACGACCTTTACCTTGCTTTCGCCGAGACCATGAGTCACACAATAAGTACGGTTCCACCGTAACGGGTCAAATCTCGAAGCCGGTACTTAAAGATGTGAGGCGAGGTTGGTTAAAAAGGGCTCCATCGACCCCAAGCAACCCGTTCCACGCTTACCTACCTGTTATGAATGCACCAACTTCACCCGGCAAATCTTTCAAAAGATTTTCTATGCATATGTCGAATGGAACGCCCGAACTATGTGACTCATGGAATCTACTAGGCAAGTTAGTCAATCATGGGGTTTTCTAGGCCCCGTGTGGTTGTACGCTCATCTTGGTTCAAGAGGCAAGAACATCGGGTCCTAGTGGTGGCGAGCATGGGACTACAAAAACCACATCTCACCGTGGCCTCCCATACACGCCTTAGCATGTTTAACTCATATCACCTCTGATATCATCTCATCACGTTCTCCTGTCATACTAGATTCTCTGCATCTGATACATCATCTGGATGGACCAGAACTGACAGCAATGCATGGCTAAGCAGACACATATATAAGCTCTAGCAGTGCACACACGCCAAACCTAGTTATGCTAGGAGCAGTGGATCAGGTAATATAAGCTCAAAGGGAGGAATGCAATAGATAGGATACTCTATATATCGATAAAAGACCACCGTAGAATCATATGCATCATGGCAGGAATTGAAATGCTTTCAAAATCGTAGTATTCTATCATGGTGGGGCTATGCTTGCCTTTGCCAGTTGATAACCGATAAGCAGACCTTCGGAATCCTTGTACTTGACTTGATTACAGTTGGTCAAGTATTGTTCGTCGATCTTCGATCTTCGATGGTCTTGATCTCTGTCTTCAATCTCGATCTCGATATCGTATTCTATCGGGAAGAACCAAACACCGGAGATAGAGGGAAAAATCAACACATGGCATCGATGCAAGGATCAAACTAGAATGATGATATGACAAGTTGAATTTCATTGAATTGAAACCCTAAAGCATGCTCGAAAATTTAATCGGGGTTCCGAGGGGTGAAAACCCTATTTCGGGGAAACTCCTAAACATATGAGAGGGTGCATGTGTTCTTCTAATTAAACGTGTCATGAAAGTTGATTAACAATGCATGATTATAGCTTAAAGAGGTAGGTTTCATTTTTCTGAACATTTTGATATATTATTTGTATTTTTCTGAATCAATATGAATTACTTATTAAATTTACAATATTCAAAACATTTTCTGAAATTATTAAACCTTCTCTTAATTAAAATAAAACTGGAAATACTTTTACACCCAGGCTACAGCTAGCCTAGGTGACTGACTGATGGGCCCTGAGCCACCTCAGCCTCCACGCAGTCAAAGTGGGACAGGGGGGCGGTTGGTTATTTCTCACCGAGGCAGCAGCTAGCCAGAGGGCCTAACAAGTGGGTCACGTTGTACCACACGGGCGCCACGTTGGCACCACGTGTACACCACACGGGCGCCACGTTGGCTCGCCGGCCAATGGGCCAGACGTCGGCGTGGGATGATGGTTGAGCGCGCGCGGGCATGCGGGGATGGGCGTGACTTGCTCAGCAAGACGCAGGCGACCATTTAGCGGTGGCGCCGCTCCGTTTTGGTTGTCGGAGTGGCGACGACGAGCTTGTCTGGTGGCGGAGCATGGCGGCGATCGGTCACAGGGAAAACCAGAGAGGGAGGGAAGAAACGGAGGGCACTGGAGGGTGTAGGAGCTCACCTAGAGGCTTACTGCAGGGTCGGCGAGCTCGGGGGTGACCGAAAATGGACTGATTGACGGCGACGAAACTCGTCGGGGTCGGGAAAGAAGATCGTGATTCCGTCGACTGGGACCTCGCCTACTTGCGCGAGATGGGGAAAACGACGGAGGAGGTCAAGGCGGTCACAGGAGCATACTCTAGGGACCTTGGGCCGACCGGAAATGGCGAGCCGCCAGCGAGACTGAGGGCTAGGGTTTCGGCTTCCTGCGGGCAAGGAGACACAGAGCGAGAGAGAGAGGGGAAATGGGGATGGGGAGAAAGAGCGGATCACGGCGATTCTTATCCTCGGCTCGGCGGTAGGCGGCGTGCATCGTGGCGCAGAGGAGATCGACGGCGGCGCATCGGACACAGAGCAGCTTGCCGGCATGAGGAAGAAGAAAGAAGAAAAGACGCGAAGGGGTACGGGCTGCACTGGGCCTTAGCTGGGCCACGGGTGGCTGCTGGCTGGCAACAGTGAAGGGAAGAGAGAAGTGGGCCATCCCAGATAGGTTGGCTGGCTCCAGTTTTTCTTTCTAAACATTTTTCCATTTTCTGATTTCACTTTTGTTTTTGTATTTCTATTTTGAATCTTTTTTGAATTATATCAAAAGTACCAGAAGGTTTTCAAAATATGTAAGATATTGTAGGAACCCCTTTAGACAATTTGGGACCCATACACTTTGATACTTTTCAAAATTCAAAACCTATTTGAATTGATTTGCAAATAGAAAGAGAGGGAAGAGCTCGGGTTTTAGGGTTTCATTTAATTCTTTAAAGCACAATTTAAGATATGATGCTCATGATGCACAAAACAAACCCTAATACAAGATTAACTAAATCTGGGGTGTTACACTGCGGCAATCTTCTTGGGGCACTCATTGGAATAGTGACCTTTGTTTCCACATTCATAACAAGTCACCTGAGACTTGTCCTTTGTTGCAACAGGAACAACATTGCTTCCAGTTCTAGGGGCAGTATTGGTGTTGGTGGCGGCATTGTTGTTGTTGAACTTGGGCGGGGTACGGTTAGAATTGCTGGGGTTGCCGGGTTTTTTGTTGTGATTTTCTCTAGGCCTTGGGTTTCCCCCTCCACAGTTGGGATAGGTTGGACGGTTCATCGGGGGTCTATTGGTTCTTGGGGCAAATCCTGGAGATGGGTTGGGATGATACTTAGGGGTATGATGGGTTCCTGGTTGATGCATCATGCGACATTTATGGTTCTCATTGGCTTGGTTGATCTTGCCTTCCATCTGAATGGCAGAGTCCACTAAGGCTTCAATATAAGGAAAGGGGATATTGACTAACACCATCTGCATCTCATCATCCAGACTATTCAGGAATCTCTCCTTCTTCTTGGCTTTAGTGTCAATCTCATCTGGTGCATACCTATCCAATGACAAAAATTTGTCACGGTACTCCACTACGGTCATCCTGCCTTGCTTCAGTTCCCTGAATTCATCTCTCATCCTCTTGATCAAACCCGGTGGCACATGGGTTCTGCTGAACTTGATTTTGAACTCTTCCCAAGTCATCATCTGATCTCCATTCATGCCACGAACGCTGTTCCACCATGCTCTCGCATCACCGGCCAGATAGTGGGTGGAAAACAGTACTTTCTCGTTAGCTTCCACTCCTGTAACCTCTAAGTTGTTCTCCATGGTCTGCAGCCAATCATCGGCATCGAGGGGCTCTTCAGACTTAGAGAAAATGGGTGGGTTGGTGTTCTGGAAATTCTTGATCTTGGACCCATGGTTGTTGTTGGCCATCTGAGCTATGTACTGAAGGGTGGCTAAGTTGGCTTGACATTCGGCTCTTTCGGCTTCGCGGTCCGAAACTAACATTTGCAAGATTTGCAACATCGGGTCCAGGGATGAACTGCTTCCTCCACGAGGCATCTGATGATTGAGATAGATCATGAGAAAAGAGGGAAATTTCTAAGGTTCAGGGTTTTGTGTTTTCAAAGTTTTCAAAGTTTGACTCGGGTTTTTCTAGCAACTTCCTTTTCATTCTTCATAGCACACGATACAAACACACACCACAACAAAGGAAAAGCATATGGTTTTAAGAACCATTCTGAGAAACTACGATATAGTGGGACCGAATACAACTCACTAACACTAGTGCTCAAGTGCTACTACTCCTTGGAGTCGGTGTCCTCATCATCCTCATAATCATCATCAACGAAGGCGAAGTCATCCTCATCGGTGAAGAAGTCCATGGCCTGATCCTCCAGAAAGTCATCATCGTCACTAAGATAGGAGTAGGGGTCTCCACAAAGGTCTTCCCCTGCATTCTCCCTATCCTCCAGTTGCATGTCTCTCTCGTGGACAGTCTCCTCCAACTCTGTGATCTTGTGGAGAAGACGGGCAATGATATGCTCCTTCTTTTCGAGCCGACAGCGACGAGACTGGCGATCCTTCACTGGCATGGCAATGGTCTGATCCTTCTTGGCGGTGGTGGCGTACTTGTGGTTGGTGTAGGAGCAGGAATTATCCAACTCCTTCTGCCGGTCATACATCATGAAGCTGAGGTGGTCCAACTGAGTCTTCAGCTCATGGTGATATGGGGCCTCCAGTGGCTATCCCATAACATCATGCCTTGGGTAGAACTCAAAGCAGGTACCCTTGATCTGATTGATACTCTGCCCACACAGACGGGCAATAGCTTCCTGCATGGCCCTGGCAAGTCCATCGAGCCAGTTGTTCTCTCTCAAGGTGAACTGAATTCCCTCTTAGGTGGGGGATTCGATCTTTCCTCGGAGACTGGCAACAACTAGCCATTGCAAATCCTCTCCTTCCTGATCGTTGAGCTGGGCTCCGAAGAAATCGGGGTGCGGATGCTCCAGCATTTCCGACAGTTGGTCCAAGTCACGCTCAAAGATGAGGTCTCATCCATTCCCCAACTGATAAAACTTGCTATACTTCACGTCCATCTATAAGAATATAGGATGAGTAAGTTAGTAGAGTGATCAAGTGTGTCAAATTTTATGGAAGTTTGCAAGAATTTTTGAGGAACATGATTTTTTATGAAATATTCTAAGTGATAAGAATGGGAATAAGTTTTCAAAAATACTCACTTCCTTGGTTTTGAAACTATGTTTTTGATTCAAACATCCATTCTAAACTAGGGTCTCCTATGGTCAGGACTGCTCTAATACCAACTTGTCAACACCCGGATTTTTAATCCCAGATGCCTGTTATGCCATACATCACAATCCCAGGATTACCATTTTTGCAAGACATAACAGATTGGATATCACAGTACATCATCCATTACAAACCATACATAAGGTCTTACACAAATAAAGGATCTCATGATCCAGTCTTAATACAAATCGAGCAGCGGAATAACGTAATGATAACGGTAGCATGGGAGAAGCTCCATCTTCATGGTCACAGGCAATGCTGAGGATGGGAGATGATCCTAGTTGTCATAACCTTCCTGCTGTCCGTCGATAGTCCTCTTCATAGTCTAGCCACGGGAATAGCCAGGGATAAATCCATGAGTACTCTTTAAGTACTCGCAAACTAATACTAACAAGTGAAGTGGTTTTGGGTAAGAAATACTAAGTTCTAGGCTGTTTTTCAAAAAGCCAGATTTATCTCTACTGAGTTCAGAAGAAAAGAAAGCTAATTGAAAGTTTTATAACACCTAAGTGGGAACTTGAATTTCATATCACAACCCTGTTGTGGTCAAGTCAAATCATGAATCATTTCATAAGTCATTTGAAAACATATGACGACGGAACAGTATGGCCACTCCAACTGTCCATAACCGCGGACGCGGCTATTCGAATAGTTTGACACTTTGTAGAGGTGGTACACTTTCACCACAACATTCGATACATCTGTCAGGAACAATCCTGAATTCACCATACTCAGTATGCGGATAATCAATCCTAACCTTTCAATTACACGCCCTAGTATAGGCACCTCTCCTGTGAGTTTGGCCTCCCAACCATGACCAACTGTCATCTTGGGAACTACACAGGTGGACAATCTTCACAAGGTAGCCTCGGCTCAAACCTTGGCCGCAAGGGAACCCATACTAAGGTATATAAATTTCTAGTCAAGCCCTACCCAAATTTCGGGTATTCTGGTTGTACGGTAAAATTGGAATGGTATCGCATCCAGACAACCATCAGTTTTATAAAGGGCTAAGGCTCATGCCTTAACATTTTCATCGTCAAAATCATCTGGTGTTCAAGAACACATGTCAAAACATTTCAGTAGAATGACTCGTCATTCTAAGGATTTCATAACCATTTTCACCAAGAATTCCCATCTAAAGTTGATCAATTTTTATGCTTAGCACTAGCATCTACAAGTGGGGGTAAACACTAATGAGGGGTGGTAAACAAGTGTATCTTATCTAAGTTCAATCTCATGCCTCAGGATGACATCAAGATTATCTAACTTAGGCCAAGTTTTATGCTCTTTATGTTACATGTAAAATAATATTTCTAACCTCTACAAGTCACTAAGTAACCTCTAACAGAAAGCTTTGATAAAGAAATAAAATAACTAAGCTTGCAAATAAAACTAGGATTATGTGTCATCAAGTGGGTAGAACCAAGGCATGCCTAATGCATTGCATAGATCATGTAGTTTTCACAGTTGCAAGTGTTAGCTTTCTCAGTTAGTAGCTTGCTAAGTCAACTTGTATAGTGAGGCTTGCAAGTATAGGCTTGCCTTGTGTAGAGCAGTGGTTGAAGTTCTCCTCGGCTTCTTCCTCATAGTATTATCCTTCTTCCTCGTATCCTTGGTCGATACTAGCGTCTATAAATAAATATGAGGTACACAATCACCAAACAATACTTAACTACTTTTATTTATCACACCAAGGTTTTCAATAGATGATCTAGCATCATCACAAATATTACAATCATCAAAGCACTTGTCTTATTTATTTTATTTTGGAAAAGTAATTTCTACTCATTGAAAAACTACTTAAGATTTAATATTCTCCAACTCAATCATGGGACCATGTTGACACATGTCATCACCACATATTTTAGTACTTGGGAATGTGATTTAAAGTGGTGTCACAATTAACAAGGTTTAACCTTTTTATTTTAATTAATTAAAGTGATTAGAATGGCCTACGGGGCATTATTTTATTGCTTGTCCGATATTTCTGCAAGTAAACCTAGATATTTTTACATATTCTGAAAGGTCTTGTTAAATGTGCCTTTTGAGAGTTGGAATCATCTCAAAAGCTTTTGTGGTTGAATTTTGAAAAATGTTTGAATGCAGAAAAGCTTTTGCCTTGTTACTTTTACCATAGGTAATCTACAGTTCTAAATGGTTTGAATATAATGGTCTTGGATTAAGAATTCTAGTACTTTCCTAAAAAAATTGGTTTCATGCAATTTGGTTTAGTGAATCGAGCTGGGTTGATTTTTTAATCTAGGTACAGAACTAAGTTTGAAACTAAATTAATAAAACTAAATTTGAATTACTAGGTCGCGCGGGAGGTTAACTGGGCCGTCCCACGATGAACAATGCATGCGCGGGTGGGTTTAAGTGGATGACGCCACTAGTCAGCGAGACAGGGGGTGCAAAGTGGTACGGGGTGATCTAGAACGCACGATCACACTCTAATTTCTGACCTATCGTCTCTGTCAGGCAACGCGGCGAGACAGAACCCTAGCGCGGCCAGTGGGGGTCTACGGGGGCTCACCGGGGCTCAGGCGAGGGTCGGCGACGGGGGCGAACAACGAATTCGACGACGGCGAACCTCCTGGTACCAGCGGCTTCTCCTGGGGCGGCTCCAATCAACGGCTCCTTTCTTCCTCCTCCACGGCAGACTCTGGCCAAATTCCGGCGATGTGCTTCTCGCCTTTCTCCGGGATTGAGGTGGGGTGCTTCTGAGAGAGAGGGGAGTGAGATGGTGTGAAGAAATCGAGCGGGGGTGGCCTCTATTTATAGTGCAACGAGGGGACCAAAGGGCACGGGCGGAGCTCGTCCGTGTCATCGGCACAGCGAGCTAAAGGCATGGGCGATGATAGGGGACGGTGTTGTGCTCCCTGGTGAAGCTCAACGGCATGGTTACGCGGCGTGGGGCGGTGCGAGACGGTCGGAACACTGCGATGCTCTGTGTAACTACCTCGGTGAATTACGCTCTTAGTTACAAGCCTGGATGAGCGGAAATGGTTAAAATAGTACGGTGGGGCCCAAATGCCACTCACAGGTAGACCTTTCGGCCGTCCTAACCATTTCCAAACATCGGGACAAGAACGAGCGGCGTAATCGGCAGGCGAAGGGATCAACTACATACACAAATGAGTATGTATGCAAGCCACCATACAACAGTCCTCAGAGCCATTCCATCTAAAAGAAATAGAAATATTGCAACGCCATACGGCAAGATCCAAATATCCTAGATAGATATAATAGTTTAGGATATCTCCTCATACATCAAACATCAGAGTATCAAGCAGAAGCGGAAAACAAGACCCGAGTACGGATAAGAAGCAAATCGGCATAAGATGCCCCATAAATAAACACATCCCGCCCACAGATCTCACGGATCCCCGTTCCCGGAATCTCTACACCGAGTGATTGTTGCCCACATCGTCCGTCTCCTCCACCCAGTATCCGTCTTGCGAGTTTACCTGTTCATCTGAATCAAACAATTTATCGTGTAAGACCCTAGGGGTACTCAGCAAGTCTTTACGCCTCTAAAGGGGACACAACCTGGGGTGACGCAATTGCAGCAAAAGATAATACCTAACAATTCTAGGGATACTCGCTAACCATCCGCCTAACCAAAGATAGACGGATGTCCGTGAATTAATAACAACAGTTATAACAGTAATATTAACAGATCCATCCTCCTCCTCGCTTACCAACGAGGAAGCAGACGAACAACCCCCCCATCCGTTGGCAGTTTTATTATCCATTCCATGAGTGTTGCACTATTTACTAGTCAGATACTTAGTCAAGTTAAAAGCGGTACTTTAGTTATACTTGTCTATGATCGAGAAACTGTGCTCCAAGTCGTCCATAACCGCGAACACGGCTTTCAGAAAGATTTACCCTGTAGGGGTGCACAAATAGCAACACACACTCGATCAACCTCGGAAAAAACCAAATCAAAACCCAACGAGGCATTCACGACAAAGCGATCACAGGATTCAGAAATATTTCAGGGGGCCACCCCATTAAGCTACCCGCAACGAAGTTGGCCGGCTCCGAGACGGACTCAAGGTTTGCGTCAATGGCTGTAAATGTCTGGGAACCCGAAAGTGTGACTGGGCTTGTCGATACCGCGAAAACACTCCGCATCCAAAACAGTACAGGTGCTCCTCGCACAATCTTAAATAAAGCCGTAAAGCATGGCATAAGTACAGGATAGTAATAAAGCCCCAAACTACTTGTGGCCCCAAGAAATAAGAATGAATCAAGCTCTGGCTCAGGAGGGTCCATAGGCCTCCCGGATGTGGATAGTGCGAATAGTCAAGGAACAGGAATCAAGTACTCGGGGTCTTACGGGACACAAGTGAGCATGAAAAACCAAATAGCAGATACTGCTCACCGGTGCCACTTTCATTAGTTCTCCCATTACTACTCAGGTTAAGTTGTTTAGGTACCTCGTTATCCATCAGACACTCACATACCCTACACATGCTGTTCTACGACCCGCATGGCTCAAACAACTCCTGTAGTAATGGCTCATGGGATGGAGGAACAAGCTTCGGTGGGGTTTAAAAGTAAAAGCTATGCAGTACTTGGGATTCAGTTTAATGCAATCACGACTCAATGATGCAAGAATAAGATAGAGGCAATAGGTACTAGATGTATGCAAGCATGTGGTAGTGCTTGCCTGGCAGCTCAGTTGAAGCGAGAGAAGGATCTGGGTAGTGCTCCTGGGTTTCTTGATATATCCCCTGCTCAGCGTCTATTCGAAGAAGAACCAAACAAACAAGGGCCAACATAAATAAAGTGCACAAGCATATGAATTAGAATGCGACAAGCAACAATCATGCCGTGATGAATGATGCACAATTTGCATGGCAATAAGGTAGCATGGCATGGGTGAGGTGAGGAATACAAGAAATAAGCATTTTATTGAGTTTTAGTCACATTTTATCCTCAAATAAGTTGCTGTATACTTTATATTTATATGATGCATGCTGCAATTCAGAACATGGAATGCATAGATAGAACGGGCTCGTCGCGCTGATCGATTTAGACATATTATTTGTCAAATTCGGAGTTATAAAACCAAAGTTATTAATTAATTAAGGCAAAGGGCATTTTATTGTAATTTTGATCAACTCAAAAATTAAAGTGTGCAAAATATATTTTGAATGGAAGATTTGAATTCCTCACATTTTTCTGATTTCAAAACATATATTACAGGTTTAATTTGGAATTATAAATTAAAAGTTATTAATTTTCTAGATTTAAAATCATATTGAACATATTCTTAAATTATTTTTATTAACAGAAAAAGTTCACAGACTTTTCACACCGAGGCCTGAATGACCCTAGCCGCTGACGTGTGGGCCAGCGCTGAGTCAGCGGCAGCTGACGCAGCGGCCGCGTGGGACTTTTCTCACAACGGGGCAATGTACCCATAGGCACCGACGTGTGGGCCAGCGGCTGCGGGTCCACCTAACGCGCAGGCCAACGGGGTGGCGACAGCTGGCCGGGGAGGGACCTGTGCGTGCTTGACCCAGACCTGGAGGGGGTTTACTGCAAAAGGCCAGATCGGATCGGACAAAACTGAAGTTTTCAGAGGTAAAACAGCCAGCTTGTCCGGTTTTCCAGCGACGATGACGAGCAAACCGTCGGAATTTTTGCGACGCTGCAAAAACAAAAGTTGTAGAGCCAACATCAGACTACAACTTTGGTTTTTGGATCTTCGCCAACGGAGGTCCGCAGCGGACGGGGCAAAGGGATGAACAGAGGAGATCTCGCGGTTTAAAAACTGACGGTAAAATTGCAGAAACGGGCTGAGATCAGGCTGGTTTGCGACGACGATTGCGACCGAACGGCTGCGAATTTCGCCCTGCCGTAAAAAGTAGAGTTGAAGAGGATTGCTCGGGCTACAACTTTGGTTAAGCAAGATCGCACGGAGGCGGACCACATCGCCCGGAAAACATAAAGGAACAGAGGGGTGCGCCAAGCTCCGCGGCTGCTGGTCAGAGCGCGGCGCGCGGCGGCGAGCGCACACAGCGGCGAGCGGAAGCGAGCGGCAAGGGGCTGGTAGGCAGAGAGGGGTGGGGAACTCACCTGGGACCGATTCCCAGCCGAGCTAGGCGGAACGGCCAGAAGGGAAGGCTCGACGAGGCCAAGGCCGGCGCGGCGATGGCGTGGGTGCGAGCAACGTCCTAGACCTGCTCCTCCTCGCTCCGGTTCCGAGCAGCTTCACCGGGTCCAAGCACAGCTTCGGGACAAGGTTGTCTGGTGACGACGGCATCGGGAAACGACGAGGATGGACATGGGCTAGGCAGGAGCACCCATGGCGGCTAGGGTTTTGGCAGGGGAAGGAAGGAAGAGTTGCAGATCGTCCATGATGAGGGAGTGGTTGGGAGGATGGGTATGAAGGGGAAAGCGTGTTTGTCGCTGTCGCTTTATGGACAGAGCGAGGGGAGCCCGAGAGAAAAGATCACGAGGGAGAGGGGAGGTGCACGCGGGGTGCATGAGGTACCTGGGTCACGTGCGCGGCGAGGAAGAAACACAGTGGTTGCTCACTGTCCATCGGGTGGAGTCGGAACAGATGCCAGACAAGGGGAGGGGTTGGGCCAGGCTCAGCTGGACCAGGCCAAAGCAGCTAGGGGGTGGTCTTACCGTGGAAAGAGAGAGGAAGACGCCAGGGAGAGACCAGGAGGGTGGCTTCGGTCTACCAGGTTCAGGTTGAGCAACGATCAAAAGTGGTACAGGGAAGGACGCGAGTTTAACCGGCTGGGATTTTGATCGATGGCTTGATGAGCACCTAGCTTGGTAGGGATATGGGGTGTCTGCACGTGAGGTTGGAGAGGCGTGTAAACAGATTTGGGTGTAGTGTGTATAGATGTGGGTGTATGTGTGTATATGTACACGTGATAGGATTTTGAAATAAAAAGGGACTGGAGTTTTATATAGTCCAAACTAGACTAGATGAGACTGGTTTTAGGCCAAAACTTTAGACGAACTTAGTGTCAACTTTTACTTTTAGTCAAACAAGAAAACCTGTTATAATTTTTAAACGGTCCAAAAAAAATGTGACTAGATAAAAGGCTTATTACCACATGTGACATGCAATATTAAGCATGCAAGAGAAAAAAGAAAGGAGGGAGATAGAGAGATATGGAGTTTGGTGTCTATATTTCATGTGACATGAAATAATGGTACCCCCACATAGAGGATGATTTTACAAACAAAGGAAGGGATTATTTTCCTTTTTCATGATACATTTGGAATAATGGGCATGTTTGAATCAAGGGAGAAATTATAATGGGTGTGTATTCCCCTTTATTTCATATGACCACCTTGCATTCAAATAAGCCCATAATTCAATAGAACCATATAAAGGAAAACAAATGGACACTACCTCCACTTAGCCATGCAAGGATGGTCATGTAGGCTCCCATACTACATATTATGAAAATAATATGGGACCATGTATGGAGGCATGTAGCTCAAAGATAAGGATCCATACCCCCTAGTAATGAGCTTGAGTTTAAAAACAAAATAAGATGCAAATGCTCACCTTAAATGGGATGGTAGGATTATAAGGTGGTGGAAGGAAGGTGGTGGAGTTGTAAGAGATATGCCCACAACTCAACTTGGGCATGACGCAATTTATCAAGAAGCAACTACAATTCATCAAGAGACAAATACAAGTAATATAAATGCATATGTGAGAAGAACCAAATTAAAAGGGGTTTTATATGATGCTCAAATGCAATGTGGCATGATGACATGAGCATGATATAATGATGATGCAACAATTATATGTAGGAAGTAGCACTTATATAGACTAGGCTAGCAGCATTGCAATTGTTAGACAATTGGGATGCTACACTCTGGGTGGGTCCGACGGCTATTTTAATGGCGCACGGCCTCTCCTGGTCACGTTGCGACGAACGGGCGTGTCTACGGGGTTTCTGGGATGGTGGTGATTGTTCTCGCACGCGGCAAGGGGGGCGTGCGATCGGTGGGCGTGTGTCGCCGGTGGCGCTCTGGCGCGCTCTCGGCACACTCGCAGAGAGGCTGGGCACGAGCGTTCCTTGTGGTCCAGTGGCTGGCAAGGCTCGAGGATTGGACAGGGGGTGGCGGTGGACGGTGGAGTTCCTGGTAGACAAGGTTGGCGAGGCTAGAGCTGCTCCTAGCTAGCTGGCGACATTGGGGTGGCAAGGGTGCTCTCGGCATTCTTGCCATTGATGGTGTGGTCGGTTTTATAATGAGCTAGAGGGGTTAATTTAGTTGGATGATCTACTAAGGGTGTAGTGTGACCTAGATAGGGAACAAGTTAGGCACAAATCACTGCTCATAATAGTGTTTGATGTTTGTTTGTTTTGTGTCTGCAAGGCGTTTGATGAAATGGCCGAAAGAGATTCAAATTTGAATTTTTGATTCAAACTTTGTGGGTGTACTAGTTACATACTAGGGAGTCTCCGGATAGTTACAAAGGTCAAGGTGAATTGGTTTGGTTGGGTTTTGAGAATTGGTGATCTTCACATATGTTATAGATTCAATTTTGAATTTTCATTTGAATCAAGTTGCCAAATGTTTCTGTCAGTTTGAAAGGTGTTCTTGGGTTCACTTTTACTTGGTATAGCAAGGGGTGAAAATAAATGGAAATGTTTCTCTTTGAAATCTTGGACTAGAAACACTCAAAGTGGCCTAGTGAGCAAGATTGGCAAAAATGACCATTTGCTTATTTGGGTTGTTTTTGAATTTCTCTTGATTTGTTTCCTCTTGGATTTGATTTAGATGATGTTGTCTTCATCTTTAAACCATTCCTTGCTATTTAGATCAATCACACGAGTCGATTCATGCATTCATACAATCATCACATCCACACATGCATTCATATTGATTTGATTAACAAAAGTTTTTGTTAACCCTAATTTTGGTGACTGGAATTTGATAATCATTGTTCATTATTTTTGGGATGTTACAGCCTCTATGAGAAGCTTAAGGGAGATGCCGGAGGACTAGGATCCGTCGGCATCTCACTCAAGCTGGCCGTTGTGTTGTCCCTGCTCTCGCACACCATATTCTTTGCAGTTGATAACTTCACAAGGATGCCTATTTATAGATTAAGTAGCACAATATGTTGGAGATATGCCCAGAGGCAATAATAAATGTAGTTATTATGATATCTTTGTGTTTATGATAAATATTTACGTACATGCTATAATAATATTAACCAGAAACATTAATACTTGTGTGATTTGTAAACTTGTTAGAGTCCCTAGTATAGCCTCTTTATAATACTAGCTTGTTGGTTGATAGATGATCATGGTTTCCTGATCATGAACATTGATATGT
This sequence comes from Avena sativa, assembly GCA_916181665.1. Taxonomy (NCBI): domain Eukaryota; kingdom Viridiplantae; phylum Streptophyta; class Magnoliopsida; order Poales; family Poaceae; genus Avena; species Avena sativa. The sequence continues at coordinate 207,130,358 of OV702296.1, forward strand.
TATTAACAACAAGATCATATCATTAGGAGAATGGTGTGATGGACATACTCCTATAGATAAGCGTAGCATAAAGATCAAGTCATTTCATTAGTTCATTTGCAATAAGCTTTCTGATACATAGTAACATAATTCCTTCGACCATGAGATCATGCTAGTCACCATCACCGCATGGATACTTTGATGACTTCAAACATCACACCGTAACTAGGTGGTTATAAAGGTGACATTGAGTGTTCGGAAAGTATGTGTTGAGGCACATGGATCAAGAGTGGGATTTGTCCATCCATATGACGGATAGATATACTCTGGGCCCTCTCGGTGGAATGCCATCCAATTGTCTTGCAAGCATGTGACTGGCTCACAAGGGATCACATATCACAGGAGCGAGTAAATAGTACTTATCGGTAACGAGGTTGAACTAGGTATGCAGAGATACCGACGATCGGACCTCGGATAAGTAAACTATCATGAGACAAAGGGAAATTGGTATCATATGTAAATGGTTCATTCGATCACGAAGTAATTGTAGATTTATGTATGAGCCATATCAATTTCCAGATTCCCCTATTGGTTATTGATCGGAGAAGAGTGTCGATCATGTCCGCATAATTCACGAACTGTAGGGAGACACACTTAAGTATTTGATGTTGTTTAGTAGATATGGAATGTAAGTAGGGAGACCGAACTCGGATGGGATCCGGAATATCACTAGGATATCCGGAATGGTCCGGAGAATAAGATTCATATAAGGAAAGTCCAATTCCAGAGTTCAGGAATGATTCCGGTGTTTTCATCGGAATGTTCTAGAAGGGTCTAAAAGGTTCACCGGACCGGAAGGGGAAGGGTACATTAATGTTTCATGACTAAGTGGAATGATTGCATCATGTCCTAGGTCACTTGGCTAGGCGTTTAGAATAAAGAATTTAAACTCCAAAATTGAAAGTCAAAAGGCATGTTTGAAAAGTCAAACTGGGACAATGTTTCCTGGTGGAGGAAGGAGAGAATCCTTCTCTCCCTCCACCATGCGCCTAGTAGGAGAGGGAGTTGGGATAGGATTCAGACTCCCCTCTCCCAAGTTGCCCCTCCCTCTCATAAATAGAGGGGAGGGGGTGCCCCCCAAGACTACAAGCCCCACCCCTCCAAGCCGCCACCGGTTCCACCTCCTCCTCTCTGGTGTCTAAACCCTAGATCGCCTGGGAAACCCTATTTATCCACCATAACCCGCTCCGGCTTAGGCAAAGCCATGCGGGATCTTCCCTCTACTTCCGACACCATGTTGTCGTGCTACCGGAATCACGAGGAGAGAACTACAACCTCCGCTTCCTGCTGGAACAAGGGAGAGGAAGGCCTTCATTGAGTACCAAACATGTGACCGACTGCGGAAGTGCTGCCAGAATGCAGCACCGGAAGGATCGTCTATGCGATCTTGAGATCGGCAAGTGAATGACTACATCACCCACGAGAATCCAATCCCGTAACCGCTTTGGAATCTTCGAGGGTGAGTTCCCCATCGACTCATTGCTACAATCTAGTAGATAGTTCTTGTCTTGTGTGTGTTCATGCGATAGAGTTTTTTTGTTTTCCATGCTATGAACCCATATAGTGGTATCAGAGCCGTGTCTATATGTAGATCTGTTGCACGAGTAGAACACAATGGTCATTGTGGGCGTTGATGCTTTTGTTGTTGATTGCTTCTTGTGTACTTTGCATCTTGTGGGATGGTGGGATGAATCGGCCTAGGCTAACCTTACATGACATCGTTCATGAGACTTTCTCCACGTTTGACATTCAACTTGTATTGCATAAGTGGCTTTGCGGGTGCCTGTTTCTCCCAACATAGTGAAGATTCAATTTGCAACGGGTGATTGAAAATACTAGTATCAACGTTGTGGTTCTTGTTCATAATTTAGAACGGTATTGAAAGCACCGAACCACGTAAAACATGCAAAGAAAATTAGAGGCGTCTAACTTTGTTTTGCAGGGGTGTGTTGTGATGTGATATGGCCATGATTGTAATTATATGAGATGTATGCAATGTTCCTTATTGTAAGTCGACAACCGACAGGAGCCTTATGGTTATCTTATAATTTCGTTAAGACATGTGTGTCTATTATTCAAAGTAGTTGTAATAGTTGATGATGGTGGACGACAACCATGGAGTGGCGCCATTGACCTTGACGCCACGCCGGTGATGATGGAGATCATGTTCGTTCTTGAAGATGGAGATCAGAAGCACAAGAAGAAAGGCCATATCATATCACATATTATGAATTGGATGTGATATTAGTCCTTTTATGCATCTTGTATTGCTTAGATCGCGACGATAGCATTATAAAATGATTCCTCTCACAAATTATCAAGTAAAGTGTTCGCCCTTAGTTAGCACCGTTAGCAAGAATCGTTGTTTCGAAGCACCACATGATGATCGGGTGTGATAGAATCAACGTTTTCATATAACGGGAGCAAGCCAGATTTGCTCATGCAGAAACTAAGGTTAAACTTGACGAGCCTAGCATGTACAGACATGGTCTCGGAACACGGATCACCGAAAGGTAAAACATGAGTCATATAGGAGATATGATGAACATGATGATTGTTCGCCTTCGAAATTACATCATATCTCGTGATGATCGGATTTGATGTAGTGGATTTGGTTCGTGTGATCACTAAAACAATGCGAGGGATATTGTTTTGAGTGGGAGTTTAGCTTGATTAATGTAACTATTAATTAGAACTCAGTTTGTCATAAACTTAGTCTAAACTATTGCAAATATGTTGTAGATCAATGGCGATCCCTGCCATCAATTTTAATGTGTTCCTAGAGAAAGAAAAGTTGAAAAACAATGGTAGCAACTTTGCGGATTGGTTCCGCAACTTGAGGATTGTCCTCAATGCTAGTAATTTCACCTATGTGATGGATGCACCGCTGGGTGAGCCACCTGCAGCTGATGCTACCGATGAGGTGAAGAATTTTTTCCCTACTAGGAAGAATCAGTACTCCATAGTTCAGTGTGCTATCTTCTATCGTTTAGAATCGGAGCTTCAGAAAAGGTTTGAGAACTTTGACCCACATGATATTGTTCTTGAACTCAAAATGATATTTGAGTCTCACGCGGCAGTTGAGAGTTATGAGGCTTTTGAAAAGTTTTTTAACTGCAAGATGGAAGAGGGCAGCTCCATCAGTGAGCATGTTCTTAAGATGTCTGGGTACGCAAGTAAGCTCCAAAGCTTGGGTATAGTGATTCATAATGCTTTGGGGATTCACCGTGTCCTCAAATCAGTACCACCAAGTTACAAGAACCTTGTGATGAACTACAACATGCAAAACATGGATAAGTCGTTGCCTGAACTCTTCTCGATGTTAAAGTCTGTGGAAGTGGAGATCAAGAAAGAGCACCAAGTGTTGATGGTCAATAAGACCACCAATTTCAAAAGGAAAGGAAAGTCCAAGAAAAAGGGAAACTTCAAGAAGGTCGGTAAGAAAGTTACCGCGCCGATGAAGAAGACCAAGGCTGGGCCTAAGACGGATACTGAGTGCTTTTACTGCAAGGGAGAAGTTCATTGGAAGCGGAATTGCCCTAAGTACTTGGAGGATTTGAAGAACGACAAGATCAATAAGAAAGGTATATTCGATATACATGTTATTGATGTGTATCTTTCTAGTAATCATAGTAGTGCCTGGGTATTTGATGCTGGTTCAGTTGCTCACATTTGTAACTCGAATCAGGTGCTGCAGAATAAATGAAGACTAGCGAAAGATGAGGTGACGATGCGCGTTGGAAACGGATCAAAGGTTGATGTGGTCGCGGTCGGCACGCTCCCTCTTCATCTACCATCGGGATTAGTTTTATACTTAAATAATTGTTATTTGGTGCCTGCGTTGAGCATGAACATTATATCTAGATCATGTTTATTGTAAGACGGTTACTTGTTTAAGTCTGAGAATAATGGTTGTTCAATCTATATGAGTAATATCTTTTATGGTCATGCACCTTTGATAGATGGTCTATTCTTATTGAATCTCGATTTTAGTGATACACATGTTCATAATATAGAAGCTAAACGTTTGAAATTAAGCGATAACTCAACCTATATGTGGCACTGTCGTCTTGGTCACATTGGAGTGAAACGTATGAAGAAACTCCATTCCGATGGACGTCTTGAATCACTTGATTTCGAATCACTTGAAAGATGCGAAGCATGTATGATGGGTAAAATGACTAAGACTCCATTTTCTGGGATGATGGAGCGAGCTACGGACTTGTTGGAAATCATACATACCGATGTGTGTGGTCCAATGAGTGTAACGTCGCGCGGTGGTTATCGTTATGTTCTTACTTTCACGGATGACTTGAGTAGATATGGGTATATCTATTTCATGAAACATAAGTCCGAAACTTTCAAGAAGTTTAAGGAATTTCAAAGTGAAGTAGAGAATCAACGTAACAAGAAGATTAAGTTTCTACGATCTGATCGTGGAGGTGAATATCTGAGTTACAAGTTTGGCGAGCATTTGAAAAAATGAGGAATACTTTCACAATTGACACCGCCGGGAACACCACAACGTAATGGTGTGTCCAAACATCGTAATCGAACTCTCTTAGATATGGTTCATTCTATGATGTCACTTATAGATTTACTGCTATCATTTTGGGGTTATGCATTAGAAACAACCGCATTCACTTTAAATAGGGCACCATCTAAATCCGTTGAAACGGCACCGTATGAATTATGGTTTGGGAAGAAACCTAAATTGTTGTTCCTTAAATTTTGGGGTTGCAAAGCTTATGTAAAGAAGTTACAGCCCGACAAGCTTGAACCCAAAGCAGAAAATGCGTCTTCATAGGATACCCGAATGAAACTATTGGGTATAACTTCTATCATAGATCCGAAGGAAAAATCTTTGTTGCCAGGAATGGATCCTTTCTAGAGAACGAGTTTCTCTCGAAAGAAGTGACTAGAAGGAAAGTAGAACTCAACGAGGTTGTTGAACCTTCTCTCGGATTTGAGAGTAGCGCAACATCGGAAGTAGATCATGTGGCGCCTACACCAATAAGAGAGGAATCTAATGATGGTGATCATGAAACTTCGGTTGAAGTTACTACTGAACCTCGCAGGTCGACAAGGACTCGTACCACTCCTAATTGGTATGATCCCGTTATGAGTGTCATGCTGGTAGACAACACCGATGACCCTGCAACATATGAGGAAGCCATGATGAGCCCAGATTCCAATAAATGGCAAGAAGCCATGAAATATGAGATTGGATCCATGTACGGAAACCAAGTATGGACTTTGGTGGACTTACCGGATGGCCGAAAGACTGTCGAGAACAAATGGATTTTCAAGAAGAAAACAGATGTTGATGGTAATGTAACCGTCTATAAAGCTCTACTTGTCGCGAAAGGTTTCCGACAAATTCAAGGAGTTGACTACGATGAGACTTTCTCACCAGTAGTGAAGCTAAAGTCTGTGAGGATTTTGTTAGCAATCGCTGCATACTATGATTATGAGATATGGCAGATGGATGTCAAAACGGCATTCCTCAATGGAGACATTGATGAAGAGTTGTATATGGTACAACCTAAAGGTTTTGTCGATCCTAAAGATTCTAACAAGCTATGCAAACTTTAATGATCCATTTATGGATTGAAGCAAGCATCCCGAAGTTGGAATCAACATTTTGATAAGGTGATCAAAAGTTTTAGTTTTTACTAACTTATGGAGAAGCTTGTATTTACAATAAAGTGAGTGGGAGCTCTGTAGCATTCCTAGTACTATATGTGGACGACATATTGTTGATTGGGAATGATGTAGACCTTCTTAAAAGTGTCAAGGATTATTTGAATAATAGTTTTTCAATGAAAGATCTTGGTGAAGCAGCTTACATATTAGGCATAAAGATTTATAGAGATAGATCGAGACGCCTAATATCATTGTCACAGAGTACATATTTGGACAAAGTTCTAAAGAGGTTTGGAATGGAATATAGCAAGAAAGGGTTCTTGCCCATGTTGCCAAATACGACCTTGAGTAAAACTCAAAGTCCTGCTACGGCAGAAGATATAAAAAGAATGAGTAAGACTCCCTATGCCTCAGCCATAGGATCTATCATGTATGCCATGCTATGTACTAGACCCGACATTGCATATGATGTTAGTTTAAGTAGAATATATCAAAGTGATCCAGGAGTGGATCATTGGACAGTGGTCAAAAGCATCCTTAAGTACTTGAGAAGAACTAAGGATATGGTTCTTTCTTATGGAGGTGGTAAACAACTCGTTGTTAATGCTTACACCGATGCTAGTTGGAACACCGATCCGGATGATTCTAAATCTCAATCTGGATACATATTTACTTTGAATGGTGCAGCAGTAAGCTGGAGGAGTGCAAAGCAAAGCGCTGTGGCGAGATCTTCAATTGAATCGGAATACATAGCTGCTTCGGAGGCTTCACAAGAGGCGATATGGATGAAAGAGTTCATTACAGAGCTCGGTGTGGTTCCTAGTGCGCTGGACCCAATGTCTATATATTGCAATAACATGGGAGCCATAGCCAATGTGGAAGAACCAAGGTCACACAAGAAGCTGAAGCATATCAAGCTACGTTTTCATGCTATTCGAGAGCATGTCCAAGATGGTGACATAAAGATTTGCAAAGTACACATAGATCTGAATGTGGCGGATCCGTTGACTAAACCTCTCCCGAGGGCAACGCATGACCAGCACCAAACCGCCATGGGTGTTCGGTATATTACCATGTAATCTAGATTAGTTGACTCTAGTGCAAGTGGGACACTGTTGGAGATATGCCCTAGAGTCAATAATAAATGTAGTTATTATTATATCTTTGTGTTTATGATAAATGTTTACATTCATGCTATAATAGTATTAACCGGAAACATTAATACTTGTGTGATTTGTAAACTTTTAGAGTCCCTAGTATAGCCTCTTTATAAAACTAGCTTGTTGGTTGATAGATGATCATGGTTTCCTGATCATGAACATTGATATGTTATTAACAACAAGATCATATCATTAGGAGAATGGTGTGATGGACATACTCCTATAGATAAGTGTAGCATAAAGATCAAGTCATTTCATTAGTTCATTTGCAATAAGCTTTCTGATACATAGTAACCTAATTCCTTCGACCATGAGATCATGCTAGTCACCATCACCGGATGGATACTTTGATGACTTCAAACATCACACCGTAACTGGGTGGTTATAAAGGTGGCATTGAGTGTTCGGAAAGTATGTGTTGAGGCACATGGATCAAGAGTGGGATTTGTCAATCCATATGACGGATAGATATACTCTGGGCCCTCTCGGTGGAATGCCATCCAATTGTCTTGCAAGCATGTGACTGGCTCACAAGGGATCACATGTCACAGGAGCGAGTAAATAGTACTTATCGGTAACGAGGTTGAACTAGGTATGCAGAGATACCGACGATCAGACCTCGAATAAGTAAACTATTGTGAGACAAAGGGAAATTGGTATCGTATGTAAATGGTTCATTCGATCACAAAGTAATCGTAGAAATATGTGGGAGCCATATGAATTTCTAGATTCCTCTATTGGTTATTGATCGGAGAAGAGTCTCGATCATGTCCGCATAATTCATGGACCATAGGGAGACACACTTAAGGATTCGATGTTGTTTAGTAGATATGGAATGTAAGTAGGGAGACCAAATGTTGTTTGGAGTCTCGGATGGGATGCGGGATATCACGAGGAGATCTGGAATGGTCCGGAGAATAAGATTCATATAAGGAAAGTCCAATTCCGGAGTTCGGTAATGATTCCGGTGTTTTCATCGGAATGTTCTAGAAGGGTCTAGAAGGTTCACCGGACCGGAAGGGGAAGGGTACATGAATGTGTCATGACTAAGTGGAATGATTGCATCATGTCCTAGGTCACTTGGCTAGGCATTTAAAAGAAAGAAATTAAACTCTAAAATTAAAAGTCAAAAGGCAAGTTTGAAAAGTCAAACTGGGACAATGTTTCCTGGTGGAGGAAGGAGAGAATCCTTCTCTCCCTCCACCATGCTCCTAGTAGGAGAGGGAGTTGGGATAGGATTCAAACTCCCCTCTCCGAAACTGCCCCTACCTTTCATAAATAGAGGGGAGGGGTGCCCCCCAAGACTACAAGCCCCACCCCTCCAAGCCGCGCTAGCCGCGCTGCTGCCGCCGTGCGCCGCCGCCCTAGACGCCGCCGGTTCCACCTCCTCCTCTCCGGTGTCTAAACCCTAGATTATCGGGAAACCCTATTTCTCCACCATAACCTGCTGCAGCTTAGGCAAAGCCCTGCGGGATCTTCCCTCTACTTCCGACACCACGTCGTCGTGCTGCCAGAATCGCGAGGAGAGAACTACAACCTCCGCTGCCTGCTAGAACAAGGGAGAGGAAGGCCTTCATCGAGTACCAAACGTGTGACCGACTGTGGAAGCGCTGCCGAAACACAGCGCCGGAAGGATCGTCTACGCGATCTTGAGATCGGCAAGTGAACGACTACATCACCCACGTGAATCCAATCTCTTTAACCGCTTTTGAATCTTTGAGGGTGGGTTCCCCATCGACTCGTTGCTACAATCTAGTAGATAGATCTTGGCTTATGTGTGTTCACGCGGTAGAATTTTTTTGTTTTCCATTCTACGAACCCCTACAAACATAGTGTCGACACTCACGACATAATGTCGACACTCACTCATGTCATTAGTGCTTCTACCCACCGAAATAGTGTCTCCACTCACTATCATAGTGTCGCCACTCACTGAAATAGTGTCTCCACCCACCAACATAGTGTCTCCACTAACCGAAATAGTGTCGCCACTCACTAGCATAGTGTCGCCACTAATGTTTTGTCCCACTTGGTGTCTGCAACCAGGACTAAAGGTTCATATTTAGTCCCGAATAGACACACCATCCGGTACTAAATATGATCGCACCAGCCCCAGCCTGTCGCAACCCCTTAAGTCTCGGTTGGTTTCTCCAACCGGTACTAAAGATGGACCTTTCCCTCTGTTTCCCGCCATGTTTTTATGGCTTTCGGTCCAAATGACTGATATTATGTGTAGAATTGTGGCATATTTTGTGATACTGTGCCCATATTATGCATGCATGTGGACCTTGGGATGGATAACAATGTTGCAGGAGGAAGTTTACCTTTTCGTCGCACGAAAAAGCCATTTTCCATTTTCCGAGCGCAAAAAACGAGTCGTTTTGTGAAGCAACCACCAATTTTTTTTTCAGAATGCTACCATCCCATTTTTCTAAAATACTAGACCACCTTACATGGACGATCTCCCAACCGGAAGATCTCAAACCTTTCCATCCTTCCCGGGTGAAAAAGATAAATGACTGCCGAATTAGTAGGAAGTGGGTCCGGTTTGAACTACAGGTACATGATATAACGCCGGTGAGTTTTTGAAAAATCATTTTTAGACTCACAATATGTTGTTTCTTCAGAGATCTGATGCAAGTTCTGACGAGGCTCGTCCCCTATCTTCATGCACGCCGTTTTGACCTTAGTTCGAAACGTGAAAAATTAGAAACGGGCATAAAAATTCAAAAACGGTTTGAACAATGTAAATCCTTCGTGTGGTGTCATATTATCTGACATAGTTGCAAGTAAAAATAACAAACTAGGTATATTTATTATGTCTGAAAAAACCTTCGCAGAATGATCTACCATCTTCGAGGTTTCATGGTTTTCGGTCCAAATGACTAAAGTTATGTGCAGAATCATGACATAGTTTGTGATACTGTGCCCATATTACGCATGCATATGGACCTTGGGATGGAGAACATTATTGCAGGAGGAAGTTTTCCTTTTCGTCGCACGGAAAAGCCATTTTCCGTTTTTCGAGCGCAAAAAACGGGTCGTTTTGTGAAGCAACCACCAAAATGTTATTTCAGAATGCTACGATCCCATTGTTCTAAAATACTAGACCACCTTACACGGATGACCTCCCAACCCGCAGATCTCAAATCTTTCTGTCCTTCCTAGGTGAAAAAGACAAATGTCTACTGAATCGGTAGGAAGTGGGTCCGGTTTGAACTACAGGTACATGATCTAACACCCGTGATTTTTGAAAAAATCATTTTTAGACTCACAATATGTTGTTTCTTCAGAGATCCAATGCAAGTTCTAATGAGCCTCATCCCCTATCTTCATGCACGCCGTTTTGACCTTAGTTCAAAACGGGAAAAATGCGAAACGGGCATAAGAAATTCAAAAACGGTCCAAACAATATAAATCCTTCGTGTGGTGTCATATTAGCTGACATAGTTGCAACCAAAAATACCAAACTTAGTATATTTATTATGTCTCGAAAAACCTTCACTAAATTACCTCTCATGTTCGAGGTTTCATGGCTTTCGGTCCAAATGACCGATGTTATGTGCAGAATCGCAGCATAGTTTGTGACACTCTACCCACTATATGCATGAATGTGGACTTTGGGATTGAGAACAATTTGCACAAGGAAGTTTTCTTTTTCGTCGCAAGGAAAAGCCATTTTCCATTTTCCGAGCGCGAAAAACGGGTCATTTTATGAAGCAACCACCAAAATGCTGTTTCAGAATCCTACCATCCCATTTTTATAAAATGCTAGACCACCTTACATGGACGATCTCTCAACAGGGAGATCTCAAACCTTTATGTCCTTCCCAGGTGAAAAAATACAAATGTCTACCGAATCAGTAGGAAGTGGGTCTAGTTTGAACTACATGTGCATGATATAACGCCCGTGATTTTCTGAAAAAATCATTTTTAGACTCACAATATGTTGTTTCTTTAGAGATCCAATGTAAGTTCTAACGAGGCTCGTCCCCTATCTTCATGCACGCCGTTTTGACCTTAGTTCGAAACGGGAAAATTCGAAACATGCATAACAAATTCAAAAACGGTTCAAACAATGTAAATCCTTCGTGTGGTGTCATATTATCTGACATAGTTGCAAGGAAAAATACCAAACTTGGTATATTGATTATGTCTCAAAAAACCTTCACAAAATGACCTGTCATGTTCGAGGTTTCATGGCTTTTGGTCCAAATGACCGATGTTGTATGCAGAAGTGCGGCATAGTTTGTGATACTATGCCCATATTTTGCATGCATCTGGACCTTGGGATAGAGAACGATGTTGCAGGAGGAAGTTTTCCTTTTCATCGCACGAAAAAACCATTTTCCATTTTCCGAGTGCAAAAAATGGGTCGTTTTGTGAAGAAACCACCAAAATGCTGTTTTAGAACGCTACCATCCCATTGTTCTAAAATACTAGACCAACTTACATGGACGATCTCCCAACCGAGAGATCTCAAACCTTTCTGTCCTTCCTGGGTGAAAAGGACAAATGTGTGCCGAATCGGGAGGAAGTGGGTCTGGTTTGAACTGCAGGTACATGATATAATGCTCGTGATTTTTAGAAAAAATCATTTTTAGACTCATAATATGTTGTTTCTTCAGCGATCCAATGCAAGTTATAATGAGTCCGGTCCCTATCTTCATGCACGCCATTTTGACCTTAGTTCGAAACGGGCATAATAAATTCAAAAACGGTCCTAACAATGTAAATCCTTCGCGTGATGTCATATTATCTAACATAGTTGCAAGGAGAAATACCAAACTTGGTATATTGATTATGTCTCAAAAAACCTTCACAAAATGACCTATCATGTTCGAGGTTTCACGGCTTTCGGTCCAAAAGACCGATATTATGTGCAGAATCGCGGCATAGTTTGTGATACTGTGCCCATATTATGCATGCATGTGGACCTTGGGATGGAGAACAATGTTGAGGGAGGAAGTTTTCCTTTTTATCACACGGAAAATCCATTTTCCATTTTCTGAGCACAAAAAACGGGTCGTTTTGTGAAGCAACCACCAAATGCTATTTCAGAATGCTACCATCCCATTTCTCTAAAGTACTATAGCACCTTACATGGACGATCTCCCAACCAGGTGATCTCAAACATTTTTGTCCTTTCCGGGTGAAAAAAAATAAATGTCTACCAAATCGGCAGGAAGTGGATCCGGTTTGAACTACATGTACATGATCTAACGCCCATGAGTTTTTGAAAAAATCATTTTTAGACTCACAATATGTTGTTTATTCAGAGATCCAATGCAAGTTCTAACGAGGCTCGTCCCCTATATTCATGCACGCCGTTTTGACCTTAGTTCAAAAAGGGGAAATTCGAGACGGGCATACGAAATTCAAAAAAAAAGAAAATGGTTTCGAATTAGTTATTCAAATTTAAACACATTTTATGTTAAAAGTTTTGAAGATTCCAAAATAATATGCAAAAAAATATTAGTTAAGTTATTTTTAATTTAAAATGGTTAACAGTTTAAATAGTTTCATTAATTATTTTAAAAAATAGAAAATATGTTTTGAATTAGTTATTCAAATTCAATAACTTTTTATGTTTAAAGTTTTCTAAGATTCCAAAATAATATGCAAAACATATTAGTTAAGTAATTTTTAATTTAAAATGGTTAATAGTTTAAATAGTTACATTAATTATTTTAAAAAACAGAAAACGGTTTTGAATTAGTTATTCAAATTCAAACACTTTTTATGTTTAAAGTTTTCTAAGATTCCAAATTATTTATCATTTAAAAACCATTACAAATTTAAACTCCTAAATAAAAAATAAGGCGGGAACATGGAGAGAAAAGTTGAAAAAACTTTGAAAACAGGCCCTTTAGTCCCGGTTTGTGGTTCCAACCGGGACTAAAGGCCCCTGTGCGCGCTGTTTATGGCCAGCCCAAAATTTGTCTTTAGTCTCGGTTGGTGGCTTCAACCGGGACTAAAGGGTGAAGCATACGTCCTGGTTGGAGCCACCAACCGGGTCAAATGACCCTTTAGTCCCGGTTGATAGCTCCAACCAGGACATATGCTCATTCCCTTATAAGCGCGCGCCCGTTCCTCTCCTTCCCCCATCTCATTTCTCTGCTAAGTCCCGATGCGCACAAGAGACGCCGCCCCTGATCCCCACGACGCCGGCAGGCTGCCCGCGCCCCATCGGACTGCCGCCGTCGTTGTAAGTGCCGCCACCTCCATCTTTGTCAGCGTTGCCGCCTCCGTCTCTATTAGCGCCGTCGCCGCCGCCTCCATCTCTGATAGCGCCGCCGCCGCCTCTCCCTCTCCTCCCCACCCGAAGTGTCGCCGCCCGACCACCACATTCCCCGCAGCGCCGCCCGTCCGCCGCCTCCGGTTCCACCCGTAGCACCCGACGATGAGGCCTTCTCCTTTTTTTAGGTGTTTGATTTATTTTTTTAGATTTAGGTGTTGGTCAATTAGGTCATATTTAATGTAGATGATTTAGATGTTTTTAATTAGATGAATATTTAGTGTAGAATAGTTAGATGATGTAAATGTTAGATTATTAGTTTTTTTAGTGTATTTATTTGATTTTAGTTGTAAATATTGTGATTTTAGTTGTAGTGTATTGTAAATATTTGATTTTAGTTGTAAATATTATAAATATTCGTTATAGTCCCGTGGTATTGTGTATGTAATATTCGTGTAGGGTATTGTGTATGTAATATTTTAGTTGTAAATATTGTGGATTTAGTTGATTTTAGTTGTAGGGTATTGTGTATGTAATATTCGTAATATTGATTTAGTTTTATTTTCTATGTAATATTGTGTATGTAATATTCGGACGCGCAGAGTGTCGTATCCCCGCACGCACACAATCGCCGCCCCCACCGCCGTGTTGTGAGCTCCCGCCGCCGTGATGTCACCCGAGCATTTGACCCAGTCAAACCCAGGCTGGATCCCATCCTACTCGCGTAGAGGCCGACCTTGCCCTGGCCCATAGGCCAGCCCAGTGGGTAGACTCGGCCTAGTGGGCAAACCCTAATATATATTTATTAGGGTTTCTCCGAATAAGGGTTTATATCTCTCGGTACCCGGCCCTAGTGTCCTAACCTCCTCCCTTAGCCGCTTTGACTTATCCACTTTTCCACCTTTGCAGAAAATATGGAACCACACGCCAGAGATGAAGAAAAGGAAGAGTTGATCCATGGTGTGATCCAGGGGAAGAATTGTATTTATCGACATTTCTGAAAAACTCCGGTGAGGGTGATCCTCTTTTTGCCGGAAGAGACGACTTCATTGAGGGAGAAGGCAACGACTTTCGTGATAGGGAAGGCGACGCCTTCCGTGAGGGAGAAGGCGTCGGCTTTGTTGAGGGAGAAGGTGATGCCTTCCGTGAGGGAGAAGACGACCGCTCCGATGGAACATTAAATAATACAAACTCCGGCGAGGGCATATAATATTAATTAATCTTATTTTGTCTATATACATATATTAATGCTCTTTCTTATTTTAGCCCTCCGGAACAAGAAAATCTACTACAAATAGCAAACGAGGCCCAACCAAAAATTTGGAAGACCATGAAAGGTACATGATCGAAGAAGTCGCTGAGGACAACAAACTGGCGGCTCCCCTTCATGTCACAAACAAATTTGTAGTACAATACGGAGTAATTGTTAGGGACTTCATCCCGATCACCGTTCGAAATTGGAATAAGCCAAATGAGGAAGAATTTATGTATTCATATGTCCCAAACAAAGCCAAAGATTTACTTTGGACGAGGATCATGCTTAATTTAATCCTACTGACAGTAGAGGTGGATCCAAATGCGGAGAACTAGATGAGGAGGCCAAGCAACATATCGCTGCCATGAAGCAGAAGGTCAAGGAGTAGTCTCTTAAGAAGATGGCCCAGCAATTCACCAAATGGAAGAAAAGATTGCACCTTGACTTTATCGTGAAAAAGACGACTTCAGATTTCAAGGGAGTGTATGAGAAGATAAAATCCCTCTGGGATGAGTTTGTGGAGTAAATGAGATCATCGGTAGCTCAGAAAAGGTATTAAACAAATAAGAAAAATGCTGCTAACAAGAAGTATCACCATACTATGGGGCAAGGTGGCTACAGGGCTGACATTCCTAAGTGGAAGAAACTTGAGGAAGACCTGCGTGCTAAAGGGGTCTTCCCAGAGACAACCGATTTGATCGAACGCGCAAAGAATTTGTTTTACGGGCATGGGGGCACGTTAGACTCAGAAGGGAAGTGTATATATAACATAAGACAAAGAAAACCCCTTGCCCATCGAAGACATAAGAAATGTAATAAAGGCTGTTGTAGAGGGGAGGTTCATTCCCGATAGAGAGAATGACGAGCTCATACTCGCCCTTGGGAATCCGGAACACGAAGGACGAACACGAGGAACAATAGGCTCCCAACCATGGAGCATTGCGTTTCCTGTAGACAGGAATAAATATCCTGATAGAAGTTGTAAGAGGAGAAAGGACAAGGAGGAAATTGAAGCGAATATTCAGGCAGACTGGATGCGTAACATTGAAGAACAATTAAAGTGGCAACAAGATCAAATTGACGCAATTAGCCAGCAAGGTACTACCATCCCAACTCAATGGCACATGGTAGAACCTACATTCGGTGCTACTGGCCTGTCTAATATTCATAAAAGAAGTGTGCCTTCCACAGAGGTCCCGGGTGATGATGATGGTGGTGCACCGACGATGGCTTATCTTGGCTACCCAGTGGATGATATCACGGAGATGACACATTGTGAGCTATATGTCAAAGTTGTGAACATAACAATGAAGGTGGCGGTCGGCTATGCCTTACTAATTGGACCTGAACCAACTTATCATTGCTGTTCGGTTCAACAGGGCTACACCGTTATCGGGGTGGTGAAGTTATGTACGGATTTCACCAGTTGAAGCTTGACTACCCTGCAGGTGAAGGGGGTGTGACTGAACTGGGAGAAGCAAAAAACGTCACAATTCTATGGCGACAGGAATACATCGTGCTTCCAAATCAGATGCCAAGGCTATCTTCGTCGTCGCCTCACCCGTCTCCAACGCAATAGCGGTCTCGAGTGCAGCCGTCGCCACCACGCTAGTCGTCGCCACCGCGTCAGTCGTCGGCCCCGCGCCAGCCGTCACGTTAGTCGTTCCTGTTGAGTCAACCGGCTCAGGAAAAAAAGCGTAAGAGTACAATTGCTACTCTGTGGAGTGGTAAGCGATCACCGATACGTAAACAGGAGCCCCTACCAAAAGTACCAAATGTTCCTTCCAAGAGAGCTTACGAATATGCTCTGGAGTAGACTGTGGTGATCGTAGAGGAGGAAACGGCAGAGTGGTTTACAAAACTGAAGCGACCGAAAGAGTCAGAGTTCCCCAGCACCGCAGAAGATAAAGCTCGAGTGCTCAAAATGCTGAAGACCCTTCACCAACCCGAGCCAAGGCTATCATCAGACTATGAACGCTCTATTCTCAAGTCACATGCGGCACAGATGCAGTCGAAGAGCAGTAGTGCAAGCGGGAAATCAGTTCTCCAGCTCGGAGAAGAAAAAACAATCGTGCCCCCCTCTTAAGGTGATTTCCTATACTAATGTGGGGTCGAGCAAATGTGCGGTTGAAGACCAGTATGATCTAGAGTTAGTTGCACCGTACGGAGAAGCGACCGCTGCTTAAGGTATGAGTGTTGCTAAGTACTTATCCCAATTATAGTACTTCCCCGCGGCTGAAGAGGTATATAAATGCCAGTGCAGGAATCCTCTCATCAAACATTAGGAGGTCAAGAATCTACCAACAAAAATGCGAAGATTGCATAACTGGTACATGGATGCCTCAAAGGTTGGAAAAAACTGGATAATGCTGAGAGTTAAAAAAAGAGCATTACGGGAAAGGAGATGATGTGATAATGATTAAATTTGTTGAACTATTTCAGTTAATCAATCAAGACGCCATCGACAAATTGTTCGTTAGTGCCTATTTCCTATAAGTACTAATTCTGTAATTAAGTCTCTAGTTTGGTCATCTTGTTTATTGCATGTATTATCATACTCACTATATTATGTAGAATGAATATTCTCGAATGCAAAAGAGGAAAAATCTATGACATTGGGTTCATTGACCCATATTGTGTTCATAAAGCTAATCTCAAAGAAAGAACCAAGGATATAGAGGATAATATTGTATGTGCGTTAAGGTTTTAAGAAACCAAAAGGAAAATACTATTTTCTTATAACTTCGGGTGAGTGTTATTGTCTTGTGCACATTCTATTTTGCTTACTCGATGTTAAGTGTATAATTAATGAGTTATGCGTGTGTAGCTTCCACTATATTATGTTAATCATTCAACCTGACAAAGGGTTGCTACAATTCATGGACTCGAAACATAATCCCCTTGAGACGTGGGAGGACATGCAGATGATGCTCCAGCTGTAATTTCAATCATTATGGCACTATATCGGAAATTTTTGTGAATTTCCTGATATCAAGTAATTAATAACTCCTTTTATTCGTTTTCTTCGTCGGGCAGCGCTTGGAAACGGTTCACCAAGAAGGCTAGGGGTGTTTGGAAAGAGGAGCTTACATTTGAACCACTAGATGTATGTACTACTAGCTAGATGTAACACCCCACTTTAACTAATTGTATATTAGGGTTTTGATTGTGCATTGCATAAGCATCATCTCTTAAAATTGCATTGAGGAAAATAAATCAAACCCTAAAACCCTAGTTTTCCCTATCTCTCTAAAAGCAATTCAAAATGGTTTGAATTTAAAAAGTACAAAATTATTGGAGCCCAAACTGTATAAAAGGGCCCCACACTATTTCCTATATTTTATGAAAGCTTCTGATATTTTTTAATAATTCAAAACAATTTGGAAATTCAAATTATAAAGAGAGAAAACAAAATCAGGAAAAGGAAAAAAATTCTGCAAATAAAAACCCAACCAGAGTGCAGCCCAGGCAGCAGCCCATCTCTCTTTCCCTCCCTCCCTGTCGCTCAGCACAGCGTGTTGCATCCCAGCAGAAGCCCACGTGCAGCCCGGCCTAGGAAAACATTTTGGCCCTCCTTTGTTTGTCGTCTTCCTCAGACAGACACATAGCTGCGTGTCACCGCCGTTGTCGTCGATCCGCCGGCCGCGATTGACGCCACCGTGCTGCCTTCCAGGAGGGGATAAGACCCGTTGTGCTGTGCCCTCTCTTCTCATCCCCATTTCCCTCTTTCTCTCGCTCTGCGTTGCTCGCGTGCAGAAGCTCCCGAACCCTAGCCGCAGTTCGTCGTCGTTCCTGCTGTCTCCAGCCTCCCCTCTCCAAACCGATGGACCCTGGAGCTCCGCCTTGTCGAGCTGACCTTCCCCGCCAACGGAATCGAGGAGGGGAGCCTCTAGTCGACGCCAACGCAGCCGTCTCTTCCATCTCCCACGAGCACCACCGCCGTTCATGTCGTCGACCCTGTCCGCCTACGGCCTCACCGTCGTGTCCTTAAGCTTCAGGGTGAGCATGCGGTTCTCCTCGACCCCTTTTTCCCCTTCCTCTCGCATCATAGCACGCTGCCGCCGTCGGTCATCGAGCGCCGCCGCCAGACCTCATCCGTGTCGTCGTTCCAGTGACCCAAATCGAGTGGCGCCGCCATAGGATGGCACAGCATGATGCGCTGAGACTAGCACGCACAACCGCGGCTCCCCGCAAGCCCCCAATCCCTATCCCCGCTGCTGATCTGAGGCCCGCCGACGTGCTGGTGTCACGCCGACGTCAGCAGCGCGTGGTCAGCCTCGTCAACCCCCCCCCCCCCGTCCCACTTTGCCTGGATGGCTACTGAGGTGGCTTTGGCCCCACCCGTCAGCCTCTCTGGCTAGCCTCTGCCCCGGTGAGAAACCACCTAGATTCCCTGGTGACGTCAGCTCTGTGTCAGCCTGGCGCATTAAACCTTTTTAAATTGATTTATAATTCCAGAAATTGAATAAAACTTGTAAATTCATTAACTTATTATTTATAAGTCAGAAAAATATGAATAATATATCAAAATGTTCAGAAAAATCAGAACTATCTATTTAACATATAGTCATGCATTTTTAAGCAACTAAAATGACAAGTTTAATTAGAGAACAAAATCAACCTCTCTCATGTGTGTCCAGAGTTTCCCCGAGTTAGGGTTTGAACCCCTCGGAACCCCGATTCAGTTGTCGAGCATGCTTTAGGGTTTCATTTCAATACAATTTAACTTGTCATATCATCATCCTTGCTTGAGCATTGCATCAGTGCCATGTGTTGATTGTTTCCCTCTCTTTCCGGTGTTCGGTTCTTCGCGGTAGAATACGATATCGAGATCGAGATCGAAGCCCGAGGTCAACACCGTCGAAGTTCGAACATCGACGAACAATACTTGACCAACTGTAACCAAGTCAAGTACAAGGCTCCTAAAGATCTGCTTATCGGTTATCAACTGGCAAAGGCAAGCATAGCCCCACCATGATACAATCCTATGTTTTCGAAAGCATTTCAATTTCTGCCATGTTGCATATGATTCTACTGTGGTGTTTCATCGATAGATAGAGTATCCTATCTATTGCATTAATCCCTTTGAGCTTATATTACCTGATCCACTGCTCCTAGCATAACTAGGTTTGGCTTGTGTGCACTGCTAGAGCTTATATATGTGTCTGCTTAGCCATGCATAGCTGTCAGTTCTGGTCTATCCAGATGATGTATTATATGCAGAGAATCTAGTATGACAGGAGAACATGATGAGATGAGATCAGTGATATGAGATTAAATATGTTAAGGCTTGTATGGGAGGCCACGGTGGGATGTGGTTTTTCTAGTCCCATGCTCGCCACCACTAGGACCCGAGTTCTTGCCTCTTGAACCAAGACGAGCATACAACCACACGGGGTTTATGGGTACCCGCTGCTTGACTAAATTGCCTAGTAGATTCCATGAGTCACATAGTTCAGGCGTTCCATTCGACATATGCATAGAAAACCTTTTGAAAGATTTGTCGGGTGAAGGTGCATTCATAACAGGTAGGTAAGCATTGCCGGGGTTGCTTGGGGTAGATGACGCCCCTGGTAAACCAACCTCGCCTCACATCTTTAAGTATTGGCTTCGGGATTTGACCCGTTATGGCGGAAACATACTTATTGCGTGACTCATGGTCTCGGCGAAAGCAAAGTAAAGGTCGTGTCTAACCACCCTCTGCCGACCTTCCAAGGAAGAGGGCTAATCTTAAGTGGCATTAAGATAAGGTTAGTGCGTGTGGGTAAAGTTGTACACCCCTGCAGGGTAATAATCTTTCGGAAAGCCATGTCCACGGTTATGGATGACTTGGGAACGGATGTGAGATCATAGATAACATGAACCTAATCATAAAACTTGGCAGATCAACGTGTGCTTAAGGATGCTTCCTCATGGGTATGAGGGGGTGATCCTAGTTGGTAGATGTTGATTATTCGGTGGGTATCAAAAGATGATGATCAATACTTTGGAGATGTCGCTCTCTTATCCCCTTTTAAAATACTCTGACTAGACGAGCTTCTTCTCCCTCTTGTTTTATAAACAACAGTGGCTTCATGCAAAACAACTCCACCAGCCGTAAGTCTTGCGGAGTACACCCTGTACTCACCCTTGCTTTGTTGATATTTTTGTAGCAGAATAAGTGTTCCTTGAAGATCAGTTTGGTACTACATTGACATCGACGAGTAGCTTGGGGTTCTCGCTGGCAGCCTGGAATCTATGGGCTGGGACATTATCGTTATGCTTCATGCCTCTTAGGCCACTTGTTAAGTTTTCTGTATTTAATAGCATAATTTGCCTTCCGTTGTTTGATGTTTCTGGTCAGTGACCTCTTCTTGTAATAATTTGGTTCTTTGATCAGTTATGAGCTTGCTTGTGTTATCGATTCTTCACAGGATATCCTTGAGCTCAAGGTTAAGCTTATGTCAGATGGAGGTCTAGGATTTGTTTAGCCCTGATCCCGGGGGTGTCAAAGGTTTTGGTATCAGAGCAGTACCGACCGTAGGAAAACCTTGCTATTGGTCGATGTTGAGTCTAGTGTTTGTGAAAACTATTTCAAAGATGAAAAGTATTTGCGAAAACTCTAGTATGCTTCTTTTACTTCTCACCCAGTTTCGCTCTAACTCTGGGTTATCTTATCTGGTGTTGATTTTTGAAAAAGTTTTGATATCTCTTCTGGTCTTTCAAAGCTTAGGTGCCTTCTTGGCATGTCGTTTCTCAGCCAGTTGACCTAGTGTTGAGTTCTCTGGAGTTGTTTGTGTTGTGAATTCCTTGTTTCCCTTTGCTCTGTATCTCCTGAGATATTCCTTTCTATCATGATCTCTCTATCCTTTGGATCCACAATATTATATTGATGGTTCCACCGTGTTCTGCTCTAGGATTCGAGGTTTTCTTTCGCCACGTATGCCTCCCTTTTCTTTTGTTGAGTACTTCGGAAGTTGTTTCTTCTCTTTGAAGCTACCTCGTGATTACTACCTTGTAGTGTACGCTAAGCCACCTAAGTAGTAGTTATTCCTTTCTTTGGGTTTTAACCCTTGGACTTGAACCGAAGGTCTCGGATTGTGCTAGATTCTAGTGTTGTGAATCTTGTACATGAAGCTATCTTTCACCTAAGATCCTTCTTTTGAACCCTGTTGTAAATGTTCACACATTACCTCAGGATGGCTGGTACTACAATTCTAGCCTTCAAGCTTGTGGTCTTTGTCGCGATTGAGTAGTGACAACTAAGGACTTCCCCTACCAGATGCTATGGCAGATGTTCTTTAATGGAACCAAATAGATCATGACAAGAGTACTCCTCGAGAGTATCGCATCTGTACTCGTGACTCTGCCACACCTTACCCCTTCTCTGCATTGGTTTTCGGAAGATTGTTGACTTATGCATCCACATCTCGGGATTCTATCCTGAGCATGTTCCTTTTTCCTTGTTGTTTTCTGACCTTTGTCTACAGTTGGTAGCCAAGTAGTAAATGTGCATTGGTGTCTTCCGATGCAAGATACTCTTGTGGTCCGTCAAGACAAACCATTTCGGGATGTCTAGAAGAAAAAAACTCCAGTACCTCGTCATATCTAGTACCAGGTCAAAGTGTTGTAATCCGTAGATCAAGAGGCATTGATTGGCATCTACCTGCTCTATCTTAAAAGTATCACACTCTTATATACTAAGAGGTCATGCTGAGTTTCATGACCCCTTAACGAAGTGATGCTTTTACACATACTTACCCACCCGTCCTCGAGCTTTCGTGCTCATGAGTGATGCGTGTGCGTAATAATGTGTCCATTCGAGATTCTTCGCAATTATTATTGTTATGAACCCTAAGGACATTTTTTCATTCTTAGCGTGATTGGTTAACCCTAAGCGAATTTTGATTATGCTACCACGTCCGTAATTCTGGTGCACTCTCTTTGGCCAAAGAGTTAGACTTGTGTCGAAGCTCTAAGACTGTGTCTTCTTGCCTTACTAAGCAAGTTTTCTCTCTCGAACTAAGTGACATAACGGTGGTTCGTAATATTCTAGATGTCTACTAGAAGTATCGCCATGTTGCCACATGACCGTGTTGTCAAGTTCTTGAGCAAGCAAGTTCTCTGAACTGCTCCTTTCTCTAAGGATCTATACTGGATACCCCTAAACTAGTTGGTTGATCTTAAACAACAACTTGGAGAGTTGTAAGACAAAATTTCTATCCAACTTGGTTCCTTCATAAAGGGATGTCTAGTTTTGTTGTGCTGAAGAATGATAATATTTCCTTTGTGGATATGTTATCTTCCCCACCTTTGATTTGATTTGGGTTATCGTCAAATCAAACTCAGTTTGAAGGACTATCTTGATGGTGTTTCTACTTGTGATGTTTCACTTGAGTACATCTTCATGTCCTTTAATTTGACCAGTATTCTGCCCTGTTCCAGCAACATGTGAGTTCATATTCTTGGAGTGTCATGATAAGTTTGTTGTTGAGCCCATCAATGACATCCTTATCTTCTTCATGCTAGATAAGATTCATATGGAACATTTGGTATTAATGTTGGAAACTTTCGAGAAACATCTTCGAGTTATCTCGAAGTATGTGTTCTGGATGTTAGAAGTAACCTTCTCCGGTTTACGTGCAACTGTTGAAAGATGTAGCCATGGATTCAAGAAGAGTTATCCATCTTCCTTAAGAACATATGTGTGTTTATTGTTAGTACTCTATATGTAGATAGTTGTCTTTCGAAAAGATGCTAATACATGGATATAGCAATGTAGCTCATTTTTGGAGCTTTACACCATAATCCATATCTTGAGAATCTAGCAACCTTATCTTCGTGGTAATTATTGCAAACTTTCTATTCGGACGTGCTGAGTCTGAAGTATCGTTTCACCTAACAAAAGCTGAATCTCAAGCAGCAATGATGGTTGGTGTTCCTCAAGGTTTTGACATTGGCCTCTTTGAAGTCTGGCAATATTGATGTAATGGTTGACACACTTAGCCGGAAAGACCTTCTGTCATATTCTCTTGATTCAACAATAACAACCACTCTTCGTGAGGCTTCTTCTATAATTTATTATAGGAGATGTTCTTATGGTTTCCTTTGTACCCGAAGTCCGACCTTTACTTAATGTTTGATCTCCCGAACATCAAGGAGAACATTTAAAGTAGTGTTGCTAAATGTCTCACGGTCGATCCTCCAGACCCTCTTATACTGGCAAGCGTCTTGTTGTGCCAAGTAATTGAAGTCTGAGAATGAAGTTTCTTTCTTCTCGTGTCATCAGGAATCTTCTAAACTATTCATCTTAGTGGTGTAAAGTGATATCATGATCTTTGGCAAAGATTTTGATAAACCTGGATGAATAAAGAGTTTCCTTTGTTTTTCTAATCCATGTTTTAAGAGTGACTATGATTTTTGTAATCAGTAGTTTCTCTTGATACATGTTTCTTGTGACTCTTATGAGTCCTCTCCACCAAAACACCTTTTTGTCTTGGACTTCTGTTGAATGAAAGAGTGCCCTTTCTGTGTCAAAAGTAGTTCAACAGTTTGGTTTTATTGATCCATATCTCCGCAACCTAAAATATCTACTTAAGTTGTTTAGTACAGGTTCCTCAATCGAAGTCTGTGGTTATGTTCTTTTTGTTGGGAGCTTTCTTCTTCAGAAGCTTCAAAACTCTCCTATAAGTTCCATGGTCTCAATCCTTATGAAGACCATCTATTTAACAATTTGAAACCTTCTTCTCTTGTTTGCTCTGTTACCTTGACGTGTTTCATGTAGTCATCTCAGAGTTGTTTATGAACACTCCATCCATGAGTTGACCATGAGATACTCTGTGTTGTCTAGTATGTTTTCCTCTTAACTTTAGATTGGCCATGTTTCTTTCTCTCTCTATCTCTTTTTCTACCTTTGGAATCTCGGGTCGAGATTCTCGTAAGGGGGATAGAGCTGTAACACCCCACTTTTAGCTAACTGTATATTAGGGTTATGATTGTGCATTACATAAGCATCATATCTTAAAATTGCATTGAGGAAAATAAATCAAACCCTAAAACCCTAGTTTTCCCTATCTCTCTAAAAGCAATTCAAAATGGTTTGAATTTAAAAAGTACAAAATTATTGGAGCCCAAACTATATAAAATGGCCCCACACTACGTCCTATATTTTATGAAAGCTTCTGATATTTTTGAATAATCCAAAATAGTTTGGAAATTCAAATTATAAAGAGATAAAACAAAATCAGGAAAAGGAAAACAATTCTGCAAATAAAAACCCAGCCAGAGTGCAGCCCAGCAGCCCATCTCTCTTTCCCTCCCTCCCTGTACCTCAGCGTAGCGTGTTGCAGCCCAGCAGAAGCCCGCGTGCGGCCCGGCCCAGGAAAACATTTCGGCCCTCCTCTGTTCGTCGTCTTCCTCAGGCAGACACACAGTTGCGTGTCGCCGTTGTTGCCGTCGATCCGCCGACCACGATTGACGCTGCCGCGCAGCCTTTCGGGAGGGGATAAGACCCGTCATGTTGTGCCCTCTCTTCTCATCCCCATTTCCCTCATCCTCTCGCTCTGCGTCGCTCGCGCGCAGGAGCTCCCGAACCCTAGCCGCAGTTGGTCGTTGTCCCCGCTGTCTCCGGCCTCCCCTCGCCAAACCGACGGTCCCTGGAGCTCTGTCTCGTCGAGCTGACCTTCCCCGCCAACGGAATCGAGGAGGGGAGCCTCCAGTCGACCCCAATGCAGCCGTCTCTTCCGTCTCCGACGAGCACCACCGCCGTTCATGTCATCGACCCTGTTTGCCTACGACCTCACTGTCGCGTCCTTAAGCTTCAGGGTGAGCATGCGGTTCTCCTCGACACCTTTCCCCCTTCCTCTTGCATCATAGCACGCTGCCGCTGTCGGTCACCAAGCGCAGCTGCCAGACCTCATTTGTGTCGTTTCGGTGACCCAAATCGAGTGGCGCCGCCATAGGATGGCACAGCGTGATGCGCTGAGACTAGCACGCACAACCGCGCCTCCCCGCAAGCCCCCAATCGGTATCCCCGCCGTCGATCTGAGGCCCGCCGACGTGCTGTCGTCATGCCGACGTCAGCAGCACGTGGTCAGCCTTGTCAACCCCCCACCCCCCGTCCCACTTTGCCTGCGTGGCTGCTGAGGTGGCTTTGGCCCCACCCGTCAGCCTCTGCCCCGGTGAGAAACCACCTAGATTCCCTGGTGACGTCAGCTCTGTGTCAGCCTGGCGCAATAAACCTTTTAAAATTGATTTATAATTCCAGAAATTGAATAAAACTTGTAAATTCAATAACTTATTATTTATAAGTCGGAAAAATATGAATAATATATCAAAATGTTCAGAAAAATCAGAACTATGTATTTCACCTATAGTCATGCATTGTTAAGCAACTAAAATGACAAGTTTAATTAGAGAACAAAATCAACCCCTCTCATGTGTTTCCGGAGTTTCCCCGAGTTAGGGTTTGAACCCCTCAGAACCCCGATTAAGTTGTCGAGCATGCTTTACGGTTTCTTTTTAATAAAATTTAACTTGTCATATCATCATCCTTGCTTGAGCATTGCATCGGTGCCATATGTTGATTGTTTCCCTCTCTTTCTGGTGTTCGGTTCTTCGCGGTAGAATACGATATCGAGATCGAGATCGAAGCCCGAGGTCAACACCGTCGAAGTTCGAAGATCGACGAACTATACTTGACCAACTGTAACCAAGTCAAGTACAAGGCTCCCAAAGATCTGCTTATCGGTTATCAACTGGCAAAGGCAAGCATAGCCCCACCATGATACAATCGTATGTTTTCGAAAGCATTTCAATTTCTTCCATGTTGCATACGATTCTACTATGGTCTTTCATCGATAGATAGAGTATCCTATCTATTGCATTACTCCCTTTGAGCTTATATTACCTGATCCACTGCTCCTAGCATAACTAGGTTTGGCTTGTGTGCACTGCTAGAGCTTATATATGTGTCTGCTTAGCCATGCATAGCTGTCAGTTCTGGTCCATCCAGATGATGTATCATATGCAGAGAATCTAGTATTACAGGAGAATGTGATGAGATGAGATTAGTGATATGAGATTAAATATGCTAAGGCTTGTATGAGAGACCACGGTGGGATGTGATTTTTCTAGTCCCATGCTCGCCACCACTAGGACCTGAGTTCTTGCCTCTTGAACCAAGACGAGCGTACAACACACGGGGTTTATGGGGACCCCCTAATTGACTAAATTTCCTAGTATATTCCATGATTCACATAGTTCGGGTGTTCCATTCGACATATGCATAGAAAACCTTTTGAAAGATTTGCCGGGTGAAGGTGCATTCATAACAGGTAGGTAAGCGTGGCCGGGGTTGCTTGGGGTAGATGGCGCCCCTAGTAAACCAACCTCACCTCACATCTTTAAGTACCGGCTTTGGGATTTGACCCGTTACGGCGGAACCATATTTATTGCGTGACTCATGGTCTCGGCGAAAGAAAGGTAAAGGTCGTGTCTAACCACCCTCTGTCGGCCTTCCAAGGAAGAGGGCTAATCTTAAGCGGCATTAAGAGAAGGTTAGTACGTGTGGGTAAAGTTGTACACCCCTGCAGGGTAATAATCTTTCGGAAAGCCGTGTCCACAGTTATGGACGACTTAGGAACAGATGTGAGATCATAGATAACATGAACCTAATCGTAAAACTTGGCAGATCAACGTGTGCTTAAGGATGCTTCCTCATGGATACGAGGGGGTGATCCTAGTTGGTAGATGATGATGATTCAGTGGATATCAAAAGATGATGATCAATACTTTGGATATGTCGCTCTCTTATCCCCTTCTAAAATACTCTGACTAGAAGAGCTTCTTCTCCCTTTTGTTTTATAAACAAAAGTGGCTTCATGCAAAACAACTCCACAAGCCATAAGTCTTGCAGAGTACACCCTGTACTCACCCTTCCTTTGTTGATATTTTTGTAGCAGAATAAGTGTTCCTTGAAGATCAGTTTGGTACTACATCGACATCGATGAGTAGCTTGGGGTTCCCGGCCGGCAGTCTGGAATCTATGGGCTGAGACGTCATCGTTATGCTTCAGGCCTCTTAGGCCACTTGTTAAGTTTGCTATACTTAAGAGCATAATTTGCCTTTCGTTGTTTGATGTTTGTGGTCAGTGACCTCTGCTTGTAATAATTTGGTTCTTTGCTCAGTTATGAGCTTGCTTGTAATAATTTTTGTGTCATAGGGTCACTGCTGTGTTATCGATTCTTCATTGGATATCCTCGAGCTCAAGGTTAAGCTTATGTCAGACGGAGGTCTAAGATTTGTTTAGCCCTGATCCCTTGTGGTGTCACACTAGATCTGTGCATCTCTTTGATTCTTTGATTCTAGTTTCGATACCATTATCATGCTTGATTATTATTTTGATTGAACTATATTCTTGTAAAATGTCTGACGCGGGGATCCGGGAATAATTTATGGGATACTATGTTTGCGAGTTTATTCATTAGAAGTGTTGTGAAAGGGCAGAAATTTAGAGCAACTTCATGTATGTAAACATTTTTCAGTTTTTATTACCATCAATTATGTTTAGTTTTATTCATGTATGTTGACTCCTTTAAATCAGATTGAACGGCTGCGGGACGGTCTTCTGCCAAGGATCGCGTATAAGCAATTTAGGAGGAATTGGCTGGATTCTTAGATGAAGAGATTCTAAAACCAAAAAGAGAATACCATGTGGAGTTGGATATATAAGGCAATAGGAGCGTAAAAAGAGATTATTTTGTATATATATACATGAAACTCGTGTATCGAATGTAACATGTTCGACACTTCGATCTCTACATTCATGATGATGTTGTGTAATATAGTGGTTCCTTCATTGATGAGTGCAAAACACAAAATAAAAAGGAAAACAATAAAAGAAAAATAATAAATAATATAATATAAATGAATTCTCTACCGCGGCACAAAAAGTGATCAAAATATTGTCGCGGCAGAGAATCATCTGTATGAACCGGGACGCATGGTCCTTCTCCCCTCGCAACCGAGAGCGGACACGTGAAACCCTTTTAGTCCTGGTTCATAGCGCAACCGGGACTAAAAGGTGGGAGCTTTAGTCCCGATTGCTCCATCCCGGTTGAGCAACCGGGACTAAAGCCCCTTACCTACCGGGACAAAAGCCCCGTTTTCCACTAGTGAATGGTGCCGCACGTAGTGGACCGTTGGGTCCAGACCATTAGTCTCGATCCCAGCCACAACCGGGACTAATGGTCGGACGAAAGGCCCTTCTTCTACTAGTGAGACCGTTGGAGTTGCCTAATTGTTATTTAGTCTAATAAAATTACCAGATTGTCAAATACAAAACATAATTTAGTTTTTTATTATTAAAAAATATATTTTTGGGAGCAATCGACATGACCTCTGTCTTTTGAATTAGAAAGAGTGAAAACAACCCAAACAGTCATCTAAAAAATATTACCGAGATGAGCTAGCAACTCTTCCCTATCTGAAGAATCGTGTAGAGCAGAGCCAACCAGTCTTGAGTTAAGGTACCTTTTATCGGTATTTCACATGAACCTTGGTAAAGTAGAGCTAGCAATGTTTAAACTATTTTACATTAAAAATATCTAGCTGTACTGACAAGCAACTCTGATCTTAACAACCATATTGTCAGTACTTAACAATAAGGAATTGAGCATATGTGGTTGGCAGCATCTAATCTGAAACAACTTTCTACTAGGATAACAATTGATGCCGCCACTAGGTGACAAAAACAAGGTTTTCACTTTGTTCCACTATGAGACGCGTCTGAACAACTAGCAGCTCAGATTCAAATGATCCCACGCATGTCCAGCAGCCCCCGTTGGTCCTTTGTGAGTCCCGACAAATAATAAGCCTCCAACAGAGCCCCATCCAGTCCGGCCACCCCAAATCTTAAACTACCAAAGGTTGTTTTGTTAACAGTGTTTTGGATTTACCAGCGTCTGGTTTCATGCATGGGTGGTCTTGGGTCTTGGCGTCACTTTTATTACTCCCGAGGTCACATCTCAAACAACTTGGGTGTTAGTCCTTCGACTACTGCTGCTGCTCCCTTCGACCAGAAAAGTATGTCGTGTTGATACATCCAAATTTATACAAATATGCAAACTATTTTCTGGATGGCTGGAGTAACTATCTAGCCAAGTCACATGAACAATCATTTTTCGAAAGAAATAAGATAGGAAAAGCTTCTACAATAAATTTCTTTTTGAAATAATAAAAGTTCAAATCTATGCTTGTGAGGACTTGAAACTAGGTGACTGAGCGGTAAATCCACTTTCCTAACCAACTGAGCTAGGCTCACTTCTTAATGATGAACAATCTAGCCAAGTAGAGGCATGCTAGAAACTCTGTGTTGTTCACAAAATCAAAAAAATATTATGTTTATGTTAATACAATTCTAGCATGAAATACAAACACATATCATGAATGGGAAGTATGATAATAACACATTATTATTGTTTCTAAAGCATATTGCCAACATAAAACTAATCATAAGACATAAATATAAATAATAGTTTATTTATTATTGCCTCTAGGGAATATTTCTAACACTGCAAATGAATCACACATCCTAGACTGGTCCGTTTTGCCACATTCCTAGCCCAAATTTGAGATGGCTTTGCGGTCCAGCGGACAGCCTGCACATCCGTGTCGCGTGTCCCTTTTGTCTGTCTTGGGTTCTCTAGCCAACCATGGCATGCACTAACTTCTTACACTTTAACCCAGCCGCCGAGCCCTAGATCTATGGATGCTACGCTGCTCCCCTCCCCCGTTGTCCCCCCCCCCCCCCCCCCCCGATGTGGGCTGTCTCTTCGGGTGGGATGTCTTGAAGGAAGTCTTCCTGCTAGAGATGAATCACCAGCGAGCGCTCGACAGGGCTCACTTGGAGCATCAACGCTAGGTGTGGGCAAACCCCGAAGACGTGGCCGCCATGATCGAAGAGCCCGGGAGGAGCTCGACAGGTTGAAGGCAATTGTCCGCTCTCTCAAGGAGGACTGGGTCCTCGCTGGACCACGACAACATCATATGAGGGCATGCGTTCTGGCAACGATGAATAGCACTGCCTTCCGCTATCTCGGCATCTGCTGGCTTGCGCTCCGGCGATGATGAATAGCACCACCGATCTAGATTAGGATAGTAGAATTTGTAGAGCAAGAAGGAAAAGTTGTATGTTTCATGAACTACCTAGTATTGCTACCATTTGCACTAAGAGTACTTTCCATCCCCCGGGTCCCCAGCCATCCGATCGGCCTAGATCAATGATCAGATCTTGTTTTCGTCTTTTCATCTCAGCTTTTGCTACATCCGGAAAAAGAATAAAAAGACAAGACCTCGTCAGAGAGTTCGCCAGAGATCTCGTTAGCGATCTTGTAGCAAAATAAATGTCCTAATGTAACAAAACAGACTTCGCCGGAGACATCGTTGGAGACTCGCCGAAAAAAACGTTGCCGAAGACCTCGTAGCAAAAAAATTACCCTATTGTAGCAAAACCACAAAACGGTGATAGCAAACATAATGTGTTGATGTAGAAAAAAATAGATTTCGTCGGATACATCGTCGGAGACCTTATAGTAAAAAAGTTGCTACCTACCAAAACAAGTTCTCCGGAGACTATCGTCGATCATCTTGTAGGAAAAAAATTACAATATTATAGAAAAATCACACAACAGTTGTAGCAAAAAGAATATGTATGTAGCAAATCCTGCGGCCGTAGCAAAAAATCCCCAACATGAAAATCCGCCGCTCCGTCCGTAGCAAATCCGCCGGCTGTCGGTAGCAACGACGATGGCCGTAGGTAGCTAAAACTCCGACCGTTTGTAGCAAAATCTTCCAATGTAAGTAGCATGCACAGGGCACCACATTGACTCGGTGGTCCTCGCCGGAGGTCGAAGCAGCAGGGCGACATCCATCGTTCTCTTCCCAGAACCGGTGCTCCCCATCTCGTTGCGCTGGTGTTCCACTTGTACGACGGCGAGCTCTATCCAGCAAGATGGGAAAGACAGCGAGCTCTGGCGGCGCGGTGGTGCGAGGCAAGGAGCGGGCGTGGCGAGCTGCGGCTGGCGCGCGGCGATACATGAAGGCGGGACCAGCTGCGACGCGGCGCGCGGTGAGATCTGGTGGCAAAGGGGACGAACGCGGCGGAGTGCGGGGCGAGCTCCAGGGGAGGGGGAGAATGGGTGGAGGCGGCGGAGCGCCGGCGAGGCAGCAGCATGGCCTAGGGGGCAGGCGAAAGGAGCGCCGGCGAGGCAACAGCATGGCAATGGACATGCCACGGACGACAGTTCACGAGAGAAGAAAGAGGAAAAGGATAAGATAGGTGGAGGGCATGAGGATCAGACTCACTGCGATCGTACGCGTCTCACACACAACCACCCGGGGATCAGTCACGGGATCCCGGAGATGTGTATCATTATCTAAAATAAATAATTATATTTTACTGTCACATGTGTCAAAGATTGTCACGGGAATTATATATTTTATCGTCACATGTGTAAAGGACTGCATAGATGTCCAAGATATGTGAACACATCTGAACCAGAGCTCACATCCTTCTGTTAAAATTAAAAAATAAGGATATGTAAACAAAACAAGAATAATATGGTTTATTTGGCAATCCACACGAGGATGTGTTGTAACTGCATGACACATTTTTTTACAGAGAAACGACATGTATGATGTTCTACGAAACAAATTCAGTGCATTTTAGAGCATCTAGATTTGTTCTTTACCATATTCCAAATTATTTTTGGCACAAGCCACTGCATGTACTCGTAGAATGGCGTTTGGAACGCATGTTCATATTATAAAAGTTTAAGATTTATTTGACCTTTTGTGTTCCATTTGATTTGGTATTACTGGTTAGACAGGAGCAAATAATCTTGGGAGCAAAAACATCATGTCCTGCTTTTTAACATTAACATCGGCCCGATGAGAAGGGTATGCACTTTGTTACTCTTTCTCCCTGCCTCTCACTCGGAACCATAATGGCATGACAAGGGTGTATGTGACATCCCTTCTTTCCCACCACCCCTCAACTTCACCTCTTCCACCATTTACTTTGGAAAGAATATAAAAGAACAACAAACAATATACAAAAATCCCCCAAACAAAAAATATACAAAAAAAAGTCAAAACAAAGGTATATTACCCAAAAGTGCTCGTTGAGCACAAGAAGCACCTCAAGACATACTTATATTTCCAATTTTACATGCTATTTCGATGCCAACACATCTTATGGTTTTTCCTCATAACCAAATGTCTTGTCCATCTGCAGCTACAAGTCGGATGAATATTGTTCTACCTTTCTTTCTTGTGCACTTTTAGGAAGTATCAAACCGTTTTTTTATGAAATTGCTTCAATTTCTACTCCAATGCCTTAACTTTGTAAGATAAAGACAATACAAAATAAGCATTTGGATACATGTAAGCAGGTAATGCACGTGCATTGCCACAGCTTTCTTAATTTTCTTTCCTTGTCGCATGAAATCAAAGTTTATTGGAAAATCGAGGTGCATTGTTATGATAGTTATGATACTTTTTCGACTCGCATAATTCAATCTTACAACAATTAACTACACTTTATTACAAGATAGGCAACTAAAAACTTGTAAATCATAGAAATATGCCACTTGACTAAAAAAAATTGTAAGATTCATAAATAACATCGACACATTGTAACTACGACTAACATATTTTCTTTTCGAGTATATTGGTTTCTTTACAACTAAATCAGGGATAATGCATAACAAAATAGACAGGAATATATGTTTTTTGGGCAAGTGCTCTTTTTTTGGAAAGACAAACACGGGCACAAAATCTCTCATATCAACACTTATGTTTGGAAAGCAATCAAAATCCAAAAAAATACTTTAAAACCTCATTCCTCACTGATACGGCAAGATAATGTCTGTTATGATCATATTTAAATGACATACTTTACCACATAAAAAGTTTCTTGTGATACTACTTACCACAATTAGGTTTTATCAAATTTTACCACATTTAAGCAAATATCGTGTAAGTTTTACCCATTCTAATTTTCCCTCATATATCTGCCACGGGACGCCATCTCAACATCAATTTCTGAAACTTATTTTTTGGCCATGCTACCGTTGGGGAAACCCCTATGTTATGTTTTTATATTAAGACCTTTGAAGAAAAAAGGATTCCACTGTAAAAAAATTACACGCTGTTTACAAGGGCTACAACGAACAAGAAATGACAAAAAAAACAGAGTAAAGGGAGTTTAACCAGGTGAGAGTGGTGCTTGATATATGTGCCTAACCCTATAAGTTATGTGCTTGAGATCTTCCTTGAAAATCGCCTTCCATGTTTGAAATGAATGTCCCTTACCCTCAAATATTTTACCATTTCAGCACT
Organism: Avena sativa; assembly: GCA_916181665.1. Classification (NCBI taxonomy): domain Eukaryota; kingdom Viridiplantae; phylum Streptophyta; class Magnoliopsida; order Poales; family Poaceae; genus Avena; species Avena sativa. The sequence goes on from OV702296.1 coordinate 207,164,076, forward strand.
TCCATTCCCCCACATAGCACATGTAGCAACTTTTTAAAAATTGGCCCCGGAAAAGCTCATCTCTTGTGTTGGAAAACATAACCATGCGCACATCCTAATGTTGTCACGTGTAACATGTTTTGTAACCATCGTATCATATCTATAAGATGCGGTGGATTTAAGAGATAAACATTAGTTTAGAAGGATAAGCGTGTTGGTTGTAATCTGATCTGACCGCCAGATAGCAATCGATCTCCCCTCTGTATTCTCTTGATGGTTATTCCCACCGCCTATTTAACATGAAGGCCACCCGAGACCAAAGGGTACGGCTTAAACCATATTCACCTCGGCAATTCACATGGTATCAAAGCATGCTTCCTAAACACATCTACCTAGATGTCGCCATGTCCTTCGACGCCTCCTCACGCAACTCCTCCGGGAACCCGCTCGCCGGATCTTCGGTGGCGGAGAAGCTGACCCGGGAGAACTATCTCCTATGGGAGATGGCAGTTCTCCCGGCCATTCGAGGAGCCCGGCTTGAAGGATTCATCACCGGGGAGAAGAAGGCGCTGCCGCAGACCATCTCCATCACCAAAGGAGACAAGGGCGAGACGGTCGAAGAACCGAACACAGACTACACCGCATGGGTAAACATCGATCAGCATATCCTCTCTTACCTCGTTAATTCTTTCTCGAGGGAGGTGTTGGTCTCTATTGTAGGTCTCAAGACATCGGCCGCTGTATGGAAAGCGGTGAAGACGATGTTTGCAGCTCAATCCCGGGCGAGAATCGCCAACCTCCGGGTGCTGCTCACCAAGACCAAGCAGGAGGACTTCTCTTCCGCTCAGGCGTACTTCGCCAAGATAAAGGGGGTGGCCAATGAGCTTGCTGCAGCCAGCCGCGGCATCGACGAAGAAGAGCCGGTGGAATACATCCTCTCCGGCCTCGACGACAACTACAACCCCCTCTTCGCCACCATCGGGAACGGGACCAACTCCATCAGCCTCGCTGACCTCTACGCGCGCATTGCCGGCTATGAAAGTCGGATGCAGCTCCTCCTCGGCAACAACGGAGGGTACAACTCCTCCGCCAACATGGCGGGTCGTGGTCGCGGTGGTGGCAACTACCGTGGTGCTCTGCGAGCACGCGGGGGACAAGGAGGTGGCCGTGGCGGTGGACGCAACCAGGGCAACTGTGGCGGTCGCCAAGGCAATGGTGGCGGAGGCAAGGGCACAGATCGCCCCATCTACCAGATTTGTGGCAAACAAGGCCATGACGTGGAAGTGCTGGTATCGCTTTGATGAAGATGAAGAAGACGAGAAGCATGCCAACACCGTCCACAACTACCACGTCAACACCAACTGGAACTACGACACGGGCGCCACCGACCACATCACGGGTGAGCTTGACAAGCTCACCATGAACGAAAGGTATAACGGCCATGATCAAGTGCACACGGCCAATGGAGCAGGTATGACATTAAGCATGTTGGTCATTCATTCGTTCCTACCCCATCTTCCAAATTACATCTAAAAAATATTCTCCATGTTCCTAATGCCACAAAAAGTCTTGCTTCCATTCATCGTCTCACAAGAGACAATCATATCTTTGTTGAATTTCACCCTTGGAATTTTTATGTAAAGGGCAAGGAAACAGAGATGGTGGTTCTTGAAGGGGAATGCGTTAGAGGCCTCTATCCACTAGTTTCATCATCATCATCGTCACCATTCAATAAAGATTCCTTCAGCATCTCCAAACCTTCCTCGGAAGCTTGGCATAGTCGTCTTGGCCATCCATTTTTTCAAGTCGTTCAACAAGTTATCCAAAAGCATGAACTTCCATGCTCTATAGAATCTAGAAATAAATTAGTTTGTGATTCTTGTCAAAAAGCAAAAAGTCATCAATTGCCTTATCCAAAGTCTAATAGTGTATCAAATTCTCCTTTTGAGCTTGTCTTTTCCGATGTATGGGGGCCATCACCCAGTTCTGTTGGTAGATACACTTATTATGTAAGCTTTATTGATAATTTTAGCAAGTATACTTGGATTTATATTTTTAAACAAAGATCCGATGTTTTCCAAGTTTTTCATAATTTTCAACAACTTGTTGAACGACAATTCAATACCAAAATACTAGCACTTCAGAGTGATTGGGGTAGGGAGTATGAAAAGTTGAACCCCTTCTTCCAAAAAATTAGCATTGCACACCATGTGTCTTGCCCACACGCCCATCAACAAAATGGTCCAGCAGAGAGAAAGCATCGACACATTGTAGAAGTAGGATTATCTCTCCTTGCCAATGCCTCTATGTCACTAAAATTTTGGGATGAAGCCTTTTTGACCGCCACTCATCTCATCAACATTCTACCTACTAAGGTTATTAACAATGAGAATCCTATGGAAAAACTCCTTAAAAATGTTCATGATTACTCCGTACTTTGAATTTTTGGATGTGCATGCTGGCCGAACCTAAGACCATACAACAAACAAAAATTGTCTTTTAGATCTACCCAATGTGTTTTTCTTGGCTATAGCCACATGCATACGGGTCTTAAATGCCTAGTAGTTTCCACAGGGCGTGTCTACATCTCACGAGATGTGGTTTTTGATGAAACTGTCTTCCATTTTCAGCAACTCCGTCCAAACGCTATTGCACTTCTCCGCAAGGAAATCCTACTCCTTCCCGGCCATTCTCCACCAAATAGCATCTCATCTCATGGGGATAACAATGCAATGAATTAACTGCTAATGATTTCGTAAACCCTTATGTACCTGTTGATTCTCAGCTGCAGCTTAGGAGCCAGATTGATGGAGCTCCGAATTTCTCAAGCACTGGTGAAGAAAGCACCGAAAACAGTGGAGAAATACCCACATACGGTCATGAACAAGATTCAGACGCGGGATGATGGCACGGAACTCGGGGAGGATACGGAGCAAAATTCCGTGCCAATCACGAGCGCCAGCGGCACCTGCGACGCGTTGAAAACGTGTGGCCGGGCAGATCCTGCATCAGGTGCGGCAAGAGATCGGCCTCGGGCCGGTCCTCACCAGTCCGAGAACGCCACGTTCCACCTTGGGCCAGACTCGCGGCCTCGCACGCGCGTGGTTTACACGCGACGCGCGGCTACAACGGCACCTGGCGGACCCCACCGTCACGAAAAGGAGCTATCAGAGGGTGCCACATCAACAACGACGCACGCGACAACGATCTCTGTCGCGCCTGGTTGCTCCGGATCCGACGAATCAACTGCGTTGGACTCCTCTGTGGCCCGAACTGCAGAACCAGCAGAATCTTCTCCAATTCAAACCCGTCTTCGAACTGGGAAAATCGAACGAAAAAGGTATACAAATGGATTTATTAAATTGGGATTATCCTGTAGGTGAACCTGAAAATCTACAAGTAGCTTTAAAAAGTCCCGAATGGAAAAATACAATGAGAGATGAATTTGATGCCTTGATAAAAAATAAAACTTGGCATTTAGTTCCATATACTCAAGGCAAGAATCTGATAGATAGTAAATGGGTCTATAGAATTAAAAGAAAAGCAGATGACACAATTGATAGATACAAAGCTAGATTACTAGCTAAGGGTTTTAAGCAAAGATATGACATGGACTATGAGGACACTTTTAGTCCTGTTGTAAAAGCTGCTACTAACAGACACGTTCTAGCCATTGTAGTTTCCAAGGGATGGTCTCTAAGACTGCTAGATGTGAAGAATGCGTTTCTCCATGGCATTCTGGAAAAAGAGGTGTATATGAGACAGCCACCTGGTTATGAAGATCCAAAAGCAACATCATATGTGTGCAAATTTGACAAGTCACTCTATGGCCTGAAACAGGCTCCAAGAGCATGGTTCTCCAAGTTGAGCTTAAAGTTGCAAGAGCTTGGTTTTGAAGGTTCCAAATCTGACACGTCACTCTTTATATACAACAAGTCAGGTATCACTGTTTTTGTGCTTGTTTATGTTGATGACATCATTGTTCCTAGTTCCACTGGTAAAGCTACTGATGCATTACTCAAGGATTTAAGCACATCCTTTGCACTAAAGGACTTAGGTGATTTACATTATTTCTTGGGAATTGAAGTAAAAAGGATAAATGATGGTCTAATATTAACTCAACAGAAGTATGCTTCAGATCTTCTCAAAAGAGTTGGTATGTTCACATGTACAACATCACCTACGCCTTTATCTAGTACAGAAAAGTTGTCAGCTATTGAAGGAGAACGGCTTAGTGAAGAGGATGATACAAAATACAGAAGCATTGTGGGTGCACTCCAATATTTGACTCTCACAAGGCTAGATATTTCTTTCTCGGTTAACAAAGTTTGTCAATATCTTTGTGCTCCTACCACTACACACTGGTCAGCTGTTAAAAGAATATTAAGGTATATCAAGGGAACAGTAAGTCTTGGTATAAGTTTTAGGAGATCTTCCTCCACACTTGTTAGTGCTTTCTCAGATGCTGACTGGATCGGCTGTCTAGATGATAGAAGGTCCATCGTATCATATCTATAAGATGCGGTGGGTTTAAGAGATAAACATTAGTTTTGAAGGATAATCGTGTTGGTTGTAATATGATCTGATCGCCAGATAGCGATCGATCTCCCGTCTGTATTCTCTCGATGGTTATTCCCACCGCATATTTACATGAAGGCCACCCAAGACCAAAGGGTACGGCTTAAACCATATTCACCTCCACAATTCACATGGTATCAAAGCAGGCTTCCTAAACACATCTAGCTAGATGCCTCCATGTCCTTCGACGCCTCCTCCTCACGCAACCCCTTCGGGAACCCGCTCTCCGGATCTTCGGTGGCAGAGAAGCTGACCCGAGAGAACTATCTCCTATGGGAGATGGCAGTTCTCCCGGCCATTCGAGGAGCCAGGCTTGAAGGATTCATCACCGGGGAGAAGAAGGCGCCGCCGCAGACCATCTCCATCACCAAAGGAGACAAGGGTGAGACAGTCGAAGAACCGAACCCAGACTACACCGCATGGGTAAACATCGATCAGCATATCCTCTCTTACCTCGTTAATTCTTTCTCGAGGGAGGTGGTGGTCTCTATTGTAGGTCTCAAGACATCGGCCGCTGTATGGAAAGCAGTGAAGACGATGTTTGCAGCTCAATACCGGCGAGAATCGCCAACCTCCGGGTGCTGCTCACCAAGACCAAGCGGGAGGACTTCTCTTCCGCTCAGGCGTACTTCGCCAAGATAAAGGGGGTGGCCGATGAGCTTGCTGCAGCCGGCCGCGTCATCGACGGAGAAGAGCCGGTGGTATACATCCTCGCCGGCCTCGACGACAACTACAACCCCCTCTTCGCCGCCATCGGGAACGGGGCCGACTCCATCAGCCTCGCCGACCTCTACGCGCGCGTTGCCGTCTATGAAAGTCGGATGCAGCTCCTCCTCGGAAACAACAGAGGGTACAACTCCTCTGCCAACATGGCGGGTCGTGGTCGCGGTGGTGGCAACTACTGTGGTGATCCGCAAGGACGTGGGGGACGAGGAGGTGGCCGTGGCGGTGGACGCAACCAGGGCAACTATGGCGGCCGCCAAGGCAATGGTGGCGGAGGGAAGGGCGGAGATCGCCCCATCTACCAGATTTGTGGCAAACAAGGCCATGAGGCGTGGAAGTGCTGGTATCGCTTTGATGAAGATGAAGAAGAAGAGAAGCACACCAACGTCGTCCACAACTACCACGTCAACACCAACTGGAACTGTGCCACCGACCACATCACGGGTGAGCTTGACAAGCTCACCATGAAGGAAAGGTACAACAGCCATGATCAAGTGCACACGACAAGTGGAGCAGGTATGAACATTAAACATGTTGGTCATTCATTCGTTCCTACCCCATCTTCCAAATTACATCTAAAAAATATTCTCCATGTTCCTAATGCCACAAAAAGTCTTGCTTCCATTCATCGTCTCAGAAGAGACAATCATATCTTTGTTGAATTTCACCCTTGGAATTTTTATGTAAAGGACAAGGAAACAGAGAAGGTGGTGCTTGAAGGGGAATGCGTTAGAGGCCTCTATTCACTAGTTTCATCATCATCGTCACCATTCAATAAAGAGGGCTTCAGCATCTCCAAACCTTCCTCGGAAGCTTGGCATAGTCGTCTTGGCCATCCATTTTTTCAAGTCGTTCAACAAGTTATCCAAAAGCATGAACTTCCATGCTCTATAGAATCTAGAAATAAATTAGTTTGTAATTCTTGTCAAAAACCAAAAAAGTCATCAATTGCCTTACCCAAAGTCTACTAGTGTATCAAATTCTCCTTTTGAGCTTGTCTTTTTCGATGTATGGGGGCCAACACCCAATTCTGTTGGTAGATACACTTATTATGTAAGCTTTATTGATAATTTTAGCAAGTATACTTGGATTTATATTTTTAAACAAAGATCCGATGTTTTCCAAGTTTTTCATAATTTTCAACAACTTGTTGAACGACAATTCAATACCAAAATACTAGCACTTCAGAGTGATTGTGGTAGGGAGTATGAAAAGTTGAACTCCTTCTTCCAAAAAATTAGCATTGCACACCATGTGTCTTGCCCACACGCCCATCAACAAAATGGTTCGGCCGAGAGAAAGCATCGACACATTGTAGAAGTATGATTATCTCTCCTTGCCAATGCCTCTATGCCACTAAAATTTTGGGATGAAGCCTTTTTGACCGCCACTCATCTCATCAACTACCTACTAAGGTTATTAACAATGAGACTCCTATGGAAAAACTCCTTAAAAAGGTTTATGATTACTCCTCACTTCGAATTTTTGGATGTGCATGCTGGCCGAACCTAAGACCATACAACAAACAAAAATTGTCTTTTAGATCTACCCAATGTGTTTTTCTTGGCTATAGCCACATGCATAAGGGTGTTAAATGGCTAGAAGTTTCCACAAGGCGTGTCTACATCTCACGAGATGTGGTTTTTGATGAAACTGTCTTCCATTTTCAGCAACTCCGTCCAAAAGCTGGTGCACTTCTCCGCAAAGAAATCCTACTCCTTCCCGGCCATTCTCCACCAAATAGCATCTCATCTCATGGGGATGAACAATGCAATGAATTAACTGCTAATGATTCTGTAAATCCTTATGTACCTGTTGATTCTCAGCTGCAGCTTACGAGCCAGATTGATGGAGCTCCGAATTTCTCAAGCACCGGTGAAGAAAGCACAGAAAACAGTGGTGAAATACCCACATCGGTCATGAACAAGATTCGGACGCGGGAACTGATGGCACGGAACTCGGGGAGGATACGGAGCAGAATTCCATGTCAATCACGAGCGCCAGCGGCACCTGCGACGCGTTGAAAACGTGTGGCCGAGCATATCCTACATCAGGTGCGGCAAGAGATCGGCCTCGGGCCGGTCCTCACCAGTCCAGGAACGCCACGTTCCACCGTGGGCCAGACTCGTGGCCTCACACACGTGTGGTTTACACGCGACGTGCGGCTACATCGGCTCCTGGCGGACCCCACCGTCACGGAAAGGAGCAATCAGAGGGCGCCACATCAACAACGTCGCACGCGACGATGATCTTTGTCGCGCCTGGTTGCTCCGGATCCGACGGATCAACTGCGTTGGACTCCTCTGTGGCCTAAACTGTGGAACCAGCAGAATCTTCTCCAATTCAAACCCGTCTTTGAACTAGTAAATCGAACGAAAAAGGTACACAAATGGATTTATTAAATTGGGATTATCCTGTAGGTGAACCTAAAAATCTACAAGTAGCTTTAAAAAGTCCTAAATGGAAAAATGCAATGGGTGATGAATTTGATGCCTTGATAAAAATTAAAACTTGGTATTTAGTTCCATATACTCAAGGCAAGAATCTGATAGATAGTAAATGGGTCTATAGAATTAAAAGAAAAGCAGATGGCACAATTGATAGATACAAAGCTAGATTAGTAGCTAAGGGTTTTAAGCAAAGATATGGTATAGACTATGAGGACACTTTTAGTCCTGTTGTAAAAGCTGCTACTACTAGACTTGTTCTAGCCATTGTAATTTCCAAGGGATGGTCTCTAAGACAGCTAGATGTGAAGAATGCGTTTCTCCATGGCATTCTGAAAGAAGAGGTGTATATGAGACAACCACCTGGTTATGAAGATCCAAAAGCACCATCATATGTGTGCAAATTGGACAAGTCACTCTATGGCCTCAAACAGGCTCCAAGAGCATGGTTCTCTAAGTTGAGCTTAAAGTTGCAAGAGCTTGGTTTTGAAGGTTTCAAATCTGACACGTCACTCTTTATATACAACAAGTCAGGTATCACTATTTTTGTGCTTGTTTATGTTGATGACATCATTGTTGCTAGTTTCACTAGTAAAGCTACTGATGCATTACTCAAGGATTTAAGCACATCCTTTGCACTAAAGGACTTAGGTGATTTACATTATTTCTTGGGAATTGAAGTAAAAAGGATAAATGATGGTCTAATATTAACTCAACAGAAGTATGCTTCAGATCTTCTCAAAAGAGTTGGTATGTTCACATGTACAACATCACCTACGTCTTTATCTAGTACAGAAAAGTTGTCAGCTGTTGAAGGAGAACGGCTTAGTGAAGAGGATGGTACAAAATACAGAAGCATTGTGGGTGCACTCCAATATTTGACTCTCACAAGGCCAGACATTTCTTTCTTGGTTAACAAAGTTTGTCAATATCTTTGTGCTCCTACCACTCCACACTGGTCAGCTGTTAAAAGAATATTAAGGAATATCAAAGGAACAGTAAGTCTTGGTATAAGTTTTAGGAGATCTTCCTCCACACTTATTAGTGTTTTCTCAGATGCTGACTGGGCTGGCTGTGTAGATGATAGAAAGTCCACATGAGGATTTGCTGTATTTGTTGGACCTAATCTTATCTCTTGGAGTGCAAGAAAGCAGGCAACAGTGTCAAGGTCAAGTACAGAAGCTGAGTACAAGTCTTTGGCCAATGCCACAGCTAAAATAATGTGGACCGAATCCTTGTTGACAGAATTGGTAATTAAAAGGAATCAAGTTTCTTGTCTATGGTGTGATAATATGTAAGCAACATATATTTCTCCTAATCCTATCTTTCATGTTAGGATGAAGCACATAGAAATTAATTTTCATTTTGTGAGAGAAATAGTAGCTAATAAGCTTCTTGACATCAGGTTTATTTCTAGCAAAGATGACGTGGCTGATGGATTCACTAAAGTTCTCCGGGTGCGCAAGCTTGAAGAGTTCAAGAACAATCTCAACCTTAGAGAGTTGTGATTGAGGAGGGGTGTTGGAAAACATAACCAGGCGCATATCCTAATGTTGTCACGTGTAACATGTTTTGTAACCATCGTATCATATCTATAAGATGCGGTGGGTTTAAGAGATAAACATTAGTTTAGAAGGATAAGCGTGTTGGTTGTAATCTGATCTGATCGCCAGATAGCGATCAATCTCCCCTCTGTATTCTCTCGATGGTTATTCCCATCGCCTATTTAACATGAAGGCCACCCGAGACCAAAGGGTACGGCTTAAACCATATTCACCTCGACAATTCACATCTTGATCCCCGTCAGCTAAGAAAGCATAAGAGTAACCTGGGCAATACATAGAATTAGATAGGACACATGGCTAGATGAAATAGCAGAGCCTAATGATTCACTAATACATAACCCTGCAACTGAGTAGATGGTTTATTACTTGAACTTCTGTATCGAATTTAGTTTAGAATAGATACAAAATTTGAAGGTGCTCTAGCTAGTTTCTATGATCAAACTACATGAATCCTGCAACAGTCGCTGCAATACATAATCATGCAAATAACCTCTCACCAATTTGTACTATCTACAAAGTAATCAAGAGGCTGGCCAAGATGTTTGTTAAGTGCTTAGAGTAAAAACAGGAAGGGAGTTGAACTCCGTGGCTTGCAACTTACCCGTATTTTCTAGGTCTGGGGGTTGTATTTGGTACTGAACATCCCACCTATGAAAATACAAACACTTACATGGTGTATTGGATGTTGTACCTAGCCCTTGCCTAATCATATTTCTGTACTGTCCTATTTCAGAGATTGTTGATGATCAACAAATATCACTAAAAACTCTGTTAGAAAAGAAGCACGTTATCAACAGGGCTACTGGATACTTTCAATAACCCTCCGAATATACTTATACCTTAGGTTTTAAAGTACTGTCATGCAAAATAACACCATGTACTGAACATATGATTGTTCTAAACCAAATAAATACATTGCCCTCTAAATATAATACAACATCTAATGTATAGTTCATAAGACGCTTCTAAATTAATATTATCCTTGTGATTGTTTCGGAAAGGGTCTTAGTTGTCTGACATGTTTACCTAATTCACCATGAAAGGATTAATTAAATTAGGAGGCCATGGCGCTGATGCATGTAATCTATGAGACTATTGTAATAACTATGTATTTCTTCACCTTCCCAGACCAACATTTAAGTTGTTCCTAAACAATTGTTACATAACTATGCTTCTAGTATCTACATTTAAACTACTTATCCAATACGAGTCCGTAGGGAAAAACTGCACTACTAACTCAGGCAAATAATGAGCCGCTAGATAAATAGACGCTAAGTTAACTGGTGGCTATAAATTAATCATGACAACAAAGCATGTGTCAAGAAAATTATCATTATTTCTAACAGTACAATCTCCACTGGCTATACTTCAATGAACAGGACAATGTCTTGCCAAACTTTTATCATATCGTATATCATGAAACTTCATCCACAACACCTATCTTGGCTAATTCAGTTAGCTTTCACAACTCATGGATGAAATATAAATGGCCGCACCTCTTTGTAGTGGTATTTGGTTCCACATATAGATGTAGCACCATTAACAGCTTTTGCATCATCCTCTTGTAGGCAGTTTTCCCCACCAGGCGGGCAGAGTGAATTGCAGTTTTTCTTATCTTCTTCTTACAGAGATCACCAGATTCAGCAGATGGATTTCATTAGGCACAAGTGCAGACCTGCCAATGCTCTTCTGAAGATCTCCATCCCGGATTTCTCATCAAATGAACTGAAATATCCAAAAGCGGCACAATTGTGAAAATGGGGTGTGAAGATCTCAAAGATAGGACAATTATAGGTACCAAGTAAAGCCACAACCAGAATACCTCCGTAGGGCCTCGTCGGAGTTGCAATAACCACAAAACTGACAATATGGATTTTCATTCATTCTTTTTACTGCAGCATGAGAGCCACTCCATTTACCATGATATACGGTTCCAAAAGTTCCAGAACCGAGTTCTTGATCTCTTCAAGGTCATTGTTCTTTACAATCTGAAACATGAACATGTGGTTGGTTACAAAATATTAGTATACACAGGACAGGACGCGATGAGCAAGCAACCTAGATTGGATTGAAACGTAGTGCCACACCAACCTCAGAACTGCTGGCCTCGACGATAGGAGCACGACCGGCGAAAGATGGTATGTACCTTTGATATGTGTACTGTGATTTTTCGCTAGTGCATTCTATGGGTCAAGCAGTCAGTTTAAACATTATATATAATTTGTAATTAACTTTTACCATGTTGTATTACTAAAGAGGTTAATAATCCGTGAAAAGAAGTCTGAATATTCTCAACTATCGCCTCTCTCCTTCTCATCTTTTGCTTCTCTGAAACCTCATCACAAATTCCCTGTATCTCACCAGATTATGATTCCAATTCGAGTTGAATTTTAATACTGTCGGCTGACAGCTTATTATTGCCAGATGAACCGAAATTGGGTAAACAAAACATACCATATTTTCCTTATAAAAGGGCAAATTCCAGCTTCAATGTAAATGGACACCTAACCTACAAGCAACAACAAATTGAGGTGAACTTAGCATTACTACATAAGTCAAGTTGTACTACAAAATAAATATGACTATATGACAACAATGCTTCAGTGATCTAAGATACAAAAAAATTATACAACATGTTCATTTCATTTTTGTATTATGTTAATCTCAAGTTGTCTATTAAAAAGAATGCTTTTCGAGAGCTAGAATTCTAAAGTTTGTTCACTGAAGCATAAGACATGAGCAAAAATATGACTGTTTTCCATTTCTGTTATTGGGTGCAGACTTTAAGCCTCCTTGTGAAATTCTTGTATGTTCCTAATCGATGTAAACATAGGCTATAATTGCAAGTTTTTGTGAACTCCAAATTGCCAAACAGGAAATAAAGAGACGAGATAATTGCAAGTATATGTCGGTTTCTCTTACTGTAGATGTCAGCGACAGCCTCGAGGAAGATCAACCAGCATATTTTAATGTTCTACAGAAGAGTATTATATAAAAAACAATAAATCACTTTCTATCCAGTATCCAGAGTCATTGTTTAGCATGATTGTAGAAAGTAAACCATTAACAGGTTTGCTAGCATCTTCCTCAAGTATTATAACAGGTTTGCTAGCATCTTCCTCAGGTTACCGCATAAGCATCTTCTTGAAAACCTCCATCTGCGTAACCATGAAGGAGCAGGAAACATATAGTAAAACACGTGTTTTTATGGTCTGTAATATATAGTAACGAAGAAAAACTCTATTCATGCTACGGTGGCAGACGTACAAATGTTTTCATACCAATGCGTTGGTTCACTTGCATATAATTTGCAATCCAGGGCATTAACAGAGGAAGGATAACATGTTGGGAATGAGGAAGGATGAAGAGTAAACACCGCATAGGTGACCTCAAAAAGTCACTTATCTCTTGATTTATGATTTCAGAATACAAGGCAACAATATGGCACTTCGCCTTATTGACGTCTCCATTGAGCTTCTTGATGGTGTTCGACAGCGTCGCGTTCTCTTCCAGCGGCTTCTTATGAACCACAAAGAGAGAAATATCAAACGGACAATACGCACCGAATCATTGATCAGACAGCTACCCAATACACAGTACAAACAAAGGCAGGTTTGGCTGATAACTGCTGGTTGTTGTGGCTTGCAACCCACTCGTCGGCTCCGCTGACTCCCAAATCAATAATGACTCTACCGGATACAGCAATCTGCTGCAAAGAAACTTGCCCCCTGGTCGCCAGCGCGGCTGAGGCGGCGGATGCGAGCATGAGAGCGGGGTCGAGCTGATCGACACATTCACGGAGATCCTTGGCGGCGGCCTCGCGCTGGGGGGGAGCTGAGTGTGCATCCCCGGGGCCTCAGCCATCGAGGCGCCCAACGCGGGACGCCAGCCTTCTGGTAACCAGCGTGGCTAAGGCGGCCTCAGCAAGCTGCTCAAATGGATCTGTCGGAAGCACCGCCCAGCTCCTTGGGCAGACCAAAACCTACGGCCACCGGCGCATCCTGGAGGGTGCGGGGGAGGCGCCGGCTCCCCGCATTGGTGGAAGATGGATCCGGTATGGAGGGTTGTGGGTGATGCGTCGGCGGCTGCAGCGGCAGCGGCAGCGGCAGACCAAGGAAGGGGAAGGTGAGAGGAGAAAGTTCCGGAGAGAGACATCGTGGTTAATTTCCCTCTTTACGAGGGGAAAATGAAACGCCTAATTAAAACGCAAAACGGTTGATGTCAATTGTCATGGGAAGTGCATGACGAAGGACGGAGCGAAATGCCTCTGTGCAGGAAACGGAACGTGAAGTTCTTTTTAATACTCCCTCCGATTCATATTAATTGACTTAAATTTGTCTATATTAATATATAGATTTATTCAAATTTTAACAAATATAAGTCAATTAATATGGACCGGAGGGAGTAGTAGAAATAGAGAAGAGATAGAAAAACCGATAAAATTGCCCAGCAACGAAGAACACTGTTTCATGAGCTACCTGGATGGACATGCAAAGAAAGTCTCGATCATATCTAAATAGTTCTCGAACCCATAGGGGTGACACACTTAAGGGTAGTCGATGCATTTGATAGGATAGGGAACACAGGGGAAGTCAGTGAACATCGCAGAAAATTGTTCTGCTGTAGAAAATTGTTTTGTCGAATCTACCGAAATAGTTTCAGGTATCGAAACAAAGCAAGAGATCAAAATATTAATGTGTTTATTAAATAAAGTTTTCATTCAATGAAGTAGTCATTAAAAGTGTTTATTAAATTGGCTGCATCAAAACAAGGGAATTACAGTGTTTTAATGGAAAGACCTTTGGTTTTTGAGTGAAGATTTAATGAAAGAAAGTGGAGTGGAGAATTATGTGAGTGGAGGGAGCACTCACATGAATGAGAGGAGGGAAAGGGGCACCCCCTTGGCGCCAGCCAAGGGAGGGGCTGCCCCCTCTCCCCTATAAAAGGAGGTGGCCTCCTCCCCATCTCACACACTCTCCCATAAGCTCTTCTCATATCCCCTTTGGTTGGCATCTTCTATCCCTTGCTTGCCTTGCCCATTGACACTAAAAAAGGTGCTCAGAGAATCCCTTCTCTAAACATTCCCATCCACCACCACTATCATGGCATAGCGTTGTTGGAGTTCTCGGGGATCCACTACTTCCGCTGTCCGGCCGGAGCAGGGGTTCGGGGGTCATCGGCACACTGTACGTGTGACCGATTACATAGGTGCTGCCCGTTTGTGGCGCTGATCGTCTGCACGTCCTCAAGGACGGTGGTGTACATCTGCATCGATCACGTTTGTTTGCGGGAACATTTTTTCGCTTACTGTCTATGAGGGTAGGTCCATCTGTAACCATTACAAGTATTGCCTAGATATGATCAGTTGCAACCGATAGAAATTTTTTTGTTTTCTATGCAATGAACCCCATTAGTGGTATCACTCCATGTGAAAGTAGTAATAATTCTTTTCTTTAAGAAAGGGATCGGATGATCCAATAAATCGTTAGCATTGGGTTACGAAATGTTTCAGAAAGAATAAGATGCCAGAGTGAAGAAGCTACAAAAGTCAGAGATATGTCTATGTGTAGATGCTTTATACGGTTATAACACATGGATATGTAGGCATTAATAGTCTTGTTATTGCAAATCTTTTATACTTCAGATATTAGTGGCATAGTGGGATGAAGCGGCCCGGACAAACTTTACATGTCCTCGCATACGAGACCTGTTCCGCACTTAACATGCAACTCGTTTTGCATATGTGACTAGCGGGTGTCTGCCTCTCCCACTATAGTTGATATCTAATTTGCAACGGTCTACTTAATAACTTGGTTATCACCGTTGTGGCTTAAATTCATAGGTAGAACGGTTCTATCCTTGAAAGCCCACAGCCGCGTAAAATATGCAAAATAAATTATAGGCGTCTAACTTGTTTTTGCAGGACATGTGATGTGATATGTTCTATGATACAAATGTTGTTGTATGCAATGTGTTTTATTGTAAAACAACTGGCATGAGCCAGATGGTTTTTATTTTAATTTTATGGTCTGCGTGCCGGAAAATGGAAATCCATGTAATTAGCTTAGTGGAGAACAATCTTGATAGTGGTGCCATGGACCTTGTTGACACTACTAGGAAAACCCTTATCTGTGGCGCATGAATTTTTACATTTTGTGGCACATATGTGAATTCGCCACTGATACCATGCCACTAAATTGTAATTCTATGGCGCATATTGCCAATATGCGCCACAGAATGTTTTTTAGAAATTCAAAAAAGGCGGCCCAGATATCACATTTATATGGCACATATTGCCAATATGCGCCATTGAATTTTTTTCAAAATTCAAAAAATAAGCGGACCAGATCTGGCCGGAGATGGTGGTGGCTGGAGGAGGGGGTGCCAAAGATGGAGGTGGCCGGAGGAGGGGGTCAGCGGATGAGGGAGGCTGTCGAAGGTGGTAGAGGCCACCGGAAGAGGAGGAGGCCGCCGAAGGAGGTGGAGGAAGAGTACGTTGACGGAGGAGGAGGAGGTCGCCGGAGGAGGAGGTCGCTGGAGGAGGAGGAAGTCACTGGAGGAGGAGGTCACCGGAGGAGGAGGTCGCTGAAGGAGGAGGAGGAGAGGAGAAGGAGAGAAGATAAGAAGGGGAGAAGGGGAGGAGGGAGGAGAAGGGGAGAAGAGGAGAAGAGGAATAGAAGGGGATAAGGGGAGAAGGGGAGAAGGTAGGAGAAAGGAAGGAGAAAGAGAGAAGTGGAGGGAGGGGAAGTGTGTAGGAGAAAAGAGAGGGAGAAGGGGCGCCGACGGGATTTATTCGAATCCCTCCCAACAATTATGTGGCGCATAATAGAGATATGCGCCACAGAATTTTCTCCCCCTTTTTTTCAGGAAAAACTTTCTTTGCCATAATTTTTTACTCTTTTCAAATTTGGAAATCTGTAAAATCCAGAACGGCCTTTGAATTCGAGTAGAAAATTTCGAGACGATCATTTTGATAGGTAAATTTTTTTTCTGACATCGTATGCAGAAGTTATGGTTGTTTTGCCGTGTCATGACCTTTTTTTGCAATATCCATCAAAAATCATGTTTTTCAATTTTCCTGACAACTATACCAGATATGCCCCATAGAAACATCACTTTATGTGCCGCATATAGACATATGGGCCACATAATTTTGGTCAACTGAATTCTGTGGTGGGACCCTCGTCACTTTATGTGGCGCATATGGACATACGCGCCAGGGAATAGTGAAAATTTCTATGGTGCATTGCCTGAAATGCGCCAGTGTAATTTGTCTGGGGCGCATGGTAATACATATACGCCACAGAAGATACGTCTATCTATAGTTGTTTTCCTAGTAGTGTGACACACCTGTGGAATGATGTAGATCATGGCATAATGCATGAGATGAAGATCGAATGCGATAAGGATCATATCATATTATATTATATATGCATGTGATGTTTATCCTTTGATGCATCTTATTTTGAGTTGATTTGATCACCTCGGTAACATTTGGTTTCCTCGGTCGCTTTATAAGAAGATCCCTCCCACTAAATATCAAGATAATAATATGTTATTCCTTAGTATACACCATTAAGAAAGTTTATCGTCTCGAAGCACCACGTGATGATCGGGTGTGATAGATTCTACGTTCGCATACAAAGGGTGTAAGATAGTTTTACACACGTGGATATTAAGGTTCTTACTTAACGAGCCTAGCATATATAAACATGGACTCAGAACATGAACCGAAAGGTAAAGCACGAGTCATGTGGATATATGATGACCCATATGATGCTTGCCATTAGAGTCGCACCACCACTCGTGATGATCGGACGTGGCGTAGTGAATTTGGTTCATGTAATCACTAAAATAGCTAGAGGGATGTCATTTCGAGTGGGAGTTCACATAAGTAATTTTTAATTAACTTGAACTCTATTTGTTATAAACCTAGTCTAAATAGTATTTAAAAATACATCGTAGATCATGGCACCCCCTGCATTCAATTTCAATGCATTCCTTGAGAAACAAAAACTGTAATACAATGGGTATAATTTCACCAACTAGTATCGCAACTTGAGGGTTTTCCTCATGGGCATAAGGATGTCCTATGTGCTGGAAGGTCCGCTAGGTGACGCTCCTGCCAGTACCGCCTCTTAGGATGAGCGTAATGTGTATGACACAAAGCATGATGACTACACTCTTGTATAGTGTGCGATCCTTCAGTCGCTGGAGCCTGAACTCCAAAAGAGCTTTGAACATAGCAGTGTTGATGTCATGGTGAAGGAACTCAAAGCCATGTTTGAGAGCCAGATCCGTGCCGAGAGATATATGATCTCCGGCAAGTTCTTCAGTGCAACAATGAAGGAACACAGCTCTATGAACGAGCATGTCATGATGATGACGGGCTATGTTCAACATCTTAAGGAACTAGGATGTGATATCCCAGCTGATCTTACGACGGACAGAGTTCTGCAGTTGCTCCCACCCAGTTACAAAGAGTTTGTACTAAATTACAAGATGAGTGATGCAATTAGATCACTCACTGAACTCGCTGCCATGTTGATGGTTGCCGAAGTAGACATAAAGAAAAGTCACCAGGAGGATATGGATGATAATATCACCACCTATGATGAAAAGGGCGAGCCCAATGGTAACTTCAAGAAGGACGGAAAGTCTATTGTTGCGCTTGAATAGAGAACCAAGGCAGGCCTAAAGCCTAATTCTGAATGCTTTTACTACAAGTAGGCTGGTCACTAGAAGCGGAGCTTCCCAAAGTATTTGGCAAATAAGAAGGCTGTGAAAGTGAACAAACCGTATATATGATATACTTTTTATTGATGTGTACCTTACTAGTAGTTGAAGTAGTACCTGGGTATTTGATACCGGTTTGGTTGCTAATATATGTAACTCAAAACAGGGACTAAGGAATAGTCGACCACTAGCAAAGGATGAAGTGATGATGCGTGTAGGCAATGGACCGAAGGTTGATGTGATCTCCGTCATGACGCTGCCACTTCATCTACCATATAGATTGACAATAAACCTTAATAATTTTTATTATGTGCCTGCGTTGAGCATGAACATCATATCTGGATCATGTTTATTGCAAGACGGTTATTCATTTGTATCGGAGAATAATGGTTGTTCTTTTTATATGAGTAACATCTTTTATGGTCACGCACCTATGTTGAATGGTTTATTTGTCTTGAATCTTGATATTAGTAGTACACATATTCAAAATGTGAATGCCAAAATAATTAAGTTAAATGATGATATTGCTATATATTTGTGGCATTATCGTTTGGGTCACATTGGTGTAAAACGCATGAAGAAACTCCATTCTGATGGACTCCTTGAGTCACTTGATTATGAATCATTTAAAACATGTGAACCATGCCTTATGGGCAACATGGCTAGAACTCCGTTCTCCAGAACAATGGAGCGTGCGACCAACTTATTGGAAATAATAGATACCGATGTATGTGGTCCGATGAGTATGTCGACACGCGGCAAATATCGTTATCTTGTAACCTTCATAGATTATTTAAGTATATATGGGTATATTTACTTAATGGAACACAAGTCTGGAACATTTGAACAGTTCAAAGAATTTCAGAGTGAAGTAGAAAATCATCGTAACCGAAAGAACAAGTTTCTACGATCCGATCATGGAGGAGAATATCTTTGCTATGAGTTTGGCACACACATGAGACAATGTGGAATTGTTTCACAACTCACTCCCACCGGAACACCACAACGCAATGGCGTACCTGAACATCGTAATCGAACCTTATTGGTTATGGTAAGATCTATGATGTATCTTATATATTTTCCATTGACATTTTGGGGTCATGCATTCGAGACTGATTCATTCACTTTAAATAGGGCACCATCAAAATCCGTTGAAACAAAACCAGATGAATTATGGTTTGGTGAGAAACCTAAGCTGTCATTTCTAAAAGTTTGGGGATGCGATACTTATGTGAAGAAACTTCAACCTGATAAGCTCGAACCTAAAGCAGAAAAATGCGTCTTCATAGGATACCCAAAAGAAACAATTAGTTACACCTTACATCACCGATCCGAAGGCAAAGTGTTTGTCGCCAAGAATGTATCCTTTATAGAAAATAGTTTCTCTCGAAAGGTGTGGGTAGTAGGAAGGTAGAACTCGACGAGGTTATTGAACCTTTTCTTACAGAAGTGGCGAGTAGCACAGCGCCAGAATTTGTTCCATTGTTGACTCCACCAATGGAAGAAGGAAGTGATGATGAGGTACCCACCCCTCCTCATGAAACTCCAAGAGAGAGTACTACCAAACCTCGCAGGTCAGGCAGGATATGTGCAGCTCTGAAACTATACGGTAATCCAGTCCTCAATTTCATGATAGATGGAAGTGATAACCACGCAAAGTATGATGAAGCGATGATGAGCCTAGATTCTAACAAATGTCTAGAATCCATGCAATCTGAGATGGAATCCATGTATGATAACCAAGTTTGGACTTTGGTAGACTTACCTCACGACCGAAAGGCCGTTGAAAATAAAAGGACTTTCAAAAAGAAAATGGACGTTGATGGTAATGTGACCATCTATAAAGCTCGACTTGTCGCGAAGGGGTCCCGACAAATTCAAGGAGTTGACTATGAGACTTTCTCACTGGTAGCGATGCTAAAGTCTGTTAGGATTATGTTAGCAATTTCTGCATTTTTCGATTATGAAATATGGCAGATGGATGTCAAAACAATGTTCCTTAATAGAAACATTGAGGAAGAGTTGTATGTAATAGAACCAAAAGGTTTTGTCAATCCTAAGGATTCTAACAAGGTATGCAAACTTCATCAATCCATCTATGGACTGAAGCAATGATGGTGCCTAGAAGCACTTCGTCGAGAAACGCCAAGAGCAAGGTGTGGAGCAGCACAGCAACAAGTCTTCCCTCAGTAAGAAACCAAGTTTATCGAACCAATAGGAGGAAGGAAACGTCACACAGGTGTTGCAACCAACGTGGAAACCTGCACAACACAAACTCAAGGCTTTGCCCCAACAAACGGTGAGGTTGTCAATCTCATCGGTTGTTGTAACAAAGGATTAACTGTATGGTGTGGAAAGTGATGATGGTTTGCAGCAAGAAAACAGTAACAGTGGAAGATGTATCAATGGTAAAGATTGTACCGGGGTCCATAGTTCACTAGAGGTGCCCTCCTTAGATAAACAACATGGCATGAAGGGTAAACAAATTACAACAGGGCAATTGACAGGAACTGAGCAAGGCACAACAATGCAATACTGGACAAAAAGATCCTATGAGATTCAATTGGGAAATACAACAATATACATAGATCGCCATCCAACTGCATCTATGCCTAGAAGTCCACCTTCAGGTTATCATCCCAACCCCCTCCAGTATTAAGTTACAAGCAACAGACAACTGATTTAAGCAAAGTGTGTAAGGTAAACAATCCACTTGCTCCATGAAAAAGAGACCGTTGTTTTCTCCCTAGTGGCAACGACACATCTACCATCGAAGAGATTTCTGTCACTTCCCTTGAAAAGTAGAGGCATGAACCCACTATCGAGCATAAATACCCCCTCTTGGAGTCACTAGCAACTACTTGGCCAAGATAGCTACTAACAACGGAGAGCATGCAAGATCACAAACAACCTAGACATGATAGAATCAAATAGACAAAACCATTAATCAATCTGACATATTAATCTCAATATCCATCGGATCCCCGCAAACACAACATGCATGATTACAAATAGATTAGATCTTGATCATGAAGGGAGCTCACAAGATCTATACATGAAAGAACAAGGAGGAGATACAACCATCTAGCTACTACATGGACCCGTAGTCCAAGGTGGAACTACTCACGCTTCATACCGGAGGCTGGCATGATGAAGAAGAAGGCCTCCAGGATGATCTCCCCTTCGGAAGGGTGCCGGGAAGAACTTCAGATCCCCGATCTAGGGACGATGGTGGCGGCGGCTACATACGGTTTCCTGGAATATTGATCGGGTGTTTAGGGTTTTGGCATCGAGGGGACTTTATAGGAGAAGAGGCAAGGCATGGGGCCACCAGGGTGGCTGCACCCCCAGGCGCGCCTAACCCTAGGCGGCGTCGCCAGGGGGTGTGGCCCCCTGGTGAGCCTCCTCCGTCTCTTATTTTGGCTTCGTGCTGCCCATGGTAAAATATTGACTTTGGCTTTTGTCCCGTCCAATTCCGAGAATATTGATTTTCTGCCTTTCTGGAACCAAAAACAGAATAAAACAGGCAACTAGCACTGTGGCAACTTGTTAATAGGTTAGTTCCAGAAAACATATAAAAACACCTCAAAGTGTAGACAGAGCAAAGCAAAGTGGATACTAAACAAGCATGAAACATAAAAAATTATAGATACGTTTCCGACGTATCAAGCAAGCATCCCGAAGTTGGAACCTCTGATTTTATGAAGTCATCAAAGGTTTTGGATTTGTCCAAACCATCGGAGAATCTTGTATTTACAAGAAAGTGAGTGAGATATCTATTGTACTTCTAGTCTTATATATGGATGACATATTGTTGATTGGAAATGACATAGAACTTCTGAAAAGCGTAAAGGATTACTTAAATTGTAAGTTTTCAATGAAAGATCTTGGTGAAGTTGCATACATATTAGGCATCAAGATCTATAGAGATAGATCAAGACGCTTAATAGGATTGTAACAGAGTACATGCCTTGACAAGATTTGAAAGAAGTTCAAAATGGACGAAAGTAAGAAGGGGTTATTACCGATGTTGCAGGGACAGTTTTGAGTAAGACTCAAAGTCTAGCAACTCCAACAGATAGAGTAATGACGTACTATGTCCCCTATGCCTCATCCATACGTTCTCTTATGTATGCTATGCTATTTACAAGGCCAGATGTGGCACATGCTATTAGTTTGACTAGCAGGTACCAATCTGATCCAGGTTTGGAACACTAGAAGGCGGTCAAGGATGTCTTTAAGTACTTAAGAAGAACTAAAGACATGTTTATCGTATATGGAGGTGAAGAAGAGCTCGTCGCAAGGTGTTACATCGATGCTAGCTTCAACACCGATCTGGTTGACTCTAAGTCACAATCCGGATATGTATTTTTGATGAATGGTGCAGCAGTAAGTTGGAGGAGCTCCAAGAAACCGGTGATTACGAGATCTACAATGGAGGCAGAATATATATATGCTTCAGAAGTAGTGGCGGAAGCAGTTTGGATGAAGTTCATTTCTGAACTGGGTGTGGTTCCAAGTGCTTTGAATCCTATGTTGATATATTATGACAACAATGGTGCCATAGCCAATGCTAAGTAACCAAGGTCTCACAAGAATTCCAAGCATATAAAGCGCTGCTTTAACTCCATCCGGGAACATGTTCAAGATGGCAATGTAGAGATTTGCAAAGTACATACGGATCTGAATGTTACAGATTCGTTGACTAAAGCTCTCCCAAGGAAAAAACATGATCAACACTAGAACTCTATGGGTGTTAGATTCATGACTATGTAAACTAGATTATTGACTCCAGTGCAAGTGGGAGACTGAAATGAATATGCCCGAGAGGCAATAATAAAGGGGTTATTATGCTATTCCAGGTTTATAATAGATGTTTATTTTTCTTGTTATAATTGAATTAATAGGAAACATTAATACATGAGTGATTTATAAACAGAAAGGATCCTAGTAAAGCCTCGTTTTATACTAGCATGTTGATTAACGGATGATCATAGGTTTCCTGATCATGAACATTGGATATTGTTCATGACATGGTCATATCATTGGAGAATATTATGATGAATAGTCACCCGCAGTAGATGTAGCAATACGATCATGACATCAAGTTTATATTGCTATCACATTTGTAGTAACTCAATGTCCTTAGACCATGATATCAGGTCAATCACTTTCACCGGAAGAGTATTTTGATTACATCAAACGTTACACTAGAACATGGTGATTATAAAGGTGCCTTCGGGTATTTGGAAAGTGTTAGTTGAGGCTCGTGGATCAAGTGTGGGATTTTTCCATTTGTATGACGGAGAGATATACTCAGGGCCCTCTCAGTGATATCACATTGACATAGCTTGCAAGCAAGTGATTTGATCACTAGAATGTCATATCATAGGAACAATAAAAAGAGTACTTGTCAGGAATGAAATTAAACAAGGTATGGATGATACTAAGTGATAGGATCTCGGACAAGTAAAATATCGTGAGACAAAAGGAATTTGATTACAGCGAAAGAGGTTCAGACGATCATCTGATCTTCGTGGAACTAGTGGGAGTCATTATGGATCTCTAGGTCCCGCTAATGATTATTGATAGAAGAAAGTCTTGATCATGTCTACATAGTTATCGAACCCGTAGGGAGACACACTTAAAGGTAGTCGATGCATTTGAGCGGATAGGGAACACAGGGGAAGTCAGTGGACATCGCAGAAAATTATTCTACCGAATTTGCCGAAATTGTTTCGGGGTATTGAAACAAAGAAAGGGATCAAAATGTTAACGTGTTCATTAAATTAAGTACTCATTAAATGAAGTGTTCATTAAATTGAATTGCATTAAAACAAAGGGAATTAAAGTCCTTTAATGGAAAGACCTTTGGTTTTCGAGTGGAGATTTAATGGGAGAAAGTGGAGTGGAGAATTATGTGAGTGGAGGGAGCACTCACATGAATGAGAGGAGGGGAAGGGGCACCCCCTTGGCTCCGGCCAAGGGAGGGGGTTGCCCCCTCTCCCCTATAAAAGGCGGTGGCCTCCTCCGCCATCTCACACACTCTCCCATAAGCTCTTCTCATATGTCCTTTGGTTGGCATCTTCTCCCCTTGCTTGCCTTACCCATTGCCACTATAAAAGGTTCTCGGCGAAGCCCTACTCTAAACATTCCCCTCCACCACCACTACCTTGGTGTAGCGCTGTTGGAGTTCCCGGGGATCCGCTACTTCCACTGCCTGTTTGTGGCGTTGATCGTCTGCATGTCCTCGAGGATGGTCATGTACATCTACATCAACCACGTTTGTTTGCAGTAACGTTTTCCTGCTTATGGTCTACGAGGGTGAGTCCATCTGTAATTGTTACAAGTATTGCCTAGATATGATCTTGGCAGTTGAAACCGTAGGAATTTTTTTATTTTCTAAGCAACGAACCCCGTCATCTATGAGGTTTCACCCCAACCCACAGCCCATGAGGAATACTCACTCATAGCAATAAGATCAAGGGTAGAAAAATTGTGCAAAATATTTAGATTGAAATCAGATATTCTTACAATGGTCACCGAATCACAAGGAGATCTCAAGTACAAGCTAAAGGATATGGCTATGGAGAGGATGAAGGGTGGAGAGGATGAACTATGGTGGTGGATCTCCTTTTGTGGTGTTGTGATGCAATCTGAGTGTGGCAGGCCCCTGTGCAGCGTCTGGGACCTCGAAATATATAGGCGCCTTCACGAAATTCGTAGGGTTTGACGAGACAAAGTCGCTATCACCTAGTACAGGCAGGCCATGCGAGTGAACCTTTCCCATATCAATGGTTTTTATGGCCTTTGGTGACTGGTTCTAGCACCAATGTTGCTTGGTCGTGTATACTTTCTTAAAATCATCATTTACGGCTCCCGATTTCCCCTTAAAAGCATGATTTCCTGTACAACACAATTCAAAGTAATGCATTACATATCTTTGCAATAATTAGTCATTAGTGGCAAATCTAGAGAGATTATTGTCAATTTATTGAACAAAAACAAAGTTTTAAGGCAGAGAAAGATGACTATTTTCACAACCATCACCCAGCCTAGGCCCAATATTTCGTGACGTTTTTCCATCACGGTCGACGCCACGTGGCAAACAGCACTAGGAGCGGCCATTAGAAATGGTAGCTGATGTGATGCCGGTCGTTAGTGACGTCATCGGTGTCCCGACATTGTTTCTATTAGAATTATTCCCTAGAGGCAATAATAAAGATGTTATTATTATAATTCTTGTTCGTGATAAAGTTTATATTCCATGCTAGAATTGTATTAAGCGGAAACATTAATACTTGTGTGGTTTGTGAACAACACCGTGTCCCTAGTACGCCTCTATGGACTAGCTCATTGATCAATGATGGTTAAGGTTTCCTAACCATAGACATGAGTTGTCAATTGATAATGAGATCATATCATTGGGAGAATGATATGGTGGACAGACCCAAACTAAGCGAAGCAATTAGATCGTGTCATTGTGTTCATCTTTGCGAAGCTTTTCCTATGTCAAATATTGTATTCCTTAGACCATGAGATAATACAACTCCCTGGTATCGTAAGAAAGCTTTGAGGTCATCAAACATCATCCTATGAGAGGGTGATCATAAAGGTGTATCTCAGGTGATCGGAAAGTATCTGTTGGGTTGTATGTATCGAGATGGGATTTGTCCCTCCCAAGTCGGAGAGATATACTTCGGGCCCACTCGGTAATCGATATCAACACCGCTTGCAAGCATGTGGTTAAGGAGTTAATCACAAAGTGATATCGGATTACGGAATGAGTAAAGTACTTGCTGTGAACGAGATTGAACTAGGTATGACGGTACCGATGATCGAATCTCGGGCAAGTAAAATATCGCGAGACGAAGGGAATATATATATGGGATTGATTGAATCCTGGCATCGTGGTTCATCCGATATGATCATCGATGAATGTGTGGGAGTCAATATGGGTGCCCAGACCCCGCTGTTGATTATTGATAGAAGATCATGTCTGCATATTCTCGAACCCGCAGGGTCACACACTTAACGTGTCTCGACGCTAGGATAGATTGGATAATTGGTTTATGAGTTTTTGTTCGGAGTCTCGGATGGGATCCGGGACATCACGAGAGGTTCCGGAGTGGTCCGGAGAATAAGATTCATATAAGGCAGTGCAGTTTTTGGAGTTCGGAATTGTTCCGGATTAATCGGTATTGTACCGGAAGCTTCTAGAACCTTCCGGAAGGGGGCCAACGTGGTCCCACCTTCTGGGAGGGGGCATGGGCCTATGAGGGAGTGTCCTGGCCGCATTGGGCCAGGGGCACAAGGCCCCATAGGGCCCAGCCGATCCTAGAGAGTTTAAAATCGTTTAAACTAGAGATAGGGTTTCTAGAAGGGGGAGAGTCCTAGCCCCCCACTCCTCCCTCCCTTGGCCGCCGGCCCAAGGCTTGGAGGAGGGGCTAGGGCTGGCCGCCCCCTCCCCCTCTATATATAGAGAGCTAGGGCGCCCCCTCCCCTCTACACCTTCCCTCCAAACCCTAGTTGCCCTGCTGCCCCTCCTCTCTCCCTCCCGACTGTTTGTAGGCGAAGCCCTGCTGCAGAAATTCTCCACCATATACACCACGCCGTCGTGCTGTAGATCCAATCTATCTCTCCACCCTACTTGCTGGTCCGAGGAAGGAAGAGACGTCGAGGTGCTGCACGTGTGCATCTCACGGAGGCACCGCCACTTGTGGTGCTAGATCGGATCGGATCGCGAGGAGGAGAAGCGAGTACGACTACATCACCCACGTTCCGACGAACGTTCCGCTGTGCGAATCTTCAAGGGTATGAAGATCTAATCCAATCTCTCTCGTTGTTTGCATCTCCTAGACTAGATCTTGGCTTTCCCTCTGTTCGCTTCCGTAGAAAATTTTGATTTACTATGCTGCGAAACCCATCAGTGGTATCAGAGCTAGATCTATGCGTAGATGTGATTCACGAGTAGAACGCAACATGGTTGTTGCGGGCGTTGATGTTTTCTGTTGCAAGCCTCTTGTTTGTGTTCTTCTTATGACGCGGGATAGTGAGATTGAAGCGGTCCAGGCCAACCTTACGCGACGTCGTTCGCGAGACCGGCTCCGCACTTGACGTGTGGCTTGTACCACACATGCTGCTGGTGGATGTCAGTTTCTCTCACTATAGTTGTCATGGGATTAACACCGGAGTTTGGCAACCATAATATCACCGTTGTGGCTTTCCGTAGGTAAGAATCGTTCTTAGCATCTACTCCCATAAGCCACGTAAAACATGCAACAACAAAGTAGAGGCGTCTAACTTGTTTTTGCAGGGAGTGTTTTCTGTGATATGGTATGGCCCAAGATGTGATGTGTATATTGTATGCGATGATCATGTTTTGTAATATTTCACGACTTGCATGTCGATGAGTTCACAACCGGCAGGAGCCATATGGTTGTCTTTATAATTGTGTATGACCTGCGAGTCAACTTCTTATACGCCATGTAATAGCTTTATTTTATCGCTAAGTAGTTAGCAATAGTTGTAGTTGCTATTCGTGGTGGAGGCAATCATGGTGGAGTGATGGAGATCATGCCGGAACGCACAAGATGGAGATCATTGCGCGAAGATTGGCTATACCATGTCACATAAAGTTATATGCATGTGATGTTTATCCTTTTATGTATCTTATTATGCTTAGATCGCGACGGTAGCATTATAAGATGATTCCTCACTTAAAGATCAAGATAAAAACTGTGTTCTCCCCAAGTATGCACCGTTGCGAAAGTTCGTCGTGTCCAAGCATCACGTGATGATCGGGTGCTATAGACTCTACGCTCACATACAACGGGTGCAAGCCAGTTTTGCACACGCGGAAATACTTGGGTCTAACTTGACGAGCCTAGCATGTACAGACATGGCCTCGGAACACAAGAACCGAAAGGTTAAGCATGAGTCATATGAATGATATGATCGACACTTCGTTGTCCACCATTGAAACCACATCTCTTCTCGTGATGATCGGATTAGGTGTGGTGAATTTGGATCGTGTTCACTAAACAACTTGAGGGATGTTGAATTTAGTGGGAGTTCATCTAGTAATTTGATTAAGTTGAACTATTTATCATGAACATAGTCTAAATTGTACTTGCAAATACTGTAGATCCAATGGCCAAGTCCAACTTCAACTTCAACGTTTTTGCTGAGAAAGAAAAGCTTAGAAACAATGGGTCTAACTTCACCAACTGGTTCTGCAATCTAAGAATCATTCTGTCTGGCGGACAAAAGGACTATGTCCTTGAGAATGCGGTAGGTGACGCCCCTGCTGTAGATGCGCCGGCTGATGAGAAAGCTGTTTATCAGTCGCGCAAAGATGATTATGGTGTGATTAAGAGCACCATGTTGTTTGCTATGGAACCGGAACTTCAAAATCGTTTTGAAAACTATCCCGGGCCCTTTGAGATTCTCGAGGAGCTGAAAACCATGTTTCAGACTCAGGCCCGTTCTGAGAGATATGAGATCTCTGAGAAGTTCTTTAACTGCAAGATGGAGGAAGGGAGTTCCGTTAGTGAGCACGCCATTAAGATGTCGGGCTACACTCAACGCCTTGAGCAACTGGACTGCAAGATTCCAGAGGAGCTCAAGATTGACAGGGTTCTGCAATCACTCCCTCCCAGCTACAAAAGTTTTGTAGTGACTCATAATCAGATTGGTTCCACTGATACGATCACCGAGCTCTTCGCAAAGCTGAAGGCTGCGGAGGTGGACATCAAGAAGGATAATCATGTGTTGATGGTCAACAAGCCCTCCTTTAAGAAAGGTAAAGGAGCAAAGAAGCCCTTCAAGAAGGGCGGCGGCAAGCGCAATGCCCCTGCTGAGAAGAAGCTCAAGTCTGGTCCTAAGCCGGACACTGAGTGCTTCTATTGCAAGGACAATGGTCACTGGAAGCGCAACTGTCCGAAGTACTTAGCGGACAAGAAGGCTGGCACCATCAAAGGTATATTTGATATACATGTTATTGATGTTTTCCTTACTAGCCCTCATTGTAGTGCCTGGGTATTTGATACCGGTTCAGTTGCTAATATTTGTAACTCGAAACAGGAGCTACGGAATAGACGGCGGCTTGCGAGGGATGAGGTGACGATGCGCGTTGGTAACGGATCAAGAGTTGATGTGATGGCCGTCGGCACGCTCTCCTTAGTTTTACCTTCAGGATTAGTTTTAAACCTTAATAAATGTTATTATGTGCCTGCGTTGAGCATGAACATTATTTCTGGATCGTGTTTATTGCAAGACGGTTATTCATTTAAATCGGAGAATAATGGTTGTTCTATTTATATGAGTAACATCTTTTATGGTCATGCACCTCTTGTGAATGGTTTATTTCTTCTAAATCTCGAAAGGGATGAAACACACATCCATAACATTGAGGCAAAGAGATGCAAAGTAGATAGTGATAATACCACTTATTTGTGGCACTGTCGTCTAGGTCATATTGGTGTAAAGCGCATGAAGAAACTCCATTCTGATGGACTTTTGGAGTCTCTTGATTTTGAATCATTTGACACATGCGAACCATGCCTCATGGGCAAGATGATCAAAACCCCGTTCTCCGGTATGATGGAGCGAGCAACGGACTTGTTGGAAATCATACATACCGATGTATGCGGACCGATGAGTGTTTCGACGCGCGGTGGATATCGCTATTTTCTCACTTTTACCGATGACTTAAGTAGATATGGGTATATCTATTTAATTAAACATAAATCTGAAACATTTGAAAAGTTCAAGGAATTTCAGAATGAAGTGGAGAACCATCGTAACAGAAAGATTAAGTTTCTACGATCCGATCGTGGAGGTGAATATTTGAGTTATGATTTTCTCACGCATCTCAAAGCAAGTGGAATCATTTCACAACTCACGCCACCCGGAACACCACAGCGCAATGGTGTGTCTGAACGCCGGAATCGAACCCTATTAGATATGGTCCGATCAATGATGTCTCTTACTGATTTGCCGTTATCATTTTGGGGTTATGCATTAGAAACCGCTGCATTCACTTTAAATAGGGCTCCATCTAAATCCGTTGAGACGACACCGTATGAACTGTGGTTTGGTGCTAAACCTAAGTTGTCGTTTCTTAAAGTTTGGGGATGCAAAGCTTACGTCAAGAAGTTGATGCCGGACAAGCTCGAACCCAAAGCGGAGAAATGCGTCTTCATAGGATACCCTAAGGAAACTATTGGGTATACCTTCTATCACAGAACCGAAGGCAAAGTGTTTGTCGCAAAGAACGGTTCCTTTCTTGAGAAGGAGTTTCTCTCGAAAGAAGTGAGTGGGAGGAAAGTAGAGCTTGACGAGGTTATTGAACCTTCTCTTGAATTGGAGAGTAGCGCAGCACCTGAAATTGTTCCAGTGCCGCCTGCACCAACAATAGAGGAAGCTAATGACAAGGATCATGAAGCTTCGGACGATGCTGCTACTGAACGTCGCAGGTCGACAAGGTCGCGTGCCCCTCCTGAGTGGTACGGCAACCCTGTCTTGACTGTCTTGTTAGTAGAAGACAGTGAACCTACGAACTATGAGGAAGCGATGATGAGCCCAGACTCTGAGAAATGGCTAGAAGCCATGAAATCCGAATTGGGATCCATGAGCGAAAACCAAGTATGGACTTTGGTGGACCCTCCTAGCGACCGAAAGGCCGTTGAGTGCAAATGGATCTTCAAGAAGAAAACGGACGCGGATGGTAATGTTACCGTCTATAAAGCACGGCTTGTTGCGAAAGGTTTTCTCCAAGTTCAAGGTGTTGACTACGATGAGACTTTCTCTCCCGTAGCGATGTTTAAGTCCATTCGGATTTTATTAGCAATTGCTGCGTTTCATGATTATGAAATATGGCAAATGGATGTCAAGACTGCTTTCCTCAATGGCAACATTGATGAAGAGTTGTATATGATGCAACCCGAAGGTTTTGTCGATCCTAAGAATGCTGATAAAGTATGCAAACTTCAGCGTTCCATTTATGGACTGAAGCAAGCATCTCGGAGTTGGAACCTTCGTTTTGATCAAGTGATCAAGAGCTTTGGATTTGTTCCAAATTGCTACGAAGCTTGCATCTACAAGAAAGTGAGTGGGAGCTCGGTGACGTTTCTGGTACTATATGTGGATGACATATTGATTATTGGAAATGACATCAACATGCTTAACGATGTGAAGAGTTATTTGAACAAGAGTTTTTCAATGAAAGACCTAGGTGAAGCTGCTTATATATTGGGCATCAAAATCTATAGAGATAGACAAAGACGCCTGATAGCTTTAAGCCAGAGTACATACCTAGACAAAGTTCTGAAAAGGTTCAGAATGGATAAGGCATTGAAAGGTTCAGTGCCGATGTTGTCAGGTAAGATATTGAGCAAGGCTCAGTGTCCAGCTACGGTAAATGATAGGGAAGCTATGAGCAAAGTGCCTTATGCCTCGGCCATAGGTTCCATCATGTATGCCATGCTGTGTACTAGACCGGATGTGTCCAATGCTCTTAGTTTGACGAGCAGATATCAAAGTGATCCAGGAGTGGAACACTGGACAGCCGTGAAGAACATCCTAAGATACCTAAATAGGACTAAAGAAATGTTCTTAGTCTATGGGGGTGATGAACAGCTCGTCGTAAAAGGTTACGTCGATGCTAGTTTTGACACCGACAAGGATGATTCTAAATCTCAGACAGGATACGTGTATATTTTGAATGGAGGAGCTGTGAGCTGGAGAAGCTGCAAACAAAGCGTGATCGCGAGATCTACAGTAGAAGCGGAATACATGGCTGCTGCAGAAGCGTCAAGTGAAGGAGTTTGGATCAGAAACTTCATCACTGAGCTTGGCGTGGTTCCAAGTGCATTGGACCCACTGGAGATATTGTGTGACAACACTGGCGCCATAGCACTCGCTAAGGAACCAAGATATCATCCAAAGACCAAGCATATCAACCGCAAGTTTCATATAATCCGAGATTATATAGCAGATGGAGATCTGAAGATCATCAAAGTACATACAGATCTGAATGTCGCAGATCCATTGACTAAACCTCTTCCACGTGTAAAACATGATCAGGACCTCAGTGCCATGGGTGTGAGATTATTGCCAAATGTAAACTAGATTATTGACTCTAGTGCAAGTGGGAGACTATTGGAATTATGCCCTAGAGGCAATAATAAAGATGTTATTATTATAATTCTTATTCGTGATAAAGTTTATATTCCATGCTAGAATTGTATTAAGCGGAAACATTAATACTTGTGTGGTTTGTGAACAACACCGTGTCCCTAGTACGCCTCTATGGACTATCTCATTGATCAATGATGGTTAAGGTTTCCTAACCATAGAAATGAGTTGTCAATTGATAATGAGATCATATCATTGGGAGAATGATATGGTGGACAGACCCAAACTAAGCGAAGCAATTAGATCGTATCATTGTGTTCATCTTTGCGAAGCTTTTCCTATGTCAAATATTGTATTCCTTAGACCATGAGATAATACAACTCCCTGGTATCGGAAGAAAGCTTTGAGGTCATCAAACTTCATCCTATGAGAGGGTGATCATAAAGGTGTCTCTCAGGTGATCGGAAAGTATCTGTTGGGTTGTATGTATCGAGATGGGATTTGTCCCTCCCAAGTCGGAGAGATATACTTCGGGCCCACTCGGTAATCTATATCAACACCGCTTGCAAGCATGTGGTTAAGGAGTTAATCACAAAGTGATATCGGATTACGGAACGAGTAAAGTACTTGCTGTGAATGAGATTGAACTAGGTATGATGGTACCGATGATCGAATCTCGGGCAAGTAAAATATCGCGAGACGAAGGGAATATATATATGGGATTGATTGAATCCTAGCATCATGGTTCATCCGATATGATCATCGATAAATGTGTGGGAGTCAATATGGGTGCCCAGACCCCGCCGTTGATTATTGATAGAAGATCATGTCTGCATATTCTCGAACCCGCAGGGTCACACACTTAACGTGTCTCGACGCTAGGATAGATTGGATAATTGGTTTATGAGTTTTTGTTCGGAGTCTCGGATGGGATCCGGGACATCACGAGAGGTTCCGGAGTGGTCCGGAGAATAAGATTCATATAAGGCAGTGCAGTTTTTGGAGTTCGGAATTGTTCCGGATTAATCGGTATTGTACCGGAAGCTTCTAGAACCTTCCGGAAGGGGGCCAACGTGGTCCCACCTTCTGGGAGGGGGCATGGGCCTATGAGGGAGTGTCCTGGCCGCATTGGGCCAGGGGCACAAGGCCCCATAGGGCCCAGCCGATCCTAGAGAGTTTAAAATCGTTTAAACTAGAGATAGGGTTTCTAGAAGGGGGAGAGTCCTAGCCCCCCACTCCTCCCTCCCTTGGCCGCCGGCCCAAGGCTTGGAGGAGGGGCTAGGGCTGGCCGCCCCCTCCCCCTCTATATATAGAGGGCTAGGGCGCCCCCTCCCCTCTACACCTTCCCTCCAAACCCTAGTTGCCCTGCTGCCCCTCCTCTCTCCCTCCCGACTGTTTGTAGGCGAAGCCCTGCTGCAGAAATTCTCCACCATATACACCACGCCGTCGTGTTGTAGATCCAATCTATCTCTCCACCCTACTTGCTGGTCCGAGGAAGGAGGAGACGTCGAGGTGCTGCACGTGTGCATCTCACGGAGGCACCGCCACTTGTGGTGCTAGATCGGATCGGATCGCGAGGAGGAGATGCGAGTACGACTACATCACCCATGTTCCGACGAACGTTCCGCTGTGCGAATCTTCAAGGGTATGAAGATCTAATCCAATCTCTCTCGTTGTTTGTATCTCCTAGACTAGATCTTGGCTTTCCCTCTGTTCGCTTCCGTAGAAAATTTTGATTTACTATGCTGCGAAACCCATCAGTTTCGTCATGGATTGATTCTATTATGCCGGTTCGTGATGTCATCCATCCTGTTGCTGACCTCATCTAGCATGTTCCTGACGGGACACGTGCCTTGACGAATTTCGGTTCGTTATGGTAAGAAGCTAGCCTGCTCACATGTATGGACTGTCAGCCGAGCGACACATGGACCAATAGTATGATGACATGTGGTCCATATCAAGCATGACATGTCGACCAATCAGATCTGGACACGTATCTTCAACATGTGTCAAATTCTTTCCATCAGGCGGGAAGAAATGACATCATTGTTTGCTCTGACATTTCATTTTCGTCAAGGCCATTGACCATTGAAAGAGCACCATGTCGGCATCTATCTGTGATGAAAATATTTTTGTCAAGTAAACAACCATGACGTTTTCGTTTACATCTGGGATGTGCGCTGACGATACCCCGAGATTGCATGGTCTAGATCAAATGACGGAAATTTCACACCACATGAGACAAATGACAGAAATTCTGGCCAAATGTTTCAGACCACATAAATCACTTATAGATTCACATAAGTTTCTACGAGTTCAATAGCAGTTTCTTTGCAAAAATTCTAACAAGCTTTCACTCACAAGTTTTCACATATTCACCACCCAGTTCACTTACCTAAGCAATAGAGCCAAGAATTTCCGAAGTAATGAATTTCCAAGGTCTTGTGTTTTCCGCACTTTTTTCTCTGCTTCTTTCTCCTTCAACAATATTGCAATATGTCTGCGTAGTGCCTCATTCACTACTCTATCAGCCCCAAGTTGCCCTTCAAGGAGAGAGTTGGTTGGTAGTACATCATCATTGGAAGAAAGCAGTCGATGCTCAATGCTATCCATGAATACCTAGCAGTTATAGAAGCATATATTAGACTACTAGAAAGCAAATTGCAAAGCACATCGTATACATTTTAGAGACAAATAGGGTATTGAATTGTACAAAGATGACAAAGATGGACCTGGTATAGTATCTTCCACACTTCCTCCAGGGTTTCTTCTTTGCCATCTGGGTTCTCCTTCCGCAACCCGACAATGGTACTGCATAGTATCTCATTCCCCGCTCTCTCAGCCCTGAGTTGCGCTTCAAGTAGAGTCTTGGTTGGTCTTGAAGAATGGATGCCAATGTCCTCCAACAAAAAATTGTGCACAGTTTTGGTGGAAGGAGGTCGTTCAGCCTCAGTGACATCTTCTGTAACACAAGGCGTCATCTTCTTTTCCATGGTTCCCTACGAGTTTTAGGAATAGAATCGAAAATTACAAAAATAGTTAGCAAATTACAAGCGCGTCGTACTCATTTCAAAGACAAAGGTGGAATTGAAATTTAGGAAGATGACAAATATGGTAAGTATTCTAGACGTCTTACTATTGCTTTTTTCACACTATGATGTGGAAAGCCCCGACCGTCACAGAAAAACACATTGCTGCGATAATTGACGCATTTTTTCGCTTTGCTTGTTTATTAGACAATGAACCTACACAAATAGAGAACATAGAAGTATAAGAGTCAGTCCTAGTTAAACATGAGTATGGAATACATGACATGGTTCTTGGATATAGTCCAACTATCAACAACCTTGCACCACTCCATA
The DNA here is from genome assembly GCA_916181665.1 of Avena sativa. Taxonomy (NCBI): domain Eukaryota; kingdom Viridiplantae; phylum Streptophyta; class Magnoliopsida; order Poales; family Poaceae; genus Avena; species Avena sativa. The sequence continues at coordinate 207,199,605 of OV702296.1, forward strand.
TTGTTCATGTGTTCAATAGGAGATATCCGTGTTACTTGATTCAGTGGATAGGGGTTAAAAAATTGCTTCTTTAGAAGATGTCGTTGAGTTCCTTTACTTCGTTAACTACTTATTGCAAGAAACTTGCACCTCTGATCATGATGCATACATGACAAAAATTTTCTCAATTAAAACTTGGTGCATAAGACTTTTCATGAAAATTAATGAAAATAAAAGAGACAGTTGTCTGTCGTAGAACTCTGCTCTAACATCCGTCCTCTCCTTGTACTCTTTCCAGCGGGGAAAGATAGGCATACCAGTCCTGACTATTATTGCACACTCAGTGGTGAACTCGAAAGCAAGATTTTGCTGACTCTAGTTTAGTTCTTCTTGGAGGAATATCAAATGGAAGATTTCCTCCGCTAGACTTCTTATCAAGTGACTTCCCAATGTTTCCCCTCACCATAATTTGATGATCATAATGTGTAACCTTGTATTCAGAAGGATTATGGGAAAAATCATCTTCAAAAACATATAATGTGGAGTTAGTGTTCTACTATAGTACAATGTAATAAGTACTATTCACACAATATAATGTGCTTTCCTTGGGGAGTCGGTTGCTTTCTTGGGTTAGTAAAATGCAATAAGTACTATTCACACAATATAATGTGGAGTTGGATTGTTGTCTTCAAGCCATGGAGTGTTGCTAGCTCGTCTTGGGCTTCTACCTTCTCACCTTGAGCATCAGGATTTGCAGCACTTTGAGTTCCTTTCAAAGGGGTCGTAGGACGTGGCGGTCTTGGTGGGCGCAGTGGAGAAAATGGAGGTGGAAGTACTTCTGGTGGATTCTCCTTGGACCTGGTATGTCTTGAAGTTTCTATGCAAGCAACTACGCTAGCCAAGGCGCTCTTCTGAGAATTTGATACACCACCATATGCCATCCTTGCCCTAACGACACGTGTCTTCTTGTATTTCGTCTTCTCAGGCTACACAATTCAAAGGAAGTCAATTCGGGATAATAAAAAAACACAAGATATATGGAAAGTTCAGTAAGCAAACAATTACACAACACATGAGTAGGCAAGTAAGTGGACAACCTGCATCTCATCTTCCTCCCCTTCAGGATAATCCTGAGATCCAGATCACTCATCCTTGCTCTTTTTAGGGGAGAATTTAGTGGTCGATGCATAAAAAGGGGCCTAACACCCATTTGTTGCATCCGTGTATTATTTCTCATGATGTTTTTAGCCGTCTTTCTTCCATGGGATGCAACTATGGTTCTATCATGAATAAAGAACTCCAAGTAAGCTACAAAAATATAACCTATGGTGTTGATTGTTCTATAGTAACTATAATGTACAACATTCCACTATGAGAAACTTATACTCTGAATATCATACCATAATACCTACGATGAAGCAACCAAAGTAATGAAACATACAAGATAATGCAACATATTTATCACACACAATACTGCTCATAAGCCAAATAGTATACAAGCTGGACAAGTCACCAATTGGTAGCAATAATAAGAAGTGCATGATAATTAAACATAAGAAGGATATGAATCTACCATGAAACTAAAGAGGCCGTTAAAAAATATAAGCTATGTTATATAGTAATCATCATGTAAAACGGTCCACTTTGGGTATTTTTTACTCTGATCATAATACATATGATGAAGCTGCCAAAATACTACAATAGACAAGATGATGAAACCATCATCGCACACAAAAATGATCACAAGCCGAATATTACATAAAAGCTGGAGAATTGACCAATTGGTTGCAATAATAAGCAGTGCGGGACAATTAAAAATAAGTAGGGAAATGTTGGATCATGGCTGGATAATAAGCACGACACGACAATAACACATAAGCAGGATAAGCATTAATAATACGATTGAAAATGCAATTAAACAAAATATAACCTATGGTATTGATTGTTATATAGAACTCATCATGTGACAGCTCACTATGAGAAATTTCTACTCTGATCATAAGTCATATGATGAAGCAGAAAAACTAATAAAAAAGCAAGATAATGCAATCTTTATCACACACAAAAATTTCATAATTCGAAATAGTATACATGTAGTTAAACAGGATAAGCACAATAAAACATAATCAGGATAAGAAACTATCATCCAAATAAAAAATATAACGTATGGTGTTGATTGTTCTATAGTAATCATCATGTAATATAGTCCACTATGAGCAATTTATAATCTAATCAAAAGACGTAGGATGAAGCAGCCAAACCAATGGAACAACCAAGCTAATGCAAACTTTATCTGTATGTAAACTAAACATAAGTCGAATACTCTGAATCACACTTATCAATTGGTTGCAATAATAAGTAGGGCAGGACAATTAAACATAAGAAGGATAAGCTTCTTTCAGGCAATTAAAAAAATAACATATGATGTTGATTGTTCAATAGTGATGCATGTAAAATGCATACATGAACTTTGTAGTTTTTTATATGAATTCCCACATATTTGCTACATATATGATGTTATATCCATGTTTTTGGGATTTCAACATGCGGGGTCCAAGTTGTCGTTTAAGTGCATCGCAACGTCCAAGTTGCCTGTAATCGTCGGGTTTCACAAAGTTGGGATGCCAAACACTGAGAAGGCCCATTTCAAGTCAAACTTATCCCACCCATGTCAAATTCAAACATTCTGTCAACTACGACGTGAAGGAGACGTTTAGGACCTCAATGTCACTAATCTGTCCATGACGCGAGAGGCAAGTCGACAACCACGTAGGCAAAATGAGGAACTAAACCTCATGCCTTAGTGCGTTGACGAAATTCACAAATTCACTCCCTCCTTCGAATGAACCCTAGCCCTGGCGGCGGCGAAATCTACCCTCCACCCAGAATGATCCCTTGGGACATTTGCCTTCCAGCGCCAAGTTGTTGCGCCCACTCGCTGATCCTGATCTCTGATGCCGCATGTTGTGCCCACTGTTGCGAGGCTCTAGCCCGCCTCCGCCGCCGGACGAGCTGAGCAGCATGGAGGATGGAAGATCATCGTACACTGAAAGAAGTGTTGGATACATGCGGTGAGCTACTCTTCTCTTTGCTTTTTTCCACTAACTATAACTGCTAGTTGTCTATTGGCATTAAAGAGATAGATCGGACCTAGAATTGTTTGCTAGCCGAACGTTGATAGAAAAGTTCTTATTTTTGTCCCCAAATTTCTATCAACTAGGGTCCCCCATAGACCCCTTACGTGGTTTTGGTACTCCTTGGCGGCTACCACTCTACAATAGCAAATGGGAAGGGCAACTGGAATCCTAGTAATTGTGTCGCAATTAAAGAAGTACCGGCACAGATCCACCCTATCCCTTGTATGGTTGCTGCTCTGCATAAACATACTGAAATGGGGCCGATGGAGAATGCATGGTGCAGCTTCAAGGATGAACAAGGCAGCAAGGTTCCTATACGCGTGATAGTCAGATATCCTGTTGGTTGCTGAAAGGGTGTCCAAAGGTTTGAATGTTTCTCCTGGATTGTAGAATACTAGATGTGGTAGCTGCTTCCACTCGTAGTATCCCTGCTATGCTTGGTCAGGGTGGTCTAACTCGAAGCTCCGCTGCTCTTAAGCAAAATGTGGTTCCTCATCTGCGTCATGCTTCTACCGTGCAACCTCCTCATAGGAGTGCCCGTATTGCTGTTGTGCAAAACCCTATTGTGGATGCAGGTCATGCTTATGTTGTGGAATCTTCTGGTACTGGTCGTCATCTTGGTGTTGTTGCTAAGCCTGCTACTGACCCAATTACTGCTACTGTTGCACAAACTAAGGCTTCATGAGGCCGCACAGCTATTGCTGTTGCCAAAAGTGTTGTCTTGGGTGCTTCTCCTCCTCGAACCCGTGGTGAAGTTAAGCGTGCTGCTACTGTGGCTACTCAAAGACCTGTTGTTGTGGAGAAAACCCATGGTGTGGAATCTTATATGACTCGCTGATGGCTTAGATATGTAGAGCTCGTTGGGAACCCCAAGATGAAGGTATGATGAGCACAACAACAAGTTCCCCTCAATTATGAAACCAAGGTTATCGAACTAGTAGGATTAAGGAAACAAATCCAAGGTGTTGCTAGCAACTTGGAACCTGCACAACATAACCACAGAACTTTGCCCCAACTTACAATGAGGTTGTCAATCTCAGTGGTTTTGCTGAAAACAAAGGATTACATGTATAGTGTGGAAGATAGTAATTGCTTGCAGAAAGTAAACAGTAAACAGTAGACAGTAGATGGTATATCAATGGTAAAGGAATGGACCGGGGTCCACAGTTTACTAGAGGTGTTTCTCCATAAGATAAATAGCATGTTGGGTGAACAAATTACAGTTGGACAATGATAGATTAAAAATGCATAAATATGCATGTACAAGTCATGATGATTCCTATGAGATTCCTTTGGGCATGGGCATTACAACATAATACATAGACCGTAATCCAACTACATCTATGACTAATAATCCACCTTCAGGTTATCATCTGAACCCCTTCCAGTATTAAGTTGCAAGCAACTGATAATTGCATTAAGCAAAGTCTGTAAAGTAAACAAAACAATTTCCCTTGGGAAAAGGATTGTTGTTTTCTCCCTAGTAGCAAAAACACATCTACAACCTTAGAGATTTCTGTCACTTCCCCACATTATCAGAGGCATGAACCTACTATCGAGCATAAATACCCTCTCTTGGAGTTACAAGCAACTACTTGGCCAAAGCAACCACTAGTAACGTAGAGCATGCAAGATCACAAATAACACAGACATGATAGAATCAATAATCATTCTTGAACATAGTACTCAATATCCATCGGATCCCAACAAACATAACATGCAGGATTACAAATAGATGATCTTGATCATGAATGGAGCAAACAAGATCTAAACATGATAGCACAAAGGAGGAGAAACAACCATCTAGCTACTTCTATGGACCCATAGTCCAAGGGTGAACTATTCACGCATCGCTCCGGAGGAAGGCATGGTGATGAATAAGGCCTCTGAGATGATCTCTCCCCTCCGATAGGGTGCCAGGTGATGGCTCAGATATGTAGAGGTCGTTAGGAACCTCAAGAGGAAGGTATGATGAGCACATCAACAAGTTTCTCTCAGTTATTGTCAATACCCGGATTTTTAATCCCAGATGCCTGTTATGCCATACATCGCAATCCTAGGATTACCATTTTTGCGAGACATAACAGATTGGATATCACAGTACATCATCCATTACAAACCATACATAAGGTCTTACAACAAAATAAAGGATCTCATGATCCAGTCTTAGTACAAATCAAGCGATATCATGGGCAAGGTTCCATCTTCATGGTCACAGGCAATGCTGACAATGGAAGATGATCCTAGTTGTCGTAACCTTCCTGCGATCCATCCTCCTGATAGTCCTCTTCATAGTATGGCCACGGGAATAGCCGGGGACAAAGCCATGAGTACTCTTTAAGTACTCGTAAACTAAGACTAACAAGTTAAGTGGTTTTGAATAGGAATACTAAGCTCTAGGTTGTTTTGCAAAAAGCCAGGTTTACCTGAACTAAGTTCAGAAGAAAAGAAAGTAGTTGAAAGTTTTATAACACCTAAGTGGGAACTTGTGTTTTCACTTCCACAACTCTGTTGTGGTCAAGTCAAAGTCATGATTCAAATCACAAGTCATTTTGAAAACATCTGACGACGAAAGAGTATGGCCACTCCAACTATCCATAACCGCGGACGCGGCTATTCGAATAATTTGACACTCTGCAGAGGTGGTACACTTTCACCACAACATTTGATACATTCATGAGGAACAATCCTGAATTCACCATACTCAGTATGCGTATAATCAATCCTAACCTTTCAATTACACGCCCTAGTATAGGCACCTCTCCTATGAGTTTGGCCTCCCAACCATGACATCTGTCATCTTGGGAACTGCCTAGGTGGTCAATCTTCACAAGGTAGCCTCAGCTCAAACCTTGTACACGAGGGAACCCATACTAAGGTATATAAATTTCCAGTCAAGCCCTACCCAAATTTCAGGTATTGTAGTTGTACGGTAAAATTGGAATGGTATCGCATCCAGACAACCATCAGTTTTATAAAGGTCTAAGGCTCATGCCTTAACATTTTCATCATCAAAAATCATCTGGTGTTCAAGAACACATGTCAAAACATTTCATTAGAATGACTCATCATTCCAAGGTTTTCATAATCATTTTCACCAAGTATTCCCATCTAAAGTGATCAAGTTTTATGCTTAGTACTAGCCACTAAAGTTGGGGGTAAACACTAATGAGGGGTGGTAAACAAGGGTGACTTATCTAAGTTCAGTCACATGCCTCAGGATGACATCAAGATCTATCTAACTTAGGTCAAGTTTTATGCTCTTTATGCTACCTTTAAACATATTTCTAAAATCTACAAGTCACTAAGGAAACACAAATAAAAGCTTTGATAAAGAAATAAAAGAACTAAGATTGCAAGTAAAACTGGGTTTGGTATAATTAAGTGATGGAACTAATGCATGTTTAATGCATCTAGTTGGCATAGTCATAATGCAAGGGTTAACTTGCAAAGTTCTAGATTGCTCAGTTAATAGCTTGCTAGGTGAACTTGTAGTGTTAGGCTTGCCTTGAGTAGTGTAGTGGTTGAAGTTTTCCTCGGATGCTTCCTCGTAGTAGTCTCCTTCCTCCTCGTATCCTTGGTCGGTACTAGCGTCTATAAATAAATACGAGATACACAATCACCAAACAATTCTTAACTACTTGTATTTATCACACCAAGGTTTTCAGTAGATGATCTAGCATCATCACAAACATCACAAAGATTAAGGCACTAGTTTCATTTCTTTTATTTTAGAAAAGTAATTTCTACTCATTGAAAAACTATTTAATATTTAATATTCTCCAACTAAAACATGGGATCATTTTGACACATGTCATCACCACATATTTCAGTACTTGGGAATGTGATTTAAAGTGGTGTCACAATTTAATAAGGTTTAACCTTTTTATTTTAATTAATTAAGGTGACTAGAAATGCCTATGGGGCATTCTTTTATTACTTGTCCATTATTTCTGCAAGTAAACCTAGATATTTTTATATATTCAAAAATGTCTTGTCAAATGAGGTTTTTGAGAGTTGGAATCAACTCAAAACCTTTTATGGTTGAATTTTGAAAAATGTTTGAATGCAGAAAAATCTCTGCCTTGTTTAAGTGGCTGTCCCCAGCAGTCAGCGAGACAGGGGGTGCGAAGGGGTACAGGGTGATTTGGGCCGTAGGATTAGAAGCTGGATCTACGACTGTGGTTCATAGTCCACACCTAAATAGGACGCGGCGAGGTCGAACCCTAGCACAGACAGTGGGGGTCAGTGGGGGCTCACCTAGGCTTCGGCGATGGTTGGCGATGGGGGCGAATGACAAAGTTGACGACGGTGATCCTCCTAGTACCGGTGGATCCTCCTGGGGTGGCTCCAATCAACGACGCCTCTACTCCTCTGCAGGAGCGGACTCCGGTGAAATTCCGTCCACCTAGTGCTCGCCTTTGCTCCGGGGATGAGTGGGTGTGTTCCTGAGAGGTGGGGAGTGAGATGGTGTGATGAAATCGAATGGGGGATGCCTCTATTTATAGTGCAAGGAGGGGACCGACGGGTGCGGGTGGAGCTCATCGTGGTTGTCTGCACAGTGGGCTAATGGCATGGGCGAAAGTAGGGGACAGTGCGCTGCCTCCTGGCAAATCTCAATAGCATGCTCGCAGAGAGACTGGGCGCGCTCGTTCTGTGTGGTCCAAGGGCTGACAAGGCTTGGGAATTGGACAGGGGGTGGCGGTGGACGGTGGCTTGTGTCCCAGACAAGGTTGGCGAGACTAGGGAAGCTCCTAGCTTGCTGTCGACATTGGGGTGGCCATTTGGGCTCGGGCATGCTCACCATTGATGACATGGTCGAGTTTACTGTGAGCTAGGCCTGGTTGAATTAACTAGATGATCTACTGAGAGTGTGCTGTGAGCTAGAGGGGAGACAAGTTAGGCCAAACCCTGCTCACTATAGTGTTTGATGTTTTATTTGATTTGTGTTTACATGGTGTTTGATGAAATGGCCGAAAGAGATTTGAATTTGAATTTTTGAGTGAAACTTGGTGGGTGTACTAGTCACATACTATGTAGTCTCTGGTTAGTTGGAAAGGTCAAGGTGAACTGGTTTGGTGGGGTTTTGAGAATTGGTGATCTTCACATATGATATAGATTCAATTTTGAATTGTCATTTGAATCAAGTTGCCAAATGTTTCTGTGGGTTTGAAAGGTGGGCTTTGGTTCACTTTCACTTGGTATAGAAGGGGTGAAAATAAATGGAATTTTTTCTGTTTGAAATCTTGGACTAGAAACACTCAAATTGGTCTAGTGAGCAAGACTGACAAAAATGACCATTAGCTTGTTTTGTTTGTTTTTGAATTTCTCTTGATTTGTTTCTGCTTGGAAATTATTTAGATGATGATGTTTTCATCTTTAAACCATTCCTTGCCATTCATAACAATCACGCAAGTCCATTCATGCACTCATACATTCATCACATACACACATGTATTCATATTGATTTTGATTAACAAAAGTTTTTGTTAACCCTAATTTTGGTAATTGGAATGTGATAACCTTGATCAATATTTTTGGGATGTTACAAACCTTCCCTCCTTAAACAAAATCCCGTCCCGAGATTTGATAAAAAAAGGAAAACTAGGATTTAAAGAGATTTGGAAACTTTGTCCTAATGTAGTCTTCTTGCTCCTAGGTAGCTTCTTCAGTGTGGTTGCTCGACTGGATCTTGAGAAACTTGATACTTCGGGTCCTGGTGGTTCTGAAAGCTTCCTCCAAAATACAGATGGGTACTTTCAGGATACGTCAGGTCATCGTTGATCTCTATGGTCCGGTGATCAATGTTCTTGAATACTTCGGTCTTCTCCGGGACTTCTAGGCATTTGCGAAGTAACGATATATGGAACACATTATGCACGGCTGGCATCTCCTCACGTAGTTCCAGTTGATACGATACTTCTCCTCGACGATTCAGAATCTTGAAGGGTCTGATATATCTAGGGGCTAACTTTCCTTTAAGCTGGAAACGTTGCATTCCCTTCAAAGGCGACACTTTCAGATATACGAAATCTCTGATATTGAAGGCGAGGTCTCGACATCTCTTGTCGGCATAAATCTTCTGTCGGGATTGGGCGGTCTTGAGGTGCTCACGAATCTTGTGAACTTTCTCTTCTACTTCACGTAGGATGTCGGGTCCGAAAATCCGACTCTCTCCTACTTCCAACCAATTCAAAGGGGTACGACACTTCCTTCCATACATGAATTCAAATGGGGCCATTTGCAAACTGGCTTGATAACTATTGCTATACGAAAATTCTGCGAAAGGCAGACAATCTTCCCATTTAGATCCATATTCTAGCTCCGTTTGATTTACTCGCTCCGTTTGTCCATAAGTTTGGGGGTGATAAGCTATGCTGAAATCTAATCGGGTTCCTAGTACTTCTTGGACTTTCTTCCAAAATGTCGAGATAAACTGAGTTTCTCGATCCAATACAATGTTCTTGGGGACTCCATGCAAACTGACGATTCTAGCAATGTACAACTCTGCTAGCTTCGAACTTTCATAAGTGGTCTTGACTGGTAAGAAATGGGCTACTTTGGATAGTCTATCAACTATGACCCAAATAGAGTCATTTCCCCTACTAGATGTAGGCAAACCGGTGTTAAAGTCCATTCCTACGGAATCCCATTTCCAGTTCAGAATCTGTAATGGTTGCAACAGTCCTGCGGGTCTCTGATGTCCCGCCTTGACTCTCTAACAGATATCACACTTCGCTATATAACTTCCCATTTCTCTCTTCATCTTATGCCACCAAAATTGCTCCTTTAAATCCGATACATCTTGGTTCCTCTGGGGTGGATAGAATAAAGAGTATCATGGGATTCTTTCAAAATAGCTTGCTTCAACTCTGAATCTGCTGGCACACAGATACGTCCTTTGTACCACTGATACGACGTCTGATTCCGTCTATACTAGCATTTCCTTTCTGACCCTCCTTGATCTGACTGATTGTAACATCCCAAAATTCATGAATTACAAAAGCATGCATTGCATTCATATTAACATATCATATTTGTCTTGCACAAAAAGTTTCAAATCAAAAATCCAAATAAAACCATTAATATGCCCATTTTATTAATTATATGTGGCTTGGTTTTATTTTATTTTCAAAGGGCCAAGGTGAATTTGAGTGGACAAGTGTGTTTGTCACATTTTAGAGTGCAAGGTTCACTATATAAAAACCTAGAGAAAATTTGAAAAAGGTTTCAAAACCATTCCTGAAAAATCAAATAGAAAAAGAAAAGGAGAAAGGAAAAAAAATAGAACACTGCGCTGCACTTTTGGCCCAGCAAGCCCACCCGGCCGTTTCCCCCTCTCCTCTCTCTCTCACCCGCTCTCACCTTACCCCGCAGCCACTGCCACTGGGACCGAGCCAACTCAGCTCCTTCTTCCCCAAATCCTGCGCCCAGACCCCGTCGTCGCTGCCGTTCACTGTTGTTGATTTCGCGGCTTAATTGCCATTGATACGGCGAGTAATTCTCGCGCCTGCCTCTGCCTACTTAATCCCCACACCACCACGACCATTTCCCCTCAACTCCCCTCACCAGAACGCCACCAGGCTGCGCGCAATTGAGCTCGAAACCCCGCTGCCCGATGAACTCCGACGAGGTATTCCGGTGAGCACCGTCCATCCCGTCCCCTCTCATTTATGCTGCCGTATTCCCCTTGCTTTTGTGCTTCTTCTCATGCCTTTTATTCATCTACTCGTGACCCAGAACATCGACCACGTCCAGCACCGTGAGCACCGGACGCTGCCCTCATCTCCGACGAGAAATTCCGGTAAGATGCGAACGCCCCTTGGCCTCTGAATCAAACGATCTTGTTCGCCTGATCCCTGCACATGTCCTGATACACTTGGTTTGCGCTAGTTTAATCCAGAGCGTTGCCGTCGTCTTCGCCAACTCGTGCCCGACGCTGTCCGCAACTCCGACGAGCCCAGCGACCGCAGCAGCTCGCCCCTGTCCAAGCCGAAGCCACCTTGAGCTTCCTCGCAACCTTGCGACACTGGTAAGCATCACCACAGCCCCTAGCCCCCTCTGGAATCGTCGGAACACCATTGCCAGTAGTGCCGCCGCCAGCACCCATTAGCGCCGCCAGTCTTTGGTCGCATGTGCTAGCGCCGTCAGATCTAGATCCTAAGGTTGAGATTAGATCGTAGGCCGAAGCAGTATCGTTAGATCTGATCCACTGGATCTGACTTACATCCAACGGTTCATGCGCTTGATCCGAGCGAAACTGTACTGACCAATCAGACATGACCACGTGTCTGTGCTCTGTTTAATAAAATCCAGAAAAATATTTTTGAATGTTTAAACTTGTAAAATTCATATCTTTAGTTCTGTTTGGCCCAATTTTGCAAATAATATATCAATGGATTCAGGAAATTAAATCCTACACTACCATGGGATTGAATTTGTATTTTGCTTCTATAAAATTAGGTTTATTTTAAGAATCAAATATAGGCTTATTTGGGCTATATAAATTATTTGGAAAATGATTTTAAAGCAAATTTAAGTTTATTTAGACTATAAATAGATGGTTTGTATTCAGTACTGTTTGGTTTGTATAGTTTAGCATAGAAATTCATTTCATTGCATTTGCATGCATTCATATATATTTTTTCTTGATTATTTGAATGTGAATTTGGTGCTATTATTCTATGTGTAGATTTTGGTGCAGGTGGTGATTGTGAGTGTGAGGATTGTTGCTACTCTCCCAACTACCAAGGCAAGTGGTGCTTCATGTATTTTTGTCCTATTATTTTGACTATGCACTAGTGTTATTTTGAGTAGGGCTTGCATGGAATTTTGCTAAGTATAAACTATGCTATGCCTTGGGAAATCCTAGTAGTTGTAGTCTTGATAGAAATTCCTCTAAGTTAAGATACATGTTATGTTATCATGCTTATCCTAGCTAGTCGCAAACAAGGGTGGAATATATACATGCTATGGAAATTTTGCTAAGTCTTTGACTTGTGTTTTGATTAATAAAACAATTAAGTGAATGAATCACCTGGGTGGAATGGTATGATGGTTTGTGTTGAGTGGTTACACAAGCCCCATGTCTATGGTCTACCTTGTGTATCACACTTGTGGAAATCCACCCAGGAACAAAGGGATTTGAGATACTTAGTGTATAGAAGCTTCTAGTGCAGCCACATGGCATATGGGCTCTGCCTTGATCATATAGGTCGCAATAACTTAGCCAGATGGACAGATGGTGGTAGGGGTGATAGGATAAAACGCGTCCATGTGGTCTAAGGGAAGGCTTCTGAAAGATCTTGTCTCGATGCATGTCGAGTCTTGTGGGGAAAGTGCACCACCTCTCGAGAGGGTAAAACCTAAGTACTTAGTCGTGTCCCCGGCAACAGACAATTTGAGCATCAAGACATTGAAGCTATCAAGGATCTCCTCATCCCAATTTCTAAGTTAAAAATTTGTGGTTGAACAAGGGTTAAAGGTTCACCAATGTCTATTGGTGGTTCCTTGGGAGTTTTGACAAACAAAAACTTAGTGTTTTCAACTGATATGAAAAACCTATTTTGAGCAAATCAAGCCTAAGATACACTTAGCCAAATTCATATAGATGATAGAAACCACTATTCTACTATTGTATCACTTGCCAATCCTATTCCAAATGTATTGACCCACTGTGGCTGTAACTTATGATGTTTCAGGTTACTCTGATGGAGATTAGGGTTATGAATCTACACTCAACATGCTTGCCTGTGGCACATGAAGATGAAGACTTATAGTTTTTTCCTTTATGTTGAATTCTTGTACTAGCCTCTGGCTATTGACTTGTAAAAGACTATGTTATCTCTGGAGTGACGATATAATAAACGACCTTTGTATCTGTGTACTTCATCTTAAACTATGGATGCTAGCATTTAATCCAGGGACTAGCATTGAAATCATAGGGACCTTTACCTTATAAAGGTAGGGTCTTACAGATGGTATCAGAGCACTGTGTTGCATGTAGGATTATGAACCTAAGTTGTATTTAGACTAAGAAAACCACTAAGGAAAAATGCAACTCTTTGAAAATTCTACACTTGTCTTTTTATTCTCGTTAAACTCTTCTAATCTTCTTCTCATCTCAATTTGTAGATGTCCACCATGAACGAAGCCGTCAAGAAGGGACCACTCATGACCATGACTTTAGAATGTGAGACGGAGTTTCCCAAAGCTCTCAAAACCCTTATGGTTAGCTTGGGGATACATGGTGAGGCCGTGTACAAGGGATTTCCAGTTATGGATGAAGGAGAGGAATATTGGTGGGTGCAACTTCACTGGTACAAAAACAAGGGAGACAACCACAAAAAGTCAGGATTCTACATGGGCACCAACTCAGAAATGTATACGGCATTGTTTGACTCTGTAAGAAATGCAGCTTGGAATACTATCAAGGAGCTTGGTGAAAGACTCAAGTATAGAATGCTCAACACCCAAAATGACCTTAAGGAGGAAAAGAAGTATACCCAAGACTTAGAGACCGCCATAAAACGTCCAAGGGAAGATATCATAGACTTAGCATATGAGTGAGAATTGTAACGTACTCTGCTAGTTGGACCACCACACTTCTCTTTTTCTCGCAATTTTTTTCTAAGTTATATTTGAACCTTAGTGCTTGTGGTAGAATTTGTATGCCTTGACTTGTATGTTTTATGGATGATTGTATGCTTTTGCTTTCATTTTACTGCCTTGTTTTTCTCTTACTTGTGTTGTTCTAATATTTCTCTATCTTATACATTAGATGCCTAGCTTTGTGATCAGCACTGCCGAGGAGTTCAATGGAACTCATTTTTGTTCACGCATCGTGCAGTTCACTAGTGTGCTCAACCTCCCACTTCCTAGTATCAAGGAACTCCAGCTTACCAAGTTCGAGAGGAAGGATCTTTGGGGCTTTAGAGTCACACAACTTGGACGCCAGACGGAGCCACTCACAGAGGAGATTACCTTCAAGCTGATGCACGATGACAAGGAGAAGGGACTAGATGTAGTCATCCAGGAGCTACTCGGACGCCTCTGCGGACGCCACGCCACCGAGCTTAGGGGCCTCTACTTCCACCCGTTCGGGAGACGTGACGAGGAGGGAGATGCATTGGTGTATGAGGGTGCTTCTAGAGAGACGATAGATCCAGTTCGTCTGTATCTCCAGGACCTAGAGCGTCTTATTAGACACCTCGACATGGATAGGACCAACGTCATGCTTAGCAATGACGAACTCCAAGTTCAGTTGAGGGAGAAGGACAAGCTCTTCGCAGAGCAGGACGAGATCATCAAGGATATGGAGGCCAGATTCGAGAGCCAGGACAATAAGTTCAAGAATCAGGAGAAAAGAGTCCAAGAAAGAAACAAGAAGATCAAGGACATGAGGGCGGAGATAGAGGCCAAGGACTTCGAGCTAGAGACTCAGCAGGGAGTGATAGAGAGGCTATGCTCGCAGAAGATAGCTCTCTGCGCGAAGGTCGAGGCCTTGACCACTAGTGTCGAGGAGTACAAGACGGCCATGGAGACAGCTGGACTTACACTTGTTGACGTGGAGATCGACTTGGAGGAGTAGTGTAGAATACTCGTCTAACTTTTATCTATCATACTTTGATTATTGAGTCGCAATGATCATCCAACATGTGGATGGCTTGTTATTGTGTTTACTTTTCCCAAAACTTGTTGTTTACGTTGTTCAAACTATATGATTTATCTTGTGATTGTTTATTGTGTTTGTTGCTCTAGGGTGTATTGTGCATTGCATCTATGGGCTATATCTCATTACTTATCCTCATTGAAACCACAATGCCTCTCCGTCGTGCCAATCCCAACCAAAACAACAATAATAACGTCAATCCCGAGATGCAGAAGTTGATGCCAGCTCAAACCCAACTGATGCAGATGATGACCCAGTTCATGGCAAAACAAAATCAGAACCAGAATAACAACAACAACAACCAAAACAACCCACCAGCATTTGACATGCTTAGAAGGTTCTTGAGGTTGAGGCCAGCCAAGTTCTCGGGAACCATTGATCCAATGGTAGCCAATGACTGGCTATGCTCTGTGAATAAGGACTTGGTCACTGTGGGCTGTACCGATGAGGAAAAAGTCAGGTTTGCAGCACATCTGCTTGACGGACCAGCAGCAACATGGTGGGAAAACTTTCAGATCACCACTCCCCTTGAGGATGTGACTTGGGCTATTTTTGAGGATGGATTTCGTACAACTCACATATCATCAGGAGTGATGAACTTGAAGAATAAAGAGTTACATAATCTAAAATAGCGTCACTACAATGTGGCTGAATACATTGAGGAGTTCAACAATCTGGTGTGCTATGCACCGGATGAGGTTGATACTAATGCCAAGAGGAAGGAAAAGTTCCTTGAGGGACTTAATGATGAGATCAACCTGCAACTATCTGTTGCCTATGTCCCAACATATCAATCACTTTGTGTCAATGCCACCATCTTGGAAAGCAAGATGAAGCAGGTTGAGAGCAGGAAGAGAAAGCATAACTTTGATAAGCACAGCTCGGGATCGTCTCACAAGCTTTCCATGGTGATGATAGTGGAGGTTCTGGATCCCACAAGCATGGGAAGTATAACAGCCACCACAACAGTAACCGTCACTATGACAACAAGCACCACCGCAGCCATGACAATGATAAGTATAAGAACCACAATAGTGGACACAAGAGCCACCAAAGTGGTAGTGGTAATGGAATTCAACATACTAAAAGAGATATCAGTCAGGTTGAGTGCTTCAAATGCAATAAAACTAGGCACTATGCAACTGAATGCCTAGAAAAGAAAGTTGAAGGAGCCAACAAGCCCAACCCTTTCCAGAAAGGGACAAGTGAACCACATCAATGTGGAAGAAATATATGAAGAGTTTGATGCTGTGGCTGGTAAGTTAAAGCTTAATTCTTTTCCATCACTTGTTCTTTTTGATACCGGTGCATCACATTCATTCATATCAAGAGCATTTGTTGATAAAAATGGACTTCCAAGTGAAACTATTGGGTGTCCTATAAAAGTAAGCTCTCCCGGTGGAGAGATGATAGTGAACTTTGGATGTCATAACCTAGTGATAGAATTTGGAAAGTATAAGTTTCCAGTTAGTTTGATAATCCTAGATTCCCAAGGATTGGATGTTATTTTGGGCATGTATTGGATGACTAAGTATGAAGGAGTACTAGATTGTGCCAATCGTTCTGTCACACTCACAACCCCGGATAAGAAACATATTAGGTTCAAGTCTAATTTTGAATCTAAAGGGAGTAAGTCAAATTCTCTTAAGGGGGTTGGCATAGATAGTGTGCCAATTGTGAAGGAGTATCCGGATGTGTTTCCAGAAGAGTTGCCTGGAATGCCAACAGATGGAGATGTAGAGTTTCTAATTGACTTGCTGCCAGGATCTGGACCAATAGCAAAGAGACCCTACAAGATGTCAGTTGATGAGTTGAAAGAACTCAAGAAACAACTTGGAGAACAGTTGCAGAAAGGATTTATTCAACCAAGTTCTTCGTCTTGGGGTGCACCAGTTTTTTTTGTGGAGAAAAAGTATAGAAGTAAAAGGTTGTGCATAGACTACCGTTCACTCAATGAGGTGACCATCAAGAACAAGTACCCTTTGCCTAGAATCAACGATCTATTTGATCAACTAGAAGGAGCCCGTGTGTTCTCAAACAATGATATCCGATCAGGCTATTTTCATCTAAAGATTAGAGAGCAAGACATACCTAAGACAACTTTCACCACTAGGTATGAATTGTATGAGTACAACGTGATGCCATTTGGATTGACAAATACACGAGCATATTTCATGAATATGATGAACAAGGTATTCATGGAGTTTCTTGACAAGTTTGTTGTCGTATTCATCGACGACATTTTGATTTATTCCAAGAGCAAAGAGGAACATGAAGAGCATTTGCATTTGATACTTGAGAAACTCAGGGAGCACAAGCTGTATGGAAAGTTCAGCAAGTGTGAATTGTGGTTGAATAAAGTTGGATTTCTCGGACATATTGTGTCGGGAGATGGTATAGCTGTCGATCCCGCAAAGGTGTCAGCTATAACTGAGTGGGAATATCTCAAGTCAGTTAAAGAAGTTCGTAGTTTCCTTGGTTTGGCGGGATACTATAGAAGATTCATTGAGAATTTCTCAAAGGTAGATAAGCCAATGACTGAGTTACTCAAGAAAGAAAAGAAGTTTGACTGGACTGAAGGATGTGAACTCAGTTTCCAAGAATTGAAGAAGAGACTAGTGACAACACCAGTCTTATGTCTGCCAGATTTGGAGAAGGATTTCCAAGTATATTGTGATGCATCTCACCAAGGATTGGGTGGAGTTTTGATGCAAGAAGGGAAAGTTGTGGCAAATGCCTCGAGACAACTCAAAACTCATGAAGTGAAGTATCCTACTCGTGATTTGGAGTTAGCCTCTATTGTCCATGCACTCAAACATGGAGACATTATCTTTTGGGAAAATGTTGTGAAGTGTTCACGGATCACAAGAGTTTGAAGTATATCTTCACTCAGAAGGAAATCAATATGAGACAAAGAAGATGGCTAGAGATCATCAAGGACTATGACTTGACTTTGCAATACTATCCCGGTAAAGCAAATGTTGTAGCGGATGCTTTAAGCCGTACGGTTTATGTGAACGGCCTTACTAAGGGAGAATTTCTAGATGATCTGTGTACCCAATTCAAAGATATCATATTGGAGATAGTACGTGAAGGACATCTCATGTCATTGGATGTTCAACCCACAACGTTGGACAAGATCAGAGAAGCCCAAAAGATGGACAAGGAAATTGAAGAGATCAAAGGTAAAATTAATAAAGGGAAAGCTAAAGGATTCCTTGAAGACGAACAAGGTAATTTATGGTATGGAAAACGTATCTGCATTCCACAAGATCCGGAGCTTTAGAAACTGATTCTGCAAGAAGCACACAACTCACCATATTCCATTCATCCGGGTAACACCAAAATGTACATGGACGTGAAGGAAAGATTTTGGTGGAACAATCTCAAGAAAGATATTGCATAACATATAGCTTTGTGTGATGTGTGTAGTCGAGTGAAAGCGGAACATCAGAAACCGGCAGGGTTATTACAACCACTATATATTCTTGATTGGAAGTGTAAGACCCCACCTTTATAAAGGTAAAGGTCCCTGTGATTGCAATGCTAGTCCCTGGATCAAATGCTAGCATCCACAGTTTAAGATGAAGTACAAAGAAATAAAGGTCATTATTACATCGTTATTCCAGAGATAACATAGTCTTTTACAACTCCATAGCCATAGGCTAGTAAAAGAGTTTAACTTAACAACATAAATAAAAGTCTTCATCTTCATGTGCCACAGGCAAACATGTTGAGTGTAGACTCACAACCCTAATCCTCATCAGAGTATCCTACAACATCACAAGTTACAACCATAGTGGGTCAATACATTGGAATAGTATTGAAAAGTGATACCTTAGTAGAATAGTAGTTTCTAGCTTCTACGTGAATTTGGCTAAGTGTAGCTTAGGCTTGCTTTGCTCAAAATAGGTCTTACCTATCAGTTGAAAAACACTAAGTTTTTTTTTGTCAAAAACTCCCAAGGAACCACCAATAGACATTGGTGAACCTTTACCCGTGTTCAACCACAAGTTTTTAACTTAGAAATTGGGATGAGGAGATTCTTGATAGCTTCCATGTCTTGATGCTCAAATTGTCCATTGCCGGGGACACGGCTAAGTACTTAGATTCTTCCTTCTCGAGAGGTGGTGCACTTTCCCACAAGACTCGACATGCATCGAGACAAGACCTTTCAGAAGCCTTCCCTTAGACCAAAATGGACGCGCTCCAAACCTATCACCCCCTGCGACCAATTGTCCATTTGGCTAAGTTATTGCAACCTATATGATCCAGGCAGAGCCCATATTTCCATGTGGCTGCACTAGAAGCTTCTTAACATTTGGAATCTCAAATCCCTTTGTTCCTGGGTGGCTTTCTACAAGTGTGATACACAAGGTAAATCATAGATATGTGCCTTGTGTAACCACTCAACATAACCCAAACATACCATTCCACCCAGGTGATTCATTCACTTAGTTGTTTTATTAAGCAAAAAAACAAGTCAAAGACTTAGCAATAATATCCATAGCATGTATATAATCCACCCTTGTTTGCTACTAGCTAGGCTAAGCATGACAATATAGCAAGTATCTTAACTTAGAGAAAATTCTAACAAGTCTACAACTACTAGGACTTCCCAAGCATACCATATAGATACTTAGCAAAAACATCATGCAAGCCCTATACAAAATATCACTAATGCATAGTCAAAATATTGGGGCAAAAATATGAAGCACCACTTGCCTTGTGTAAGGTTTCCAACCTTTAGTAAGGTAGAGATCCCTGTGTTTACAATGCTAGTCCCTGGATCAATAGCTAGCATCCACAGTTAAGATGTAATATCAAGAAACAAAGGTCATAATGCAACTTTATAACCAGGAATAAATAGTTTATTACATCTTACATAGCTCATTTGGCTATCTCATTACAATGCAGCAGAATATAACAATAGCATGTGGTCCTTCATCTTCAAAGTGCCACAGGCAATCATGTTGGTTGTAGACTTGTAATCCTATTCAACAAACTTCACTAACATCAAACAAACCTGCAACATAATAAGTTGCAGCCACAAGGGTCAATACATTTGAATTGTATTGGCAAGTTTCACTACTATGTAGAAATAAGTGGATCCTATCATTACATGCATATTTGGCTAAGTAGGGTTTAGGCTATTTTGCAGAAAGCAATATAGTTTTATCCTATCTCTTCAAAATAGTTTTTGATCTTTGTCAATCTTTCTGAACTTCTTGGAAAACTCCAAGTGCTTCAAATCCCTTGTTGTCACCCTCAAGTTTTAACTTTGAGAAATTGGAATGTCGAGATCTTCCATAGCTTCAGGCCATAGTTGCTCAGTATTGTCCATAACCGGGGACACAGCTAAGTACTTAGAATTTTGATCTTTTGCAGAAGTTGTACACTTTACCAACATGACACAATCTCATCTTGATGCCACCAGTGGCCGCTGGATAAGTACTCACCAAGATGGAGTACTGGCAGATTGAGAATGTGACAAAGTCTTTCCATAGGAGTCCTCCCAATACACAATGCTAGCTTGTCATCCAGGCACCAATGTAGGGTGTCAAGTTCCCTTACACAATTTTAGTTAACCTGAAGATGCCAATGCATGGGTCTTCCACTATGTAGTTGACTAAGCCAGAGCCCATTTAGCATGTGGCTGTACTCGGAAGCCACTGTACGAGAAACATGATCAATCTCTAAGTTCCTGGGTGGTTTGCTTCTGATGCACATACAAAAAGATATGGCCATATAAACATGGTTCCTTTTGTTGCCACCTTGTCCAAACTTTAGTATCCTTGTCCACCCAGGTGGTTCATTGAGTACTTGTTTTATTATATAAAACATATATCTTTTCAACACTTCATATATTCATAACATGTATCCCATCCCAATATGTAGCAGGGCTAAACATACTACAACTACAATGTTTCCACTAAGGAATATATAAGGGTATCCTATTAGGATTTAGCATAGCATAAAATATAGTAGTACTTATCATGCATGTTTCAAAAATCCACTAAGTGTAATGAAAATAGTAGGACATGGATGATAGTGTCACTTGCCTTTTTAGTAGAGAATGTTGGTTCACTTCTTGATCTTGTAAATATCACACTCTTCTAATTCCACTACAATTCAATCAAGCAAACACAAATTCAACTAGCTTTCCAACCAATTTATCACTCATAAAATAATAGAAACAAGGTCATGCATGCAAGCATGCAAAAGATGGTTTTACTTGCAAAAGTGGTTTCTACTAGGCTCTAAACATTATAAAGTTCAAAAGTGGTCATTTACTAAAGTGGTAAAACCATTTGCAAAAGGTTTTATCTATAAACCATTTTTAAATCAAATCAATATTTTATGTGGTTGAAAATGCTTTTATCCAAGCAATATTCTTTAAAGAGTTCACCAAATATATTTTAATTCTCAAAACTTGGTGTTTAGGATCAGAAGGTTTGAATCAAATCATTTCCCAAAGGTTTCACTCAAAAAAAATCATTTCTAAATCATAATCAATATTTTTATTTGACTAGAAATGAGCTAATTCAATTATTTATTCCCTAACTTCACAAAATAAATTTTTAAATCCATAAGTTGGTTCCTATAGTCAGTAGGTTCACAACAATCCATTTTGTAAAGATTTCACATTAAAATTATATCTAGAACAACTTTTATATTCATAATAAGTCTACACAAGTTTCTGCAATTTCAACCAATTTTACAAAAGCAAACCATTAAACAAAATGCATGGTTGCAAAGTACTTGTTCTACTGATTCCATTGATATAAAATTTGCAAAATTTGGACGTGTAGAACTAAAGGTATGAATTTTACAAGTTTGCATACCAATCAGATTCTAATTCTGTTTTTAAACAAAACCTTGTCCACGTGGCGTAATTCTATTGACCGATACCGCTTCGTGCGGATCAGCCTCTCTGGACCGCAGGATTTAACTTAAAACGCACGGCGCTGATCAACTCGTACCCCTTCGTCTAGTTCTAATCTCAGCCAATGGATCCTGATCTAATGGACACAGTGCCTCTGACCATGGTTGGGCGACGCTAGCGGCGGCTGGCGGCGGCACGCAGTCAGATGGTGTGCTTGCCGACGTTGCAGGAAGCGAGGGAGAGGGGGAGATGGCTTACAGTGTTCGCGTGGTCGAGGTGAAGCTCGAGGTGGCGTTGGCTTGGCGAGGGGCGCTCGGAGCTGCTGGCAATTCCTCGCCGGAGTCGGTGGCGGCGTCAGGCGGCTCTAGAGGTCGTCGGGGACGGAGCTACAGATCGTGCCGAGGCAAAACAAAGACATGGTCAGATGCGGGAGAGTGTGGGGAGTATGGGAGCATCACTGAGAGGGATCGGGGCAGTCAGAGTTACCAGGGAAGGGTCGCCGGAGTCGCTTGCAGACGGTGGCGCTGCTGGTTGTCGTTGTTGCCGACGATTCTGAGCGTGCGCGAGCGAACGAGTGGCACAGGGAGGTGGGGAGCAAGCTCGCGTGCTCTGGGAGGAGAGGGACGGCCGTGGTTCACCGGAATTGCTCTGGGATGTCGTCAGAGATAGTGGTGGTTGAGCTCAAAATCGGAGCAGCCTAGGGGCAGAGGGGAGGCACTGTTTGGGGGGGAAGAGAGGAGAGGCGTGGGAGATTAAATGGGCGTGGTCACGGCAAGGACTAAGTCAGCCATTTACTCGAATTTAACGGGATTAACTCGTGGCAGAACGGCGACGAGCAAGGGGGAAACGACTGGCGTGGGGTTGATGACGGTGACGAGGCAGTGGGGTCCGTCTGTCAGCGAGGTGGAGGGAGTGGGAGTGGGGCCTGCCTGTCTGTGACTTTGCGGGTAAGGATTCTGGTGCGAAGCGTTTTTCGCGGGAGAGAAGGAGTGGGCTCGTGTTGGGCTTAGTGGGCTGGCCAGATGGGTTTGGTCTGATTCATTTTTTTATACTGATTGACTTTTCTTTTTCCATTTGAATTTCTGTTTTGATATTCAAACAAATAATTCAAACTTCTACCAAACTTTGTATTGATTTTAGTTCTGTTTAACAACACAATCCAAAGTCCAAAACAAAATAATTTTTATTCTTTTTAGAATCTATTTAATAATTAAATAAAATAGACCTTAATCATTAATTCAAATAGGATTTTATTTATTAAAAACTCCATTTGAAACCAAAATCATTTCAGTAGGTTTTATTTGAACAACTAAAACACTTGGAAAACTTATTTAAAATAAATTAACAAGTTCTAGTGTTTATTTAGAATGGAAAGCCTTTACTTAAATAAAATTGGATATTAATAAATCCTCATTATTTTATTTAATTAAACCTTTACTATTTTTATCAAAATAGAAATATTTCATTTCAAAAGCTTGGCCAAGATTTAATTTGGCTCTATAAAATAATCCTTATTTATAAATCTACCTTTGCTTTTGAAAATCAAATCTTTTTATTAAAAGCTCTAAAAATAGTAATTCCAACTATTATAATTTTTATTTATTAATTGTTTATCCTTTTTAAATCCCTTTAGGATTTTATTTGATCAAAATAGGTTTTGATGTTTCCAATTGGAATCAAAATATTTCTTCTCACCCTAAATTTCAACAAATTGTTTATTTGTTTATTTATTTTTCACATTTCAAAATTTGGAAAATTTTGGGATGTGACACCTTGGTAGTTGGGGGAGTAGCAACAATCCTCACAATCACAATCACCACTAGCACCAAAATCAACACATAAAATGATAGCACCAAATTCATATTTCAAATAATCAAACTAAAATATATGAATGCATGCAAATGCCATGTGATGATTTTTCTATACTAAACAAGACAAGTAAAACAATACTTAATTACTAAATAAACATTTAGAGACTAAATAAATTTAATTTGGATTTTAAAACATTTTCTAAATAATTTTTATACATAAAATAAGCCTACACATGTCTCTGCATAAAATTCTATTTTAACAGAGTCAAAAATACAAAACCAAGCCTACAGATGTGTAGTATTTAAATTTGTGATGTATTATTTAAATTTGTGAATCGATTGATATATTATTTGTATTTTTTGGATAAGCAGAACAAAAGTTATGAATTTTACAAGTTTAAACATTCAAAAATCATTTCTGGAATTTTAAATAGACAGGCTAGGCCACGTGGAGTGTTTCTATTGGCTGATACCGTTTTGCACGGATCGTGCTCTGTGGACCGTAGGATTAAAAGATAATCAGATGGCTCAGATCTAATCATACCCTTTCGCTAAGTGATCTAATCTGGCGCGCTGGATCTATATCTAACGGCTCACAGCGGCTTGACCACGAACTGGCGGCGCACGTGGCTGTAGTGGCGGCGGCGCTACTGGCAGTGACGGTCCCGCGAATACAGAGGGCGCTGGGACTTGCGGTGTGGCTTACCAGACTCGCAAGAGCACGAGGAAGCTCAACATGCTGCTGGCGTGGATAGGGACGTGCTGAAGCAGTGGCTAGCGCTCGTCGGAGTTGCAGGCGGCATCGGGTTCGTGCGGACGGCGACGTTGACAATGTTCTGGATCGCCCTAGCACAAACTAGGAGCATTAGGAGGTGCGCAAGGACACGTCGAACATGACAGGGACAAGCAGAAGGCAAGGGGCGCTCGGGTTTTACCTAGATTCCTCACCGGAGTTGAGCGGCGCTTCTGCCGTTCACGGAGCTCGACGAAGATGACGACCTGGGTTATGAGCAGGAAAACTAGAGGCATCAGAAGGTGCACAAGGACAAGAGGGTCACACTCGTTTGAACCATAAGCAAAGGGGAGGTCGGAGCTCACCGTAATCACTCGTCGGAGCTCGTTTGGCAGCGGCGGTGCGATTCAAAATATGGGCAGCCTGGTGGCGGAGTGAGTGTGCTGTGTGGGGGGGGGGGAATGACCGCGGCGGCGAGGTGATTAAGTAGCCATAAGGGACGAGGGAATTACACGGTGATTCAATGCCAATTAAGCGAGAATCAAGCGCGGCGTTTCTGGAAGAAACGGCGGTGGCGACGGGATCTGCGCGCGCGGGGTGGGGAAGAAGGTGCTGACCTGGCTTGGGCCCAGTGGAAGCGACAACGGGGCAGGGCGGGTGCGGGTGAGAGAACGAGAGGAAGGGCTGTCCCGGGTGGGCTTATTGGGCCAGCTCTGGAGTTGGGCCAGATTGGCAGCGCTGGCCTTTTCTGTTTTCTTTTCTCCTTTTCTATTTCTAATTTGATTTTATGAATTCATTTTCAAATGATTTTCGAATGAGTTTGAATTCAAACCACTTCTGGATTTTTGTGAAGTGATTCATGCACATAATTGTGTATAAAACATTTCTGTTTACTCAAAAATACTTTGGCCCATTGAAAGTAAAATAAAACCATGCCTTGTTTAAATATTTATAATAGGCATATAAATGGTTTTAATTTAGATTATTGTTTTGAAATCTTTGAGCAATGCATTGAAATCATCTTTTACACCTTTCTGGTTGAATCAAAGTATTCCCTTAATTTTGAGAGTTGAAATAAAGTCATTGCCTTTCCTACATGAAATAATAGGCAAACAAATGGCTTCTGATTTGAACCCTTGTTTGAAAATAATCCAAATGCATAAGGATGCATGAATGATATGCAAACTTTATAAAGCATGATTTTTGGGATGTTACAAATCTAACCCCCTTAAGGTGAATCTCACCCTCGAGATTCGGATTGGCTAGCAAATAGGTGAGGGTGGTCTTTCCGAAGATCATCTTCTCTTTCCGAAGTGGCTTCCTCTTTGGAATGATGATTCCACTGATCTTTGCAAAACTTGATAGTCTTAGTTCGAGTAACTCTTTCCCCAGTCTCAAGAATCCTGATGGGTTTCTCTTCATATGTGAGATCACTTTCCAACTGGACCTCTTCCAAAGGTATAGTATCCTTCAAAAAAGTCTCTTCTATCTTCGGATGACATTTCTTCAAATGACTCATGTGAAACGCATTGTGAACGGCATAAAGTGATTCAGGCAACTCAATCTCATAAGCCACTCCTCCTTTGCGACTCAAAATTTTGAATGGTCCAACATATCTTGGTGCCAATTTTCCTTTGACTCCAAATCTCTTCACTCCACGAAGTGGTGACACTCTAAGATAGGCTCTATCACCCACCTCATAGGTGACTTCCCTACGCTTTGGATCTGCGTAGCTCTTTTGTCGGGACTGTGCTATATTCAATGTGTCCTTTACCAACTTGACTTTCTCTTTAGCTTCTTTGACTAGTTATGGCTCGAACAAGTTTCTTTCTCCAACACCCCTCCATAGCAATGGTGTAGTACACTTCCTCCCATAGAGAAATTCAAACGGTGCCATCTCAATACTAGCTTGATAGCTATTGCTGTAATAGAATTCTGCGTAAGGCAGACTTTCATCCCAACTAGCACCATAGTCTAGGGCACATGCCCTCAACATATCCTCTAGATTCTGGTTGGTCCTTTTCGTCTGTCCATCAGTCTGGGGATGAAAAGCACTGCTGAATTCTAGTCTCATTCCCAATGACTCATGCAATTGCCTCCAAAAATGTGAAGTGAATTGAGTTCCCCTATCAGACACAATACTATTGGGTACTCCATGCATACACACAATCATATTCATATAAATATTGGCTAACTTAGCACTTGTATAGGTTGTCTTCACTGGTATGAAATGATCCACTTTTGTTAGGCGATCTACCACTACCCAAATAGAATCATATCCTGACCTAGTCCTTTGCAGTACAGTGATGAAATCCATACCAATCTTACCCCACTTCCAATCAGGAATAGGTAGTGGTTGTAACAGTCCTACTGGTTTCTGATGTCCCGCTTTCACTCTACTACATACATCACACAAAGCTATATGTTCGGCAATATCCTTCTTAAGATTATTCCACCAAAATCTTTCCTTTACATCCATGTACATTTTTGTGTTATCTGGATGAATGGAATATGGTGAGTTGTGTGCTTCTAGTAGAATCAGTTTCCGAAGTTCTGGATCTTGCGGAATGCAGATTCGTTTTCCATACCATAAAGTACCCTGTTCGTCTTCATGGAATCCTTTGGTTTTCCCTTTTCTAATCTTTCCTTTAATCTCTTCAATTTCCTTGTCCATCTTTTGGGCTTCCCTGATTTTGTCCAACAAGGTGGGTTGAACATCCAATGACATGAGATGTCCTTCAGGCACTATCTCCAATCTGAGATCTTTGAATTGGGCACACAGGTCATCTGGCAATTCTCCCTTAGTAAGGCCATTCACATAAACTTTACAGCTTAATGCATCCACTACAACATTTGCTTTACTGGGGTGGTATTGCAAACTCAAGTCATAGTCCTTGATGAGTTCCAACCATCTTCTTTGACTCATGTTGATTTCTTTCTGAGTGAAGATATACTTTAAGCTTTTGTGATATGTGAACACTTCACATCGCTTACCCAAAACATAATGTCTCCATGTTTTGAGTGCATGGACAACAAAGGCTAACTCCAAATCATGAGTAGGATAATTCACCTCATGAGTTTCGAGCTGTCTCGAGGCATAGGCCACAACTTTCCCTTCTTGCATCAAAACTGCACCTAGTACTTGGTGAGATGCATCACAATATACTTGTAAATCTTTCTCCAAATCTGGCAGACATAAGACTGGTGCTGTCACTAGTCTCTTCTTCAACTCTTGGAAACTGAGTTCACATCCTTCAGTCCAATCAAATTTCTTGTCTTTCTTAAGTAACTCTGTCATTGGCTTAGCTATCTTTGAGAAACTCTCAATGAATCTTCTGTAGTATCAAGCCAAGCCAAGGAAACTACGTATTTCTTTCACTGACTTAGGAGATTCCCATTCAGTTACAGCTGACACTTTTGCGGGATCTACTGCTACACCATCTCCTGACATAATATGTCCAAGAAATCCAACTACATTCAGCCAGAATTCACACTTGCTGAATTTGGCATACTGTTTATGCTCTCTAAGCTTCTCAAGTATCAAACGCAAATGCTCTTCATGCTCCTCTTTGCTCTTGGAGTAGATCAAAATCTCATCGATGAGAACGATAATGAACTTGTCAAGAAATTCCATGAACACCTTGTTCATCATATTCATGAAGTAGGCTGGTGCACTTGTCAAACCAAATGGCATCACGGTGTACTCATACAATCCATACCTAGTGGTGAATGCAGTCTTGGGTATGTCTTGTTCCCTTATCTTTAGCTGAAAGTAGCATGATCGACGATCAATCTTTGAGAACACTCGGGCTCCTTCTAACCGATCAAATAAGTCATTGATTCTTGGCAAAGGGTATTTGTTCTTGATAACTACCTCATTGAGTGAACGGTAATCTATGCATAACCTTTGACTTCTATCTTTCTTTTCAACAAACAAAACTGGTGCACCCCAAGATGAAGAACTTCGTTGAATAAATCCTTTCTACAACTGTTCCCCAAGCTGTTTCTTGAGTTCTTTCAACTCATCAACTGACATCTTGTAGGGTCTCTTTGCTATTGGTCCTGATCCTGGTAGCAAGTCAATCAGAAACTCAACATCCCTATCTGGGGGCATTCCAGGCAATTCCTCTGGAAACACATCCTGATACTCTCTCACAATTAGCACACTGTCTATGCTAACCCCCTTAAGAGAATTTAGCTTACTCCCTTTTGATTCAAAGTTAGACTTGAATCTAATCCTTCTATTATCCGGGGTTGTGAGTGTGACAGTACGATTGGCACAATCTAGTACTCCTTCATACTTAGTCATCCAATCCATTCCTAGAATGACATCCAATCCTTGGGAATCTAGAATTATCATACTAACTGGAAACTTATGATTTCCAAATTCTATTACTAGATCATGACATCCAAGACTTACTATCATATCTCCACCGGGAGAACTTACTTTTATAGGACACCCAATGTTTTTAGTTGGAAATCCATTTTTATCAACAAATGATCTTGATATGAATGAATGCGATGTGCTAGTATCAAAAAGAACAAGTGTTGGAATAGAACTGAGCTTGAAATTACCAGCCACGGTATCAGACTCTTCATATATTTCTTCCACATTGATGTGGTTTACTTGTCCCTTTTGGAAGGGATTGGGCTTGTTGGCACCTTCAACTTTATTTTCTGGGCACTCATTAGCATAGTGCCCCATATTCTTACACTTGAAACATTCAACCTGACTGAGATCTTTCTTTACAGGCCGACTTCCACTTCCACTCCCACTGTGGTGGCTCTTGTGTCCACTCTTATGGTTCTTGTACTTGTCATTATCATGACTAGATGATGCTTTTTGTCATGGTGACGGTTGTGGCTGTGGCTGTGGTGGTTGTTGTACTTCCCATGTTTGTGGGATCCAGAACTCCCACTATCATCTTGATGGGAACGCTTGTGAGACGATCCCGAGCTGTGCTTATCAAAGCTATGCTTCCTCTTTCTGCTCTCAACATGTTTCATCTTGTTTTCCAAGATGGTAGCCTTATCACAAAGTGATTGATAGGTTGGAACATAGGCAACAGACAACTGCAGGTTCAATTCATCATTAAGTCCTTCGAGGAATTTCTCCTTCCTCTTTGCATCTGTATCAACTTCATCCGGTGCATAACACGCCAGATTGTTGAATTCCTCAATGTACTCAGCCACACTGCGGTGATGCTACTTTAGATTGTGGAACTCCTTCTTCTTCAAATTCATCACTCGGGATGAGATGTGAGCTGTACGGAATCCATCGTCAAAGATAGCCCGAGTCACAGCCTCAAGGGGAGTGGTGATCTGAAAGTTATCCCACCATGTTGCTGCTGGCTCTTCAAGCAGATGTGCTGCGAATCTGACCTTTTCCTCGTCGGTGCAGCCAACAGTCACTAAGTCCTTGTTCACTTAACGTAACCAGTCATTGGCTATCATTGGATCAGTGGTTCCCGAGAACTTTGCAGGCCTTAGTCTCAGAAATCTGGTGAGCATGTCAAATCCCGGAGGATTATTTTGATTGTTGTTATTGTTATTGTTATTCTGATTCTGGTTCTGCATGAACTGCGTCATCATCTGCATCAGTTGATCTTGTGCTGTCATCAACTGCTGCATCTTGGGAGTGACGTTGTTGTTGTTTTTGTTGGGGTTGGCACATCGGGGAGGCATCTGTGGTTTTAATAAGGATAAGAATGAGATACCCATAGATGCTTAACATGCACAATACATCACATAGAAACAATCACAATAACCAAGATCAAAATAACATAAGGTTTGAACGACATAACAATAGGTTTAAAAAAATGCAAACACACCATAACAAGCCATCCACATGTTGGATGGTCATTGCGACTCAATAATCAAAGTATGGTAGATGAAAGATAGTCGAGTAGTCTACACTACTCCTCCGCATCGACCTCGACATAAACAAGGGTAAGACCTGCATTTTCACTGGCGGTCTTGTACTCATCAACACTAGTGGTCAAGGCCTCAATCTTGTCCCTAAGAGCCCTCTTCTATGAGCAAAGCCTCTCGATCACTCCCTGCTGGTGCTCAAGCTCGAAGTCCTTGGCCTCTAACTCCTCCTTCATATCCCTGATCTTCTTGTTCCTGTCTTGGACTCTTTTCTCCTGGCTCTTGAACTTCTTGTCCTGGCTTTCAAATTTGGCCTCCATCTCTTTGACGATCTCGTCTTGCTCCGTGAAGAGCTTGTCCTTCTCTCGCAGCTAAACCTGGAGCTCGTCATTGCTAAGCATGACGTTGGTACTATCAGTGTCAAGGTGTCTAATAAGACTCTCTAGGTCCTGAAGGTACAAACGAATCGGCTCCATTGTCTCTCTAGTAGCATCATCGTACTCTATAGCCTGACCCTCCTCGTTGCGTCTCCTGAACGGGTGAAAGTAGAGACCTCTAAGCTCGGTGGAGTGCCTCCCAACCAGGCGTCCAAGTAACTCCTGCATGACTACATCTAAGCCTCTCCCCTTGTCATCATGCATCAGTTTGAAAGTGATAGCCTCCGTGGGTGGCTCTGCCTGGCGTCCCGGCTGTGTGACTCTGAATCCCCAAAGGTCCTTCCTCTCAAACTTGGTGAGCTGAAGTGTCGTGATGCTAGGTAGTGGAAGGCTGAGCACACTAGTGAGGTCAATGAGACGAGTACCAAAACGAGTTCCCTTGAACTCCTCGGCAGTGCTGATAACAACATTAGGCATCTATTTTTATAAGATAGAGAAAAGTTAGAATCAACATTAGTAGAGAAAAATTTCACAAGACAAAAGGACACAAGCACATTTCAAACACACAAGTTATGACATACACCAATCCATTACAAACACCAAGGTTCAACAAGACTTAAATTTTTTTTTTTGAAGTAAAAACGACAAGTGTGGGGGTCCAACTAACGGGGTACGTTACAATTCTCACTCACTAGACATAATAGCTATCAGGGCATCCTTAGTGGCAATCTGTCTATCTTGTTCACAAGACTCCCATATTGAGTCTATGATGTCTCCCCTTATTTGTTGATTGGTAGTTTCTAAGTCTTGGGTATGCTTGTTATCTTCTCTAAGGTCATTTTGAGTATTGAGCATTCTGCACTTAAGTCTATCACCAAGTTCCTTGATGGCATTCCATGCTGCATTTCTTGCAGAGTAAAAGAATGTTGTCTGCATTTTAGTGTTGGTGACCATGCAGAGTCCTGACTCTTTGTGGTTGTCTTCCTTGTTTTTGTACAAGTGAACTTGCACCCACCAATACTCTTCTCCTTCATCCATCACAGGGAATCCCTTGTACACAGCTGCACCATGTATCCCCATGGTAACCATAAGGTTCTTGAGGGCCTTGGGAAATTCACTCTCACACTCCAAAGTCATGGTCATGAGTGGTCCCTTCCTGACGGCTTCATTGATGGAGTTCATCTACAAATTGAGATGAGAAAGAAGATTAGAAAGGTTTATAAGAAGAAAAGGCAAGTGTGGAATTTTCGAAGTGTTGAAATTTTCCTTAGTGGTTTCTTAGAATAATCCAACGTAGGGTCATAATCCTACAGGAAACACAGTGCTCTGATACCATCTATAAGATCCCACCTTTATAAAGGTAAAGGTCCCTGTGATTGCAATGCTAGTCCCTGGATCAAATGCTAGCATCCACAGTTTAAGATGAAGTACATAGAAACAAAGGTCATTATTACATCGTCATTCCAGAGATAACATAGTCTTTTACAACTCCATAGCCATAGGCTAGTACAAGAGTTTAACTTAACAACATAAAGTCTTCATCTTCATGTGCCACAGGCAACCATGTTGAGTGTAGACTCAGAACCCTAATCCTCATCAGAGTATCCTGCAACATCACAAGTTACAGCCACAGTGGGTCAATACATTGGAATAGTATTGGCAAGTGATACCTTAGTAGAATAGTAGTTTCTAGCTTCTACATGAATTTGGCTAAGTGTAGCTTAGTCTTGCTTTGCTCAAAATAGGTCTTACCTATCAGTTGAAAAACACTAAGTTTTTGTTTGTCAAAAACTCCCAAGGAACCACCAATAGACATTGGTGAACCTTTACCCTTGCTCAACCACAAGTTTTTAACTTAGAAATTGGATGAGGATATTCTTGATAGCTTCCATGTCTTGATGCTCAAATTGTCCATTGCCAGGGACACGGCTAAGTACTTAGAATCTTCCTTCTCGAAGGGTGGTGCACTTCCCCACAAGACTCGACATGCATTGAGACAAGACCTTTCAGAAGCCTTCCCTTATACCAAAATGGACGCGCTCCAAACCTATCACCCCTACCACCAATTATCCATTTGGCTAAGTTATTGCAACCTATATGATCCAGACAGAGCCCATATTGCCATGTGGCTGCACTAGAAGCTTCTTAACATTTGGCATCTCAAATCCCTTTGTTCCTGGGTGGCTTTCCACAAGGGTGATACACAAGGTAAACCGTAGATATGGGCCTTGTGTAACCACTCAACATAACCCAAACATACCATTCCACCCAGGTGATTCATTCACTTAGTTGTTTTATTAAGAAAAACACAAGTCAAAGACTTAGAAATAATATCCATAGCATGTATATAATCCACCCTTGTTTGCTACTAGCTAGGCTAAGCATGGCAATATATCAAGTATCTTAACTTAGAGAAAATTCTAACAAGTCTCCAACTACTAGGATTTCCCAAGCATATCCTATAGATACTTAGCAAAAACATCATGCAAGACCTATACAAAATATCACTAATGCATAGTCAAAATATTGGGACAAAAATATGAAGCACCACTTGCCTTGGTATATGGGGGAGTAGCAACAATCCTCACAATCACAATCACCACTAGCACCAAAATCTACACATAAAATGATAGCACCGAATTCATATTTCAAATAATCAAGCAAAAATATATGAATTCATGAAAATGCCATGTGATGATTTTTCTAAACTAAACAAGACAAGTAAAACAGTACTGAATCACTAAATAAACATTTAGAGACTAAATAAATTTAATTTGGCTTTTAAAACATTTTATAAAGAATTTTTATACATAAAATAAGCCTACAAATGTCTCTGCATAAAATTCTATTTTAACAGAGGCAAAATACAAAACCATGCTTACAAATGTGTAGGATTTAAATTTTTGAATCCATTAATATATTATTTGTATTTTTTGGATAAACATAAGAAAAGTTATGAATTTTACAAGTTTAAACATTCAAAAGTCATTTCTGGAATTTTAAACAGACAGGCCAGGCCACGTGGAGTGTTTCTATTGGCTGATATCGTTTCGCACGGATCGTGCTCTATGGACCGTAGGATTAAAAGTAAATCGCATGGCTCAGATCTAATCATACCCTTTCGCTAAGTGATCTAATCTGGCGCGCTAGATCTAGATCTAACGGCTCACATCGGCTTGACCACGAACTGGCGGGCGCGTGGCTGCAGCGGCGGCGACTGGTGGCAATGGTCCGGAGAATACAGAGGGGGCTGGGGGTTGTGGTGTGGCTTACCAGACTCGCAAGAGCACGAGGAAGCTCAACATGCTGCTGGCGTGGACATGGGCGTGCTGAAGCAGTGGCTAGCGCTCGTCGGAGTTGCGGGCGGCATCGGGTTCATGCGGACGGCGACGTTGACGATGTTCTGGATTGCCCTAGCACAAACCAGGAGCATTAGGAGGTGCGCAAGGACACGGCGAACACGACGGGGACAAGCAGAAGGCAAGGGGCGCTCGGGTTTTACCGAGATTCCACACCGGAGTTGAGCGGCGCTTCTGCCGTTCATGGAGCTCGACGAAGATGATGACCTGCGTCACGAGCAGGCAAACTAGAGGCATCAAAAGGTGCACAAGGACAAGAGGGTCATGCTCGTTTGAACTAGAAGCAAAGGAGAGGTCGGAGCTTACCGTAATCACTCGCCGGAGCTCGTCAGACAGCGGCGGTGCGATTCAAAATACGGGCAGCCTGGTGGCGGAGCGAGTGTGCTGTGTGGGGGGAAATGACCGTGGTGGCGAGGTGATTAAGTAGCCAGAAGGGGCGAGGGAATTACGTGGTGATTCAATGCCAATTAAGCGAAAATCAAGCGCGACGTTTCTAGAAGAAACGGCGGTGGCGATGGGGTCTGCGTGCGCGGGGGTGGGGAAGAAGGTGCTGACCTGGCTTCGGCCCAGTGGCAGCGACAACGGGGCAGGGCGGGTGAGAGAAAGAGAGGAAGGGCTGTCCCGGGTGGGCTTATTGGGCCAGTTCTGGAGTTGGGCCAGATTGGCAGCGCTGGCCTTTTCTGTTTTCTTTTCTCCTTTTCTATTTCTAATTTGATTTTCTGAATTCATTTTCAAATGATTTTCAAATGAGTTTGAATTCAAACAACTTCTGGATTTTTGTGAATTGATCCATCCACATAATTGTGTATAAAACATTTTTGTTTACTCAAAAATACTTTGGCCCATTGAAAGTAAAATAAAACCATGCCTTATTTAAATATTTATAATATGCATATAAATGGTTTTAATTTAGATTCTTGTTTTGAAATCTTTGAGCAATGCTTTGAAATCATCTTTTACACCTTTCTGGTTGAATGAAAGTTTTCCCATAATTTTGAGAGTTGAAATAAAGTCATTGCCTTTCCTACATGAAATAATAGGCAAACAAATGGCTTCTGATTAGAACCCTTGTTTGAAAATAATCCAAATGCATAAGGATGCATGAATGATATGCAAACTTTGTAAACCATGATTTTTGGGATGTTACAGGAAGTGGGATAAGATTGGTATGGATTTTATCACCAGACTACCAAGGACAAGATCTGGATATGATTCCATTTGGGTTGTTGTAGATCGCCTAACTAAGGTGGCTCATTTCATACCCGTGGAGACTACATATACAAGTGCTAAGTTAGCTAAGATATATATGAACAGGATTGTATGCCTACATGGAGTACCTAAGAGTATTGTGTCTGATAGAGGAACTCAGTTCACTTCGCATTTTTGGCGACAACTGCATGAATCATTGGGAACAAGATTAGAGTTCAGCATAGCTTTTCACCCCCAAACTGATGGACAGACAGAAAGGACCAATAAGATTTTGGAGGACATGTTGAGGGCATGTCCCCTAGACTATGGTGCTAGTTGGGATGAAAGTCTGCCTTACACGGAATTATCTTACAATAATAGCTATCAAGCCAGCATTGAGATGGCACCATTTGAATTTCTCTATGGAAGGAAGTGTACTACGCCATTGCTATGGAGTGGTGTTAGAGAAAGAAATTTGTTCGAACCAGAATTGATTAAGGAAGCTGAAGAGAAAGTCAAATTGGTAAATTGAAGATAGCCCAGTCCCGACAGAAGAGCTACACAGATCCAAAGCATAGAGAAGTCACCTATGAGGTAGGTGATAGAGCTTATCTTAGAGTCTCACCACTTTGTGGTGTGAAGAGATTTGGAGTCAAAGGAAAATTGGCACCAAGATATGTTGGACCATTCAAGATTTTGAGTCGCAAAGGAGAAGTGTCTTATGAGATTGAATTGACCAAGTCTCTGTCTGCTGTTCACAATGTGTTTCTTGCGAGTCAGTTCAAGAAGTGCCATCCGAAGATGGAAGAAACTTCTTTGAAGGACACTATACCCTTGGAAGAGGTTCGGTTAGAGAGTGATCTCACCTATGAGGAGAAACCTATCAAAATCCTCGAGACTGCAAAAAGAGTTACTCGTACCAAGACTATCAAATTCTGCAAAGTTCAGTGGAACCATCATTCCGAAGAAGCAACTTGGGAAAGAGAAGATGACCTTCGGAAAGATCACCCTCACCTATTTGCTAGCCAATCCGAATCTCAAGGACGAGATTCATCTTAAGGGGGTTAGATTTGTAACATCCCATAATTCATGAATTACAAAAGCATGCATTGCATTCATATTATCATATCATATTTGTCTTGCACATAAAGTTTCAAATACAAAATCCAAATAAAACCATTAATATGCCCATTTTATTAATTATATGTGGCTTGGTTTTATTTTATTTTCAAAGGGCCAAGGTGAATTTGAGTGGACAAGTGTGTTTGTCACACTTTAGAGTGCAAGGTTCACTATATAAAAACCTAGAGAAAATTTGAATTCAAACATATTTGAAAAAGGTTTCAAAACCATTCCTGAAAAATCAAATATAAAAAGAAAAAGAGAAAGGAAAAAAATAAAACACTGCGCTGCACTTTTGGCCCAGCAAGCCCACCATGACGTTTCCCCTATCCTCTCTCTCTCTCACCCGCACTCACCTTACCCTGCAGCCACTGCCACTAGGACCGAGCCAACTCAGCTCCTTCTTCCCCAAATCCCGCGCCCAGACCCTGTCGCCACTGCCGTTCACTGCTGTTGATTTTGCAGCTTAATTGCCATTGATACAACAATTAATTCTCACGCCTGCCTCTGCCTACTTAATCCCCACACCACCATGACCATTTCCCCTCAACTCCCCTCACGAGAACGCCACCAGGTTGCGTGCAACTGAGCTCGAAACCACACTGTCCGACGAACTCCGACGAGGTATTCCGGTGAGCACCGTCCACCCCGTCCCCTCTCGTTCATGCTGCCGTACTCCCCTTGCTCGTGCGCTTCTTCTCATGCCTTTTATTCATCTGCTCGTGACCCAGAACGTCGACTACGTCAAGCACCGTGAGCACCCGACGCAACCCTCATCTCCGACGACAAATTCCAATAAGATGCGACCGCCCCTTGGCCTCTGAATCAAACGATCTTGTTTGCCTGAGCTCTACACATGTCCTGATACACTTGGTTTGCGCTAGGTTGATCCAGAGCGTCGCCGTCGTCTTTGCCAACTCGTGCCCAATGCTGTC
Organism: Avena sativa; assembly: GCA_916181665.1. Classification (NCBI taxonomy): domain Eukaryota; kingdom Viridiplantae; phylum Streptophyta; class Magnoliopsida; order Poales; family Poaceae; genus Avena; species Avena sativa. The sequence continues at coordinate 207,236,674 of OV702296.1, forward strand.
CGCAACTCCGACGAGCCCCAGCGACAGCAACAACTCGCCCATGTCCAAGCCGAAGCCACCTTGAGCTTCCTCGCAACCTTGCAATGCTGGTAAGCATCACCACAGCCCCTAGTCCCATCTGGAATCACCGGAACACCGTCGCTAGTAGCGCCGCCGCCAGCACCCATTAGCCTCACCAGTCTTTGGTCGCATGTGCTAGCACCGTCAGATCTAGATCCTAAGGTTGAGATTAGATTGTAGGCTGAAGCGGTATCGTTAGATCTGAGCCACTGGATCTGACTTAGATCCAACGGCCCACGCGCTTGATCCGCGCGAAACGGTACTGACCAATCAGACACGGCCACGTGTCTGTGCTCTGTTTAATAAAATCCAGAAAAATATTTTTGAATGTTTTAACTTGTAAAATTCATATCTTTAGTTCTGTTTGGTCAAATTTTGCAAATAATATATCAATGGATTCAGGAAATTAAATCCTACACTACTGTGGGCTTGAATTTTTATTTTTCTTCTGTAAAATTAGGTTTATTTGAAGAATCAAATATAGGCTTATTTAGGCTATATAAATTATTTGGAAAAAGATTTTAAAGCAAATTTAAGTTATTTAGACTATAAATAGATGGTTTTGTATTCAATATTGTTTGGTTTATATAGTTTAGTGTACAAATTCATTTCATTTCATTTGCATGCATTCATATATATGTTTGCTTGATTATTTGAATGTGAATTTGGTGCTATTATTCTATGTGTAGATTTTGGTGCTAGTGGTGATTGTGAGTGTGAGGATTGTTGCTACTCTCCCAACTACCAACGAAAGTGGTGCTTCATGTATTTTTGTCGTATTATTCTGACTATGCACTAGTGTTATTTTGAGTACGGCTTGCATGGAATTTTGCTAAGTATAAACTATGTTATGCCTTGGGAAATCCTAGTGGTTATAGTCCTGATAGAAATTCCTCTAAGTTAAGATACTTGTTATGTTATCATTCTTAGACTAGCTAGTGGCAAACAAGGGTGGAATATATACATGCTATGGAAATTTTGCTAAGTCATTGACTTGTGTTTTAATTAATAAAACAACTAAGTGAATGAATCACCTGAGTGGAATGGTATGATTGTTTGTGTTGAGTGGTTACACAAGGCCCATGTATATGGTCTACCTTGTGTATCACACTTGTGGAAAGCCACCCAGGAACAAAGGGATTTGAGATACTTAGTGTATAGAAGCTTCTAGTGCAGCCACATGGCATATGGGCTCTGCCTTGATCATATAGGTTGTAATAACTTAGCCAGATGGACAGATGGTGGTAGGGGTGATAGGATGGAACAAGTCCATGTGGTCTAAGGGAAGGCTTCTGAAAGATCTCGTCTTGATGCATGTCGAGTCTTGAGGGGAAAGTGCACCACCTCTCGATAGGGTAAAACCTAAGTACTTAGCCATGTCCCTGGCAACGGACAATTTGAGCATCAAGACATTGAAGCTATCAAGGATCTCCTCATCCCAATTTCTAAGTTAAAAATTGGTGGTTGAACAAGGGTTAGAGGTTCACCAATGTCTATTGGTGGTTCCTTAGGAGTTTTGACAAACAAAAACTTAGTGTTTTCAACTGATAAGAAAAACATATTTTGAGCAAAGCAAGCCTAAGGTACACTTATCCAAATTCATATATATGATAGAAACTACTATTCTACTATGGTATCACTTGCTAATACTATTCCAAATGTATCGACCCACTATGGCTATAACTTATGATGGTATAGGTTACTTTGATGGAGATTAGGGTTATGAGTCTACACTCAACATGCTTGCCTGTGGCACATGAAGATGAAGACTTATAGTTATTTCCGTTATATTATGAACTCTTGTAGTAGCCTTTGGCTATTGAGTTGTAAAAGACTATGTTATCTCTGGAATGACGATGTAATAAATGACCTTTGTATCTGTGTACTTCATCTTAAACTGTGGATGCTAGCATTTGATCCAGGGACTAGCATTGAAATCACAGGTACCTTTACCTTATAAAGGTGGGGTATTACACTGATAAAAGTGGGTTGAAGTTCTATGCTAGCCAAAAATCCTTCACTTACTAATTCCATTCTGAAATCCTCCATCTCCTTGTGCAAACTTGGTTGCTCCTTCAGAATCATGGAATTTAAGCGACACAACAATCTGCTAAGGGCATCTGCTACCACATTGGCTTTACCGGGGTGATAGTGAATGTCCAAATCATAGTCCTTGATTAGCTCTATCCATGTCCTCTGCCTCATATTCAGCTCCTTCTGAGTGAAAATGTACTTCAGGCTCTTGTGATCCGAATAAATTTCACAACGGTTACCCATAAGGTAATCCCACCATGTCTTCAGGGCTAAAACTATGGCTGCTAGTTCAAGGTCATGGGTGGGATAATTCTGCTCATGTTTCTTCAGTTGTCATGATAGATAAGATATAACTTTGCCTTCTTGCATAAGCACACATCCGAGACCGATCTTGGATGCGTCACAATACACATCAAAAGGTTTCGTGATATCCGGCATGATCAAGATTGGGGCTAATATCAATCTCTTCTTGAGTTCTTGAAAACTTGCTTCACATTTGTCCGTCCATTCAAACTTCTTGTCCTTCTTCAACAATTGGGTCATGGGTCTTGCGATGCTCGAGAATCCTTCTACGAACTTGCAGGAATATCCCGCTAATCCGAGAAATGCACGAACTTGGGTTTGAGTGGTTGGGGCTTGCCAATCTTCAACATCCTTCACCTTTGCAGGGTCAACGGCAATTCCTCCGGCTGATACAATATGTCCGAGGAATCCTACCTCCTGTAACCAAAAATCACATTTGCTAAACTTGGCATACAATTGATGCTCCCTAAGGGTTCCAAGGATGGTCCTCAGGTGTAGCTCATGTTCTTCTTATGATTTGGAATAGATCAGAATGTCATCGATGAAAACAACGAAAAACTTATCCAGGAAGTCCATAAAAATATTTTTCATGAGGTTCATGAAATAAGCGGGGGCATTGGTTAATCCAAAAGACATGACCGTGTACTCATACAGTCCATATCTGGTGGTAAAGGCAGTCTTTGGAATATCCTCTGCGTGAATATTGAGTTGATGATAACCAGTTCTAAGATCAATCTTAGAAAACACTTTGGCTCCAGACAACTGGTCAAATATGTCTTCTATCTTCGGCAGTGGGTACTTGTTCTTGATGGTGACATCATTCAGCTTCCGATAATCCGTACACAAATGGTTACCTCCATCTTTCTTATCCACAGACAAGACAAGTGATCTCCATGGCGACGCACTTGGTTGGATCAATCTTATCTCCAACATAGCATCCATTTGCTTCTTCAGCTCCACTAATTCTGATGGGTTCATACTATATGGTCTCTGGGCTATGGGTATGGTTCCAGGGATTAGTTAAATGATAAACTCGATATCCCGATCTAGGGGCATACTGGGCAAAACATCTGGAAATATGTCGGGGTATTCACAGACTACTCTAACTTGGTCAAGGGTTGGTTGGGCTAAACTCTTGTTGCACTTGAATTGACGGGGAATGGTTTTAGATACATGCTCTACTGATATTCCGGCTGTACTGGTCATGGTTATGGCTTTCTTGGCACAATCAATTCATCCTTTATGTTTTGACATCCAATCCATTCCTAGTACTACTTCCAAAACTTTAGTTCCAAGTACTATTAGATTAGCATAAAAATGTATGCCATGGATTTGGATAGGCACAGCCTTGCAAATTTGTGTAGCTTTGGTGGTTGAACCAGGTATTTGAACTATCATAACATGCTTCAATTTGGTTGGTTGAATATTACTAGTGCATGCAAATTATTCAGTGACAAACGAGTGCGATGCTCCAGAATCAAACAACACTCTTGCAAGTACCGAGTTAATAGAAAACATACCTAGCACGACATCTGGAGCTTCTTGGGCCTCTTCAGCATTCATTAGAAACAGATGGCCATTGCGGTTGAGCGAATTCCCTGGGGCAAACCTTCTTCTAGGCTGAACACGACACTACTGTAGAGCTAGGGCATTCACATTGAGGGATGCTGCAATATTCTTGGGGCACTCACTGGAATAGTGACCCTTGGTTCCACATTCATAACAAGTCACCTGAGACTTGTCCTTTGCTGCAACAGGCACAACATTTCTTCTAGTCCTCAGGGCAGTGTTGGTGTTGGTGGCGACATTGTTGTTGTTGAACTTTGGCGGTGCACGATTGAAATTGCTGGGGTTATCGGGGTTGTTGTTGTTGTCGTTTCCTTCGGGCCTTGGGTTTCCACGGTTGGGACAGGTCAGAAGGTTCAGCGGGGGTCTATTGTTTCTTGGGGAAAATCCTAGAGATGGGTTGGGGCGATACTTTGGGGTATGGTGGGTTCCTGGTTGATTCATCATTCTATGCTTGCGATTCTCATTGGCTTGGTTGATCTTGCCTTCCATCTGAATGGCAGAGTCCACTAAGGCTTCAATATCAGCAAACGGGATGTTGACTAACACTGTCTGCATCTCATCATGCAGACCATTCAAGAATCTCTCCTTCTTCTTGGCTTCAGTGTCGATCTCATCCGGTGCATATCTAGCTAATGCCATAAATTTGTCACGGTACTCAGCTACAGTCATCCTCCCTTGCTTCAGTTCTTTGAATTCATCTCTCACCCTCTTGATCAAACCCGGTGACACATGGGTTCGGCTGAACTTGAGTTTGAATTCATCCCAAGTCATCATTTGTCCTCCATTCATGGCGCAAACGTTGTTCCACCATGCTCTTGCATCTCCGGCCAGATAGTGGGTGGCAAACAGTACCTTCTCGTTGGCTTCCACTCCTACAACTTCTAGGTTGTTCTCCATGGTTTGCAGCTAATCATCTGCATCTAGGGGCTCTTTAGACTTAGTAAAGATGGGTGGGTTGGTGCTCTAAAAGTTCTTGAGTTTGGATCCATGGTTGTCCTGGTTTCCATGGACTTGGTTGTTGTTGGCCATCTGAGCTATGTGTTGGAGGGTAGCTAAGTTGGCTTGACATTTGGCTCTTTCAGCTTTGCGGTCAGAAACCAACATTTGCAAGATTTGCAACCTTGGGTCCGGGGATGAACTGCTTCCTCCGCGAGGCATCTGAAGATTGAGATAGATCATGAGAAAAGAGGGAAATTTCTAAGGTTCGGGGTTTTGTTTTGGAATTTTTTTTGAAGTTTGACTCATGTCTTTCTAGAAACATGATTTTCATTCATTCATTCATAACACACAATACATACACACACCACAATAAGGAAAACAAATGGTTTTAAGAACCATTATGTGAAACTACGATACAGTGGGACCGGATACAACTTTCCTAACGCTAGTGCTCAAGTGCTACTACTCCTCAGAATCGGTGTCTTCATCCTCATCATCATCATCAATGAAGATGAAGTCATCCTAATCGGTGAAGAAGTCCATAGCTTGATCCTCTAGAAAGTCATCATCATCACTAAGGTAAGAGTAGGGGTCTCTACGAAGGTCTTCCCCTGCATTCTCCCTCTCCTCAAGCTGCATGTCTCTCTCGTGGATGGTCTCCTCCAAGTCTGTGATCCTGTGGCGAAGATGAGCAATGATGCGCTCTTTCTTGTCAAGCTGACAGCGACGAGACTGGCGATCCTTCACCAGCATGGCAATGGTCTGGTCCTTCTTGGATGTGATGGAGTAGTTGTGGTTGGTGTAGGAGGAGGCATTGTCTAACTCCTTCTGCCAGTCATACATCATGAAGCTAGGGTGGTCCACGATGTACCTCCGACCCAAATGATCATGCGCCCTCAATGGCTGTCCCATAGCATCACGCCTGGGACAGAACTCAAAGCGGGTACCCTTGATCTGATTGATACTTTGCCCACACATATGGGCAAGAGATTCCTGCATGGCCCTGGCAAGTCCATCTAGCCAGTTGTTCTCTCTCAAGGTGAACTGAATTCCTGCTGAGATGGGGGCTTCAATCTTTCCTCAGAGACTTGCCCCAATCAGCCATTGCAATTCCTTTCGTTCCTGATCGTTGAGATGAGCTCCTAAGAACTCGGGGTGCGGGCGCTCCAGAAATTCCGAAAGCTGGTCCAAGTCACGCTCAAAGATGATATCTCCTCCATTTCCCAACTGATAGAACTTGTTATACTTCACGTCCATCTATAAGAATATATGATGAGTAAGTTAGTAGAATTATCAAGTGTGCTTCACGTCCATCTATAAGAATATAGGATGAGTAAGTTAGTAGAGTGATCAAGTGTGTCAAATTTTATGTAAGTTTGCAAGAATTTTTGAGGAACATGAATTTTCATGAAAGAACCTAAGTGATAAGAATGAGAACAAGTTTTTAGAAATACTCACTTCCTTGGTTTTGAAACTAAGTTTTTGGTTCAAACGTCCATTCTAAACTAGGGTCTCCTATGGTCAGGATGGCTCTGATACCAACTTGTCAACACCCAGATTTTTAATCCCAGATGCCTGTTATGCCATACATCGCAATCCCAGGATTACCATTTTTGCGAGACATAACAGATTGGATATCATAGTACATCATCCATTACAAACCATACATAAGGTCTTACAACAAAATAAAGGATCTCATGATCCAGTCTTAGTACAAATCAAGAAGTGGAATAATATAATAACGATAGCGTGGGCAAGGCTTCATCTTCATGGTCACAGGCAATGCTGACGATGGGAGATGATCCTAGTTGTCATAACCTTCCTGCGCTCCATCCTCCTGATAGTCCTCTTCATAGTCTGGCCACGGGAATAGCCAGGGACAAAGCCATGAGTACTCTTTAACTACTCGCAAACTAAGACTAACAAGTGAAGTGGTTTTGAATAGGAATACTAAGATCTAGGTTGTTTTGCAAAAAGCCAGGTTTACCTTAACTAATTCAGAAGCAAAGAAAGTAGTTGAAATTTTTATAACACCTAAGTGGGAACTTGTGTTTTCACTTTCACAACTCTGTTGTGGTCAAGTCAAAGTCATGATTCAAATCACAAGTCATTTTGAAAATATTTGACGACGGAACAGTATAGCCACTCCAACTGTCCATAACCACGGACGCGGCTTCGAATAGTTTGACACTCTGCAGAGGTGGTACACTTTCACCACAACATTCGATACATCCGTCAGGAACAATCCTGAATTCACCATACTTAGTATGCGGATAATCAATCCCAACCTTTCAATTACGTGCCCTAGTATAGGCACCTCTCCTATGAGTTTGGCCTCCCAACTATGACCATCTGTCATCTTGGGAACTGTATAGGTGGTCAATCTTCACAAGGTAGCCTCATCTCAAACCTTGGCCGCAAGGGAACCCATACTAAGGTATATAAATTTCTAGTCAAGCCCTACCCAAATTTCGGGTATTGTGGTTGTACGGTAAAATTGGAATTGTATCGCATCCAGACAACCATCAGTTTATAAAGGGCTAAGGCTCATGCCTTAACATTTTCATCATCAAAAATCATCTGGTGTTCAAGAACACATGTGAAAACACCAATGAGGGGTGGTAACAAGGGTGACTTATCATTCCATGGTTTTCATAATCATTTTCACCAAGTATTCCCATCTAAAGTGATCAAGTTTTATGCTTAGCACTAGCCACTAAAGTTGGGGGTAAACACCAATGTGGGGTGGTAAACAAGGGTGACTTATCTAAGTTCAATGTCATGCCTCAAGATGACATCAAGATCTATCTAACTTAGCTTAAGTTTTATGCTCTTTATGCTACCTTTAAACACCTTTGTAAAATCTACAAGTCACTAAGGAAACACAAATAAAAGCTTTGATAAAGAAATAAAAGAACTAAGCTTGCAAGTAAAACTGGGTTTGGTATAATCAAGTGATGGAACTAATGCATGTTTAATGCATCTAGTTGGCATTGTCATAATGCAAGGGTTAACTTGCAAAGTTCTAGCTTGCTCAGTTAATAGCTTTGTAGGTCAACTTGTAGTGTTAGGCTTGCCTTGAGTAGTGTAGTGGTTGAAGTTTTCCTCGGCTGCTTCCTCGTAGTAGTCTCCTTCCTCCTCGTATCCTTGGTCGGTACTAGCGTCTATAAATAAATACGAGGTACACAATCACCAAACAATTCTTAACTACTTCTATTTATCACACCAAGGTTTTCACTAGATGATCTAGCATCATCACAAACATCACAAAGATTAAAGCACTAGTTTCATTTCTTTTATTTTAGAAAAGTAATTTCTACTCATTGAAAAACTATTTAATATTTAATATTCTCCAATTAAAACATGGGATCAGTTTTACACATGTCATCACCACATATTTCAGTACTTGGGAATGTGATTTAAAGTGGTGTCACAATTTAATAAGGTTTAACCTTTTTATTTTAATTAATTAAGGTGACTAGAAATGCCTATGGGGCATTCTTTTATTACTTGTCCATTATTTCTGCAAGTAAACCTAGATATTTTTATATATTCAAAAAGGTCTTGTCAAATGTGGTTTTTGAGAGTTGGTCAACTCAAAATCTTTTATGGTAGAATTTTAAAAAATGTTTGAATGCAGAAAAGTCTCTGCCTTGTTATTTTTACTATAGGTGATCTATGGTTCCAAATGATTTGAATCCAACGGGCTTGGATTAAGAATTTCAGTACCTTTCTAAAAAAAATAGTTTCATGCAATGGTTTAGTGAATCGATCTGGGTTGATTTTTAAATCTAGGGACAGAACTAAGTTTGAAGCTAAATGGAAAAACCTAAATTTGAATTACTGGGTCGCGCTGGAGTGTAACTAGGCCGGCCCACTGCGCACAGCGCACGCGGGTGTGTTTAAGTGGCTGTCCCCACCAGTCAGCGAGTTAGGGGGGTGCAAAGGGGTATGGGGTGATTTGGGCCATATGATTAGAAGCTAGATCTACGGCTGTGGTTCATCGTCCACACCTGAACATGACGCGGCGAGGTCGAACCCTAGAGCGGCCAATAGGGGTCAGTGGGGGATCACCGGGGCTCCGGCGATGGTCGGCGATGGGGGTGACCCACAACTATAGAGGTGTATCCTAATACTTTCTATAAATAGGAGTGTCGATCCCAACGAGGAGCAGAAGGTGCTGAACAGTGGTATGGAGCAGGAATTCTCTGTAAATACTTAGCAAACGGATTTTTAGTGGTTTTCCGATAAGACAACAAAATGAAGTGCAAGTAATAAAGAACAAATGCAGAAAGTGGCCCAATCCTTTCTTAGCAAAGGACAAGACGATGGAAATACTTATAAAGACCAAACGTTCTCGAGGACACATGGGAATTCTGTCAAGTGCTTTCGCTTCATATAGCTGAGTACTCTTCTCTGGTGTTGTAAGTGTCGTGTGGGTGTACCTGTGCTAATGTACCGACCTTACTTGGACTAATACATACTTGTGATTAAACCCCCCTTCAAACATCCGTAACTACCGGAAAGTAATTAAGATATAAATCTAACCACAGCCTTAAACTCTGAGATCCCACGCTCCCTTGTGCAAAGGTGTCCTAACGAGGGTTCAGGTTTCTGTCACTCCGGCAACCCCACAATTAGTAGCCAAATACAATGCTTTCCCCTAGGCCCATAAATGGTGAAGTATCATGTAGTCGATGTTCACATGACACCACTAGAAGAATAGCACCACAACTTAAGTACTAAACCTTTGAATAGTAACTCAACACAAATACACTAATAACAACATGACTTCTCCCATGTCCTCAAGAACTAGACGAACTACTCACAAGAGATCATATGGATCAAGATCAAAGATGATATGATAATGGATAACAATCTGAACATAGACAATAATCCAATGGTTCCACTCACGAACATAAACTACAATAGTAATTAACACCGGGAAGTTTCCCCTAAGAACTAAAGCAATATCCAACACAATTGTCACAGCGGGACGGATTGGTGATGATGGTGCTGGTGGAGATGATGGTGTGGATGATGATGATCCCGATGAAGCCTAGCTTGATGACGGTGTTGATGGCGACGATCTCCCCTCTCTAGGAAGGAATTCCCCGGTAGAAATCTGTCTGCCGGAGAGAACTTTCTCTCTCGGTGTTTTCCGCCCCCCAGAGGTGGCGTAAATCTATCTTTGGTCACCCCCCGAGGCTTAGGGTTCCATAGTGAAGATATAGGCGAAGGGGCGGAGTCGGGAGCCAGGCAGGTGGGCCACACCTGCCCTAGGTGCGGGGTCAGGTGGGCCCGCGCCTAGGGGGGTGGGCCCCCTGTGGCCCTTCTTCGTCCCTCCTTCTGGCTTCCTCAATCTTCTAGAGAAATAATATTTTCCCATATTTTTCTGATCTTCGCGAAGTTGCATCAAAACACCCTCTTTTCCATCAGAATCCAGATTCCGGCAGTCCATCCTCCAAGAATCATCCAACATGCATAAACAGTGGAGAAGACATAAGTAATTCCTCATAATAAGACAAATATCAATGAATAGAGGTAGATTATGATATAGAATGGTGATGCAAATTGGGTGTATCAACTCCCCCAAGCTTAGACCTTCGCTTGTCCCCAAGCGAAAACTGAGCTCAGTAAACATGTCCACAGGTTTATGGAGTGAAGTGTCAATAAAAGAATACGCACAAGAAGCATCACAATTACCATTACACAACTCATAGAAGAAGGCAACTCACCATTATATAACTTAGCTTGCAACCAAGTACAGCAGTCACAATAGAGATGCATAAAGATAAATCATAATTGGAATTGGCAAACTTGTTCTTGGTCAGAGAACACTTGGCAAACAGTTTCTCAAAAAGTTTTTTGTAGAGGTTTTATAACAGGAGCGCTCTTTGGTCAAAAAGGTTTTTCAATGAAGGCTTTCAAAGTAATACTCAATAGATAAGAGTTTTGTGCAAACAATGAAGATAGAGAACATGATTGAATAAATCACCATATGAATGCTTGAAACACAACAACTCAAATGCTTGCTGGAGATAGAGAGGAAGTAGGTTTACTGACTCAACTTAGAAAGTAGGAGAAATCCCTTCATAGAGGGTAGCAGGGATTACAAGTCATAAAGAGCTTCCAAAAGATTATGGTACTTACTAGCTTTGAGACCTTATTGCCCCTATCATAGGCATATTGAGATGATTAAGGTTAAAGTGCACAAAGATGGAGTATATGCTTGACGAAATATAAGTTGGCAATCTCATGTCCCTTGAATATGAGGGCCACTCCTCATGCTACTCAATTTTGGTCACCGGTAAGTTCTTGTCATTGTAAGTATTTGCATATCATAGAGAACCGCCAACGGGGTACCCCTTTCACATGGTACAGGAGCTATCCCATAACCAAAATGACAAGGCAAGCAGACAATGAGCATCTCAGCAATCTTTTTATTTACTATGTGTATAGCTTTTTGTTGGAGATATGCCCTAGAGGCAATAATAAATGTAGTTATTATTATATCTTTGTGTTTATGATAAATTTTTACATTCATGCTATAATAGTATTAACAAGGAAACATTAATACTTGTGTGATTTGTAAACTTAATTTGAAGTCCCTAGTAAAGCCTCTATATAATACTAGCTTGTTGGTTAATAGATGATTGTGGTTTCCCTATCATGAACATTGAGATGTTATTAACAACAAGATCATATCGTTAGGAGAATGATATGGTGGACATACTCCTATAGATAAGCGTAGCATAAAGATCAAGTCATTTTAATAGTTCAATTGCTATATGCTTTCTGATACATAGTTATCTAATTCCTTCGACCACGAGATCATGCATATCACCTTTACCGGATGGATGCTTTGATGACATCAAACACCACACCGTAACTGGGTGGCTATAAAGGTGGCATTGAGTGTTTAGAAAGTATTGGTTGAAACACATGGATCAAGAGTGGGATTTGTCCATCCATATGACGGATAGATATACTCTGGGCCCTCTCGGTGAAATGTCATCCAATTAGCTTGCAAGCATGTGACTGGCTCACAAGGGATCACATATCACGGGAACGAGAAAAGAGTACTTATGAGTAACGAGGTTGAACTAGGTATGCAGAGATACCGACGATCATAATCTCGGATAAGTAAACTATCGTGAGAAAAAGGGAAATTGATATCGTATGTAAGTGGTTCATTCGATCGCAAAGTAATCGTAGAAATATGTCGGAGCCATATGAATTTCTAGATTCCTCTATTGGTTATTGTTCGGAGAAGTGTCTCGATCATGTCTGCATAATTCACGAACCGTAGGGAGACACACTTAAGGATTCGACGTTGTTTGAGTAGTTATGGAATGATGAGAAAGAGACCGAATGTTGTTCGGAGTCTCGAATGGGATTCGGGATATCACGAGGAGATCCGGAATGGTCCGGAGAATAAGATTCATATAAGGAAAGTCCCGTTTCGGAATTGGGGAATGGTTCCGGTGTTTTCATCGGGAATGTTCTAGAATGTTCTGGAATGTCCGGCACTCCGGAAGGGGAAGGGTACATGAATGTGTCATTGTAAGTTGGAATGATTGCATCATGTACTAGGTGTCATTGCTGTCCAAAATAAAGGGTTTATTCAAATCCTAATTTGAAAAGTCAAACGGCTAGTTTAAAAGTCAAACAGCAAGTTTTGGAAAGAGGAGGAGTGGGAAACCGAGTTGGGGAGGGATTCCCTCCTCCAACCGCCGGCCCACCTCCAAGCCGAGTTGGGGACGGACTCCCCTCCCCTTGGCCGCGCCTCCCACCTATAAAGGGAGGGGCAGGGCTGCCCCTCCTAGCACACAAGTACCTCTCCTCCAAAACCCTAGATTGGCGGCACCACCTCCTGCTGTTGCCGCCACCTCCCAGGGTTGCCCTAGCCGCCGGCCTAGCCTCTTCTCCTTGGTGCGTCTAAACCCTAGATCACCGAGGGCTCTCTCATAGTCCACCATACTCGCTCTGGCTTAAGGCGAAGCCCTGCGAGATCTCCCCTCTACTTCCGGTACCACGCCGTCGTGCTGCCGGAATTGCGAGGAGAGTGCTACAACCTCCGCTGCCTGTTGGAACAAGGGAGAGGAAGGTCTTCATCGGGTACTGAACGTGTGACCGACTGCGGAAGCGCTGCCGGAACGCAGCGCCGGAAGGATCGTCTACGCGATCTTGTGATCGAGAAGAGTACGACTACATCACCCACGAGAATCCGCTCTCGTTAAACACTTTGGAATCTTCGAGGGTGAGTTATTCCATCGACTCATTGCTACAATCTAGTAGATAGATCTTGGCTTGTTTGTTTGTATGCGGTAGAAATTTTTTGTTTTCCATGCTACGAACCCCTTCAATGGTATCAGAGCCGTGTCTATATGTAGATCTGTTGCACGAGTAGAACACAATGGTCATTGTGCGCGGTGGTGCTTTTATTATCAATTGCTTCTTGTGTACTTTGCATCTTGCGGTATGATGGGATGAAGCGGCCCGGGCTAACCTTACATGACATCGTTAATGAGACTTGCTCCATGCTCAACATGCAACTTGTATTGCATAAGTGGCTTTGCGGGTGTCTGTCTCTCCCATTATAGTATAGATCCAATTTACAATGGGTACTTGATAGTTCAAGCATCAATGTTGTGGTTCTTGTTCGTAAGTTAGATCTGGACTTATTGAAAGCCCCAAACCACGTAAAATATGCAAAGAAATTAGAGGCGTCTAACTTTGTTTTGCAGGGGTGTGCTATGATGTGATATGGCCATGATTGTGATTATATTTGATGTATGCAATGTTCCTTATTGTAAGTTGGCAACCGGCAGGAGCCATATGGTTGTCTTTAATTTATGTTAAGACCCGCGTGTCTATTCAAAGTAGTTGTAATAGTTGAAGCCGGTGGACGACAACCATGGAGAAGCGTCATTGACCTTGATGCAATGCCGGTGATGATGGAGATCATGTTCATGCTAGAAGATGGAGATCGGAAGCACAAAGAAGAAAGGCCATATCATATCACATATTATGAATTGCATGTGATGTTAATCCTTTATGCATCTTGTATTGCTTAGTAGATGACGGTAGCATTATAAGATGATCCCTCATGCACATGAATTTCAAGTCACAAAGTGTTCACCCTTAGTTAGCACCGTTGCTAAAGCTTGTTGTTTCGAAGCACCACGTGATGATCGGGTGTGTTAGATTCCGCAAGTGTATACAACGTGAGCAAGCTAGATTTGCTCATGCGGAAACTAAGGTTTGATCTTGACGGTCCTAGCATGTACATACATGGTCTCGGAACACGGATCACCGAAAGGTAAAGCATGAGTCATATAGTAGATATGATGAACATGTCGATTGTTCGCCATTGAAACTATATCAACTCTCGTGATGATCGGTGTTGATGTGGTGGATCTGGTTCGTGTGATCACTAAAACAATGTGAGGGATATTGTTTTGAGTGGGAGTTCACCTAGATTAAACTTTATTATTAATTAGAACTCAATTTGTCATAAACTTAGTCTAAACTATTGCAAATATGTTGTAGATCAATGGCAGCCCCTACCATCAATTTTAATGCGTTCCTAGAGAAAGAAAAGTTGAAAAACAATGGAAGCAACTTCGTGGATTGGTTCCGCAATTTGAGGATTGTCCTCACAGCTGGTAATTTGACCTATGTGCTGGATGCACCGCTGGGTGACCCACCTGCAGCTGATGCTACCGATGAAGTAAAGAATGTTTACCTTGCTCGGAAGAATCAGTACTCCATAGTTCAGTGTGCTATCTTGTATGGTTTAGAATCGGAGCTTCAGAAAAGGTTTGAGAATTCAGACCCACATGATATTGTCCGTGATCTCAAATTGATCTTTGAGACTCACGCGGCTATTGAGAGCTATGAGGCATCTGAAAAGTTCTTTAACTGCAAGATGGAAGAGGGCAGCTCCGTCAGTGAGCATGTGCTTAAGATGTCTAGGCACGCAAACAAACTTCAATGCTTGGGTATAGTGATTCCTAATGCTTTGGGGATTTACCGTGTCCTCCAATCACTACCACCAAGTTACAAGAACTTTGTGATGAACTACAACATGCAGAACATGAACAAGCAGTTGCTAGAACTGTTTGCTATGTTAAAGTCTGCAGAAGTGGAGATCAAGAAAGAGCACCAAGTGTTGTTGGTCAATAAGACCACCAAATTCAAGAAAGGCAAGTCTAAGCAGAAGGGACACTTCAAGAAGGGTGGCAAGAAAGTTGCCACACCGACGAAGAAGACCAAGGCTGGAGCCAAGCCTGATACTGAGTGCTTTTACTGCAAAGGAGAAGGTCACTGGAAGCGGAATTGCCCAAAGTACTTGGCGGATTTGAAGAACGGCAACATCAAGAAGAAAGGTATATCTGATATACATGTCATTGATGTGTATCTCACTAGTACTCGTAGTAGTGCCTGGGTATTTAATACTGGTTCGGTTGCTCATATTTGTAACTCGAAACAGGTGCTGCAGAATAAACGGAAGCTAGTAAAGAACGAGGTGACGATGCGCGTGGGAAACGGATCAAAGGTTGATGTGATCGCGGTCGGCATGCTACCCCTTCATCTACCATCGGGATTAGTTTTATACTTAAATAATTGTTATTTGGTGCCTGCATTAAGCATGAACATTATATCGGGATCTTGTTTATTGCGAGACGGTTACTTGTTTAAATCCGAGAATAATGGTTGTTTGATTTATATGAGTAATATGTTTTATACACATGCACCTTTAATAGATGGTCTATTCTTATTGAATCTCGATAGTGGAAATACACATATTAATAACATTGAGGCTCAACGTTTGAAATCGAGCAATAACTCGACCTATATGTGGCACTGTCGTCTTGGTCACATTGGAGTGAAGCGTATGAATAAACTCCATTCCGATGGACTTCTTGAATCACTTGATTTCGAATCACTTGAAAGATGCGAAGCATGTCTGATGGGTAAAATGACTAAGACTCCATTTTCTGGTATGATGGAGCGAGCTACGGACTTATTGGAAATCATACATACCGATGTGTGTGGTCCAATGAGTGTAGCATCGCGCGGTGGTTATCGTTATGTTCTTACCTTCACGGATGACTTGAGTAGATATGGGTATATCTATTTCATGAAACATAAGTCCGAAACTTTCGAGAAGTTTAAGGAATTTCAAAGTGAGGTAGAGAATCAACGTAACAAGAAGATTAAATTTCTACGTTCTGATCGTGGAGGTGAATATCTAAATTACGAGTTTGGCGAGCATTTGAAGAAATGCGGAATACTTTCACAATTGACACCGTCGGGAACACCACAGCGTAATGGTGTGTCTGAACGTCGTAATCGAACTCTCTTAGATATGGTTCGTTCTATGATGTCACTTACAGATTTACCGCTATCATTTTGGGGTTATGCATTAGAAACAGCCGCATTCACTTTAAATAGGGCACCGTCTAAATCCGTTGAAACTACACCGTATGAATTATGGTTTGGGAAGAAACCTAAATTATCGTTCCTTAAAGTTTGGGGATGTGAAGCCTATGTAAAGAAGTTACAGCCGGACAAGCTTGAACCCAAAGCGGAAAAATGCGTCTTCATAGGATACCCGAAGGAAACTATTGGGTATACCTTCTATCATAGATCCGAAGGCAAAATCTTCGTTGCTAAGAATGGATCCTTTCTAGAGAAGGAATTTCTCTCGAAAGAAGTGACTGGAAGGAAAGTAGAACTTGACGAGGTTGTCGAACCTTCTCTCGAAATTACGAGTAGCGCAGCGCCGGAAGAAGTTCCTGTGGTGCCTGCACTAATTAGAGAGGAAGCTAATGATGATGATCATGAAACTTCGGTCGAAGTTGCTACAGAGCCTCGCAGGTCAACGAGAACTCGTACCACTCCAGATTGGTATGATCCCGTTATGAGTATCATGTTGGTGGACAACACCGATGACCCTGAGACATATGAGGAAGCGATGATGAGCCCAGATTCCAATAAATGGCAAGAAGCCATGAAATCCGAGATTGGATCCATGTACGAAAACCAAGTATGGACTTTGGTGGACTTACCGGATGGCCGGAAGGCTGTCGAGAACAAATGGATCTTCAAGAAGAAAACAGATGCTGATGGTAATGTTACTGTCTATAAAGCTCGACTTGTCGCAAAAGGGTTTCGACAAATTCAAGGAGTTGACTACGATGAGACTTTCTCACCAGTAGCGAAGCTAAAGTCTGTGAGGATTATGTTAGCAATCGCTGTATATTATGATTATGAGATATGGCAGATGGATGTCAAAACAGCATTCCTCAATGGAGACATTGATGAAGAGTTGTATATGATGCAACCCAAAGGTTTTGTCGATCCTAAAGATGCTAACAAGGTATGCAAACTTCAACGGTCCATCTATGGATTGAAGCAAGCATCCCGAAGTTGGAATCAACGTTTTGATAAGGTAATCAAAAGTTTTGGTTTTATACAAACTTATGGAGAAGCTTGTATTTACAAGAAAGTGAGTGGGAGCTCTGTAGCATTCTTAATACTATATGTGGATGACATATTGTTGATTGGGAATGATGTAGAACTTCTTAATAGTGTCAAGGAATATTTGAATAATAGTTTTTCAATGAAGGATCTTGGCGAAGCAGCTTACATATTAGGCATAAAGATTTATAGAGATAGATCGAAACGCCAAATATCATTGTCACAGAGTACATATTTGGACAAAGTTCTAAAGAGGTTTGGAATGGAAGATAGCAAGAAAGGGTTCTTGCCAATGTTGTCCAATACGACCTTGAGTAAAACTCAAAGTCCGACATCGGCAGAAGATAGAGAAAGGATGAGTAAGACTCCCTATGCCTTAGCCATAGGATCTCTAATGTATGCCATGCTATGTACTAGACCCGACATTGCATATGCTGTTAGTCTAACTAGCAGATATCAAAGTGATCCAGGAGTGGATCATTGGACAGCGGTCAAAAACATCCTTAAGTACTTGAGAAGAACTAAGGATATGGTTCTTTCTTATGGAGGTGATGAACAACTCGTTGTTAATGGTTACACCGATGCTAGTTGGAACACCGATCCGGATGATTCTAAATCACAATCTGGATACGTATTTGTTTTGAATGGTGCAGCAGTTAGCTGGAGAGTGCAAAGCAAAGCATTGTGGCGAGATCTTCAACTGAATCGGAATACATGGCTGCTTCGGAGGCTTCACAAGAAGCGATATGGATGAAAGAGTTCATTACAGAGCTGGGTGTGGTTCCTAGTGCGCTGGACCCAATGTCTATCTACTGTGATAACATGGGCGCCATAGCCAATGCGCAAGAACCAAGGTCACACAAGAAGCTGAAGCACATCAAGCTACGTTTTCACGCTATTCGAGAACATATCCAAGATGGGGATATAAAGATTTGCAAAGTACACACAGATCTGAATGTGGCGGATCCGTTGACTAAACCTCTCCCGAGGGCAAAACATGACCAGCACCAAACTGCCATGGGTGTTCGGTATATTACCATGTAATCTAGATTAGATGACTCTAGTGCAAGTGGGAGACTGTTGGAGATATGCCCTAGAGGCAATAATAAATGTAGTTATTATTATATCTTTGTGTTTATGATAAATGTTTACATTCATGCTATAATAGTATTAACAAGGAAACATTAATACTTGTGTGATTTGTAAACTTAATTTGAAGTCCCTAGTAAAGCCTCTATATAATACTAGCTTGTTGGTTAATAGATGATTGTGGTTTCCCTATCATGAACATTGAGATGTTATTAACAACAAGATCATATCGTTAGGAGAATGATATGGTGGACATACTCCTATAGATAAGCGTAGCATAAAGATCAAGTCATTTTAATAGTTCAATTGCTATATGCTTTCTGATACATAGTTATCTAATTCCTTCGACCATGAGATCATGCATGTCACCTTTATCGGATGGATGCTTTGATGACATCAAACACCACACCGTAACTGGGTGGCTATAAAGGTGGCATTGAGTGTTTAGAAAGTATTGGTTGAAACACATGGATCAAGAGTGGGATTTGTCCATCCATATGACGGATAGATATACTCTGGGCCCTCTCGGTGAAATGTCATCCAATTAGCTTGCAAGCATGTGACTGGATCACAAGGGATCACATATCACGGGAACGAGAAAAGAGTACTTATCAGTAACGAGGTTGAACTAGGTATGCAGAGATACCGACGATCATAATCTCGGATAAGTAAACTATCGTGAGACAAAGGGAAATTGATATCGTATGTAAGTGGTTCATTCGATCGCAAAGTAATCGTAGAAATATGTCGGAGCCATATGAATTTCCAGATTCCTCTATTGGTTATTGTTCGGAGAAGTGTCTCGATCATGTCTGCATAATTCACGAACCGTAGGGAGACACACTTAAGGATTCGACGTTGTTTGAGTAGTTATGGAATGATGAGAAAGAGACCGAATGTTGTTCGGAGTCTCGAATGGGATTCGGGATATCACGAGGAGATCCGGAATGGTCCGGAGAATAAGATTCATATAAGGAAAGTCCCGTTTCGGAATTGGGGAATGGTTCCGGTGTTTTCATCGGGAATGTTCTAGAATGTTCCGGAATGTCCGGCACTCCGGAAGGGGAATGGTACATGAATGTGTCATTGTAAGTTGGAATGATTTTATCATGTACTAGGTGTCATTGCTGTCCAAAATAAAGGGTTTATTCAAATCCTAATTTGAAAAGTCAAACGGCAAGTTTGAAAGTCAAACGGCAAGTTTTGGAAAGAGGAGGAGGAGTGGGAAACCGAGTTGGGGAGGGATTCCCTCCTCCAACCGCCGGCCCACCTCCAAGCCGAGTTGGGGAGGGACTCCCCTCCCCTTGGCCGCGCCTCCCACCTATAAAGGGAGGGGCAGGGCTGCCCCTCCTAGCACACAAGTACCTCTCCTCCAAAACCCTAGATTGGCGCCACCACCTCCTGCTGCTGCCACCACCTCCCAGGGTTGCTCTAGCCGCCGACTTGGGGTGCCCCAAACCCTAGCCGCCGGATCTAGCACCTCCTCCTTGGTGTGTCTAAAACCTAGATCACCGAGGAGCACTCTCATACTCCACCATACTCGCTCCGGCTTAAGGCGAAGCCCTGCGAGATCTCCCCTCTACTTCCGGTGCCACGCCGTTGTGCTGCCGGAATCGCGAGGAGAGTGCTACAACCTCCGCTGCCTACTGGAACAAGGGAGAGTAAGGTCTTCGTCGAGTACCGAACGTGTGACCGACTGCGGGAGCGCTGCCAGAACGCAGCGCCGGAAGGATCGTCTACGCGATCTTGAGATCGGAAAGAGTATGACTACATCACCCACGAGAATCCGCTCTCGTTAAACGCTTTGGAATCTTCGAGGGTGAGTTATTCCATCGACTCGTTGCTACAATCTAGTAGATAGATCTTGGCTTGTTTGTTTGTATGCGGTAGAAATTTTTTGTTTTCCATGCTACGAAACCCTACACTTTTTATTGAGGATGCTTCATTGATAGCTCACTATGGTGATGATGCAATTTTCCACCATGATTAGGCATGGATTAGGCTAGCGGCCCAGGCGTTTCTCTAACACAAAAAAAAAATCCATGGACTTACAAGTTCCCTCTTTATTTCACACTGTTGAAATCCATAGACAAAAGAGCACGATATCAACTGAGTACAAAGTACAGGTGCAATGTTGAAAATGTTCCCCGTGACAGCACGGTTCTGCTAATTCCAACGTATAGATGCAAGCATATACAACTTCGATGGCACAATGGTTCAAGTCTATTAGGGGCAAGAAAATAAGGTGTGCCATCAAGTTCGTGAGAGCTTTACTAACTAGTTTTCTCATAACAAAATACTTTTAAATTCAATAGGTAGATGAAGCTTGAGAATTTGCTTGGAATAGCAAAAGCTACTAGGTAGATATGGTGGACACAAATGGCACAGGTTTTGGTTGCAAAGGAATTGGAAACATGAGAAGTATGCCTTCTCAAAAAACGTTTTTGGCTAGCAAGCAAGAGATTTGAAAGAAACAAGCAAACATACAAGTAATAAAGCCAAACATGCAATCTTCCTTGAAGACACAAAAGATCTTAAATAAAGAATACTAAGCTTATGAGCCAACAAGAAAGAAAACAAATGATACAAAATACCTGTAAGCTTTTTCTCCTTTTCTCTTTCAAAGTAATGCTACTGACCAGCAATCGGTTTGCCAAAGCCAATTTAGATCCACTTGATGATCCCAAAGTGATGCCAATAGTTATCAACAAGATCCATCATATAATAGAGATTGCAAACTAAAACAAGAAGTGCAAAAAAAATTAAAAGATGAAGCTTCTCATTAATATTCCAATAAAGGCACTCACACCAAAGGGATACATAGATAATCAACTAAAGGAGAGATACTTCCACATGCAAACCAAACTATAAGATAACCTCTCTACCAAAGATATGAATCCACTAAAAAGGTAAAATATAAAAGATAATGGTGGTGATACCGCGACATTTCCCCAAGATTGGAACAAGCCAAGGGGATGCCAAACCTGATGATGAATTACTCCTTCGGTGGTGGTGGTGTTCTCTTGATAAGATCTTCAATAAGTTTCTTCAAATCCTCAAACTCGAAGGTCAGAGCACGAATCAGCTCCGAGTTCTGCTCTATGCGGTTCATGATCATGTCAGACCGAGAATCCCAGTCCTTATTATTCTTTCTCCACTCTTCCCACTTAGAGTGTTCCTTCCCTGCATGGTTAGAGTGAGTGGTACGAGGGGGAGGTGACTGTGGAGAGAGGATATGTCGTGGAGTTTTCCCTCCTATAGACATCCTTGCTGTCCTCTTAAGCTTGGTAGGTTTTGCCACCAATCCAATGCTTGGGATGGTAGCGCGGGTGTCCGGTTGCTTGTCCTCCTCCATATCTCCTTCATAACCTACCAAAATCTCCTCCTCCTTGGGTTTGTGAGGATCGTCTTCCTCGGGCTTCTTGCCTTTGTTGTTGGCGGAGACCAAGGTGCTCTAAACTTGAGAAGATTTCCTGACAGAAACAGATCAAAACAAAAACACGACGAGAACACGATGCACGAACCTCGAGGATCTGGGGGGTTATATATTACGAAGTTTCAATGCATAAGGAAGGTTTTGACACGGAAACGAGGCGGAGACGGAGTTCGAGGGTGGAACACCCTCTCCAGGCGCAGCCAGGCTGGGCCCGCACCTGGGGTGGGTTTGTCCACCCCGGACTCTGTTTCCTCTTCGGTTCTGTATCGCAGCTTCCCTTATGTATTAAAAACATAAAAAATATAAAGAGATTGGATTTTCACGAACCTTCTGTTTTCACCACTTTTACCTATTCAAAGACGAACTCTGCAGATTCCTTTTCTCCTTCTCCTGAAAATTTCCTTTCCTCACAAGGCAATACACAAACTTCAATGGCAACATTAGTGCAAGAAAAACAACAAACCTTTAGGTTCACACTTCAACTGAAATCCATCAAAACAAAGGCTTTTAAAAGAAGCAAATGCAAATGATAGCAGAAATCTATCAAAACAGACCAGCAGGTAAAAATTGATTTTTTCGAAAACCTTCTGTTGCTCAAATCAAAAAGTTCAGAACTAATGAAAGTTGGATAACAACTTGGAGAACAAGATCAGAAAAATACAGCTCCATCCTACGTATTGAGCTCCCTCACGAATTTTTACAATAGAACACAAAAATCTATCCCAGGACAGCCACTCTTCACAGCTCCTCCACTTCACAAAAGTAGTTGAACTTGACACAAAAACCAAAACAAAAAGGATAAGGAGAGGTTATTACAGATGTAATAACTTCCAAGACTCGACAAAACTCTTTGGTTATCTCCCAATAATTACTTTTCTTTAATGCCTTTAAGTTAGGCTTGAAACTTTCAAAGATGCTCACATCAGATATATATTTGAAATGAAAGAGAGCATCAAGAAGCAAATAACCAACACACTTGAGTCTAACCCACTTCCTATGCATGGGGGTATCATGAGAAAACGAATTGTTGAAACAAAAAGCCACTATCATAGGAATTCAAAACAGATGCAACTTCAAAGCCTTCAACATAAAATGGGGAAACTTAACATTATTGAGATGCATAAAACCATGTTTCCCTCTTTCATAATAACTTTCAGTAGCACTTTGAATAAAGTTAACAATATAACTGTCACTAGCAACAACTTTATCATAAGAATGAGCACACTTATAGTCACCGAAAAGAGGTCCAAGGTCATAAACCGGATCAATAGAAGCAAGTTGTTCTAGCCTGAAATCTTTATTAGGCAAACTATTTTCACAAGGGGCTTTAGCAAATTTGGAAAATTTAAACTCATAAGAATCTCCATCAAACCTAGTTAAAACTTTTTCCTTCTTACAACCAATAATAGCTCCACGAGTGTTCAAGAAAGGTCTACCAAAAATGATAGGACAAGTTTTGCTAGCTGCAGAATTAAGCACTAGAAAATGAGCAGGATACTTAATCTTACCACACAGAACCTCCACATCTCTTACAATGCCAATAGGGCAAATGGTCTCCTTGTTAGCAAGGTGAATAACCACATCAATGTCCTCAAGCTCACAAGGACCAATCTCATGCATAATTTCCCTATAAATCTCATAAGAAAGAACACTAGAACTAGCACCAATATCACATAAACCATAGTAGCAATGATCACCAATTTTAACAGAAAGCACAGGAACACTAGATTTTATAGCCATACTAGGACGAGAGATAATATTAGAAGCGTCTTCACAGAAGACAATGTGCTCATCCTCTATATTTCTAGCATCAAGATCTTTCACAATAGCTACCACAGGTTCAACATTCAATTGCTCAATAGGCTCCACAATTTTCTTTGTACTTTTGTTATTTGCACTAATAATCATAGAATACTCCTTTACCTTAGCTGGGAAAGGTATTTTCTCAATATAAGGTTTAGACACAATATAATTAGTAGTACAAACTTCAGCACTTCTGACAGGAACATGATTAACAACATCTTTATAAGGAGCATGGTACTTATTCCACTTCTTTTTGCAAATTTCTATGTAACAGGCAAAAGCCTTAAAACAGTTGGCAATACTTTGGGAATCAAGACCAAACTCATTGCTAATATCACGGAAGCTATCAGTTCCCATAAAGGATTTAATGCATTCATAATCATAGTTTATACTTGACTTTCTTCCTTTGTCATTCTCCCAAGCTTCAGCGTTATCTTGAATACGGTCTAGTAGATCCCATTTAGCTTCTTCCTTCATACATGTGAATGATCGAGCACAAGAAGCAACTAGTAAATCTTTATCATTAAGAGAAAGCCTAGCATAAAATTTATTGATGATAATATTGTTAGGGAGTTCATGAATAGGACATTTAAGCATTAGTAACTTCAATCTCCCCCAAGCTTGAGCTATACTCTCTCCATCATGAGGCCAAAATTTATATATCATATTTCTATCCTTATGGATCTCACTGGGAGGATAAAATTTAGAATAAAAGAGAGATTCCATCTCCTCCCATTCCATGGATTGTCCATTCTTCAGCAGCTTATACCATTCTTCAGCTCTCCCTTTCAAGGATATGGAGAGTAACTTCTTCTTCACTTGTTCAGTTGTGATACCTACACACTTAAACAACCCGCATAATTCATGGATAAAGAGCAAGTGATCACCAGGATGGATAGTTCCATCCCCAAAATAATAATTATCCATAACACGATCAACAATACTTGTAGGTATCTTAAAAGGATCTATCTCAACAGGTGGTGGTTCATCTACTACCCTAGCAGCGGTAGTAGTTTTCCCAAACAGAAAACCAAGTGGGTTATCCATATTGGAAACAAAGTAACAACCAGTAACAAAAGAAATACTCATAGTAGAAGTTTCCTTTACCAGTTCCACTCTTCAATAGTGCTTCACTCCCCGGAAACGGCGCCAGAAAATAATCTTGATGACCCACAAGTATAGTGGGTGTATTGTAGTACTTTCGATAAATAGGAGTGTCGATCCCAACGAGGAGCAGAAGGTGCTGAATAGTGGTATGGAGCAAGAATTCTCTATAAATACTTAGCAAACAAATTTTTAGTGGTTTTCTGAAAGGCAACAAAATGAAGTGCAAGTAATAAAGAACAAACGCAGCAAGTGGCCCAATCCTTTCTTAGCAAAGGACAAGCCGGTGGAAATAATTATAAAGACCAAACGTTCTCGAGGACACATGGGAATTCTGTCAAGTGCTTTCGCTTCATATAGCTGAGTACTCTTCTCTGGTGTTGTAAGTGTTGTGTGGGTGAACCTGTGCTAATGTACCGACCTTACTTGGACTAATACATACTAGTGATTAAACCCCCTACAAACATCCGTAACTACAGGAAAGTAATTAAGATATAAATCTAACCACGGCCTTAAACTCTGAGATCATACGCTCCCTTGTGCAAAGGTGTCCTAACGGGGGTTCAGGTTTCTGTCACTCTGGAAACCCCACAATTAGTAGCCAAATACACAATGCATTCCCCTAGTCCCATAAATGGTGAAGTATCATGTAGTCGACGTTCACATGACACCACTAGAAGAATATCACCACAACTTAAATACTAAACCATTGAATAAAAACTCAACACAAATCCACTAATAACAACATGACTTCTCCCATGTCCTCAAGAACTAGACGAACTACTCACAAGACATCATATGGATCAAGATCAAAGATGATATGATAATGGATAACAATCTGAACATAAACAATAATCCAATGGTTCCACTCACAAGCATCAACTACAATAGTAATTATCACCGGGAAAGTTTCCCCTAAGAACTAATGCAATATCCAACACAACTGTTACAGTGGGACATATTGGTGATCATCGTGCTGGTGGAGATGATGGTGTGGATGATGATGATGATGATCCCGATGAAGCCTAGCTTGATAACGGTGTTGATGGCGACGATCTCCCCTCTCCGGGAAGGAATTCCCCCGACAGAAATCTGTCTGTCGGAGAGATCTTTCTCTCTCGGTGTTTTCTGCCCCCAGAGGCAGCGGAAATCTATCTGTGGTCGCCCCCCGAGGCTTAGGGTTCCGTAGGGAAGATATAGGCGAAGGGGCGGAGTCGGGAGCCGGGCAGGTGGGCCACACCTGCCCTAGGCGCATGGTCAGGTGGGCCCACGCCTAGGGGGTGTGGGCCCCCTACGGCCCTTCTTCGTCCCTCCTTCTGGCTTCCTCAATCTTCTAGAAAAATAATATTTTCCCATATTTTTTTGGTATTTTTCTGATCTTCGTGAAATTGCATCGAAACACCCTCTATTCCATCAGAATCTAGACTCTGGCAGTCCATCCTCCAAGAATCATCCAACATGCATAAACAGTGGAAAAGACATAAGTAATACCTCATAATAAGACAAATATCAATGAATAGAGGTAGATTATGATATAGAATGGTGATGCAAATTGGGCGTATCAGGGGGCGAATGACGAAGTCGACAGCGACGATCCTCCTGGTACCGGTGGCTCCTCCCAGGGCGACACGAATCAACGGGTCCTCCCTCCTCTGCAACGGCGGACTCCGATGAAATTCCGGCCACCTTGTGCTCGCCTTGCTCCGGGGATGAGTGGGTGTGTTCAGTGAGAGGTGGGGAGTGAGATGGTGTGCTGAAATCGAACGGGAGAGGCCTCTATTTATAGTGCAAGGAGGGGACCGACGGGTGTGGGTGGAGCTCGTCGTGGTCATCTGCACAGCGGGCTAATGGCATGGGCGAAGGTAGGGTACGGTGCGCTTCCTCCTGGCGAAGCTCAACAGCATGCTCGCAGATAGACTGGGCACGCTCGTTCTGAGTGGTGCAGGGGCTGGCAAGGCTTGGGCATTGGACAGGGGGTGGGGTGGATGATGGATTGTGTCTCAGACAAGGTTGGCGAGGCTAGGGAAGCTCCTAGGTTGCTGTCGAAATTGGGGTGGCCATTTGGGCTCGGGCATGCTCACCATTGATGACATGGTCGAGTTTATAGTGAGATAGGCCTAGTTAAATTAACTAGATGATCTACTGAGAGTGTGATGTGAGCTAGAGGGGAGACAAGTTAGTCCAAACACTTCTCACTATAGTGTTTGATGTTTTATTTGATTTGTGTTTACAAGGTGTTTGATGAAGTGGCCAAAAGAGATTTGAATTTGAATTTTTGAGTGAAACTTGATGCATGTACTAGTCACATACTATGTAGTCTCTGGTTAGTTGGAAAGGTCAAGGTGAACTAGTTTGGTGGGGTTTTGAGAATTGATCTTCACATATGATACAGATTCAATTTTGAATTATCATTTGAATCAAGTTGACAAATGTTTCTGTGGGTTTGAAAGGTGGGCTTGGGTTCACTTTCACTTGGTCTAGCAAGGGGTGAAAAGAAATGGAATTGTTTCTGTTTGAAATCTTGGACTAGAAACACTCAAAGTGGTCTAGTGAGCAAGATTGGCAAAAATGGCCATTATCTTGTTTTGTTTGTTTTTGAATTTCTCTTGATTTGTTTCTGCTTGGAAATGATTTAGACGATTTTGTTTTCATCTTTAAACCATTCCTTTCCATTCACAAAAATCACACAAGTCCATTCATGCACTCATACATTCATCACATACACACATGCATTCATATTGATTTAGATTAAAAAAAGTTTTTGTTAACCCTAATTTTGGTGATTGGAATGTGATAACCTTGATCAATATTTTTGGGATGTTACAGTTATGAAACCAAGGTTATCGAACCAGTAGGAGTAAGGAAAGAACTCCAAGGTGTTGCTAACAACTTGGAACCTGCACAACACAAACTCAAAACTTTGCCCTAACTTACAGTGAGGTTGTCAATCTCACCGGTTTGCTGAAAACAAAGGATTAAACATATAGTGTGGAAGATAGTAGTTTCTTGTAGAAAGTAAACGGTAATAGTAGATGATGTATCAATGATAAAGGAATGGAACGGGGTCCACATTTCACTAGAGGTGTTCTCCTTAAGATAGATAATATGCTGGGTGAACAAATTACAGCGAGGCAATTGACAGATTGAGAAAGCATAACAATACATATACTAGACATCTTGACTCCTATGAGATATATTGGGCATTTGTAAGATCTCACCCAATAAGGTAGAGATCCATGTGATTGCAGTGCTAGTCCCTAGATCGAATTGCTAGGACCCATAGTTTAAGATGAAGTACACAGATACAAAGGTCATTATTACATCGCAAATCCAGGAGTACAATAGTTCTTACAACTCACTTTAGCCCCAAGGCTAACTTAATAGAGTTCTCAATACATAGAATAATTGTAAAGTCTTCATCTTCATGCTCCACAGGCAAACTTGTCGAGTGTATACTCGTAACCCTACTCATCATTAGAGTAACCTGCAACATGATAAATTACAGCCATAGAGGGTCAATACAGTTGGAATTGTATTGGCAAGTGATACCATAGTTGTATAGTAGAACCTAACAACTACAAGAATTTGGCTAAGTGTGGATCTGGCTGGCTTTGCAAAAAGCAAGTTTATCCTACTAGTTTGAAAATACTAAGTTTTGTTTTACAAAACTCTAAGGTACCACCAATAGACATTAGTGAACCTCTACCCTTGTTCAACCACAAATTTTAACATAGATAAATTGTGATGAGGATATTCTTGAACGTTTCAATGTCTTTGACGCTCAGAATTGTCCATAACGAGGGACACGGCTAAGTACTTAGGTTTACCCTCTCGAGAGGTGGTGCACTTTCCCCACAAGACTGGACATGCATCGAGACGAGACTGTAAAGGACCAAACCTGATAAGGTAGAGACCCCTGTGATTATAGTGCTAGTCCCTAGACCGAATAGCTAGCACTCACAGTTTAACATGTAATATCAAGAAACAAAGGTCATATTACAACTCATAACTAGGAATAAAATAGTTCATTACAACTTGCATATCTCATATGGGTATGTTATTACAGAGCAGGAGATATATCTAATAAGCATGGAATCCTTCATCTTCATGTGCCACAGGCAAGAATGTTGGTTGCAGACTTGTAATCCCTACTCAACAAACTTCACTAACATCAAACAAACCTGCAACATAATAAGTTACAGCCACAAGGGTCAATACATTTGAATTGTATTGGCAAGTGATATCATATTGATATATAGAACCTAACATCTACATGAATATTTGGCTAAGTGGAGTTTTGGCTGGCCTTGGCATAAAATAAAATTTTCGCTATCCTTTGTAAAATAGTTTTTCTCTTTTTCAAAACACTACATCAAAGATGGCACACTAGATTCACACCAGATTCTTGAACTACTTCACTGTCTTGATGCTCAAAATTTTCCATAACCGGGGACACGGCTAAGTACTTAGTTTTACTCTATCGAGAGGTGGTGCACTTTCCCCACAAGACTCGACATGCATCGAGACGAGACTTTTTAGAAACAATCACTCAGACCACCATGGACACGTTCCATCCTATCAACACTACCACCATCTGTCCATCTGGCTGAGTTCTTGCAACTTAGTTGGTCAAGGAAGAGCCCATATGCCATGCGGTTGCACTGGAAGCTTTCGCTACAAGAATGTCTCCAATCTCTTTGTTCCTAGGTGGCCATCCACAAGTGAGATACACCAGGGTAAACCATAGAAATGGGCTCTGAGTAACCACTCAACATAAATCCATACAAGTCCCATTTCCACCCAGGTGTTTCATTAACATAAGTTGTTTTCATTAGTCCAAAAATAATACTTGTATTTTCATAAGACATCATGTCATGATTTCGACCCACAATTCTATATAGCTAGACTAAGCATTCTAAACTTACCATGTCTCCTATCTTTAGGAAATACTACCAAGGTAGATACTATAGGTTTAGCATAGCATAGAAATATTTATAATAGTCCTATCATGCATACTACAAAAATGTCACTAATGCAATATTGAAAAGATAAGACTTTTGATGACCAAAGTATCACTTGCCTTTTTAGTAGGAAATCTAGGTACTCTCCTTGATCTTGCAAATGTCACACTCTTCAAAGTTCACTACATACAATCAAGCAAAGCACACATTCAAAACTAGCATCACAAAACAATCACATGAATACAAAGAAATGCATCCAACCATGCAAAAGGTTATTTTATTGAAAAAGTTGTTCCTAAAAAGACAATAAACATTACAAACACCTACTGTTCCTTTGTATCAAGGTGGAATTCCAATTGGAACCATGTTAGTGCAATTTGGTTAATTAAAATATTTTATTTTGCTAGAAAAGCTTTTATTCAAAGGAATAATTTATACTATCAACAAAATATATTTTTAATTTCAAATGTTAGTGTTTATGGTCAGAGGGTTCAAAACAAAACCATTTGTAAAAGGATTCACTCAAAAATAATTTTTAGAACAATTTTTATAGCCAAAATGGCCCTAAACAAGTCTCTGCCTAAAACTCCAATTTTTCAGAAACAAGTGAGTAAAAAAATTCCACAGTAGTGTATTTCATATTTTTCTAAATCCATAGACACCAAATTTGTATTTTATGATTTGTAAATCAAAAGTTATGAATTTTGCGAATTTAAACATCTAAAATCATTTTCTGGATTTTAAACAGAAGGATCTGGCCACGTGGTGTGTTCTGATTGGTTGGTACCGCTTCGGCTGGATCAACCATCACGAGCCGTTGGATTTAAGTGAAAATTAATGGGCCAGATCAAACCATACCCCTTCGTTAAGTGACCTGATTCTGACCCTACGATCTAGATCTAGCAGACCAGAGCGCGTGGCCAAGAAGTGACGGCGCTGCTCTCTGTGCGTGGCGACAGCACGGTGGATGGGTTGCGCTCCGATGATTCCAGAGGGGTAACATGGCATGGGATGTTACCAGAGGTTGCTGTGGTCGAGGCGAGCTCAGTGGTGGCCGTGGTCGAGGAAGGGGCGCACGGGGTCGTCTAGAATCTCTCGCTGGAGTTGCATGCACCATCGGGAGCTTGCATATGTCGTCGTAGGCGAGCCTGCATGTCACGAGCAAGTGTATGGCGTGTATCGTAGTTAGCTCAAGATGACGGTGAGCGCGATTGCTTGAACGAGAGGGCAAGGGGCAGACGGGTTTAGCCGCTATGGCTCACCGAAGTTCGTCCGTCGTCGGGCGCTTACTGATGATGACAGAGGTGAGCTCCTAGAGCGCAAGCAAGAAAGGAAAAGCATCAGGGAGGTGCGCATGAGTTTGAAGGTCACAAAAGAGAAAACCAGAGGCGAGGGGGTGGTCGGGACTCACCGAATTGGTCGCCGGAGTGTGTCAGTGATAGCGGCGGTGCGAGTTCAATTCAGGGTAGCCTGTGGGCTCTCTGATACGGGGAAGTGAGGGGAAACAGAGAGGAGGGAGAGGGGATTAAGAGAGCGTTGTCGAGGGAGGATATTACTGCATGAACCAAGTGCATTTACTCGGATTAAAATCGATAGAAACGGTCAGAGAGAGGGGGGAACGCGGGCTCGACGCAGGGTTGACGACGATGACGACGTGGACGTGGGGCCCGTAGGTCAGTGGGGGTGCGGGTGAGAAAAGAATCTCGCAGGGAGAGAGGGGAGTGGCCCGGGTGGGCTTAGTGGGCTAGGTGTTGGGCTAGGCTGTAGTGCTGGCAGGGTTTTTCTTTATTTCTTTTCTTTTTCTATTTCTATTTTCTGTTTTTAAATCAAATCAAATGATTTAAACCTCTTTTTGATTTCAAAACTTCACCAAAATTTCAGTAGGTTTTATACCAATTATTAGTGTATTATTTAGTCTAATTCAAATATTTTTATCAATTATCATTCATTTAAAATTAAGTGATTCATATTGGTATTTATTTAAATAAAATTTGAATATGGTTCATAAGCCCATATAATTTTATTTAAATATTCCTTTATCCTTTTATATTATTTAGTGTCACATCCCAAATTTTAGATTTGGTTCTGCATATCATTCATATCATTGCATCATGCTTTTCCATACAAAACCGTCGATTGAAAAAAATCGGTGAAACGCTATTTCCAAAACCCTTTTCTATTTTACTACGAGGCTCCTGCAGGAGGCTTTAGTAGGACTTGTGTTTTCCATCCCTGTAGCCTAGTGGTTTCACCCAACCCTTGACCCTAGGTTGTTCCCCTCGATTTTACAAAAACCGTAGGAGGAAGAATCGCTCGATTCGGAGCTCGTATGGAGAAGTTGCGGCCGTTTTATTAAAAGATAGAAAATCGGGCCGATTTCCGTGTCCGTTTCCAACCGCGCGCCGTATCCGCGTAGGACCCCACGAGGGGGCCCCACATAAGAGGCAGTCGCTGCCTCGGTTCCTGCACCCACCGACCCCGCCTCCTCGAAGACCGCGCGCGCCGCCGCCCTCGGGATCTGCGCCGCCACCCTCGGTAAGCACGCTCGCGCCGCCGCCTCCTCTCCCTGCCGCCACGCGCCTGCCCCGCCGCCGAGCCGCCGCCTGCCGCCACCCCGCTGCCGCGTCGCGCCTCGCCGCCGCGCCGCTGCACCGCCCCGCGCCGCCGCGCCCGCGAGCCACCCGCCGCCACGCCGCTGCCGCCTCGCCGCCCGCTCGCAGCGCGCCTGCAGCCGCCGCCGCTGCCGCCGCACCCGCTGCCGCGCGCCGCCTGCTCGCTGCCGCTGCCGCTGCTGCGCGCCCGCAGCCGCTCGCGCTCGCCCGCGTGCACGCGCGCCTTGCACCGCCGTCTCGCGCGCTGTGCCACCGTCTCGCGCCGCCGTTGCGTGACCGCCTGGAATCGCGCTGACCGTCTCCCTTCCGCGCAGGTAACCGTCGTCGCCGGAATCGATCGCCGCACCGTCCGGAGCTCGCCGCCGTTCGTTTCCGGTGAGTCCGCAGCCGCCATTAGATCTCAGATCAACGGTCCAGATCGGCGTTGACCGGTCAGTACCCAGGCGTTGACTAGTCAGACGCCCAGTCAGCGCCCAGTCAGCAGCTGCGTTGACCAGTCAACAGACACAGTTGACTGGGTAATTACTTTAATCGATTTAGTTGACAGATTTCGGTAGAAACTTGTAAATTGCGTAGAAATTAAACCGCTGGGACAAAAATTGCAAATAAAATATGTGTAGGTTCAGTAAGTCGTGTAGAATCTTTCTGTACCTTTGGTTCAGACTTTTGCAGCAAGATTTAGTACAGTTTAATCAAATAGGTTAATGGCCTTTTTGGAGTAATTAATTCGTAGAAAAAGATCCGTAGCTCCAAAAATCGCGTATGATATGTCCCTGGATTCAGCGGAATGAGGGGAATCTCATCATGAATTAAAATGATAGGATTACAGTGAAAACTTCTGCAGAAACTGTCTAGTGGCTTTCTGCAGTGTTTTAATTACTCGGGGAGTTTTATAATTCCTTTTTGAGTAATTCCAGTTGGTACTGTTCCTAATTAGCTATGCCTGTGCGGTAGAATTTTCCCAAGATTTTACAAACAGTATACTACCGGTAGTGAATTAATTGAGTTCTAGCTCTAGTTTTGAGCATTACTTTTGCGTAATAGTTTTCCTAGCGCTAAAACTATTTTCATGCATGCAATCAGTAGTATTATTGAATAGGATTATGTGGTGCAGCTGTAGCACCAATTCACTTGCCTTGCATACCTTCATGCATCATCTTTGTTGCATATGTTTGTGGATTGTTTGTTTATGATTGCAATTGTATCGTGTAGATTGTGACGAGTGCAATGCTTGCTCGTGTGTGGATTGTTCTTCCGACCGCTACAACCAAGGCAAGTAGATGCTACTTTGTTCATGATATCGTCCTACTATTTTCAATACATTGTCGTGTATTTTGTAGATGCATGTGTAGGATGATACTATCGCTATGCTATGTCCTATTATGTGGTAGGGCCTTCCCTGTAGATGAACCACTGTTGGTAGATGTGCTTAGCCATGCTATGTTGAATGAGGGCTGGGTTACATCATTGAGACTTGTTTCTAAAAGTATTGGTTTGTGAAAACTAAAACAACTTAATCAATAAATCTCCTGGGTGTGATGGGATTGATAATTTTTGGTGGTCTCATTGCGTAAAGGCACCCAGGTATCAAGAGAGAATGATTGGCTTCTTTATTGTGTAGCTTACGTGTACAACCATGTGCCAATAATGAAATGGGCGGTTGGTTGGACTTAGTAGGTTGTGGTAACTCGAACCCGCGTATCCAGAGATGTAGAATTTTGGTAGGATGGACCGGTGCGCGTCAGGATTGGGGTGCTACTTCCCAAACAGTCTCTTCTTGGACTTCTCCCTATCATCACCCAAAATGAGAGTGATGGTACGAGCTGGGCTGGCCAAGTCACATGGGTAAAGTGTACTAACACCTGCAGGGTGTATAATCTAATCGATTAGCCGTGTCCCCGGTTATGGACAACTGAGTTGCTTGATATTGATTCCATGACATGTTTCTCGCTCATTCTAATTTCATAATTGTTTTAATCTTGTTGGTTTAACTTAATTGGGATTTTTTCAAAGAAAATCAAAAACTGTTATGAAAGTAGGACAAATGTATTTGCAAATGCAAGCCAGACACAGCTCCACTAGCCAAATATGCATGTAGATGTTAGTACTATTGTCTCCTTTACTAGCTCTACTTGCCATACATTCCATGTATTGACCCTTCGGGGCTGCTACGTTTCATGTTGCAGGATATTCCGATTCTGAGTAATCGATATAGGCCACGGTACTCCACTCGGCACTTGTTCACTTGTGGGCCATTTGAAGAATGGAGGATTTGCTTTATTTATGTTGCTACCTGAATAATTTGAGCTAGCCTTGAGCTAAGCTTTTATTGTAATAATGGTACTCTGGATTCGTTATTCATGATACACGGATATTTTGCTATGTTATTCATCTTATTATATTGTGGGCCAATGAACCGATCCAGGGATTGGCATGTCACATAGAAGCCACGATCTTTTCAGAACCGCGGTGTTACATTTAGGTATACTTTTATTCCATTTACACATGGATTCAGCCATGGTTTCAATTGTCTTTCCAATAATTCTTATTTCTTTCTTTCTTTCTTTGTCTTATGAAATTCATATCTTTTTATTTGTAGCTCCAAAAATAGTGATTCCAATTTGTATAATTATATTTAATAATTATTTATTTTTATAAATCCTTTTAGGATTACTTTGACCATAATTAAGCATTGATTTTTTGCTAGGAGCTTTATTAGCCTTAGAATACTATCTTATAAAAACCATAAGTTTTTATCCATGGCTCCAAATGGAGTGAAATCAATTCCCGTGGTTTTGTAATATTATTTTTACCATTATTAATCATTTAGGAATGTTGTTGCAAAATGTTTATATGGAATAAAGCCATAGTCTTGGAATGATATTGATGATGATTTCTCTTATTAGGGTTTAGGTTTTTGGTTTAGCTTTTCTAAGTGTTCAAATCAAGATACATTCCATGCATGGATGAATTTGATCTATTGAATAATTTTTTGTTGCTTTCTCATTCAAGTTTTGTTCAAGTAAGGTTTTGATGTGTCCATTTAGAAACAAAAATTTCTTTTCCCCCTTAATTTCATTATTTAATTCTTTTGTTTGTTTGTTTGTTTTTTCACATTGCAAAATTTTGGGATGTGACAGACTACCACCCTTAAAAGGAATATCGTCCCGAGATTCGGGAAGGTTAGAAGCAACAAGTTGGTTTTAGGACAACTAGGGTACTACCACCCTTAAAAGGTTTTTAGCTAGATTGCATCTTGGCTTACTTGATGTCTTGATGTAACTTCTCTAGGTAGTGGTTTGCATAGTGTCCCTTATTACCACATTTGAAACATGTGACAAGGTTGAGGTACTTTCCAAATTTGCTTGTCTTGTTCTTCTCCTTTTCTAGAAAATTTGATGCATACTAGCCTAACTCTTTGCATTTGTGGCACACCACCTGGCTAATATCCTTCTTTATCCTTTATATCACTATCTCTTGTTTGTTTCCTTGGACTTTCTTCTTTTTGGGTCTCTCGAAAGCTAGGAGGTATCTTAGTTCATGTTCTTCATATTTCACCACAAATGTGGGAAACTCTCCTCGGTTCTTAGAATGGTTACTAGGATAACATCCACGTTTCCTCTTTTGCTCACCAAAGTTGGTTACATTGTATGGAGGTGCATACTGATATTTGAGTTTGTCTTCATCATCCTTGGTAGAAGTTGTACCTTCATGGGTGTTTCCATTGACTTGATGTTTCATCAGTTGAACTATAGGATAGATGTGGCATTGGACAGGGACATGGTTAGTTCCTTCAAATAGGAAACAAGTAACTTGAGATGTAGGGCATTGTCTAGTTGGATGGTTCTCATCACAATTTGGGCACTGGTCAATATGCTCTTTATAAGTATGTCCTATGTCTCCACAGATTTTGCAGGCTTGAGTTCTTCCCACAATATCATCCTTGAAATTTTTGTTGTCACAATCTCTTTGGGAAGGGTTGCTTCTCATGTTGATCATGTGATTGGTCATCCTTTGTAAAAATTGGGATCCCAAGAACTTTAGCATGGTTGGTTCTAACTCAATGTTGTTGTGGTTGTTGGCTAAAAACTAGGTTGTCACTTGATTCAACTTAGTTTGGGTTGCTAGCAATTGTACTATCATGTGCATCTCGAGGTTGTTGTTGTCACCATACTTGATGTTGGAGTTGTGGTCTCTTGGAGAAGTCATCTGTTTGGGTTGGGTTGGAGTGAGAACAGACAAAAGATTTCTAGGGAAAGAATTCTACTCACACACAACAATTCACACAAGCAACATGCAAGCATTATCAATCATACATACCACTCAAACAACAAGGTTCAAGCATATTTTAGGAAACAAAATATTTTTGCTATACCACATAGGTTTGTATGATCAAAGTAAATGATCAACAAATCAATTTAAACGAAACCCTGGTATGGTGGTCCAACTATAGGGTATCACTTGAGATCATTCAATCCTTCTTCTTAGCTATTACATCATGAACAAGATCATGGTATCCTTGGAAGAAATTATTGCATCTTGGTCATAAGGCTCAAAGGTGATGTCTATAATGATTCCTCCTTAGTTGAGTTTTCCTTAGTCTCCAGGTCTTGATTATTATTCTTATCTCACTTGAAGTCCTTAGTGATGTCCAAGTTCAAGTCGTTTGTGATGTTGAAGTCCTTACTCATGTTGATGTCTTTGTCCATCAAGTTGAAAATGGAGAGATGTAGAATCAAAACAAAATGTCGAGGAAAGAGTTTACAGGATTGTTTGTAAATAAGTTAGAACAAATACAACTCATATTTTTTTCTAAGGGGTTTTGTCCAATCCTAGGGTTACAATCCTATAGGCAAGACAGTGCTCTAATACCATATATAAAGGACCCAACCTAATAAGGTAGAGATCCCTGTGATTATAGTGCTAGTCCCTGGATCGAATACCTAGCACTCACAATTTAAGATGTAATATCAAGAAAAAAGGTCATATTATAACTCATAACCAGGAATAAAATAGTTCATTACAACTTACATAGCTCATATGGGTATCTTATTACAGAGCAGCAGATATATGTATAAGCATGGAATCCTTCATCTTCATGTGCCACAAGCAAGCATGTTGGTTGCAGACTTGTAATCCCTACTCAACAAACTTCAATAACATCAAACAAACCTGCAACATAATAAGTTACAGCCACAAGGGTCAATACATTTGAATTGTATTCGCAAGTGATATCATATATATATAGAGAACCTAACATCTACATGAATATTTGGCTAAGTGGAGTTTTAGCTGGCCTTGGCATAAAATAAGTTTTTCCCTATCCTCTGTAAAATAGTTTTTCTCTTTTTCAAAACACTTCATCAAACATGGCACACTGGATTCACACCAGATGCTTCCCTTGTTCACCCAACAAGTTTTAACTTCGAGAAATTAGAATGATGAGATTCTTGAACTGCTTCACTATCTTGATGCTCAAATTTGTCCATAATCCGGGACACGGCTAAGTACTTAGTTTACTCTCCCGTGAGGTGGTGCACTTTCCCCACAAGACTCGACATGCATCGAGACAAGACTTTTCAGAAACAATCCCTCATACCACCATGGACGCGTTCCATCCTATCAACACTACCACTATCTGTCCATCTGGCTGAGTTCTTGCAACTTAGTTGGTCAAGGCAGAACCCATATGCCATGCGGTTGCACTAGAAGATTTCGTGACAATAATGTCTCCAATCTCTTTGTTCCTGGGTGGCCATCCACAAGTGAGATACACCAGGGTAAACCATAGAAATGGGCCCTAAGTAACCACTCAACATAAATCCATACAAGTCTTCCACTCAGGTGTTTCATTAACATACGTTGTTTTCATTAGTCCAAAAACAATATTTGTATTTTCATAAGACATCATGTCATGATTTCCACCCACAATTCTATATAGCTAGACTAATCATTCTAAACTTACAATGTCTCCTATCTTTAGGAAATACTACCAAGGTAGATACTATAGGTTTAGCATAGCATAGAAATATTTATAATAGTCCTATCATGCATACTACAAAAATATCACTAATGCAATATTGAAAAGATAGGACTTTTGATGACCAAAGTATCACTTTCCTTTTTCGTAGGAAATCTAGGTACTCTCCTTGATCTTGCAAATGTCACACTCTTCAAAGTTCACTACACACAATCAAGCAAAGCACACATTCAAAACTAGCATCACAAAATAATCACATGAATACAAAGAAATGCATGCAAGCATGCAAAAGGTTATTTTATTGAAAAAGTTGTTCCTAACAAGATTCTAAACATTACAAACACCTACTGGTCCTTTTATAAAGGTGGAATTCCAATTGGAACCAAATTAGTGCAATTTGGTTAATTAAAATATTTTATTTTGCTAGAAAAGCTTTAAAATGTTTTTAATTTAAAATGTTGGTGTTTATGGTCACAGGGTTCAAAAAAAACCATTTTCATACGGATTCACTCAAAAAAAATTTAGAACAATTTTTATAGCCAAAATGGCCCTAAACAAGTCTTTGCCTAAAACTCCAATTTTTCAGAAACAAGTGAGTAAAACAAGTCCACAGTAGTGTTGTTCATATTTTTCTGAATCCATAGAACCCAAATTTTTATTTTTATGATTTGTATATCAAAAGTAATGAATTTTACAAGTTTAAACATCTAAAATCATTTTGTGGATGTTAAACAGAAGGGTCTGGTCATGTGGTGTGTTCTGATTGGTTGGTACCGCTTCGGCTGGATCAACCATCACGAGCCGTTGGATTTAAGTTAAAATGAATGGGCTAGATAAAACCATACCCCTTCGTTAAGTGGCCTAATTTTGGCCCTACGATCTAGATCTAGCGGACTAAAAAGCGTGGCCAAGAACTAGCGGTGCTGCTCTCTACGCGCGGTGGCGGCACGTTGGATGGGTTGCACTCTGGCGATTCCAGAGGGGTAAGGGGCATGGGATGTTACCAGAGGTTGCTGTGGTTGAGGTGATCTCAGTGTTGGAGATATGCCCTAGAGGCAATAATAAATGTAGTTATTATTATATCTTTGTGTTTATGATAAATGTTTACATTCATGCTATAATAGTATTAACAAGGAAACATTAATACTTGTGTGATTTGTAAACTAAATTAGAGTCCCTAGTAAAGCCTCTTTATAACACTAGCTTGTTGGTTAATAAATGATTGTGGTTTCCCTATCATGAACATTGAGATGTTATTAACAACAAGATCATATCGTTAGGAGAATGATATGATGGACATACTCCTATAGATAAGCGTAGCATAAAGATCAAGTCATTTTAATAGTTCAATTGCTATATGCTTTATGATACATAGTAACCTAATTCCTTCGACCATGAGATCATGCTTATCACCTTCACCGGAAGGATGCTTTGATGACATCAAACACCACGCCGTAACAGGGTGGCTATAAAGGTGGCATTGAGTGTTCGGAAAGTATTGGTTGAGACACATGGATCAAGAGTGGGATTTGTCCATCCATATGACGGATAGATATACTCTGGGCCCTCTCGGTGGAATGTCATCCAATTAGCTTGCAAGCATGTGACTGGCTCACAAGGGATCACATATCACGGGAACGAGAAACGAGTACTTATCAGTAACGAGGTTGAACTAGGTATGTAGAGATACCGACGATCAAAACCTTGGATAAGTAAACTATCATGAGACAAAGGGAAATTGGTATCGTATGTAAGTGGTTCATTCGATCGCAAAGTAATCGTCGAAATATGTGGGAGCCATATGAATTTCCAGATTCCTCTATTGGTTATTGTTCGGAGAAGTGTCTCGATCATGTCCACATAATTCACGAACCGTAGGGAGACACACTTAAGGATTCGACGTTGTTGAGTAGTTATGGAATGATGAGTAAGAGACCGAATGTTGCTCGGAGTCTCGGATGGGATTCGGGATATCAGGAGGAGATCCGGAATGGTCCGGAGAATAAGATTCATATAAGGAAAGTCCTGTTTCGGGGTTGGAGAATGGTTCCGGTGTTTTCATCAGGAATGTTCTAGAAGGTTCCGGAATGTCCAGCACTTCGGAGGGGAAGGGTACATGAATGGTTGCATCATGTACTAGGTGTCATCACTGAACAAAATAAAGGGTTAAATCAAATCCTAGTTTGAAAAGTCAAACGCCAATTTGAAAAGTCAAACGGCTATTTTGTTTGGTGGAGGGAGAGTAGGAAACCTACTTGGGGAGGAAGTCCCTCTCCCTCCACCGCCTGCCTTGGAAGCCGAGTTGGGGAGGGACTCCCCTCCCCTTGGCGCGCACCCTCCACCTATATAAGGAGGGGCAGGGCTGCCCCTCCAAACACACAACTTGCACCCCGCAAACCCTAGCTCCAAGCCGCCGGCGCCGCCACCACCTGCTGCTGCCGCCGCCTAGGGCTAAACCCTAGCCGCCGAGTTGGGGCACCCCCTTGCCCTAGCCGCCGGCCTAGCCTCTTCTCCTTGGTGCGTCTAAACCCTAGATCACCGAGGGCTCTCTCATAGTCCACCATACTCGCTCTGGCTTAAGGCGAAGCCCTGCGAGATCTCCCCTCTACTTCCGGTACCACGCCGTCGTGCTGCCGGAATTGCGAGGAGAGTGCTACAACCTCCGCTGCCTGTTGGAACAAGGGAGAGGAAGGTCTTCGTCGGGTACTGAACGTGTGACCGACTGCGGAAGCGCTGCCGGAACGCAGCGCCGGAAGGATCATCTACACGATCTTGTGATCGGGAAGAGTACGACTACATCACCCACGAGAATCCGCTCTCGTTAAACACTTTGGAATCTTCGAGGGTGAGTTATTCCATCGACTCGTTGCTACAATCTAGTAGATAGATCTTGGCTTGTTTGTTTGTATGCGGTAGAAATTTTTTGTTTTCCATGCTACGAACCCCTACAATGGTATCAGAGCCGTGTCTATATGTAGATCTGTTGCACGAGTAGAACACAATGGTCATTGTGCACGGTGGTGCTTTTATTATCAATTGCTTCTTGTGTACTTTGCATCTTGCGGTATGATGGGATGAAGCGGCCCGGGCTAACCTTACATGACATCGTTAATGAGACTTGCTCCATGCTCAACATGCAACTTGTATTGCATAAGTGGCTTTGCGGGTGTCTGTCTCTCCCATTATAGTATAGATCCAATTTACAACGGGTACTTGATAGTTCAAGCATCAACGTTGTGGTTCTTGTTCGTAAGTTAGATCGACACTTATTGAAAGCCCCAAACCACGTAAAATATGCAAAGAAATTAGAGGCGTCTAACTTTGTTTTGCAGGGGTGTGCTATGATGTGATATGGCCATGATTGTGATTATATTTGATGTATGCAGTGTTCCTTATTGTAAGTTGGCAACCGGCAGGATCCATATGGTTGTCTTTAATTTATGTTAAGACCCGCGTGTCTATTCAAAGTAGTTGTAATAGTTGAAGCCGGTGGACGACAACCATGGAGCAGCGTCATTGACCTTGATGCAATGCCGGTGATGATGGAGATCATGTTCGTGCTTGAAGATGGAGATCGGAAGCACAAAGAAGAAAGGCCATATCATATCACATATTATGAATTGCATGTGATGTTAATCCTTTATGCATCTTGTATTGCTTAGTTAACGACGGTAGCATTATAAGATGATCCCTCATGCACATGAATTTCAAGTTCGAAAGTGTTCATCCTTAGTAAGCACCGTTGCTAAAGCTTGTTGTTTCGAAGCACCACGTGATAATCGGGTGTGTTAGATTCCGCAAGTGTATACAACGTGAGC
Organism: Avena sativa; assembly: GCA_916181665.1. Classification (NCBI taxonomy): domain Eukaryota; kingdom Viridiplantae; phylum Streptophyta; class Magnoliopsida; order Poales; family Poaceae; genus Avena; species Avena sativa. Next base: position 207,278,874 of record OV702296.1, read on the forward strand.
AAGCCAAATTTTCTCATGCGGAAGCTAAGGTTTGATCTTGACGAGCCTAGCATGTACATACATGGTCTCAGAACACGGATCACCGAAAGGTAAAACATGAGTCATATAGTAGATATGATGAACATGTCGATTGGTCGCCATTGAAGTTGCATCAACTCTCGTGATGATCGGTTTTGATGTGGTGGATTTGGTTCGTGTGATCACTAAAACAATGTGAGGGATATTGTTTTGAGTGGGAGTTCACCTAGATTAATTTAACTATTAATTAGAACTCAATTTGTCATAAACTTAGTCTAAACTATTGCAAATATGTTGTAGATCAATGGCGGCCCCTACCATCAATTTTAATGCGTTCCTAGAGAAAGAAAAGTTGAAAAACAATGGAAGCAACTTCGTTGATTGGTTCCACAATTTGAGGATTGTCCTCAATGCTGGTAATTTGACCTATGTGCTGGATGCACCGTTGGGTAACCCGCCTGTAGCTGATGCTACCGATGAAGTAAAGAACGTTTACCTCGCTCGGAAGAATCAGTACTCCACAGTTCAGTGTGCTATCTTGTATGGTTTAGAATCGCAGCTTCAGAAAAGGTTTGAGAATTCAGACCCACATGATATTGTCCGTGAACTCAAATTGATCTTTCAGACTCACGCGGCAGTTGAGAGCTATGAGGCTTCTGAAAAGTTCTTTAACTGCAAAGATGGAAGAGGGCAGCTCTGTTAGTGAGCATGTGCTTAAGATGTCTGGGCACGCAAACAAACTTCAAAGCTTGGGTATAGTGATTCCTAATGCTTTGGGGATTTACCGTGTCCTCCAATCACTACCACCAAGTTACAAGAACTTTTTGATGAACTACAATATGCAAAGCATGAACAAGCAGTTGCCAGAACTCTTCTCCATGTTAAAATCTGCAGAAGTGGAGATCAAGAAAGAGCACCAAGTGTTGATGGTCAATAAGACCACCAAATTCAAGAAAGGCAAGTCTAAGCAAAAGGGACACTTCAAGAAGGGTGGTAAGAAAGTTACCGCACCGACGAAGAAGACCAAGGCTGGACCTAAGCCTGATACAGAGTGTTTTTACTGCAAGGGAGAAGGTCACTAGAAGCGGAATTGCCCAAAGTACTTGGCGGATTTGAAGAACAGCAACATCAAGAAGAAAGGTATATCCGATATACATGTTATTGATGTGTATCTCACTAGTACTCGTAGTAGTGCCTGGGTATTTGATACTGGTTCGGTTGCTCAAATTTGTAACTCGAAACAGGTGCTGCAGAATAAACGGAAGCTAGCAAAGAACAAGGTGACGATGCGCGTGGGAAACAGATCAAAGGTTGATGTGATCGCGGTCGGCACGCTACCTCTTCATCTACCATCGGGATTAGTTTTATACTTAAATAATTGTTATTTCGTGCCTGTGTTAAGCATGAACATTATATCTGGATCTTGTTTATTGCGAGACGGTTACTTGTTTAAGTCCGAGAATAATGGTTGTTCGATTTATATGAGTAATATGTTTTATGCACATGCACCTTTGATAGATAGTCTATTCTTATTGAATCTCGATAGTATAAATACACATATTAATAACATTGAAGCTAAACGTTTGAAATTGAGCGATAACTCGACCTATATGTGGCACTGTCGTCTTGGTCACATTGGAGTGAAGCGTATGAAGAAACTCCATTCCGATGGACTTATTGAATCACTTGATTTCGAATCACTTGAAAGATGCGAAGCATGTCTAATGGGAAAAATGACTAAGACTCCATTTTCTGGTATGATGGAGCGAGCTACGGACTTATTGGAAATCATACATACCGATGTGTGTGGTCCAATGAGTGTAGCATCGCACGTTGGTTATCGTTATGTTCTTACCTTCACGGATGACTTGAGTAGATATGGGTATATCTATTTCATGGAACATAAGTCCGAAAATTTCGAGAAGTTTAAGGAATTTCAAAGTGAGGTTGAGAATCAACGTAACAAGAAGATTAAATTTCTACGTTTTGATCATGGAGGTGAATATCTAAGTTACGAGTTTGGCGAGCATTTGAAGAAATGTGGAATACTTTCACAATTGACACCGCCGGGAACACCACAGCGTAATGGTGTGTCCGAACGTCATAATCGAACTCTCTTAGATATGGTTCATTCTATGATGTCACTTATAGATTGACCGCTATCAGTTTGGGGTTATGCATTAGAAACAGCCGCATTCACTTTAAATAGGGCACCATCTAAATCCGTTGAAACGACACCGTATGAATTATGTTTTGGGAAGAAACCTATATTGTCGTTCCTTAAAGTTTGGGGTTGCAAAGCCTATGTAAAGAAGTTGCAGCCGGACAAGCTTGAACCCAAAGCGGAAAAATGCGTCTTCATAGGATACCCAAAGGAAACTATTGGGTATACCTTCTATCATAGATCCGAAGGCAAAATCTTTGTTGCTAAGAATGGATCCTTTCTAGAGAAGGAATTTCTCTCGAAAGAAGTGACTGGAAGGAAAGTAGAACTCGACGAGGTTGTCGAACCTTCTCTCGAAATTGCGAGTAGCGCAGCACCGGAAGAAGTTCCTGTGGTGCCTGCACCAATAAGAGAGGAAGCTGATGATGATGATCACGAGACTTCGGTTGTAGTTTCTACAGAGCCTCGTAGGTCAACGAGAACTCGTACCACTCCTAATTGGTATGATCCCGTTATGAATGTCATGTTGGTGGACAACACCGATGACCCTGCGACATATGAGGAAGCGATGATGAGTCCAGATTCCAATAAATGGCAAGAAGCCCTGAAATCCGAGATTGGATCCATGTACGAAAACCAAGTATGGACTTTGGTGGACTTACCGGATGGCCGAAAGGCTGTCGAGAATAAATGGATTTTCAAGAAGAAAACAGATGCTGTTGGTAATGTTACTGTCTATAAAGCTCGACTTGTCGCAAAAGGGTTTCGACAGATTCAAGGAGTTGACTACGATGAGACTTTCTCACCAGTAGCAAAGCTAAAGTCTGTGAGGATTATGTTAGCAATCGCTGCATATTATGATTATGAGATATGGCAGATGGATGTCAAAACAGCGTTCCTCAATGGAGACATTGATGAAGAATTGTATATGATGCAACCCAAAGGTTTTGTCGATCCTAAAGATGCTAACAAGCTATGCAAACTTCAACGGTCCATATATGGATTGAAGCAAGCATCCCGAAGTTGGAATCAACGTTTTGATAAGGTGATCAAAAGTTTTGGTTTTATACAAACTTATGGAGAAGCTTGTATTTACAAGAAAGTTAGTGGGAGCTTTGTAGCATTCTTAATACTATATGTAGATGACATATTGTTGATTGGGAATGATGTAGACCTTCTTAATAGTGTCAAGGAATATTTGAATAATAGTTTTTCAATGAAAGATCTTGGCGAAGCAGCTTACATATTAGGCATAAAGATTTATAGAGATAGATCGAGACGCCTAATTTCATTGTCACAAAGTACATATTTGGACAAAGTTCTAAAAAGGTTTGGAATGGAAGATAGCAAGAAAGGGTTCTTGCCCATGTTGTCCAATACGACGTTGAGTAAAAATCAAAGTCCGACAATGGCAGAAGATAGAGAAAGGATGAGTAAGACTCCCTATGCCTCAGCCATAGGATCTATAATGTATGCCATGCTATGTACTAGACCCGACATTTCATATGCTGTTAGTTTGACTAGCAGATATCAAAGTGATCCAGGAGTGGATCATTGGACAGCGGTCAAAAACATCCTTAAGTACTTGAGAAGAACTAAGGATATGGTTCTTTCTTATGGAGGTGATGAACAGCTCGTTGTTAATGGTTACACCGATGCTAGTTGCAACACCGATCCGGATGATTCTAAATCACAATCTGGATACGTATTTACTTTGAATGGTGCAGCAGTTAGCTGGAGGAGTGCAAAGCAAAGTGTTGTGGCGAGATCTTCAACTGAATCGGAATACATGGCTGCTTCGGAGGCTTCACAAGAAGCGATATGGATGAAAGAGTTCATTACAGAGCTCGGTGTGGTTCCAAGTGCGCTGGACCCAATGTGTATCTACTGTGATAACATGGGCGCCATAGCCAATGCGCAAGAACCAAGGTCACACAAGAAGCTGAAGCATATCAAGCTACGTTTTCACGCTATTCGAGAACATGTCCAAGATGGTGACATAAAGATTTGCCAAGTACACACAGATCTGAATGTGGCGGATCCATTGACTAAACCTCTCCCGAGGGCAAAACATGACCAACACCAAACTGCCATGGGTGTTCGGTATATTACCATGTAATCTAGATTAGTTGACTCTAGTGCAAGTGGGAGACTATTGGAGATATGCCCTAGAGGCAATAATAAATGTAGTTATTATCATGTCTTTGTGTTTATGATAAATTTTTACAATCATGCTATAATAGTATTAACAAGGAAACATTAATACTTGTGTGATTTGTAAACTAAATTAGAGTCCCTAGTAAAGCCTCTTTATAACACTAGCTTGTTGGTTAATAAATGATTGTGGTTTCCCTGTCATGAACATTGAGATGTTATTAACAACAAGATCATATCGTTAGGAGAATGATATGATGGACATACTCCTATAGATAAGCGTAGCATAAAGATCAAGTCATTTTAATAGTTCAATTGCTATATGCTTTATAATACATAGTAACCTAATTCCTTCGACCATGAGATCATGCTTATCATCTTCACCGGAAGGATGCTTTGATGACATCAAACACCACGCCGTAACAGGGTGGCTATAAAGGTGGCATTGAGTGTTCGGAAAGTATTGGTTGAGACACATGGATCAAGAGTGGGATTTGTCCATCCATATGACGGATAGATATACTCTGGGCCCTCTCGGTGGAATGTCATCCAATTAGCTTGCAAGCATGTGACTGGCTCACAAGGGATCACATATCACGGGAACGAGAAAAGAGTACTTATCAGTAACGAGGTTGAACTAGGTATGCAGAGATACCGACGATCAAAACCTCGGATAAGTAAACTATCGTGAGACAAAGGGAAATTGGTATCGTATGTAAGTGGTTCATTCGATCGCAAAGTAATCGTAGAAATATGTGGGAGCCATATGAATTTCCAGATTCCTCTATTGGTTATTGTTTGGAGAAGTGTCTCGGTCATGTCCACATAATTCACGAACCGTAGGGAGACACACTTAAGGATTCGACGTTGTTGAGTAGTTATGGAATGATGAGTAAGAGACCGAATGTTGTTCGGAGTCTCGGATGGGATCCGGGATATCATGAGGAGATCCGAAATGGTCCGGAGAATAAGATTCATATAAGGAAAGTCCTGTTTCGGGGTTGGAGAATGGTTCCGGTGTTTTCATCGGGAATGTTGTAGAAGGTTCCGGAATGTCCGGCACTTTGGAGGGGAAGGGTACATGAATGGTTGCATCATGTACTAGGTGTCATCGCTGAACAAAATAAAGGGTTAAATCAAATCCTAGTTTGAAAAGTCAAACGCCAATTTGAAAAGTCAAACAGCTATTTTTTTGGTGGAGGGAGAGTAGGAAACCTACTTGGGGAGGAAGTCCCTCTCCCTCCACCGCCGGCCTTGGAAGCCGAGTTGGGGAGGAACTCCCCTCGCCTTGGCGCGCCCCCTGCACCTATATAAGGAGGGGCAGGGCTGCCCCTCCAAACACACAACTTGTACCACGCAAACCCTAGCTCCAAGCCGCCGGCGCCGCCACCACCTGCTGCTGCCGCCGCCTAGGACTAAACCCTAGCCGCCGAGTTGGGGAACCCCCTTGCCCTAGCCGCCGGCCTAGCCTCTTCTCCTTGGTGCGTCTAAACCCTAGATCACCGAGGGCTCTCTCATAGTCCACCATACTCGCTCTGGCTAAAGGCGAAGCCCTGCGAGATCTCCCCTCTACTTCCGGTACCACGCCGTCATGCTGCTGGAATCGCGAGGAGAGTGTTACAACCTCCGCTGCCTGCTGGAACAAGGGAGAGGAAGGTCTTCGTCAGGTACCGAACGTGTGACCGACTGCGGAAGCGCTGCCGGAACGCAGCGCCGGAAGGATCGTCTACGCGATCTTGAGATCGGGAAGAGTACGACTACATCATCCACGAGAATCCGCTCTCGTTAAACACTTTGGAATCTTCGAGGGTGAGTTATTCCATCGACTCGTTGCTACAATCTAGTAGATAGATCTTGGCTTGTTTGTTTGTATGTGGTAGAAATTTTTTGTTTTCCATGCTACGAACCCCTACACTCAGTAGTCGTCATGGTCGAGGAAGGGGCACACGGGGTCATCGAGAATCTCTCGCCGGAGTTGTGCGCACCGTCGGGAGCTTGCAGATGTCATCGTAAGAAAGCCTGCAGGTCACGAGCAAGTGTATGGTGTGTATCAGAGGAAGCAGAAGACAATTGCAAGAACGATTGTTTGAACGAGAGGGCAAGGGGAACACGGGTTTGGCCGCTATGGCTCACCGGAGTTCGTCCGTCATCGGGTGCTTGAAGATGATGACAGAGGCGGTCTCCTGGAGTGCAAGCAAGCAAGGAAAAGCATCAGGGAGGTGCGCACGAGTTCGAAGGTCATGACAAAGAAAACCAGAGGCGAGGGGGTGGTCGGGACTCACCAAATTGGTTGCCGGAGTGTGTCAGTGACAGCGGCGGTGCAAGTTCAATTCAGGGCAGCCTGGGGGCTCTCTGATACGAGGAAGTGAGGGGAAACAGAGAGGATGGAGAGGGGATTAAGAGAAGCATGGTCGAGGGAGGAGATTACTGCATGAATCAAGCTCATTTACTCGGATTAAAATCGCCAGAAACAGTCAGAGAGAGAGGGGAACACGGGCTCGGAGCAGGGTTGACGATGATGACGACGTGGACGTGGGGCCCGGAGGTCAGTGGGCATGCAGGTGGGTGCGCGGGTGAGAAAATAATATCACGGGGAGAGAGGGGAGTGGCCCGGGTGGGCTTAGTGGGCTAGGTGTTGGGTTGGGCTAGGGTACTGGCAGGGTTTTTCTTTATTTCTTTTCATTTTATATTTCTATTTTCTGTTGATTTAAACCTCTTTTTGATTTCAAAACTTTACCAAAATTTCAGTAGGTTTTATACCAATTATTTGTGTATTATTTAGTCTAATTCAAATATTTTTATCAATTATCATCCATTTAAAATTAAGTGATGCATATTGGTATTTATTTAAATAAAATTTAAATATTGTTCATAAGCCCATATAATTTTACTTAAATAATCCTTTATCCTTTTATATTATTTTGGTATACTTTTATTCCGTTTACTCATGGATTTAGCCATGGTTTAAATTGTCTTTCCAATAATTCTTATTGATTTCTTTCTTTCTTTTTGTGTCTTATAAAATTCATTTCTTTTTATTTATAGCTCGAAAAATAATGATTCCAATTTGTATAATTCTATTTAATAATTATTTATTTTTATAAATCCTTTTAGGATTACTTTGTCCATAATTAAGCATTGATTTTTAGCTAGGAGCTTTAATAACCTTGGAATACTATCTTATAAAAATCATAAGTTTTTATCCATGGCTCCAAATGGAGTGAAATCAATTCCCATGATTTTGTAATATTTTTGTTTACCATTATTAATCATTTTGGAATGTTGTTGCTAAATTTTTATATGGAACAAAGCCATAGTCTTGGAATGATCTTGATGATGATTTCTCTTATTAGGATTTAGGTTTTTGGTTTAGCTTTTCCAAGTGTTCAAATCAAGATACATTCCATGCATGGATGCATTTGATCTATTGAATATTTTTTTTTGTTGCTTTCTCAGTCAAGGTTTGTTCAAGTAAGGTTTTGATGTTTCCATTTAGAAACAAAAATTTTCTTTTCCCCCTAAATTTCATTATTTAATTCTTTTGTTTTTTCACATTTGAAAATTTGCAAAATTTTGGTATGTGACAGAGACTTTTCAGAAGCAATCCCTCAGACCATTGATAGAGTGTTTGTTGATGTAGAAGCTTCATTAGGAGAACCCAAGAGGAAGGTATGATGAGCACATCAGCAAGTTTCCCCTTAGTAAGAAACTGAGGTTATCGAACCAGTAGGAGGAAGGAAACGACTCAAAGGTGTTGCAAGAAACTTGGAGACCCGCACAACACAAACTCAAGACTTTTCCCCAATGAACAGTGAGGTTGTCAATCTCACCAGTTTGCTGTAACAAAGGATTAACTGTATGGTGTGGAAGGTAATAGTAGCCTTGCATAAAGTGAAAAGTAACAGTGGAAAATGTATCAATGGTAAAGATTGGACCGGGGTCCATAGTTCACTAGTGGTGTTCTCCTTAGACAAAAAAACATGGCATGCTGGGTAAATAAATTACAGCACGGCAATTTCTAGGATTGAGCAAGGCATAACAATGCAATACTAGACATTCATGATCCTATGAGATTCGATTGGGCAATACAACAAGATACATAGACCGCCATCCAACTGCATCTATGACTAGTAATCCACCTTCAGGTTATCATACGAACCTCCTCTAGTATTAAGTTGTAAGCAACGACTAACTTCTTTAAGCAAAGTGTGTAAGGTAAACAATCCACTTGTTCCATGAACAAGAGACCGTTGTTTTCTCCCTAGTAGCAACAACACAACTACAACCTTAGAGATTCTGTCACTTCCCTAGATTAAATAGAGGCATGAACCCACTATCGAGCATAAATACTCCCTCTTAGAGTCACTAGCATCTACTCGGCCAAGATAGCTACTAGAAACAGAGAGCATGCAAGATCTCCAACAACACATACATGATAAAATCAATAAGACAAAACCATTTATCAATCTGACATAGTAATGTCAATATCCATCGGATCGCCTCAAACACAACATGCATGATTACAAATATAGATGATCTTGATCATGAACGGAGATCACAAGGTCTAAACATGGAAGCACAAAGGAGGAGATACAACCATCGAGCTACTACATGGACCCGTAGTCCAAGGTGGAACTACTCACGCTTCAAACCGAAGGCTGGCATGATGATGAAGAAGGACTCCGGGATGATCTTCCCTCCAGCAGGGTGCCGGGAAGAGCTTTAGATCCCCCCGATCTAGGGACGATGGTGGTGGAGGCTACCGACTGTTTCGTGGAAGATTGATCGGGTCCTTAGGGTTTTGGTATCGGGGGGACTTTATAGGCGACGAGGCGAGGCAGGGGTGGCCAGGGTGGTCACCCCCAAGCGTGGGCTAGGGTTAGCCGCGCCGCCAGGGATGTGGCCCCCTGGTGCCTCCCCTCCGCCTCGTATTCTGGCTCTGTGTTCCCCACGGTAAAATATTGACTTTGGATTTCGTCCCGTCCGATTCCGGGAATATTGATTTTCTGCCTTTTCTGGAACCAAAAACAGAAGAAAACAAGCAACTAGCAATGTGGCAACTTGTTAATAGGTTAGTCCAGAAAAACATATAAAAACACCTCAAAGTAAAGACAAATCAAAGCAAAGTAGACACAAAACAAGCATGGATCATCAAAAATTATAGATACATTTATGACGTATCAACCACCACGGACGCGTTCCAAGCTAACAATCCTACCACCTTATGTCCATCTGGCTAAGTTCTCACAAATTAGTTAGTCAAAGCAGAGCCCATATGTCATGTGGTTGCACTAGAAGCTTCGTGACACAAACATCTAAAATCTCTTTGTTCCTAGGTGGCCATCCAAAATTGTGATACATCAGGGTAGACCATATACATGGGCCCTGAGTAACCACTCAACACAAACCATACAAGTCCAAATCCACCCAGGTTTTTCATTAACAAAGGTTGTTTTCTTAGTCAAAAATACATAAGAATAAACTGTCCATAACATTATAAATTTAATTTCCACCCACGAATTCTAATAGCAACACTAAGAATTCTAGCATACGATGTCTCCTAACTTAGGAAATAATACCAAGATATAATCTATAGGATTTCCATAGCATAGCAATATACTTGAAACTATCATGCAAGTCCTACTAAAAATAATACTAATGCAATAGGTAAAATAATAGGACATATGATAAAATATCACTTTTCTTGGTATCTAGGAGAATAGGTACAATCCTCACAATCACAAACTTCACAATCCACACAGTCCACACATCAAAATCAAACAACAAATATACCATTCAATATAGCACTAAAAAATAATATGAATGCATGCAAATATGCAATGATATGAATTCCACATTTTTAAAACCAAAATCTACAGTACAGAAGATAAACTACAGTTTCTAAAATCTAAAGCTCACAAAAACCACCTAAAAATAATTTATACAATAATTTTTATAGCCAAAATATCCCTACAAATGTCTCTGAGCAAAACTATAATTTTTCAGAAACAAGTGAACAAAATAAGGCTACAGTAATAAAGTTAACATTTTTCTGAATCCATAGACACCAAATTTGCATTTTTATGAATTGTAGATAAAAAGTTATGAATTTTACAAGTTTGAACAACTAACAAAACAAATCTGGTTTTTAAAACAAAAACACAGACACGCAGCGCAATCCTATTGGCCCATACCACTTCGTGCGGATCCCACGCACGAACCGCTAGATCTAAGTCAGACCGTGTGGTCCAGATCATATGGTACCCCTTCACACTAGTTTCTACTCGTAACCATCAGATCTGGATCCAGCGGACTTGTCACATCCCAAAATTTTCCAAATTTTGAAATGTGAAAAAATAAACAAATAAAAGAAACAAATCTTGAAATTTAGGGTGAAAAGAAAGTTTTTTGCTTCTAAATGGAAACATCAAAACCCTACTTGAACAAAATTGGAATGAAAAGGCAACAATATTTTTTTCAAACAAGTCAAATGCATCCCTGCATGGAATGTATCTTGAATTTAAAGCACTTGGAAAAGTTGACCCAAAACTCTAAGCCCTAATGAAAGAAATCATCTCCAAGATAACTCTCAGACTATGGCCTTGTTCCATATAAAAATTTAGCAACAAATATTTTCTAAATGATCAAATTGGTAAACAAAAATATTACAAAACCATGGGAATTGGTTTCACTCAATTTGGAGCAATGGATAAAAACTTATGATTTTAATAAAATAAAAGAAAGTAATTCCCAAGGCTAATAAAGCTCCTAACTAAAAACAATACCAAATTGTGAAAAAATTAATCCTAGAAGGATTTAAAAAGATAAGCAAGTATTAAATAAATTTTTTCAAAGTGGAATCACCAATTTTGGAGCTATGAATAAAAAGATATGAATTTTATTAGACAAAGAAAGAAATAAATAAAGAAGAAATATTTAAAAAGACAATTTAAATATTGGCCAAATATATAATAAAATGGAATAAATATATTTAATTAAAATAAAAGAATAAACGATTTTTTAAATAAAATTACGTGGGTTTATGAACCATTTTCAAATTTATTTATATAAAGACAAATTGCCTCACTTAAATAAATATTAAATCACAAGAAAAATATTTGGATTATTACAAAGTGGATTAATTTAATTAACACATATTTTGAATAAATCTACTGAAAATATTTGGAAAGATTTGAATTCAAATTGTTGTTTAAAACAATTGATTCAAATAAAAACATAAAATAGAAACATAAAAAGGAAAAAGAATAAGAAGAAAAAATAGGAAAACTAACCTATCCAGCCAGCCCAGCAAGCCCCTGGCCTAACAGAAGCCTAGCCAGCCCACCCGGGACACTCCCGCACCCCTCTGCCCCTCTCTTTTCTCACTCGCGCATGCCGTACCCCCTCTCGCTGACCTCCTGCTCCCACCTCCACGTCACCATCGTCCTAAATCAACGCCCGCCGCCCGTTACCTCGCCGATTGATTCCGATTCAATTTGTTTGAATGCCGTAGTAATACCCGCACCCGACCCTGCCTACTTAACCCCTTCCTCTCCCGCACCTTTCCCCTCACTCGCCACCGTCTAAGCGCTGCCAGGCTGCCCACACGCGATCTCGCACCGCCGATGCTCCGAGCAACTCCGGCGAGCGAATACGGTAAACCCTATCCTTCCCCTTCTCTCTGGTTGATGCTCTTTCACTCACCATCCTCTCACGCATCTAACGCTGCCTTTCGTTTGTCTTCTCGTGCCCCGTAGCGCCGCCGCTGACGACGACCGTATGCACCCGACGTCGACCTCACCTCCGGCGAGGAATCCCTGATGACCTCATGCGCCCGCGCCTCCACTTCGTCGACCATCGTCACCATCTCGTCACCGCACTTCGGTAACGGCCTGTACCTCCCCATCTCACCCCCTAGCGCTGCCAGTACATCGCCGGTCGATCCGTCGATGCCACACTCACCATCAGCGCCGCCCCTCTTTGGTCGCCTGATCTGGCACCTTTAGATCTAGATCCTAAGGCGTATGTTAGATCACTTAGCGAACCGGTGTCAGTAGATCTAGCCCATACATTGTCACTTAGAACCTACGGCTCGCGTTGATCAATCCGGACGAAGAGGTATGGACCAATCAGATCACGCCGGCTGTCTGTGTTTTGTTTAATAAAATCTAGAAAAGGTTTTTGAATGTTTAAACTTGGAAAATTCATATCTTTTGGACCACAACTCAGAAAAATGCAAATTTGGTGTCTATGGATTCAGAAAATTGTGAAATTTGTCACTGCTGCCTTAGTATTGTATTTTGTTTCTGAAAATTTAGATTTTTATGCAAAAACATTAATAGGACTATTTTGAGTATAAAAATTGTTCTAAAAATTATTTTTGAGTGAAACCTTTTGCAAATGGTTTTGTTTTGAAACCTCTGACGCTAAACACTAACATTTGAATTTAAAAATATATTTTGTGAACACTAGAAATTATTCCTTTGAATAAAGGCATTTCTAGTAAAATAAAAATAATTTAAAAGGCTTGTTTTCACTAACTTGGTTTCAAATGAAATTCCCACTTTTATAAAAGACCAGTAGGTGTTTTGAATGTTTAGAGCCTTGTTAGAAACCACTTTTCAATAAAACAACCTTTTGCATGCTTGCATGCATTTCTTTGTTTTATTGTTTTGCTTTGTTATTTGTTTGAGTGCTAGTTTTGAATGAGTGCTTTGCTTGATTGTATGTAGTGAACCTTGAGAAGTGTGACAATTGCAAGATAAAAGAGAGTACCTAGATTCCCGCACCCCTATGCCCCTCTCTTTTCTCACTCACGCGTGCCTCACCCCCTCTCTCTGATCTCCTGGCCCCACCTCCATGTCACCATCGTCCTCAATCAACGTTCGCAGACCTCGCCATCGCTGCCCGTCACCTCGCCGATTGATTCTGATTCAATTCGTTTGAATGCCGTAGTAATCCCCGCACCCGAACCTGCCTACTTAACCCTATTCCTCTCCCGCATCTTTCCCCTCACTCGCCACCGTCTAAGCGCCGCCAGGCTGCCCACACACGAGCTCGCACCACCGCTGCCCCGAGAAACTTCGACGAGCAAATACGGTAAACCCTAGACTTCCCCCTCTCTCTGGTTGATGCTCTTGCACTCACCATCCTCTCGCGCGTATAACACCTCCTTTAGTTTGTCTTCTCGTGCCCTGTAGCGCTGCTGCCGACGAGGCCCGTACGCACCCGACGCCAACCTCACCTCCGGCGAGGAATCCCTGACGACCCCGTACGCCCGCGCCTCCACTTCGTCGACAGTCGTCAGCACCTCATCACCACGCTTCGGTAACATCCGTACCTCCCCCTCTCACCCCCTTAGCACCACCAGTACATCACCGGTCGATCCGTCGCCGCCGCACTCTCCATCAACGCCGCCCCTCTTTGGTCGCCTGATCTGGCACCATTAGATCTAGATCCTAAGACGTAGATTAGATCAGTTAGCGAACCGGTATTAGTAGATCCAGAAGATACGTCGTCACTTAGATCCTACGGCTCGCGTTGATCGATCCGGCCGAAGCGGTATGGACAAATCAGATCATGCCGCGTGTCTGTGTTTTGTTTAATAAAATCTAGAAAAGGGTTTTTGAATGTTTAAACTTGGAAAATTCATATCTTTTGAACCACAACTCAGAAAATGCTAATTTGGTGTCTATGGATTTAGAAAATTGTGAAATTTGTCACTATGGCCTTAGTTTAGTTTTTTGTTTTTGAAAATTTAGAGTTTTATGAAGAAACATTAATAGGACTATTTTGAGTATAAAAATTGTTCTACAAATTATTTTTGAGTGAGGCCTTCTGACCATAAATACTAAAATTTGAATTTAAAAATATATTTTGTTAACACTAGGAATTATTCCTTTGAATAAAGGCATTTCTAGTAAAATAAAAATAATTTAAAAGGCTTGTTTTCACTAACTTGGTTTCAAATGAAATTCCCACTTTTATAAAAGACCAGTAGGTGTTTTGAATGTTTAGAGCCTTGTTAGAAACCACTTTTCAGTAAAACAACCTCTTGCATGCTTGCATGCATTTCTTTGTTTTATTGTTTTTATTTTTTATTTTTTTGAGTGCTAGTTTTGAATGAGTGGTTTGCTTGATTGTATGTAGTGAACCTTGAGAAGTGTGACAATTGCAAGATCAAAGAGAGAACATAGATTCTCTACTAAAAAGGCAAGTGATACTTTGGTCATCAAATGTCCTATCTTTTCAATAGTGCATTAGTAATATTTTGTAGTATGCATGATAGGTCTATTTTTATATATTGCTATGCTATAGTAGATCCTATAGAATTTATCTTGGTAGTAATCTTCCTAAGTCAAGAGACAAGTTATGCTGGTATGCTTAGCCTAGCCATTAGAATACAAGGGTGGAATATTCATGATATGATATTATGCAAAGTCTATGACTATGTTTTTGATTAATAAAACAACTATGTGAATGAAACAACTGGGTGGAATGGTAATTGCTTGGATGGATTTTTGTTGAGTGGTTACCCAGGGCCCATTTCTATGGTTTACCCTGGTGTATCTCACTTATGGATGGCCACCTAGGAACAAAGAGATTTGAGATGTTTTGTGTTGAGAAGCTTCAGTGCAACCACATGGCATATGGGCTCTGCCTTGACCAACTAGGTTGCAAGAACTCAGATGGGAAGATAGTTGGTGGTAGTGATGATAGGATGGAATGCGTCTGTGCCGATTTGAGGGATTGTTTCTAAAAAGTCTCGTCTCGATGCATGTCAAGTCTTGTGGGAAAAGTGCAACACCTCTCGAGAGGGTAAAACCTAAGTACTTAGCCGTGTCCTCGGCAACGGACAATTTGAGCATCAAATACATTGAAGCAATCAAGGATCTCCTCATCCCAATTTCTCTAAGTTAAAAACTTGTTGGATGAACAAGGGAAGCACCTGGTGTGTATCTAGTGTGCCATTGTTTGATAAAGTGTTTTGAACAAGAGAAAAACTATTTTACAAAGGATAGGAAAAACTTATTTTATGCAGTTAGCCATATATTCATGTAGATGATAGATTCTCCATATCAATATGATATCACTTGCCAATACAATTCAAATGTATTGACCCTTGTGGCTGTAACTTATTATGTTGCAGGTTTGTTTGATGTTAGTGAAGATTGTTGAGTAGGGATTACAAGTCTACAACCAACATGATTTCCTGTGGCACATGAATATGAAGGACTCCATGCTATATAGTTATATCTGTTGCTTTGTAATAAGATAGCCATATGAGCTATGTAAGATGTAATGAATTATTTTATTCCTGGTTATAAGTTATAATATGACCTTTGTTTTCTTGGTATTACATCTTAAACTATGGGTTCTAGCTATTCGATCCAGGGAGTAGCACTATAAACATAGGGATCTCTACCTTATCAGGTTGGGACCTCTACAGGACTAGATCACACTGGCCAGAAACTGGTGGCGCAAATGGGGAGCGCGGCGGTGGCGCGTTTGACGATGGAGCTCCAGCGATGCTAAGGGGTAAAGGGGGAGGAACAAGGAATTACCGAGGTCGTGGTGACGGCATGGTTGTAGTGGAGGTCACGGGCGAGGGAGGGGCGCACGGGCTTGGCCGGAATTGCTCGTCGGAGTTGCTCCTGACGTCGGGTGCGTTCAGTGGAAGACGCAGGAGAGTGAACAAGGCACAATAAATCAAACAAAGGGCATCAATGGATGCGCCAGAAGATAGCGAGCAAGTTAGTATGAACCAGAGGGTAAGGGGGCACAGGGGCTTACCGGAATTGGTCACCGAAGCTCGTGGGAATGGCGGTAGTTTGAGGTGGAATACGCGGAGCCTGGCGGCTCTCAGGGGTTGTGGTGTGGGGGAAAATGGAGCAGGGGCTGTTGGTGTTAAGTAGCAGGATCGAGGGGTGCAGTCACGCCGGAAAATCAAGTGCAATAACATGAATTGAAATGGGGAAGAAATGGCAGTGAGGGTGCGGGTCTTCGACGCGAGATTGATGACGATGTCGTCGTGGCAGTGGGGCGAGGGCGTCAGTGAGTGGGTCCCGGTGTGCGCGGTGAGAGAAGAAAACAGAGGGGGAAGGGGTATGTCGGGTGGGCTAGATGGGCCGGGGGTGCTGGGCTGCGCCAGTTGGCATGTAAGTATGTTTTTTTTCTAATATTTTTATTTTTCTGTTTTTATTTTCTAATAACAATTTGAACTATCAAATGATATCCAAATCAACTCAAATTTTCACCAAGTTTTGAGAGGTGAACCTAGTGTCCAAAAAGTGTTTTTAAACACAAACCTCTAACAAAAACTTTTGGGTAAAATAATAAAAATAAAAACAAGCTCCATAGCTTGCATATAAGGAGTTTTTTTAAATAGGGTTTGCTAGGTTTTAAATTTTGAAATTTTTTGTGCAATGCACTCATCCCATGATGATATGAATGAAATTGAGAATGTTTTTGTTTAATGAAAATTGGGATGTTACAAACCTAACCCCCTTAAGATGAATTTCGCCCTCGAGATTCGGATTGGCTAGCAAATAGGTGAGGGTGATCTTTTCGAAGTTCATCTTCTCTTTCCCAAGTTGCTTCCTCTTCAGTATGATGGTTCCAATGTACTTTGCAGAACTTGATTGCCTTAGTATGAGTGACTCTTTCTGCTGTCTCGAGAATCTTGATAGGTTTCTCTTCCTAAGTGAGATCATTCTCTAACTGAACTTCCTCCAATGGTATAGTGTCTTTTAACGAAGTTTCTTCCATCTCTAGATGACACTTTTTCAACTGGCTTACATGAAACACATTATGAAATGCTGACAGGGATTCTGGTAGTTCTAACTAAAAGGCCACTTATCCTTTACGGATCAAAATCTTGAATGGTCCTACATATCGAGGTGCCAGTTTCCCTTTGACTCCAAATCTCTTCACACCACGAAGTGGTGAGACTCTGAGATAAGCTCTATTACCTACCTCATAGGTGACCTCTCTACGTTTTGGATTTGCATACCTCTTTTGTCGGGATTGGGATATCTTTAATTTGTCCTTTACAATTCTGACTTTCTCTTCGGCTTCCTTGATCAGATCTGGTCCGAATAAGTTTATTTCTCCTACTCCATTCCACAATAATGGTGTAGTACACTTCTTTCCATAAAGGAATTCAAACGAAGCCATTTCTATGCTCGATTGATAGCTATTATTGTAAGAAAACTCTGTGTATGGAAGACTTTCATCCCAACTAGATCCATAGTCTAGCGCACAAGCTCTCAACATGTCTTCCAAAATCTAATTGGTCCTTTCTGTCTGTCCATCAGTCTGAGGATGAAATGCAGTGCTGAATTCTAGTCTTGTTCCCAATGAATCATGCAGTTGTTGCCAAAAATGCGAAGTGAACTGAGCACCTCTATCCGACACAATACTCTTAGGTACTCCATGCAAACACACGATTCTATTCATATAGATCTTGGCTAATTTAGCACTTGTATAGGTGGTCTTCACGGGTATGAAATGAGCCAATTTTATTAAGCGATCCACAACAACCCATATAGAATCGTATCTAGATTTAGTCCTTGGCAGTCCTGTGATAAAATCCATACCGATTTTATCCCTCTTCCAATTAGGTATTGGCAGTGGTTGTAATAACCCTGCCAGTTTCTGATGTTCCACCTTTACTCGATTACACACATCGCACAAGGCAATATGCTCTGTGATATCCTTCTTTAGATTGTTCCACCAAAATCTTTCCTTCACATCCATGTACATTTTGGTGTTACCCAGATGAATAGAATATGGTGAATTATGTGCTTCTTGTAGGATCAATTTCCAAAGTTCAGGATCATGTGGAATGCAAATACGCTTTCCATACCATAAGGTTCCTTGTTCATATTCATGGAATACCTTTGCCTTTACTTTACCTATTTTACTCTTAATCTCCTCTATTTCCTTGTCCAACTTTTGAGCTTCTCTGATTTTATCCATTAGTGTTGGTTGTACTTCCAAGGACATAAGATATCCTTCAGGCACTATCTCTAATCTTAGCTCTTTAAATTGAGCACACAAATCTTCTAGCAACTCTCCCTTGATGAGGCCATTCATATAAACCTTGCGGCTTAATGCATTGGCTATGACAGTTTCTTTACCGGGATGGTATTGCAAACTTAAGTTGTAATCTTTGATAAGTTCTAGCCACCTTCTTTGTCTCATGTTGAGTTCCTTCTGTGCGAAAATGTATTTCATACTCTTGTGATCGGTGAACATTTCACAACACTTTCCCAAAAGATAGTCTCTCCATATTTTGAGTGCATGGACAACAGATGCCAACTCTAATTCATGTGTAGGATAGTTTGCTTCATGATTCTTGAGTTGTCTCGAGGCATAAGCTACCACTTTTCCTTCTTGCATTAAAAATCCACCCAATCCTTGGTGAGATGCATCACAATAGACTTGAAAATCTTTCTCTAGATCTACAGACATAACACTAGTGCAGACACTAATCTCTTCCTCAACTTGTGAAAACTGGTCTCACGTGCTTCAATCTATTCAAACTTATTTTCTTTCTTTAGTAGCTCCGTCATCGGCTTAGCTACTTTCGAGAAATTCTTGATGAACCTTCTATAGTATCCTGCCAATCCTAGGAAACTACGAACCTCTTTAACTATTTTGGGAGATTCCCACTCTCTTACAGCTAATACCTTAGCGGGATCGACATCTATACCATTCCCAAACACAAATTGTCCAAGAAATCCAATTTCATTTAGCCAAAAATTCACATTTGCGGGACATGGCATACAACTTGTGTTCTCTGAGTTTCTTGAGAATCAGACACAAATGTTCTTCATGTTCTTCATTGCTCTTGGAATATATCAATATGTCATCGATGAATACCACAACAAACTTGTCAAGAAACTCCATGAACACCTTGTTCATCATGTTCATGAAATAAGCTGGTGCATTTGTTAGTCCAAACGACATCACTATATACTCATACAATCCATATCTAGTGGTAAAAGCAGTCTTTGGTATATCTTGTTCTCTAATCTTTAGTTGAAAGTAACCTGACCAAATATTAATTTTCGAGAAAACATGAGCTCCTTCTAGCTGATCAAAGAGATCATTAATTCTGGGTAGGGGATATTTGTTCTTTATGGTCACTTTGTTGAGTGATCGATAATCTATGCATAGCCTCTGACTTCTATATTTCTTCTCAATGAACAAAACTGGTGCACCCTAAGACAAAGAACTCGATTGGATAAATCCTTTCTTCAACTGTTCTCCTAGATGTTTCTTAAGTTCCTTTATCTCATCCACTGACATTTTGTAAGGTCTATTTGCTATGGGTCCAGATCCTGGTAGTAAGTCAATCAAAAACTCCACATCCCTATCTGGTGGCATTCCCGGTAATTCCTCTGGAAACACATCAGGGTACTCCTTCACTACTGGTACACTGTCTATGCTAACCCCTTAAGAGAATTTACCTTACTCCCTTTGGGTTCAAAGTTAGACTTGAATATTATCCATTTCTTTTCTAGGGTTGTGAGTGTAACAGTTCGTCTGGCACAGTCTATCACTCCCTCATAACGGGTCATCCAGTCCATGCCTAAAAATACATCCAATCCTTAGGATTGTAGGATTATTAGACTAACTGGAAACTTGTTCTTTCCAAACTCTAGGACTAGTTGATGACATCCAAAATTTACTATCATCTGTCCACTTGGGGAGCTTACTTTAATAGGACATCCAATTGTTTCAGTTGGGAGTCTATTTTTGTCTACAAATTCTCTTGAAATCAATGAATGTGATGCGCCGGTATAAAAAAGGATAAGTGCTGGAAAGGAATTAATCTTGAACTCACCAATCACAGCATCAGACTCCTCTTGGATTTCCTCCACATTGATGTGGTTCACATGACCCTTTTGAAAAGGATTTGGCTTGTTGGCCCCATCAGTCGTCTTTTCTGGGCATTCATTAGCATAGTGCCCAGTTTTATTGCACTTGAAACATTCAACTTGACTGATGTCTCTCTTTGTTGGATGATTCCCATTGACATGTCCACTATAAGACCCCACCATTATAAAGGTAAAGGTCCCTGTGATTGCAATGCTAGTCCCTGGATCAATTGCTAGCATCCATAGTTTAAGATGAAGTACACAGAAACAAAGGTCATATTACATTGTCATTCCACAGATAACATAGTCTTTTACAACTCCATAGCCATAGGCTAGTACAAGAGTTTAACTTAACAATATAAATAAAAGTCTTCATCTTCATGTGCCACAGGCAAGCATGTTGAGTGTAGACTCATAACCCTAATCCTCATCAGAGTAACCTGCAACATCACAAGTTACAGCCATAGTGGGTCAATACATTGGAATAGTATTGGCAAGTGATACCTTAGTAGAATAATAGTATCTAGCTTCTACATGAATTTGGCTAAGTGTAGCTTAGGCTTGCTTTGCTCAAAATAGGTTTTACCTATCAGTTGAAAACACTAAGTTTTTGTTTGGCAAAAAATCCCAAGGAACCACCAATAGACATTGGTGAACCTTCACCCTTGTTCAACCACAAGTTTTAACTTAGAAAATTGGGATGAGGAGATTCTTGATAGCTTCCATGTCTTGATGCTCAAATTGTCCATTACCGGGGACACGACTAAGTACTTAGTTTCTTTCTTCTGCAGAGGTGGTGCACTTTCCCCACAAGACTTGATTTTCACCAAGACAAGACCTTTCAGAAGCCTTCCCTTAGACCAAAATGGACGCGCTCCAAACCTATCATCCCCTACCACCAACTGTCCATTTGGCTAAGTTATTGCAACCTATATGATCTAGGCAGAGCCCATAATGCCATGTGGCTGCACTAGAAGCTTCTTAACATATGGCATCTCCAATCCCTTTGTTCCTGGGTGGCATTCCACAAGTGAGATATACAGGGTATACCATTGGAAAATGGGCCCTGGTAACCACTCAACCAAAATCCACCAAGCAATTACCATTCCACCTAGGTGTTTCATTCACTTAGTTGTTTTATTAAGCAAAACATAAGTCAAAGACTTAGAAATATTTTTCCATAACATGTGTATATAATCCACCCTTGGTTGCTACTAGCTATGATAAGCATGGCAATAGCAAGTATCTTAACTTAGAGAAAATTCTAACAATTCTACAACTACTATGATTTCCCAAGCATAGCATATAGATACTTAGCAAAAATTATCATGCAAGCCCTATACAAAATATTTCTAATGCATAGTCAAAATATTGGGACAAAAGTATGAAGCACCACTTTCCTTGGTAGTTGGGGGAGTAAAAATAATCCTCACAGTCACAATCACCACTAGCACCAAAATCTACACATAAAATGATAGCACCAAATTCACATTTCGAAAATAATCAAACAAAAATATATGAATGCATGCAAATGCCATGTGATGATTTTCTAAACCAAAAAAGACAAGTGAAACAGTACTTAACCATAAACAAAACAATTGTACACTAAATAAACTAAATTTGGCCTTAAAAACATTTTCCAAATAATTTTTATACACAAAATAAGCCTACAAATGTCTCTGCATAAAATTTCATTTTAACAGAGGAAAAATATAAAACTAAGCACATATATGTGTACGATTTCTTTTTGTGATTCCAATGGTATATTATTTGTATTTTTTGGATAAACATAACAAAAGTTATTGAATTTACAAATTTGAATAACTAATAGATGAAATTCCAGATTTTAAATCTAAACTTAGCCACTCGGTACTTCCTGATTGGACGGGACCGCTTCGCGCGGATCACGCTTCTGTGTCGTTGGATCTAATCAGATCCAACACACCAGATCTAAAGAAAATGTTTCGATCTGAATCTAATCGATACCCTACGATCTAGATCTAACGGCGCTGGCTCACTCGACCATAGTCTGGCGGCGCTGGCGGTGGCGATGCGGCGACGACGCACTGCCAATGGCGTTTCGGTGATTACAGAGGGGGGGGGGTGGGTTGGCAGAGGCTCTTACCAGACTCACGAGGACTTGAGGATGCTCAAGGCGTTGTTGGTGTGGCTGGGGCGTGCTGTAGAGGTCGCTGGGGTTTGTCGGAGTTGTGGATAGCGTCGGGTGTGCTCAGATGGTGACGGAGGCGACGACCTGGGCCACCCTAGCACAAGCCAAGGACATCAGCGTGTGCACAAGTAGGTTGCGAATCAGTTAGTGTGAACTAGGAGGCGAGGGGCGGTCGAATCTCACCGAAATTCCTCGTCGGAGTTGGAGATGGCGTCGGATGCTCACAGTGCTCGTCGAAGTCGATTTTCTGGGCCACAATCAGATGAACCAAGGATATGAGGGGGTGCACATGAAGCAGGGGATCATCCCAGAATGATTGAGGAGTGGGCACGAGCACGACGCTTACAGGAATACCTCGTCGGAGTGGATCGGTCAGCGGCGGTGTGAGTTCAAAAGCGAGCAGCCTGACGGCGTTTAGGTGAAATTGATTTGGAGGAAATGACCGTGGTGTTGTAGAGTTTAAGTAGCCAGCAGGGGCGAGAAAACCGCGTAGTGAATCAATGGCAATCAAGCCCGCAATAACGCGGCGGTGAATGGGGAGAAATGGCCGGCGACTGTGTCTGCGGGCGTAAGTCTGCACGCGTGGAAGAGGGAGAGGGAAGGGGCTGCTCCTGGTGGGCTTGTTGGGCCAGTTTTGGGGTTGGGCCAAATAGGTAGCGAGGGTTTTTATTTTTTTTCATTTTGCTTTTCCTTTTTCTATTTGGATTTTTAGGAATCATTTTGAAACTAAATTCAAATGGGTTTGTTTTCAAATTACCTTTGGATTTTTGTAATGTAATGCTTGTACTTATTTTTATATAAAACCCTACTGTTTAATCTGATGCTCTTGACACTTTGAAAAAATAAAATAAACCAAGCCTTATTTGAATCAAAAGGCATAGAATGGTTTTATTTAGGAATATTGTTTTGAATTTTTTTGTGTAGGTTTTGCTTTCAAGTCTAAAATATTTCTGATCAATCCAAAGCATAATATTATTTGGAAAGTAAGGATAAAATATTGCCTTCTTGCATAAGGTAATAGGCCACAATTTGTTTCTGTTTTGAAATATTTATTGAAAATGATCCAAATGCTTATGAATGCATGAATGATATGCAAACTTTATAAATCATGATTTTTGGGATGTTACAAATCTGACCCCCTTAAGGTGAATCTCGCCCTCGAGATTTGGATTGGCTAGCAAATAGGTGAGGGTGGTCTTTTCGAAGGTCATCTTCTCTTTTCCATGTTGCTTCTTCTTCGGAATGATGGTTCCACTAAACTTTGCAGAATTTGATAGTCTTTGTCCGAGTAACTCTTTCTGCAGTCTCAAGAATTTTGATAGGTTTTTCCTCATAAGTGAGATCACTTTCCAACTGGACCTCTTCCAAAGGTATAGTATCCTTCAAAGAAGTCTCTTCCATCTCCGGATGGCATTTCTTTCGCTGACTCACATGGAACACATTGTGAATGACAACCAATGATTCAGGCAATTCAATCTCATATGCCACTTCTCCTTTACGACTCAGAATCTTGAAGGGTCCAACATATCTTGGGGCCAATTTTCCTTTGACTCCAAACCTCTTCACTCCACGAAGTGGCGATACTCTAAGATAAGCTCTATCACCCACCTCATAGGTGACTTTCCTACGCTTGGGATCTGCGTAACTCTTTTGTCAGGATTGTGCTATCTTCAATCTATCCTTTACCAACTTGAATTTCTCTTCAGCTTCCTTGATCAGTTCTGGCTCGAACAAGTTTCTTTCTGCAACACCATTCCATAGCAATGGTGTAGTACACTTTCTCCCATAGAGAAATTCAAACGGTGCCATCTCAATACTGGCTTGATAGTTGTTGTTATAAGAGCATTCCGCGTAAGGCAGACTTTCGTCCCAAGTAGCTCCATAGTCTAGGGCACATGCCCTAAACATATCCTCTAAGATCTGGTTGGTTCTTTCTGTCTGTTCATCAGTCTGGGGATAAAAGGCAATACTGAATTCCAATCTCGTTCCCAATGACTCATGTAGTTGCCTCCAAAAATGGGAAGTGAATTGAGTTCCCCTATCGGACACAATACTCTTAGGTACTCCATGCAGACACACAATCCTATTCATATAAATCTTGGCTAACTTAGCACTTGTATAGGTTGTCTTCACGGGTATGAAATGAGCCACCTTAGTTAGGCGATCCACTACGACCCAAATAGAATCATATCCCGATCTAGTCCTTGGCAGTCCAGTGATGAAATCCATGCCAATCTTGTCCCACTTCCAATTAGGAATAGGTAGTGGTTGTAACAATCCTGCTGGTTTCTGATGTTCCGCTTTCACTCTACTACATACATCACACAAAGCAATATGTTCGGCGATGTCCTTCTTGAGATTATTCCACCAAAATCTTTCCTTCACATCCATGTACATTTTGGTGTTACCCGGATGAATGGAATATGGTGAGTTGTATGCTTCCTGTTAAATCAGTTTCCAAAGCTCCGGATCTTGCGGAATATAGATACGTTTTCTATGCCATAAAGTACCCTGTTCGTCTTCATGGAATCCTTTGGCTTTTCCCTTGCCAATCTTTTCCTTAATCTCTTCAATTTCCTTGTCCGTCTTTTGGGATTCCTTGATTTTGTCCAAAAAGGTGGGTTGAACATCCAATGACATGAGATGTCCTTCAGGCACAATCTCCAATCTGAGATCTTTGAATTGGGTGCACAGATCATCTAGCAACTCTCCCTTAGTAAGGCCATTCACAAATACCTTATGGCTTAGTGCATCCGCTACAATTTGCTTTACCGGGGTGGTATTGCAAACTCAAGTCATAGTCCTTGATGTGTTATAGCCATCTTCTTTGTCTCATGTTGATTTCTTTCTGAGTGAAGATATACTTCAAACTTTTGTGATCTGTGAACACTTCACATCGCTTTCCCAAAAGATAATGTCTCCATCTTTTGAGTGCATGGACAACAGAGGATAACTCTAAATCATGAGTAGGATAATTCACTTCATGAGTTTTGAGTTGTCTAGAGGCATAAGGCACAACTTTCCCTTCTTGCATCAGAACTGCACCCAATCCTTGGTGAGATGCATCACAATAAACTTGGAAATCCTTTTCTAAATCTGGCAGACGTAAGACTGGTGCTGTCACTAGTCTCTTCTTCAACTCTTGGAAACTAAGTTCACATCCCTCAGTCCAATGAAATTTCTTATCTTTCTTGAGTAGCTCCGTCATTGGCTTAGCTACCTTTGAGAAATTCTCAATGAACCTTCTATAGTAACCTGCCAAGCCAAGGAAACTACGAACTTCTTTCACTGACTTAGGAGATTCCCACTCAGTTACTGCTGACACTTTTGCAGGATCAACTGCTACACCATCTCCTGACACAATGTGTCCAAGGAATCCAACCTCATTCAGCCAGAATTCACACTTGCTGAATTTGGCATATAGTTTATGCTCCCTAAGCTTCTCTAGTATCAAACGCAAATGTCCTTCATGCTCATCATTGCTCTTGGAGTAGATCAAAATGTCATCGATGAAAACGACCACAAACTTGTCAAGAAACTCCATGAACACCTTTTTCATCATATTCATGAAGTAGGCTGGTGCATTGGTCAAACCAAATGGCATCACGGTGTACTCATACAATCCATACCTAGTGGTGAAAGCAGTCTTAGGTATGTATTGTTCCCTTATCTTAAAATGAAAATAGCCTGACCGGAGATCAATCTTTGAGAACACACGGGCTCCTTCTAACTGATCAAACAAGTCATTGATTCTAGGCAAAGGATATTTGTTCTTGATAGTCACCTCATTGAGTGAACGATAATCTATGCATAACTTTTGACTTCTATCTTTCTTTTCAACAAACAAGACTGGTGCTCCCCAAGATGAAGAACTTGTTTGAATAAATCCTTTCTGCAACTGTTCTCCAAGTTGTTTCTTGAGTTCTTTCAACTCATCAACTAACATCTTGTAAGGTCTCTTTGCTATTGGTCCTGATCCTGGCAGCAAGTCAATCAGAAACTCCACATCTCTATCTGGTGGCATTCTCGGCAATTCCTCCGGGAACACATCTGGGTATTCCCTCAAAATTAGCACACTGTCTATGCTAACCCCCTTAAGAGAATTTAGCTTACTCCCTTTTGATTCAAAGTTAGACTTGAATCTAATCCGTTTCTTATCCGGGGTTGTGAGAGCGATAGTATAGTTGGCACAATCTAGTACTCCTTCATACTTGGTCATCCAATCCATTCCCAAAATTACATCCAATCCTTGGGAATCTAGGATTATCAGACTAACTGTAAACTTATGCTTTCCAAATTCTATCACTAGATCACGACATCCAAGACTTACTATCATATCTCCATCGGGAGAACTTACTTTTATGGGACACCCAATATTTTCAGTTGGAAATCCATTTCTATCAACAAATTCTCTTAATATGAATGAATGCGATGCACCAGTATCAAAAAGAACAAGTGCTGGAATAGAATTGAGTTTGAACTTACTAGCCACAGCATCAGATTCCTCATATATCTCTTCCACGTTGATGTGGTTCACTTGTCCCTTCTGGAAAGGGTTAGGCTTGGTGGTTCCTTCAACCTTCTTCTCTGGGAACTCATTTGCATAGTGTCCCATCTTCTTACACTTGAAGCATTCAACCTGACTGATATCTCTCTTTGCAAGCTGACTTCCACTTCCACTTCCACCTCCACTGTGGTGACTCTTGTGTCCACTCTTGTGGTTCTTGTACTTGTCATTATCATGATTGTGGTGATGCTTGTTGTCATGATGGCGTTTGTGGATGTGGTGATTGTTGTAATTTACATGTTTGTGGGATCCAGAACTCCCACTATCATCATGATGGGAACGCTTGTGAGACGATCCCGAGCTGTGCTTATCAAAGCTGTGCTTCCTCTTCCTGCTCTCAACCTGTTTCATCTTGTTTTCCAAGATGGTAGCCTTGTCACAAAGTGATTGGTAGGTTGGGACATAGGCAAGAGAAAGCTGTAGATTCAGTTCATCATCAGTCCTTCGAGGAATTTCTCCTTCCTCTTGGCATCTGTATCAACTTCATCTAGTGCATAACGCGCCAGATTGTTGAATTCCTCAATATACTCAGCCACGCTACGGTGACACTGTTTCAGGTTGTGGAAATCCTTTTTCTTCAAATTCATCACTCCGGATGAGATGTGAGATGTACGGAATCCATCCTCAAAGATATTCCAAATCACATCCTCAATGGGAGTGGTGATCTGAAAGTTATCCCACTAGGTTGCTGCTGGCCCTTCAAGAAGATGTGCTGCGAACCTGACCTTCTCTTTGTCGGTTCCATTGGATCAGTGGTTCCTGAGAACTTTGCAGGCCTCAGCCTTAGAAATCTGGTGAGCATGTCAAATCCTGGACGATTATTCTAGTTGTTGTTATTGTTATTGTTATTGTTATTGTTATTGTTATTGTTGTTATTCTGATTCTAGTTCTGCATGAAAGTGGTCATCATATGCATCAGTTGTGCATGTGCTATCATCAACTGTTGCATCTCGGGAGTGACATTGTTGTTGTTTGGGTTGGGGTTGGCACGTCGAGGAGGCATGTGTGGTTTTCATAAGGATAAGAATGAGATACCCATAGATGCTTAACATGCACAATACATCACATACTCAATCACAATAACCAAGCATCAAAATAACATAGAGTTTGAACGACAAAAATATCAAGTTTGGAAATGCAAAACACGCCATAGCAAGCCATCCACATGTTGGATGGTCATTGCGACTCAATAATCAAAGAACGGTAGATGAAAGATAAACGAGTAGTCTACACTACTCCTCCGCATCAATCTCCACATCAACAAGGGTAAGACCTGCATTATCCATTGCGGTCTTGTACTCATCAACACTAGTAGTCAAGGCCTCAATCTTGGCCCTAAGAGCCCTCTTCTGTGAGCGAAGCCTCTCGATCACTCCCTGTTGATGCTCAAGCTCGAAATCCTTGGCCTCAAGCTCTTCCTTCATCTCACGCATCTTCTTGTTCCTGTCTTGGACTCTTTTCTCCTGGCTCTTGAACTTCTTGTCCTGGCTTTCAAACTTGGCCTCCATTTCCTTGACTATATCGTCTTGCTCCACGAAGAGTTTGTCCTTCTCACGAAGCTGAACCTGGAGCTCGTCATTGCTAAGCATGACGTTGGTCCTATCAGTATCTAGGTGTCTAATAAGACCCTCTAGGTCCTGGAGGTACAGACGAATCGGCTCCATCGTCTCTCTAGCAGCATCCTCGTACTCTATAGCCTCACCCTCCTCGTTGCGTCTCCTGAAGGGGTGAAAGTAAAGACCTCTAAGCTCGGTGGAGTGTCTCCCTACCAGGCGCCCAAGTAACTCCTGCATGACTACATCTAAGCCTTTTTCCTTGTCGTCATGCATCAGCTTGAAAGTGATAGTCTCCATAGTTGGCTCTATCTGGCGTCCCGGCTGGGTGACTCTGAAGCCCCATAGGTCCTTGCTCTCAAACATGGTGAGTGGAAGTGTCATGATGCTAGGAAGTGGAAGGTTGAGCACACTAGTGAGCTCAATGAGACGAGTACCAAAACGAGTTCCCTTGAACTCCTAGGCCATGTTGATAATAACATTAGGCATCTATTTTTATAAGATAGAGAAAAGTTAGAATCCACATCAATAGAGAAAAATCATAAGACAAAATATCACAAGCACATCTTTTTGCAACAAACACACAAGTCATGGCATACAGAAATCCATAAAAAGAATCAAAGGTTCAACATAACTCAGACAAATTTTTGGAAGTAAAAATGATAAGTGTGGTGGTCCAACTAACGACGTACGCTACAACTCTCACTCACTAGACAAAATAGCTATCAGGGCATCCTTAGTAGCCATATGTCTATTTTGTTCACAAGACTCCCATATTAAATCTATGATGTCTCCCCTTAGTTGTTGGTTGGTAGTCTCTAATTCTTGGGTATGCTTCTTTTCTTCTCTAAGGTCATTTTGGGTGTTGAGCATTCTGCACTTGAGTCTATCACCAAGCTCCTTGATAGCATTCCAAGCTGCATTTCTTGCAAAGTCAAAGAATGTTGTGTGCATTTCTGATTTGGTGACCATGCAAAATCCTGACTCCTTGTGGTTGTCTTCCTTGTTTTTGTACAAGTGAAGTTTCACCCACCAATACTCTTCTCCTTCATCCATCACAGGGAATCCTTTGTACACAGCTGCACCATGTATCCCCATGGTAACCATAAGGTTCTTGAGGGCCTTGGGAAATTCACTCTCACACTCCAAAGTCATGGTCATGAGTGGTCCCTTCCTCACAGCTTCGTTGATGGAGTTCATCTACAAATAGAGATGAGAAAGAAGATTAGATAAGTTTACGAGAAGAAAAAGATAAGTGTGGAAATTTTTCAAAGTGTTGAAAAATTTTCCTTAGTGGTTTCTAATCCAATCCTAGGGTCATAATCCTACTGGCAACATAGTGCTCTGATACCATTTGTAAGACCCCCACCTTTATAAAGGTAAAGGTCCCTGTGATTGCAATGCTAGTCCCTGGATCAACTGCTAGCATCCACAGTTTAAGATGAAGTATACAGAAACAAAGGTCATTATTACATTGTCATTCCAGAGATAACATACTCTTTAACAACTCCATAGCCATAGGCTAGTACAAGAGTTTAACTTAACAATATAAATAAAAGTCTTCATCTTCATGTGCCATAGGCAAGCATGTTGAGTGTAGACTCATAACCCTAATCCTCATCAGAGTAACCTGCATCATCACAAGTTACAGCCACAGTGGGTCAATACATTGGAATAGTATTGGCAAGTGATACCTTAGTACAATAATAGTATCTATCTTCTACATGAATTTGGCTAAGTGTAGCTTAGGCTTGCTTTGCTCAAAATAGGTTTTACCTATCAGTTGAAAACACTAAGTTTTTGTTTGGCAAAAACTCCCAAGGAACCACAAATAGACATTGGTGTACCTTCACCCATGTTCAACCACAAGTTTTAACTTAGAAAATTGGGATGAGGAGATTCTTGATAGCTTCCATGTCTTGATGCTCAAATTGTCCATTACCGGGGACACGACTAAGTACTTAGTTTCTTCCTTCTGCAGAGGTGGTGCACTTTCCCCACAAGACTTGATTTTCACCAAGACAAGACCTTTCAGAAGCCTTCCCTTAGACCAAAATGGACGCGCTCCAAACCTATCATCCCCTACCACCAACTGTCCATTTGGCTAAGTTATTGCAACCTATATGATCCAGGCAGAGCCCATAATGCCATGTGGCTGCACTAGAAGCTTCTTAACATATGGCATCTCAAATCCCTTTGTTCCTGGGTGGCATTCCACAAGTGAGATATACAGGGTATACCATTGGAAAATGGGCCCTGGTAACCACTCAACCAAAATCCACCAAGCAATTACCATTCCACCTAGGTGTTTCATTCACTTAGTTGTTTTATTAAGCAAAACATAAGTCAAAGACTTAGAAATATTTTTCCATAGCATGTGTATATAATCCACCCTTGGTTGCTACTAGCTATGATAAGCATGGCAATAGCAAGTATCTTAACTTAGAGAAAATTCTAACAATTCTACAACTACTATGATTTCCCAAGCATAGCCTATAGATACTTGGCAAAAATTATCATGAAAGCCCTATACAAAATATTTCTAATGCATAGTCAAAATATTGGGAAAAAAGTATGAAGAACCACTTGCCTTGGTAGTTGGGGGAGTAACAACAATCCTCACAGTCACAATCACCACTAGCACCAAAATCTACACATAAAATGATAACACCAAATTCACATTTCCAAAATAATCAAACAAAAATATATGAATGCATGAAAATGCCATGTGATGAGTTTTCTAAACCAAACAAGACAAGTGAAACAGTACTGAACCATAAACAAAACAATTGTACACTAAATAAACTAAATTTGGCCTTAAAAACATTTTCCAAATAATTTTTATACACAAAATAAGCCTACAAATGTATCTGCATAAAATTTCATTTTAACAGAGGCAAAATATAAAACTAAGCCAATATATGTGTAGGATTTCTTTTTGTGATTCCAATGGTATATTATTTGTATTTTTTGGATAAACAGAACAAAAGTTATTGAATTTACAAATTTGAATAACTAATAGATGAAATTCCAGATTTTAAATCTAAACTTAGCCATGCGGTGCTTCCTGATTGGACGGTACCGCTTCGCGCGGATCACGCTTCCGTGCCATTGGACCTAATCAGATCCAACGCACCAGATCTAAAGAAAACATTTTGATCTAAATCTAATCTATACCCTACAATCTAGATCTAACAGCGCTGGCTCACTCGACCATAGTCTGGCGGTGCTGGCGCAGCGATGCGGCGGCGACGCACTGCCAGTCACGTTCCGACGATTACGGAGGGGGCTGGGGTTTGCAGAGGCTCTTACCAGACCCGCGAGGACTCGAGGATTCTCAAGGCGTTGTTGGCGTAGGTGGGGGCGTGCTGTAGAGGTCGCTGGGGTTCGTCGGAGTTGTGGACAGCGTCGGGTGTGCTCAGACGGTGACGGAGGCGACAACCTGGGCCACCCTAGCACAAGCCAAGGACATCATCGTGTGCACAAGGAGGTTGCGAATCAGTTAGTGTGAACCAGGAGGCGAGGGGCGGTCGAATCTCACCGAAATTCCTCGTCAGAGTTGGAGACAGCGTCGGATGCTCACAGTGCTCGCCGAAGTCGATGTTCTAGGCCACAATCAGATGAACCAAGGATATGAGGGTGTGCGCATGAAGCAGGGGATCATCCCAGAATGATTGAGGAGTGGGCGCGAGCACGACGCTTACCGGAATACCTCGTCGGAGTGGCTCGGTCAGCGGCGGTGTGAGTTGAAAAGCGAGTAGCCTAACGGCGTTTAGGTGAAATTGATTTGGGGGAAATGACTATGGTGTTGTAGGGTTTAAGTAGCTAGCAGGGGCGAGAAAATCGTGAAGTGAATCAATGGCAATCAAGACCGCAATCACGTGGCGGTGAATGGGGAGAAACGGACGGCGAAGGGGAAGAAGGGTGATGAGCTGGACGGGGCTACCGGGCAGTGTCAGCGGGGTAAGTCCGCGCGCGTGGAAGAGGGAGAGGGAAGGGGCTGCTCCGGGTGGGCTTGTTGGGCCAGTTCTGGGGTTGGGCCAAATAGGTAGCGAGGGTTTTTATTTTTTTTCATTTTTCTTTTCCTTTTTCTATTTGGATTTTTAGGAATCATTTTCAAACTAAATTCAAATGGGTTTGTTTTCAAATTACCTTTGGATTTTTGTAATGTAATGCTTGTACTTATTTGTATATAAAACCCTACTATTTAATCTGATGCTCTTGACACTTTGAAAAATAAAATAAACCAAGCCTTATTTGAATCAAAAGGCATAGAATGGTTTTATTTAGGAATATTGTTTTGAATTTTTTTGTGTAGGTTTTGCTTTCAAGTCTAAAATATTTCTGATCAATCCGAAGCACAATATTATTTGGAAAGTAAGGATAAAACATTGCCTTCTTGCATAAGGTAATAGGCCACAATTTGTTTCTGTTTTGAAATATTTATTTCAAAATTATCCAAATTCTTATGAATGCATGAATGATATGCAAACTTTATAAATCATGATTTTTGGGATGTTACATCCACTATGGTGATTCTTGTATCCACGCTTGTGGTTTCGATATCCACCATTGTTGTGTCCACGATGATTATTGTTATCATGGTGTGGTTATTGTTGCGATGGTTGTTATGATTCCCATGCTTGTGGGATCCAGAACTTCCACCACCTTCACCATAAGAACGCTTGTGAGATGATCCTGATCTATGCTTATCAAAATGGTGTTTCCTCTTCCTATTCTCAACTTGCTTCATCTTGCTTTCTAAGATGGTGGCTTTATCACACAGAGATTGATAGGTTGGAACATAAGCAACATATAGTTGCATGGACATCTCATCATTCAGCCCTTCAAGGATCTTCTCCTTCATCTTTGCATCAATGTCAACATCATCCGGTGCATAGCGTGACAGATTGTTGAACTCCTCAATATACTCAGCAACACTGCGATGGCGTTGTTTAAGGTTGTGAAATTCCTTCTTCTTCAACCCATTACTCTGGAAGAGATGTGAGTAGTGCGGAATCCATCTACAAACATTGCCCAAGTCACTTCTTCTATAGGGTTAGTGACTTGAAAGTTATCCCACCAAGTAGCTGGTGGTCCTTCTAGTAAGTGTGATGCAAACCTGACCTTCTCAGCATCATTGCAACCCACTGTGACCAAGTCCTTGTTCACGGAACATAGCCAATCATTTTCTATCATGGTATCAGTGGTTCCAGAAAACTTAGCAGGTCTCAACCTTAGAAACCTTGTGAGAATATCAACAGCTGGTGGGTTGTTCTGATTGTTATTATTATTATTATTATTATTGTTGTTTTTTTGATTCTGATTTTCCATAAACTGAGTCATCATCTGCATCAGCTGTGTCTGTGCAGTCATCAACTGTTGCATGTCATTGCCATTGTTGTTGTTATTTTCGTTATTGGCACGACGAGGAGGCATTTGCGATTTCAATAAGGACAAGTAAGGATAAATAACCCCATATATCCTAACATGCACAATACAACACATAACAACATTCAGCAAGCAAGCAACACTTAATAACTTAGAGTTCAAACATCACGATCAACAAGTTTGCGAAGATAAATACACTAGCATAGTCATACACAAGTTGGATGATCAATGCGACTCGATAATAAAATGATAAGATAAATGGATATATAGATAGGTAGATATCACTACTCCTCCATGTCAACTTCCTCCTCCACTAGTGCAAGTCCTGCTGCGGCGAACCCTACCTTGTACTCCTCCAAGATGGTAGACAAAGCATCAACCTTCTCCTGAAGCTCTCTCTTCTATGAGTGCAACCTCTCTATCACCTCGTGATCTGCATCTAGCTCAAGGTCCTCCAGCTCCATCTTTGCCTCCATATCCTTAATTGCCTTGTTCCTATCTTGGATCCTCTTATGTTGGCTCTTCAATTTCTTCTCTTGGCCTTTAAACTTCTTCTCCATCTCCTTGAGTCGCATCTCTTGCTCCTAGAAGGCCTTGTCCTTCTCCTTAAGCTGGACACAAAGCTCATCATTGCGAAGCATCACATTGGTCCTATCAGTATCAAGGTGCCTAATGAGGCTCTCTAAGTCCTAAAGGTAGTGTCGCATAGGCTTGATAGTCTCCTTGGTAGCCTCGTCCAAGACAATAGGCTCTCCATCCTCGTCGCGTCTCCCAAAGAAATGGAAGTAGTGGTTCTTGAGCTCAGCAGAGTGATGTCCACATAGGCGATCTCCTCAGTTGGAGGCTCTGTTTGGCGTCCTGGCTGAGTAACCCTGAATCCCCACAACTCCTTCCTCTGAAACTTCCTGAGCTGAAGTCCCTTGATGGTAGGGATTGGAAGAGAAAGTACATTGATGAGCTGCAAAATGCGAGACCCGAAGCGAGTCCCCTTGAACTCCTCAGCAGTGTTGTAAACAAATCTCGGCATATTTTGCATAGAATGGAGAAAAATTAGAAATAACACAAGTGTAGAAGAAAACATAAAGTAGCACTAGATACAAAAAGTTTAAAACAAAAGCCAATAACATTCAACAAAACATTAATCCACACAAGTAGCGACATACATTATTCAACTCAAGAATCAAGGTTCAATCACAACTTAGACAATCTTTGCCATACAACATAGGTCGGTATGATCAAATCACTAACGTAAGAAAATGCCAAGTGTGGTGGACTATTGGGATACGTCACATCTCTCACTCACTAGTCAAGGTAGCTATCTAGGCATCATTGGTGGTAATCTATTTGTCTTGATCACAAGACTCACATGCTAAGTCTATAATATCCCTCCTTAGCTGTTTTATGATGGTCTCTAAGACTTGGGTATGTTGTATCTCCTCTCTAAGATCCTTCTGAGTGTTGAGCATTCAACACTTAAGTCTTTTACCAAGTTCTTCAATGGCATTCCATATTGCATTCCTTGCAGAGTCAAAGAATTGACATATGCATTTCATAGTTGCTGACCATGCAGAACCCCGATTCGTTATGGTTATCCTCCTTATTTTTATATAAGTGGAGTTGCACCCACCAATACTCTTCTCCTTCATCCATCACCGAAAATCCCTTGTACACAGCTTCACCATTTATCCCTAAGCTAATCATGAGGTTTTTGAGGGCCTTGGGAAATTCTGTCTCACATTCTAGTGTCATGGTCGATAGTGGTCCCTTCCTGATAGATTCGTTGATGGACACCATCTACAAATATGTAGGGTTCGCAACATAGAAAACAAAAATTTTCCTACGATGGGAACTATGTACCAAGATCTATCTACTAGATACAAACAACGGGTGGATGTATATACGTAGAGAACGTACCCTTGAAGACCGACAAAGCTTAACGAGTTTGACTCGTGGTTGATGTAGACGATCTCTTGCTGATCTCAAGACCGAGAGGAAATCCTAGCACCGCAAAGCAGCAGTGCATCCATGCTCGCACACACGTACAAGACACCGAGCAACCTCCGCCTCCTTGCTCCAGCGATGCAGCAGAAGCACAAATCTTTCTTGCCGAATAGCCACCGGGAACATGTATCTCGCTAGTCCGAGACCATGGGGGATAAATTCTAGAGGGGGAGAGAGATCCTTCACGAGGAGGTGTGGGTGAGAGAAAGGAGAGGGGGTGCCTTTTATAGGAGGCGGGGGCACCCAAGGGGGTGGCCGCCGGCCATGGGGCTTCCCCCTCCCCTCCTTCATTCATGTGGGTGGACACTCCACTCACAAAAATCCATTCAAATCCCTCCACTCAAAATCCCACTCAAACTTACTATTAAATTTCCACCAAATTTAATGCAAACTCTCATTAAATAAAACTATTTTATTTTATTCAGAATTTTGTCAATTACTTTAATGACAAACATTAACAAATAACCCCTTGCTAGAATTCTATTTTACATGCATAACCTCTTTATGCAATTTCACCCGAAAACCTGTTTCGGTATCTAGTGAAATAAATTCATGCGCTTGTTTATTATTTCGGCATGAAACATTTGCTCCAACTGGATGTCAATGTCCCTTAAGTGTGTCACCCTACGGTTCGCGAATAATGCGGACATGATTGAGACCCTTCTCCGATCAATAATCAATAGAGGGATCTGGAGATCCATACTGACTCCAACACATTCAACAATGACTTTCCTGTGATCGTCGGAACCTTTTATAATTGTATCTTAATCCCTTTGTTTAACGATATATTACATGTTCGAGATTTGATCGTCGGTATCTCCATACCTAGTTTGATCTCGTTACTGACATGCACTCTTTTCTCGTTCCCGTGATATAACATTCTAGTGATCAAATCACTTGCTTGCAAGCTAACCAATGTGATATCACCGAGAGGGCCTAGAGTATATCTATCCGTCATCGGGATGAACAAATTACACTCTTTATCCATTATTCTGAATATAACACTTTAGTAGCTTTGAAGCCATCTTTATAATCACCCAGTTACGGTGTGACGTTTGATGTCAACAAGAAACTCTTCCGGTGTTAGTGATTGGCATGATCTCATGGTCTAAGGATTAGGATCACTTCGTAAGTTGTTTATAGCAATATAAACTCAATAAATTTGATCGTAAATGCTATACTTCGGATGAATGTTCATCACACCATTACACTAATGTTGTGATCTCGTTATTAACAACATCCAATGTCTATGATCAGGAAATTGTGATCATCTTGTTAATCAACAAACTAGTTTATGAGAGAGGCATAACTAGGAACTTTCTGTTTGTTTATTAAACACACGTGTATTAACATTTCCGTATTAATACAATTATAGCATGCAAAAATAAACATCTATCATATACTTGGAATAGACATAATAAACACTTTATTATTGCCTCTCAGGGCATATTCCCTTCAGTCTCCCACTTGCACTAGAGACAATAATCTAGTTAAATAGTGATGTATCTAACACCCATGGAGTTCTAGTGTAGATCATGTTTTGCTCTAGGGAGAGTTTTAGTCAATGGATCTGCTACATTGAGATCCGTATGTACTTTACAAATCTTTATATCTCCATCCTTGACATGCTCGCGGTTGGAGTGAAACTGGCGCTTAATATGCTTGGAATGCTTGTGAGACCTTGTCTCTTTGGCATTGGCAATGGCACCATTGTCTTCACAATAGATCACCATTGGGTCCAACGCGTTTGCAACCACACCTAGTTCGGATATGAACTCCTTCATCTAAACTGCTTCCTGAGCCGCTTCCGAAGAAGCAACATATTCGGCCTCCGTCGTTGATCCCGCCACCACAGGTTTTTTGGAGCTCCTCTAACTAACCGCTCTGCCATTCATGAGAAATACGTATCCAAATTGCGACTTAGAGTCATCCGAATCGGTGTCAAAGCTAGCATCGACATAACACTTAGCGACAAGCTCTTCTTCACCTCCGTATACAAGAAACATATCCTTAGTTCTTCGCAAGTACTTAAGGATATTCTTGACCGCTTACCAGTGTTCCGAACCTGGATCCGATTGGTACCTACTAGTCAAAATAATAGCATGTGCCACACCGGTCTTGTACATAGCATGGCGTACATTATAGAGCCTATGGCTGAAGCATAGGGGACTTTGTCCATTTTCTCTCTTTCTTCCGCCGTCGCCGGACTTTGAGTCTTACTCAATGTCGTGCCTTGTGTCATAGGTAAGAACCCCTTCTTACTATCTTCCATTTTAAACTTCTTTAAAATCTTATCAAGGTATGCACTTTGTGATAGCCCTATTAGGCGCCAAGATCTATCTCTATAGATCTTTATGCCTAATATGTATGACGCTTCACCTAGGTCCTTCATTGAAAATTTGCTGTTTAGATAACTTTTAACACTGTTTAAAAGATCTACATCATTTTCGATCAATAATATGTCATCCACATATAATATCAGAAATGCCACATTGCTCCCACTCACTTTCTTGTAAATACAAGCTTCTCCATAAGTTTGGACAAATCCAAACTCTTTGATCACCTTATCAAAGCGGAGATTCCAACTTCGTGATGCTTGCTTCAATCCATAGATGGATCGTTGAAGCTTGCACACCTTGTTAGCATCCTTAGGATGGACAAAACCCTTTGGTTGTATCATATACAACTCTTCTTCAATATTACCATTGAGAAACGCGGTTTTGACATCCATCTGCCATATCTCATAATCGAAATATGCAGCAATTGCTAACATAATCCTAACTGACTTTAGCATCGCTATGGGAGAGAATGTATCATCGTAGTCAACTCCTTGAATTTGTCGAAACCCATTTGCAACAAGTAGAGCTTTATAGACGGTTACATTACTATCAGCATCTGTCTTTCTTTTGAAAATCCATTTGTTCTCGACGGCCTTTTGGTCGTGAGGTAAGTCCACCAAGTTCCAAACTTGATTTTCATACATGGATTCCATCTCGGATTTCATGGCTTCTAACCATTTGTTGGAATCCAGGCTCATCATCGCTTCTTCATACGTCACAGGGTCATCATTTTCATCAACCATGAAATTCATGACAGGATTTCCGTACAGCTCGGGAGCTGCACGCGTCCTACTAGACCTGCGAGGTTCGGCAGTACTCTCTTTTGGAGTTTCATGATCATTATCATTAGTTCCCTCTTCAACAGGTGAAGCCAACTCCAGAACAACTTCTGGCACTGCGCTACTCACCATACTTTAAAGAGAAGGTTCAATAACCTCTTCGAGTTCTACCTTCCGACTACTCACACCTTTCGCGAGAAACTCTTTCTCTAGAAAGGATCCATTCTTGGCAACAAAAACCTTGCCCTCGGATCTGTGATAGAAGGAATACCCAATTGTTTCCTTAGGGTATCCTATGAAGACGCATTTTTCCGCTTTGGGTTCGAGTTTATCCGGTTGAAGTTTCTTCACATAAACATCGCATCCCCAAACTAAAAGAAATGATAGCTTAGGTTTGTTTCCAAACCATAATTCATACGGTGTCTTTTCAACGGATTTAGATGGTGCCCGATTTAAAGTGAATGCAGCAATTTCTAGTGCATAACCCCAAAATGACAACGGCAAGTCCGTCAGAGACATCATAGATCGAACCATATCTAATAAAGTACGATTGCGACGTTCCGACACACCATTTCGTTGTGGTGTTCCGGTAGGTGTGAGCTGTGAAACAATTACACACTCCTTCATGTGAGTGCTAAAATCGTAACTTAGATACTCACCTCCATGGTCGGACCGTAGAAATTTGATCTTTCTATTACGATGATTTTCCACTTCATTCTGAAATTCCTTGAACTTTTCAAATGTTTCAGACTTGTGTTTCATCAAGTAGATATAACCGTATCTACTCAAATCATCCGTGAAAGTAACAAAATAACGATATCCACCTCGCGCCGACACACTCATTGGACCACATACATCAGAATGTATGATTTCCAATAAATCTGTCGCCCGTTCCATTGAACCGAAAAACGGCGTTCTAGTCATCTTGCCCATAAGGCATGGATCACATTTATCAAAAGATTAAAAATCAAGTGATTCCAAAAGTCCATCCGAATGGAGTTTCTTCATGTGTTTAATGCTAATATGACCTAGATGGCAGTGCCACATATATGCGGATACATCATCATTAAGTTTAATCCTTTTAGCATCAACATTGTGAATATGTGTAACATTATTATCGATATCCAAAAGAAATAAACCATTCATCATCGGTGCATGACCATAAAAGATTTCATTCATATAAATAGAACAACCATTGTTCTCAGATTTAAATGAATAACCACTTCGCATTAAACACGATCCAGATAAAATTTTCATGCTAAGTGCTGGCACCAGATAACAATTCTTCAAGTTTATTACAAATCTCGACAGCAAATGGAGAGGTAGCATTCTGACGGTGATCAAATCAACTCTTGATCCATTGCCGACACGCATCTTGACCTCACCCCTTGCTAGCGGTCGCTTGTTCCGCAGCCCCTGATTCGAGTTACAAATATTAGCAACTGAACCGGTATCAAATACCAAGGTGCTACTGCGAGCACTAGTCAAGTACACATCAATAACATGTATATCATATATACCTTTGTTTGCCTTGCCGGCCTTCTTGTCTACCAAATACTTGGGGCAGTTGCGCTTCCAGTGGCCAGTCCCCTTACAATAGTAGCACTCGGTATCAGACTTAGGTCCAACTCGGGGTTTCTTTTCAGGAACGGCAACCGGCTTTCCGCCCTTACTTCCCTTCCGTTTTCCCTTCTTGTCTTTCTTGAAACTAGTGTTCCTATTGATCATCAACACTTGATGTTCCTTTTTGATCTCCACTTCTGCAGTTTTAAGCATTAAGAGAAGCTCGGGGAGAGACTTCTTCATGCCTTGCATATTATAGTTCATCACAAAGCTCTTATAGCTAGGTGGCAGAGACTACAGAACACGATGGATGCCTAAGTCAATGGGAATCGTTATTCCCAAGGACACAAGCTTATCGGCGTAACCCAACATCTTGAGTACATGCTCGCTAACGGAGCTGTGCTCTTCCATCATGCAGCTAAAGAACTTTTCTGAAGCGTTGTAGCTCTCTACAGTAGCATGTGTGTCGAAAATCATTTTCAACTCACCCATTGTATCAAATGCATTGCCGTTTTCGAAACGCTTTCGAAGTTCAGGCTCTAGCCCATACAATATGTCTCAATGAACTAAGTTGTGGTCCTCCTCACGAGTCTGATAGACATTCTTCTCCTCGTTAGGGGCATCCTCAAAAGGTGGGGGGCCTAGTGGCGCTTCTAGCACATATTGCTTTTGTGCATCAGAGAGGAGAATCCTCAAAATTCATGGCCCATTCTGTAAAGTTGCTACCGTTCGTTGCAAGTTTCTCTTTCTCCATGAACACATTGAAATTAAAAGCTGGTGGTGCCATCTACAATAGAATTCATAAAGTTTAGACTAAGTTTATGATAGATTGAGTTCAACTAATCCATATTACGAATGAACTCCCACTCAAAAACGACATCCCTTGTGCCTTTTTGGTGATTACATGAACCAAATCCACTACACCAAGTCGGATCATCATGTGAGTCGGTATAGCTTCAAAGGCGAGCATCAAATGGGCATCATATCAACTATATGACTCATGCTTAACCTTTCGGTCCGTGTTCCGAGGACATGTCTGTACATGCTAGGCTTGCCAAGTTAGAACCTTACTATTTGCGTGTGTAACTGTTTTACACCCGATATATGGTCGTGGATCCAAGAACACCCGATCATCACGTGATGTCTTGGAGCGACGAAAACATAATCGGTGCATACTAAAGGAAGA
The DNA here is from genome assembly GCA_916181665.1 of Avena sativa. NCBI lineage: Eukaryota > Viridiplantae > Streptophyta > Magnoliopsida > Poales > Poaceae > Avena > Avena sativa. Next base: position 207,320,646 of record OV702296.1, read on the forward strand.
ACACATTCTTATCTTGATATTTTAAATGAGGGATCATCTTATTATTCTAACAAAGCGGTAAACAAGCAATATAAGATGCTATCAAACATCACATGTTTATTAGTGAAATGATATGGTTCCCGCATATGATCTCTATCATGTGCATAGTGGTATGATCACTATCATACCCTTATGTGTAATTCCAAGGTCTATGGAGTTTACACGCTATGTGTGTTGTAAGATTATCATCTCATACTTCTACTTACAACATTACCATATCATAACACTAGCCCAGCAACAATCTAAACTAGACGCCTCTAACTTATCCATTGCAAATTTTACGTGGCTTAGGGCTTTCGAAGATAGAACCGTTCATACCTACGAACATGAACCACAACGAGGATAACCAAATTGTTGACAACTCGTTGCAAAATAGATATTGACTATAGTAGGAGAGACAGACACCCGCTAGCCACTTATGCAAACTAGTTGCATGTCAAGCGTGGAACAGGTCTCATGTGCGAGGACATGTAAAGTTTGTCCGGGCCGCTTCATCTCAGTATGCCACCAATATCCAAAATTACAAATAAGGAGCAACAACATGATCATCATTGCCCACATACTCATATGTGTACTACTCGTGTAAAGTATCTACGCATAGATCCGGCTCTGATACCACTGTAGGGTTCGCAGGATAGAAAACAAAAAATTTCCTACGATGGGAACTATGTACTAAGATCTATCTACTAGATACAAACAACGGGCGGATGTATATCCGTAGAGAACATACCCTTCAAGACCTACAAAGCTTAACGAGTTTGACTCGTGGTTGATGTAGCCGATCTCTTGCCGATCTCAAGATCGAGAGGAAGTCCTAGCACCGCAAAGCAGCAGCGCATCCATGCTCGCACACACGTACAAGACACCGAGCAACCTCCGCCTCCTCGCTCCAGCGATGCAGCAGAAGCACAAACCTTTCTTGCCGAATAGCCACCGGGAACATGTATCTCTCTAGTCCGAGACCATGGGGATAAATTCTAGAGGGGGAGAGAGATCCTTCACGAGGAGGTGTGAGTGAGAGAGAGGAGAGGGGGTGCCTTTTATAGGAGGAGGGGGGCACCCAGGGGGTGGCCGCCGGCCATGGGGCTGCCCCCTCCCCTCCTTCATTCATGTGGGTGGACACTCCACTCACAAAAATCCATTCAAATCCCTCCACTCAAAATCCCACTCAAACATGCTATTAAATTTCCACCAAATTTAATGCAAACTCTCATTAAATAAAACTCTTTTATTTTATTCAGAATTTTTTCAATTACTTTATTGACAAACATTAACAAATAGCCCCTTTCTAGAATTCTATTTCACATGCATAACCTCTTTATGCAATTTCACCCGAAAACCTGTTTCGGTATCTAGTGAAATAAATTCATGCGCTTGTTTATTCTTTTGGCATGAAACATTTGCTCCAACTCGATGTCAGTGTCCCTTAAGTGTGTCACCCTACAGTTCGAGAATAATGCAGACATGATCGAGACCCTTCTCCGATCAATAATCAGTAGCGGGACCTGGAGATCCATACTGACTCCCACACATTCAACGATGACTTTCCTGTGATCGTGGGAACCTTTTACACTTGTATCTTAATCCCTTTGTTTCATGATATATTACATGTCCGAGATTCTATCATCGGTATCTCCATACCTAGTTTGATCTCGTTACTAACATGCACTCTTTTCTTGTTCCCGTGATATAACATTCTAGTGATCAAATCACTTGCTTGCAAGCTAACCAATGTGATATCACCGAGAGGGCCCAGAGTATATCTATCCTTCATCGGGATGAACAAATTCTACTCTTGATCCATGATTCTCAACATAACACTTTAGTAGCTTTGAAGCCATCTTTATAATCACCCAGTTATGGTGTGACGTTTGATGTCAACAAGAAACTCTTTCGGTGTTAGTGATTGGCATGATCTCATGGTCTAAGGATTAGGATCACTTCGTAAGTTGTTTATAGCAATATAAACTCAATGACTTTGATCGTAATGCTATACTTCGGATGAATGTTCATCACACCATTACACTAATGTTGTGATCTCGTTATTAACAACATCCAATGTCTATGATCAGGAAACTGTGATCATCTTGTTAATCAACGAACTAGTTTATGAGAGAGGTATAACTAGAAACTTTCTATTTGTTTATTAAACACACATGTATTAACGTTTCCGTATTAATACAATTATAGCATGCAAAAATAAACATCTATCATATACTTGGAATACACATAATAAACAATTTATTATTGCCTCTCAGGGCATATTCCCTTCAAAATAGAGATGAGAAAGAAGATTAGGAGAGGTTTTACAAGATGAAAAGAGACAAGCGTAAAATTCATAGTGGTGTTGTATTTTCCTAGTGGCTTTCTTAATCTAATCCATCTTAGGGTCACAAACCTATATGCAACACAGTGTTCTCATACCATCTGTAAGATCTCACCCAATAAGGTAGAGATCCCTGTGATTGCAGTGCTAGTCCCTGGATCGAATTGCTAGCACCCACAGTTTAAGATGAAGTACATAGATACAAAGGTCATTATTACATCGCAAATCTAGGAGTACAATGGTTCTGACAACTCACTTTATCCCCAAGGCTAACTTAATAGAGTTCTCAATACATAGCATAATGGTAAAGTCTTCATCTTCATGTGCCACATGCAAACAAGTCGAGTGTAAACCCTACTCACCATCAGAGTAACCTCCAACACGATAAGTTACAACCACAGAGGGTCAATACAGTTGGAATTGTATTGGAAAGTGATACCATAGATGTATAGTAGAACCTAACAACTACATGAATTTGGCTAAGTGTGGATCTGGCTGGCTTTGCAAAAAGCAAGTTTATCCTACTAGTTTGAAAATACTAAGTTTTGTTCTACAAAACACTAAGGTACCACCAATAGACATTAGTGAACCTCTACCCTTGTTCAACCACATATTTTAACTTAGAGAAATTGGGATGAGGAGATTATTGAACTGTTTCAATGTCTTTGATGCTCAGAATTGTCCATAACCGGGGACACGGCTAAGTACTTAGGTTTACCCTCTTGAGAGGTGGTGCACTTTCCCCACAAGACTTGACATGCATCGAGACGAGACTTTTCAGAAGCAATCCCTCAAACCACCATGGACGCGTTGCATCTTAACAATCCTACCACCTTCTGTCCGTCTGGCTAAGTTCTCACAACTTAGTTAGTCAAGGCAGAGCCCATATGCCATGTGGTTGTACTGGAAGCTTCGCGACACAAATATATAAAATCTCTTTGTTCCTGGGTGGTCATCCACAAGTGTGATACATCAGGGTAAACTATAGACATGGGCCCTGAGTAACCACTCAACACAAACCATACAAGTCCCAATCCACCCAGGTGTTTCATTAACAAAGGTTGTTTTCTTAGTCAAAAATACATAAGCATAAACTTTCCATAACATCATAATATGAATTTCCACCCATGAATTCTAATATCAAGACTAAGCATTCTAGCATACGATGTCTCCTAATTTAGGAAAATACTACCAAGATATAATCTATAGGATTTCCATAGAATAGCAATATACTTGAAACTATCATGCAAGTCCTACTAAAAATAATACTAATGCAATAGGTAAAATAATAGGACATAAGATGAAATATCACTTGCCTTGGTAGCTAGGAGAATAGGTACAATCCTCACAATCACAAACTTCACAATCCACACAATCTACACATCAAAATCAAACAACAAATATACCATTCAATATAGCACTCAAAAATAATATGAATGCATGCAAATATGCAATGAGATAAATGCCACATTTTTAAAACCAAACTCTACTCCAAGAGGAAGGTATGATGAGCACAGCAACAAGTTTCCCTCAGTTATGAAACCAAGGTTATCGAACCAGTATGAGTAAGGAAACAACTCCAAGGTGTTGCTAGCAACTTGGAACCTGCACAACACAACCAAAAAACTTTGCCCCAACTTACAATGAGGTTGTCAATCTCACTGGTTTTGCTAAAAACAAAGGATTAAATGTATAGTGTGGAAGATAGTAATTTCTTGCAGAAAGTAAACAGTAAATAGTAGACAGTAGATGGTATATCAATGGTAAAGCAATGGATCGGGGTCCACAGTTCACTAGAGGTGTTTCTCCATAAGATAAATAGCATGTTGGGTGAACAAATTACAGTCGGGCAATGATAGATTGGAAATGCATAAATATGCATGTACGAGTCATGATGATTCCTATGAGATTCGTTTGGTAATTACAACATAATACATAGACCATAATCCAGCTGCATCTATGACTAATAGTCCACCTTCAGGTTATCATCTGAACCCCTTCCATTATTAAGTTGCAAGAAACAGATAATTGCATTAAGCAAAGTGTGTAAACAAAACAAAACAATTGCCCTTGGGCAAAGGATTGTTGTTTTCTCCCTAGTAGCAACAGCACATCTACAACCTTAGAGATTTCTGTGACTTCGCCAGATTACTAGAGGCATGAACCTACTATTGAGCATAAATACCCCCTCTTGGAGTTACATGCAACTACTTGGCCAAAGCAACCACTAATAACAGAGAGCATGCAAGATCAAAAATAACACAGACATGATAGAATCAATAATAAATCTTGAACATAGTACTCAATATTCATTGGATCCCAACAAACATAACATGTAGGATTAGAAATAGATGATCTTGATCATGAACAGAGCTCACAAGATCTAAACATGATAGCACAAAGGAGGAGAAACAACCATCTAGCTACTTCTATGGACCCATAGTCCAAGGGTGACCTACTCACGCATCACTCCGGAGGAAGGCATGGTGATGAAGAAGGCCTCTGAGATGATCTCTCCCCTCCGACAGGGTGCCGGGTGACCGCTCAGATATGTAGAGCTCGTTGGGAACCCCAAGAGGAAGGTATGATGAGCACAACAGCAAGTTTCCATCAGTTATGAAACCAAGGTTATCGAACCAGTAGGAGTAAGGAAACAACTCCAAGGTGTTGCTAACAACTTGGAACCTGCATAACACAAACTCAAAACTTTGCCCCAACTTACACTGAGGTTGTCAATCTCACCGGTTTACTGAAAACAAAGGATTAAACGTATAGTGTAGAATATAGTAGTTGCTTGTAGAAAGTAAACGGTAATAGTAGATGATGTATCAATGATAAAGGAATGGACCGGGGTCCATAGTTCACTAGAGGTGTTCTCTTTAAGATATACAACATTTTGGGTGAACAAATTACAGCGGGGCAATTGACAGATTGAGAAAGCATAACAATGCATATACTAGACATCTTGACTCCTATGAGATTTGATTGGGCATTACAACATTTTCGGGGGAGTAACCCCCGGTAGGGTCATAGAGGGTAAAACATTGCCCATCTTGGCTTGCGCCGAGTAAAGAAAGAACCAGGCCGCGTAAGTACGGTCTTGTACGATAGTCATGTGCGGCCGACATAGAAACTATGTCGGCCCATATAAGACAAATGTGTTAATCTTGCAGGAACCCACGAGCCGAGTCTCACGAGGAAGGGCCGAGTCGGATAGGACGCATGGAACCTTTCTGAGTGAGGTGCAGGAGGGACCATAGTAAAACATGATCAAAAGAGAAGGGCGACGTCGGGTGACACGAAAGGAGCCGGGTGACGCCTAAAGCAAGGGCTTACGTACAAAGTTACTGCATGACACCAAAAGAACTGGAGGCGACGTACGTGAAGACCGTTAGCTGTCTAACTTTCTAGACTGGGACACTGGGCTTAGTACAAGCCCACCAAAATCCAAACAGTAACCCTAGAAGCGAAAGGGGTGTAACCTAGCTAGCTATCGCCTATATAAGGATGGGGTATCTAGGGTTTGAGGAGGTTGGACTTGGTAGGGAACGAGTGCGCTGAACCCTAGTTCATACAGCTCTAGGAGCACCTGTAAACCTCAAGTATCCATAAAATTCCTAAGTGTGGAGAGTTCATCTTGTTCTTCGTGCGCGGCTAGACCGTGCACTCCCTTCCCGCTGACCACAATCATCCATTCGGCCCCCAACTTAAGCCTACCCATGGCATCTGCCGTGACACCACCACGACAGTTGGCGCCCACCGTGGGGCAAAAGCAGGTGCTTGATGGAGTCTTCATCCGGACGGGCAACATCAACGCCAAGACCGGCGAGCGTGTCTACTCCGGCCTCATCCAGAGGTTTGGAGTGCTCAACTTTGTCAGCAAGAATGCAGGATGCTTCGGGACCAAGCCGTTCCCTAGGGGCGGTCGCTTTGTCAAGTTCAGCGAGAACCAGGTCTACGTTGCGGTGTGTGTGGAGAGCGCATATCCGGAGCGCGTCATCCTGGCGCCGGATCCACCTGCGGTTCCTGTCGTAGGAAAACTTCACCAGCTCGTCTCCGTTGAGGTAATGATGACAGCTCCTAACCCGGCAGCACCTCCAGTAGCTCCCGTAGTGAATGAGGATCCCGAGGGAGGAAATCAAGAGGAAACGCCAAGGGCTACAAGAACAGCAAAGGCACCGCTATAAAAGCTAGAGAACATAGCTAGAAGTAAGAGAGCCAAAGAGCCGCAGGAGGCGATAGATAAGTTGGTAGAGCTAGTAGCGCAAGCAGCCGATCTGGCATGTGTGCAAGCCGAGTTAGAGGAGGCCAGGATAAAGGTTCTAGAGAAAGCAAAGGAGTTAGCGCAGTTACAGCAAGATGTGGATATCACAATCCGAGAGATCAACTCGGCAAATCGAGTCAAGGGCACAAAGTCCCGGATGCAACAAGGTTAAGAGGGAGAAACCTCAACGAGGAGTTGGAAGATGCAACGCCAAAATTGACACCAGCAAATAGCAATGAAACAGCCATGTGACCAACATACAATACAGCGGCAGCAAACCTGAGTGCCGGAGAGGCATCCATGGCAGAGCTCCCCCATTTGACGGGTGAAGCAAAGAGAAAGCAACAAGAGCGAGTCAATGAACTGGTAAGAGCAGCAGGGATGCTGAATGAAGCATACTATAGGGAAACTCTGGGTATAGCAGGGAGATCACAACTGGTTCACTCGGCAACTCCAATCCTGGCAACATCAGCAGGTCATATAGCCTCCTCACCCGGAGTGGCACCAAGACAAAGAAAAGAAAAGAGTGTGGATTCAGGGAGGAACAAGCAAATGGTTGCCTATGACCCGGTAATGGCTCAGGGAAACCCAGCATGTGGGCAAGGAGCAAGAAAAAATAACATTCAGGGAAATGAAGACCAGGAAAATGCAGGCCGAGAAAGGCAAGCAGGACAAAGGAATGACAATGGAGGGCAAAATTTTGCGCCTCAAACTAGGCGTGGAGCTCACTCAGCAGGAGGAGGAAATCCAGATCCGAATAATGCTCCAGTCCAACCCGAAAGAAGACATCAAAGCACGGGAAAAGCATTACAGCAACCTGCAGACCCGAACGCAAATAGATACAACGATGGTTACTCGGCAATGGTGAATGATGGGTATGAATTACCGGATCACGCATACCAAGCAATGGGAACCAGACTCAGAGGAAGAAACCTTCAACCGGATGATGCAAGGCTAAAGCTTGATCAAATAAAGATGGCAGAACTGATCGAGTCACAAGGTCCACAGGGTCCACCATGTTTTGGCCCAAGGATCATGAAGGAGCCACCTGTACCAAATTTTCAGCTGGCCAGAGGAATAAAGACTTATGATGGAAGCACAAAGCTAGAAGACTGGCTCATATATTATGGAACTGCTGTGAAAATTGCGCAGGGAAATTTGAGATGGGCAGTGTGATATGTGTCGCAGATGCTAGAGGGACCAGCACGGGTGTGGCTGAATAACTTACCACCTAGAAGCATCAACAGCTGTATCAATTTTTAGGATGCTTTTGTGAGTAATTTCACAAGCACATACAAGAGGCTGAATCACCCGCATCAGCTAGCAATGTGCAAACAAATCAAAATGAGACGGACAGAGAATTCCTCACAAGATGGTGCACAATGCATAACTCTTGCGAAGGGGTAATTGAGTCACAGGCTATCGCTTGGTTTGCATAAGGATGCATACATGGAAGTGTGTTATGGCAAAGGTTACAGAGAGATATGCCGGCAAGCTTGGCAGAAAAAATAAGGATTGCTGACTCATATGCGTTAGGAGATCCAACTTAGCCTCTGCTCATGTCGGCAAATGGTATGACTGAGACTCAGTTCTATGACGCTGGCGGATCACAAAGGCATCAGGAAAGAGCCGAGTATAGAAGCAAAAGAAGATATGAAAGGCCAGACTACAGGTATGGTTCGACTAAGGTTGCGGCTGTCAGTCGGGATCATCCAGATGCTGGAGGTAGCCAACATCAAAGGACAAGTGGACAACAACAGTGGATACCAAAGAATGATGGCAAAATGCCATATGAACAAAGAAAGCCGTATCAGGACAGGCAGAAATATACTTATGAGATGATGTTGGACCAACCGTGCAAATTTCATACGCCAAGTCCAAGTAAGCCAGCCAATCACACAACAAGGCAATGCACTTGGTTTCAGAAAGGAGATAGAGTGGATTCACCAACTAAGCAACTACCACCACCTCCCCCCATCACTCACAGGAGGAAATTCCCAAGTTGTTGGAGCTGAACACAGATAAGAGAATAGGCAGCCCAGGTATCATAATCAAGAAAGAAGAGAGGCTGTGCACCAGGTGCATAACCCAAGAGGTATGATGCTCATGTCGGCCATGGGACCAAAAATGAGTATAGAGAGCACCACCAGAGTTATGTTGTCTTTGTCACAGAGTCGAATGACAAAAAGAGTCAGCAGAGACGGATGATGGAAGTCAATGCCACAATGCCGACAATTCCAAAGTACATGCACTGGTCTGAACAGGAGATAACTTGGAGCATAAAGGATCACCCCAAGATCATGCCAACCCCAGGTACTGATCTATGATAGTAGTAGAATCAACATCATGTACAAGGATACCATGCTCAAGTTAGGCATTACTATGAACATGCTGGAGCCGACTAAGACAACTTTCCATGGCATTGTGCCGGGATTGTCCTGTGAGCCAATTGGCAAGATCTGGGTTGATGTTTTATTTGGCAATAGAGAGAATTATTGCATTGAAGCCATAGAGTTCGAGGTGGTCAACCTGGTCAGCTCATACCATGCCTTACTCGGCAGGCCGACTATGGCAAAGTTTATGGCTACTCCTCACATTGCTTACTTGAAGATGAAATTGCCAGGTCCGTATGGGGTTATCACGGTCGAAGGACATTACAGAAGATCTATTGCTTGTGCCTCAGCCGGATCTTCGCTAGCCGAGTCACAGGAAAAGCACCAAATGATGGAAGTGGCAGCGTTGGCCAAAGCAGCACAAATGTCCATGGGGCACTTACTAACCCGCCTGGCAGTGTGTCATTTCAAGCTACCAAGGAAACTAAGAAGGTACAGGTGGATGAGACTTTCCTAGAGTGCACAGTCACCATTGGGGCTAGCCTAACTGACAAATAGGAAAGCGAGCTCACCAGCTTCATTCATGAGAATCAGGATATCTTTGCATGGTCCACACAGGATTTGCAAGGAGTTCCGAGGGAGCTGGCTGAGCACTCTTTTCATGTAAGGCCAGATGCCAAGCCGGTGAAGCAACCCCTCCGCCGCTTCGCCAAAGATAGGAGGAAAGTGATAGCTGATACGTTGGAAACGTATCTATAATTTTTGATGCTCCATGCTTGTTTAGTATCTACTTTGCTTTACTTGTCCACACTTTGAGGTGCTTTTTACATGTTTTATGGTACTAACCTATTAACAAGTTGCAACAGTGCCAGATGCCTGTTTTCTGCTGTTTTTGGTTTCAGAGAAGTTAGTAAATAAATATTCTCGGAATTGGACGGGACGAAGGACAAAGTCAATTACTTTCCTGGGGAATAAGTAGTCCAGAGGAGAGCCAGAGAGGCTGGCCAGAGGGGCCAAACCCCCCAGGCGCGGCCATAGGTAGGCTCGCTCCTGGCTTGGGATTTGGTGGCCCTGGCCGCCTCCCGGTCTCACCCCTTCGCCTATAAGAAGCCCCCGATGCAGAAACCCTAAGCACCCGATCAGAAATCCACGAAACCGTTTGTAGCCACCGCCACCATCGTCCCTAGATCAGGGGGATCTGAAGTTCTTCCTGGCACCCTGCCGGAGGGGAGATCATCCCGAAGGCCTTCTCTCCGGTATGATTCGTGAGTAGTTCCACCTTGGACTATGGGTCCATGTAGTAGCTAGATGGTTGTATCTCCTCGTTTGTGCTTTCATGTATAGATCTTGTGAGCTCCGTTCATGATCAAGATCTAATATATTTGTAATCATGCATGTTGTGTTTGCGGGGATCCGATGGATATTGAGATTATTATGTTGGTTTGATTAATGGTTTTATCTTTATGATTATATCATGTCTGTGTTGTTTGTGATCTTGCATGCTCTCCGTTTCTAGTGGTTATCTTGGCCAAGTAGTTGCTGGTGACTCCAAGAGGGAGTACTTATGCTCAATAGTGGGTTCATGCCTCTAGTTTCCAAGGGAAGTGACAATAATCTCTTCGGTTGTAGATGTGCTGTTGCTAATAGGGAGAAAACAACGGTCTCTTGTTCATGGAACATGTGGACTGTTTACCTTACACACTTTGCTTAAAGCAGTTGTCTGTTGCTTGCAACTTAATACTGGAGGGGGTTCGGATGATAACCTAAAGGTGGACTTTTAGTCATAGATGTAGTTGGATGACGGTCTATGTATATTGTTGTATTGCACAATCAACCTCATAGGATCTTTCTGGCTAGTAATTGCATTGTTATGCCTTGCTCAGTTCCTATCAATTGCCTCGCTGTAATTTGTTTACCCTTCATGCCATGTTGTTTATCTAAGGAGAGCACCTCTAGTGAACTATGGACCCTGGTCCAATCTTTACCATTGATACATCTTCCGCTATTACTTGTTTACTTGCTGCAAACCATAACCTTCCACACCATACGTTTAATCCTTTGTTACAGCAACCCGGTGAGCTTGACAACCTCACTAATTCGTTGGGGCAAAGTCTTGAGTTTGTGTTGTGAAGGTCTCCATGTTGTTTGCAACACCTGTGTGACGTTTCCTTCCTCCTTCTGGTTCGATAACCTCGGTCTCAACTGAGGGAAAACTTGCTGCTTGCTCTTCACAACTTGCTCTTGGGTTTTCCAATGAAGCGCTTCCACGTCAAATACCAGGCTCCATCAAGCTTTCTGGTGCCGTTACTGGGGAATCTACTTCAACCTCTTCCACCTCGTGAAGCGCTATCAATAGCTGCCGAGATAGCCAGGCTCTTAGCCGCTAAGTTTATCATGGAAGTACTGCACCCAGATTGGTTGTCAAATCTAGTCTTGGTCGAGAAGAAAAAGGATGACCCAAACATGGCAGTGGTGTGGCGCATGTGTATTGATTACACGAACCTCAATAAGGCGTGTCCAAAAGATCCATTTCCCCTGCCACAAATCGATCAAGTCATAGACTCTACTGCTGGGTGTGAGTTGTTGTCATTTGTGGACGCGTATTCTGGTTTCCACCAGATACCACTGAATCCGAATGATCAAATAAAGACAGCTTTTATCACCCCGTATGGGGCTTATTGCCATTGTACCATGCCGTTTGGATTGAGAAATGCAGGTGCAACATATCAAAGATGCCTGCAAAAATGCTTGCAAGATCAATTGGACAAAAATGTTCAAGTATACGTCGATGACGTGGTGATAAAAACCAAGAAAAGTCATACTCTAATTGAGGACTTGCGTCAAACATTCGCAAACTTAAGAAGATTCCTGATAAAACTTAACCCGGAAAAATGCACATTTGGTGTCCCGGATGGGAAGTTACTCGGATTTCTTGTATCCAGCCGAGGAATTGAGGCTAACCCGACAAAGATCAGGGCCATCGAAAGAATGGAATTGCCAAAAACCCTCAACGATGTCCAGAAGTTCACAGGATGCCTGGCCTCGTTGAGCAGATTTATTAGTCGGCTAGGTGAAAATGCCCTACCACTATATCAACTGATGAAAAAATCAGACAAATTCACATGGACACAGCAAGCTGATAGCGCTTTCCATGAACTCAAAAAGATGTTGGAAACAACATCACCGCTATCCAAAGAGACAATGTTGCTCTATGTCGCCGCAACCAACAGACTTGTAAGTGCAGTAATAGTGGTTGAACGTGAAGAAGAGGGCAAATAAGTCCAAAGGCCAATTTATTACTTGAGCGAAGTGCTCTCTATATCCAAGCAAAATTACCCCCATTACCAAAAAATGATATATGGGGTGTATATGGCAGCAAAGAAGCTGAAGCATTATTTTCAAGAACACCCAATCCAGGTAATATGTGAGGCACCTATCTCAGATATATTGGGCAGCACAGATGCCAGTGGCCGAGTCGCAAAAATGGGCCATAGAGGTAGCAGCATATACTCCACAATACGATAGGCGACATGCAATCAAATCTCAAGCCATAGCTGATTTCTTCGTGGATTGGATGGAAATGCAATACAAACCACCACTGCCAAATCCGAATTACTAGAAGATGCACTTTGACAGATCCAAGAAGAAAACGGGTCTGGGTGCCGGGATAGTGCTCACATCGCCAAAGAGGGATCAGCTAAAGTATGTGTTACAGATCCACTTCGATGCTTCCAATAACATTGTCGAGTATGAAGCACTTGTCCACAGCATAAAGTGGCCAAAGAAATTGGCATCAAAAGGATCATGTGTTTTGGAGACTCGGATTTGGTGATCCAGCAAGTATCTGGACATTGGGACACGTTGGATGCAAACATGGCACTGTATCATTTTCATGTGCAACAAATTTCAGGGTACTTTGACGGGTGTGAATTTCATCACGTACCTAGGGCAGAGAATGAGGCAGCAGATGTACTATCCAAGTTAGGTTCATCTCGGCAACCAATACCTCCAGGAATAACATTGGAGCATCTCAGGATACCATATCGATCAAGCCGTCACCAGAATCCGAGTCAATCAGGCTCACCCCGGTGAATCAGGAGTCGGACATTGTGCCAATGGATATTGACTCAAGGGCAGGTTCGAGTCACTCGTGGACTGATCCGCTCGCCTCAGGGGTTGCTGAATCACACTCGGGGACTCCTTAGGTCATGTCGGTAGAACATATGTCGGCTGAGCCAATGGAAATTGATGAAGAAACAGATCCGGCACCGCTGATACCAGCATGGGCGAAACCAATATTCAACTACTTGAAATATGGAAATTTGCCAGACGATGATATATTGGCAAGGCAAATTGAAAGAAGAGCAAAAGCATACACAATAATCAATAAGGAGTTGTACAAAAGGAGTGTGACAAGTGTACTGCAGCGTTGCATAAGCCCAGAAAAAGGTCAAGAAACACTGTTGGACATTCACCAAGGAGAATGTGGGCACCATGCATCTTCAAGAGCATTGGTAGCCAAGGCATTTCGACATGGATTTTATTGGCCAAGTGCGCTGGCAGAAGCACAGGAACTTGTGATAAAATGCAGTGGTTGTCAGCATTATGCGTCGAAATCACACTTACTAGCATCAGAATTGAAAACCATACCGATCACTTGGCCATTTTCAGTATGGTGCCTGGATATGGTAGGACCATTAAACCAGCAAGGGACGGCATGACCCACATACTAGTAATGGTTGACAAATTTACCAAATGGATATAAGTGAAGCCCATCAATAAGGAGTTGTACAAAAGGAGTGTGACAAGTGTACTGCAGCGTTGCATAAGCCTAGAAAAAGGTCAAGAAACACTGTTGGACATTCACCAAGGAGAATGTGGGCACCATGCATCTTCAAGAGCATTGGTAGCCAAGGCATTTCGACATGGATTTTATTGGCCAAGTGCGCTGGCAGAAGCACAGGAACTTGTGATAAAATGCAGTGGTTGTCAGCATTATGCGTCGAAATCACACTTACCAGCATCAGAATTGAAAACCATACCGATCACTTGGCCATTTTCAGTATGGTGCCTGGATATGGTAGGATCATTAAACTAGCAAGGGACGGCATGACCCACATACTAGTAATGGTTGACAAATTTACCAAATGGATAGAAGTGAAGCCCATCAAGAAGTTGGATGGAAAAACAGCTGTCACATTCCTAAAAGATATAATCTTGAGATATGGTTACCCGCATAGTGTAATCACAGATAATGGCACAAATTTTGCCGAAGGAGCCTTCGCTCGTTTTTGTGGAAAAAACCGAATAAGATTCGATGTAGCATCAGTCGCTCATCCAGAATCAAATGGACAAGTTGAACGAGCTAATGGCTTAGTTCTATCCAGGATAAAACCCCGTTTAATGGAGCCACTCCAGAGATCACCTGGTTGTTGGATAAAGAAACTACCCTCGGTGATATGGAGTCTAAGAACAACTCCGAATCGATCAACATGCTATACGCCATTTTTCCTCGTGTATGGGGCAGAAGCAGTTTTGCCTGCCGACATAGAGTATGACTCGCCAAGAGTAAGGCAATACTCGGAAGCCGAGGTAAAAGAGGCTTGAGAAGATGGAGTTGACTTACTCGAAGAAGCAAGGGAATTGGCATTGTCCAGATCCGCTATATACCAACAAAATCTCTAACGCTACCATAGCCGGAAAGTTCAACCTCGTGTTTTCTGAGAAGGGGATATGGTGCTCAAACTAGTGCAGCGCACAACTGGAATGCATAAGCTATCACCCCCATGGGAAGGACCATTCATTGTAAGCAAAACATTGCACAATGACTCATATTATCTAATATATGCCCGCGAAACACAAAAGAACAAGGCTGACAGATCAGGTGATTGGACCAAAAGGCCATGGAATGTGGCACTACTTATCCCCTTCTACACTTAGGAGAAGCAGTGTATGTATCACCGGAACTCTCATATGTCGGACGCTTATGCCGGCTATGTGCTGATAATAAAATGGTATGACTCGTAAAACTGACTCGGGGACTACCCCTTATGTTTATCCTTTAAAATATTCTATGTCGGTTGGCGTGACACCTAAAGCTTATCTCAGAACAAGTAATGTTTACTCAGAAAAAATCAACTCTTCGACTATGCTGTTGTCCGAAAACACGGCTTCATGGCAAGCAAGAGGAAAGGATGAAGGATGAGTAAACATGAACACCAGATAAGTAAAAGGAGCAACGCGAGTTGGCCCTATGACTGTTTTTTCTAACTCATTGCAGGTTATGTTGCTTTCTATGTCGAATAATCCAAAGTCAAGTGCTCTAGTTTCATACCCGCTAACTCAATCCTTAGAACTTTGAGACTCTAATGTCAAACACCAAAAAAGGTAGACAAGAGCCAAATTCAAGGAAAAAGGGAAACGGCAAAATGAAACTCGGGGACTTGCACCTAGATAATTCGCATTCAAAGCTAAATAAAAGTTTAATCCTTATCACAAGACGCACACCCAAAATAAGTGCATTATATCATACATCTGCACCCAGCATACCGGGGATCTCATGAAATTCAAGTGTTTTTTGGTAACCAGCCTAGGAAGCAGCTGGGCTTGGAGGCATATCTTTGGGGCTGGAGCTAAGATGTAACACCCCAGTTTTAGTAAATCATTATTTAGGGTTCGATTTTGCATTCATTAACATCATAACATGAAAATCCATGCAAATAGAAGATTAAAGGTAAAACCCTAAAACCCTAATCTTCCTCTCTATTTGAAAAGCATTCAAAATGGTTTGAATTTTTTTTTAAAAGATACCAAAATAAATGGAGCCCAACTTGTTAAAGGGCCCCATACTGTTTTATATAGATTTACACAGTTTCTGGTATTTTTGAAATGGATCCAAACAGTAATTGAATTCAAAATACAAAAACATATTTGGATTTGATAATACAAAACAGAAAATAGAAAATGTTTCTGAAAAAAAATAGTAGCAGTAGCTCTTCAGGCCGCAGCCCAGCCGGCCATCCTCACCCTCTCTCTTTGTTCTGCACGTGAAGCAGCTAGCCACGCCCCACGGCCCAGTCCGGCCCACCGGCCCAGTACCCCTTCGCGTCGTCTTCCCCAGCGAGGCAAGCAGCTCCCTGGCGCAGCACCCGCCGCCCGTCGTCGCCGTGATGCGCGCAGGCGCTGCGATGTGCGCCACCGACGCCCTGCGAGGATAAGGATTCCCCCTTTGCCGTGCCCTCTTCTCCTGATCCCCTCACTCTCCCCACGCTCGCTCCCTCCCTCGTTCCTTCCCTGGCCGCGGAATCCTAGCCGCAGGCTCCGCCGGTCGCTGTCGTACCATGCCACCCCGAGCTCCGTCGAGCATGCCCTCGTGACCGCCTAGCCCTCCTCTATCTTCTGCCCCAAACGGCGCGTGCAGGAGAGGCTCCCAGACGCCCAATCGCCAGCTCCTCCCCGAACTCCGGCCACGCTTCCGATGTCGATTCCGGCCGCACCCGACCGTGCCTCACCTCTCCGACGGCTCTGTGGGCTTCACGGTGAACTGGTGATTCTCCTGGTTCTCTCTGCTTCCTTCCTTGTTTCCTGTTTTGCTCCGTCGATTGTTTCCTGCAAGCGCTGCCGCCGCCGCTCGCCGTAGTCGCGTCTCCGGTGACCACCCCGCAGCGGTGCCGCCAGGTTTAGGCTCCCCTTGACGCGCTGCTTCGAACGCAGGCACTCGCGCTTCCCCGCTCACCCCCTAACGCCGTCCCCGCCGCCGTCAGTGCGTGCTTCCCCGGCAAGCCTACGTGGCGCCTGTGTGGCATCCATGATCCTAGATGAGGATGATGATGACTTGGTGGATATCAAAAGATGATGATCAATATTTTGGAGACGTCGCTCACTTATCCCCTTTTAAAATACTCTGACTAGACGAGCTTCTTCTCCCTCTTGTTTTATAAACAAAAGATGGCTTTATGCAAAACAACTCCACCAGCTATAAGTCTTGCGGAGTAAACCTTGTACTCACCCTTGCTTTGTTGATACTTTTGGCAGAGTAAGTGTTCACCTGAAGACGAGTTCCGTACTACATCGACATCGACGAGTAGGTTGGGGTTCCCGGCCGGCAGCCTGGAATCTATGGGCTGGGACGTCATCGTTATGCTTCAGGCCTATTAGGCCATTTGTTAAGTTTGCTATACTTAATAACATAATTTGCCTTCCATTGTTTGATGTTTGTGGTCAGTGACCTCTGCTTGTAATAATTTGGTTCTCTGCTCAGTTATGAGCTTCCTGTAATAATTTTGTGTCGTAGGGTCACTGTTGTGTTACCGATTCTTCACTGGATATTCTCGAGCTCAAGGTTACGCTTATGTCAGACAGAGGTCTGGATTTGTTTAGCCCTGATCCCGGGGGTGTCACATATCTTGGTATTAGAGCAGTGCCGACTGTAGGAAACCCTTTCTACTGGTCGATGTTGAGTCTAGTGTTTGTGAAAACTATTTTCAAAGATGAAAATTATGTTCGAAAACTCTGGTATGCTTCTTTTTCTCCTTATCCAGTTTCGCTCTAACTCTAGGTTACCTTATCTTGTGTTGATTTGGAAAAGTTTTGCTATCTTGTCTCTTTCTTTCAAAACTTAGGTGCCTTTTGGGCATGTCGTTTCTAAGCCAGTTAACCTAGTGTTGAGTTCTATATAGTTGTGTGTGTTGTGAATTCCTTGTTTCCCCTTACTCTGCTTCATGTGAGAGATTTCTTTTCATCATGATCTCTCTATCTTTCGGACCCACAATATTATATTGTCGGATCTGCAGTGTTCTATTACAGGCTTCGAGGTTTCCTTTCGCCTCGCGTGCCTCCTTTTTGTTTGTTTGGGTACTTCAGAAGGTGTTCCTTCTCTTGGAAGCTACCTTGTGATTACTATCTTGCAGTGTACTTTTGGTCACTCAAATAGTAGTTATTCCTTTCTTTGGGTTTTAACCCTTGGACTTGAACCTAGGATCCCTGATTGTGCTGGATTCCGGTGTTGTGAATCTTGTACATGAAGCTGACCTTTAAACCAAGATCCATTCCTTTGTCCCCTGTTGTTAATGTTCACACATTACCTTAGGATGGCTGGTACTACAATTCCAGTCTTCAAGCTTGTGGTCTTTGTCGTGATTGAATTGTGACAATGAAGGACTTCCCCTACCACATTCCATGGCAGATGTTCTTTAATAGAACCAAATAGATCATGACAAGAGAACTCCTCGTGAGTCTCACTTCTATATTCGTGACTCTGCCACACTATACTCTTTCTCTGCATTGGTTTTCGGAAGATTGATAATCTATGCATCCACATCTCGGGATTCTATCCTGAGCATGATATTTTTCCCATTGTTTCTTTCCGACCTATCTTCTACCAATTGGTAGCCAAGTCGTAAAAGTGCATTGGTGTCTTCCGATGCAAGATACTCTTGTGGCCCGTCAAGACAAACCATTTCGGAATGTCTAGGAGAAACAAACTCCAGTACCTCGTCATTTCTAAGACCAGGTCAAAGTGTTGTAATCCTCAGATCAATAAGCGTTGATTAGCTTCTGATCTGTTTTACCTTAGAGTATCACACTCTTTTACACTAAGAGGTCGTGTTGAGTTTCAGAACCTCTTAATGAAGTAATACTCTCACACATTTTTACCACCCTTCCTCTGAGTTGTTCGTGCTCAGGAACGTTGCGTGTGCGTAATGATGTGGCCATTCGATATTCCTAGTAATTTATACTGATTTGAACCCAAATGACATGTGTGTCATTGTTAGCGTGATCGGTTAACCCTATCACTAAGTGAAGTTTGACTATGCTTCCAAGTCCGCTATTCTGGTACATCTCATCCATCAAGGAGTTAGGCTTGTGCTGAAGCTCTAAGACTATGTCTTCTTGCCTTACAACGCAAGTTTCCTCTCGAACTAAGTGACATATCGGTGGTTTGTGATATTCTAGATGTCTTCCTAGAAGCATCACAATGTTGCCACATGACCGTGTTGTCAAGTTCTTGAGCAAGCAAGTTCTCTGAACTGCTATTTTCTCTAAGGATCCATACTAGATACCCCTGAACTATTTGGTTGAGCTTAAACAACAACTTGGGGAGTTGTAAGACAAAATTTATATCCGACTTTGTTCCTTCTTAAAGGGATGTCTAGTTTTGTTCGTGCCGAAGAAAGATAGTATCTCCTTTGAGGATTTGTTATCTTCCCCTCTTTTGATTTGATTCGGGTTATCGTCAAATCAAACTCAGTTCCAAGGACTATCTTGATAATGTTTATTTTTGTGATGTTTCACTGGGATACATCTTCATGTCCTTTGGTCTGACCAACAATTATGCTTTGTTCCTGCAACATACGAGTTCATCTTCTTGGAGTGTCTTGGTAAGTTTGTTGTTGAGCCCATCAATGACATCCTTACCTTCTCCATGTTAGATTGAATATATATGGAACATTGGGCATTAATTTTGGAAACTTTCGAGAACCATCTACGAGTCATCTCAAAGTATGAGCTCTAAATGATTGAAGTAACCTTCTCAGGTTTACGTGCTGTTGTTGAAAGATGTTGCCGTGAATTCGAGAAGAGTTATTCCCTCCCTAAGGACACATGTGTGTTTCATTGTTAGTACCTCATGTGTGTGCAGTTGTCTCTCGACAAGTTGCAAATACATGGGTCCAAGCAATCTAGCTCGTCTTTTGGAGCTTTACATTGTAGTTCATATCTTGAGAATCTAGTGACTTTACCTTTGCAGTAAATGTTGCAAACTCTTTATTTGGACACGCTGAGTCTGAAATATCATTCCACCTAACCAAAGCTGAATCTCAAGCAGCAATGATGGTTGGTGTTCCTCAAGGTTTTGACATAGGTCTCTGTAAAATCTAGTAAGATTGATGTCATGGTTGACACACTTAGCCGGAAAGACCTTTTGTTATAATCTCTTGATCAGCAATAACAACCACTCTTCATGAGACACCTTCTATGATTTATTCTAGTAGTTGTTCTTATGGTTTCCCTTGTATCCGAAGTCTGACCTTTACTTGATGTTTGATTTCTCGAACATCAAGGAGAACATTTAAAGTAGTGTTGCTAAATGTCTCTCGGTCAATCCTCCAGACCCTTTATATTGGCAAGCGTCTTGTTGTGCCAAGTAATTGAAGTCTGAGAATGAAGTTTCTTTCTTCTCGTGTCATCAGGAATCTTATTAACTATTCATCTTAGTGGTGTAAAGTAATATCATAATCTTGGAAAATATTTTGATAAACCTAGATGAATAAAGAGTTTCCTTCATTCTCTCAACCATGTTTTAAGAGTGACTATGATTTTGGTAATCAGATGTTCCTCTTGATACGTGTTCCTTGTGACTCTTATGAGTCCTCTCCACTAAAACACCTTTCCGTCTTGGCCTTCCGTTGAATGAAAAAGTGACTCTTCTGTTTCAAAAGTAGTTCAACAGCTTGGTTTTGTTGTTCCATATCTTTGCAACCTAAAATCTCTACTTAAGCCGTTTAGTAGAGGTTCCCTATCGAAGTCTGTGGTCATGTTATCTCTGTTGGAAGCTTTCTTCTTTAGAAGTTTCAAAACCTCCTGTAAGGTACCATGGTCTCAATCCTTATGAAGACCATCTATCTAACAACTTGAACCCACCTCCTCTTGTTTCCTCCGTTACCTTGTTATGTTTCATGTTTGTCATCTCAGAGTTGTTTCTAAACAATCTATCCATGAGTTGACCATGAGATACTCTGTGTTGCTTAGTGTGTTTCCCTCTTATCTTTAGAGTGACCCTGTTTCTTTCTCTATCCGTCTCTTTTCCTACCTTTGGAATCTCGGGTCGAGATTCTCGTAAGGGGGATAAAGCTGTAACACCCCAGTTTTAGTAAATCATTATTTAGGGTTCGATTGTGCATTCATTAACATCATAACATGAAAATGCATGCAAAGAGAAGATTAAAGGTAAAACCCTAAAACCCTAATCTTCCTCTCTATTTGAAAAGCATTCAAAATGGTTTGAATTTTTTTAAAAAAGATACCAAAATAAATGGAGCCCAACTTGTTAAAGGGCCCCATACTATTTTATTTAGATTTGCAAAGTTTCTGGTATTTTTGAAATGGATCCAAACAGTATTTGAATTCAAAATACAAAAACAGATTTGGATTTGATAATACAAAACAGAAAATAGAAAATGTTTCTGAAAAAATAGTAGCAGCAGCTCTTCAGGCCGCAGCCCAGCCGGCCCATCCTCTCCCTCTCTCTTTCTTACACGCGTGCAGCAGCTAGCCATGCCCCACGGCCCAGTCCGACCCATCAGCCCAGTACCCCTTCGTGTCGTCTTCCCCAGCGAGCCAAGCAGCTGCCTGGCGCAGCACCCGCCGCCCGTCGCAGCCGTGATGCGCGCAGGCGCTGCGATGCGCGCCACCGATGCCCTGCGAGGATAAGGGTCCCCCCTTGCCATGCCCTCTTCTCCTGATCCCCTCACTCTTCCCACACTCGCTCCCTCCCTCATTCCTTCCCTGGCCGTGGAACCCTAGCCGCAGGCTCCGCCGGTCGCCGTCGTACCACGCCACCCCGAGCTCCGTCGAGCATGCCCTTGTGACCGCCTAGCCCTCCTCTATCTTCTGCCCCAAACAGCAAGTGCAGGAGAGGCTCCCAAATGCCCAATCGCCAGCTCCTCCCCGAACTCCGTCCACGCTTCTGATGTCGATTCCGGCCGCGCCCGACCGCGCCTCGCCTCTCTGACCGCTCTATGAGCTTCACGGTGAGCTGGTGATTCTCCTGGTGCTCTCTGCTTCCTTCCTGGTTTCCTGTTTTGCTCCGTTGATGGTTGCCTGCAAGCGCTGCCTCCGCCGCTCGCCATAGTCGCGTCTCCGGTGACCACCCCGCAGCGGCGCTGCCAGGTTTAGGCTCCCCTTGACGCGCTGCTTCGAACGCAGGCACTCGCGCTTCCCCGCTCGCCCTCTAATGTCGTCCCCGCCACCGCTAGTGCGTGCTTCCCCGGCTAGCCGACGTGGCGCCCATGTGGCGTCCACGTGGTGCTGAGGTGGTTTTGGCCCACCCGTCAGTGGCAGTGGGTAGCCCCTGCCATGGTGAGAATTAACCAAACCGCCCCCTTGTCCCACTTGCCTGCATGGCTTGCCTATGTGGCCTCTGGCCCACATGTCAGCCATAGTGGCTAGCCCAACCCTCGTGTAAAAAGTTTATTAAGCTTTTAATAATTGATTTAATAATTTGAGAATTTGATATAAACTTGTAAATTCAATATCTAATTATTTATAAGTCAGAAAAATACAAATAATATATCAAAATATTCAGGAAAATGAAACCTAGCTATTTAAGCTATAATAATGCATTGTTCAACAACTTAAATGTCAAGTTTAATTAGAGAACTAATCAACCCCTCTCATATACTCCGGAGTTTTCCCCGAATTAGGGTTTGCGCCCCTCGGAACCCCGATTAAGTTGTCGAGCATGCTTTAGGGTTTCAATTCAATACAACTTAACTTGTCATATCATCATTCTTGTTTGAGCATTGCATCGATGCCATTGTTGATTGTTTCCCCTCTCTTTTTGGTGTTTGGTTCTTCGCGGTAGAATACGATATCGAGATCGAGATCAAAGACCGAGGACCAGACCATCGAAGATCGAAGATCGACGAACAATACTTGACCAACTATAACCAAGTCAAGTACAAGATTCCCGAAGATCTGCTTATCGGTTATCAACTGGCAAAGGCAAGCATAGCCCCACCATGATACAATCCTATGTTTTCGAAAGCATTTCAATTCCTGCCATGTTGCATATGATTCTACTGTGGTGTTTTATCGATAGATAGAGTATCCTATCTATTGCATTACTCCCTTTGAGCTTATATTACCTGATCCACTGCTCCTAGCATAACTAGGTCTGGCTTGTGTGCACTGCTAGAGCTTATATCTGAGTCTTGCTTAGCCATGCATAGTTGTTGAGTCTGGTCCATCCAGATGATGTATCAGATGCAGATAATCTATTATGACAGGAGAACGTGATGAGATGAGATCAGTGATATGAGATTAAACTTGCTAAGGCTTGTATGGGAGGCCATGGTGGGATGTGGTTTTTCTAGTCCCATGCTCGCCACCACTAGGACCTGAGTTCTTGCCTTTGGAACCAAGATGAGCGTGCAACCACACGGGGCCTGGACAACCTCATGACTGGCTAACTTGCCTAGTAGATTCCATGAGTCACATAGTTCGGGCTTTCCATTCGACATATGAATAGAAAATCTTTTGAAAGATTTGCCGGGTGAAGTTGGTGCATTCATAACAGGTAGGTAAGTGTGGACCGGGTTGCTTGGGGTAGATGGCGCCCCAGTTAACCAACCTCGCCTCACATCTTTAAGTACCGGCTTCGGGATTTGACCCGTTACGGCGGAACTATACTTATTGCGTGACTCATGGTCTCGGCGAAAGCAAGGTAAAGGTCGTGTCTAACCACCCTCTGCCGGCCTTCCAAGGAAGAGGGCTAATCATGTGGCATTAAGAGAAGGTTAGTACGTGTGGGTAAAGTTGTACACCCATGCAGGGTAATAATCTTTTCGAAAAGCCGTGTTCACGGTTATGAACGACTCGGCGACCGGACTCAAGATCATAGAGAACTATAACCTAATCGTAAAACTTGGCAGATCAACGTGTGCTTAAGGATGATTCCTCATGGCTATGAGGGGGTGATCCTAGATGAGGATGATGATGACTTGGTGGATATCAAAAGATGATGATCAATATTTTGGAGACGTCGCTCTCTTATCCCCTTTTAAAATACTCTGACTAGACGAGCTTCTTCTCTCTCTTGTTTTATAAACAAAAGATGGCTTTATGCAAAACAACTCCACCAGCCCTAAGTCTTGCGGAGTACCCCCTGTACTCACCCTTGCTTTGTTGATACTTTTGGCAGAGTAAGTGTTCACCTGAAGACGAGTTCCATACTACATCGACATCGACGAGTAGCTTGGGGTTCCCGGCCAGCAGCCTGGAATCTATGGGCTGGGACGTCATCGTTATGCTTCAGGCCTCTTAGGCCATTTGTTAAGTTTGCTATACTTAATAGCGTAATTTTCCTTCCGTTGTTTGATGTTTGTGGTCAGTGACCTCTGCTTGTAATAATTTGGTTCTCTGCTCAGTTATGAGCTTGCTGTAATAATTTTGTGTCGTAGGGTCTCTGTTGTGTTACCGATTCTTCACTAGATATTCTCGAGCTCAAGGTTAAGCTTATGTCAGACCGAGGTCTGGGAGTTGTTTAGCCCTGATCCCGGGGGTGTCACATAGGAGCATCTTCGCGAGCGTTTGCCGAGTCAGGAGCGTCTGCGGCCGAGTCTACCGGTCCATCTGACTCGGTGGCTTCACTATCCTCACCTTCATCATCAGCAACTTCGTCAAGAGGCTCCCCAAGATCAAGGAAGCTGGGACCATCACACCAAGCATGCACAAAGGCATATTCGATCATGGCGTAGGATCTCTCCTGGCGTTTCTTGATCAGCTCAGGATCGTGGAGCCACTTGCCTTCAGCCCTTATGCGTTCAAGAACGTCAAGGTTGATGTCATCGTACCAGGAGATCATGAAGGAAAGGTCTTTGTATGATGCATCTTGGCCGGCCGACTCGCGCCATTGATCTAGCCTGTCTTCAGTAAGAAGCAGCCTGGAAGCCAGGGGCTTGAAGAGTGTGGGCGCGTCTTCATCCGGCCAGAGCATTCAGAATGCATGGATTGCTGATATGAGCAAGTCTAAACCACATGACTTGAGGGTCTTGATACACTCTGACAATGCTTCGAGATACTCGTCAATACAGACCTCGCCATCAGCTGGAGCGCCAGATTCGGCTCGTACTCTTTTCATGGCTCGTATGGCGAACATATCAGCCTCAGGAAAATTCTCTACAAAAGCAAGGAAACATTAGCAAAACAAGGAAAAATCAGACAAAGGAATGTGTACGGCGAAAAGGGAAAGGACTCACTACCAAGGAAAGAGTTGATGACGCCAAGCTTGATCTGCCAATTCCGAGCCTTGGCCTGCAGAGCATCAAGATCCAAATGAGCCGACTCAACCACAGACTCGGCCTCCTTCAGCAGCTCCTTGGTTTTCTCGGCACTGGCGGCGTGCTGATCATCTTTCTCGACAAGCTCCTCCCTCACCCCCTTCACCTCAGCCTGGTGCTTTTGCTCCATATCCGCCATTTCCTTCTTGAGCCGAGTCACCTCATCCCGCTCCTTCTAGAGCTCAATCCGGTGTTTCTCTACTTATTCGAAGCATATGACCCGTCAGCAACAACAAAAGCAAAGGAGAAGGATGAGCATAAATACAAAGCGGAGACAAAAGTTGATAAGAACTTACTTTCATCATCGTCGATTTGTAGATGCAGGGCGTCAATAGTGGATTGGGTAAAATCTGTAAAAAGACAAGGAAAGAAAATAAGCAAGGGTAAACAAGGAAAGTACGCCGAATAAGCGTGGGACGAGTGAGAAAATTACCTTGGTCTTTAGCCTCAGCTTGCAGGTTCTGGTGAACGAGCTCCAGTTTGTGATACTCAAGGAGGAGAGCCTGGTGCACCTTAGTGCACTCATTATGTGTAAGCTGCACAAAGAAAAAATACAATCAACACTTGTGAGATCAAGCTCATGGCTGAATAAGGGTTGACTCCTATCTTTGATCTGACAGCTGAATAAGTTTCTCATTCGGCAGTAACCTCGGGGACTAGGGATCGAAAATCTAACATGCGAAATTGGCATGAGGGAATAAAGGCTAAGTTGTTGCTTGGAGCTTACAGCGAAATGAGTCCCTCATTCGGCAATAACCTCGGGGAATAGGGATAACGTATAACAAAAATACTCAATACACAAAAGAGTAAGAAGATTGCGTACCTCGTTCACTTCATCTGTGCGGGCCATCAAGGCAATGGCCTGCTGAGTCATATCGGAAACGGACTTAGGGCCCAACTTCATCTTCTTCCCAGTGCTGGAGCTGACCTCTTGCTTGCCGGCTGCGTTCCAGGCAACGGCATACTGCTCTACAGCACCGAGGCCATTCCCTCTAAGCGTCCGAGTAAGAACTTGCCCCTTATTCAGGGAAATTCCCACATTGGCGCGGGCAGCAGCAGCACTGGTGTGCAGGGTAACAGCCTTGGAACTGCCACCAAACCCAGCAGCTATGGATCCGCCCAACTTACCCGCTTGAGCGAGTGCCGTTCTTCGTGTTGTGGGCCGGATCTTAGGTGCGGTGCCTGGGGCATGGACCAAGGTCATTTGTTTGGTAGGCGTGGGCTTGCCGGATGAAGTGCGAGCCGGACCTGAAGCAGAAGGCCTGGTCTAGTTCTTTGATAGAAGAGTAGAGTGAGCAGGTCTGGAAGGGGACAAAATACGAGCCGACTGAGCGGGCTCAACAGCGCTCTGCGGAGCAACCACAAGATCAACTGGTGGGCTGGTAGCAGAAGTACTAGTGGCAAAGGTTTTCTCGACGCCGATGTTGCCACCACCACGATCAGGAAATTGTTCATGAGATGCGGCTGAAGATCTAGGCCGAGTCTCCTCCAACGGGTGTGTCGCCGGGTCGTCCTCACTCTGAGAAGCGTGAGCCTCAGTAGTGGGAACATCGACTCGGATGGGGCTTTGCACCGTGGAATCAACAGGAGGAGGAGGAGGAGCAGACCTTAGCAGCGAGGCCATGCTAGGAGCAGGTTGGCTAGCCGAGAAAGGCGCAGCACTGAAAATAACAAGGAATGCTTATAAGAAAACAGTTACAAAACAGGAAAAGAAAAATGGAAAGTAAGCAAACAGTAAAAGCTTACCCGGAAACGGTCGGGTCACGCGGTATGCGACGTGTGACCCGACGCCCAGCAGCCTTGCGAGTTTCAGTTAGCGACGCAGCAGGAGGAGCAGCAGCAGTAACCTTGCGCTTCTTGGCAGGCTGAGCACTAGAGGTAGCCCCTCGTCTCTTACCCGGCTTGACAACAGGGATTTTGGCGAATCCGCCCACAGTGAGAGGGGGAGTGTCATGTACCTGGCCAGCTGCATAAGTAAATGACAGGCTCACTCGAATAAGTTAGAGGGCTAAGGTCGAAAAGCAGGTACCTCGAGAATCTCACAATCATCATCATCATCATCATCGTCGTCAGACCAATCTCGTCAGGGGTTTCGAGTGTGGGTCTTACACGGATTTGAAGCGGCAGCTGCATGCGGAATGGGCATGAAGCACTCCAGATCGAACTCGACTTCGTCAGAGTCGGAGCGGTCCTCGTTATAAGCACTAGGAGGGACAATACTGTCATCAACCTGGTGAACAAGATTCTGCTAAAGATAAACAAAATAAGAACAGAGAATGAACGAGACGATAGATGAACATAATAAAAGCTATGTCGGATAGAAAGTGATTCGGAAACTTAACCAGGGGACATGCCTACCCTAGCTAAATGGAGGGAAGCTCCAAGCCCAATCCTCAGCCAAAGTCAGCTTGAAGATCGAGCTGACCTGGCAGGCCACCGAGTCATGGGCGAGCTCCTTCGTGGAGTGCCAAGAGGGGTCCTGTGTGCTGCTCATGAAGCACATCTTGTGGCTCCTGGCTTGGAGGGAGCTGACCCGGCGTGCAATAAAAGCACACATGATATCCATATCGGCGAGCTGGAAGTTCTCATCCGGCGATAGCAACCTCTCCAAAATCCCATTGGCCTCGTTCACTGCAGCGTTCTTGTCGTGCGGGTCAAGCTTCCAAAACTCTTTGTTGGGGACCTCGTCCGAGAAAGGGGGAGCCGGATGTAATCGGTGGCCCCGCTATTTTGACATAGAAGTATGTCCTATGCCATTTCTTGCAAGAGTCTAAGCCAGTAACCTGAGGAAAGATGGATTCTCTCTTGGGCGTGATGCTAGCAGCACCGCACCTGGTTGGCCTCTTCTCGGCACGGGGAGCGCCAGCCTGGGGAACTACTTGGATCCTAAAACTAAAATATTTGGCCCATAGAAGAACTATAGGACAAATGCCAAGGTAGGCCTCGCAAGTAGAGATAAAACAAGAGAGGGAGCCAATGGCATTGGCAGGCAAGTGATGGTTCTGAAGATGGAAAGTGGAAAGAAAGGAAACAAAGAAATTGCTCACGGGCAAGGCGAAACCACGCTCAAAGTGGGAGAGGAAAACCACCCTCTCATTGGCCTCAGGTTCGGGGGAAATCTCACCAGCAGGGAGGCGGCAATCCACTTTGAGTGGGATGCACCTGGTGGAGCGCAGCCACTCGACCTCCTTCGCGGAGACCTCCGAGCCCTCCTAGCCGCCACGCTCGCCGGCAGGAACCTCATGTTCCTTCGCTCCCTCGGCAGTGTCACGAGCGTCCATGACCTCCCTGGATTCAGTCTCTTCCGCCGTTGGAAGAGGCTTGGAAGAGCAAGGACCCATAGCGGAATAGAATGGGGAGAGGAGCAATCGCATAGGAGAAACTGTGAAGAAGAAGAACCTCAAAGGGGAAGTTGGGATTTTGGAGGCGCAAGGTAGAAGAAGAAGGCAAGGGGGAAACTGAACAGGCGAGGAAGTTAAGTTCCCCTCACCCTTACTTAAGGGGAGTAAAAACCCCAACCGTGGGATTCCCCTGCGCCGTGCGTCCAACGTGTTGCCGTGTATACGGCCGAGTAAGCCAATCAGAAAGAGCCACGTGTAAGTGATACACAAAAAATCCATTGCCACGTCACGCCGTGCAAGACACGAGGCGCTGAGTGATGGGACTGCCATAGTGACGGGGAGTTACTGCACCGCCGTCACTGTGCGATCAGGAGTTGGGACAGAATTTGAGGCAAGTCACCATGATTACCAGCTGTTAATGACTAAAGCACGCCGAAAATGACTTGGAATTGGCCAAAATGTCCCGGCACGAGGCAAAAATGGGCCAGAAAGTCAAAGATGAGACTCAGAAAGAGCAGAGTAGACTCGGCTAATATCGAGGTTATGCCAAACAGTGCGTCTTAAGCAGTAAATGCTGGCAAAAAGAGAAGTTCCAATCACATTAAAGGAACCTGGAGACGCCTAACAGCTAGAACTGCTAGACCTCACCAGCTTTGGGGACTAATGTCGGGGGAGTAACCCCAGTAGGGTCATAGAGGGTAAAACATTGCCCAGCTTGGCTTGCGCCGAGTAAAGAAAGAACCAGGCCGGGTAAGTATGGCCACGTAGGATAGTCATGTGCGGCTGAAATAGAAACTATATCGGCCCATATAAGACAAATGTGTTAATCTTGTAGGAACCCACGAGCCGAGTCTCCCGAGGAAGGGCCGATTCAGATAGGATGTGTGGGACCTTTCCGAGTGAGGTGTAGGAGGGACCGTAGTAAAGCACGATCAAAAGAGAAGGGAGACGTCGGGTGACACGAAAGGAGCCCGATGACGCCTAAAGCAAGGGATGACGTACAAAGTTACTGCATGACGCCAAAAGATCTAGAGGCGACGTACGTGAAGACTGTTAGCTTTCTAACTTTCTGGACTTGGCCACTGGGCTTAGTACAAGCCCATGACCCGACCCGTATAGTAAAGACCAAGATCCAAACAGTAACCCTGGAATCCAAAGGGGTGTAACCTAGCTAGCCATCGCCTATATAAGGAGGGGGTAGCTAGGGTTTGAGGAGGTTGGACCTGCTATGGAATGAGTGCGCTGAACCCGAGTTCATACAGCTCTAGGAGCACCTGTAAACCTCAAGTATCAATAAAATTCCTAAGTGTGGAAGGTTCATCTTGTTCTTCGTGCGCGGCTAGACCATGCACTCCCTCCCCGGTGACCACAAGCATCCATTTGTCCCCCAACTTAAGCCTACCCATGGCATCTGCCGTGACACCACAACGACAAACATAATACATAGACCGTAATCCAACTTCATCTATGACTAGTAATCCACCTTTAGGTTATCATCCGAACCCCTTCCAGTATTAAGATGTAAGCAACAGATAATTGCATTAAGCAATGTGTGTAAAGTAAACAATATAATTATTCCATGAACAAAAGATTGTTTTTTCTCCCTAGTAGCAACAACACATCTACAACCTTAGAGATTTCTGTCACTTCCCCAGATTACTAGAGGCATGAACCTACTATCGAGCATAAATACTCCCTCTTGGAGTTGCAAGCATCTACTTGGACAAGATAGCTACTAACAACGGAGAGCATGCAAGATCACAAATAACACAGACATGATAGAATCAATAATCAATCTGACATAGTATCTCAATATCCATCGGATCCCCGCAAACACAACATGTAAGATTACAAATAAATGATATTGATCATGAATGGAGCTCACAAGATCTAAACATGATATCACAAAGGAGGAGAAACAACCATCTAGCTACTGTATGGACCCATAGTCCAAGGGTGAACTACTCACGCATCACTCCGGAGGCTGGCATGGTGATGAAGAAGGCCTCCGGGATGATCTCTCCCCACCGGCAGGGTGCCGAGAAGAGCTTAAGATCCCCCTGATCTAGGGATGGAGATGGCGGCAGCTATGGACTATTTCGTGGAGATTTGATTGGGTGCTTAGGCTTTCTGCATCGGGTGTTTTTATAGGCGAAAGGGCAAGGTCGATGGGCGCCCGAGGGGCCCACACCTGGTGGAGGCGCCCCCCCAGGTCACGCTGCCCTAGGGTGTGGCCACCTCGTGGCCCCCCTTCGGGTGCCCTTTTGACTTCGTCTGCGCTCCGGTAAAATATTGACTTTGGCTTTTGTCCCGTCCAATTCTGAGAATATTTCCTTACTAGCTTTTCTGAAACCAAAAATAGCAGAAAACAGGCAAATGCCACTACGTCATCTTGTTAATACGTTAGTTCCGGAAAACGTATAAAAATACCTCAAAGTGTAGACAAAACATAACAAAGTTGATACTAAACAAGCATGGAGCATCAAAAATTATAGATACGTTTACGACGTATCACCGGGAAGAGCTTTAGGTCCCCCCCGGTCTAGGGACGATGGTGGAAGCGGCTACGGAGTGTTTCATGGAATTTTGATCGGTGTCTAGGGTTTATGCATCAGGGTGCTTTTATTGGCGAAGGGGAAAGGTCGGTTGAGGGCCAGGGGGCCCACACCCTTCCCTAGCGTGGCCTAGGGTGGACCCGCGCTAGGGGTGTGGCCACCCTATGGCGCTTCTACGTATCTCTTGTGGAATCTGTCTTCGCTTCGGTAAAATATTGACTTCGGCTTTTGTTTCGTCCAATTCTGAGAATATTTCCTTACTAGCTTTTCTTAAACCAAAAGCAGCAGAAAAAAGGCAACTGACACTATGGCATCTTGTTAATAAGTTAGTTCCAGAAAATGTATAAAAATACCTCAAAGTGTAGACAAAACATAAAGCAATTGGTATAAAACAAGCATGGAGCATCAAAAATTATAGATATGTTTACG
Source organism: Avena sativa (assembly GCA_916181665.1). NCBI lineage: Eukaryota > Viridiplantae > Streptophyta > Magnoliopsida > Poales > Poaceae > Avena > Avena sativa. Next base: position 207,351,991 of record OV702296.1, read on the forward strand.
ACGTATCAAGCATCCCCAAGCTTAACTCCTACTCGTCCTCGAGTACGTAAGTGATAAAAGGAATAACTTTTGAGGTGACATGCACCATCACAATCTTGATCAAGGTATTTGTAAAGCATTGATAGCTAGGATAAAAGTACTCTAATCATGAGCATGAAAGATATATTTCTAACAATAAGACATAGCAACTATGTTGTAACATTAAAAGTAACACAAACAAAAGATCATGAATAACAATGCATTGAAGATATTTGTTTGTTTCACATATAGAAAACATAGCAAGAGTGGTATTCAACTTGTCCTTCATGGTATAGCAAAATAGAAATGCATAGGAAACCTTCAAAGTTCATAAGGGTGACTAGATACAAATAATTTAAGAACAAGCAATCTCAAAGTTATGAGTCAATCAACAAGTTTGGGACAATGCACATTAAACTAAGAATGGCAACTATGCTCTCCTAGTCGATGCATAAAGATAGAAGATAGAGAATCAACATAAAAGTAAAATAGAAAGGCCCTTCACAGAGGGAAGTAGGGATTTCAAGTTTCATAAAGAGCTTCCAAAAATTATGGTACTTATTAGCTTTCATCTATCAGTGCCCCTATCATAAGCATCCTGAAGTGGTTAAGGTTAAAGTGAAACAAACATGAATATATGCTTGACAAATCATAAGTTGGCAATCTCATGTCCCTTGAGTACGAGGGTCGTTCCTCATGCTACACAACTTTAATCACAAGCAAGTTCTTGTCATTGTAAGTATATGTGTATCATAGAGAACCGCCAACGGGGTACCCCTTGCCCCATGACACAGGAGCTATCCCATATCAAAATGACAAGGCAACAAACAATGAGCATCTCAGCGATCTTCTTATTTACCATGAGTATGGTGCTTTTTCCTTATTCTTTTTTTTCTCTTATCTTTTTTCTATATTTTTTTCTAAAGATGCTTCATAGATTGCTCACTATGGTTATGCTGCAGGTTTCCACCATGATTAGGCATGGCTTAGGCTAGCCGCCCAGGCGTTTCTCTAACACATATATAATACTCCATGGACTTACAAGCTCCGCTTTTATTTCACACCGCCGACATCCATAAACAAAAGATCATGATATCAACTGGATAATATTTATAGGTGTCGAAAGCGTTCCCCATGACAACATGGTTCTGCTAATTCCAAACTTATAATTGCAAGCATATAAACAACATAGATAACACAATGGTTCAAGTTTATTAGGTGCAAAAAAGTAAAGTGTGCCATCAAGTTTGTGAGAGCTTTAATCACTAATTTTCACATAACAATAGTATAATCTGGAAGATAAATAATCACATGAATATACTTGGAATGGTGTAACACACTGTGCATAGGAGTTTGTAGGGGACTCTTTGGAATAACTTGGTTACTTGGGAGTTGGATGCACGAGTAGAGATCATACTCAGTACAAGTGGAGGCTAGCAAAAGACTTGGAGCGACCAACTAAGAGAGCAATAATGGCCATAATCATGCAAAGCGACAAAACATTATTAATTAAAGCATAATGAGATATCACAAGTCAAAAACTAAATGATCATAGAGACTAAGGTGACTGTTTCATAGTCTTAACATGGTGTAAGAATGTGCCAAGTCAATCCAAATAAAGTATCAAAAGTGAATATCACAATATTATGCTTTTGTATGCTAAAACAACGCATGATTCTTTCAAGGCACATTAAGCAATCTCAATTGTTTGAGACAAGTCATGCCACAACAATAATGACTGAGCATATAGTCAAAGCAATATCTACCATGACATGATAAAGTCTAAGCCATAGTCAAAACAATCTTCTTTTTGTACCAACTTAAGCATGGAACTTCCTACTCTCTTCCAACACCAATCGACTTATTTGAAACAACTCACAAAGATAATAACCAATAAAGATCAGTGATATTGTCTCACAAATAAATAACTAAAAAGTTCTAAGCAAAAAGCACAAGCACAGAGTTAGCAAAAGAGAAAACTCATAAAACAATAAGAGTGAAAACTAGAGTGTTCTAGACAATGAAGAACTAGGTATGAATTATCCAAAATAGGAGTGTTGGGGTCCGACCAACTTATTGCAGAAAACGAAGCAAAAGAAAACTAAAAACAAATATTGCATGAAGCAATACAAATGAAGTGTCTTGAAAGAAAACCTGAGATTTTTGTTGATGAAAAAGGGGATGCCTTGGGCATCCCCAAGCTTTGATGCTTGTACCTCTTGAATATTTCTTGGGGTGACACGGGTGGCATCCCCAAGCTTGATATTTTGTCCATTCTCCATCTCATCACATCATTCTTCCCCTACACTTGAAAATTTCCTTCATACAAAACATCACACAATCTTCATTAGCAACATTAGCGTATTCAAGATAATAAGTCTTTGGGTTTAGTTTCAACTCAAGTAAAACTTCCATTAAAACACAAGATACTGTAGCAACTCCTTTTAAAATCTCAAGTGGTCAAAGAGAACTCAAAAAAACCGATAAGAGGCAAATGCAAATAATGGCAGAAATCTATCAAAATAGACCAGCAGGTAAAGACCGATTTTTTCAAAAATATTCCGTTGCTCAAATCGAAAAGTGCAAAACCAACGAAAGTTAGATAAAAACCTGGGGCATAAGAACAAAAAATTATATATCAATCCGACATACTGGGATTGTTTCATGATTTTTACACTGAAGCATAGAAATCTGTTTCGGGACAGCAACTTCCCGAAATCTTACTTTTCTCTCATTAGAGGTTATTCTTGGCACAAAAACGACAAAAAAAGGATAAGGAGAGGTTATTACAGAGGCAATAACTTACAATACTCAACAAAGGAAGAACTTACTGAAAATAAAATTGGATTATCTCCCAAGAGTGATTTTCTTTAACGCCTTTCAGCTAGGCATAAAAAGCAAGAATCAAGTATTTTCGAATGAAGAAGCATTAACATCAAAAAAAATTAATAGGAGAGTTAAAAGATGGTTTCTATATTTTTATAGGGAAGTGTTCTATACCTTTCTTGAGTCGGAATTGATACTTAATGGTGCCTTCTTTCATATCAATGATGACACCTAAAGTTCTAAGAAAAGGTCTTCCCAAAATAATAGGACAAGAAGCATTGCATTCAACATACAAAACATAGAAATCAACGAGGACAAAGGTATTGTTAACCATATTAAGAACATCATTAGTTCTCCCCATAATTTTCTTTTTAGCATTATCATCAAGATGGACATCCAAATAACAATCTTCAAGTGGTGGCAAATCAAGCATTTCATAAATTTTTCTAGGCATAATAGAGACACTAGCGCCAAGATAACATGAAGCTTTGAGATCAAAATCATTCACTTTCATATTAATGATGGGTTCCCAACCATCTTCTAATTTCCTAGGAATATAAGCTTCATGTTTCATTTTTTCTTCGTTAATTTTCATGAAATAATTTGTAATGTGTTTTGTAAAATCCATATTCATAGCACTAGCATTAGGACTTCTAGGAAGCTTTTGTAAGAACATTATCACTTCAAAAATATTGCAACCATCAATATCAAAATCAAAATTAGCATCCAAGGTAGTAGAATTATTGTTTCCCATGTTTCGAAAAATTTCAGCATTTTTATTGGAAAAGGGAATGGGAACTTTAGGTGGTTTGCTAGCATCAACATTGCTTGGGTGGTAATAGTATAAATTTTAGTCACACCACTATTTCTAGCAATTTCATCTTCTCTCTCCCACCTAGCATGCAATTCAGCTAACATTCTAACATTTTCATCAATTCTAACATGTATGGCATTAGTAGCAGCAAAGGAATTTTCCATAGTTTCTGGCTTAGCAGCCATTTTATTAATCATAGAGGATTATGCTTCAGACAAAGATGAATTTTTTTTCAGCATTCGAAAGCTTTTTCTCAACAGTTTTATTGAAGACAGTTTGTTTACTAATAAAATCCTTAAGCATGACTTCAAGTTTAGAGGGTGCACTTCTATTGTTGTTGTAGGAATTTCCATAAGAATTACCATTATTTGGAGGATATGGCCTATAATTACTATTACCATAAGCATTGTTGCCAAAATTATTACTTCTAATAAAGTTCACATCAACTTGCTCTTGAGCAACCAAAGAGGCTAAAGGAACATTATTTGGATTAATATGAGCTTTTCCATTAACAACAATAGACATAATAAAATCAATTTTATCACTCAAGGAGGAGGTTTCTTCAATAGAATTTACCTTCTTACCTTGTGGAGCTCTCTCAGTGTGCCATTCAGAATAATTAACCATCATATTACCAAGGAGGTTTGTTGCAGCACCCAAAGTAATGGTCATAAAGGTTCCTCCATGTAACATCCCAAATTTCATCAAATTCAAAACCATGTTCTTGCATTCCTATCATCATGGCATGTCTACTTTGGATAAAAAATTTCAAAGAATAAACCCTAAATAAAACCATATTTGAACTCCTTTTATATTATATGTATGGGGCATGGTTTTATTTTTATTTTCACGACCCAAAATGTTTTTGGAGTGATTAGAAGTGTTTGACACACTTTTGGACACAAGGATCATAGCTCAAAAGTTTGGTGAAAGTTTGAATTCATTTGGATTTGAAATGGCCATTCAAATATAATTTAAAAAATTCAAAACAGAAAAGAAAAGAGAAGGGAGAAAAAAATCTGAAGCCAGCAACCCTTTTGGCCCATCTTCCCATGGCAACCCACTAAGCCCACCCGGGGACACCCCTCTCCCCTCTGATTCTCACTCACTCGCGCACACCCCCCCTCACTGACCAGTGGCCCCGCTGCCACGTCAACCTCGTCGTTGCAGACACCACACGAGACCAGCTCGCCGTGGCTTTTTTCTCCCCATTCACTGTCGATGAATTCGCGAGTAAATCCCATTGATTCACTGAGTAATTACCTCCCTGGATCCGGCTACTTAATCCCCTTCCTGCATCATTTACCCCAACACTGCAAGCACAAAGCGCCGCCAGGCTAGTAGAATTTCTGCTCGCACCGCCGTAGTGTCGTAGAACTCCAGTGAACTATTCTGGTAAGCACAGTGTGCCCCTCTGCCTCTCGCTCACGCGAACGTGTTCCCCTTAACCTTGTGCATCTTCTAATGCCTTTTGTCACATCCTAAGATTTTCCAAATATTGTAATGTGAAAATTAATTGAATAAAATAAAACTTTGTTGATTTTCAGGGCCAGAAGAAACTTTTTGAATCCAATTGGAAACCTTCAAACCGTCAAATAAATCCTAAAGGGATTTAAAAAGATAAACATTTAATTAAGGAAAATAAAATATTTTGGAATTACTATTTTGGATCTTTTAAATAAAAGGATTTTGGTTTTCAATGAAATAGAAGTTTTACAAATAAGGATTATTTGATAAGCCAAATTAAACCTTGGCCAGGTTTATGAAATAAAACATTTTGTTTTGATAAAAATAGTAAAGGTTTATTTAAAATAAATTAATAAGGATTTAATATCCAAGTTTTATTAATAAAGGTTTTACTATTTCCAAAACATCAAAACTTATTTATCTATTTAAAATAAGTTTTCCAAGTATTTTATATTCCCAAATAAAACCTACTGATTTGGTTTTTAAAATAATTAGATTTCAAAAAGGAGTATTTAAAGAAAACAAAATCTATTTGATTTATTAAACAAGGTCTATTTATTTAATTAATAATGGACCCTAAAATAAAATTATTATTTTGATCTTTGGATTTTGGTTTATGTTACTGGACAGAACCAAATCTAAAGTTACAAAGTGTGGTGAAAGTTTGAATGGATTTGGTTGTTGTTTGTTTGTTTGAATTTCAAAACAGAAATTAGATTTAGAAAAAGAAAAGGTTACAGAATAGAAAAAAATGGGATTTGGTCGACCCAACCCAGCAGCCCAACTAGGCCCAGCAAACAGCCCAGTTCCCCTCTCCCGCGGCGAAACGTTTTTCACTCAGAACCACACCCGCTGAGCCAATGACTGGTGGCCCCAAACCCCTCTCTCTCCCTCACTGCCAGATAGACCCCACAGCCACGTGGTCATCTTCTTCGCCGCGACCTCCTCCCCCCAAATAACCGCGCGCTTAATTCTTCTTAACCACGCGTTGAATCAGCCCCATGACCGTGCGCATTTAAGCGTCCCTCTCCCCTCTCTGATCTCCCTCACACGCCAGACCTCCCCTGCCCCCAGGCTGCCACGAATTGAGCTGGTACTCCCTCTGTTCCGACGACGCTCCGGTGCAAATTCCAGCGACTCAGCGCCGCCCCTTGTCTCATTGACCACGCACCCATACTCCCCACCTCCTGGCGCATCTGTTCGTGCCTCTCATTCAACTGCGGGCGCCCCAGAGCGTCACCTTCGACAATCTCTGACCTCGTCGTCGCGTCTGCCTCTCTACAGCGAAGTCCCCTGGTAAGCACAGACCGCCCCGCGCTTTCTCGTTTACGCTCCCACATTCGCCTCACTCTCCTGCACCTAACTACGCCCTCTGTTTGCCTCCGCATGATCTACAGCGTCGCCTCCAACCACGAACAGGACCGCCCGACGCCGTTCTCCACTCCGGCGAGCAATTGCTGCAGTCCTCGAGCGCCCCTTGACCCAAGAAGACCACGTTGAGCTTCCCCAGCCTTCTGCGATCTCGGTGAGCACCTTCCCATCCTCCCTCGCTTCCTGTAACCGCCGTAGCGCCACCGCCTGGCCGTGCGCCGCCGCTAGCCACCGTCGGCGCTGCTCGCGTTTGGTCAAGCAAACCAGCGCCGTAGGATCGTGATCTGAAGCACACGATAGATCCACTTAACAGCGAATGGGTACGCAGCCAGTGCCGTGCGATGCACTTGATCTAACGGCCTACAGCACGCGATCCACCCGAACCGGTACCAGCCAGTGACGTTGCGACGCGTGGCCAGTTCTTATTTAAAACAGAAGTTTGAATCTGATTAGAATGTGATTTTGAAACCCTTGTAACTTTTGATCCACACGTCAAAAAATTACAAATTTTATATCGTTGGAATCAGTGGAACAAACCCTAGCCAGCCATGCATTTTGTTTAGTAAATAGTATCTGTTAGATTGTTTGTTTTTGTAGAAACATTTGTATGCTTGTTTAGATTAGAAAAATGATTCAAAAATGTTTTTGAGGTTAAAACCTTGGCAAATTAGTTTGTGGTGAACTTACTGACCCTAGGAACCAACCCATGGTTTTGAAAATGAATTTGGTGAAGTTTAGGATGGATTAATTGGTTTAGCCCATTTCTAGCCATTTAAAAATAATGGTTTTGTTATGAAAATGACTTTGGAGTAAAAACTTTGGGAAAATGTTTGGAAACAAACCTACTGACCCTAAAACACCAAGTATTGAGAATTAGCAACTCATTTGGTGAAAGACTCAAAAGTTTTGCTTTGATAAAAATATTTTCACCACATAAAATAATGAATGGACATAAAAATGGTTTATGGACAAAACCCTTTTGCAAATGACCTTGCCACTTTGGAAAAATGACCACCTTGAACCTTACAAAGTTTAGAAGCCTAGTGGAGACCATCCTTGCAAATAAAACTATCTTTCGCATGCTTGCATGCATAACTTAGATGCCATTGTTTTATGTGTGTGAAATTGTTTGATTGATTATTGGTTTGGAATGCTAGTTGATATTGTGTTTGCTTGATTGATTGTAGTGAAGTTAGAAAAGTGTGAGACTAGCAAGATCAAGGAGTGAACCAACATTCCCTACCAAAAGAAAGGGAAGTTACACTATCATCTAAAAGTCCTACTATTTTCATTACACTTAGTGGATTTTGAAAACATGCATGAAAAGAATTTCTATGCTTATGCTATGCTAAATCCTAATAGGATACCCTATACATTCCTTAGTGAAAACAATGCAGTTGTTACATGCTTAGCCATGCTTTTTTTTGAAAAGAGATACATGTTGAGATTTTATGAAATTGAGAAAAGGACTTGTGAGTTTTACATAATAAAACAAGGACTCAATGAACCACCTGGGTGGCCAAGGATACTTTGAGTTTTGGAGAAGGTGGCAACAAAAGGAACCATGTCTATGGCAATCTCTTTGTGTTGTGCTCCAAAAGAAACCACCCAGGAAACTTAGAGATTGAACATGTTTCTCCAATTGTGGCTTTCGTGTGCAACCACATGCTATTTATGGCTCTGGCTTAGTCAACTACATTGGGAAGACCCATGCATTGTCTTCAGTTTACTGGACATGGGGACCTGGAATCCTACATGGGTGCTGAAGACAAGCTAGCAATGGTGTATGGGAGGACCCTCTGGAAAGACTTCGTCACATTCTCAATCTGCCAGTACTCCATCTTGGTGAGCACTAATCCAGTGGCCACTGGTGGCAACAAGATGGGACTGTGACATGTGGGTAAAGTGTGCAACTTCTGCAGAAGATAATAAAATCTAAGTACTTAGCCGTGTCCCCGGTTATGGACAATACCGAGCAACTAAAGTTTGAAGCTATGGGAAATCTCGACATTCTAATTTCTAAAAGAAAACTTTTAAGACTTGATGCACTTGGGGGTACCAAGGAGCTCAAGAGATTTTGATAAAACTTGATGCACTTGGGGGTACCAAGGAACTCAAGAGATTTTGATAAAACTTGATGCACTTGGGGGTACCAAGGAGCTCAAGATATTTTGATAAAACTTGATGCACTTGGGGTTACCAAGGAGCTCAAGGGATTTTTGACAAGGACTTGAACACTTGGAAATTTTACCAAGGAGTTCAAGGGATTTTGAAAAGGAGTTTTTGACAAGGACCAAAACCATTTTGGAAAGATAGGATAAATTTTGCTTCTGCAAATGAGCCTCAAACCCTACTTAGCCAAAATGCATGTAATGATAGGATCCACTCACATTCTTCATAGTAGTGAAACTTGCCAATACAATTCAAATGTATTGACCCTTGTGGCTATAACTTGTAATGTTGTAGGTTTGATTGTTTTAGAGAAGATTGATTGATTGATTAGGATTACAAAGTCTACAACCAACATGTCTGCTTGTGGCACTTTGAAGATGAAGGACCCCATGCTTATAGTTATTCCGCTGCAATGTAATGTAATAGCCAAAAGAGCTATGTAAAGATGTAATAAAAATTATGTTATTCCTGGTTATAAAGTTATATTATGACCTTTGTTTCTTGATATTACATCTAAACTGTGGATGCTAGCTATTGATCCAGGGACTAGCATTGTAAACACAGGGGACACCACCTTATGTTAATAAAGGTTGGGACACTCCCTCTACACCTTTGGCTTGTCCAATCATGCCCCAGGTCATTGTCCCCGTCGACGTCTGCAACCAACCGAGGCACAGTTCAACTCCGACGAGCAATCTCGGTAAAATTCGTGCTCCCCTTGTCCTCTGCTTCACACGAATGAGTTTGCCGTGTCCTTGCGCGCCTTATAATGCCAGCCATTTGCCTTATTGCACCCTAGGTCGTCATCTTCGTCTCCGTCCGTGAGCACCCGACGCCAGTACGAAATTCGACGAGGATTTGCTGCTGTGTCTATGCGCCCCCGTCCAAGCCATGTCCACGTTTAGCTTCCCCGCATACTCGCGACCTCGGTAAGTGCCAGCACACAACCCTACCCCTCTGACCTCGCCAGCGTGTGTCACATCCCAAAATTCTCCAAATTTTGAAATGTGAAAAATAAATAATCAAAAGAAACAATTGTTGAAATATAGGGTGAAAAGAAACTTTTTGCTTCTAAATGGAAACATCAATACCCCTCTTGAACAAAATTTGAATAAGAAAACATCAAAAAAATATCCAAAGATAAAATGCATTCATGCATGGAAAGAATCTTTAAATTTGAACACTTGGTAAAAGTTAAACTAAAACCCTAATGGAATAAAGCATTTCCAAGATCTCTCTAAGACCATGGATTTTATCCATATAAAAATTTAGCAACAAACATTTACAAATGATAAAAAATGATAAACAAAAATATTATAAAAAAATAGAAATTGGTTTCACTCAATTTGAAGCCAGGGATAAAAACTTATGAGTTTAATAAGATATAAGGGAATAATTTTCCAAAGAAAAATAAAGCTCCTAGCTAAAATCAATACCAAATTGTGAGCAAAGTAATTCTAAAAGGATTTGAAAAGATAAATAAATATTAAATAAAATTCTACAAGTGGAATCTCAAATTTTGGAACTATAAATAAAAAGATATGGATCTTATAAGACAAAAATAAATAAATAAGAAATATTGAAAAGTCAAATTAAATCTTGGACAAATCCATAAGCAAATGAAATAAAGATAATCCAAATAAAAATAAAGGAATAAAGATTATTCAAATAAAATTATATGGGATTTTAACTATATTCAAATTTTATTCGAATGAAGACAAAATTCCTAATATAAATGATTAAGTAAATCATGAGAAAAATAATTGAAATTGCCAAAGTGGATTTAAATTTATCTAATTAACTTAAAAATAATAAAAGAATTATTTGAATAAAATAATATGGCTTTGAACCATATTCAATTTTATTTAAATAAAGACAAAAAGCCACACTTAAATAAATGATTAAACCATAAGAAAATATTTGAATATTTCCAAAGTGGGCCAACTAATCAACTCCTAAATGATTTAAAACTTACTAAAAGGTTTGGTCAAAATTTGAATTCAAACTTAAACTTAAACCAAAAGGTTTGAATTGAAAACAGAAAATAGAAATGGAAAAAAAGAAAAATAAATCAAAAGAAAAAATATAAACAGAACCAACCCAACTAACCTACCCACTCCAGCAGGCCCAGCAAGCCCAACTCGCAGCCCACCCGGGAAACACACCCTCTCTCCCTAGATCTTTTCTCACTCGCGCACGAACCCGTACCCCAACTGAAGAAGCGACCCCACCACCGCCACCTCATCATCGTCTCCACCCCGCTGACCACGCCCCATTCCCGTCGTTGTTTCTGCCATTGATTTCACGGCTTCAATTCGTATTAACGCTGTAGTTAATCATCCCTATGACCTTGCCCTATTAACCGCCTCCCTCTTCCCCCTCTTTCCCCTCAGTCGACGCATCCCAAGAGCCCCTAGGCTGCCCAAATTTCTCGCCCGAACCTCACTGTCTCCGACAAGCTCCGGTAGGAATTACGGCGAGCTCGGCCCTCCCCTTACGCTCTAGTGCACGTGAGCTCACACCCCATCATCGTGCGTACCTTCCAACACCATCATCTTACTCGCGCATGCCCCAAAACATCGGCAACAACGATGCCTACTCGCCATCATCCTCTGCCTCAACTCCGGCGACATATCCCGGTAATCCCTGACCGCGCCTCTCCCTCATTGGCACTCTTGCACTATCCTCTTCCTTGTGCATCTAACACCGCCCTTATTTTTACTTGGCGTGCCTCGTAGCCTCGCCCCCGATGACAGAGCGTGCCCAACGGTAGCAGGAACTCCGTCGAGCAATCCCCATCGAACTCGTGCGCCCCTTCGTCGATGACGACCACCTTGAGCTTCCTCACGCTTCGGCGAACCCGGTGAGCCCCTTTCCTCTCATCCTTGCTTCCTGTTTTCGTCGGAACGCTGCTGACAGAGCGCCGCCGCCGCGCGTCCATCGCCAGCGCCGCCAGTTAGTGGTCATTGCGCTGTGAGCCGTTGGATGCAGATCCTGTGGTTCTATTAGATCACTTAGGAAACCCGTTTTTGTTTGATCTGAGCCGCTCAGATCAACTTAAATCCTATGGACTGTATTGCTTGATCCAAAAGAAACGGTATGGACCAATAGAATCATTCCACGTGGCATGTTCTCTCTGTTTAAAATTGCAGAAATGAATTTGAATGATTAAACTTGCAAAAATCATAACTTTTGTTCTATTTGGCGAAAAATTACAAACCTTATATCAATGGATTCAAAAAAAATGAAAATTAGGTGTTTTGCAGAAACATTTGTAAGGCTATTTTGGTTATAAAAATTATTCTAAAAATGATTTTTTGAGTAAAATATTTTGCAAATTGTTTGTTTTGAACTCTTTGACCTTAAACACAAACTTTTGGATTTAAAAATATATTTTGATAACACTAGGAAATATTCCTTTGAATAAAAGCATTTCTAGCAAAACAAAAAATGATTTAAGAGGGCCATTTTCACTAACTTGTTTTTAAATGGTTTTGCCACTTTTATAAATGACTAGTAGGTGTTTTGAAATGTTTAGAAACTTTTTAGAAACCACTTTTCCAACAAAACAACCTTTTGCATGCTTGCATGCATTGCTTTGTTTTCATTATTTTATGTGGTGAATTGGTTGAATGCTAGTTTGAAAGTATGCTTGCTTGATTGAATTGTAGTGAACTTTGAAGAGTGTGACAATTGCAAGGTCAAGGAGTGTACCTAGTTTCTCTACCAAAAAGGCAAGTGATACTTTGTTCATCAAAATTCCTATCTTTTCAATAATGCATTAGTGATATTTTGTAGTATGCATGATAGGACTATTTTACATATATTGCTATGCTATAGTAGATCCTATAGAATATATCTTGGTAGGATTCTTCCTTAGTCAAGATACAAGTTTTGTTAGTATGCTTAGCCTAGCTAAAATATTTCAAGGGTGGAATATTCATGCTATGATATTATGCAAAGACAATGACTATATTTGGATTAATAAAACAACTAAGTGAATGAAACACCTGGGTGGAATGGTAATTGCTTGGATGGTGTCGTGGGAATGGTCACGGCAGATGCTGCAATCGGCAGCGAGTAGTAGAACAAGGGGCAAGGGCGGCCAGCCATCTGCGGTGCGAGATGAGGGCGGAGACTGAGGGTTTTACCCAGGTTCGGCCCCCCGGAGGGTAAAGACCTACTCCTGCTAGATTGTATTATGGAGGTGGTACAATGGGCGAGCTTGGCGTCTTGGCGGCGAGTCGCTTGGGGGTATGATGGAACGTATCTCTACTCGCCCTCCAGGGAGGTTTATATAGGCTCACCTCCCCTAGGGTTTACATATCTCAACCGATTCAGGTAAAGCTTCGGTACTCGTTTAACCTAATCCGACTGGGCCTATCTACTCGCCTGGGCCTTCAGCTTCCAGTTGCTTGGTTCCTCGCTGGGCTTCAATCCAATCGCCGTCTTGCAGGCCCACTCGCCAATTCTTGGGCCAGTCGGAAACGGCCTGCTGGGTATACCCCGGTAGGCACATCCCCATCAGTAGTCCCCGAGGCCGGCGTCAATTAGGCGTAGGTGGCTGCTGGCAGTCGGAGCATACGGCTACTGAATAGACATCCAGTCGAATCGGCAGCGGGCTCCTGTATAAAGAAAAAACTAGTCATACTGCTCGCGGCTTTGGCGAGTCGAGTCGGCGAAACACTGTCATAGTGGTTGGGTCGGCGAGCCGAGTGGCTGAAGTTGGACCGTTAAACATGGTCAAACTAGCCGTTGGAGTAATCCAACGGTAACTTTTGGCGTAATCATCGCGCGGTAACGGTTCCCTGATTTGATGGGTAACAACCGCTATACAAGAGGAATGGCAGGCGATCAGAAATCCACCTTCTCACCATTTTCTCCGACTGCGCACACCTTTCACCTCCCTCCGAATCGCGATCCAGCCGACCTGAAATCCCCCGACCCCCAGCAAATCTCTCCGCCATGGCCCTCTCCACCGAGCCGTGGGGTAGATCTAAGTGCACGAGGGCACAGCTGGCTTCCTTCGAAGAGGCCGGGATCTTGCGAGCCGGCTGCTGGCGCATTCCCGCAACCGGAGAGACGACCCCGAATCCGCGAGAGAGGGAGTTCATCTGCTTCACCAGCCATCTCGAACGGGGGCTAGGGTTCCCCACGTCCCTGTTCTTCCGGCGATTCTGCGCCTACTACGGGATCCAGCCTTCGGATCTGGGTCCCCACAGCATCGAGCAGCTCGCCATCTTTGTGGCGTTCTGCGAATGCTACTTGGGCTGCCGGCCCTACTTCCCTCTATGGCAAGATCTGTTCCACGGACGGATCAGCCGCGAGGAAGCGGGCGGCCCAATGCTAGCCGCGGGCGGCCTAACCTTCCAACTCAAGTCGAAGGCTTCATTCTTCGACCTGATGCTGCCCGCTAAGGCAGCGAGCGACTGGAAGAAATCGTGGTTTTACGTAGCCGAGGCGACCCCGGAGGGCGAGACGGCGATCCCGCGGTACTCCGTCAATCGGTCCGAACCGCGCCGTCTCCAAGTCGGCAAGCTCCCCAACGACCAGCGGATGGTCGTCGACGAGATGCTCCAGACCATCCGCGGTCTGAAGAAGAAGGGCCTCCAGACGATGAACCTGTACAACTGCTGGCTCGGGTGGCGGCTCGTCCCGCTAGCTCGGCGCGAGCACTACATGTACCAGTACACGGGCCGGGAAGACTCGACGAAGGCCTGCCTCGACGAGTGGAAGCTGGAGGACTACATCCCAGCGCTGAAGAAAATTACCCAGGCGGTATACCTGGACGCACAGGCCGGGGTCGCCTCCTACACCGCAAAGCGTCCAGCCCCAACGGTAATCACTTCACTTTGCTCGCAGTCGCAGTTTATGCAGTCACGGTAATTCTAACTTCATCTCGTATTCATTGCAGCTATTCCAAGTGGTGGAAGGATGGCTCCCACCGTCGGACGACGAAAACTCGAGCTCGCCCGTCCAGGACGTGGGCAAGTCGCCTCCCGCCAAGGGCGATGCCGGGAGTGACGAAGGCGACAGCGACGACGAGTCCGAAGAGGAAGTCGCCCCACTGCTCCGCAAGACCCGTGGGCAGCGTCAACGTGAACTTGAGGCAAGTAAAAGCCTCGAGCGTCACGACGATGATGATGAGCTTCCAGAAACCACCTCGCGCCGCCAGGCGACTCCATCGAAAAAGAAGAAGAAGGAAAAGGAGGTGAAGGCCCCTTCGAGGAAGGCGAAGATGAAGCGGACAAGGCCGGCCTCGCCACCGCATTCGGCGAGCAGTTCTGACGCCCCCAGCCCGGCCAAGGATGAGACGACGGCCGCGCTGGACACGGCCACCATCGAGGTGCCCCTGGCAACGATGCCTCCGCCATTTGCCCCAGTCTCGGGGCTGGGGGATGCTCCTGCCATAGCGGCTTCTCCTTGTAGGGAAGCTCCTGTCGAAGAGGTTACAGAGGCTCCGGTTGCAGCCTCGACGATGAAGAAGCCGTCTGTGTCTTGGGCACGCGACGTCCTGGACATGGGGCTCAGCCGCCGACTGGGCCCTGAACTGGAGAAGCCAGCCAGCCTCCGTACGAGGCTGTGCTTCATTCCGGTCGCCAAGTGAGTACACTCGCCTTCCTTCGTCTTCCAAAATCGCTTGAATTATCTTGCTTATACGATTGATGTGCAGGACCGGAGTGAAGAGGATGGGTCACCCGACCGTGGCTAAGGTGCCACCCGTTGTCAACGAAGAGGATTCTTCCTGCAAGAGGAAGGCGGACAAAGTCACCGTCCGTGCGGATGGTGGCAAGAAGGCCAAGGGTGATACCGTCGTTACGATTTCTGACGACACGGCGGCCGCACCGGCTGGACCCGCAACAGAGGCGGCCGCGTCCATGAAGGAGGGCGCTCCCTTGCCTGGAATGGCCAAGCCGACCTCCTTTGGGGCAGGTGCCTCTATTGCCACCTTTCCGCGCTTCATAACCAAGGCGGCCGCGGCGAGTGGAACTTCACCCTCGAGCCACGCTCCTGGGGCCGCCGATGCTGAAGTCGACCAACGTCGTGGGCATACGCCGGCTCTCCTCGCGTCCTTGGACGCGATACAACTCCACGGCATGCTTGGCGCAGCTATCCTGGTACGTCCAGTCCCCGAGGATCAGGTCGGTGCTTTGCAGCGGCCTGATTCTTTTAATGTCTTATCTTTATTTTTCGCATCCGGTCCCCGAGTGCGCACGCGCTGAATTTCAGCGGGTGGGCACTTAGGAATTTCTTTGATTGCCAGTCCCCGAGTGCGCACTCGCTGAATTTCAGCGGGTGGACACTTAGGAATTTCTTTGATTGCCAGTCCCCGAGTGCGCACTCACTGAATTTCAGCGGGTGGGCACTTAGGAATTTCTTTGATTGCCAGTCCCCGAGTGCGCACTCGCTGAATTTCAGCGGGTGGGCACTTAAGAATTTTGCTTTGATTAACATTTTTGGTGATGTGCAGGGTCTGCAGCTTGAATCGGCTGACCGATTGGTGGCGAAGCAGCGCGCGGAGAAGGAACTGGCCATCGTCCAGGAGGCGAACAAAGGGCTTCAGGCTGTTGCCGCGAAGGCAGAGGAAGCTCACCAGGGGCTTGTCCCTGCTGGTGAATTGGCGGCGGCGCAATCGGCTTTGAGTTCGGCTGAACAGCGAATCGCCGACCTCGAGCGCAAGCTGCGGGAAGCGAAGGAAGAAGTGGGCTCGGCTGATGGGCAAGCCAAGGCCTCCATTGCAGCCGCCGAAGAGGATCGCAAAGTGTCGGATGCCCTTGTTGCAGGGCTTCAGGACGACCATACGTCGCTTCAATGCTTCATCACGAATCTTGCTCGCCTGTTGATTGGTAAGTGCGTCTGCCTCTTTCAGTAGTTGTGCTATTTGTGGTGTCCGTCGTATTCATTATTGTCTTCTACTCGCAGGCCGCATCATCGATAGCGCGGAAGAGGCGAGCTTGTTCGACACGCGGCAGTGTGTAAGCATGCTTGTCGACTCGGCAACGTTGTCGGCGACGTGCATCCGTGCCTATCTCCAAGAGATATCTCCCACGGAAGTGATTCCCAGCGACCTCATTGAGGTGTGGAGGTATTTGGAGAAGTCACCCGCGGTCGTTGAGTTCATGACGCGGTCGGCGTTTCGGCGCGAAGCGGCGATGGCACTTAGTCTTGGACTTGCCCACTTTCCCGAGGACTTCGACATTGACGATGTGACGAGTGGCTACCCATCGTCGACTGGAGCGGTAGAGCTTTCTGAGGTCCTCAAGTTGCAGGATCGCGCCGCCGTGTACTCGGAGCGTGTCTTGGCAATGGGCGACCTCCTTCCGTACCAGGGGACGGTCGTCGTGCCGAACGACCCCGAGCCGCCGCATCGTGATTTCAAGGTCGAGCAACCCTTCCGCGCGGCGATGGCGGGTGAACTGACGACGTATCCGTCGAACCCATACACGCCGTTCATCCGCAATCGCCGGGATGTTGGCGAGTCGTCGTCTAAGCCTGCAGAATAGGATAGTTTGCCTTGTGGCGTTAGTAGCAGGTCTGCCCTGCAGGCATATTTTGTAATATGAGACAATGCAACATGCTATCGAATGAGACATCGTGTCTATTTTGGTATTTGTCATGTGTTTGTGGTTGATGTTTGAACGAGTCCCCGAGCGCGTCCGCCCTTTTGTGGGGTTTACCTCGTATGTGATTTGTTTGTGGTTTTTGAATGTTTTATTATTGTGGTCGACTCGCCCGAACTCGAAGAGCCAGTCGCCAGGCGACTCCCTTGAGTGCTCTGTACTTCACCGTTTTCCCTTGCACGAACGAGGTCGGGTGGCCGAGTCCCCGAGCGTGGTACTTGGTTGTTCTAGGCGCGACTCGAGGGTGGGTGAGGACTTGGCGCGTTGGTTTGAGCGCATCACTCCTGCCTGGCCCGTGGGGTCAGTCGCACGGCGAGTCCTGGGCATGCTCTCATACTTGGCGTTTTCCCAAGCCGCTCGTGCTGAACTGGTCGTCAGTCCCCGAGCGTGGTACGTGGCCGTTCGAGTCGCTATGTCGAGGATGTGGAGGATCATGGTCGCTGTGAGAAGCGAAGGCAGTTGTCTTGGCTCATAGAGCCAGTCGGGCTAGGCGACTCCAATGGGGATCCGGGTAGGCGTTTTTCGTGGACGATGCAAAACCTGAGGTAACTCAGTGCTTTCGCATCGCACTACTTGGCCGTGTCGATCGCTCTACCAAAGGTTGACTTCTGCGGTTAGCTTGATGCTGTTGTTACGAGTGCGAGTGGCACAAGACACGGAGAGTAAACGCAATTTGCGGTAACCAATTCTTTTTATTTCATAGCGACTGGAGAGTACATATGTGGCGTTCTAGGAATAGAACTTTCGTAGGAGGTTTACATTCCATGGTCGCTTGACGTCGAGTTTGCCGTCCCCGCGGACGTCGGTGAGGTAGTAGGCGTCGTTGCCGAGTACACGGCCTATGGCGAATGGTCCCTCCCATGGAGGGGAAAGCTTATGCATGCCCTTCTTGTCCTGGATGAGGCGCAGCACCAGGTCGCCTTCTTGGAAGGTGCGAGTTTTCACCCGCCGGCTGTGATAGCGGCGGAGTCCTTGTTGGTAGATGGCGGTGCACGAACAGGCTAGGTCGCGTGCCTCGTCGAGTTGATCGACTCCATCCTGTCGTGCGAGTTCGTTCGCAGCCTCCGTGTAGTGGACGACCCTCGGCGAGTCGTGCTCAAGGTCGGTGGGCATGACTGCCTCGGCGCCGTACACCATGAAGAAGGGGGTGAATCCTGTCGACCTGTGGACCGAGGTGCGGATGCCCCAGATGACGGAGGGTAGCTCCTCGACCCAGCACCCGGCGGTGCGCTCGAGTGGTACTTGGAGTCGCGGCTTCAGGCCGTGGAGGATGCTCTGATTGGCTCGTTCGGCTTGTGCTTGGACTCCGGGTGGGCGACTGACGCCAGGTCTAGCCGGATATGGTGTTCCTCGCAGAACTCTGCCATGGCTCCTTTGGCGAAGTTAGTGCCGTTGTCCGTGATGATGCTGTTGGGGAACCCGTAGCGATATATGAGCTCGCGTAGGAATTTTGTGGCGGTCTTCCCGTCGCATTTCCGGACTGGCTTGGCCTCCACCCACTTTGTGAATTTGTCGACTGCGACCAGGAGGTGGGTGTAGCCGGAGGGAGCCTTCTTGAAGGGGCCCACCATGTCCATGCCCCAAACGGAGAATGGCCAGGTGATGGGGATTGTCTTCAGCGCTGAGCTCGGCACGTGCGTCTGATTAGCGTATTTTTGGCACCCGGCGCACCGCTAGACGATGTCGACGGTGTCGGCGTGTGCGGTGGGCCAGTAAAAGCCGTGCCGCATAGCCTTGGCGACCAGGGAGCGAGCACCGGCGTGGTGGCCGCAGTCGCCGGAGTGGATGTCGTGGAGGATCGTGTGTCCTTCGGCGGGTTGGACGCAGCGTTGGAACACGCTGGTGACACTGCGCTTGTGGAGCTCGCCGTTGATGATGGCGTAGGACTTGCATCGACGGGCGATCATCCGAGCTTCCGTCTCGTCTGCCGGTAGGGTGCCGGTTTCCAGGTAGGCGATGTAGGGCTTGGTCCAGTCGTCTGGCTCGTTGACGAGTGCGACCAGGGCTGCCTCTGGTTGGAGCGGGACTCCGATGTCGATCTCCCTTGGGGGAGAGACTGATGGCTTGGTGATCGTGTCGAGGAAGACGCCGGCGGGTGGTGCGAGTCGAGCCGACCCGATGCGAGAGAGGGCGTCGGCCTCCTCGTTCTTCCGCCTGTCGATCCACTCGACGGAGTAGCCTGTGAAGTGTCCGCCCAAATTGTCCACTGCTTGGCGGTACGCCGCCATGGTGGGGGAGACAGCGTCGCAGGTGCCAGCGACTTGCCCTGCGACGAGGTCGGAGTCGCCGTAGCAGCGTAAGCAATTGACATTCATCTCCTTGTCCGCTCGCATGCCGTGGAGTAAGGCCTCGTACTCGGCCATGTTGTTGGTGCAGGGTGTGAAGTCGAGTCAGAGGATGTAGCGGAGCTTGTCGCCCTTTGGTGAAGTTAGCACGAACCCTGCGCCTGCACCGTCCGTGTTCTTGGAGCCGTCGAAGTGCAGGCTCCAGTAATGAAGGTATGGCAGTTTCTCTGGCTGCTGGGCTTCTTCCCAGTCGGCGATGAAGTCCGCTAGGGCCTGCGACTTGATCGCTTTTCGTGGCTCGTATTTGATGTTGTGGACGCCGATCTCGACGGCCCACTTGGCGACTCGCCCGGTCGCCTCGTGGTTGCGGATGATGTCTTGCAGTGGTGCTGAGGACACGACCGTGATTGGGTGTTCCTGGAAGTAGTGCGGCAGGCGCCACTGGGCTCTGAACACCGCGTATACCAGCTTTTGGTACTAGGGGTACCGCTGCCGTGACTTGGTGAGGACCTCACTGATGTAGTAGACCGGTCGCTGTACTGGGCGCTCCTTTCCTTCCTCCGGTCGCTCGACGACCATTACGGCGCTGACGACGCGCTCTTAAGCCGCGACGTAAACCAGCATGGGTTCTTTGTCGGCGGGGGCGGCGAGTTGCGGTGCGGCGAGTAGCACCTTTTTGAGATCGCGGAGCGCGTCGTCCGCCTCCTTGTCCCACTGGAAGGTGGGGTTCTTGCGCATCAGGCGGTATAGGGGCATCGCCTTTTCGCCCAAGCGGGGGATGAAGCGACTGAGAGCCGCTACTCGCCCGGCCAGTTTCTGGACGTCGCGCAGGCACTTAGATTTGCCGAGCCGGGCGATCGTGTCGATCTTCGTGGGGTTCGCCTCAATCCCTCGTTTGGAGACGACGTACCCCAGTAGTTGTCCTGCAGGTACACCAAAGGTGCATTTGCCTGGGTTGAGCTTTATCTTGTATTTTCGCAAGTTGGCGAATGTTTCCGCTAGGTCGGCAAGTAGGTCGCCCTGGCGAGCGGACTTTACGACCACGTCGTCGATGTAGACGTGGATCTTGCGGCCAATTTGTCTCGCAAGGCATTCTTGCATGCACCGCTGGTAGGTCGCCCCGGCGTTCTTGAGGCCGAAGGTCATGGAGGTGTAGCAGAAGGCTCCGAATGGCGTGATGAACGCCGTCTTCTCCTTGTCCTCGACAGCCATTTTGATCTGGTTGTAACCAGAGTAGGCGTCGAGGAAACACAGCGACTCCGAGCCCGCGGTGGAATCGATTATCTGGTCGATCCGCGGGAGGACGAACTGCTCTTTTGGGCAGGCGCTGTTCAGGTTTGTGTAGTTGATACACATCCTCCAGGTCCCATTTTTCTTCTCGGCCAGGACTGGGTTTGCCAGCCACTTGGAGTACTTGATTGGCCGGATGAAGCCTGCAGCGAGTAGACGTTGCACCTCCTCGGCGATTGCTCGGCGGCGCTCTTCATTGAAGGGCCGCAGCGACTGCTTGACAGGTCGCACTTTGGGGTCGGCGTTTAGCTTGTGCTCAGCAAGCTCCCTGGGGACACCGGGCATGTCAGAGGGCTTCCATGTGAAGATGTCCCTGTTCTCACGGAGGAACTCGATGAGCGCGCCTTCCTATGCCGGGCTCATGCCCGTCCCGATCGTCACCATCTGGCTGGAGTCGTCTGGGACCAGCTCGACGGTACGGGTGTGCGTAGTGGCCTCAAAGGTTGAGGTGTTTGCACCCTCCGAGTTGGGCTTCTTGAGTATGGTGGGGTCGTCGTAGTTGACCCCGCTCGCGTACTTGGCAAGCTCATCAGCGTGGTTGGTCTCCGCCGCGATGACGGCGTCAGCGAGCTCGGCACCTTTGGCCTCGCACTCGGCGGCCATGTCGGGGTCGCCGTTGATGGTGATGACGCCGCACGGCCCGGTGAGCTTCATCGCGTTGTACGCGTAGTGGGGCGCTGCCATGAACTTGGCGAACGCCTGGCGCCCCAGGACGCAATGGTAGGGGCTGTCAAAGGGCACGAGATCGAAGACGATCCGCTCGGTGCGGAAGTTTGCTGGTGTGCCGAAGGTGACTGGCAGCGTGACCTTGCCGATCGGGTACGCCTTCCGACCGGGGACGATGCCGTGGAACATGGTGTGGGTCGTCTCGATCATCGACTGCGGAAGCCGCAGCCGCCTGAAGGTGTCCAGGTACAGGATGTTTATGGAGCTTCCGCCGTCCATCAATGTCTTGGGGAGCTAGTAGTCGTCGACGTTAGGCTTGACCACCAGGGCGACTCGACCTGGGTACTCGATGTGTGGCGAGTGGTCTTGTCGACTCCAGGTGATGGGCTGCTCCGACCAGTTGAGGAACTGGGGAGCGTCCACCTAGGCCACCACGTTGACGCCGACGGCGCGGGTGATGACCTTCTTCTCGCGCTTCGTGTTGAAGCCCGTGAAGGTGTGGAGCGAGCCGGCCACTTTGCCGAATTTTCCGCCGTTTGGCGGGTCGTTGTCGGGGTCCTCCCGTGCTCGCCGTGCCTTCTCGATCTCCCTGAGGGTGTGGCAGTCGGCGGTGGTGTGCGTTGCAGGCTTCCCTTCCCTGCTATGAAACGCACATGGTTGGTTAAGGAGGGCCACGGGGTCGAACCTTGGCTTGGCCTTGTAGTTGCCGCCGTCGCGGCGTTGTCCTCCGTCACGGCGGAAGCTCTTGGGCTCGCGTTGCGCGTGCCCGGCGTTGGCGACAAAGTCGACTCGCCCGTCACTGTGGCGCTTGCCGGTGAGGCGAGTGTAGCTGTAGCGTAGGTCGGATCGTCGTCCGCTGTCGTTGCGGCTCGTGCGGCGTTGACCTCCTGACTCGTCGTCAGTTTCCTGGTTTGGATCTTCCTCCGCGTACCGTTTGGCGATCTCGAGGAGGTCGGGGATGTTGTCGAGTGTGCGAGAGTGTCGCTTGAGCTTGGCGACCAGTGGCTCGTAGCGGCACGAAGTCTTGAAGCAATGGATCGCGGTGTCCGGGTGGATGCCGACCGCGTTGTACCAGAGTTCTTGCCACCGTTGGACCCAGTTGCGGGTCGACTCGCGGGGTCCCTGGACGCATCGCTCCAGGTCCTCAATGGTGGTGGCGCGGGTGTAGGAGCACTCGAGATGCCTGACGAAGGCGTCGCGCATCTCTTCCCAGGAGTCGATACTGTCCTGGGGGAGGGTGTTGATCCACTTCCTGCACGTCCCTTCCATCATCAGGGGGAGGTAACGGGCGGCTAGCAGGTCAGTGTGGCCTGCGATCCCCATTGCCATGAGGTATGTGTCGAGCCAGACGGCGGGGTCGTACGAGGGGTCGTACTTTTCTATCTCCTTCGGCGCCTTGAAGTTTGGCGGGTACTTCTCGCCTCGGATCATTGGTACAAAGCACTTGGGGCCGAGTCGACTGAGCAACCCCATGGGCTCGCCGTCACGGCGATTGGTTAGGGTGTGTCGTAGGTCGTCTGGCTGGCGTGCGCGCCAGCTTTGGTTGTTGATGATATGGGTGCGGGCGTCGATGGGTTGCCCGTTGGCGGCGACGAAGTTAGTTGCTGGCCTGGGGTCATTGGTGGAGAGTGCCGCGTTCACGGGTCGGTGTTGGAGCTGTAGTGGCTCTGGTGGCGGGCAGTTGAGGGTGTTTGCCACCGCTGGGCGGCCGCTTGAGGCTGCCCTGCTTCCCGACGAACGCGAGTATACTCGACCCTGCGAGTCGGCGCCCGCTCTTTGCTGCTCGACGGCCTTTGCGAGCAGGGCCCTGACGTATTGGATCTGCAGGGCACCGTCGCCGGTGGCCGTGATGCTGTCGGCTGCTGCTCGGCCTGCCACGAGGTTGTCCATCGGGGTGGAGAACAGTGGGAGGCCGTTTGCGTCTCGCTCCCGTGAGGAGACTACTATCCGCGGCTGGTCCCTGGGGGTGTGCGGTTGGGTGGAGGCGGGGCGCCCATCGCCGTCGATCCTGGCGGGGGTCGGGCACTTCCTCCTGGTGGCGCGTTCTCGCAGATCGCGCGCTCGGCCACGCGGGCTGGGTCGTTTTCGTCGTCAAAGCTCAGGGCGCGCCCCAGAACGGTGGGGTTCAGGCTCCTGCGCCGTCACCTGCTCGAGGCGAAATTTTTCGCGCTCGGCTTGCTCCTTGCGCACTGCCTCCGCCAGTTTCAGGCGGAGTTCCTCGACCTCCGTCGCCGTGGCGTTAGGAGGGATTGGGGTGGAGAATGGATCCTCCGGCGGATCGGTGACGGTCGCCATGTAGGTCGCAGCGTGACGCCCGGTTCCGTCACGGAGGTCGGCGGAGTTCTCCGACCCGGAATCGAATTCAAAGATCCCGAGGATGGAGGGGTCCTCGAAGTCTCCCACGTTGGAGACCTGGGTGATGGAGCCCGTGGGTGAAGCCGCGGTGATGGACCCGGCGAGTGACGCCGGGGTCGCCGAGTCGGCGTCGTCGTTGAGGGCCGCGTCTTCCGCGGCCGCTGAGTTTTCGACCACGTTGCTGTGGGCCGAATTGTACTCGGAGGCGAGGCGATGGATCATGCGGATCTGGCTCTCGGAGAGCCGATCGCGTGGCGGCAACTCACGGATGCGAGCCGAGTCCTCCGAGACGATGATGTCGGTGAGGCCGACGAAGAGGCTGATCGTGCCGACCGGCAGGATCACGCTGTGCGTGACGGGTCGCGCCGCCGGGACGTAGCTGCTCGGCAAGATTTGGAGCATCTCGCCGATCGCTATCATGTGGCCGGTGGCGACCGTCTCGTTGATGGGCAGATTGGATCTCGCCGCAGAACACCGGCCAGACCGGCCAGGCCCCACGGTGGGCGCCACTGTCGTGGGAATGGTCACGGCAGATGCTGCAATCGGCAACGAGTAGTAGAACGAGGGGCAAGGGCGGCTAGCCATCTGCGGTGCGAGATGAGGGCGGAGACTCAGGGTTTTACCCAGGTTCGGCCCCCCGGAGGGTAAAGACCTACTCCCGCTAGATTGTATTATGGAGGTGGTACAATGGGCGAGCTTGGCGGCTTGGTGGCGACTCGCTTGGGGGTATGATGGAACGTATCTCTACTCGCCCGCCAGGGAGGTTTATATAGCCTCACCTCCCCTAGGGTTTACATATCTCAACCGATTCAGTTAAAGCTTCGGTACTCGTTTAACCTAATCCGACTGGGCCTATCTACTCGCCTGGGCCTTCAATCCAATCGCCGTCTTGCAGGCCCACTCGCCAATTCTTGGGCTAGTCGGAAACGGCCTGCTGGGTATACCCCGGTAGGCACATCCCCATCAGATGGATTTGTGTTGAGTGGTTACACCAGGCCCATTTTAATGTTTCACCTTGTGTATCACACTTGTGGATTGCCACCCAGGAACAAAGAGATTTGAGATGTTTTGTGTTGAGAAGCTTCCAGTGCAGCCACATGACAATATGGGCTCTGCCTTGATCATATAGGTTGCAATAACTTAGCCAGATGGACAGAGGGTGGTAGTGATGATAGGATGGAACGCGTCCATTTGGTCTACGGGAAGGCTTCTGAAAGATCTCGTGTCGATGCATGTCGAGTCTTGTGGGGAAAGCGCACCACCTCTCGAGAGGGTAAAACCTAAGTACTTAGCCATGTCCCTGGCAATGGAAAATTTGAGCATCAAAGGCATTGAAGCAATCAAGGATCTCCTCATCCCAATTTCTCCAAGTTAAAACTTGTTGGGTAAAACAAGGGAAGCACCTGGAGGGTATCCAGTGTGCCATTGTGTGATGAAAGCTTTTGTCAAAGAGAAAACTAATTTTCAAAGGATAGGGAAAACTTGTTTTATGCAAAGGCAAGCCAAAACTCTAATTAGCCAAATATTCATGTAGATGATAGATTCTCCATGTCAATATAGAATCACTTGCCAATACAATTCAAATGTATTGACCCTTGTGGCTGTAACTTATTATGTTGCAGGTTTGTTTGATGTTAGTGAAGTTTGTTGAGTAGGGATTACAAGTCTACAACCAACATGATTGCCTGTGGCATATGAAGATGAAGGACTCCATGCTATATAGTTATATCTGTTGCATTGTAATAAGATAGCCAAATGAGCTATGCAAGATGTAATGAATTATTTTATTCCTGGTTATAAGTTGGAATATGACCTTTGTTTCTTGATATTACATCTTAATCTATGGATGCTAGCTATTCGATCCAGGGACTAGCATTATAAACACAGGGACCTCTACCTTATCAGGAAAAAATTTATATCTATGGATTCAGAAAAATGAACCCTTTGCATCTATGGCCTTGATTTGTCCATTTTCTTCTGAAAAATTAGGATTTGATGCAAAAGCATTTGTAGGCCTATTTTGAGTATAAAAATTATTTTAAAGTAAATTTTGGTTTATTTAGACTTTAGAAAGTATGCTTTGTGTTCAGTACAGTTTAGTTTGATTTGAAAAGTGTGACAAATCATCCCATTGCATTTTGCATGCATTCATACATATTTTTGTTTGAATATTGAATGTGAATTTTGTTGTATGTATTTATGTGTAGATTTTGTGGATTGTGGAGAGTGTGATTGTGAGGATTGTACCTATTCTCCTAGCTACCAAGGAAAGTGATATTTTCATTCCATGTCCTCCTATTTTTCCTTATTGCATTAGCACTATTTTGAGTAGGATTGCATGGTTATTCTTCTAAGTAAATGCTATTCTATGGTAAATCCTATAGTAGTTGTCTTAGTAGTTTTCCCTAAGTTAAGAGACATGTTAAGCTAGTATTCTTAGCCTGGCTAGTAGAATGCAAGGGTGGAATATTCATGATACGATATTATGCAAAGTCTATGACTATGTTTTTGATTATTAAAATAACATTTTAATGAATCACCTGGGTGGAATGGGTTTTGAATGGATTGTGTTGAGTGGTTACACAAGGCCCATGTCTATGGTTTACCTTGTGTATCACACTTGTGGATGGCCACCCAGGAACAAAGAGATTGGATATATTCTGTGTCAAGGAGCTTCCAGTCCAACCACATGGCATATGGGCTCTGCCTTGACCAACTAAGTTGCAAGAACTCAGCCAGATGGATAGTTGGTGGTAGAGTTGGTAGGATGGAACGCGTCCATGGTGGTTTGAGGGATTGCTTTTGAAAAGTCTCGTCTTGATGCATGTCGAGTCTTGTGGGGAAAGTGCACCACCTCTCGAGAGGGTAAAACTAAGTACTTAGTCGTGTCCCCAGTTATGGACAACTCTGAGTGACAAGACATTGAAATGGTCAAGAATCCCCTCATCCCAATTTCTCTAAGTTAAAACTTGTTGTTAAACAAGGGTATAGGTTCACCAATGTCTATTGGTGGTTCCTTGGTGTTTTTATCAAACAAAAACTTAGTGTTTTCAACTAATAAGAAAAACCTTATTTTGAGCAAAGCCAACCTGAGCTACACTTAGCAAAATTCATATAATTATTAGATACTACTATTCTACTATGTATCACTTGCCAATAAAATTCCAAATGTATTGACCCTCTATGGTTGTAACTTATTATGTGTAGGCTAATGAGTTGTAAGAACTATGTTATGTCTGGAATGAAAATGTAATAATGACCTTTGGTTCTGTGTACTTCATCTTAAACTGTGGATGCTAGCATTTCGATCCAGGGACTAGCATTGCAATCATAGGGATCTCTACCTTATTTGGTGAGATCTTATAGATGGTATCAGAGCACTGTGTTGCTTCTAGGATTATGACCCTAAGATGGATTAGACTAAGGAAACCACTAGGAAAATGCAAACTTCTTTGTAAATTTCCACACTTGTCTCTTTTCATCTCTTAAAACTTCTCCTAATATTCTTTCTCATCTCTATTTGTAGATGAACACCGTCAACGAAGCCGTCAGGAAGGTACCACTGATGACCATGACCTTAGAATGTGATACCAAGTTTCCCAAGGCACTCAAGAACCTTATGGTCACCATGGGGATACATGGTGAAGCTGTGTACAACGGATTCCCAGTGATGGATGAATGAGAAGAATATTGGTGGGTGCAACTCCACCTGTATAAAAACAAGGAGGATAACCACAATGAGTCGGGATTCTGCATGGTCACCAACTCTGAAATGCACATGACATTCTTTGACTCTGCAAGAAATGCAGCTTGGGATGCCATCAAGGAGCTTGGAGATAGACTCAAGTGTAGAATGGTCAACACTCAGAATGACCTTAGAGAGGAGAAGAAGCATACCCAAGAATTAGAGGCCACCATTAAACGTCTAAGGGGAGATGTTATAGCCTTGCCATTTGAGTCGTATGATCAAGACAAGCAAATTGCAACCAAGGATGCTCAAATAGCTACCTTGAATAGAGAGTGAGAATTGTGACGTACTCCAATAGTTGGACCACCACACTTGTCATTTTTCTCGCGTTAATAATTCGATCGTACCAATATATGTGGTATGGAAAAAATTTAGCCTAAGTGGTGTTTGAACCTTGGTGCTTGTGATTGAATATTGTATGCCATGACTTGTATGTTTGAAATCAATTATGTATCTATTAACTTTTGTTTTTGCTATCTTGTGTTCTTTTATTTACTTGTGTTGTATCTAATTTTTTTTCTCTATCCTATGCAATAGATCCCTAGCTTTGTTTTCAGCACCGCCGAGGAGTTCATGGGAACTCGTTTTGGTTCTCGTATCGTGGAGCTCACTAGTGTACTCAATCTACCCCCCTAACATTAAGGGACTTCAGCTGAGGAAGTTCGAGAGGAAGAACTTGTGGGGATTTATAGTCTCCTAGCCAGGACGCCAATCAAAGCCTCCCACCGAGGAGATTGCCTTCAAGATTCTCCATGACGACAAGGAGAAGGAACTTGACGTCGCCATGCAGGAGCTGCTAGGACGTCTATGTGGGAGACACTCCTCCAAGCTCAAGGGAATCTACTTACATCCATTTGGAAGACGTGACGAGGAGGGAGAGGCTATAGTGTATGACGATGCCACTAGAGAGACCATTGAGCATGTACTTCTCTATCTTCGGGACCTAGAGGGCCTCATTAGGCACCTTGACACTGATAGCACCAACGTCATTCTTAGCAATGACGAACTTCGCGTCCAGCTGAGGGATAAGGACAAGGACTTCGAGGAGCAGGAAGAGTGCATCAATGGGATGGAGGATAGGTTTTAGAAGCAAGACAAGAGGTTCAACAACCAAGAGAAGAGGCTGCAAGATAGGAACAAGAAGATCAATGAGATGAAGGCTGAGATGGAGCTCAAGGATCTTGAGCTAGAGACACAGCAGGAGGTGATAGAGAGGCTACGTTTGCGGAAGAGAGAGCTTCAGGAGAAGGTCGATTCTTTGACTACTAGTGTAGAGGAGTACAAGGCAGGTTTTGATGCAGCAGGACTTGCTCTAGTGGAGGAGGAGGTCGAGATGGAGGAGTAGTGTTGACTACTTAGCTATCTATTTATCTATCATCGCTTGATTTATCGATTCAGATTGATCATCCAACAAGTGGATGACTATGCCAGTGTGTTTACCTTTCAAAACTTGTTGTTTTTGTTTAATCCTAAAGTTTATCTTATGTTTGTTGGTTGATGATTGTTGCTATATGTTGTATTGTACATGTTAGGATATATGGGTTATATCTTATTACTTATCCTTATTGAAACCAAGATGCCTCCCCGTCGCAGCAACAACAATGGTGATGAGATGCAACAACTGATGACTGCTCAAACTCAGTTGATGCAAATGATGACCCAGTTCATGGAAAATCAGAACCAGAACCAAAACAACAACAACAACAACAACAATCGGAGCAACCCACCAACTCTAGATATGCTCACCAGGTTTCTGAGATTGAGGCCTGCAAAGTTTTCTGGAACCACAGATCCTATGGTAGCCAATGACTCACTACGCTCTGTGAACAAGGACCTGGTTACTAGTGGCTGCACTGATGCTGAAAAAGTCAGATTCGCAGCACATATGTTGGAAGGACCAGCTGCCACATGGTGGGATAACTTCCACGTCACAAATCCTATTGAAGAAGTGACTTGGGAAATGTTTGAAGATGGTTTCCGCATAGCTCACATCTCTGTTGGAGTGATGGGGTTCAAAAAAGAAGGAATTCCACAATCTCAAACAATGCCACCGCAGTGTTGCTGAGTACATTGAAGAGTTCAACAATCTGTCGTGTTATGCACTGGATGATGTCGACGCTGATGCTAAGAGGAAGGAAAATTCCTCGAAGGGTTGAACGATGAGATGTGTATGCAGCTATCTGTTGCATATGTTCCATCCTACCAGTCTGAAGATGAAGCAGGTTGAGAGCAGGAAGAGGAAGCACCACTTTGATAAGCACAGTTCAGGATCGTCACACAAGCATTCCTATGGTGAAGGTGGTGGAAGTTCTGGATCCCACAAACATGGGGGTCATAACAACCATCGCAACAATAGCCACCATGACAACAAAAATCATCGTGGTCATGCCAATGGTGGATATAGGAACCACAAGAGTGGGTACAAGATTCACCATGGTGGAAATGGTGGAAATGGAAGTCCGCCAGCAAAAAGGGAGATCAGTCTTGAAAGCTTTAAGTGCAAGAAAACTGGATACTATGCAAATGAGTGCTAGAAAAGAAGACTGATGGATCCAACAAGCGAAAACCTTTTCAGAAGGGTCATGTGAACCACGTCAATGTGGAAGAAATCCATGATGAGGCTGATGCTGTGGTTGGTAAGTTCAAGATTAATTCCTTTCCAGCACTTATCCTTTTTTATACCGGCGCATCGCATTCATTCATTTCAAGAGCATTTGTAGACAAGAATGGACTTCCAACTGAAACTATTGGATGTCCTATTAAAGTAAGCTCCCCAGGTGGAGAGATGACAGTAAATTCTGGATGCCATGATCTAGTCTTAGAATTTGGAAAGAATAAGTTTCCAGTTAGTCTAATAATCCTAGAATCCCAAGAATTGGATATAATATTGGGTATGGCTTGGATGACTAAATATGATGGAGTAATAGATTGTGCCAATTGTAATGTTACAGTCACGACCCTAGATAAGAAACGGATTAGGTTCAAGTCTAACTTTGAACCAAAAGGGAGTAAGTAAAATTCTCTTAAGGGGGTTAGCCTAGATAGTGTGCCAGTAGTGAAAGAGTATCCAGATGTGTTTCCGGAGGAATTACCGGGAATGCCACCAGATAGGGATGTAGAGTTTCTGATTGACTTACTACCCGGATCTGGAACCATAGCCAAGAGACCTTACAAGATGTCTGTGGATGAGTTGAAGGAACTCAATAAACAGCTTGGTGAACAGTTGAAGAAAGGATTTATCCAACTAAGTTCTTCGTCTTGGGGTGCACCAGTTCTGTTTGTTGAGAAGAAAGACAGAAGTCAAAGGCTATGTATAGATTATCGTTCACTCAATGAGGTGACTATAAAGAACAAGTATCCTTTGCCTACAATCAATGATCTTTTTGATAAGCTAGAAGGAGCTCATGTGTTCTCAAAAATTGATCTCCGATCAGGCTATTTTCAGCTAAAGATTAGAGATCAAGACATACCTAAGACTGCTTTTACCACTAGGTATGGATTATATGAGTATACTGTGATGCCATTTGGGCTAACAAATGCACCAGCTTATTTCATGAACATGATGAAAAAGGTGTTCATGGAGTTTCTTGACAAGTTTGTTGTCATATTCATGGATGACATATTGATCTATTCCAAGAGTGACCAAGAACACAAAGAACATTTGTGTTTGATTCTTGAGAAGCTCAGGGAGCACAAATTATATGCCAAGTTTAGCAAATGTGAGTTTTGGCTAAATGAAGTTGGTTTTCTCAGACATGTTGTGTTGGGAAATGGAATAGCTATCAATCCCGCAAAGGTGTCAGCTGTAACTGAGTGGGAATCTCCCAAGTCAGTTAAAGAAGTCCATAGTTTCCTAGGCTTGGTCGGGTGCTATAGAAGGTTCATTGAGAATTTCTCGAAAGTAGCAAAGCCAATGACAGAGCTGCTTAAGAAAGAGAGAAGTTTGATTGGACAAAAGGTTGTGAAACCAGTTTCCAAGAATTGAAGAAGAGAGTAGTGTCAGCACCAGTCCTATGTCTGCCAGATCTAGAGAAAGACTTCCAGGTCTATTGTGATGCATCTTACCAAGGATTGGGTGGAGTACTAATGCAAGAAGGGAAAGTTGTGGCTTATGCCTCGAGACAACTCAAAACTCATGAAGTAAATTATCCTACTCATGACTTAGAGTTAGCATGTGTTGTCCATGCACTCAAAACATGGAGACACTATCTTTTGGGAAAGCGTTGTGAAGTGTTCACAGATCACAAGAGCTTGAAATATATTTTCACCCAGAAAGAGCTCAACATGAGACAAATAAGGTGGCTAGAACTCATCAAGGATTATGACTTGAGTTTGCAAGACCATCCCGGTAAAGCGAATGTCGTAGCTGATGCATTAAGCCGCAAGGTTTATGTGAATGGCCTTACCAAGGGAGAATTGCGTGAAGATTTGTGTGCCCAATTCAAAGATCTAAGATTGGAGATAGTGCCTGAAGGATATCTCATGTCTTTGGAAGTTCAACCAACACTGTTGGATAAGATCAAAGAAGCCCAAAAGTTGGACAAGTAAATAGAGGAGATTAAAAGTAAAATTAGCAAAGGAAAGGCAAAAGGATTCCATGAAGATGAACAAGGAACTTTATGGTATGGAAAGCATATCTGCATTCCACATGATTATGAACTTTGGAAGTTGATTTTACAAGAAGTGTTGGGAATATGCCCTAGAGGCAATCATGTATGATGAGATTTCCCATTGTATTCATAAAGATATAAAGTTGTCCTTGTATAAGCACTGATGTGTATCATTGAATATGTGATTCGGTTGTGGAACTATGCATTCATATTGTTTGTACTAAATGTCCTTGGTCATTGAGGTTGTGCTGGACACACAACTCATACCAATGTGAAAGTCGGCTTGATGACTCGGTTCCACTTGTCATGGGCATGGTGATGCCATTCCGACTTACACAGACTCGGCTAAAGAGTTTAGCGAGTCGGATTGACCCATATTGAGGTACAACGAACAAGTTGTCGTTTGTATATCTCAATCAATGTAATCCTTAGACCTGAGGTTGTTGCATAGTCCGAGTTGAGGATCACCCACTTAGGTTCTGTCAAACGTTGATCCATAACTGGGCAGTCATAAAGGCAGAGTTCGGGTTGACTGAGAATCAAGCTGCGTGATGTGAATAACCAAGATGGGATTTTGCCCCTCCACTCGGAGAGATATTCTCTGGGCCCTCTCGGATGATATGATTCAGAAAGCATGGCCATGCACGACTCGGTTAAGTGTTAACCGAGGCGTTCGACTAAGAGTTAGTCAGATGAATCACTTATCTCGGATCGAGAAGAGAGTCGGACTATTTAAGGGATGATAATTATTCGCCTATAGTCTGACAAGGTATATCGTGAGGCAAAAGGGACTCAGACGTAATTCGCATTGGAAAGGCAAGTCGTCATGACTCTTTGGTACTTGGGAGTCGGCACGTTCTGCTAAGAGCCGCTTCCGACTGATCGATTGTGAGTCCGAATCCAATCGTGTCCGAGTAACCATGAGCCTACCGGGTCACACACTTAAGAGCGGGAGCAACTTTGGATTGGACTAAACCGGAAATCTGGTCGGGTTGGACCCGAGCCGGATCAGGACTGAGTTAGTGAGTCGGACTCACGGTGACTAGTGTTATATGGGCTTTAGTGACTGGGCCATGAGAGTGGAGCCCATGTTCACTCCCTATATATAGTGGAGGACCGTCACCCAGAAAGGTTAATCGTTGTTCGATTAGGTCATTCCATGTGTTGGAAACCCTAGCTCCACAGCAGTCCTGCCGTCGATACGAACCTAGCAGTTTTATGCCGGTGCTCCTCCTTGCACGTGTGGATACTAGCAGAGGTGATGTATGATCAGCACCAGGACGATCAGATCCCAAAGGACTACACTGCATCAACTGACGCGCTTCATCAGCAATCCGCAACTGCGCGTCTAGTGGTAAACCTCGTGGCCTTCTACCTCGGCTAGATCTTGGGATCACCATGTTAGAGGAAAAGGTTTTGTTTTTCTCTACGTGGCCCAACAAGAAGCACACAACTCACCATATTCTATTCATCCGGGTAACACCAAGATGTACATGGATGTGAAGGAAAGATTTTGGTGGAACAATCTCAAGAAGGACATCGCAGAACATATTGCCTTGTGCCATGTGTGTAGTCGAGTGAAGGCGGAACATCAGAAACCGGCAAGGTTATTGCAACCACTACCAATAACTGATTGGAAGTGGGATAAGATTGGTATGGATTTTAACACTGGACTGCCAAGGACCATATCTGGATACGATTCTATATGGGTTGTTGTGGATCACCTAAGTAAAGTGGATCATTTCATACCCGTGAAGACTAATTATATCAGTGCTAAATTAGCTAAGATCTATATGAACAGAATCGTATGTTTACATGGAGTACCTAAGAGTATTGTGTCTGATAGAGGAACACAGTTCACTTTGCATTTTTGGCGACAACTGCATGAATCATTGGGAACAAGGCTAGGATTCAGCATAGCTTTTCACCCCCAGACTGATGGACAAACAGAAAGGACCAATCAGATTTTGGAAGATATGTTGAGAGATTGTGCGCTAGACTATGGAGCTAGTTGGGATGAAAGTCTGCCATATGCAGAATTTTCTTACAATAACATCTATTAGTCAAGTATAGAGATGGCTCCGTTTGAATTCCTCTATGGAAGGAAATGTACTATGCATTATTATGGAGTGGAGTAGGAGAAAAGAATTTATTCAGACCTAAATTGATCAAGGAAGCCGAAGAGAAAGTCAGAATGGTAAAGGACAAATTGAAGATAGCCCAATCCTGACAAAAGAGCTATGCAGACCCAAAACGTAGGGAAGTCACCTATGATGTAGGGGATAGAGCCTATCTTAGAGTCTCACCACTTCGTGGTGTGAAGAGATTTGGAGTCAAAGGAAAATTGGCACCTTGATATGTTGGACCATTCAAAATTTTGAGCCGCAGAGGAGAAGTGGCTTATAAGTTAGAATTACCAGAATCACTGTCAGCAGTTCACAATGTGTTTCATGTGAGCCGGTTGCAAAAGTATTATCCAGAGATGGAAGAAACTTTGTTGAAGAACAATATACCATTGGAAGAGGTTCAATTGGAGAGTGATCTCACTTATGAAGAGAAACCTGTCAAGATTCTCGAGACAGCAGAAAGAGTTACTCGTACTAAGACGATCAAATTATGCAAAGTATAGTGGAATCATCATACCGAGGAAGAAGCAACTTGGGAAAGAGAAGATGAACTTCAAAAAGATCACCCTCACCTATTTGCTAGCCAATCTGAATCTCGAGGGCGAGATTCATCTTAAGGGGTTAGATTTGTAACATCCCAAATTTCATCAAATTCAAAACCATGTTGTTGCATCATCATGGCATGTCTACTTTGTATAAAAAAATTCAAAGCTTAAACCCTAAATAAAATCATATTTAAACCCCTTATATATTATATGTATGAGGCATGGTTTTATTTTTATTTTCATGACCCAAAATGTTTTTGGAGTGATTAGAAGTGTTTGACATACTTTTGGAAACAAGGATCATAGATCAAAAGTTTGGTGAAGGTTTGAATTCATTTGGATTTGAAATGGCCATTCAAATCTAATTTAGAAAATTCAAAACAGAAAACAAAAGAGAGGGGAGAAAAAAATCTGAAGCCAGCAACCCTTTCGGCCCATCTTCCCCTGGAAGCCCACTAAGCCCACCCAGGGACACCCCTCTCCCATCTAATTCTCACTCACCCGTGTGCACCCCCCCCCCCTCACTGACTTGTGGCCCCGCTACCACGTCAACCTCATCATCCCTAGACACCGCGCGAGACCAGCTCGCCGTGGCCGTTTTCTCCCCATCCACTACCGATGAATTCGCGAGTAAATCCCATTGATTCGCCGAGTAATTCCCTCCCCGGCTCCGTCTACTTAGTCCCCTTCCTCTCCGTGTCATTTCCCCCAAAACTGCAAGCACAGAGCGCCGCCAGGCTAGTAGAATTTCCGCTCGCACCGCCGCAGTGCCATAGAACTCCGGAGAACTATTCTGGTAAGCATAGTGCACCCCTCTGCCTCTCGTTCACGCGAACATGTTCCCCTTTACCTTACGCATCTGCTAATGCCCTTGGCTTGTCCAATCATGCCCCAGGTTGTCGTCCCCGTCGACGTCTGCAAGCAACCGAGGCACAGTTCAACTCCGGCGAGCAATCTCGGTAAAATTCGTGCTCTCCTTGACCTCTTCTTCACACGACTGAGTTTGCCGTGTCCTTACACGCCTTCTAATGCCAGGCATTTTCCTTATTGCACCCTAGGTCGTCGTCTTCGTCTCCGTCCATGAGCACCCGACGCCAGTACAAACTCCGACGAGGATTTGCTATCGTGTCCGTGCGCCCCCGCCCAAGCCGCGTCCATGTTGAGCTTCCTTGCATCCTTGCAACCTTGGTAAGCGCCAGCACACACCCCCTACCCCTCTGACCTCACCGGAGTGTCGCTGCCGCCAGAGCCATTACCGCCACTAGGTTTTGGTCAAGCAGGTCTAATCCGCTGGATCTGAATCTGGTGGCCATGATTAGATCACTAGTCGAAGTGGTATTTTTAGATTTGGGCCATGCATCGTCACTTATATCCTACGGTGCGGAAACATGATCCGTCCTAACCGATACGCGCCAATAGGATGCTGCCGCATGGCTAGAGTTTTGATTTAAAATATAGATTTTGTTATATTAGTTATTTCAACTTGTAAATTCAATAACTTTTGTTCTGTTTATTCAAAAATATAAAATTTTATATCTATGGATTCAGAAAAATTAACCCTTTGCATATATGGCCTTGATTTGGCCATTTGATTCTGAAAAATTAGGATTTGATGCAGAATCATTTGTATGCCTATTTTGATTATAAAAATTATTTAGAAAATTATTTTAAAGTAAATTTTGGTTTATTTAGACTTTAGAAAGTGTGCTTTGTGTTCAGTACTGTTTAGTTTGATTTAAAAAGTGTGAAAATCATCCCATTGCATTTTGCATGCATTCATATATATTTTTATTTGAATATTGAATGTGAATTTTGTTGTATGAATTTATGTGTAGATTTTGTGGATTGTGGAGATTGTGATTGTGAGGATTGTACCTATTCTCCTAGCTACCAAGGCAAGTGATATTTGAATCCCATGTCCTACTATTTTTCCTTATTGCATTAGGACTATTGTGAGTAGGATTGCATGGTGATTCTTCTAAGTAAATGTTATGCTATGGTAAATCCTATAGTAGTTGTCTTAGTATTTTTCCCTAAGTTAAGAGACATGTTATGCTAGTATGCTTAGCCTAGCTAGTAGAATGCAAGGGTGGAATATTCATGATATGATATTATGCAAAGTCTATGACTATGTTTTTGATTAATAAAACAACATGTGAATGAATCACCTGGGTGGAGTGGGTTTTGAATGGATTGTGTTGAGTGGTTACACAAGGCCCATGTTTATGGTTTACATTGTGTATCACACTTGTGGATGGCCACCCAGGAACAAAGATATTGGAGATATTTTGTGTCAAGGAGCTTCTAGTGCAACCACATGGCATATGGGCTCTGCCTTGACCAACTAAGTTGCAAGAACTCAGCCAGATGGACAGTTGGTGGCAGAGTTGGTAGGATGGACCGCGTCCATGGTGGTCTGAGGGATTGCTTCTGAAAAGTCTCATATCGATGCATGTTGAGTCTTGTGGGGAAAGTGAACCACCTCTTGAGATTGTAAAACTAAGTACTTAGTGCAACGTTGGAAACGTATCTATAATTTTTGATGCTCCATGCTTGTTTAGTATCTACTTTGCTTTACTTGTCCAAACTTTGAGGTGATTTTTACATATTTTCTGGTACTAACCTATTAACAAGTTGCAACAGTGTGAGATGCCTGTTTTTTGCTGTTTTGGGTTTTAGAAAAGTCAGTAAAGAAATATTCTCAGAATTTGACAGGACAAACGTCAAAGTCAATTACTTTCCGTGGGGAACAAGAAGTACAGAGGGGTGTCGGAGGGGCCAGCCAGGGTGGCTAGACCCACCCCAGGCGCGGGTGGGTCCAGCCCTGCACCTGTCTAGGGTTTGAGGCCCCTGCCGCCTCCTCGGCCTCCCCCTTCGCCTATAAGAAGCCCCCGATGCAGAAACCCTGGGTACCCGATCAAAATTCCACAAAACCGTCTGTAGCCGCCGCCACCATCGTCCCTAGATTGGGGGGATCTGAAGTTCTTCCTGGCACCCTGCCGAAGGGGAGATCATCCCGGAGGCCTTCTCTCCGGTATGATGCG
Organism: Avena sativa; assembly: GCA_916181665.1. Taxonomy (NCBI): domain Eukaryota; kingdom Viridiplantae; phylum Streptophyta; class Magnoliopsida; order Poales; family Poaceae; genus Avena; species Avena sativa. The sequence goes on from OV702296.1 coordinate 207,389,949, forward strand.
TGAGTAGTTCCACCTTGAACTATGGGTCCATGTAGTATCTAGATGGTTGTATCTCCTCCTTTGTGCTTTCATGATCAAGATATAGTCTATTTATAATCATGCATGTTGTCCTTGCGGGGATCCGATGGATATTGAGATTATTATGTTGGTTTTATTAATGATTTTGTCTTTATGATTCTATCATGTCTATGTTGTTTGTGATCTTGCATGCTCTCCGTTGTTAGTAGCTATCTTGGCCAAGTAGTTGCTAGTGACTCCAAGAGGGGGTATTTATGCTCGATAGTGGGTTCATGCCTCTAGTTTCCAAGGGAAGTGACAGAAATCTCTTCGGTTGTAGATGTGCTGTTGCCACTAGGGAGAAAACAAGGGTCTCTTGTTCATGGAACATGTGGACTGTTTACCTTACACACTTTGCTTAAAGCAGTTGTCTGTTGCTTGCAACTTAATACTGGAGGGGGTTCAGATGATAACCTGAAGGTGGACTTCTAGTCATATATGCAGTTGGATGGCGGTCTATGTATCTAGTTGTATTTCCCAATCGAATCTCATAGGATCTTTCTGACTAGTAATTGCATTGTTATGCCTTGCTCAGTTCCTGTCAATTGCCCTGCTGTATTTGTTTTACCCTTCATGCCATGTTGTTTATCTAAGGAGAGCACCTCTAGTGAACTATGGACCCCGGTCCAATCTTTACCATTGATACATCTTCCACTGTTACTTGTTTACTTGTTGCAAATCACCATTACCTTCCACACCATATGTTTAATCGTTTGTTGCAGCAAACCGGTGAGCTTGACAACCTCACTGATTCGTTGGGGCAAAGTCTTGAGTTTGTGTTGTGCAGGTCTTCGCGTTGCTTACAACACCTGTGTGACATTTCCTTCCTCCTTCTGGTTCGATAACCTCGGTCTCTACTGAGGTAAGACTTGTTGCTGTGCTCATCAGACCTTGCTCTTGGGGTTTCCAACGAAGTGCTCCACGTTAGCACCATCAACAAGTTCTCTGGTGCCGTTGCCTGGGAGGCTAAGGACGTCTTCAATAGGGGAGTCCTTCACTTCCTTTCTCTTTACTTTGTTTTTAGTTTGCTTTGTTTCTTTTGCTTGGTTTTGTTTGCCTCTTTTCAAAAACCCAAAAAAATTAGTTCCTGCTCTAGTTGCTGGTCTGTTATTGCCTTGCTTGGTCATGCTTTCTATCAATGGATGGTTTCTCTGAAACTAGTTCTTATTGGCAAGGTGGGTTGATGGAAGAACAAAGTATTATTATAAGAAACACCGTTTGTCACAAAAAGGGAAACACTTGTGGGAACAAATTGATAAGTTGGATACTATTGCTAGAGACGTGTGCTCTACTTATAATGTTACTTATTGCTTTGATAAAGCTTGTTGCTGCAGGAGGTATAAACACCTACCCTTTCAATGTGAGTATAATGATAATGTTACCATATCTTCTTGTGTTAAAGGAAATTATGACTTTTATGATGTGGAACAAATTGAAGAATTTATTGCCTTCAAGGGTGCATTTGAACTTGCAGTTTGCTTGAAAATACTGATGATTCACCTTATGAATCTGAGGTTTATGAGATACTTAAATTTTTCTTTGATAATTACAAGGAAGAAAATGGCTATATTCTTGAATATTTTAATAGGTGCTTTCCACAAATGAAAGATACTAATTCCTTGCAGGAGCCTATGGAAGAAAAAATTGCTGAAATTGAAAGCTCATTATATGAAAAAGAGGAGGAGAGTGATGGTCAAGAGGAGGAAGAATGGATCTACCCATGTCTACCTTCTAATGAGAGTAACTCTTTATCCCTTAAATTATTTGATTGTCCCCCATGCTTACCAAAGGAGGATGAATGTTATGCTCCTGTGGATCCTTTTGAAATATCTACTTTGGGTAAAACCTGTGAAGGTTTTAACCCCACTATTTTTTAGCTTGATAGAAATTATGTGTTTGTAGCTCATAAAAAGCCTGCTTTATGTGATAGCTATATTGTTTAGTTTATTCATGAGGCTACTGAAAATTATTATGAGAGAGGAAAATATAGTTATATAAGTTTTCATGGTACTAAAACACCTCTCTTTGTGCTAAAAGTTTTGAAGTTACTCTTGTTTTCTCTTCCTATGCATGTCACTTTGTTCTTTGTGAATTTATTTGTGTACAAGATTCCCATGCATAGGAAATGGGTTAGACTTAAATGTGTTTTGAAATTGCTTCTTGATGCTCTCTTTTACCTCAATTCATATTTCTTTTGTGAGCATCTTCTCAAGCTTCCTGTGCCTAACTTAAAGGCGTTAAAGAAAAGTACTTGTTGGGAGATAACCCAAGAGTTTCCTTGAGTCTTGGAAGTTATTACTTCAGTAATGACCTCTCCTTATCCTTTTTGTTTGCTTTTTGAGCCAAGAATGACCTGTAATAAGAGGGAAGTAAGATTTGGGGAGTTGCTGTCCCAAAACAGATTTCTGTCCTCCACCAAAAACATTCGTGAGGAGTCTCTGTAACTCCGATTGAGCTCAAAATTTACAAATACATCCCCCAGTATGTTAGCTAACTTTCATTCGTTCAACAATTTTTATTTGAGCAACAGAAGATGTTCGAAAAAATCGGTTTCTACCTGCTGGTCTGTTTTGACATATTTCTGCCATTATTTGCATTTGCTTCTTATTGATTCCTTTTTGAGTTCTCTTTAGGTGAATTGAGCTTTTTGAAGGAGTTACTACATTAGATTGTGTTTTTAGTGAAAAGCCTTGCTGTTTCAAAGCTTTGCCAGTGGTCTTATATCTTTTGAATACACTAATGTTGCTAATGAAGATTGTGTGAAGTTTTGTATGAAGGAAAAATTTCAGGTGTAAAGAGAGAATGATGCAATGAGATGAAGAATGGACAAAAGCTCAAGCTTGGGGATGCCACCATGGTGTCACCCCAAGAAATATCCAAGAGGTACAAGCGTAAAAGCTTGGGGATGCCCAAGGCATCCCCTTCTTCATCAATAAAAAGCTCAGGTCTGTCTAGACACTTCATTTTTATTGTTTCATGCACAGTCGTGTTGTTCTTGGAGCATCTTAGTTTTTGGTTTTCTTTGCTTAGGTTGTTTAGTTTGATTAAATAAAGTAGTTTGGACCCCCATTCTCACTGTGTTGTTTTGCAAATAAGTTGCTTGGTGTTGGAAAGGAGTAGTAAGTTCTTGCTTGTAAGTGCAAGAGGAGCTTGCATTGACTGTGACTTAGACTTTAGCATGACATGCTAGGTGTTGTTTTAGCATTATGCTTAGTCATTATTGCTGTAGCATGTCTTGTTCCAAAAAATTGGTATTTCTTAGTGTGCCTTGAAGAAATTATGCGTTGTTTTAGCATGCAAAAAGCATAGTATTGTGGTATTCTCCTTTGATGCTTTGCTTGGGTTGACTTGGCACGTGCTCACACCATGTTATGACTATGACAAGTCACCATAGCCTCTATGATTATATAGTACTTGACTTGTAGTACCACTCTATGCTTTGATTAGTAATGATTTGTTGCTCTGCATGATTATGGCCATTATGCTCTCTTAGTTGGTTGCTCCCAGTCTTTTGCTAGCATCCACTTGTATGAGTAAGCTCTACTCATGCTTCCAAATCCCAAGAAACCAAGTTATTCCAAAGTGTCCACTCTAAATTCCTATGCATGGTGTGTCACACCGTTCCAAGTATATTCTTGTTTTCAGCTACCTTCCAATTAAAAACTATTTTGTTATGTGAAAACTTAGTGATTAAAGCCCTCACGAACTTGATCGCACACTTTATTCTTTGCCCCTAATAAACTTGAACCATTGTGACAACTTTGTTGTATATGCTTGCACTTATAAGTTGGAATTAGCAGAACTGTGCTGTCACGGGGAACGTTTTCAACATTGCACTTGTACTCTGTACTAAGTTGATATCATGTTCTTTTGTCTATGGGTGTCACCGGTGTGAAATAAAGAGGGAACTTGTAAGTCCATGGAGTTTGTATCCTGTGTTAGAGAAACTCCTGGGCCGCTAGCCTAAGCCATGCCTAATCATGGTGGACACTTAAAGCATCACCATAATGAGCTATCTATGAAGAATCCTCAATAAAAAGCTATGCATATGGTAAATAAAAAGATTGCTGAGATGCTCATTGTCTGCTTGCCTTGTCATTTTGGTAATGGGAAAGCTCCTGTACTGTAGAGGTCCCAACCTTTATTAAGGTAGAGATCCCTGTGTTTACAATTCTAGTCCCTGGATCAATAGCTAGCATCCACAGTTAAGATGTAAAATCAAGAAACAAAGGTCATAATACAACTTTATAACCAGGAATAAAATAATTCATTACATCTTACATAGCTCATTTGGCTATCTCATTACAATGCAGCAGAAATAACTATAGCATGGAGTCCTTCATCTTCAAAGTGCCACAGGCAATCATGTTGGTTGTAGACTTGTAATCCTAATCAACACACTTCACTAACATCAAACTAACCTGCAACATAATAAGTTGCAGCCACAAGGGTCAATACATTTGAATTGTATTGGCAAGTTTCACTACTATGTAGGAATAAGTGGATCCTATCATTTACATGCATATTTGGCTAAGTAGGGTTTATGCTCTTTTGCAGAAAGAAATATAGTTTTATCCTATCTTTTCAAAATAGTTTTTGATGTTTTGTCAAATCTTTTTGAACTCCTTGCAAAACTCCAAGTGCTTCAAAATCCCTTGTTGTCACCATCAAGTTTTACTTTGAGAAATTGGAATGTCGAGATCTTCCATAGCTTCAGGCCTTAGTTGCTCAGAATTGTCCCTAACCGGGGACACAGATAAGTACTTAGAATTTGATATTCTGCAGAAGTTGTACACTTTACCCACATGACACAATCTCGTCTTGATGCCACCAGTGGCCGCTGTATAAGTACTCACCAAAATGGAGTACCGGCAGATCGAGAATGTGACAAAGTCTTTCCATAGAAGTCCTCCCAATACACAATGCTAGCTTGTCAACCAGGCACCAATGTAGGGATAAATTTCCCTTACACAATTCTAGTTAACCTGAATATGCCAATGCATGGGTCTTCCTCTATGTAGTTGACTAAGCCAGAGCCCATTTAGCATGTGGCTGTACACGGAAGCCACTATACGAGAAACATGTTCAATCTCTAAGTCCCTGGGTGGTTTTCTTCTAGTGCACACACAAAAAGGTAGCCAGATAAACATGGTCCCCTTTGTTGCCACCTTGTCCAAAACTTGAGTATCCTTGTCCACCCAGGAGGTTCATTGAGTACTTGTTTTATTATATAAAACATATATCTTTTCAACACTTCATATAATCATATCATGTATGCCATCCCAAATATATAGCAGGGCTAAGCATACTACAACTACATTGTTTTTCACTAAGGAGGATATAAGGATATCCTATTAGGATTTAGCATAGCATAAAATATAGTAGTCCTTATCATGCATGTTACAAAAATCCACTAAGTGTAATGAAAATAGTAGGACTTGGATGATAGTGTCACTTGCCTTTTAGTAGAGAATGTTGGTTCACTTCTTGATCTTGCAAATATCACACTCTTCTAACTTCACTACAATTAAATCAAGCAAACACAAATTCAACTAGCATTCAAACCATTTCTCACACATAAAATAACATAAACAAGGTCATGCATGCAAGCATGCAAAAGATAGTTTTATTTGGAAAAGTGGGTTATACTAGGCTCTAAACATTTTCAAGTTCACATTGGTCATTTACAAAAGTGGTAAAACCATTTGCAAGAGGTTTCACTCCATAAACAAATTTTATACCAAAGTGATATTTTATGTTTGTTTGAAATGTCTTTTGCAAAGCAATAACTTTATAGGGTTCATAAAATATGTTTTCAAGTCACTAACTTGGTCTTCAGGGTTAGAAGGTTTAATTAAAAACATTTCCCAAAGGTTTTACTCAAAATTCATTTCTAAACCATAAACAATATTTTTATTTGACTAGAAATGCTCTAATTCTAATATTTATTCCTTATCCTCACAAAATGTATTTTTAAATCCATAAGTTGGTTCCTATGGTCATTAGGTTTAAACCAATCCATTTTGCAAAGATTTCATCTTAAAATTATATCTAGAACAATTTTTATATTCAAACTATGCCTACACATATTTCTGCAAATTCAACCAATTTTCCAGAAGCAAAACATTAAACAAAGTGCATGGTTGCAAAGTACTTGTTCTGCTGAATCCATTGATATAAAATTTGTAAAATTTGGACGTGTGGTTTGAAAGTTATGAATTTTACAAAATCTAGCATCTAATAGATCATATTTCTGTTTTAATTCAAACTCTGTCCACGTGTCTAAATCTTACTGGCTGATAACGGTTCGCACGGATCGACTAATACTGGCCGTTAGATCTAATGGAAATCGCACGGTGCAGAGGGAGCGTACCGATTCGCTTAGACAATCTATCACGTACACACGATCAAAATCCAACGGCCCACAACCATTGGACATAAACTGGCGGCGCTAGCGGTGGTGAACGGTGGCGGCACGGTCAGACGATGACGGTGTCGGCGTTACAGGAAGCGAGAGAGAGAGGGGAGATGCTCACCAGAATCGCCACGACGCGCTGAAGCTCAAGGTCGTCGTTGTTGGTCGAGGGGCGCACAGAGTCGACTGGGATTCCTCGCCGAAGTAGCTTGCTGGCTCGGGCACGCACGGCCGTGGTCGAAGGCGAGTCTCTGGAACGCAAGTGAGCAAAACAACGCGTCAGGAAGATGCACACGGGTTCAAGGATAACGGGAACACTCACCAGTGAGCAAGGGGCGCACGAGGTCGTCGGCTATGGCTCGTCGGAGTCGAGCTTATCATCGGTGGCGCTCAGATATGGACAGAGCCGAGGCTGTAGGGCACGCGCGGCCAAGCAGTTAGCACTGGGAGATGCGCCTGATGATGGGGAGCAAGGCTGCATGCACTGGAAGCCGAGGGGTGGCTGCGGTTCGCCGGAATTAGCCGGTGAAGGTCGTCGGGTTAGTGGCGGTGTGGGGACAAATTGGAGCAGCCTAGGGGCAGTGGGGAGGCGATGTTTGTGGGGAAAGAGAGAGGAGGGCGAGGCGCTTTAACGAGTGTGGTCACTGTCGATTTTAATCCAGCCATCAACACGTATTGATCGCTGCAATCAATGGCAGGAACGGCGAGGGGGACGTGGTCGCGGTGAAGACGACGATGAGGTGGCTAGGGGAGTCCAACGGTCAGCGAGAGAGAGAGGGGGCACGGGGTCCACTGCTCAGTGACTGCGCGGGTTGATTTCTGGGCGGAAAACGATTCGGTGCGGGGAGGGTAAGATGGGCTGCGAGTGGGCTTGCTGGGCCTATTGGCTGGGTTGGGTCTGATTCATTTTTTTTATACTAAACCTTTTTCTTTTTCTGTTTTGAATATTCTGATTTGATTTTCATTCAAACAATTCAAACTCCAAATCAAATCAAACCACCACCAAACTTTGTGTTGATTTTAATCCTGTTTAACAACATATTCCAAAGTCCAAAATAAAATAATTCTTTTATTCTTTTAGGATCTATTAATAATTAAATAAATAGACCTTAGTCTTTATTTCAAATAGGATTTAATTTATTTAAAAACTCTATTTGAAATCTAAATAATACAAAAACCTTTTCTGTAGGTTTTACTTGAAAAACAAAACACATGGAAATCTTATTTAAAATACTTTAACAAGTTTCAATGTTTATTTAAAATGGAAAAGCCTTTACTTAAACAAAATAGGATATTAATAAATACTCATGGTTTTATTTAAATAAACCTTTACTATTTTTATCAAACAAAATATTTTATTTCAAAATCTTGGCCAAGAATTAATTTGGCTCTATAAAATAATCCTTATTTATAATTCTACCTTTTCTTTTGAAAACCAAATCTTTGTATTAAAAGATCCAAAAATAGTGATTCCAACTTTTATAACTTTATTTATTATTTGTTTATATTTTAAATCCATTTAGGATTTTATTTGATCAAAATAGGTTTTGATGTTTCCATTTGGAATCAAAAAGTTTCTTCTCACCCTAAATTTCAACAATTCTTTAATTTGTTTATTTATTTTTTTCACATTTCAAAATTTGGAAAATTTTGGGATGTGACAGGCTACCATCCTTAAAAGAAATCTCGTCCCGAGATTTGGTAAGGCTAGGGTTACAAGTTGGCTTCAAGGCAACTAGGGTACTACCACCCTTAAAAGAAAGTCTCATAGGATTACATTGATGGTTCACTTGACTATGGGTTCAACACTTGATATCCTGACAAGGAATCCTTATTTGACTCTTCTGAGTTAACTAGTTTCTGACACCCACTTCTTATATCTCTTCAAAGTTCCCATCCATGTCAATGTGGTTCACATGTCCTTTCTGGGTCACATTGGAGTCATTTCCATTAGCTCTTCTAGCATCCTTTTTCTTTTTCTTCTCAGGACAGTCTGATGCATAGTGTCCAAGTTCCTTGCAGTTATAACACTGCAACTGGCTAATATCTTTCTTCCTGAAAGTGTCATGTTGGTTCTGACCAAGGTCATCTCTATTGTCAGTATCATTTCCATTATTATCACTTCCATTGTTCGTGTGGTGATACTGATGTGGTTCAGAATCTTCATTGCTCTTTTTGAATGAACGCTTCTTTTGTGATGATCCTGAGTGATACTTGAGTTTATGCTTCCTCTTTATGTTCTCAACTTGATTCATCTTGTTTTCCAATATAGTGGCTTTGTCACAGAGTGATTGATAAGTTCGGACATAGGCAACAGCTAGCTGCAGGTTCAACTCATCATTAAGTCCTTCAAGAAATTTCTCCTTTCTCTTAGCATCTGTATCAACTTCATCTGGTGCATAGCGTGCCAGATTGTTGAATTCTTCAATGTACTCAGCCACACTGAGGTGACGTTGTTTCAGATTGTGGAATTCCTTTTTCTTCAAGTGCATCACTCCAGATGAGATGTGAGCTTTACGGAAACCATCCTCAAAAATATCCCAAGTCACATCCTCAAGGGGAGTGGTGATCTGAAAGTTTTCCCACCATGTTGCTGCTGGTCCTTCAAGCAGAAATGCTGCAAACCTAACTTTTTCTTCGTCGGTGCAGCCAACAGTCATTAAGTCTTTATTCACCGAACGTAACCAATCATTGGCTTCCATTGGATCAGTTGTTCCAGAGAACCTTGCAGGCCTAAGTTTCAGAAACCTGGTGCGCATGTCATGAGCTGGAGGATTATTCTGATTGTTGTTGTTGTTGTTGTTTTTTTGGTTGGGGTTGCCACGACGGGGAGGCATCTATTGGTTGATAGGGATAAGTAATGATAGATAGGTTTAAAGAAGTCCTAACACACAACTCAAAACAACCAAGTTCAATCAAACAATCAAGCAATCAACAAGCAACTATCCACTTAACAACTTATGAGCTTAACTCATGAGTTGAAGGAAACAACAAGTTTTCTTGGAAATAATTAACTTAGTATAGTCATACCTCATAGGTCAATATGATCCATACACTAACATGATATCAATGTCTTTGGTAGGCAGTCTAATGTCTCTTGGTTCTCACTTGTAGTCCTTAGTGATGTCTAGGTTGAAATCTTTGGTGAGACTAAAGTTGAAGTCAATGGTCATGGTGAAGGCTTTGTCCATCAAGTTGAAAAGGAAAGGATGTAGAATCAACACCAAAAGGTTGAGGAAAGAGTTAACAAGTTTGTTTGTAAATAAGTTTTTGGATCAAACACATCTCCTATTTTTCTAAGGGGTTTTGTCCAATCCTAGGGTTACAATCCTACAGGCAACACAGTGCTCTGATACCATCTGTAGAGGTCCCAACCTTTATTAAGGTAGAGATCCCAGTGTTTACAATGCTAGTCCCTGGATCAATAGCTAGCATCCACAGTTAAGATGCAATATCAAGAAACAAAGGTCATAATACAACTTTATAACCAGCAATAAAATAATTCATTACATCTTACATAGCTCATTTGGCTATCTCATTACAATGCAGCAGAAATAACTATAGCATGGAGTCCTTCATCTTCAAAGTGCCACAGGCAATCATGTTGGTTGTAGACTTGTAATCCTAATCAACACACTTCACTAACATCAAACTAACCTGCAACATAATAAGTTGCAGCCACAAGGGTCAATACATTTGAATTGTATTGGCAAGTTTCACTACTATGTAGGAATAAGTGGATCCTATCATTTACATGCATATTTGGCTAAGTAGGGTTTAGGCTCTTTTGCAGAAAGCAATATAGTTTTATCCTATCTTTTCAAAATAGTTTTTGATCTTTTGTCAAATCTTTCTGAACTCCTTGGAAAACTCCAAGTGCTTCAAAATACCTTGTTGTCACCATCAAGTTTTACTTTGAGAAATTGGAATGTCGAGATCTTCCATAGCTTCAGGCCTTAGTTGCTAAGAATTGTCCATAACCGGGGACACGGTAAGTACTTAGAATTTGATATTTTGCAGAAGTTGTACACTTTACCCACATGACACAATCTCGTCTTGATGCCACCAGTGGCCGCTGGATAAGTACTCACCAAAATGGAGTACCGACAGATCGAGAATGTGACAAAGTCTTTCCATAGAAGTCCTCCCAATACACAATGCTAGCTTGTCAACCAGGCACCAATGTAGGGATAAATTTCCCTTACACAATTCTAGTTAACCTGAAGATGCCAATGCATGGGTCTTCCTCTATGTAGTTGACTAAGCCAGAGCCCATTTAGCATGTGGCTTTACACGGAAGCCACTGTACGAGAAACATGTTCAATCTCTAAGTCCCTGGGTGGTTTTCTTCTAGCGCACACACAAAAAGATAGCCATGTAAACATGGTTCCCTTTGTTGCCACCTTGTCCAAAACTTGAGTATCCTTGTCCACCCAGGTGGTTCATTGAGTACTTATTTTATTATATAAAATATATATCTTTTCAACACTTCATATAATCATATCATGTATCCCATCCCAAATATATAGCAGGGCTAAGCATACTACAACTACATTGTTTTTCACTAAGGAGGATATAAGGATATCTTATTAGGATTTAGCATAGCATAAAATATAGTAGTCCTTATCATGCATGTTACAAAAATCCACTAAGCGTAATAAAAGTAGTAGGACTTGGATGATAGTGTCACTTGCCTTTTAGTAGAGAATGTTGGTTCACTTCTTGATTTTGCAAATATCACACTCTTCTAACTTCACTACAATTAAATCAAGCAAACACAAATTCAACTAGCATTCAAACCATTTCTCACACATAAAATAACAAAAACAAGGTCATGCATGCAAGCATGCAAAAGATAGTTTTATTTGGAAAAGTGGTTTCTACTAGGCTCTAAGCATTTTCAAGTTCACATTGGTCATTTACAAAAGTGGTAAAACCATTTGCAAGAGGTTTCACTCCATAAACAAATTTTATACCAAAGTGATATTTTATGTTTGTTTGAAATGTCTTTTGCAAAGAAATAACTTTATGGGGTTCATAAAATATTTTTTTAAGTCACTAACTTGGTGTTTAGGGTCAGAAGGTTTAATTAAAAACATTTACCAAAGGTTTTACTCAAAATTCATTTCTAAACCATAAACAATATTTTTATTTGACTAGAAATGCTCTAATTCTAATATTTATTCCTTAGCCTCACAAAATGCATTTTTAAATCCATAAGTTGGTTCCTATGGTCACTAGGTTCAAAACAATCCATTTTGCAAAGATTTCATCTTAAAATTATATCTAGAACAATTTTTATATTCAAACTATGCCTACACATGTTTCTGCAAATTCAACCAATTTTCCAGAAGCAAAACATTAAACAAAGTGCATGGTTGCAAAGTACTTGTTCTGCTGAATCCATTGATATAAAATTTGCAAAATTTGGACGTGTGGTTTGAAAGTTATGAATTTTACAAAATCTAGCATCTAATAGATCATATTTCTGTTTTAATTCAAACTCTGTCCACGTGTCTAAATCTTACTGGCTGATAACGGTTCGCACGGATCGACTAATACTGGCCGTTAGATCTAATGGAAATCGCACGGTGCAGAGGGAGCGTACCGGTTCACTTAGACAATCTATCACGTACACACGATCAAAATCCAACGGCCCGCAACCATTGGACATAAACTGGCGGCGCTAGCGGTGGTGAATGGCGGCGGCACGGTCAGACGATGACGGTGTCGGTGTTACAGGAAGCGAGAGAGCGAGGGGAGATGCTCACCAGAATCGCCACGACACGCTGAAGCTCAAGTTCGTCGTTGTTGGTCGAGGGGCGCACAGAGTCGACTGGGATTCCTCGCCGGAGTAGCTTGCTGGCTCGGGCACGCACGGCCGTGGTCGAAGGCGAGTCTCTGGATCGCAAGCGAGCAAAACAACGCGTCAGGAATATGCACACGGGTTCAAGGATCATGGGAACACTCACCAGTGAGCAAGGGGCGCACGAGGTCGTCGGCTATGGCTCGTCGGAGTCGATCTTATCATCGGTGGCGCTCAGATATGGACAGAGCCGAGGCTGCAGGGCACGCGCGGCCAAGCAGTTGGCACTGGGAGATGCGCCTGATGATGGGGAGCAAGGCTGCGTGCACTGGAAGGCGAGGGGTGGCTGCGGTTCGCCGGAATTGGCCGGTGAAGGTCGTCGGGTTAGTGGCGGTGTGGGGACAAATTGGAGTAGCCTAGGGGCAGTGGGGAGGCGATGTTTGGGGGGAAAGGGAGAGGAGGGCGAGGCGCTTTAACGAGCGTGGTCACTGTCGATTTTAATCCAGCCATCAACGCGTATTGGTCGCTGCAATCAATGGCAGGAACGGCGAGGGGGACGTGGTCGCGGTGAAGACGATGATGAGGTGGCCAGTGGGGTCCAACGGTCAGCGAGAGAGAGAGAGGGGGCGCGGGGTCCACTGCTCAGTGACTGCGCGAGTTGATTTCTGGGTGGAAAACGATTCGGTGCGGGGAGGGTAAGATGGGCTGCGAGTGGGCTTGCTGGGCCTGTTGGCTGGGTTGGGTCTGATTCATTTTTTTATACTAAACCTTTTTCTTTTTGTGTTTTGAATATTCTGATTTGATTTTCATTCAAACAATTCAAACTCCAAATCAAATCAAACCACCAGCATACTTTGTGTTGATTTTAATCCTGTTTAACAACATATTCCAAAGTCCAAAATAAAATAATTCTTTTATTCTTTTAGGATCTATTAATAATAAAATAAATTGTAAGGTTCCCATCCTTTAATAAGGTAGAGATCCCTGTGATTACAATGCTAGTCCCTGGATCAATAGCTAGCATCCACAGTTAAGATGTAATATCAAGAAACAAAGGTCATAATACAACTTTATAACCAGGAATAAAAGAATTCATTACATCTTACATAGCACATTTGGCTATCACATTACATTGCAGCAGAATATCTGTAAAGCATGGAGTCCTTCATCTTCAAAGTGCCACAGGCAATCATGTTGGTTGTAGACTTGTAGTCCTAATCAACACACTTCACTAACATCGAACAAACCTGCAACATAATAAGTTGCAGCCACAAGGGTGAATACATTTGAATTGTATTGGCAAGTTTCACTACTATGTAGAAATAAGTGGAACCTATCAATATATGCGTATTTGGTCAAGTAGGGTTTAGGCTCATTTGCAGAAAGCAATATAGTTTTATCCTATCTTTTCAAAATAGTTTTGATCTTTCGAAAATCTTCCTGAACTCCTTGGAAAACTCCAAGTGCTTCAATTCCCTTGTTGTCACCCTCAAGTTTTACTTTGAGAAATTGGAATGTCGAGATCTTCCATAGCTTCAGGCCTTAGTTGCTCAGAGTTGTCCGTAACCGGGGACACGGCTAAGTACTTAGAATTTGATCTTCTGTAGAAGTTGTACACTTTACCCACATGACACAATCTCGTCTTGACGCCACCAGTGGCCGCTGGATAAGTACACACCAAATGGAGTACCGGCAGATCGAGAATGTGACAAAGTCTTTCCATAGAAGTCCTTCCAATACACAATGCTAGCTTGTCTACCAGGCACCAAAGTAGGGATAAATTTCCCTTACACAATTCTAGTTAACCTGAAGATGCCAATGCATGGGTCTTCCACTATGTAGTTGTCTAAGCCAGAGCCCATTTAGCATGTGGTTGTACACGGAAGCCACTGTACGAGAAACATGTTCAATCTCTAAGTCCCTGGGTGGTTTTCTTCTAGTGCACATACAAAAAGATAGCCATATAAACATGGTTCCCTTTGTTGCCACCTTATCCAAAATTGAGTCTCCACATTCCACCTAGGTGGTTCATTGAGTACTTGTTTTATTATATAAAACATATATTTTTCCAACACTTCATATAATCATATCATGTATTTCATCCCAATTCTATAGCAAGGCTAAGCATAGTACAACTACAATGTTTTCACTAAAGAAGATATAAGGGTATCCTATTAGGATTTAGCATAGCATAAAATAATAGTAGTCCTTATCATGCATGTTACAAAAATCCACTAAGTGTAATGAAAATAGTAGGACTTGGCTGATAGTGTCACTTGCCTTTTAGTACAGAATGTTGGTTCACTTCTTGATCTTGCAAATATCACACTCTTCTAACTTCACTACAATACAATCAAGCAAAACACATTTTCAAACCAACATTCAAACAATTTATCACACATAAAATAATAAAACCAAGGCAATGCATCCAAGCATGAAAAAGATAGTTTTATTTAGAAAAGTGGTTACTATTAGTCTCTAATCATTTTAAGTTCAAAGTGGTCATTTACTAAAGTAGTAAAACCATTTGCAAAAGGTTTCATCTCATAAACCAAATATTATGCTATGGTGATATTTATGTTGTTGAAAATATCTTTTAGCAAAGAAATGAATTTATATAGTTCATCAAATATGTTCTTAAATCTCAAAACTTGGTGTTTTAGGGTCAGAAGGTTTGAATCAAATCATTTCCCAAAGGTTTCACTCAAAAATCATTTCTAAACCATAAACAATATTTTTATTTCACTAGAAATGAGCTAATTCAACTATTTATTCCTTAACTTCACAAAATACATTTTTAAATCGATAAGTTGGTTCCTATGGTCAGTAGGTTCAAAACAAACCATTTTCCAAACATTTCATCTCAAAAATATATCTAGAACAATTTTTATATTCATAATAAGCCTACACAAGTTTCTGCAAATTCAACCAATTTTCCAGAAGAAAAACATTAAACAAAGTGCATGGTTGCAAATTACTTGTTATTATGATTCCATTGATATAAAATTTGCAAAATTTGGACGTGTAGAACTAAAGTTATGAATTTTACAAGTTTGCAATTCTAATAGATCAAATTTCTATTTTTAATCCTGAGTCTGGCCACGTGGCTGCTTGCTACTGGCTGATACCGATTCGTTCGGATCGAGCTCTGTGGGTCGTCGGATCTAAATGAGATCGTGTGGCACAGATGGACGCATACCCTTTCGCCTAAATCTAATCTTAGCCGCAGGATTAGGATCCAACGGGCTCAGCGCATTTGACCTGAAGCGGGCAGCGCTGGCGGCGGCGACTGGCGGCGCGGGCTCTGCTCGCGGTGGTTCTGGCGAAGCAGGAAGGAAAGGAGGGAGAGGAGATGCTCACCGAGATCGCAGAGGCGTGGTGGTGCTCCAGGTGGTTACCGTTGGGCAGGGGGCGTACGGTAGCGTCGAGGATTGCTCGCCGGAGATGTTGCTGTCGTCGGGTCACGCACAACTTCGTCGGAGGCGAGTCTCTGGAATGCAAGCGAGCAAAACAACACGTCAGGGAGATGCACACGGGTTCAAGGATCGCGGGAACACTCACCAGTGAGCAAGGGGCGCACGAGGTCGTCGGCTATGGCTCGCCGGAGTCGAGCTTATCATCGGTGGCGCTCGGACATGGATAGAGTCGAGGCTGCGGGGCACGCGCGAGCGAGTGCGAGGCACTGGCAGATGCACCAGGAGGTGGGGAGCAATCCTGCGTGAGTGAGAGGCGAGGGGCGGCAAGGTGTGGCCGGAATCGGTTGGGGAAGCTCGTCGGAGCAGTGGCGTTGCCGGCAGAAATCCAGGCAGCCTGGGGGGCAGAGAAGGTGGGGTGAGCGAGGGGAATGACAGAGGAGAGGAAGGTGCTTAAGTATGCATGGTCGGGGGCGAGATTAACGCAGGCAATAACTCGAATTCATCGCCGCAATCAAGGGCAGCAACGGCGAGGGGGACGTGGTCGCGAGGTTGATGACGCTGCGCTGGCGGTGGGGCCGTGCTGTCTGTGAGGGAGAGAGAGGGGAGATGGGGTCCAGTCGTCAGTGACTTCGCGGGTGCAAGGTTGAGTGGAAAACGTTTCACCGCGGGGAGTTTAGTTGGGCTGCGAGTTGGGATTGCTGGGCCTGTTGGGTTGGGTCTGCTTCGTTTCATTTTTTTATACTAATTGCTTTTCTTTTTCTATTTGGAATTTCTGTTTTGATTTTATTTCAACAAATTCAAACTCCAATTTAATTCAAACCACCACCAAACTTTGTGTTGATTTTTAATTCTGTTTAACAACATAATCCAAAGTCCAAAATAAAATAATTCTTTTATTCTTTTAAGATCTATTAATAATTAAATAAATAGACCTTAGTCTTTATTTCAAATAGGTTTTAATTTATTTTAAAAATCTATTTGAAATCTAAATAATACCCAAAACCTTTTCAGTAGGTTTTATTTGAAAATATAAAACACTTGGAATTCTTATTTAAAATACTTTAACAAGTTTTAGTGTTTATTTTAAAAAAGGAAAAAATCTTTACTTAAATAAAATTGGATAATAATAAATCCTTATTATTTTATTTAAATAATCCTTTACTCTTTTTATCAAATAGAAATATCTTTATTTAAAAAGCTTGGCCAAGATTTAATTTGGCTCTATAAAATAATCCTTATTTATTAATTCTACTTTGCTTTTGAAAACCAAATCTTTTTATCAAAAGATCCAAAAATAGTGATTCCAACTATTAAAACTTTCTTTATTAATTGTTTATCTTTTTAACTCCCTTTAGTATTTTATTTGAACAAAATAGGTTTTGATGTTTCCAATTGGAATCAAAAAGTTTCTTCTCACCCTAAAAATCAACAATTGTTTATTTTGTTTATTTATTTTTCACATTTCAAAATTTGGAGAATTTTGGGATGTGACATAAATAGACCTTAGTCTTTATTTCAAATAGGATTTAATTTATTTAAAAACTCTATTTGAAATCTAAATAATACCAAAACCTTTTCTGTAGGTTTTACTTGAAAAACAAAACACATTGAAATCTTATTTAAAATATTTTAACAAGTTTCAATGTTTATTTAAAATGGAAAAGCCTTTACTTAAACAAAATTGGATATTAATAAATCCTCATGGTTTTATTTAAATAAACCTTTACTATTTTTATCAAACAAAATATTTTATTTCAAAAGCTTGGCCAAGATTTAATTTGGCTCTATAAAATAATCCTTATTTATAAGTCTACCTTTTCTTTTGAAAACCAAATCTTTTTATTAAAAGATCCAAAAATAGTGACTCCAACTTTTATAACTTTTTTTATTATTTGTTTATCTTTTAAATTCCTTTAGGATTTTATTTGATCAAAATAGGTTTTGATGTTTCCATTTGGAATCAAAAAGTTTCTTCTCACCCTAAATTTCAACAATTGTTTAATTTGTTTATTTATTTTTTTCACATTTCAAAATTTGGAAAATTTTGGGATGTGACATGTACCATGTGCAAGGGGTACCCCATTGGCGGTTCTCAATGATATGCAAATACTTACAATGACAAGAACTTACTTGGACCCAAAGTTGAGTATGCATGAGCTGTGGCCTCGTATTCAATGGACTTGGGATTGCCAACTTATACTTCGTCAAGCATATACTCCAGCTTTGCCACTTCAACCTTAACCACTTCAAGATGCTTATGATATGGGCAATCAGGGCTGAAAGCTAACAAGTACCATAATTTTTGGAAGCTCTTTTTGAAACTTGTAATCCCCGCTTCCATTACAAAAAGGCCTTTCTTCCACCATTATTGAGTCTCCACATTCTACCTTTTGGCACCATTAAGAGAGCATAGTTGTCATTCTGTGTGTAGTTTTCCAAAGCTTATTAATTGATGCATATTGTGATATTACTTGTTCTTGTGCTATTTGTTTCTAGTCACCCTTGTGAACTTTGCAGGTGTCATATGCATCTATTTGTTACTCTATGAGGGACAAGCTGATTGCCACTATGCTATGTTTTCTGCATGTGAAACAAACAAACGTTTTTCAATGCGTGTTATTCATGATCTTTGTTTTTAGCTTGTCATGTTGCATGCATAGTTACTATGTCCTATTGTTAGAACTCCATCTTTCATGCACATGTTTAGAGTTCTTTGATCCCAGCTTTCAATGCTTGCAAATGGTTGGATCTTTATTGTGAGGGTGCATGTCACCTCAAAAATTATTCTATTTATCACTTACCTACTCGAGGACAAGCATGAGTTAAGCTTGGGGATGTTGATATGTTGGAAACATATCTATAATTTTTGATTCTCCATGCTTGTTTAGTATCTACTTTGCTTTACTTGTCCACACTTTGAGGTGCTTTTTACATGTTTTCTGGTACTAACCTATTAACAAGTTGCAACAGTGCTAGATGCCTGTTTTTTGCTATTTTTGGTTTCAGAAAAGTTAGTAAATAACTATTATCGGAATTGGACGGGACAAACGTCAAAGTCAATTACTTTCCGTGGGGAACAAGAAGTCCAGTGGGGAGCCGGAGGGGCCAGCCAGGGGGCCAAACCCACCCCAGGCATGGGTGGGCCCAGCCCCGCGCCTGGCTAGGGTTTGAGGCCCGTGGCCGCCTCCTCGGCCTCCCCCTTCGCCTATAAGAAGCCCCCAATGCAGAAACCCTGGGTACCCAATCAAATATCCACGAAACCGTCTGTAGCCGCCACCACCATCTTCCCTAGATTGGGGGATCTGAAGTTCTTCCCGGCACCCTGCCGGAGGGGAGATCATCCCGGAGGCCTTCTTTCCGGTATGATGCGTGAGTAGTTCCACCTTGGACTATGGGTCCATGTAGTAGCTAGATGGTTGTATCTCCTCCTTTGTGCTTTCATGTCTAGATCTTGTGAGCTCCGTTCATGATCAAGATCTCATCTATTTATAATCATGCATGTTGTGTTTGCGGGGATCCGATGGATATTGAGATTATTATGTTGGTTTGATTAATGGTTTTGTCTTTATGATTCTATCATGTCTATGTTGTTTTTGATCTTGCATGCTCTCCGTTGTTAGTAGCTATCTTGGCCAAGTAGTTGCTAGTGACTCCAAGAGGGGGTATTTATGCTCGATAGTGGGTTCATGCCTCTAGTTTCCAAGGGAAGTGACAGAAATCTCTTCGGTTGTAGATGTGCTGTTGCCACTAGGGAGAAAATAGTGGTCTCTTGTTCATGGAACATGTGGAATGTTTACCTTACACACTTTACTTAAAGAAGTTGTCTGTTGCTTGCAACTTAATACTGGAGGGGGTTCGGATGATAACCTGAAGGTGGACTTCTAGTCATAGATGAAGTTGGATGGCGGTCTATGTATCTTGTTGTATTAACCAATCGAATCTCATAGAATTTTTCTGACTAGTAATTGCATTGTTATGCCTTGCTCAGTTCCTATCAATTGCCCTGCTGTAATTTGTTTACCCTTCATGCCATGTTGTTTATCTAAGGAGAGCACCTCTAGTGAACTATGGACCCCGGTCCAATCTTTACCATTGATACATCTTCCACTATTACTTTTTTACTTGATGCAAACCACCATTACCTTCCACACCACACGTTTAATCCTTTGTTATAGCAAACCGGTGAGCTTGACAAACTCACTGATTCGTTGCGGCAAAGTCTTGAGTTTGTGTTGTGTAGGTATCCGTGATGTTTCCTTCCTCCTTCTGGTTCGATAACCTCGGTATCTACTGAGGGAAGACTTGCTGTTGTGCTCATCGCACCTTTCTCTTGGGGTTCCAACGAAGTGCTCCACGTCAGCACCATCAACACTTAGCCGTGTCCCCGGTTATGGACAACTTCGAGTGACAAGACATTGAAATGGTCAAGAATCTCCTCATCCCAATTTCTCTAAGTTAAACTTGTGGTTGAACAAGGGTATAGGTTCACCAATATCTATTGGTGGTTCCTTGGTGTTTTTGTCAAACAAAAACTTAGTGTTTTCAACTAATAAGAAAAACCCTATTTTGAGCAAAGTCAGCCTGAGCAACACTTAGCCAAATTCATATAGTTATTAGATACTACTATCTACTATGGTATCACTTGCCAATACAATTCCAAATGTATTGACCCTCTATGGATGTAACTTATTATGTTGCAGGTTACTGTGATGGTGATTAGGATTATGAGTCTACACTCAACATGTTTGCTTGTGGCACATGAAGATGAAGACTTTATTTATTTACTTTGTGTTTAGAACTCTGTGTATTAGCCTTGGGCTAATGAGTTGTAAGATACTATGTTATCTCTGGAATGACGATGTAATAATGACATTTGTTTATGTGTACTTCATCTTAAACTATGGATGCTAGCATTTTGATCCAGGGACTATCATTGTAATCACAGGGATATCTACCTTATTCGGTGAGATCTTACACTCCAGCAGCAGAATCCAACAGATTTCTTGAAGAAAAATTCAGTCCAGCATAAAAGGTTTGGATAATCATCCAAGCAGTCAGTCCATGAGGGGGGAAATTCTTCACTAAAGATTTCATTCTTTCCCAAGCATGAGCAACATGTTCATTATCAGATTGTTTTAATTTCATTGTTTCACTTCTAATAGATATAATCTTAGAAGGAGGATAATATTTTCTAATGAAAGCATCTTTGCATTTAATCCAAGAATCAACACTATTTCTAGGCAAAGAAACCATTCTTTAGCTCTTCCTCTTAAAGACAAAGGAAACAATTTAAGCTTAAGAATATATCCATCTACATCCTTATATTTTTGCATCTCACAAAGTTCAACAAAATTATTTAGTTGAGGAGTAGCATCATCGGTACTAGCACCAGAAAATTGCTCTTCATAACAAGATTAAGCAAAGCAGGTTTAATTTCAAAGAAAGTAGCTTCAGGAACAGGTGGAGAAATAGGTGTGCACATGAAATCATTGTTGTTTGTGCTAGTGAAGTCACACAACTTAGTGTTTTCAGGGGTATTCATTTTTGCAAGAGTAAAGCAAGCCAATAGAAATAGTAACTAAAGTAGGAACTAATTTTTTCGTTTTTTTATAAGAAAAACAAACCAAACAAGAACAAAAACTAAAGTAGGAACTAATTTTTTGTGTTTTTGATAAGAAAAACAAATCAAACAAAACTAAATAAACAAAGCAAAAAAACAAAGTAAAGAGATTGGTTGTGAGAGACTCCCCTTGCAAGAATCTTCTTTCTCCCAGAAAAGTGTTTGACGAGGAGGAAGAGATTGAAGTTGTCCTTATCTCCCCGGCAATGGAACCAATAAAGTGCTTGATGGCTCAGATATGTAGAGCTCGTTGGGAACCCCAAGAGGAAGGTATGATGAGCACAGTAGCAAGTTTCCCTTAGTTATGAAACCAAGTTTATCAAACCAGTAGGAGTAAGGAAACAACTCCAAGGTGTTGCTACCAACTTGGAACCTACACAACACAACCACGGAACTTTGCCCCAACTTACAATGAGGTTATCAATCTCACTGGTTTTGCTGAAAACAAAGGATTAAACGTATAGTGTGGAAGATAGTAATTGCTTGTAGAAAGTAAACAGTAAACAGTAGATAGTAGATGGTATATCAATGGTAAAGGAATGGACCGAGGTCCACAATTCACTAGAGGTGTTTCTTCATAAGATAAATAGCATGTTGGGAGAACAAATTACAGTTGGGCAATGATAGATTTAAAATGCATAAATATGCATGTACAAGTCATGATGATTCCTATGATATTCGTTTGGGCATTACAACATAATACATAGACCGTAATCCAACTACATCTATGACTAATAATCCACCTTCAGGTTATCATCTGAACCCCTTCCAGTATTAAGTTGCAAGCAACAGGTAATTGCATTAAGCAAAGTCTATAAAGTAAACAAAACAATTTCCCTTGGGAAAAGGATTGTTGTTTTCTCCCTAGTAGCAAAAACACATCTACAACCTTAGAGATTTCTGTCACTTCCCCACATTATCAGAGGCATGAACCTACTATCGAGCATAAATACCCTCTCTTGGAGTTACAAGCAACTACTTGGACAAAGCAACAACTAGTAACGGAGAGCATGCAAGATCACAAATAACACAGACATGATAAAATAAATAATCAATGTTGAACATAGTACTCAATATCCATTGGATCCCAACAAACACAACATGTAGGATTACAAGTAGATGATCTTGATTATGAACGGAGCTCATAAGATCTTAACATGATAGCACAAATGAGGAGAAACAACCATCTAGCTACTGCTATGGACCCATATTCCAAGGGTGAACTACTCATGCATCACTCCGGAGGCAGGCATGGTGATGAAGAAGGCCTCCGGGATGATCTCTCCCCTCCAACAGGGTGCTGGAAAGAGCTTTAGATCCCCCTGATCTAGGGGCGATGGTGGCAGGGTCTACGGACTGTTTCGTGGAATTTTGATCGGCTGTTTAGGGTTTCTGCATCAGGGTGCTTTTATAGGCGAAGGGGCGAGGTCGGTTGAGGGCCAGGGGGCACAATCTACCTTGGTGCGGCCTAGGGTGGAACCGCACTAGGGGGTGTGACCACCCTATGGCGCCTCTCCGTCTCTCCTCTGGACTTCATCTTCGCTCCGGTAAAAATCTTGACTTCAACTTTTGTTTCATCCAATTTCGATAATATTTCCTTACTAGCTTTTTTAAAACCAAAAACAAGCAACTGGCACTGTGGCGTCTTGTTAATAGGTTAGTTCCAGAAAATGTATAAAAATACCTCAAAGTGTAGACAAAACATAAAGCAATTGGTATAAAACAAGCATGGAGCATCAAAAATTATAGATACGTTTACAACGTATCCCTCGCAGCCCTCCTATTGTGGAAAATTATCATTGTCGTCGCTGTGGCATATTAGCAGCAGCTTCTATTGTACCCGACATTGGTGTTTCTCCTCCTGTTGATACTGTTACCAAGGTTGCTCCAGCTACCGATGACTCTGGTAATGGGGTCGGTGGCATTGTACATGGTCTGATGGTGCTGCTTCACCGATCGAGCCTCTCAGTGGTTTCGGTCCTGTGGAACTTGATGATGTCAAGGTACACATTTGTATCGGTGTCGAGAAGTTCACTACAAAATTAGATGATGGCACAGAAAATTTCGTCGACGACTGACGACTACAAGTGAATAGATAAATTGTAGCTAGTTTCGAAGTAATGACATCGAACCCACAGAGAGCTATTGGTAAAGTTCTTTATAACCCTCGTCACTATCTACCAAAGGATACTTGTAAGTTTCCTTTGATCTCAAGTAAAGAATGTTTGGAAGATTTTTGGTTGTGTGCATAAAACTAATTAAAACAATTGAAAGAAAGAAAGTAACAGGATATGAAAGTGTGGTTGAACTCAATATGGATAAAACGTTCTCGGGATGTAGGATACACCTCTATCATGGTATTGTCATTATTCATAATTTAAGATAATATACTCCTTGTGTCATGAAATGTGTGGAGAGAGCTCCATAGTAACATGTTCACTGCAAGGCTCGTAGGAAGCCACTTTGTTGAGCCAAGAGTGGGGTCACCTCTAAATAACCATGGTGATGCCCAAGAACAATCACCCATACAGACCACCGAAATTAAGGGTTTCCCCATGGATATCGTAATTAGCTTAGGGATTCCCTCTTTATTCCTCCTTTGACTGCGTAGTTCACGAGCCGACGCCAATCTATCACGGGGCCATTCCGGGTATGATCCCAAAGCACGTCCAAAGGATTTCTCCCTCCCTTTAGTCCCAAGGGAAAATGGTATGGTCGACTTCACATACCATCTAAAGAGAGATATCAAACACAAATCATAAATCAATCATAGACTACCAAGTCATATGGACACAAGAATAGATCATCTTTATTGAAAATTCATAATAGTTCTTGGGTTTCTCCATCTCCCCATGAACAAAGGAACTACTCACACATGGAAGCAATCAACAACAACATCATAAACAAATGGATGGATGAAAGTACTGAAATAGATCTAATGCAAACCACAATTGAATCTGGAATTACAACAATATCTAATGAATGAAAGATGAGGGTAATGGTGGTGATTTAGATGTAGTCGTTGCTGATGAAGGGGATGATGTGTTTTCTTCCAATGATCCGTGAATCAGCAGGGATTTTACCCCAGCCAAGTTCCTCCTTCAGATCCCTTTCAGATGTGGTTTCTGGTGGCTGTGAATGTCGGATCTCCCTGGCGTCTTCGCTAGGAGAAAGTATTTGACGAGGCGAACCTTATGGCACCTGGTACGGGCGAGCTATGCCCGTACCACTGGTCATTATTGGCACTTTATCGCTTAAAATTATCATATTATAGTATAATATGACAGCTCTAATTGATATGTTCACATAAGACTTAATGATTCAAGATCCTATTAAAATAAATACAAAAAAGGTGCACATGAATTTAGTGAAATACAAAGATCCCTACTCTATTTATGCAAAAACAAAAGGTAAATATGCTTCAATTTTGGACTCATCAACTCCCCCAAGCTAGGCTCTTGCCAGTCCCTTGCCAAGACGGTGGCTTATGGACAAGATCATCATGTTCATAAGACACGAGTCATTACAATAAATGAGGCAAAAATTTGAAACAGGAATACAGCATCGGATGTAAAGAAGCATCGGGGGTATTATCATACCCTTACACATTACATGACTTAGAGGCTTCCACACCTTTTCTAGTATTAATGAAATTATACTAAGCTTCTAGTGATTTAACATATCATATAATCATTGAGTTTAGAGGTATCGGTCACTTTTGTTTAGTAATGAAGATTCATGATCATTGTTCTTTTCTTCTATAGTTGACTCTTTTGATAGTTGTTCTCTCTTTCTGCTTCTTTCGTATCTTGTCTATCTATACATACATATCTTTTTCTTCTCTTCTTTTCTCCCTTTTTAGTACATCTATTTGATCCTTCTCACTACTTTTATGGTTGCAAAGAAAAACTCTTAATTATAATATGCTACCAAAATTCTTCTTCTCATAGCCTAATCAATACTCTTATTTGTGTGGAAATCCCTAAAATCACGACAGTTGTACAAGTATCATAACAATCTACCTAGTTCAATCATCTAATATAATAATTATGAATCATAACATAACATAACTTGAAACATCATAAAGTCTCGTAACCCAACAGATATAAATCATCTCTTGAGCAAAGGAAACTCGAAGTTGATGCAACTAACGCAAACTCTAGAATTAAAGTCTAAATGCATGCAGAAAAGTAAACATGTTAAATATTGTAAGATAGATTACAAGTCTCTCACATATCCCCCAAGCTTGGAAACAAACCGGGTGGATCAAATAATTCCTTGCATTTATTTGATATTGTGGCACGCCTTTCAGTCTAGGTCTTGCTAGAGATTGCAGCTCGAAGTTTCTTGTTCGTTTCCTCCAGGGCAGATATGCGGCGCATGCACTTTTGCAGATCCGAACGCTAGAGGAACATCCCGTTAGCGAATTTATTCATTGCCTCATTGAGTTCCTTTTTGCCTTCAAGATCCAAGAGGCACTTGCACACAATCTCCTTATGGACGAGTTCTTCTTTCTGAAACTTCTCCAATTTACGAAGGTGACGCTAAGTGTACGAGACGTGCGCATGAACGGGCACATCCAGAAGATTGAACCCCCAGTCCTCTTGGGGCTTCACACTCATACGTGCGTTCATGGTGATCTTATTTGTTGTTGAAGTGTGCTCTACGGTCTCCTTGTAAGTTCCTGCACCGGGATGGTTAGACTTCTTACGCTTTGGCAAGGAATAGTCGATGGCGATTAGCTTGAGCGACTCCGTGCAGCCCTTCCCATGGGGATTTTTAGCTTCCTCTTCATCCTCGGGCATCACCATGGCCAAGTAGGATGGCTTCTTCCACCCCCTCTTTGTTTGGTCCATGAAGGTCTCTTATTCTTCATCATCAGATTCATCATCGGAGTCATACGCATACCTCTTGTTCTTAGGGCTCAAACCTCGCGGTCGTCGGCTTTAATGGAGGAAGTATGGAAGCTATCCCATGAAGGACCCATGAGATTGAGAGTCTTTCCTTTGCCTTGAACATGGTAGAGCATCAGGTAAATTGGACATGTTGATACGACAGGAAGAAAGACCTCTATGGAGGTTTATTAAGGGTTAGAGGCAAGAAGAAATATGTACTCGAAGGAAAAGGGTTGGCCAAGAAAAGAATCCCAACAAATATGGAAAGAAATAAACGAAAAAAGGAAGAAATTACGATCGTAACGACCACCTGGTACGGGCGGATGCCCGTACCGGGTCGTTTCCAAGAGAACTCGCATAACAAAAGCGGTAACCATCCAACCTACTAAGTGGTACGGGCAGGTTCCGCCCATACTATCCCTCCGTATGGAATTTTCCGACTTAAGTTTTTTTCTTTTGACACAAACGAATCAAATAAAATTTAGGCGATGTGATACCATATCGGTAACGACCAGTGGTATAGGAGGGAGTGCCCGTACCACTCGGTTATACCAAAATGTCAAAAATGGAGAAGGTATACCGCCTGCTTGACGATCAGTGGTACGGGCGGATGCGGCCGTACAACCCGCCCGTACCGACTTCGAAAACTCAATAGTGCATTCAGAAAAACAAAAGGAAAACATAAATGCAAAAAGAAACAACAGAAGATCGTCCAGAACGAAGATAAATTCATATTTCACATACCTGGATTATCTAGAGAGAACGAGTTCAATTGAGTACCTTCTCCTTTCTGGATTATCTTTTTATTTTTCCCTTCAAAAGTAGGTCGTAGAAGATCACCAAAACCATTGCAAAGAGAAATTGGGATTTTCTTTTTGGCAATGTGGTTCCCACAGGTATGTAGATGGATGACTCTTCTTTAGGTGGAGCAATTTCTTGAAATTCCACGGATGTTTTCTCTATCTCCTCTTTTCCTTAGAGAATCTGCAAATCAAATTCTTGCAAAAGCAGAGTCCAACAGACCATCCTTGGCTTAACGTCAGTCCTTTCTAGGATTTCCTTTAGGCCAATACGATCAGTATGTACCCTTACTTTTGAGTTATTGATATAAGATTTAAATTTATCACAGGAAAAAACTATAGCGAAAAATTCCTTTTCAACTATAAGGTAATTCTTTTCGGCCCCATTTAAGGCGCGGCTAGCATGATGAATGATATTAAGGTCATCACCATCATACTGGCAAAGAATTGCACCCACGGATTCATGACTATCCTCATAGAATAACTCAAAGGGTTTACTCCAATTAGGTGGTTTTATAATGGGAGCTTCAATGAGATCTTGTTTTAATATGTTGAAAGCGTTTAGACATCTTTCATCAAAATTGAAGATAATCACTTTTTGAAGAAGATTAGTTAAAGGTCTAGCGGTTTTTGAAAAGTTTTTAATGAAACTTCTATAAAATCCAGCATGGCCTAGGAAACTTCTTATACCTTTCACATCTCGAGGAGGGGGAAGTCTTTGTATAGCTTCAATCTTTTCTTTGTCAACTTCTATACCCTTACCAGAGATTTTGTGACCAAGCACTATACCTTCTTGAACTATAAAATGGCATTTCTCCCAGTTCAATACTAGGATAGTATCTTCACATCTCTACAAAACTTTGTGAAGATTATGGAGACAATGATTAATTGAAGTTCCATAAAATAAAAATCATCCATGAAGAATTCCATAATACTTTCAACATAATCAGCAAATATAGCAGTCATACACCTCTTGAAAGTAGCAGGAGCATTTAGAGACCAAAAAGCATACGACGATAAGCATAAAGACCGTAAGGACAGATGAAAGTAGTTTTAAGTTGATCATCGGGATGAACAAAAATCTGAGAAAAACCAGAGTAGCCATCTAAATAACAAAAATGAGAATGCATAGCTAGCCTTTCTAAACGTTGATCTATAAATGGTAGTTGATAGTGGTCTTTACTGGTTTCTTTATTAAGTTTTGTATAATAAATGAACATCATGTGTCCAACAACAGTCCTTGTAGGTAACATCTCATTATGTTCATTTTCAACAACAGTAAATCCACCTTTCTTAGGAACACAATGAACATGACTTACCCATTCACTTTCTTCTACATGAAAGATAATTCCTGCATCTAACAAATGTATTATTTCTTTTCTGACCTCCTCTTTCATATGAGGTATGAGTCGTCGCTGAAAGTCTGCGATAGGCTGACATCCTTCCTACATGAATATCCTATGGGTTGCTATTGAAGGATTGATCCCAGAGCATTTGTATGAATTTGGAGAACCTTCATTAAATTCTCTTCCTCTTTTTCTCCAAGGTTAGAACTTATAATAACAGGAATATATTTGTATCATCAAGAAACCTATATTTTAATTCTTTTGGTAAAGTTTTTAGGATAGGAGGAGGAGGATCCTCATCTCCCTTTCTTATGGGTTCTTCATATTCTTGATTAATCTCGTCAACCACCATGAGTGTGGAGTCAAGATAATCATCTATTTCAGTTTTTTCTATGTCATGGAGGATATTATTATTGACTAAGCTTCTTGCTAAATCATCATAAGGAGTCTCAAAAACTACTGAGGCTAAATTGACAATATTACCTTCTTCCTCACATTCATACTCATTATCATCTAGTTCTTCAATAGCCGGCTTATGATCAAATTTGTAGAAATAAAAATCCATTTTCTATTCACCAAACTTGAGAGACACAGTTTTCCTCTTACAATCTATGTTTGCTCCTGCAGTATTTAGAGAAGTTCTTCCAAAAAATGATAGGACAATAAACATAGGTAGGCATATCAATTAGCACAAAATCAATGGGATATTTGTATGGTCCAACGTAAATTGGAACATCTCTAATTATTTGCGGTGACCCAGCATACCATTGCATGATGTAGTACACTATAGTCGTTGACATAACACCAATGAAACACCGTTCACTAGTATTACATCCCTCAGAGTGGTACAATAGAAACACAGCAGGTCTAAGACATGACTATAGGTTACAACTCAACTCTTTACACAAGATCCAGAGAACACTCTACGTTAAAGAGAGAGAAAGAAACTTCTTCCAAGGAATAATTATAAATAATCAACTCAAATCTATTATACTAATAGACTAGTATCTAAACTATTGGGTCTTGCATTTCAACTATCGAAATACTCTACAGAAGTAGGTTCTATGGCTAGAGATTCTATTCTTATCTAATCCGCAACTTTTTATTCACTTGAGTTGATATATATGTTGACTTCCTTGACTTCATTGAAGAGCTTTAGCTTTTGATGATGATTCCTGGAGCACAACTGGATGTAGACGTCATCTATACTGGCTTTAGAACCTAGCAAGGGTTAAGAAGATACTTTGAGTACGAGCGTACTCAGCAAGTTCACTAGAATAGGTCATAGGCAATGCAACTTTTCGTAAACATTTCTTCAAAGGTTGCTTTTATTCTAAAAATCTATGTCCGCCAGCCTTCACGGTTTTACCAGAACTTTCATGGAGTTCCTTTCCCGCAGCATTCACAGCTCCTTCCCGGAACAGGTAGTAACAAGTTACAGTTCTTACACTCTGGAGAGGTGCGTTACTTTACCCGTGAGAGACATTAGCCTTGTTGGACAACCAAGTCATGACCTTGTCCATACTTCCTTGGTATGGGGCCCAGTCTAAGATCCAAGCCAATCACTGCCCTCTCCGTGACCTCATATGTCTGCACGATCCTTCGGGGCCGGCTCACCTCCGTTAGGCCCCCTTTAGGGAAGGCTAAAACCATGATGAGTTCCCGAAGACTCTATGACCTGGTGTTGCCCTAGCAAGTGCCATATTAAATGGTCCCTCCATCAAACACCATCCATAGATAATCTAGACACCAAAAGTGTGGGGCGTAAGGGTGCCCACCCATATGTTGGATCCGCACAAGGAATCACAATGTCATGTTAAGGTCGTCTTGCCTCCATACGAGAGGAAAAGGATACAGCTGACTTCTCCGTCCCATTCCAAATCTCATGGTCAACGCGTAATATACGGCGCAAGAATCATTGGCGACATTGGTTGTTAAGTCCTAGAGGATATATTCCTGAGCAGTGGTATTCCAACTGCCAGATTTAATAGATTAGCTGATCACCCTGGATCAGTAACTAATAGTTCACATTATTATCAAAAATATTGTTTTCTGACCTTTTTCAAATGCAGGTGATGACAACACTGGTTTGCAAAATACTTTACAGAAAATAAACAAAGGACATGAGCAAGTGTGAACTTGCCTTTTGTGATTGCAAGATTATGCACTCACGGTCTTCAAGACAATATAAGATCCAATATCTGAAATCAGCATCATTGGTCCGGTAAGGACTAATGTTTAAAGAAGCAAGATGCTTTTATGCATAAGTAATGTAATGCAAGTTGATAAACGCGAATCCCGAGGATAACGTTGTTCTAGGGTTTGGATACTGGCAAGGTTTTTCTTGGAATGTGTTGCCCTTTTAGATTAAGTTTCACACTTGTGCTTCTTATTAAGGCTTGTGAGTATGGAACAATATGCAAACATAATGGCATACAACAGTAAGATATACTAATGAGATGTGCTACATAAGGACTGCTTATATGTGAATTATCTTATCTTCAAGTTTTACCTTGCAAGTGATGACTTTTATAATGAATTTAAGTGTTGAAAATTATAGGTATACAAGTAAAGCTTAATGTAATGTGATTATTATTGATTGTCATATGTTGATTGAAGTGGCAAAACGAATAACTTTTGAAGAAAAGATTCCTTTATTAAGGTTTAAACAATCTTTGTGGTTAATCAGATATGGTCGATGTTGTTTATGCTGGCTTGAATAGTTTGGATTTGAGATGCTTTACAATTTAATTATAACAGACCAAAGTTAACTATAAAGTATATAATAAAGTTTTTAGCATTATATTTAAAGTATTATAGACTAAAGTTAACTTTAAAGACATAGATGGACTTAAGGTATTATGCTTATAATATTTGTAGCTTATTTACTTTATAATGTTTTCTTTAGAGTTAATTAGGAAGGATTATACTTTTATTTGGTAGTGGTTTCTTTACATTGTAAATGTAGGAAGGGATTTATCTCCCTATAAGGGTGTGGTTAAGGTTTGTGAATAAGTAAACAATATTATTTACTACTTATGAACTTACTTATAGTGTTTTTATTTGTTTATAAACTTGTGATTAAACTAAAGAAATAGGTTTTATTTCACTACAATTATTCTTTGAGATTTTATATTAAGTAAGAATCCTTTTATAAAATAATCTGCATTTATGGTTGAAGGATAATCAATAAAATTGTATTTAAATGTGTTAAACCATTTTAACTTCAAACCATTAGTATTTATGACTAATACTATTTATTAGATTTAATTGGTTAATTTAAGAAATATTAATAAATTTTATTTGACTTTATATGAATTATTAATTAAGGAAATAGGTTTAAATTCAAGTTATGAAAGTTTTTAACTTTTTATTTAACTCAAAAGTGGAATATCACATTTTTAACATGTAGGAATTATTTTTGTGATCATTTTGGTATATTACATTTATTTTTGTGATTTATAAATAATAAGATATGATTTTAATGAGGTTTATTACTTTATAAACACTTAATAAACAATAAATATTTAATTAAGTGAAGTAAGAATGTATGATTATAGTTTTAAAGTATTGTTTTTATTTTTCTAATATTTTTTTTGTATTTAATTTATATTTTTAGTATTTATCAATATTTAAATATGAATTATCTAAGTTTTATTACTTATAAAACCTTTATTAAATAATATTTATTTAAATAATCTATATAATAATATTTGATAATAGTTTTAAGTTCTAGATTTTATTTTTCTGAAAATTTTCATATATTAAACATATTATTCTGAATTATAAAACAAAAGTTATTAATTAAACAAGATTTAATACTTTTATTTTATTTCTGTAATATTAATATTTGAATTCATATTGTGTTTATCAATTTTTACTAAATAGCTAATACTTTTCTTACCGAGACAAGACTTACCCAAGGTCACTGACCAGTGGGGTCAGTACCACGTTGGATGCCACATGGGCACAGACCAAGTCAAATGTGCTGACTGGGCTGAGGTGGCGTGTGCATGACGCAGTGATGACGTCATCGAGGATGATCCTCTTAGATCGATGATCAACCCATCGATTGAGAGCGCACGGGCTAGCTAGGAGGGTGGTGTTCGAAAGAGGGATTCACGACGAGTCTATTGGTGGCGGCGCCGCTCTAGAATTATCACCGGAAGGCAGGGCACGACGGCGACTGGCGGCTATGCACGACATCGCTCATCGGTGACTCAATAAAGGAAGCACTTGAAACATTGGGACACACGAGGAGACTCAGGAACTCACCAAGAGCGCGGCAGTGTTGTCGGCGACGCGAGTTGTAGCCGGAATATGTGAGGATCGATGATGGCCGGCGGTGTCAGTGAGGTCTCGATTGATCCGATAGGGGGTTCCTCGACTTCCATGGCTTGGATTGGGAGAACGAGGACATCATGGCGAGTCTGACGATGCTCTTAGAAGGTGGAAGGTGGCTCAGGAATGATGGCGACGGTCGTCTCCGGCGAGCTAGGGTTTGGCATAAGGGTAATTTGAAAGGAGACAGAGCGGAAGAAGAAGAAATGGAGATAGGGATGAGTAGGGTTGTCGTTGTGGTCTTCTTATCCTCCTCTGGGATGATGGCGGGCATCGCGGCGCGCGGCTGACGACGGCGGCGGCATCGGGTGGCGGCGAACCCCTCCAGCGAGGTGCTTGTGACGCACGAGGAAGACGACAGCGGACATTTGCGGAAACCCCCTAGAGATTTCTTACTCTCAACCCGTGATCCCCCTCTGGTCCCATCTGTCAGTCACCGTGGTGACCAGCTGAGCTCGTTGTTGGGCCGAAACTGGGCTATGGTTGCTCGTGGGCGATGGATAAGAAGAGGAGAAATGGCCCAGCCTGGCTGTTACTCTGGCTCCAGTTTTTTTATTAAACAGAACCTTTTTATTTTCTATTTTCTTTAAACCCTTTTAACTATGAATTTTATATGGATTTAATTATCCAGAATTGTTATAGAGCACATTAAATAATACAGGAATATTGGAAAATAAGTGGTGTTGATATCTTTCTTGATTTCCTTATAATTTTAAACTAATAGGAAACTATTTTATTGAGTGTAATATTCATCACTTAGGTTTTTAGAGATTTGCCTTTTAATATAAATATATATATTTATGCAGAACTTATAAAATGATTTTTATTTCTTCTTTATAAGTGTAATTGCAATGGTTTAATATAACTAAGTATATGCATTTAATTTATCTCATATTCATAAACTTATTAAAGAATGTATTAATATTAATCCATGAGTTTTGATTCTTGTTGATTTATAATATTGAAGAAACTATTATATATATTAATCCTTCATAATTATTTGATACATAAAGTTCTAAGTACTAATAGTGTTTGAAATTATAATTGCTTGCCCTAGGGTTTTAGGGTTCTGGATACATTTGTAATCTTTTGTTGATATGAATAATGATTAATGGCTAAACACATTGTCTTCATGTTTGTGATCATAATGATGTTACCTTTTACAAACAGTGGGGTGATTCTTTAGAATGAATTATGAGAAAGAATTGATAAAGATACTCCTAAGCACATATGGTTATGATAATTGGAATTGAGAAAAGATGTGCTTAATTGATTTGTTATAGGAAAATATTCCTATAAGGCATTGTGGAAACTAGATGATAGATCAACCATAGAAAGTGGATATTAGGTTTGGTTAAGATTTAGGGTTTAATATTTAGCAAGGATTTCTATATTCCATACTTCATAATTTTGGACTTCTGATTAAGGAATTCCTTTCCTAGATATATTACTTCTCTATGTCCATCATCATGTGCTAACATGATGAGCTTTGCTTTACAGAATATTCTTATCCACCTTTTATTCTTCTAAAACCATATGTAAATCCAATGAGCTTGACACTAAAGCTTTCATAATCTTATCATATCCATACTTGGTTATATCAACTAGTCTACCGCTGATAATCTCTAATTCAACAAGTGATTACTTCTAGCTCCATTCATACTCTTCCCTAATCATCCATCACTAACATTACTCTAGTAGCTATATATATAACTTTACTTCACCTCAAGTATTAGTATTTCCCATGAGGAAACTACTATTTCTATAATCCCATGTTGCTCTAGTATCATCTTGATCATACTATCTGGTCTCTAATTAACTCCAGTATCTCATACTCCAACCTCTCATTATATTAATATGACTTTGCATGGCTAATCTAGGATAATATATCTATACTATGGTTCAATCATGTTTTATCCACCAATGTCACTTATACTTGGTATAAGAATTCAATATTGGTGAGTAAGGCATGATCATAACAATCCTTTGATCCTTTATGGTTCAGGTTTCTAGTTGGCTAAACAAGGTTTTCATCAATACAACATTACAATTGTATTATAATTATCATCTGTTTAGCTCTATTGGATTAAGAGATATAATTCATTGACTATACCTACTTCATCCAATAGGACTACTCCTGGTAACTTATCTTCAGACTTCATCCTTGTAATCTTATTTGTTACCATATTGATTTGATTTCCTCCAATTACGCCCATCCTATAGATGACATCTAAAACTAGCATCATTATTTACCTTTTCTTACCTCTTTCTTTATAAGACCTAAATGAATGCTATAATAAGGATAAGAGTTGTTAGGTCAAGAATTGATAGGTTACGAATTGGTGAATCAATAGTTGATTACTCAATATTGATGAACAACAAATATAAGTATAGGTGTAAGATCCCACCTTTATAAAGGTAAAGATACCTGTGATTGCAATGCTAGTCCCTGGATCAATTGCTAGCATCCACAGTTTAAGATGAAGTACACGGAAACAAAGGTCATTATTACATCATCATTCCAGAGATAACATAGTCTTTTACAACTCCATAGCCATAGGCTAGTACAAGAGTTTAACTTAACAATATAAAAATAGAAGTCTTCATCTTCATGTGCCAAAGGCAAGCATGTTGAGTGTAGACTCTTAACCACTAATCATCATCAGAGTAACCTACAACATCACAAGTTACAGCCACAGTGGGTCAATACATTGGAATAGTATTGGCAAGTGATACCTTAGTAGAATATTAGCATCTAGTTACTACATGAATTTGGCTAAGTGTAGATTAGGATTGCTTTGATTAAAATAGGTTTTACCTATCAGTTGAAAACACTATGTTTTTGTCTGGAAAAAACTTTCCCAAGGAACCACCAATAGAAATTGGTGGACCGTCACCCTTATTAAACCACAAGTTTTAACTTAGAAAATTGGGATGAGGAGATTCTTGATAGCTTCCATTTCTTGATGCTCAAGTTGTCCATTACCGGGGACACGGCTAAGTACTTAGTTTATTCCATCTACAGAGGTGGTGCACTTTCCCCCACAAGACTTGGTTTCACCAAGACAGGACCTTTCAGAAGCCTTCCCTTAGACCAAATGGACGTGTTCCAACCTATCATCCCTCTACCACCAAATGTCCAAATGGCTAAGTTATTGCAACCTATGTGATCCAGGCAGAGCCCATAATGCCATGTGGCTGCACTAGAAGCTTCTTAACATTTGGCATCTCAAATACCTTTGTTCCTGGGTGGCAATCCACAAGTGAGATACACAAGGTAAACCATATAAATGGGCCTTGTGTAACCACTCAACCAAAAACCACCAAGCAATTACCATTCCACCCAGGTGTTTCATTCACTTAGTTGTTTTATTAAGCAAAAACCATAAGTCAAAGACTTAGCAATATTTTTACATAGCATGTATATATTCGACCCTTGGTTGCTACTAGCTAGGCTAAGAATGGCAAAAGCAAGTATCTTAACTTAGAGAAAATTCTAACAATTCTACAACTACTAGGATTTCCCAAGCATAGCATATAGATACTAGCAATATTCATGCAAGCCCTATACAAAATATTTCTAATGCATAGTCAAAATATTGGGAAAAAAATATGAAGCACCACTTGCCTTGGTAGTTGGGGGAGTAGCAACAATCTTCACAACCACAATCACTATTAGCACCAAAATCTACACATAAAATGATAGCACCAAATTCACATATCAAAAATATACAAGCAAAAATATATGAATGCATGCAAATGCCATGTGATGATTTTTATAAATCAAACAAGACAAGTGGAACAGTACTGTATCATAAAAAACAGTTATAAACTAAATAAAATTAATTTGGTGATTAGAACAATTCCATACAATTTTTATATGCAAAATAAGCTTATAAATGTCTCTGTAAAAACAACCCATTTTACAGATTCTATTTATTAAACAAAGTGCATAATTGGATATAATTCTTTCTCCTGATTCCAATGATATAAAATTTACAAAATTTGAACGTGTGGATCAAAAGTTATGAATTTTGCAAGTTTGAACAACTAATAGATCTAATTCCAGATTTTAAATCAAAACACAGTCCACGCGACGCTTTCTGATTGGTCGATACCGCTTCGCACTGGATCACGCTCATAGGCCGTTGGATTAAAACGCATCGCACGGCTCAGATCTAACCTACCCCTTCGTTTAAGTGATCTATTCCTACACGCCCGATCTAGATCTAACGGTCCACATCAAACAGACCAAAAGTAAGCGGCACTGCGACGGTGGCTGGCGGCGGCACGGTCAGACGGTAATGTCACCGGTGTTATAGGAAGCGAGAAGGGCAGTGGGGTAGCTCACCCTGTTCGCGTGACGACGCTGGATCTCAAAGTGGTCTTTGTTGGCGGAGGGGCGCTCGGAGTTATCAGGGATTGCTCGCCAGAGTTCGTGAAGGCGTCGGGCACGGATGTTCGTCAACGTTGCCGAGGATGTAGATCATGCAAGAGAGAAATAAGTAGCGCGTCAGATGCGGGAAGCAATGCTGGAGTTGAGTGTTTCTTCGAGACTAACCAGAACAGCTTGGGACTAACCAAAACAGCTCGCCGGAGTTGAATACCCAAGAGAGGGCAAGGCGCGCTCGGGACTAACCAGAACAGCTCGCCGGAGTTGAGTGTTTCGTCGGGCTCGCGCAGTCCTCGACGTTGCCGACGTTCGGGGTTATCCTAGAACACAACAAAAGTGTTAAACGATGCGCAAGGATGCAGGGAACGCGCTAGCAAGACCAGGAGGCAAGGGGCGGGGAGTTCTCACTGGAATTCGCTGCCGGAATTCGTCAGTACAGTGGCGGAGTGAGCTCGATTGCGGGCAGCCTGGTGGCTCTCTATGGTTGTGGCTTGAGGGGAAATGAGCGGAAGGAGGAGGAGGTTAAATAGCCGGGGCGAGAGAGGAAATCACGCTAGCGTTTACTCGCAATCAAGCGCGGAATCAAATCGGAGAAACGACCGCGGGCGAGTAGTTCCTGTGGCGCGTGATTGACGATGATGCTGAGGTCGATGGTGGGGTCGGAGCGTCAGTGAGTGGGTGCGCGCGGTTTGAGTGAGAAACAGAGGGAGAAGGGAAACCCTGGGTGGGCTGCTTTAGCTTCTAGGACGAAAGGGTGGCGCCGGCCCATTTTCTTTTCTTTTATCTTTTTCCATTTCTGATTTGATATTCTGGTTTGAATTTAAATGCCCATTTCAAATCTATTTCAATTGAAATTTTCTCCAAACTTTTGTATTGTGATTCTTATATCCTAGGGTGTGTAAAACACTTATCTACACTCAAATTCAAATTGGGTTTGAAAATGAAATTTAAACCATGCCCTAATTAAATGTTTGTAAATAGTATATGAATGGTTTCTTAGTCATAAATTTGTTTTTGAAAACCTTGACCAAACTTTATAAACATCACTCAAGTCCATGATCAAATCCTTACTAATTAAAATAAGTATTTTTCTTATGAGAAAATAGCAATATGGCCTTTGCCTTGCTTACATAAAATAATAGATCACAAAGTTTCTGTTTTTGAAGAAATGATCCTAAATATGATTATGAATATATGAATGATGTGCAAACTTTGAAATCATGATTTTTGGGATGTTACAAATCTAACCCCCTTAAGGTGAATCTCGCCCTCGAGATTCGGATTGGCTAGCAAATAGGTGAGGGTGGTATTTCCGAAGGTCATCTTCTCTTTCCCATGTTGCTTCTTCTTCGGAATGATGGTTCCATTGAACTTTGCAGAATTTGATAGTCTATGTCCGAGTAACTCTTTCTGCAATCTAAATAATCTTGATAGGTTTTTCCTCATAAGTGAGATCACTTTCCAATTAGACCTCCTCCAAATGTATAGTATCCTTTAAAGAAGTCTCTTCCATCTCTGGGTAGCATTTCTTTAGATGACTCACATGAAATACATTATGAACGGCAGACAATGATTCCGGCAATTCAATCTCATAAGCTACTTCTCCTTTATGACTCAGAATCTTGAATGGTCCAACATATCTTGGGGCCAATTTTCCTTTGACTCCAAATCTCTTCACTCCACGAAGTGGTGACACTCTAAGATAAGCTATATCACCCACCTCATAGGTGACTTCTCTATGCTTAGGATCTGCGTAGCTCTTCTGTCGGGACTGTGCTATCATCAATCTGTCCTTTACTAGCTTGACTTTCTCTTCAGCCTCTTTGATTAGTTTTGGTCCGAACAAATTTCTTTCTCCCACACCATTCCATAGCAATGGGGTAGTACACTTCCTCCCATAGAGAAATTCAAACGGTGCCATATCAATACTGGCTTGATAGTTGTTGTTGTAAGAGAATTCTGCGTAAGGCAGACTTTCCTCCCAACTAGCTCCATAGTCTAGGGCACATGCCCTCAACATATCCTCTAGAATCTGGTTGGTCCTTTCTGTCTGTCCATCAGTCTGGGATGAAAAGCAGTACTGAATTCCAATCTCGTTCCCAATGATTCATGCAGTTGCCTCCAAAAATGAGAAGTGAATTGAGTTCCCCTATCAGACACAATACTCTTGGGTACTCCATGCAGACACACAATCCTATTCATATAGATCTTGGCCAACTTACCACTTGTATAAGTTGTCTTCACGGGTATGAAATGAGCCACTTTAGTTAGGCGATCCACTACTACCCAAATAGAGTCATATCCTGACCTGGTCCTTGGCAATCCGGTAATGAAATCCATGCCAATCTTGTCCCACTTCCAATCAGGAATAGGTAGTGGTTGTAACAATTCTGCTGGTTTCTGATGTTCCGCTTTCACTCTACTACATACATCACACAAAGCAATATGTTCGGCGATGTCCTTCTTGAGATCATTCCACCAAAATCTTTCCTTCATATCCATGTACCTTTTGGTGTTACCCAGATGAATGGAATATGGTGAGTTGTGTGCTTCCTGTAAAATCAGCTTCCGAAGCTCTGGATCTTGCGGAACGCATATACGTTTTCCATACCATAAAGTACCTTGTTCGTCTTCATGGAATCCTTTGGCTTTTCCCTTGCCAATCTTTTCCTTAATCTCATCAACTTCCTTGTCCGTCTTTTAGGTTTCCTTGATTTTGTACAACAAGGTGGGTTGAACATCCAATGACATGAGATGTCCCTCAGGCACAATCTCCAATCTAAGATCTCTAAATTGGGTGCACAGATCATCTGGCAACTCTCCCTTAGTAAGGCCATTCACAAATACCTTATGGCTTAGTGCATCCGCTACAATTTGATTTACCGGGATGGTATTGCAAACTCAAGTCATGGTCCTTGATGAGTTCTAGCCATCTTCTTTGTCTCATGTTGATTTCTTTCTGAGTGAAGATATACTTCAAACTTTTGTGATCTGTGAACACTTCACATCGCTTTCCCAAAAGATAATGTCTCCATGTTTTGAGTGCATGGAAACCAGATGCTAATTCTAAATCATGAGTAGGATAATTCACCTCATGAGTTTTGAGTTGTCTCGAGGCATAAGCCACAACTTTCCCTTCTTGCATCAGAACTGCACCTAATCCATGATGAGATGCATCACAATACACTTGGAAATCCTTCTCCAAATCTGGCAGACATAGGACTGGTGCTATCACTAGTCTCTTCTTCAATTCTTGAAAGCTGAGTTCACATCCTTCAGTCCAAGCAAATTTCTTATCTTTCTTTAGTAACTCCGTCATTGGCTTAGCTACCTTGGAGAAATTCTCAATGAATCTTCTATAGTATCCTGCCAAGCCAAGGAAACTATGAACTTCCTTCACTGACTTAGGAGATTCCCATTCAGTTACAGCTGACAATTTTGCGGGATCAACTGATACACCATATCCTGACACAATTTGTCCAAGAAATCCAACTTCATTCAACCAGAATTCACACTTGCTGAATTTGGCATACAGCTTATGCTCTCTAAGCTTCTCAAGTATCAAACGCAAATGTCCTTCATGCTCTTCTTTGCTCTTGGAGTAGATCAAAATGTCATCGATGAAAATGACAACAAACTTGTCAAGGAACTCCATGAACACCTTGTTCATCATATTCATGAAGTAAGATGGTGCATTGGTCAAACCAAATGGCATCACGGTGTACTCATACAATCCATACCTAGTGGTGAAAGATGTCTTAGGTATGTCTTGTTCTCTTATCTTAAGCTGAAAATAACCTGGCCGGAGATTAATATTTGAGAACACACAGGCTCCTTCTAACTGATCAAACAAGTCATTGATTCTGGGCAAAGGATATTTGTTCTTCATAGTCACCTCATTGAGTGAACGATAATCGATGCATAACCTTTGACTTCTATCTTTCTTTTCCACAAACAAGACTGGTGCTCCCCAAGATGAAGAACTTGGTTGAATAAATCCTTTCTGCAACTATTCTCCAAGTTGTTTCTTGATTTCTTTCAACTCATGAACTGACATATTGTAAGGTCTCTTTGTTATTGGTCCTGATCCTGGTAGTAAGTGAATCAGAAGTTCCACATCTCTATCTGGTGGCATTCCCAGCAATTCTTTCGGAAACACATCCGGATATTCTCTTACAATTGGTACACTGTCTATGCTAACCCCCTCAAGAGAATTCATCTTACTCCCTTTTGATTCGAAGTTAGTCTTGATTTTAATCCTTTTCTTATCCGGGGTTGTGAGTGTGACAGTATGATTGGCACAATCTAGAACTCCCTTGTACTTAGTCATCCAGTCCATTTCCAAAATGACATCCACTCCTTGGGAATTTAAGATTATCAAATTAACGGGAAACTTATACTTCCCAAACTCTATGACTAGGTCATGACATCCTGAGTTCACTAACATTTCCCCACCAGGAGAACTTACTTTTATAGGACACCCAATAGTTTCAACTGGAAGTTCATTTCTATCAACAAATGCTCTTGATATGAATGAATGCAATGCGCCAGTATCAAAAAGAACAAGTGCTAGAGCAGAATTGAGTTTGAACTTACCAGCCACAGCCTCAGGTTCCTCATAAATCTCTTCCACATTGATGTGGTTTACTTGCCCCTTCTGGAAAGGGTTGGGCTTGGTGGCTCCTTCAACTTTCTTCTCTGGGCACTCATTTGCATAATGCCCCAGCTTCTTACACTTGAAACATTCAACCTGACTGATATCTCTCTTTGCAGGCTGACTACCACTTCCACTTCCACCTCCACTGTGGTGACTCTTGTGTCCACTCTTGTGGTTCTTGTACTTGTCATTATCATGACTACGGTGGTGCTTGTTGTCATGATGGAGGTTGTGGCTGTGGTGGTTGTTGTGCTTTCCATGTTTGTGGGATCCAGAACTCCCACTATCATCGTGATGGGAACGCTTGTGAGACGATCCCGAGCTGTGCTTGTCAAAGTTGTGCTTCCTCTTTCTGCTTTCAACCTGTTTCATCTTGTTCTCCAAGATGGTAGCCTTGTCACAAAGTGATTGGTAGGTTGGGACATAGGCAACAGATAGCTGCAGATTCAGTTCATAGTTCAATCCTTCGAGGAATTTCTCCTTCCTCTTGGCATCAGTATCAACTTCATCCGGTGCATAACGTGCCAGATTGTTGAACTCCTCAATATATTCAGCCACGCTGCAGTGACGCTGTTTCAGGTTATGGAACTCCTTATTCTTCAAATTCATCACCCCGGATGAGATGTGAACTGTACGGAATCCATCTTCAAAGATAGCCCATGTCACATCCTCAATGGGAGTGGTGATATGGAAGTTATCCCACCAAGTAGTTGCTGGTCCTTCCAACAGATGTGCTGCAAACCTGACCTTCTCCTCGTCGGTGCAGCCGACAGTTACTAAATCCTTGTTCACCAATCGTAGCCAATCATTGGCCACCATGGGATCAGTAGTTCCTGAGAACTTTGCAGGCCTTAGTCTTAGGAATCTGGTGAGCATGTCAAATCCTGGTGGATTGTTCGGATTGTTGTTGTTGTTGTTGTTTTTGTTGTTGTTATTTTGATTCTGCATAAAACTGGTCATCATCTGCATCAGCTGTGCTTGTGTTGTCATCAGCTGCTGCATCTCGGGGGTGACATTGTTGTTGTTTGGGTTGGGGTTGGCATGTCGAGGAGGCATCTGTGGTTTTCATAAGGATAAGAATGTCTTGATGCTCAAGTTGTCCATTACCGGGGACACGGCTAAGTACTTAGTTTCTTCCATCTGCAGAGGTGGTGCACTTTCCCCACAAGACTTGGTTTCACCAAGACAGGACCTTTCAAAAGCCTTCCCTTAGACCAAATGGACGTGTTCCAACCTATCATCCCTCTACCACCAACTATCCAAATGGCTAAGTTATTGCAACCTATGTGATCCAGGCAGAGCCCATAATGCCATGTGGCTGCACTAAAAGCTTCTTAACATTTGGCATCTCAAATCGGGGGATTTTATAATTTGCCACACTTTACTTTTCAGTTTTATTATTTGCCACACCATGTGTCACTGACATGTGGTGGTCAATGTGGCAAATAATAAATTTCTCAAGTAAAGTGTGGCAAATGATAAAATATTCCTCTCAAATACCTTTGTTCCTGGGTGGCAATCCACAAGTGAGATACACAAGGTAAACCATAGAAATGGGCGTTGTGTAACCACTCAACCAAAAATCACCAAGCAATTACCATTCCACCCAGGTGTTTCATTCACTTAGTTGTTTTATTAAGCAAAAAACCATAAGTCAAATACTTAGCAATATATTTACATAGCATGTATATATTCCACCCTTGGTTGCTACTATCTAGGCTAAGCATGGAAAGAGAAAGTATCTTAACTTAGAGAAAATTCTAAGAATTCTACAACTACTAGGATTTCCCAAGCATAGCATATATATACTAGCAAAATATTCATGCAAGCCCTATACAAAATATTTCTAATGCATAGTCAAAATATTGGGAAAAAAATATGAAGCACCACTTGCCTTGGTAGTTGGGGGAGTAGCAACAATCTTCACAACCACAATCACTATTAGCACCAAAATCTACACATAAAATGATAGCACCAAATTCACATATCAAAAATATACATGCAAAAATATATGAATGGATGCAAATGCCATGTGATGTTTTTTCTAAATCAAACAAGACAAGTCGAACAGTACTATATCATAAATAAAACAATTATACACTAAATAAAATTAATTTGGCCCTTAGAACATTTCCATACAATTTTTATATGCAAAATAAGCTTAGAAATGTCTCTGTAAAAACAACCCATTTTACATATTCAATTTATTAAACAAAGTGCATAATTGGATAGAATTCTTTCTCCTAATTCCAATGATGTAAAATTTACAAAATTTGAACATGTGGATCAAAAGTTATGAATTTTGCAAGTTTGAACAACTAATAGATCTAATTCCAGATTTTAAATCAAAACACAGTCCACGCGGCGCTTTCTGATTGGTCGATACCGCTTCGCACTGGATCACGCTCGTAGGCCGTTGGATTAAAATGCATCGCACAGCTC
Source organism: Avena sativa (assembly GCA_916181665.1). Classification (NCBI taxonomy): domain Eukaryota; kingdom Viridiplantae; phylum Streptophyta; class Magnoliopsida; order Poales; family Poaceae; genus Avena; species Avena sativa. The sequence continues at coordinate 207,434,137 of OV702296.1, forward strand.
AGATCTACCTTACCACTTCGTTTAAGTGATCTATTCCTACACGCTCGATCTAGATCTAACGGTCCACATCAAACAGACCAAAAGTCAGCGGCGCTACGACGGTGGCTGGCGGCGGCACGGTTAGACAATGATTTCGCCGGCGTTATAGGAAGCGAGAAGGGCAGTGGGGTAGCTCACCGTGTTTGCGTGACGATGCTAGATCTCAAAGTGGTCTTCGTTGGCGGAGGGGCGCTCGGAGTCATCAGGGATTGCTCGCCGGAGTTCGTGAAGGCGTCGGGCACGGCTGTTCGTCGACGTTGCCGAGGATGTAGATCATGCCAGAGAGAAATAAGTAGCGCGCCATATGCAAGAAGCGATGCTGGTCAAGCGAGTATCAAAGAGAGGGCAAGGCGCGCTCGGGACTAACCAGAACAGCTTGCCGAAGTTGAGTGTTTCGTTGGGCTCACGCTGTCGTCGATGTTGCCAACGTTCGGGGTTGTCCTAGCACACAACAAAAGTGTTAAACGATGTGCAAGGATGTAGGGAACGCGCTAGCAAGACCAGGAGGTAAGGGGCGGGGAGTTCTCACCGGAATTCGCTGCCGGAGTTCTTCAGTACAGCGGCGGAGTGTGCTCGATTGCGGGCAGCCTGGTGGCTCTCTGTGGTTGTGGCTTGAGGGGAAATGAGAGGAAGGAGGAGGAGGTTAAATAGCTAGGGAGAGAGAGGAAATCACGCTGGCATTTACTCGCAATCAAGCGCGGAATCAAATTGGAGAAACTGCCGCGGGCGAGCAGTTCCTCCGGCGCGTGATTGACGACGATGCTGAGGTGGATGGTGGGGTCAGAGCGTCAGTGAGTGGGTGCGTGCGGTTTGAGTGAGAAACAGAGGGAGAAGGGAAACCCCGGGTGGGATGCTTTAGCTTCTGGGCCGAAAGGGTAGCGCCAGCCCGTTTTCTTTTCTTTTATCTTTTTCCATTTCTGATTTGATTTTCTGGTTTGAATTTAAATGCCCATTTCAAATCTATTTCAATTGAAATTTTCTCCAAACTTTTGTATTGTGATTCTTATATCCTACGGTGTGTAAAACACTTATTTACACTCAAATTCAAATTGGGTTTGAAAATGAAATTTAAACCATGCCATAATTAAATGTTTGTAAATAGTATATGAATGGTTTCTAAGTCATAAATTTGTTTCTGAAAACCTTGATCAAACTTTATAAATATTACTCAAGTCCATGATCAAATTCTTACTGATTAAAATAAGTATTTTTCTTATGAGAAAATAGCAATATGGCCTTTGCCTCGCTTACATAAAATAATAGATCACAAAGTTTCTGTTTTTGAAGAATGATCCTAAATATGATTATGAATGCATGAATGATGTGCAAACTTTGAAATCATGATTTTTTGGTTGTTACAATAGGATTCAATAGAGATGATAAGGATTGATATGGAAATAAAGATATATGGTGAATGATCTTGACTTTGGTTTCTTTCCTACTCAATCTCACTAGAGAGTTAAAGTTAGGTATTTCCATGATACTCATGGTATAAGTAGATGAGATTAAGATCTAGTTGTTACATTCTTATTATTTGTGTTATACTTATAATTTTGTATTCATGAGTGATTATAATGAATACTATGATATGATCACCTAAGGATCAAATATAAATCATTAAGTAATGTATTAGGGTTTAATTTTATTACATTTGATCTACACTTAGATCAAATCATGTTTACCCAAAATAAGGTTTTAGCAAAAGTCATATTGAAACTTATCACAGTCAACTTGATGATCTACTTCAATTCCATCAAGTTAAGAGAAGCTTCAATCACTTTGACGAGTTTTTTATTTAAAAACGCGAAAATTATTCATATTTTCTATGCATGAATGCAATGCACACATCTATGTTCAACTTATTTCTAAGCTCTAATGCTGGGATGTTACATTATTCCCATAGGGACTCTAAGTGTTTTATTCGCAAGCATTATATTCATGTATGTATCCTCTAGTTCGGCTGGTGCTAGTTCATTTTGAATTTTTAAATAAAAGTTAAAAGGAATCACTTTAACAGTCGTCCCTATGTCATAGAGGCCATAATAGGAAGTTCCTCCGAAAGTACGAGGGAGAATAGGCTTACCATCTTCTTTAGCTTTTACCTTACCTTTGATGAATTGTGAAGCTTCAGTATCTAGCTCAATCACGTTGCAGTGAGCAAACATGGTTAGGGTATCTTCCCTCATAGATTCCCCTATCTCATGTATACTTACTTCTTTAGTTTTCCATATATGTGTCTCTTCTTCTAGCTTCTTTATAAATAGCTCTTCTTCTTGTTGTTGATCGTCCAGCTGCTGAGCCATCATATGTTTACTTCATGTCCTTGGGAAAGGAAGGAGTTCAACTTATGGGGATACCTCCCACAATGGTTCAATAGGAGCTATAATTATTGGATCATCTTCTACAGCTGGATCGGGTGGCGGAGTGTAATGTAGCCAGTCCTTCTTAGGAGCCTCAATATGTTCTATAAAATATTGAAGGATTTGCAAAACAATATCATCATCAAGTTGAAATTTATCAGCAGTTTGTTTCACCTTACCGGATTATTTATAAGCATTGATACAATCATATTCAATTTCTATACCTCCTTCGACGCCTAAATCAAATCCCCAAGTTTCTCTATTATGGCGAATTCGTTCTAAAAGTTCCCAAGGTTTAACTATAGTTAGCTCCATAAAGGAGCCTCTAGAATTGGTATTAATCTCATGTTTAATTTCTTGACTAAGTCCTCCATAAAAGATGTGTAAAACGTACCATTCAGGTAAATCATGATGAGGACATTTATGAAGTAAAGTCTTATACCTTTTGAAGGCCCTTACCAAGCTTTCACCTCGCGGTTCTTGAAGTTTGTAATTTCCCTTCTTACTTCAGAAGTTTTTACCTTAGGAAAGAATCGAATCACCAATTATCCTTTAAGTTTCTCCCAAGTATCAATTTTCTCTACAGGGAAAATTCTATACCAAGCTAGAGCAGTGTTGGTTAGAGATTGACTAAATAGTTTAAGTTTCAATTCATCATCAGAATAGCCTCTTAGTTTAAGAGTCCAACATAGCTCGGTAAAATGCATTAAATGAGTGTAAGGATCCTCATATGGATCATCTCCTGCAAAAGTCTTTTCTTTAATGATAGCGATAAAGCAAGGTTTAACCTTGTATTCTGGTTCATTCCTGTCCGGGTTGACAACCCCTCTATTGAACTTCCCGAGGTATTTAGTTGCATCGAGATGATTCATCAGTCTGAGTGCAGTCATGGTGCTTACCTGAAACTAGTAAGCAACTTTAGTAAAATAATCAACTAAGAACGAATACCAAAGGAGTTTAGCTCCTCGGCAACAGCGCCAGAAAATAGCTTGATGCTCTAAGTGCATAGATCAATCGTAGATAGTTTCGAAGTAAAGATATTGAGCCCACGGAGACCTATTGGTAAAGGTACTTATATCCCTCACTATCTACCAAAGGATACTTGTAAGTTGCCTTTGATATCAAGTAAAGAATGTTTGAAAGGTTTTTGGTTGTGTGTAGAAAAGTAATTAAAACAATTCAAATAAAGCCAATAACAGGATTGTATGAAAGCGTGGTTGAACTCAATAGGTCTAAAAAACGTTCTGGGGGATGTAGGATACACCTCTAGCATGGTATTATCATTGTTAATAAGTTAAGATAATATACTCCTTTTGTCATGAAATTTGTGGAGAGATCTCCATAATAATATGTTCACTACAAGGCTCGCAGGAAGCCACTTTGTTGATCCAAGAGTGAGGTCGCCAAAAAATAACCACTACAATGCCTGAGAGAATTCACCCATACAGACCACCGCAATTAAGGGTTTCCCCATGGATATCGCCATTAACTTAGGGAGTTCCTATTTATTCCTCCTTTGACCGTGTAGTTCACGAGCCGACGCCAATCTGTCAAGGGTCCATTCCGGGTACGATCCCAAAGCATGTCCAAAGGATTTCTCCCTCCCTTTAGTCCCAAGGGTAAATGGTATGTGGTCGACTTCACATACTATCTAAAGAGAGAGAGAGAGATCAAACATAAAACATAAATCAATCTTAGACTGACAAGTAATATGGACAGAAGAATAGATCATCTTTATTGGAAATTCATAATAGTACTAGGATTTCTCCATCTCCCCAAGAACAAAGGAACTACTCACACATGGAAGCAATCAACAACATAATCATAATCAAATGGATGGATGAAAGTATTGAAATATATCTAATGCAAACTATAATTGAATCTAGAATTACAACAAGATCTAATGGATGAAAGATGAGGGTAATGGTGGTGATGTAGATGCAGCGGTTGATGATGAAGGGGATCATACGTTGTCCTCCAATGATAGGTGAATCAACAGGGATTTTACCCCAGCCAAGTTCCTCCTTTAGATCCCTTTCAGATGTGGTATTTCGTGGTTTCTAGTGGCTATGAATGTCGGATCTCCCTAGCGCTTTTGCCAGGAGAAAGTATTTGACAAGGCGAACCTGACGGCACCTAGTATGGGCGGGCTCCAGTCGTTATTGGCACCGATTTCTTCCCCTCGTTTGGTATTCTCCTAGGTGTGAAGGTAAATCCATAAAATGACTTTTATCGCATAAAAATATCATATTATTGTATAATATGATATCTCTAAATCATATGTTCATATAAGACTTAATGATTCAGGATCCTATTGAAATAAAGACAAAAAGGTGTGTGCGAACGCAGTGAAATACAAAGGTCTCGACTCTATTTATGCAAAATAAAAGGTAAATATGCTTCCATTTTGGAGTCATCAACGACATTGATGTAGTCATTGGCACATACAATCCTAAAGTGCTACATGTATCTGACCTGATGGCAGATTTACGTGAGAAGGTGGCGTGGGGGTCTCCCAGGAAGCACATTTGGCATATTTTTCTTTAAACACCAAAAATCCTATAATGGTGAAAGTTACCAGTGATTAAGTTGTACCGTTTAGTAGGCCAAGTCATAGACGGGAAGTGTACATGTTCGTGTTAGTGCAAACGGTTCGACAGGAGTTGGAGTTCGACAATAATCAAGATGCATTTGTAGAAAACATGATTGACCTGATGGATGGCATCATGATACGCCCAATTTGCATCACCATTCTATATCATAATTTACCTCTATTCATTGATATTTGTCTTATTATGAGGTATTACTTATGGCTTTTTATCTGTTTATGCATGTTGGATTATTCCTGGAGGATGGACTGCCGGAGTCTGGATTCTGATGGAAAAGAAGGCGTTTCGGTGCAATTTCGCGAAGAACATAAAAATAACAGAAAAATATGGAAACATATTATTTTCCTAGAAGACGAAGAAAGCCAGAAGGAGGAGCAAAGAGGGGCCGTAGGGGGCCCACACCCCCCTAGGCACGGGCCCACCTGACCCCGCGCCTAGGGCAGGTGTGGCCCACCTGCCAGACTCCCGACTCCGCCCCTTCGCCTATATCTTCCCTACGGAACCCTAAGGCCAGGAGAGGGACCACAGTTAGATTTCCGCCGCCTCTGGGGGCGGAAAACACCGAGAGATAAAGATCTCTCGGCAGACAAATTTCTGCCAGGGGAATTCCTTCTCGGAGAGGGGAGACCGTTGCCATCAACACAATCATCAAGCTAGGATTCATTGAGATCATCATCATCGTCCACACCATCATCTCCACCAGCACCATCATCACCACTTCGTCCCGCTGTAACAGTTGTGTTGGATATTGCTTTAGTTCTTAGGGGAAACTTTCCCGGTGTTGATTACTATTGTAGTTGATGCTTGTGAGTGGAACCATTGGATTATTGTTTATGTTCAGATTGTTATCCATTACCATATCATCTTTGATCTTGATCCATATGATGTCTCGTGAGTAGTTCGTTTAGTTCTTGAGGACATGGGAGAAGTCATGTTGTTAGTAGTGAATTTGTGTTGAGTTATTATTCAATGGTTTAGTATTTAAGTTGTGGTGCTATTCTTCTAGTGGTGTCATGTGAACGTCAACTACATGATACTCCACCATTTATGGGCCTAGGGGAATGCATGTGTATTTGGATACTAATTGTGGGGTTTCCGGAGTGACAGAAACCTGAACCCTCGTTAGGACACCTTTGCACAAGGGAGCGTAGGATCTCAGAGTTTAAGGCTGTGGTTAGATTTATATCTTAATTGCTTTCCTGTAGTTACGGATGTTTGCAGGGGGTTTAATCAGAAGTATGTATTAGTCCAAGTAAGTTTGGTACATTAGCGCATGTTCACCCACACAACACTTACAACACCAGCGAAGAGTACTCAGCTATTTGAAGCGAAAGCACTTGATATAATTCCCATGTGTCCTCGAGAACGTTTGGTCCTTATACGTATTTCCACCAGCTTATACTTTGCTAAGAAAGGATTGGGCCACTTGATGTGTTTGTTCTTTGTTACTTGCACTTTGTTTTGTTGTCTTATCAGTAAACCACTAAAAATCTGTTTGCTAAGATTCATAGGGATTTCCTGCTCCATACCACTGTTCAGCACCTTCCACTCCTCGTTGGGATCGACACTCCTATTTATCAGAAGTACTACGATACAACCCCTATACTTGTGGGTCATCAAGACTATTTTCTGGCGCCGTTTTCGGGGAGTGAAGCGCTATTGAAGAGTGGAACTGGTAAGGTAAACTTTTACTGTGAGTATTGCTTTTGTTACTGCTTGTTACTTTGTTTCCAATATGGATAACCCACTTGGTTTTCTGTTTGGGAAAACTACTACCACTGCTAGGGTAGTAGATGAACCACCACCTATTGAGATAGATCCTTTTAAGATACCTACAAGTATTGTTAATCGTGTTATGGATAATTATTATTTTGGGGATGGAATTGTCCATCCTGGTGATCACTTGCTTTTTATCCATGAATTATGAGGGTTGTTTAAGTGTGTAGGTATCACAACTGAACAGGTGAAAAATAAGTTACTCTCCATATCCTTGAATGGGAGAGCTGAAGAATGGTATAAGTTGCTGAAGAATGGACAATCCATGGAATGGGAGGAGATGGCATCTCTCTTTTACTCTAAATTTTATCCTCCCAGTGAGATTCATAAGGATAGAAATCTTATATATAACTTTTGGCCTCTAGATGGAGAGAGTACAGCTCAAGATTGGAGGAGATTGAAGTTACTAATGCTTAAATGTCCTATTCATGAACTCCCTAACAATATTATTCTCAATAACTTTTATGCTAGGCTTTCTCTTCATGATAAAGATTTACTAGATGTGTCTTCTGCTGGATCATTCACATGTATGAAGGAAGAATCTAAATGGGATCTACTAGACCATATTCAAGAGAACAATGAAGCTTGGGAGAATGACAAAGGAAGAAAGTCAGGTATAAACTATGATTATGAATGCATTAAATCTTTTATGGGAACTAATGACTTTCGCGATATTAGCAATGAGTTTGGTCTTGATCCCCAAGTCCTTGCAAAATGTCGTAAGGCCTTTGCCTCTTATATTGAAATTCCCAAGAAGAAGTGGAACAAGTACCATGCTCCTTATAAAGACATTGTTACCCATGTTCCTGCCAGCGTAGAGGTTTGTACTGTTGATCCTATTTTGCCCGAACCTTATGTTGAGAAAATCCCTTTTCCTTCCAAGGTAAGGGAGCATTCTTTTATGGCTAATGTGGTTAGAAAAAGCGCAAAGAAAACTATAGGGTCCGATGAGCATATTGATATTGAGCCTGTGGTAGCTATTGTGAAAGATCTTGTCACTAGAAATATAGAGGATGAGCACATTGTCTTCTGTGAAGATGCTTCTAATATTATCTCTCATACTAGTAAGGCTAGAAAATCTAGCGTTCCTGTGCTTTCTGTTATAATTGGTGATCATTGCTACTATGGTTTATGTGATATTGGTGCTAATTCTAGTGCTATTCCTTATGAGCTTTATAGGGAAACTATGCATGAGATGGGTCCTTGTGAGCTTGAAGACATTGATGTGGTTATTCACCTTGCTACTGAGGAAACCATTTGCCCCATTGGCATTGTAAGAGATGTGGAGGTTCTCTGTGGTAAGATTAAATATCCTAATGATTTTCTAGTGCTTAATTTAGCAGCTAGCAAAACTTGTCCTATCATTTTTGGTAGACCTTTCTTGAACACTTGTGGAGCTATTATTGATTGTAAGGAAAAAGTTTTAACTAAGTTTGATGAAGATTCTTATGAGTTTAACTTTTCCAAATTTGCTAAAGCTCCTTGGGAAAATAGCTTGCCTAATAAAGATTTCAAGATGGAACAACTTGCTTCTATTGATCCGGTTTATGATGTTGGACCTCTTTTTGGTGACTGTAAGTATGCTTATTCTGATGATAAAGTTGTTTCAAGTGACAGTTATATTGTCAGCTTTATATAAAGTGCTACTGAAAGTTATTATGAGAGAGGGGAACATGGTTTTATGCATCTCGATGATGTTAAGTTTCCCCGTTTTATGTTGAAAGCTTTGAAGTTGCATCTATTCTGTCTTCCTATACTAGTGGATTTTTGTTTCAACAATTCGTTTTCTCATGACACCCCCATGCATAGGAAGTGGGTTAGACTCAAGTGTGTTGGTTATTTGCATCTTGATGCTCTCTTTCATTTCAAATATATATATCCTATGTGAGCATCTTTGAAAGTTTCAAGCCTAACTTAAAGGCATTTAAGAAAAGTACTTGTTGGGAGATAACCCAAGAGTTTTGTCGAGTCTTGGAAGTTATTACCTCAGTAATAACCGCTCCTTATCCTTTTTGTTTTGGTTTTTGTGTCAAGTTCAACTACTTTTGTGAAGTAGAGGAGTTGTGAAAAGTGGCTGTCCTGGGACAGATTTTTTATGCTGCATTGTAAAAATTCGTGAGGAAGCTCAATATGTCGGATTGAGCTTCATTTTTTTGAGCTTGTTCTCCAAGTTGTTACCCAACTTTCATCAGTTCTGTACTTTTTGATTTGAGCAACAGAAGGTTCTCGAAAAAATCAACCTTTACCTGCAAGTCTGTTTTGACAGATTTCTGCCATCATTTGCCTTTGCCTCTTACAAAAGCTTTTGTTGTGATGAGTTTTCAGTTGAAGTGTGTAACCAAAGGTTTATTATTTTTGCTTACACTAATGTTATCATTGAGTTTGTGCAAGGGTTTTGTACGAAGGAAATTCTCAGGAGAAAGAGGAAAGGAATCTGCAGAGTTCGTCTTTGAATATGTAAAAGTGGTGAAAACAGAAGGTTCGTGAAAATCCAATCTTTTTATATTTTTGATGTTTTTAATACATAAGGAAGACTACGAGATGGAACAGAGGAGGAACCAGAGGCCGGGGTGGCCAAACCCACCCCAGGCGCGGGCCCACCTTGCCCCGCACCTAGAGGGGGTGTGCCATCCCGGAGCTCCGACTCCGCCTCGTTTCCGTGTCAGTACCTTCCTTATGTCTTGAAACTTCGTAATATATAACCCCCCGGGTTCCCCGAGTTTATTGAACCGTGTTCTCATCGTGTTTTCGTTTCGATCTGTTTCTGTCAGGAAAATTCTCAGATTTGGAGCCTCACTGTCTTCCTCTGGATCACCCACGGAGGATTCCTCTGCGTATGTCCTCAACCCGTAGATGTATGAGTTGAGGATTCATCCCAAAGAGTTGATCCTCAAATAGGTTAAGGTACATATGAAAGAATTTCAAGGGCCTAAAGGAGAAGGCAGTATGGAAGATAGGATGGAAGCATTGGAACAGGAAGTTTTCAGGTACAAGAAGATGGCAGAACATGAAGTGGATGTTATTCACAAGATAAGTTCAGAACTCATCACCAAGCACGAGGGAGAAGTTGCTGAGCTCTGAGAAGAGATCTTCTCACTCCGTCAGACCACCAATCAATTGCAAGCACAGCTCTATGACATACAGAATCAAAACTATGAGTATGAGGCTAGATTTGATCGCAAAAGCTCTGCTGCTAGTTTCAGGATTGCAGAGACAAGGACATCCTTTTTGGATAGGGAACCTTTTCCTTGGAAGTTTTATGATGACAAGAGAACACCACCACCACCAAAGGAGTAATACGTCATCAGGTTTGGCATCCCCTTGGCTTGTTCCAAGCTTGGGGGAGTGCCGCGGTATCACAACCATTATCTCTTATCTTTTACCATTTTAGTGGATTCATATATGTGGTAGAGAGGTTATCTTATAGTTTGGTTTGCATGTGTAAGTATCTCTCCTTTAGTTGATTATCTATGTATCCCTTGGTGTGAGTTCCTTTATTGAATATTAATGAGAAGTCTCATCTTTTATTTTTTGGACTTCTTATTTTAGTTTGCAATCTCTATTATATGATGGATCTTGTTGATCAGTATTGGCATCACTTTGGGATCATCAAGTGATCTAAATTGGTTTTGGCAAATCAATTTCTGGTCAGTAGCAATACTTTTTGAGGTTTGAAAGAAAAGGAGAAAAAGCTTACATGTATTTTGTATCATTTGTTTTCTTTCTTGTTGGCTCATAAGCTTAGTATTCTTTATTTAAAACCTTTTGTGTCTTTAAGGAAGATTGCATGTTTGGCTTTATTACTTGTATGTTTGCTTGTTTCTTTCAACTCTTTTGCTTGCTACCCAGCCTTCCTAGCCAAAAACCTGTTTTGAGAAGGCATACTTCTCATGTTTCCAAACCCTTTGAACCAAAACTTTTGCCACTTGTGTCCACCATATCTACCTAGTAGCATTGTTGCTATTCCAAGCAAATTCTCAAGCTTCATCTATCTTTCGAATTAAAAAGTATTTTGTTATAAGAAAACTAATTAGTAAAGCTCTCACGAACTTGACGGAACACTTTATTTCTTACCCCTAATAGACTTGAACCATTGTGCCATCGAAGTTGTGTATGCTTGCACCTATACGTTGCAATTAGCAGAACCGTGCTGTCACAGGGAACATTTTCAACATTGCACTTGTACTCTGTACATAGTTGATATCATGCTCTTTTGTCTATGGATGTCAACGATGTGAAATAAAGAGGGAACTTGTAAGTCCATGGAGTTTGTATCCTGTGTTAGAGAAACGCCTGGGCCGCTAGCCTAAGCCATGCCTAATCATGGTGGAAACTTGCAGCATCACCATAGTGATATATCTATGAAGCATCCTCAATAAAAATCTATGCACATAGTAAATAAAAGATTGCTGAGATGCTCATTGTCTGTTTGCCTTGTCATTTTGGTTATGGGAAAGCTCCTGTGCCATGTGCAAGGGGTACCCCGTTGGCAGTTCTCAATGATATGCAAATACTTACAATGACAAGAACTTACCTATGACCAAAGTTGAGTAGCATGAGGAGTGGCCCTCATATTCAAGGGACATGAGATTGCCAACTTATATTTTGTCAAGCATATACTCCATCTTTGTGCACTTTAACCTTAATCATCTCAAGATGCGTATGATAGGGGCAACGAGGGCTCAAAGCTAGTAAGTACCATAATCTTTTGGAAGCTCTTTATGACTTGTAATCTCTGCTTCCCTCTAAGAAGGGACCTTTCTCCCACTTCCAAGTTGAGTCAGTAAACCTACTTTCTCTCTATCTACAGCAAGCATTTGAGTTGTTGTGTTTCAAGCATTCATATGGTGATTTATTCAATCATGTCCTTTATCTTACTTGTCTATTGAATTTTACTTTGAAGGCCATCACTTGTGAAAAACCTTTTTGAGCAAAGAGTGCTCCTGTTTTGAAACTTCTACAAAAAGCTTTTTGTGAAACTGTTTGCCAGGTGTTATCTGACCAAGAACAATTTTGCCAATTCCAATTATGATTTATCTTTATGCATCTATTTTGTGACTGTTGTACTTGGTTGCAAGCTAAGTTATATAATGGTGAGTTGCTTTCTTCTATGAGTTGTGCAATGGTAAGTGTGATGCTTCTAGTTCGTATTCTTTAATCGACACTTCACTCCATAAACATGTGGACATGTTTACTGAGCTTAGTTTTCGCTTGGGAACAAGCGAAGTCTAGGCTTGGGGGAGTTGATACGCCCAATTTGCCTCATCATTCTATATCATAATTTACCTCTGTTCATTGATATTTGTCTTATTATGAGTATTACTTATGGTTTTTCATCTATTTATGCATGTTGGCTGATTCCTGGAGGATAGACTGCCGGAGTCTGGATTCTGATGGAAAAGAAGGCGTTTCGGTGCAATTTCGTGAAGATCAAAAAAATAACAGAAAAATATGGAAACATATTATTTTCCCAGAAGACGAAGGAAGCCAGAAAGAGGAGCGAAGAGGGGCCGCAGGAGGCCCACACCCCCCTAGGCACGGGCCCACCTGACCCCACGCCTAGGGCAGGTGTGGCCCATCTGCCCGGCTCACGACTCTGCCCCTTCGCCTATATCTTCCCTACGGAACCCTAAGGCCAGGAGAGGGACCATAGATCAATTTCCGCCACCTCTAGGGGGCGGAAAACACCGAGAGAGAAAGATCTCTCCGGCAGACAGATTTCTGCGAGGGGAATTCCTTCCTGGAGAGGGGAGACCGTCGCCATCAACACCATCATCAAGCTAGGCTTCATCGGAATCATCATCATCATCATCCACACCATCATCTCCACCAGCACCATCATCACCACTCCGTCCCGCTGTAACAATTGTGTTGGATATTGCTTTAGTTCTTAGGGGAAACTTCCCAGTGTTGATTACTATTGTAGTTGATGCTTGTGAGTGGAACCATTGGATTATTATTTATGTTTAGATTGTTATCCATTACCATATCATCTTTGATCTTGATCCATATGATGTCTCCTGAGTAGTTCGTTTAGTTCTTGAGGACATGGGAGAAGTCATGTTGTTAGTAGTGAATTTGTGTTGAGTTATTATTCAATGGTTTAGTATTTAAGTTGTGGTGCTATTCTTCTAGTGGTATCATGTGAACGTCGACTACATGATACTTCACCATTTATGGCCTAGGGGAATGCATTGTGTATTTGGCAACTAATTGTGGGGTTGCCGGAGTGACAGAAACCTGAACCCCCATTAGCACACCTTTGCACAAGGGAGCATAGGATCTCAGAGTTTAAGGCTACGGTTAGATTTATATCTTAATTACTTTCCTGTAGTTACGGATGTTTGCAGGGGGTTTAATCACAAGTATGTATTAGTCCAAGTAAGGTCGGTACATTAGCACAGGTTCACCCACACAACACTTACAACACCACTGAAGAGTACTCAGCTATTTTGTCAACACCCGGATTTTTAATCTCAGATGCCTATTATGCCATACATCGCAATCCCAGGATTATCATTTTTGCGAGACATAACAGATTTGGATATCTTAGTACATCATCCATTACAAACCATACATAAGGTCTTACACAAATAAGGATCTCATGATCCAGTTCTTAATACAACTCAAGCAGCGGAATAACGTAATAATAAAGGTAGCATAGGCTAAGCTCCATCTTCGGGGTCACAGGCAATGCTGACGATGGGAGATGATCCTAGTTGTCGTAACCTTCCTATGGTCCATCATCCTGGTACTCCTCTTCATAGTCTGGCCACGGGAATAGCCAGGGACAAAGCCATGAGTACTCTTTAAGTACTCGCAAACTAATTCTAACAAGTTAAGGGGGTTTTTATGGTAGGACACTAAGCTCTAGGGTTGTTTTGCAAAAAGCCAGATTTACTCTACTCAGTTCAGAAGCAAAGAAAACTAATTGAAATTTTTATAAAACCTAAGTGGGAACTTGAATTTCATATCACAACTCTGTTGTGGTCAAGTCAAAGTCTCAATTCATTTCACAAGTCATTTTGAAAACATCTGACGGGGGAACAGTATGGCCACTCCAACTGTCCATAACCGCGGACGTGGCTATTCGAATTGTTTGACACTCTGCAGAGATTGTACACTTTCACCACAACATTCAATACATCCGCCAGGAACAAATCCTGAATTCACCATACTCAGTATGCGGATAATCAATCCTAACCTTTCAATTACGCGCCCTAGTATAAGCACCTCTCCTGTGAGTTTGGCCTCCCAACCATGACCAACTGTCATCTTGGGTACTGCATAGGTGGACAATCTTCACAAGGTAGCCTCAGCTCAGACCTTGGCCGTGAGGGAACCCATACTAAGGTATATAAATTTCCATTCAAGCCCTACCCAATTTTTTGGTATTGTGGTTGTACGGTAAAATTGGACTGGTATCGCATCTAGACGACCATTAGTTTTATAAAGGGGCTAAGGCTCATGCCTCAACATTTTCATCATCAAAATCATGTGGTGTTCGGAAACACATGACAAAACATTTCAGTAGAATGACTCATCATTCCAAGGTTTTCATAACCATTTTCACCAAGTATTCCCATCTAAATTTGATCAAATTTTATGCTTAGCACTAGCATCTACAAGTGGGGTTAAGTATTAAGGAGGGATGGTAAACAAGTGGAGATTAATGAAGTTCAATCTCATGCCTTAGGATGACATCAAGATTATCTAGCTTAGGCCAAATTAAATGCTCTGTATGCAACCTTCAATTATCTTCCTAGAATCTACAAGTTACTTGAAGTAAACTCTAAGAGAAAGCTTTGATAAAGAAATAAAGTAGAAAGCTTGCAAGTAAAACTAGGATTGGGTATCATCAAATGTGTCTAACCAAGCATGCTTAATGCATTTCATAGGTTATCTAACTTTCATAGTTGCAAGTGTTAGCTTGCCAAATCAACTAGTAGTATTGGGCTTGCCTTGTGCAGAGCAGTGGTTGAAGTTCTCCTCGGCTTCTTCCTCGTAGTATCCTCCTTCTTCCTCGTATCCTTGGTCGGTACTAGCGTCTATAAATAAATACGAGGTACACAATCACCAAACAATACTTAACTATTTTCAATCATCACACAAAGGTGCACTGTAGATGATCTAGCATCATCATCTACATTACAAGCTTAAAACATTTGTCTTATTTATTTTAATTTGAGAAAAGTAATTTCTACTCATTGAAAAACTACTTAATATTTAATATTCTCCAACTCAAACATGGGATCATGTTGACACATGTCATCACCACATATTTCAGTACATGGGAATGTGATTTAAAGTGGTGTCACAATTTAATAAGGTTTAACCTTTTTATTTTAATTAAATAAAGTGACTAGAAATGCCTATGTGGCATTCTTTTATTACTTGAACATTATTTATGTAAGTAAACCCAAATGTTTTTATATATTCTGAAAGGTATGATCAAATGTGATTTTTGAGAGTTGGAATCAACTCAAAAGCTATTATGGTTGAATTTTGAAAAATGTTTGAATGCAGAAAAGCTTCTTACTTGTTATTTTTACCATGGTTGATCTACAGATCGAAATGATTTGAATCCAACGGGATTGGATTAAGCATTTCAGTACCTTTCTAACAAATTTGGTTTCATGTATTTTGGTTCACTGAATCGAGCTGGGTTGATTTTTGAATATAGGTACAGAACTGAGTTTGAATTAAAATAGAAAAATCTAAATTCAAACGGTTGGGTAGCGCGGGAGAGGTTAATGGGCCGGCCCAGTGTCACTCCGCAGCGCGGGGTTCAGCTGAAAGGGGGGTTCCACCAGTCAGTGGCTCATAACATGCGAAGCGGTACAGGGCTTTGTGGTTCGTCGGATTAGAGTGGGGATCGACGGCTGGGGATCATCGTCGACGATGAACATGTCACCAGCGAGCTCGAACCCTAGCGGCTCAGTGGGGGTTGCATAGGGGTCATACCAGGGATCCAGTGATGACGGCGAGGCGGGAAAATGAACGAGTGGTCGACGGCGAGCTCAGGTACGGTCGAGGAAGCTCCCGGGGTGGTCGAAATCAATGCCCCCTTCTTCTCAAGAGGCAGCCTGCTCCGGCGCAATTCTGGTGAGCTGCTGCTCCTCGTGATCCGGCTAGAGGGTGGAACGATCAGTGAGGTGAGGGGTGAAATGGTGTGCTTCAAATGGCTGGGGTTGGCCTCCTTTTATAGGCTCGGCGGCGAGACCGAGAGGGATGGGCAGGCGATGGTGGCGACATGGCTACGGGCGGCTAGCGGCATGGCTGAGGTTGGTGCTCGACGGGCGGTCTCCTGGCGATGCTCTAGAGCTTAAATGCGTGCTTAGGGGCGGTGGCAATCGTTCGGGAACGTGCGATGCTCTGCGCGGCAGAGGCCGCGTCTTTGACGGCGAGCGGTGGCTATGAAGCACGGGGCGGCGAACGGGGGTGTCTGGCGTGTTCCTGGGATCATGGCGAAGCGGTAGGCACGGGCTGCGGTCGAGGGGCGGTGTGTGCACGCGTGCCGAGTGCGGCGCTCTAGGGCGGGCTCGGCATGTCGTAGTGGCTCTGGGCGCATGGCGTTCCTGGTGGTCCACAGCTTGCACTGGCTTGGGGAGGGGACATTGGGCGGTGGTGAGGTGCTGGCTACCTCCCAGACAAGGTTGGCAAGGCTAGGGTGGCTGCTATCTGGTCGACGACAATGGAGTGGCATGGTGAGGCTCGGCTTGCTCCCCATTGATGGCAAGGCAAGCTTACAGTGGTGCTAGAGGGTAGTTAAAGGAGTTAGATGATCTACTAAAGACTAGTTGCAACCAGAGAGGGAACAAGTTAGGCCCAATTTACTGCACACAATAGTGTTTGTGATTTGTTTGATTTGAGTCTACAAGGTGTTTGATGAAATGGCCGCAAGAAACTTACTTTTGAATTTTGAAAAGATTTTTGGTGGATGTGCTAGGCATGTGCTGGGGATTCTGTGGGTGCTTGGGTTTTAAAAATTGAGCTTGTTTGAGTGGTTTTTGAAATAGTGGGATCTTCCCATATGAAATAGATTCAATTTTAAACTGTCCTTTAAACATAGTATTTTAATGTTTTTGAATGATTACAAAGTGGGACTTGGTACCTTATTATGAGTACTAACAAGGGGTGCAAAGATCCACAAATGTTTCTGTTAAGTTTTGAAAACTAGGGATAGCCAAAGTAGGCATGAGAGTTAATTTGGCAAAAATGACCATTCAATTCATTTGTTCATTTTGAGTTGTTTGTCTTTGGGAAAAGCTTGGGAATTGTTTAGATGATGTTTATTTCACCTAAGAATCATTTTACAAGCAAAGAAACATAGAACCATGGCAATTCAAAAGAATCCAAATTTTAAAAGCACACACATATGAATGCTTTCATATTTTTAGTTGGGAAAGTTTTTGTTAACCCTAAGTTTGATGATTAGAGTTTAATGATCCAAGTTTAATATTTTTGGGATGTTACAAACCTTCCCCCCTTAAACAAAATCTTGTCCCGAGATTTGAAAAAGGACGAAAAAGATTACCTAGGATTTGAAGAGATCGGGAAACTCCGTCCTGATGTGATCTTCGCGCTCCCAGGTAGCTTCCTCTTCTGTGTGGTTGCTCCACTGAATCTTGAGAAACTTGATGCTTCGAGTTCTGGTAGTTCTGAAAGCTTCTTCCAAAATACGGATGGGTACTTTGGGATAGGTCAGGTCATCGTTGATTTCTATGGTCCGGTGATCAATATTCTTGAAAACTTCAGTCTTCTCCGAAACTTCGAGGCATTTCCGAAGTAATGAGATATGGAACACATTGTGCATGGCTGATATCTCTTCTGGCAGTTCCAATTGATATGACACTACTCCTCGACGGTTCAGAATTTTGAAGGGGCCGATATATCTGGGGGCTAACTTTCCCTTCATTTGGAAACGCTGCATTCCCTTCAATGGTGACACTTTCAGATACACGAACTCTCTGATGTTGAAGGCGAGGTCTCGACGTCTCTTGTCGGCGTAACTCTTCTGTCTTGACTGAGCGGTCTTGAGGTGCTCACGAATCTTGTGAACTTTCTCTTTTGCTTCTCGTAGGATGTCGGGTCCGAAAATCTGACTCTCTCCTACTTCCGACCAGTTCAAAGGGGTGCGGCACTTCCATCCATACATGAATTCAAATGGGGCCATTTGCAAACTAGTTTGATAACTGTTGTTGTATGAAAATTCTACGAATGGCAGACAGTCTTCCCATTTAGATCCATACTCTAACACACATGCTCTCAACATATCTTCGAGTATTTGATTTACTCTCTCCGTTTGTTCGTCGGTCTGAGGGTGATAAGCGGTGCTAAAATCTAGTCGGGTTCCTAAACCTTCTTGGACTTTCTTCTAGAATCTCGAGGCAAACTGAGTTCCTCGATCCGATACGATGTTCTTGGGGACTCCGTGCAAACTGACGATTCTAGCGATGTATAACTCCGCTAGCTTCGAACTCTGATATGTGGTCTTGACTGGTAAGAAATGGGCGAATTTGGACAATCTGTCCACTATGACCCAGATAGAGTGATTTCCCCTACTAGAAGTAGGCAATCCGGTGATAAAGTCCATTCTAACGGAATCCCATTTCCATTCCGGAATCTGCAATGGTTGCAACAATCCAGCGGGTCTTTGATGTCCCTCCTTGACACTCTGACATATATCACACTTGGCGATATAGCTTCCGATTTCTCTCTTCATCTTATGCCACCAAAATTTCTCTTTCAAATCTTGATACATCTTCGTTCCTCCGGGGTGGATAGAATAAAGAGTATCATGAGCTTCCTTTAGAATAACTTCTTTCAACTCAGAATCTGCTGGTACACAAAGGCATCCTTTGTACCACAGAACTCCTTCTATATCTTCGGTGAATCCGGGTACCTTGCCTGTACCGATACGACGCTTGATTCCTTCGATACTAGCATTTCCTTTCTGCGCCTCCTTGATCTGGCTGATCAAAGTGGGTTTAAGTTCTATGCTAGCCAAAAATCCTTCACTCACTAATTCCATTCGGAAATCTTCCATCTCCTTGTGCAGACTTGGTTGCTCCTTCAAAATCATGGAGTTCAAGCGGCACAGCAATCTGCTAAGGGAATCTGCTACCACATTGGCTTTACCGGGGTGATAGTGAATGTCCAGATCGTAATACTTGATTAGCTCAATCCATCTTCTCTGTCTCATATCCAGCTCCTTCTGAGTGAATTTATACTTCAGGCTCTTGTGATCCAAATAAATCTCACAATGATTTCCCATCATATAATGCCTCCATGTCTTCAGGGCTAGAACTACGGTTGCGAGCTCGAGGTCATGGGTTGGATAGTTCTGCTCATGTTCTTTCATTTGTCGGGATAGATAGTATATAACTTTGCCTTCTTGCATTAGCACACATCCGAGACCGATCTTGGATGCGTCACAATACACGTCAAAGGGCTTCGTAATATCCGGCATGATTAAGATTGTGGCTGAAATCAATCTCCTCTTGAGTTCTTGAAAACTCGCTTCACATTTGTCTGTCCATTCAAACTTCTTGTCCTTCTTCAGCAATAGGGTCATGGGTCTGGCGATACACGGGAATCCTTCTACAAACTTGGGGTAGTATCCCGCCAATCCGAGAAATGCACGAACTTGGGTTTGAGTGGTTGTTGCTTGCCAATCTTCGACATCTTTCACCTTCGCAGGGTCAACGGCAATTCCTCCGGCTGATACAATGTGGCCAAGGAATCCTACCTCCTGTAACCAGAATTCACATTTGCTAAACTTGGCATACAACTGATGCTCTCTAAGGGTTCCAAGAATGCTCCTTAGGTGTAGCTCATGTTCTTCTTCTGATTTGGAATAAATCAGAATGTCAGAAAACAATGACAAACTTATCCCGGAAGTCCATAAAAATCTTATTCATGAGATTCATGAAATAAGCGGGGGCATTGGTTAATCCAAAAGACATGACAGTATACTCGTATAATCCATATCTGGTGGTAAAGGCAGTCTTGGGGATATCCTCTGCACGAATCTTGATTTGATGATAGCCAGTTCTAAGATCAATCTTAGAAAACACTTTGGCATCGATCAACTGATCAAACCAATCTTCTATCTTGGGCAACGGGTATTTGTTTTTGATAGTGACATCATTCAACTTCCGATAATCCATACACAAACGGTTACCTCCATCCTTCTTATCCACAAAAAAGACAGGTGATCTCCATGGTGACGCACTTGGTTGAATCAATCCAATTTCCAGCATGGCATCCAGTTGCTTCTTCAGTTCCGCTAGTTCACACAGGCTCATACTATATGGTCTCTGGGCTATGGGTCCTATTCCAGAGATTAGTTCGATGATACACTCGATATCCCGATCTAGGGGCATACCGGGCAAAACATCTAGAAATACATCGGGGTATTCACAGACTATCCGGACTTGGTGAATGGTAGGTTGGGCTATACTCTTTTTGCACTTGAATTGACGAGGTAAGGTTTCAGATACATGCTCGACTGATACTCCAGCTGTACTGGTCATGGTTATGGCTTTCTTGGCATAGTCAATTAATCCTTTATGTTTGGACATCCAATCCATTCCTAGTACTACTTCCAAACCCTTGGTTCCGAGTACTATCAGATTAGCATAAAAATCTATGCCATGGATTCGGATAGGGACGGCTTTGCAAATTTGCCTAGCTTTGGTGGTTGAACCTGGGATTTGAACAATCATAACATGCTTCAGTTTGGTGGGTTCAATCGTACTAGTGCATGCAAATTCTTCGATGACAAATGAGTGCGATGCACTAGAATCAAACAACACTCTTGCAAGTACTGAATTAACAAAAAACATACCCAGCACGACATTTGGCGCTTCCTAGGCTTCTTCAGCATGCATGAGAAAAAGACGGCCGTTGCGGTTGAGCGAATTCCCTGGGGCAAACCTTGTTCCGGACTGAACACGAAGCTGCTGCTGAGCTGGGGCATTTGCATTGGGGGCTGCGGCATTCTTCTTGGGACACTCATTGGAGTAGTGTCCCTTGGTTCCACAGTCATAACAAATCACTTGTGACTTGTCCTTTGCTGCAACAGGCACAAAATTGCTTCCAGTCCTCGGGGAAGTGTTGGTGTTGGCGGCAGCATTGTTGTTGTTGAACTTGGGTGGTGCACGGTTGAAATTGCTAGAGTTGCCGGGGTTGTTGTGATTTCCTCCGGGCCTTGGGTTTCCATGGTTGGGATAGGTCGGACGGTTCATCGGGGGTCTGTTGGTTCTTGGGGCAAATCCGGGAAATGGGTTGGGGCGATACTTTGGGGTATGATGGGTTCCTGGCTGATGCATCATGCGGCGCTTGCGGTTCCCATTGGACTGGTTGATCTTTCCTTCCATCTGAATGGCAGAGTCGACGAGGGCTTCAATATCAGCAAAGGGGATATTGACCAACACCATCTGCATCTCATTGTGCAGACCATTCAAGAATCTTTCTTTCTTCTTGGCTTCAGTGTCGATCTCATCCGGGGCATACCTAGCTAATGACAAGAATTTATCACGGTATTCCACTACGGTCATCCTTCCTTGCTCTAGTTCTCTGAACTCATCTCTCATTCTCTTGATCAAACCCGGTGGCACATGGGTTCTGCTAAACTTGACCTTGAATTCATCCCAGGTCATTATCTGTCCTTCGGTCATTGCACGAACGATGTTCCACCATGCTCTTGCATCTCCGGCTAGATAGTGGGTGGCGAATAGAACTTTCTCGTTAGCTTCCACTCCGGCGACTTCCAGATTGTTTTCCATGGTTTGCAGCCAATCATCTGCATCTAGGGGCTCTTCTGACTTAGTGAAAACAGGTGGGTTGGTGTTCTGGAAATTCTTGAGCTTAGATCCATGGTTGTCTTGATTTCCTTGGCCTTGATTATTGTTGGCCATCTGAGCTATGTGCTGAGGGGTGGCTAAATTGGCTTGACGTTCTGCTCTTTTAGCTTCGCGGTCAGAAACCAACATTTGTAGGATCTGCAACATCGGGTCCGGGAATGAACCACTTCCTCCGCGAGGCATCTGAATATTGAGATATATCATGAGAAAAGAGGGAAATTTCTAAGGTTCAGGGACTTTGAAAAGTTTTTAAAGTTTGACTCATATTTTCTAGAAACTTGCTTTTCATTCATTCATTCATCACACACGATACAACACACACCACAACAAAGGAAAACAGATGGTTTTAAGAACCATTCTGGAAACTACGATATAGTGGGACCGAATACACACACTACGCTAGTGCTCAAGTGCTACTACTCCTCGGAGTCAGTGTAATCGTCATCCTCATCATCATCAATGAAGGCGAAATCGTCCTCATCGGTGAAGAAGTCCATGGCCTGATCCTCTAGAAACTCATCATCATCGCTGAGATAAGAGTAGGGGTCTCCACGAAGATCTTCTCCGGCATTCTCCCTTTCCTCCAACTGCATGTCTCTCTCGTGAATGGTCTCCTCCAAATCCGAGATACGGTGGTGAAGACGGGCAATGATGCGCTCCTTCTTGTCGAGCTGACGGCGGCGAGACTTGCGGTCCTTCGCTAGCATGGTGATGTTCTGATCCTTCGTCTTGATGATGGCCGAGATGTGGTTGGAGTAGTCACGGGCATTGTCCAACTCCTGCTGACGATCATACATCATGAAGCTAAGGTGGTCCAACTGAGTCTTCAACTCATGGTGGTATGGGGCTTCCAGTGGCTGTCCCATAGCATCACGCCTTGGATAAAACTCAAAGCGGGTACCCTTGATCTGGTTGATACTCTGCCCACACAGACGGGAAAGAGCTTCCTGCATGGCTCTGGCAAGTCCATCGAGCCAGTTGTTCTCTCTTAAGGTGAACTGAATTCCTTCTGCAGTGGGAGGTTCAATCTTTCCTCTGAGACTTGCAACAACTAGCCACTGTTGATCTTCTCCTTCCTGATCATTGAGATGAGCTCCGAAGAACTTGGGGTGTGGACGCTCCAAAAGTTCCGAAAGCTAGTCCAAGTCCCGCTCAAAGATGAGGTCTCCTCCATTCCCCAACTGATAAAACTTGTTGTCTTTCACGTCCATCTATAAGAATATAGGATGAGTAAGTTAGTAGAGTGTTCAAGTGTGTCAAATTTTATGTATTTTGCATGAGTTTTTGAGGAACATGAATTTTCATGAAAGAATCAGAGTGATAAGAATGGGAATAATTTTTTGTAAATATTTGCTTCCTTTGGTTATGAAACTAAGTTTTTGATTTAAACGTCCAGTCTAACTAGGGTCTCCTATGGTCAGGATGGCTCTGATACCAACTCAGTATGCGGATAATCAATCCTAACCTTTCAATTACACGCTCTAGTATAAGCACCTCTCTTGTGAGTTTGGCCTCCCAACCATGACCAACTGTCATCTTGGGTACTGCACAGGTGGACAATCTTCACAAGGTAGCCTCAGCTCAGACCTTGGCCATGAGGGAACCCATACTAAGGTATATAAATTTCCAGTCAAGCCCTACCCAATTTTCGGGTATTGTAGTTATACGGTAAAATTGGACTGGTATCGCATCTAGACGACCATCAGTTTTATAAAGGGGCTAAGTCTCATGCCTCAACATTTTCATCATCAAAATCATGTGGTGTTCGGAAACACATGTCAAAACATTTCAGTAGAATGACTCATCATTCCAAGGTTTTCATAACCATTTTCACCAAGTATTCCCATCTAAAGTTGATCAAATTTTATGCTTAGCACTAGCATCTACAAGTGGGGTTAAGTACTAAGGAGGGGTTGTAAACAAGTGGAGGTTAATGAAGTTCAATCTCATGCCATAGGATGACATCAAGATTATCTAGCTTGGGCCAAATTTAATGCTCTTTATGCAACCTTCAATTATCTTCCTAGAATCTACAAGTTACTTAAGTAAACTCTAAGAGAAAGCTTCGATAAAGAAATAAAGTAGAAAGCTTGCAAGTAAAACTAGGATTGGGTATCATCAAATGTGTCTAACCAAGCATGCTTAATGCATTCCATAGGTTATCTAACTTTCATAGTTGCAAGTGTTAGCTTGCCAAATCAACTAGTAGTATTGGGCTTGCCTTTTGTAGAGTAGTGGTTGAAGTTCTCCTCGGCTTCTTCCTCGTAGTATCCTCCTTCTTCCTCGTATCCTTGGTCGGTACTAGCGTCTATAAATAAATACGAGGTACACAATCACCAAACAATACTTAACTATTTTCAATCATCACACAAAGGTGTACTATAGATGATCTAGCATCATCACCTACATTACAAGCTTAAAACATTTGCCTTATTTATTTTAATTTGAGAAAAGTAATTTCTACTTATTGAAAAACTCCTTAAGATTTAATATTCTCCAACTCAAACATGGGATCATGTTGACACATGTAATCACCACATATTTCAGTACATGGGAATGTGATTTAAAGTGGTGTCACAATTTAATAAGGTTTAACCTTTTTATTTTAATTAAATAAAGTAACTAGAAATGTCTATGTGGCATTCTTTTATTACTTGAACATTATTTCTGTAAGTAAACCCAAATGTTTTTATATATTCTGAAATGTATGATCAAATGTGATATTTGAGAGTTGGAATCAACTCAAAAGCTATTATGATTGAATTTTGAAAAATGTTGAATGCAGAAAAGCTTCTGACTTGTTATTTTTACCAAGGTTGATCTACAGATCCAAATGATTTGAATCCAACGGGCTTGGATTAAGCATTTCAGTACCTTTCTAACAAAATTGGTTTGATGCATTTTGATTCACTAAATCGAGCTGGGTTGATTTTTTAATATAGGTACAGAACTGAGTTTGAATTAAAATAGAAAAATCTAAATTCAAATGGTTGGGTCGCGCGGGAGAGGTTAATGGGCCGGCCCAATGTCACTCCGCGGCGCGGGGCTCAGCTGACAGGGGGGTTCCACCAGTTAGTGGATCATAGCACGCGAAGCGGTACGGGGCTGTGTGGTTCGTCGGATTAGAGTGGGGATCGACGGCTAGGTATCGTCGTCGACGATTAACATGCCACCAGCGAGCTTGAACCCTAGCGGCTCAGTGGGGGTGCATAGGGGGCATACCAGGGCTCCATTGACAACGCCAAGGTGGGTAAACGAACGAGTGGTCAACGGCGAGCTCAGGGACGGTCGAGGCAGCTTCGGGGGTGGTCGAAATCAACGGCCCCCTTCTTCTCCAGAGGCGGCCTGCTCCGTCGCAATTCCGGCGAGATGCTGCTCCTCGTGCTCCGGCTAGAGGGTGGAATGATTAGTGAGGTGAGGGGAGTGAAATGGTGTGCTTCAAACGGCTGGGGGTGGCCTCCTTTTATAGGTTCGACGGCGAGACCGAGAGGGATGGGCAGGCGACGGTGGCGACATGGTTAGGTGCGGCTAGCGACATGGCTGAGGTTGGCGATCGACGGGCGGTCTCCTGGCGATGCTCTAGAGCTTAAATGCGTGCTTAGGGGCGGTGGCAATCGGTCGGGAACGTGCGAGCGGTGGCTGTGAGGCACGGGGCGGCGAACGGGGGTGTCTGGCGTGTTCCTGGGATCATGGCGAAGCGGTAGGCACGGGCTGCGGTCGACGGGCGGCGTGTGCACGCGTGCCGGGTGCGGCGCTCTGGGGCGAGCTCGGCATGTCGCAGTGGCACTGGGCACGCGGCGTTCCTTGTGGTCCACATCTTGCACTGGGGACATTGGGCGGCGGTGAGGTGCTGGCTACCTCCCAGACAAGATTGGCAAGGCTAGGGTGGCTGCTATCTGGCCGGAGACAATGGAGTGGCATGGTGAGGCTCGGCCTTCTCCCCATTGATGGCAAGGCAAGCTTACAGTGGTGCTAGAGGGTAGTTAAAGGAGCTAGATGATCTACTAAAGACTAGTTGCAACTAGAGAGGGAACAAGTTAGGCCCAAATTACTGCATACAATAGTGTTTGTGATTTGTTTGATTTGAGTCTACAAGGTGTTTGATGAAATGGCCGCAAGAAACTTACTTTCGAATTTTGAAAAGATTTTTGGTGGATGTGCTAGGTATGTGTTGGGGATTCTGTGGGTGCTTGGGTTTTAAAAATTGAGCTTGTTTGAGTGGTTTTTGAAATAGTGGGATCTTCCCATATGAAATAGATTCAATTTTAAACTATCCTTTAAACATAGTATTTGAATGTTTTTGGATGATCACAAAGTGGATCTTGGTACCTTATTATGAGTACTAACAAGGGGTGCAAAGATCCACAAATGTTTCTGTTAAGTTTTGAAAACTAGGGATAGCCAAAGTAGGCATGAGAGTTAATTTGGCAAAAATGACCATTCACTTCATTTGTTCATTTTGAGTTGTTTGTCTTTGGGAAAAGTTTGGGAATTGTTTAGATGATGTTTATTTCACCTAAGAATCATTTTACAAGCAAAGAAACACATAACCATGGCAATTCAAAAGAATCCAAATTTTAAATACACACACATATGAATGCTTTCATATTTTTAGTTGGGAAAGTTTTTGTTAACCCTAATTTTGATGATTAGAGTTTGATGATCCAAGTTTAATATTTTTGGGATGTTACAAACCTTCCCCCCTTAAACAAAATCTCATCCCGATATTTTAAAAAGGACGAAAAAGATTAGCTAGGATTTGAAGAGATCGGGAAACTCCATCCTGATGTGATCTTCGCGCTCCCAGGTAGCTTCCTCTTCTGTGTGGTTGCTCCAGTGAATCTTGAGAAACTTGATGCTTCGGGTTCTGGTAGTTCTGAAAGCTTCTTCGAAAATATGGATGGGTACTTCACGATAGGTCAGGTCATCGTTGATTTCTATGGTCCGATGATCAATATTCTTGAAAACTTCAGTCTTCTCCGAAACTTTGAGGCACTTGCGAAGTAATGAGATATGGAACACATTGTGCACGGCTGACATCTCTTCTGGAAGTTCCAATTGATATGACACTTCTCCTCGACGGTTCAGAACTTTGAAGGGGCTGATATAACTGGGGGCTAACTTTCCCTTTAGTTGGAAACGCTGCATTCCCTTCAATGGCGACACTTTCAGATACACGAACTCTCCGATGTTGAAGGCGAGGTCTCGACGTCTCTTGTCGGCGTAACTCTTCTGTCTTGACTGAGCGGTCTTTAGGTGCTCACAAATCTTGTGGACTTTCTCTTCTACTTCTCGTAGGATGTCGGGTCCGAAAATCTGACTCTCTCCTACTTCCGACCAGTTCAAAGGGGTGCGGCACTTCCGTCCATACATGAATTCAAATGGGGTCATTTGCAAACTAGCTTGATAACTATTGTTGTATGAATTCTGCGAACAGCAGACAATCTTCCCATTTAGATCCATACTCTAACACACATGCTCTCAACATATCTTCGAGTATTTGATTTACTCTCTCCGTTTGTCCGTCGGTCTGAGGGTGATAAGCGGTGCTGAAATCTAGTCGGGTTCCTAAACCTTCTTGGACTTTCTTCCAGAATCTCGTGGTAAACTGAGTTCCTCGATCCGATACGATGTTCTTGGGGACTCCGTGCAAACTGACGATTCTAGTGATGTATAACTCCGCTAGCTTCGAATTCCGATATGTGGTCTTGACTGGTAAGAGATGGGCGACTTTGGACAATCTGTCCACTATGACCCAGATAGATTCATTTACCCTACTAGAAGTAGGCAATCCGGTGATAAAGTTCATTCCAACGGAATCCCATTTCCATTCCGAAATCTGCTATGGTTGCAACAATCCAGCGTGTCTTTGATGTCCCGCCTTGACTCTCTGACATATATCACACTTGGCGATATAGCTTCCGATTTCTCTCTTCATATTATGCCACCAAAATTGCTCTTTCAAATCCTGATACATCTTCGTTCCTCCGAGGTGGATAGAATAAAGAGTATCATGATCAGTGAGCCGTGAGCATAACCGACAAGTATCATTAAATCATCCATATATTAACGAGTACAACACTTACAAGGAGTCCTTTATGGCGATTACAACACATGTAGCAAGAGGTCTTCAACATAGAGCCCGTGCCTTAACCTACAGGCAACTGACTAGGAAGATGGCCTAGCTCGCATAGACGTCAACACCTTTGTCGCTTCTTAACATCTGCAATCTGGCCAAGTAAATATCCAGGGACAAAGCCGGTGAGTACTTTGAATGTACTCACAAAACCACTGAGGCAAGGGTAATAAGAGAGGGCCTATCTAGTTGTGGCGAGATAGCTCTACACTATAGTTGTTTTTGGAAATCCCTAACAATGGCATCTCTATATCTTTGTTGAAAAAGAGTTTTTGGAAAATATGTCTTTTTTTTTGAAAATCCGGACATCTCCACATCCTTGTTAAAAAGATTTGAAAAACGTTTTGTTGTAAAACCCGTGTTAGAACCTTATCGGCCATCTCTGGTCAAAACCAACTTATTCTTTCTATTTTCTCGTGACCAAGTCACTTTCTTTAGTTCATCTCAACTTATCCGAAGGGTACTCCTAGCTCTTGCCATTCCAACCATCCTTGTCCGTGGACATGGCTATTCGAATAGATTACACTCTGTAGAGGTTGTGCACATTAGCCACAAGAATCAATACATCCGCCGGGATAAAACCACGGCCTGCTACGCACGGTAGAAAGGGGTTCGGATAATCAAACTTGAACTTTTCATTTTTCGATCCCTAGCAACGACGGCTTTTCCTTTTGGGTTTATATCTCCGGTACGTGTATGGGGTACCTCAACCCTGGTCCTTCCTTCCGTACTGACCCCTACCTCCAGACCGAAGCCTGACCGGTAGCAATAGTGACAATTCTTCCATCCGTACTACCTAAAAGCATACCGTCCGTGAGAGACCCAATTGTTGCACCAGTGCCTTACCCTATAGGTAGCCCAGATTTGAGGGGATTTCTCCCCTTTAGCGAGTAAGAGCAGCCCCGGCTAATGACCACAAACTACGAGCTAAGCCCTAGCGACTGGGGTAATGTGGTTGCACGGATAAAATTGTTCCGGACATTGGCTTAGAACATCCCTTCCTTTCTCTTGCTTGATTTTCTCTTCATCCACCTCATCTTTTGTTTGGTAAAACTTCCACTCGGAAACGATGCCTCTTTCCAAGGTTTTCATTTTGAAAACTCTGTAGTAGGGTAAAAACCCAAAATAGTTTTATAATTGAAAATACGTGGGTTTCTAGGAGGGAAGATGCTAATCATCTTAGACTCGTTCTAAGGGGTAAAGATAGGTGTAAATAGGGTAGGTGTCCAATGGACACTAATTCATAACTTGGAGGAGCCAAGTTAATCACGTCTTTCTATTTGAAACAAACCATGTCTGTTTTCATGCAATTTTATAAACGAGATATAAAACAGTTGATAAACAGAAGTAGGACAATATAGGAGTTCAGGAATGGTGGCTTGCCTGTGACCAGCGAGATGTCCCTTGAAGGTGTTAGATTACTAGAATACCAATAATAATAAATAATAAGGATAACTCCGATGCTTCCTTCTTCTCGGCGTCACACAATCGCAACTATCGTCGTTTATCAAGCACACATGCAACAAACAAAACATCAATCAATACAAGGCATACAAGCAACAAACCATACATCAAGTAAAGTATAACTACATATTGGAGGCAGTAGGATGTGTGGTTTGAGTTGATTTGATTGGGAGATGATTGGGAGGCATTAGGGAAAAGAATCCATTTGGAAATGGAGTCTAGGAGCTACTTTAAGGGAGGAGTTTTCAATCAAGGTCTTGATCTGTATGATACCATTGTACAAAAATGATACCATCAGAGGGGAATTGATAAAATGAAGCCAACAAAATTGGTTTCACTATTTTATCGTTTTCCCTTGATTTATAATGGGTTTTATAGTGGATAAAACTCTAGTTTAAGGAAATAATTCACCAAAATTTCTCTGGAGTTCCAAAAATTATTTCCTTGGGTTATTAGGTAGTATTTGATGGAATAAATCAAGAGGAGTTGGAATCTCCTCAAAACAATTACCATATTGCCCTTGAGAAATTCTCAAAGTCAGTACTGGCTGGGTTTTGTAGTTTTCCTCAGATTTATTTTACAGAAGCTATTTAGTTGATTCAAAGGACACATGCTAGGTACTGAGAGTACCTTTCTATAGAAATTGGAATCAACCTTTTTGGAGTTACATAGTTACTATGGTGATTTTGCTAATGAATAACCCATGCACACAAAGGTTTAATTCACTAAGATTTATTAGTGGCTCTTAAAATTATGTGCTTCTGGAGTTAGTAGGATATGGTTATGTGTGTCTACTGAGAGTTGGAATTAGGTCCAAACCTCATTTGGTTTGACCTAGAGAAAATCCTAAAGGAAGAAGGATCTGTTTTTGGTTATTTTTGCTAGGGGTAATCTGGGAAGCAAGTGACTAAGGGGCCTACGGGGATTGATAGGTATGGTTTATACCTTTCTTTACCAAGTGGATTTACTTCATTTGGAGATGCCAAACCCTCTGGAGAAATTTATTAGTGTTCTGGATAGAGCCATGTAGACTATTTATCATATTTAATCTATACATTATTTTAGTGAAAAACCTGGTCTGCATGTTAGGGAAAACATGGGTGCGTGTAGGAAAACTTAGATCTGGCCAGGATCTGGCGGTTTACAAAATGTTGATCAATTTGAGGCTTGTGAAGAAAGTTGCATTGGAAAAAGTGTGGAAATGGTACTAGTGGAGGTTATAGGTCAAATAACCTCTCCGTGATTTAAATGGAAATTTTCTGATGATTATAATCCCATTTAAATGCACTTCTTCAAAAAGTGCAGTAATAGAGTATGGAAGCAAGAATGATATTTTCACATTGGGCAAGCTTTGTTTTTTATGTGGTTTGGTCCTAAATACCATAACACATACTGGAGAATTTTATTGGGATTTATTGAGGTGAAAAAGTATTTTTGGAGAATTATTTCTTGTTTTTGCCATTTAAGAGAATGGGCAAAAATAAATAATAAAGGATCTCAAAAATATTTATTTTTGAGTTGTAAAGGTGGGATATGAAATATAGGCATCAAATGTGCCTTGAGTTGACAAGGTGATTTGGATAAAAATGAACTTGTCTTTATAGATAAGGGTTTTAGGGTTTTGCCAAAAAAGAATTTAAATAGTTTTAGGCTCCAAATAATTATGGGATTTATTTGGCAAATAATTATATTCAAGGTACGTGAGGTGAACTTGAGATGGGCATCAAGGTCAACCTTGGTTTTGGAGAGAAGTGGAGAAAGGGGTGGAAACTAGATACTTGGAGGATCTAGGGTTGGTTTAGTCTGATGCCATCTAAGCAAGGTTGGATCAGGGAGCTCAGAGATGAACTTGGTACAAGGGTTATATGGATGGGCATTCCATCTCATGTAGATGATCATGGAAGCAAGAGTTGGGCTTGGTGTGACTTGAGGTTGTTTTGGAGTGATGGCAAACTTGGTTGAAAATAAGACTGCCATAACAGATGCATCTGTTAGCCTCCTAAACCATGTGGATTTAAGAAGCACAGGGATCCAATGGAAACAAGTGAAGTGGGGGTTGATAGACCATGGTTAGTAGGCCATAACCATGCAAGGAGTGGGTCAAGGGGAGGTGAATATAGATGTGGGCTTCTGCCAAAGTAGGCAAGATGATAAGATTTGTAGAAAAGATTATTATCTCGACTACAAAACCATCATGGAGGAGTGGGAGATAGAATGTCTTAGCCAAGGGAAAGAGTGGGCTTTGGTAGTACTAAGGATGTACTACAAGATGGTTCAAGTACATTTTCCAGAATGCACATAGGTTGGAAAAGATAGAGCTCCAAAGATTGGATCTAGATAAGAAATCCAGACTTAGCCATTTTGGCAGTTTTGGAGATTTTGACTAGAGTGCAAGTGTAGATGATTTTGAGAGGATGCTAGGTTACAAACTTAGGACCAAATGGAGGATGTTAATGTGATTAATAAGTAGATATTATCCATGTTGAGATTGGGTCTTTCTTAAGTTGGGAATCCTCAGAAGGGATTATCCTTGGACTGAGGTAAGCAGGAGGTGAGATGACCACTTGAGTGACTTTGGGTAGATCCAGAATTGGATGCTTGATAGGAGATTGATGATCACAAGAAAGTATTGGGTCCTAAGGGATGAGATACTACAAGACAATCAGCAGATCAAGGCAATTCATCAGACAGCAGATCAGGGCAATTCATCAAACAGTAGATCAAGGCAATTCATCTTATTACTTATCTAACTACTACTAGGGTTACCTTCAAGCCTAGATTGAGGTAAGGATGGGTAGCTTGAAAGGGGTTTATTTTTGAAGTGAGATAAGTACCATCTTGGTATCTCTACCAAGATTAAGATGAAAAGGGTTAAAGGTTTTCGGATAACCTAGATATAAGAGTAGTTGAAGGTTATGTCTTGAAAACATAAGGAGAGTATATATATGTCTCCATAGTTTTGGCAATAGAAGCTAGTAAAGTATTTGGTTGTGTCAAAGTCATCTTGGCTCGGGTTTTTGAAATGCTAGAACATTTGAGAATATGAAAAAGGATCCAAGATATCTTTTGTGAGATAGTTTTTGTAAACTAGTGTTGAGGTGAGGAGCACACAACTAATACACAAACAGTTGCTTGAGCACAAGTAAGCAGGTAATCGCACAATGCAAGAAAAAGTTTTTTCCCCTGATTTTTGCCTTTTGACATTAAATCAGGGTTGCTGAAATTGGGATGTTACAGACCTTTCCCCCTTAAAATAATCTTGTCCCAAGATTAGGGAGGAGTAGGGTTGGGGTAATAACATCCGCTTAACAACTTCAGGGGAGGAAGGTATGAAATGTTAGCAGGCCTTCTAACGAGTGGGTAAGGCCAGCTATGGCTTGGAGCGGAGTGGCTTCGAGTTTGGGTGTTTAGAGAAAGTGTGTGGAAAAGGTGCAGTCTTTTCCCCTTAGGAGATGTCTAGGTAATTTTAACGCCAACGGTGTAAGACCCCACCTTTATAAAGGTAAAGGTCCCTGTGATTGCAATGCTAGTCCCTGGATCAAATGCTAGCATCCACAATTTAAGATGAAGTACACAAAAACAAAGGTCATTATTACATCGTCATTCCAGAGATAACATAGCCTTTTACAACTCCATAGCCATAGGCTAGTACATGAGCTTAACTTAACAATAATATAAATAAAAGTCTTCATATTCATGTGCCACAGGAAAGCATGTTGAGTGTAGAATCACAACCCTAATCCTCATTAGAGTAACCTGCAACATCACAAGTTACAGCCACAGTGGTGTAGGGGTTCGTAGCATGGAAAACAAAAAAATTCTACCGCATGCAAACAAACAAGCCAAGATCTATCTACTATATTGTAGCAACGAGTCGATAGAGGAACTCACCCTCGAAGATTCCAAAGCGGTTAACGAGAGCAGATTCTCGTGGGTGATTTAGTCGTACTCTTCCTGATCTCAAGATCGCGTAGACGATCCTTCCGGCGCTACGTTCCGGCAGCGCTTCCGCAGTCGGTCACACGTTCGGTACTCGATGAAGACCTTCCTCTCCCTTGTTCCAGCAGGCAGCGGAGGTTGTAGCACTCTCCTCGTGATTCCGGCAGCACGACGGCGTGGTGTCAGAAGTGGAGGGGAGATCTTGCAGGGCTTCGCCTTAAGCCGGAGCGAG
Organism: Avena sativa; assembly: GCA_916181665.1. Classification (NCBI taxonomy): domain Eukaryota; kingdom Viridiplantae; phylum Streptophyta; class Magnoliopsida; order Poales; family Poaceae; genus Avena; species Avena sativa. The sequence continues at coordinate 207,467,562 of OV702296.1, forward strand.
TATGGTGGACTATGAGAGAGGCCTTGGTGATATAGGGTTTAGAGGCACCAAGGGGGGGTGTAGCCGGAGTCTAGGGTTTGGGAACAACCCAACTCGGTGAGTTGGTGGTGCCCTAGGCAGCGGCGATAGCAGGAGGTGGTGGCGCCGGCGGCTTGGGGTTAGGGTTTTGGGTGTGAGGGGTAGGGGGATCCCTACCCCTCCTTATATAGGTGGAGGGTGGCCGTTTGGGAGGAGGGAGTCCTCCCCCAACTCGGCCTCCTTGGCCGGCAGGTGGAGGGAGAGGAACTCCACCCCAAGTGATATCCTAGATCACTCCGGACCATTCCGGATCTCCTCGTGATATCCTGGATCCCATCCGAGACTCCGAACAACATTCGGTCTCTTTCTCATCATTCCATAACTACTCAACAACAGCGAATCCTTAAGTGTGTCTCCCTATGGTTCGTGAATTATGCAGACATGATCGAGACACTTCTCCGATCAATAACCAATAGAGGAATCTAGAAATTCATATGGCTCCCACATATTTCTACGATTACTTTGCGATCGAATGAACCACTTACATACGATACCAATTTACCTTTGTCTCATGATAGTTTACTTATCCGAGGTTTTGATCGTCGGTATCTCTGCATACCTAGTTCAACCTCGTTACTGATAAGTACTCTTTTCTCGTTCCCGTTGTATGTGATCCCTTGTGATCCAGTCACATGCTTGCAAGCTAATTGGATGGCATTCCACCGAGAGGGCCCAGAGTATATCTATCTGTCATATGGATGGACAAATCCCACTCTTGATCCATGTGCCTCAACCTATACTTTCCGAACACTCAATGCCACCTTTATAGCCACCCAGGTCAGGTGTGGTGTTTGATGTCATCAAAGCATCCTTCCGGTGATGGTGATTAACATGATCTCATGGTCGAAGGAATTAGGTTACTATGTATCAGAAAGCTTATAGAAAATGAACTATATTAAATGACTTGATCTTTATGCTACGCTTAACTATACGAGTATGTCCATCACATCATTCTCCTAATGATATGACCCTGTTGTTAATAACATCTCTATGTTCATGATCAGGAAACCATGATCATATATTAACCAACAAGCTAGTTTAACAAGAGGCTTTACTAGGGACTCTTTTTTTATGTTTACAAATCACACAAGTATTAATGTTTCCGGTTAATACAATTATAGCATGGTATGTAAACATTTATCATAGGTATGAAGTTATGATAATAACCACTTTATTATTGCCTCTTGGGCATATCTCCAACAAGTGGGTCAATACATTGGAATAATATTGGCAAGTGATACCTTAGTAGAATATTAGTTTCTAGTTTCTACATGAATTCGGCTAAGTATAGCATAGGCTTGCTTTGCTCAAAATAGGTTTTACCTATTAGTTGAAAACACTAAGTTTTTGTTTGGCAAAAATTCCCAAGGAACCACCAATAGACATTGGTGAACCTTTACCCTTGTTCAACCACAAGTTTTTAACTTAGAAATTGGGATGAGGAGATTCTTGATAGCTTCCATGTCTTGATGCTCAAATTTTCCGTTGTCGCGGACAAGGCTAAGTACTTAGATTCTTCCTTCTCGAGAGGTGGTGCCCCACAAGACTCGACATGCATCGAGATAGGACCTTTCAGAAGCCTTCCCTTAGACCAAAATGGACGCGTTCCGAAACCTATCACCCCTACCACCAACTGTCCATTTGGCTAAGTTATTGCAACCTATATGATCCAGGCAGGGCCCATAATTCCATGTGACTGCACTAGAAGCGTCTTAACATATGACATCTCAAATCCCTTTGTTCTTGGGTGGCTTTCCACAAGTGTGATACACAAGGTAGACCATAGATATGGGCCTTGTGTAACCACTCAACATAACCCAAACATACCATTCCACCGAGGTGTTTCATTCAGTCAGTTGTTTTATTAAGCAAAACACAAGTCAAAGACTTAGCAATATTTTCCATAGCATGTATATTTTCCATAGGCTAAGCATGGAAATAGCAAGTATCTTAACTTGGAGAAAATACTAACCATTCTACAACTACTAGGATTTCCCAAGCATAGCATATAGATACTTAGCAAAAATCATCATGCAAGCCCTATATAAAATACCACTAATGCATAGTTAAAAATATTGGGAAAAAAATATGAAGCACCACTTGCCTTGGTAGTTGGGGGAGTAACAACAATCCTCACAGTCACAATCACCACTAGCACCAAAATCTACACATAAAATGATAGCAGCAAATTCATATTTCAAATAATCAAACAAAAATACATGAATGCATGCAAATGCCATGTGATGATTTTTCTAAACTAAACACGACAAGTAAAACAGTACTGAACAATAAACTAAACAATTACACACTAAATAAACTTAATTTGGCTTTTAAAACATTTTCTAAATAATTTTTATATCCAAAATAGGCCCACAAATGTCTCTGCATAAAACTCCATTTTAACAGAGGCAATTTACAAAACCAAGCCTACAGATGTGTAGGATTTACTTTTGTGATTCCATTGATATCTTATTTGCATTTTTTGGATAAACAGAACAAAAGTTATTAAATTTACAAGTTTAATCATCTAATTAAATCAAATCTGAATTTTAAATCGAAAACCCTAACACGCAGCAGCTTCTGATTGGCGCGTACAAGTTCGCTCTAGATTACACGTCTGCACCGTTAGATCTAACTAAATCCAACGCTCCATATCAAAACTTACCCCTTCGTGTCAGATCTATTCTAAACTGCTAGATCTAATCCTAAGGCTTAGATCTGCGCGTACCCCTTTGCGGGATGATCTAGTCACATCCGCTGGATCCAGATCCAGCGGACCACGTCGCTCTGACTATTCGCGGGCGGCGCAAATGGCCACCGCGGCGGCTGCGCGTCTGCCGGTGAGGTTCCGGCGAGACCAGAGGGCAAAGGCGAAGGTTTTGATGCTTACCAAGGTCGTGGAGGCACGGCGAAGCTCAACATGCAGGTGGACGAGGCTGGGGCGCACGAACACAGACGCAATCGCTCGCCGGAGTGAAGCTTGGCGTCGGGTGCTCATGGTCGTCGACGGAGGCGACGCTCTAGTGCGAAATAAAACAAACGGTGAATGTTAGGAGAAGCGCAAGGCGATAGCGAGCCAGAGAGCAAGGCGCGCACGAGGCTTACCGCAATCGGTCACCGGAGTTCATCGGGACAGCGGCGATGCGAAGAGAAAAGCGAGCAGCCTGGCGGCGTTCAGAGGAAATTGAGTAGGGGGAAATGGAGCGGAGGCCATGGGTTTTAAGTAGCCGGAGCTGGGCGAGGAGTTACTCGGCGAATCAACGGCAATTACTCGTGCAATCAACGGCAGTGACGCGGGGAGGAAACGGACGGAGCTGGTGGTGGGCGCGCGATTTGGGGACGAAGGTGACGGGGCATGTGGGACCGGGGCGTTAGTGAGAGGGGGGGTGCGCGCGGGTGAGAAACAGAGAAGGGTGGGGGTTTCCTGGGTGGCTAGCTGGGCTGGCTTGTTGGGCCGCGGGTGGGTTGGGCTAGTTAGTTTGCTAGGTTTATTTTTTCCTCCTTTTCTCTTTTTCTTTTTCTGTTTTGATTTTCTGGTTTGAATTTGAATGAGTGTTTCAAATCTGTTTCAATTTGAATTTCTTCCAGAATTTTATTCTGTGTTTCTTGTGTCCAAGGATGTGTAAAACATCATCTTATACTCAAAAACCTTTTTGAGTTTGAAAATAAATATACACCATGCCTTTAATAAAATAATGACAATAGGCACAAAGATGGTTTTATGTTTGAATTGTTTTGAAAACTTTTGTTTGGGCTTTGTATTTACTTTCCAATCATTACTGATCAAATCCTAATCATATTTAGAAAGTAAAATATAAACCTTGCCTTACTTGAATAAGTAATAGGAAAAATATGGTTTCTTATGTTAAAAATTTATTTGAAAAAGATCAAATGCTTATGAATGCATGAATGCTATGCAAACTTTATAAATCATGATTTTTGGTATGTAACAAATCTAACCCCCTTAAGGTGAATCTCGCCCCCGAGATTCGGATTGGCTAGCAAATAGGTGAGGGTGGTCTTTCCGAAGTTCATCTTCTCTTTCCCAAGTTGCTTCTTCTTCGGAATGATGGTTCCACTGAAATTTGCAAAACTTGATAGTCTTAGTTCGAGTAACTCTTTCTGCAGTCTCAAGAATCTTGATAGGTTTTTTCTCATAAGTGAGATCACTTACCAACTAGACCTCTTCCAAAGGTATAATATCCTTTAAAGAAGTCTCTTCCATTTTCGGATGTCATTTCTTTAGCTGACTCACATGAAATACATTATGAACTGCAGACAGTGTTTCAGGCAATTCAATCTCATATGCCACTTCTCCTTTGCGGCTCAAAATTTTGAATGGTCCAACATATCTTGGTGCCAAATTCCCTTTGACTCCAAATCTCTTCACCCCACGAAGTGGTGATACTCTAAGATAGGCTCTATCACCCACCTCATAGGTGACTTCCCTACGCTTTGGATCTGCGTAGCTCTTCTGTCGGGACTGTGCTATCTTCAATCTGTCCTTTACCAACTTGACTTTATCTTCAGCTTCCTTGATTAGTTCTGGTCTGAACAAGTTTCTTTCTCCAACACCATTCCATAGCAATGGTGTAGTACACTTTCTTCCATACAGAAATTCAAACGGTGCCATCTCAATACTAGCTTGATAGCTGTTGTTGTAAGAGAATTCTGCGTAAGGCGGACTTTCAACCCAACTAGCTCCATAATCTAGGACACATGCCCTCAACATATCCTCTAAAACATGGTTGGTCCTTTCTGTCTGTCCATCGGTTTGGGGATGAAAAGCAGTGCTGAATTCCAATCTCATTCCCAATGACTCATGCAGTTGCCTCCAAAAATGGGAAGTGAATTGAGTTCCCCTATCAGACACAATACTCTTGGGTACTCCATGCAGACACACAATCCTATTCATATAAATCTTGGCTAACTTAGCACTTGTATAGGTTATCTTCACGGGTATGAAATGAGCCACTTTAGTTAGGCGATCTACTACGACCCAAATGGAATCATATCCTGATCTAGTCCTTGGCAGTCCAGTGATGAAATCCATACCAATCTTATCCCACTTCCAATCAGGAATAGGTAGTGGTTGTAACAAACATGCTGGTTTCTGATGTTCCGCTTTCACTCTACTACATACATCACACAAAGCAATATGTTCGGCGATGTCCTTCTTGAGATTATTCCACCAAAATATTTCCTTCACATACATGTACATTTTGGTGTTACCCGGATGAATGGAATATGGTGAGTTGTTTGCTTCTTGTAAAATCAGTTTTCGAAGCTCCGGATCTTGCGGAATGCAGATACGTTTTCCATACCATAAGGTACCCTATTCGTCTTCATGGAATCTTTTGGCTTTTCCCTTGCTAATCTTTTCCTTAATCTCTTCAATTTCCTTGTCCATCTTTTGGGCTTCCTTTATTTTGTCCAACAAGGTGGGTTGAACATCTAATGACATGAGATATCCTTCAGGCACTATCTCCAATCTGAGATCTTTGAATTGGGCACAGAGATCATCTGGCAATTCTCCCTTAGTAAGGCCATTCACATAAACCTTACGGCTTAATGCATCCTCTACAACATTTTCTTTACCGGGGTGGTATTGCAAACTCAAGTCATAGTCCTTGATGAGTTCTAGCCATCATTTTTATCTCATGTTGATTTATTTCTGAGTGAAGATATACTTAAAGCTTTTGTGATCTGTGAACACTTCACAATGCTTTCCCAAAAGATAACGTCTCCATGTTTTGAGTGCATGGACAACAGAGGATAACTCTAAATCATGAGTAGGATAATTCACTTCATGAGTTTTGAGTTGTCTCGAGGCATACGCCACAACTTTCCCTTCTTGCATCAAAACTGCACCTAATCCCTGGTGAGATGCATCACAATACACTTGGAAATCCTTCTCCAAATCTGGCAGACATAAGACTGGTGTTGTCACTAGTCTCTTCTTCAACTCTTGGAAACTAAGTTCACACTTCAGTCCAATAAAATTTCTTGTCTTTCTTAAGTAACTCCGTCATTGTCTTAGCTACCTTTGAGAAATTCTCAATGAATCTTCTATAGTATCCTGCTAAGCCAAGGAAACTACGAACTTCTTTCACTGACCTAGGAGATTCCCACTCAGTTACAGCTGACACTTTTGCGGGATCAACTGCTACACCATCTCCTGACAAAATATGTCCAAGAAATCCGACTTCATTCAGCCAGAATTCACACTTGCTGAATTTGGCATATAGCTTATGCTCCCTAAGCTTGTCAAGTATCAATCGCAAATGTTCTTCATGCTCTTCATTGCTCTTGGAATAGATCAAAATGTCATCGATGAAAACAACAACGAATTTGTCAAGAAATTCCATGAACACCTTGTTCATCATATTCATGAAGTAGGCTGGTGCATTTGTCAAACCAAATGGCATCACCGTGTACTCATACAATCCATACCTAGTGGTGAAAGAAGTCCTAGGTATGTCTTGTTCCCTTATCTTTAGCTGAAAGTATCCTGATTGAAGATCAATATTTGAGAACACACGGGCTCCTTCTAACTGATCAAACAAATCATTGATTCTAGGCAAAGGATATTTGTTCTTGATGGTTACCTCATTGAGTGAATGGTAGTCTATGCATAACCTTTGACTTCTATCTTTCTTTTCCACAAACAAGACTGGTGCTCCCCAAGATGAAGAACCTGATTAAATAAATCCTTTCTGCAACTGTTCTCCAAGCTGTTTCTTGAGTTCTTTCAACTCATCAACTGACATCTTGTAAGGTCTTTTTGCTATTGGTCCTGATCCTGGCAGCAAGTCAATCAGAACTCAACATCCCTATCTGGGGGCATCCCAGGAAATTCCTCCGAAAACACATCCGGATACTCTCTCACAATTAGCACACTGTCTATGCTAACCCCCTTAAGAGAATTTAGCTTACTCCATTTTGATTCAAAATTGGAATTGAATCTAATCTGTTTCTTATCCGGGGTTGTGAGTGTGACAGTACGATTGGCACAATCTAGTACTCCTTCGTACTTAGTCATCCAATCTGTTCCCAAAATGACATCCAATCCTTGGGAATCTAGGATTATCAAATTAACGGGAAACTTATACCTCCCAAATCCTATCACTAGGTCATGACATCCCGAGTTCACTATCATTTCTCCACCAGGAGAAATTAATTTTATAGGATGCCCAATAGTTTCAACTGGAAGTCCATTTCTATCAACAAATGCTCTTGATATGAATGAATGGGATGCGCCAGTATCAAAAAGAACAAGTGCTGGAACAGAATTGAGTTTGAACTTACCAGCTACAGCATCAGATTCTTCATAGATTTCTTCCACATTGATGTGGTTCACTTGTCCCTTTTGGAATGGATTGGGCTTGTTGGCACCTTCAACTTTCTTTTCTAGGCACTCATTAGCATAGTGACCCATCTTCTTACACTGGAAGCATTCAACCTGACTGAGATCTTTCTTTACAGGCTGACTTCCACTTCCACTCTCACCTCCACTGTGGTGGCTCTTGTGTCCACTCTTGTGGTTCTTATACTTGTCATTATCATGACTGAGGTGATGCTTGTTGTCATGATGGCGGTTGTGGATGTGGTGGTTGTTGTACTTACCATGTTTGTGGGATCCAGAACTCCCACTATCATCTTGATGGGAACGCTTGTGAGACGATCCCGAGTTGTGCTTATCAAAGCTATGCTTCCTCTTTCTGCTCTCAGCCTGTTTCATCTTGTTTTCCAAGATGGTAGCCTTGTCACAAAGTGATTGGTAGGTTGGAACATAGGCAACAGATAGCTTCAGGTTCAACTCATCATTCAGTCCTTCGAGGAATTTCTCCTTCCTCTTGGCATCTATATCAACTTCATCCGGTGCATAACGCGTCAGATTGTTGAATTTCTCAATGTACTCAGCCACACTGCGGTGACGCTGTTTCAGATTGTGGAACTCCTTTTTCTTCAAATTCATCACTCCGGATGAGATGTGAGATGTACGGAATCCATCCTCAAAGATAGCCCAAGTCACATCCTCAATGGGAGTGGTGATTTGAAAGTTGTCCCACCAGGTTGCTGCCGTCCCTTCAAGTAGATGTGCTGTGAACCTGACTTTTTCCTCGTCGGTGCAGCCAACAGTCACCAAGGCCTTGTTCACTAAACGTAACCAGTCATTGGCTATCATTGGATCAGTGGTACCTGATAACTTGGCAGGCCTTAGTCTCAAAAATCTGGTGAGCATGTCAAATCCCGGAGGATTATTCTGATTGTTGTTATTGTTGTTGTTGTTGTTATTTTGGTTCTGGTTCTGCATGAACTGTGTCATCATTTGCATAAGTTGAGCTTGTGCTGTCATCAACTGCTACATCTCGGGAGTGACATTGTTGTTGTTGTTTTGGTTGGCGTTGGCACGTCGAGGAGGCATCTGTGGTTTTAATAAGGATAAGAATGAGATACCCATAGATGCTTAACATGCACAATACATCACATAGAACAATCACAATAACCAAGCATCAAAATAACATAGAGTTTGAACGACATAAACAACAAGTTTTGAAAATTCAAACACACCATAGAAAGCCATCCACATGTTGGATGGTCATTGCGACTCAATAATCAAAGTACGGTAGATGAAAGATAATCGAGTAGTCTACACTACTCCTCCGCATCAATCTCCACATCAACAAGGGTAAGACCTGTATTCTCCATGGCGGTCTTATACTCATCAACACTAGTGGTCAAGGCCTCAATATTGGCCCTAAGAGCTCTCTTCTGTGAGTGAAGCCTCTAGATCACTCCTTGCCGGTGCTCAAACTCGAAGTCCTTGGCCTATAACTCTTCCTTCATCTCCCGGATATTCTTGTTCCTGTCTTGGACTCTTTTCTCCTGGCTCTTGAACTTCTTGTCCTGGCTTTCAAATTTGGCCTCCATTTCCTTGACGATCTCGTCTTGCTCCGCAAAGAGCTTGTCCTTCTCTCATAGCTGAACCTGGAGCTCGTCATTGCTAAGGATGACGTTGGTCCTATCAGTATCAAGGTGTCTAATAAGACCCTCTAGGTCCTGAAGGTACAGACGAATCGGCTCCATCGTCTCTCTAGTAGCATCATCGTACTCTATAGCCTCACCCTCCTCGTTGCGTCTCCCGAAGTGGTGAAAGTAAAGACCTCTAAGCTCGATGGAGTGCCTCCCTACCAGGCGTCCAAGTAACTCCTGCATGACTACATCTAAGCCTCTCTCCTTGTCGTCATGCATCAGCTTGAAAGTGATAGCCTCCATGGGTGGCTCTGCCTAGCGTCCCGGCTATGTGACTCTGAAGCCCCATAGGTCCTTCCTCTCAAACTTGGTGAGCTGAAGTGTTGTGATGCTAGGAAGTGGAAGGTTGAGCACACTAGTGAGCTCAATGAGACGAGTACCAAAACGAGTTCCCTTGAACTCCTTGGCCATGCTGATAACAACATTAGGCATCTATTTTTATAAGATAGAGAAAAGTCAGAACCAACACAAGTAGAGAAAATTCACAAGACAAAATATCAGAAGCACATCTTTTAGCAAAAAACACACAATTCATGGCATACACAAATCCATTACAAACACCAAAGGTTCAACATAACTTGGACAAATTTTTGGAAGTAAAAACGATAAGTGTGGTGGTACAACTAACGAAGTACGTTACAATTTTCACTCACTAGACAAAATAGCTATCAGGGCATCCTTAGTGGCCATCTGTCTATCTTGTTCACAAGACTCCCATATTAAGTCTATGATGTCTCCCCTTAGTTGTTGGTTGGTAGTCTCTAATTCTTGGGTATGCTTCTTTTCTTCTCTAAGGTCATTTTGGGTGTTGATCATTCTACACTTGAGTCTATCACCAAGCTCCTTGATGGCATTCCAAGATGCATTTCTTGTAGAGTCAAAGAATGTTGTGTGCATTTCAGAGTTGGTGACCATGCAGAATCCTGACTCCTTGTGGTTGTCTTCCTTGTTTTTGTACAAGTGAAGTTGCACCCACCAATACTCTTATCCTTCATCCATCACATGGAATCCCTTGTACACAGTTGCACCATGTATCCCCATGGTAACCATAAGGTTCTTGAGTGCCTAGGGAAATTCAGTCTCACACTCCAAAGCCATGGTCATGAGTGGTCCCTTCCTCATGGCTTTGTTGATGGAGTTCATCTACAAATAGAAATGAGAAAGAAGATTAGAAAAGTTTACGAGAAAAAAAGACAAGTGTGGAAATTTTTCAAAGTGTTGAAATTTTCCTTAGTGGTTTCTTAGTCTAATCCAATCCTAGGGTCATAATCCTACAGGCAACACATTGCTCTGATACCATCTGTAAGACCCCACCTTTATAAAGGTAAAGGTCCCTATGATTGCAATGCTAGTCCCTGGATCAAATGCTAGCATCCACAGTTTAAGATGAAGTACACAGAAACAAAGGTCATTATTACATCGTCATTCCAGCGATAACATAGTCTTTTACAACTCCATAGACATAGGTTAGTACATGAGTTTAACTTAACAATAATATAAATAAAAGTGTTCATCTTCATGTGCCACGGGCAAGCATGTTGAGTGTAGACTCACAACCCTAATCCTAATAGAGTAACCTGCAACATCACAAGTTACAGCCACAGTGGGTCAATACATTGGAATAGTATTGGCACGTGATACCTTAGTAGAATATTAGTTTCTAGATTCTACATGAATTTGGTTAAGTGTAGCTTAGGCTTGCTTTGCTCAAAATAGGTTTTACCTATCAGTTGAAAACACTAAGTTTTTGTTTGGCAAAAACTCCCAAGGAACCACCAATAGACATTGGTGAACATTTACCCTTGTTCAACCACAAGTTTTTAACTTAGAAATTGGGATGAGGAGATTCTTGATAGCTTTCGTGTCTTGATGCTCAAATTGTCCGTTGCTGGGGACGCGGTTAAGTACTTAGATTCTTCCTTATCGAGAGATGGTGCACTTTCCCCACAAGACTCGACATGCATCGAGACAGGACCTTTCAGAATCCTTCCCTTAGACCAAAATGGACGTGTTCCGAAACCTATCACCTCCTACCACCAACTGTGCATTTGGCTAAGTTATTGCAACCTATATGATCCAGGCAGAGCCCATAATGTCATGTGGCTGCACTAGAAGCTTCTTAACATATGGCATCTCAAATCCCTTTGTTCTTGGGTGGCTTTCCACAAGTGTTATACACAAGTTAGACCATAGATATGGTCCTTGTGTAACCACTCAACATAACCCAAACATACCATTCCACCGAGGTGTTTCATTCACTTAGTTGTTTTATTGACCAAAACACAAGTCAAAGACTTAGCAATATTCTCCATAGCATGTATATATTCCACCCTTGGTTGCTACTAGCTAGGCTAAGCATGGCAATAGCAAGTATCTTAACTTAGAGAAAATACTAACCATTCAACAACTACTAGGATTTCCCAAGCATAGCATATAGATACTTAGTAAAAATCATCATGCAAGCCCTATACAAAATACCACTAATGCATAGTTAAAAATATTGGGAAAAAATATGAAGCACCACTTGCCTTGGTAGTTGGGGGAGTAACAACAATGCTCACAGTCACAGTCACCACTAGCACCAAAATCTACACATAAAATGATAGCACCAAATTCATATTTCAAATAATCAAACAAAAATACATGAATGCATGCAAATGCCATGTGATGATTTTTCTAAACTAAACACGACAAGTAAAACAGTACTGAACAATAAACTAAACAATTACACACTAAATAAACTTAATTTGGCTTTTAAAAAAATTTCTAAATAATTTTTATATCCAAAATAGGCCCACAAATGTCTCTGCATAAAACTCCATTTTAACAGAGGCAAATTACAAAACCAAGCCTACAGATGTGTAGGATTTATTTTTGTGATTCCACTGATATCTTATTTGAATTTTTTGGATAAACAGAACAAAAGTTATTGAATTTACATGTTTAATCATCTAATTAAATCAAATCTGAATTTTAAATCGAAAACCCTGACACGCGGCAGCGTCTGATTGGCGCGTACCGGTTCGCTCTGGATCACATGTCCGCACTGTTAGATCTAACTAAATCCAATGCTCCAGATCAAAACTTACCCCTTCGCGTCAGATCTATTCTACACCGCTAGATCTAATCCTAAGGCTCAGATCTACGCGCACCCCTTTGCGGGATGATCTAATCGCATCCGCTGGATCTAGAACCAGTGGACCACGTCGCTTTGACCATTCGCGGGCGGCACCAATGGCCACCACGGCGGTTGCGCGTCTGCAGGTGAGGTTCCGGTGAGACCAGAGGGCAAAGGCAAAGGTGCGGATGCTTACCGAGGTTGTGGAGGCACGGCGAAGCTCAACGTGCAGGTGGACGAGGCTGGGGCGCACGAACACGGACGCAATCGCTCGCTGGAGTGAAGCTTGGCGTTGGGTGCTCACGGTTGTCGACGGAGGCGACGCTCTGGTGCGAAATAAAACAAACGGCGAACGTTAGGAGAAGCGCAAGGCGATAGCGAACAAGGTCGCGTGATCCAGAGAGCGAGGCGCGCACGAGGCTTATCACAATCGGTCGCCGGAGTTCGTCGGGACAGCGGCGCTTCAAAGAGAAAAGCGAGCAGCTTGGCGGCGTTCAGAGGAAATTGAGTAGGGGAAATGGAGCGGAGGTCGTGGGGTTTAAGTAGCCGGAGCTGGGCGAGGAGTTACTCGGCGAATCAACGGCAATTACTCGCGCAATCAATGGCAGTGACGCGGGGAGGAAACGGCCGGAGCTGGTGGTGGGCGCGTGATTTGGGGACGAAGGTGATGGGGCATGTGGGACCGGGGCATCGGTGAGAGGGTGGTGCACGTGCGGGTGAGAAACAGAGAGGGGTGGGGATATCCCGGTTGGGCTAGCTGGGCTGGCTTGTTGGGCCGCGGGTGGGTTGGGCTGTTAGTTTGCTAGGTTCATTTTTTCCTCCTTTTCTCTTTTTCTTTTTCTATTTTGATTTTATGGTTTGAATTTGAATGAGTGTTTCAAATCTATTTCAATTTGAATTTCTTCTAGAATTTTATTCTGTTTTCTTGTGTCCAAGGATGTGTAAAACATCATCTTATACTCAAAAACCATTTTTAGTTTGAAAATAAATATACACCATGCCTTTAATAAAATAATGACAATAGGCATAAAGATGGTTTTATGTTTGAGTTGTTTTGAAAAAATTTGTGTGGGCTTTGTATTTACTTTCCAATCATTACTGATCAAATCCTAATCATATTTAGAAAGTAAAATATAAACCTTGCCTTACTTGAATAAGTAATAGGCAAAATCCGGTTTCTTATGTTAAAAATTTATTTGAAAAAGATTAAATACTTATGAATGCATGAATGCTATGCAAACTTTATAAATCATGATTTTTGGAATGTTACAGACGGTTACTTCCTTCTTGATGTGAGACGGCGAGTTGAGTCTTCTTCATTACTTGGCCTTGGGGTCGACCTTCTTTCTTCATGGTCTTGATACACCAGGATGTTGGCTTGTAGGTCGAACTTGGAGCGAGGAATCTTCCTGAAGAATCTTCTGATTTTGGAGATGCGCCGATTGTTGTCCTTCTTGCAGAGTCGATGATCCGGAGCTTCGAGGGGTGGTTACCACCTAATGCTAACTAGGGGTCGACTCCTTGGTCTATCGAGTTTTGGATGGGAAAGACGCAGTCTTTCCCCCTTAGAGCAAAACTACGGGGTTTGGTCTGATGCAACGTCTTGGGTAAAACACGAAAAGAAGGATATCCTATTTGCACAATATCCATAGATTTAAGCGAGTTCAAAATAGTGGGTGGCGAGGTACTTAAGGGTTTACAAAACAGGTTTATGCCGCCGGGCAACAAGGCACCTAGAATTTTACAAAACAGGTTCCGCGGTGATACATAGGTACTACAGCACATCAGTACGAGGTTAGTCTAGTTGTCGCCAGCGGGGGCTTCAGGAGACTTCTTCTTTGCTTCTTCTTCAGCTTTGAGAAGGCGGGTGGAGGGTCCTGGTACATCTTGGGGCAGTTGGAAGATAGGTTGGTACTCATAGAAGGACAGCTCCTCATTCTCCGTCTCGGAGTTGACACCTTACAAGGTTATATTAGCCACTCTTCTTTCCAGACGAGCGTTGGCGGCTTGTAGACTCTTCTCCCGGGTTCATAGTATGGCAAGGTCCATCTGCATGAGGATGTTCTGACGGCGGGTCTTCTAGAGATCTTCTTGGTGGCATTGTAGGAGAAATTCCATATTCTCGAGCTGACTTCCAATGCAGCAAGTCAGGAAGGATTCGGTGGGAAGCCCATACTTGTCGCGCTTCCCGAACAGGTGATAAGGGGTATCTTTTAGCTCTTCTTCATGGATTTTGCAGAGGCGCGCCATGATCTGTTGTATTGCTCGCACGACTCCATCTACCCAGTTGTGGTCGATGAAGGTAAAGATGATGGGTTCTGGGTCGTCCTCATGTGCCGGAATGGTGGCCTTGATGACCCACTGAGCTACGCTTGAATTGCTGCGAGGGAGCTCGGTTCCTTCGATCTTGGGTTGGGGATGACGGACGATCTTCAGTAGATCATGCAGTTGCTCTTCAAAGGGCCAGAAACTTTCGCCTACGATGATGCTTTCAGAGCGGGAGGGTGCCATCTTTGGTGGAGAAGGGTCTTTGGATGTAGAAGGAAAGATGCTACGGAGTTAGTCTTCCGAGTTATTGGGGTGGATAGTTATGGGTTACGGTGATAGGTTAACTGAGTGGATAGGAGTTGAGTGGAAAGACATCGTCTTTCCACCTTAAAGGCTTTTGCTTCGGGTTGTCGGGGTTTTCTTAGGTGGCCATCCTGCTGAGGAGAGGTTTTCCGGCTAGGAGGTTTCGAGGGTTAGCATCGGGACATGTCAGCAAGGTGGTCAGAGTTTTATGGCCATATGATCCTAGACAGACAAACAATCACATTCCAAGAATCAAACACGCACATGACAAGCAAACGAGGTGTATCACAATACTAAGGGTAGGGTGACTACACGCCATAAAGGGAATACTACTTTAGGGATGATAATACCAAGTACGGACGTTACTGGGGTCTTAACTTCGGTCTTGCCGTCTTTTTTCATCGGTGCCATACTTGATTTATTTGGGGATGGTGAAGGACTCCGTTGGTGGGGCGATCTTGTAGTGTCTGATGTCGTTGGTAGCTCCTTGGTTTTGCTTGTCTCGGTGTCTCTTTGTTCCGCGATCTCCATCTTCATAGTCTCTGAGTCGGACTTTGTTTTTGGAAAACGGAATATTTGAAGTAGATGGCATATAGAGTAATTCATTTTCAAAGGGTTTGAATAGAGAAGATGAGATAAGAAATCTTTCGAAAGGATATTGAGAAGTAGTTTTCAAAAGCAAGTGTTTTTAGAAATAGGGGTTGTCCTGTCTAACGTCCATGCTAACTAAGGTCTTCTACAGTCAGGATGGCTCTAATACCATGTTTGTGGCACCCCGGATTTACGGTCCGAAAATACCCGTTATGCATATAATTCACGTTCCCATGATCAGTGAGCCGTGAGCATAACCGACAAGTATCATTACATCATCCATATATTAACAAGTACAACACTTACAATGAGGCCTTTATGGCGATTACAACACATGTAGTGGAAGTCTTCAACGTAGAGCTCGTGCCTTAACCTACAGGCAACTGACTGGGAAGACGGCCTAGCTCGCATAGACGTCAACACCTTCGTCGCTTCTTAACATCTGCAATCTGGCCAAGTAAATAGCCAGGGACAAAGCCGGTGAGTACTTTGAATGTACTCGCAAAACCACTAATGCAAGGGTAATAAGAGAGGGCATATCTGGCTATGGCGAGATAGCTCTACACTATAGTTGTTTTTGGAAAGCCCTAACAATGGAATCTCTATATCTTTGTTGAAAAAGAGTTTTTGGAAAATACGTCTCCTTTTTGAAAATCTGGACATCTCAACATCCTTGTTAAAAAGATTTTAAAACCGTTTTGTTGTAAAACCCGTGTTAGAACCTTATCGACCATCTCTGGTCAAAACCAACTTATTATTTATCTTTTCTCGTGACCAAGTCACTTTCTTTAGTTCATCTCAACTTATCCGAAGGGTACTCCTAGCTCTTGCCATTCCAGCCGTCCTTGTCCGTGGACACGGCTATTTGAATATATTACACTCTATAAAGGTTGTGCACTTTAGCCACAAGAATCAATACATCCGCTGGGATAAAACCACGGCCTGCTACGCACGGTAGACAGGGGTTCCGATAATCAAACTTGAACTTTTCATTTTTCGATCCCTAGCAACGGCGGCTTTTCCTTTTGGGTTTATATCTCCGGTACGTGTATGGGGTACCTCAACCCTGGTCCTTCCTTCCGTACTGACCCCTACCTCCAGACCGAAGCCTGACCGGTAGCAATAGTGACAATTCTTCCATCCGTACTACCTAAAAGCATACCGTCCGCGAGAGACCCAATTGTTGCACCAGTGCCTTACCCTACAGGTAGCCCAGATTTGAGGGGATTTCTCCCCTTTAGCGAGTAAGAGAAGCCCCGGCTAATGACCACAAACTACGAGCTAAGACCCAGCGACTGGGGTAATGTGGTTGCACGGATAAAATTGTTCCGGACATTGGCATAGAACATCCCTTCCTTTCTCTTGCTTGATTTTCTCTTCATCCACCTCATCTTTTGTTTGGTAAAACTTCCACTCTGAAACGATGCCTCTTTCCAAGGTTTTTATTTTGAAAACTTTGTAGTAGGGTAAAAACCCAAAATAGTTTTATAATTGAAAATACGTGGGTTTCTAGGAGGGAAGATGCTAATCATCTTAGCCTCGTTCTAAGGGGTAAAGATAGGTGTAAATAGGGTAGGTGTCCAATGGACACTAATTCATAACTTGGAGGAGCCATGTTTCTCACGTCTTTCTATTTTAAACAAACCATGTCTGTTTTCATGCAATTTTATAAACGAGATATAAAACAGTTGATAAACAGAAGTAGGACAATATAGGAGTTCAGGAATGGTGGCTTGCCTGTGACCAGCGAGATGTCCCTTGACGGTGTTAGATTACTAGAATACCAATAATAATAAATAATAAGGATAACTCTGATGCTTCCTTCTTCTCGGCATCACACAATCGCAACTATCGCCGTTTATCGAGCACACATGCAACAAACAACACATCAATCAATACAAGGCATACAAGCAATAAACCATACATCAAGTAAAGGATAACTACAAGATAGGAGGCAGTAGAATGTGTGGTTTGATTTGATTTGATTGGGCTATGATTGGGAGGCATTAGGGAAAAGAATCCATTTGGAAATGGAGTCTAGGAGCTACTTTAAGGGAGGGGTTTTCAATCAAGGTATTGATCTGTATGGTACCATTGTACCAAAATGATACCATCAGAGGGGCATTGATAAAATGAAGCCAACAAAAGTGGTTTCACTATTTTATCATTTTCCCTTGATTTATAATGGGTTTTATAGTGGATAAAACTCTAGTTTAAGGAAATAATTCACCAGAACTTCTCTGGAGTTCCAAAAATTATTTCCTTGGGTTATTAGGTAGTATTTGATGTACTTAATCAAGAGGAGTTGGAATCTCCTCAAAAAAATTACCATATTGCCCTTGAGAAATTCTCAAAGTCAGTACTGGCTGGGTTTTGTCTTTTTCCTCAGATTTATTTTACAAGCTTTTTAGTTGATTATAAGGACACATGCTAGGTACTGTGAGTACCTTTCTATAGAAATTGGAATCAACCTTTTTGGAGTTACTGTGGTGATTTTTCTAATGAATAACCCATGCACAAAAAGGTTTAATTCACTAAAATTTATCACTGGCTCTTAAAATTATGTGCTTCTGGAGTTAGTAGGATATGGTTATGTGTGTCTACTGAGAGTTGGAATTAGGTCCAAACCTTATTTGGTTTGACCTAGTGTCGTGGGAATGGTCACGGAAGATGCTGCAATCGGCAGCGAGTAGTAGAACGAGGGGCAAGGGCGGCCAGCCATCTGCGGTGCGAGATGAGGGCGGAGACACAGGGTTTTACCCAGGTTCGGCCCCCCGAAGGGTAAAGACCTACTCCTGCTAGATTGTATTATGGAGGTGGTACAATGGGCGAGCTCGGCGGCTAGGCGGCGAGTCGCTTGGGTGTATGATGGAACGTATCTCTACACGCCCCACGGGGAGGTTTATATAGGCTCACCTCCCCTAGGGTTTACATATCTCAACCAAATCAGTTAAGGCTTCGGTACTCGTTTAACCTAATCCGATTGGGCCTATCTACTCGCCTGGGCCTTCAGCTTCCAGTTGCTTGGATCCACGACGGGCCTTGATCCAGTCGCCGTCCTGCAGGCCCACTCGCCAGGTCTTGGGCCAGTCGGAAACGTCCTACTGGGTATACCCCGGTAGGTGCATCCCCATCAGTAGTCCCCGAGGCCGTCGTCGATTAGGCGCAGGTGGCTGCTGGCAGTCGGAGTATACGGCTTCAGAGTAGACATCCAGTCGAATCGTCGGCGGGCTCCTGTATAAAGGAGAAAACTAATCATCCAGATCGCAGCTTTGGCGAGTTGAGTCGGCGCAACATTGTCGGGTCGGCGAGCCGAGTGGCTGAAGTTGGACCGTTAAACGTGGTCAAACTAGCCGTTGGGGTAATCCAACGGTAACTTTTGGCGTAATCACCGCGTAGTAACGGCTCCCTGATTTGGCGGGTAACAACCGCTATATAAGGGGAATGGCAGGCAACCAAAGAACCATCTTCTCGCCATTTCCTCCGATTGCACGCACTTTTCGCCTCCCTTCGCATCGCGATCCAGCCGACCCGAAATCCTCCGACCCCCACGAATCCTTCTGCCATGGCCCTCTCCACCGAACCTTGGGGTAGATCCAAGTGTACGAGGGCGCAGCTGGCGTCTTTCGAGGAGGCGGGGATCCTGCGCGCCGGCTGTTGGCGCATCCCCGCGGCCGGAGATGTGACCCCGAACCCGCGCGAGGGGGAATTCATCTGCTTCACCAGCCACCTGGAACGGGGGCTAGGATTCCCTACGTCCTTGTTCTTCCGGCGCTTCTGCGCCTACTACAGGATCCAGCCGTCGGACCTGGGTCCTCACAGCATCGAGCAGCTCGCCATCTTCGTGGCGTTCTGCGAGTGCTATTTGGGCTGCCGGCCCTACTTCCCTCTGTGGCAAGATCTGTTTCATGGACGGATCAGCCGCGAGGAAGTGGGCGGCCCAATGCTCGCCGCAGGCGGCCTAACCTTCCAGCTGAAGTCGAAGGCTTCATTCTTCGACTTGATGCTGCCCGCCAAGGCAGCGAGCGACTGGAAGAAGTCGTGGTTCTATGTTGCCTAGGCGACCCCGGAGGGCGAGACTGCGATCCCGCGGTACTCCGCCAACCGGTCCGAGCCGCGCCGTCTTCAAGTCGGCAAGCTCCCCAGCGACCAGCGGATGGTCGTTGACGAAATGCTCCAGACCATCCGCGGTCTGAAGAAGAAGGGCCTCCAGACAATAAACTTGTACAACTGCTGGCTTGGGCGGCGGCTCGTCCCGCTGGCTCGCCACGAGAACTACATGTACCAGTACACCGGCCGGGAGGACTCGACGAAGGCCTGCCTCGCCGAATGGAAGCTTGAGGACTACATCCCAGCACTGAAGAAGATCACCCAGGCGGTGTACCTGGACGCACAAGCTGGGGTCGCCCCCTACACCGCAAAGCGTCCAGCCCCAACGGTAATCACCTCGCTTCATTCGCAGTCGCAGTTTTTGCAGTCGCGGTA
Organism: Avena sativa; assembly: GCA_916181665.1. Taxonomy (NCBI): domain Eukaryota; kingdom Viridiplantae; phylum Streptophyta; class Magnoliopsida; order Poales; family Poaceae; genus Avena; species Avena sativa. The sequence continues at coordinate 207,487,441 of OV702296.1, forward strand.
ATTCTAATTTCATCTTGCGTTCATTGCAGCTATTCCAAGTGGTGGAAGGATGGCTCCCGCCTTCGGACGATGAGAATTCGAGTTTGTCCGTCCAGGACATGGGCGAATCGCCTCCCGCCAAGGACAACGCCGGGAGCGATGAGAGTGACAGCAACGACAAGTCCGAGGAGGAGGTCGCCCCATTGGTCTGCAAGACCCGCGGGCAGCGTCAACGTGAGCTTGAGGCGAGCAAAAGCCTCGAGCGCCATGACGACGACGAAGAACTTCCGGAGACCACCTCGCGCCGCCAGGCTACTCCATCGAAAAAGAAGAAGAAGAAGAAGGAGAAGGAGGCGAAGGCCCCTCCGAAGAAGAAGACGAAGCCGACGAGGCCGGCCTCGCCACCACACTCGGCGAGCAGCTCTGACGCCCCCAGCCCGGCCAAGGACGAGGCGCCACCGACGACAACCGCGCTGGACACGGCCACCGTCGAGGTGCCACTGGCTTCGATGCCTCCGCCATTCGCCCCAGTCTCTAGGCTGGGGGATGCTCCGGCTGCAGCGGCTTCGCCTCGTAGGGAAGCTCCTGCCGAAGATGTCCCAGAGGCTTCGGTTGCGGCCTCGACGACGAAGAAGCCGTCCGTGTCTTGGGCACGCGACGTCCTGGATATGGGGCTCAGCCGCCGACTGGGCCCTGAACTAGAGAAGCCGGCCGGCCTCCGCACGGGGCTACGCTTCATTCCAGTCGCCAAGTGAGTACACTCACTTTCCTTTGTCTTCCATAGCAGCTTGAATTATCTTGCTTACATGATTGATGTACAGGACCGGAGTGAAGAGGATGGGCCACCCGGCCGTGGCTAAGGTGCCATCCATCGTCAGCGAGGAGGATCCTTCCCGTAAGAGGAAGGCGGACGAGGTCGTCGTCCCTACGGATGGCGGCAAGAAGGCCAAGGGCGACGACGTCGTCATGATTTCTGACGACACGGCGGTCGCGCCGACTGGGCCCGTAACAGAGGCGGCCGCATCCACAAAGGAGGGCGCTCCCTCACCTGGAGCGGCCGAGCCGACCTTCTTTGGGGCGGGTGCCTCCATCGCGACATTCCCGCGCTTCACGGCCAAAGCGGCCGCGGCGAGTGGAACTTCGCCCTCGAGCCGTGCACCTGGGGTCGCTGATGCGGAAGTCGACCAGCGTCGTGGGTACACGCCAGCTCTCCTCGCGTTTGTGGATGCGATACAACTCCATGGCATGCTTGGCGCAGCCATCCAGGTATGTCCAGTCCCCGAGGATCAGGTCGGTGTTTTGCAGCGGTCTGATTCTTTTAGTGTCTTGTTTTTATTTTTCGCATCCAGTCCCCGAGTGCGCACTCGCTGAATTTCAGCGGGTGGGCACTTAGGATTTCTTGATTGCCAGTCCCCGAGTGCGCACTCGCTGAATTTCAGCGGGTAGGCACTTAGGATTTCTTGATTGCCAGTCCCCGAGTGCGCACTCGCTGAATTTCAGCGGGTGGGCACTTAGGATTTCTTGATTGCCAGTCCCCGAGTGCGCACTCGCTGAATTTCAGCGGGTGAGCACTTAGGAATTTTGCTTTGATTAATTTTTTGGGTGATGTGCAGGGTCTGCAACGTGAATCGGCTGACCGATTGGCAGCGAAACACCGCGCGGAGAAGGAACTGGCCACCGTCCAGGAGGCGAATAAGGGGCTTCAGGCGGTTGCCGCAAAGGCGGAGGAAGCTCGCCAGGGACTTGTCCCCGCGGGTGAATTGGCGGCGTCGCAATCGGCTTTGAGTTCGGCTGAAAAGCGGATCGCCGATCTCGAGCGCGAGCTGCAGGAAGCGAAAGAGGAAGCGAGCTCGGCTGATGGGCGAGCCAAGGCCGCCATTACAGCCGCCGAAGAGGATCGTAAAGTGTCGGACGCCCTTGTTGCTGGGCTTCAGGACGACCATGCTTCGCTTCAATGCTTCATCACGGATCTCGCCCGCCCGTTGATTGGTAAGTGCATCTGCCTCTGCCAGTAGCGTGTGCCTTTTGTGATGTCCGTCGTATTCATTGTTGTCTTCTACTCGCAGGTCGCATCATTGATAGCGTGGAAGAAGCAAGCTCGTTCGACGTGCGGCAGTGTGTAGCCACTCTCGTCGACTCGGCGACGTGCATCCGGGCCTACCTCCAGGAGATATCACCCACGGAGGTAATTCCCAGCGACCTCGTCGAGGTGTGGAAGTACTTGGAGAAGGCGCCCTCGGTTGTTGAATTCATGACGCGGTCGGCGTTTCAGCGCGGAGCAGCGACGGCGCTTAGCCTTGGACTTGCTCACTTCCCGGAGGACTTCGACCTCGATGACGTGACGAGCGGCTACCCTTCGTCGACTGGCGCGGTGGAGCTTTCCGAGGTGCTCAAGTTGACGGACTGCGCCACGATGTACTCCGAGCGTGTCTGGGCAATGGGCGACCTCCTTCCGTACCAGGAGAGGGTCGTCGCGCCCAACGACCCCGAGCCACCGCATCGGGATTTTAAGGTCGATCAGCCCTTCCGCGCGGCGATGGCGGGTGAGCTGACGACGTACCCATCGAACCCGTACACGCCGTTCATCCGCAATCGCCGGGGTGTTGGCGAGTCGTCGTCGAAGCCTGCAGAATAGGATAGTTTGCCCTGGGGCGTTAGTAGCAGGTCTGCCATATGGGCATATTTTGTAATTTGAGACAATGCGACATGCTATTAAATGAGACATCGTGTCTTCTTTGGGATTTGTCATGTGTTTTGTGATTGAGGTTTGAACGAGTCCCCGAGCGCGTCCGCCCTTTTGTGGGGTTTACCTCGTGTGTGATATGTTTGTTGTTTTTGAATATTTTGTTATTGTGGTCTACTCGCCCAGACTCGAAGAGCCAGTCGCTAGGCAACTCCCTTGAGCGCTCTGTACTTCGCTGTTTTCCCTTGCGCGAACGAGGTCGGGTGGCCGAGTCCCCGAGCGTGGTACTTGGTTGTTCCAGGCGCGACTCGAGGGTGGGTGAGGACTTGGCGCGTTAGTTTGAGCGCATCACTCCTGCCTGGCCCGTGGGGTCAGTCGCGTGGCGAGTCCTGGGCATGCTCTCATACTTGGCGTTTTCCCGAGCCGCTCGTGCTGAACTGGTCATCAGTCCCCGAGCGTGGTACGTGGCCGTTCGAGTCACCATGTCGAGGATGCGGAGGATCGTTGGTCGCTGTGAGAAGCGAAGGCAGTTGTCTTGGCTCATAGAGCCAGTTGGGCTAGGCGACTCCAGTGGGGCTCCGGGTAGGCGTTTTTCGTGGACGATGTACAACCTGGGGTGACCCAGTGCTTGTGCATCGCTCTACTTATCCATGCCGATCGCTTGACCAAAGGTTTACTTCTGCGGTTAGCTTGATGCTGTTATTACGAGTGCGAGTGGCACAAGACACGGAGAGTAGGCGCAATTTGCGATAACCGATTCTTTTTATTTCATAGCGACTGGAGAGTACATATGTGGGGTTCTAGGAGTAGAACTTCCGTAGGAGGTTTACATTCCATGGTCGCTTGACGTCGAGTTCGCCGTCCCCGCGGACGTCGGTGAGGTAGTAGGCGTCGTTGTCGAGTACTCGCCCGATGGCGAATGGCCCTTCCCAGGGAGGAGAGAGCTTGTGCATGCCCTTCTTGTCCTGGATGAGGCGCAGCACCAGGTCGCCTTCTTGGAAGGTGCGAGTTTTCACTCGCCGGCTGTGGTAGCGGCGAAGTCCCTGCTGGTAGATGACGGTGCGTGACCGAGCGAGGTCACGTGCCTCGTCGAGTTGATCGACTCTGTCTTGGCGGGCAAGTTCGTTTGCAGCCTCCGTGTAGTGGACGACCCGTGGCGAGTCGTGCTCGAGGTCGGTGGGCATGACTGCCTCGGCGCTGTAGACCATGAAGAAGGGGGTGAACCCTGTCGACCTGTTGACCGAGGTGCGGATCCCCCAGATGACAGAGGGCAGCTCCTCGACCCAGCACCCAGTGGTGCGCTCGAGTGGTACTTGGAGTCGCGGCTTCAGGCCGTGGAGGATGCTTTGGTTGGCCCATTCCGCCTGGCCGTTGGATTCCGGGTGGGCGACCGACGCGAGGTCGAGCCGGATGTGGTGCTCTTCGCAGAATTCGGCCATGGCTCCTTTGGCGAAGTTGGTGCCGTTGTCCGTGATGATGTTGATTGGGAAACCGTAGCGATATATGAGCTCACGTAGGAATTTAGTGGCGGTCTTCCCGTCGCATTTCCGAACTGGCTTGGCCTCAACCCACTTTGTGAATTTGTCGACCGCGACCAGGAGGTGGGTGTAGCCGGAGGGAGCCTTCTTGAAGGGGACTACCATGTCCATGCCCCACACAGCGAATGGCCAGGTGATGGGGATTGTTTTGAGCGCTGAGCTCGGCACATGCGTCTGGTTGGCGTACTTTTGGCACCCGGCGCACCGCTGTACAATGTCGACAGCATCGGCGTGTGCGGTGGGCCAGTAAAAGCCATGCCGCATAGCCTTGGCGACCAGAGAGCGGGCGTCGGCGTGGTGGCCGCAGTCACCGGAGTGGATATCGTGGAGGATCTTGCGTCCTTCGGCGGGTTGGACGCAGCGTTGGAACACGCCGGTGACGCTGCGCTTGTGGAGCTCGCCGTCGATGATGGTGTAGGACTTGCATCGGCGGGCGATCATCCGAGCGTCCGTCTCGTCTGCCGGCAAGGTGCCGGCCTCCAGGTAGGCGATGTAGGGCTTGGTCCAGTCGTCTGGCTCGGTGACGAGTGCGACCAGGACTGCCTCCAGCTGTAACGGGACTCCGATGTCGATCTCCCTCGAGGGAGAGACGGATGGCTTGGTTATTGTGTCGAGGAAGACGCCGGCGGGTGGTGCGAGTCGAGCCGACCCAATGCGAGAGAGGGCATCGGCCTCCTCGTTCTTCCGCATGTCGATCCACTCGACGGAGTAGCCTGTGAAGTGTCCGCCCAGCTTGTCCACTGCCTGGCGGTACGCCACCATGGTGGGGGAGACGGCGTCGCGGGTGCCAGCGACTTGCCCCGCGACGAGGTCGGAGTCTCCGTAGCAGCGTAGGCGGTTGACATTCATCTCCTTGGCGGCTCGCATGCCGTGGAGCAAGGCCTCGTACTCAGCCATGTTGTTGGTGCAGGGTGTGAAGTCGAGGCAGAGGATGTAGCGGAGCTTGTCGCCCTTCGGTGAAGTTAGCACGATCCCTGCGCCTGCGTCGTCCGCGTTCTTGGAGCCGTCGAAGTGCAGGCTCCGGTAATGGAGGTATGGCAGCTTCTCTGGCTGCTGGGCCTCTTCCCAGTCGACGATGAAGTCCTCTAGGGCCTACGACTTGATCGCTTTTCGTGGCTCATATTTGATGTTGTGGATGCCGATCTCGACGGCCCACTTGGCGACCCGCCCTGTCGCCTCGCGGTTGCGGATGATGTCTTGCAGTGGTGCTGAGGAGACGACCGTGATCGGGTGATCCTGGAAGTAGTGCGGCAGGCGCCGCTGAGCTCTGAAGACCGCGTATACCAGCTTTTGGTACTGCGGGTACCGCTGGCGCAACTCGGTAAGGACCTCGCTGATGTAGTACACCGGTCGCTGTACTGGGCGCTCCTTTCCTTCCTCCGGTCGCTCGACGACCATGACGGCGCTGACGACGCGCTCGGAAGCCGCGACGTAAACCAGCATGGGTTCTTTGTCGGCGGGGCGGCGAGTAGCGGTGCGGCGAGTAGCACCTTCTTGAGGTCACGGAGCGCGTCATCCGCCTCCTTGTCCCACTGGAAGGTGGGGTTCTTGCGCATCAGGCGGTATAGGGGCATCGCCTTTCCGCCCAGGCGGGGGATGAAGCGACTGAGAGCCGCTACTCGCCCGGCCAGTTTCTGGATGTCGCGCAGGCACTCGGGTTTGCCGAGCCGGGCGATCGTGTCGATTTTCGTGGGGTTCGCCTCGATCCCTCGCTTGGAGACGACGTACCCCAGTAGTTGTCCCGCCGGTACGCCGAAGGTGCATTTGCCTGGGTTAAGCTTTATCTTGTATTTTCGCAAGTTGGCGAATGTTTCCGCCAGGTCGGCGAGTAGGTTACCCTGGCGAGCGGATTTTACGACCACGTCGTCGATGTAGACGTGGATGTTGCGGCCAATTTGGCTCGCGAGGCACTCTTGCATGCACCGCTGGTAGGTCGCCCCGGCGTTCTTGAGGCCGAAGGTCATGGCGGTGTAGCAGAAGGCTCCGAATGGCGTGATGAACGCTGTCTTCTCCTCGTCTTCGATGGCCATTTTGATCTGGTTGTACCCAGAGTAGGCGTCAAGGAAACATAGCGACTCCGAGCCCGCGGTGGAATCGATTATTTTGTCGATCCGCGGGAGGACGAACTGCTCCTTTGGGCAGGCGTTGTTTAAGTTTGTGTAGTCGATACACATCCTCCAGGTCCCGTTCTTCTTCTCGACCAGGACTGGGTTTGCCAGCCACTTGGAGTATTTGATTGGCCGGATGAAGCCTGCAGCGAGTAGACGCTGCACCTCCTCGGCGATTGCTCGGCGGCGCTCTTCATTGAAGGGCCGCAGCGACTGTTTGACGGGTCGCACTTTGGGGCCGGCGTTTAGCTTGTGCTCAGCGAGCTCCCTAGGGACACCAGGCATGTCAGAGGACTTCCATGCGAAGATGTCCCTGTTCTCACGGAGGAACTCGATGAGCGCGCCTTCCTATACTGGGCTCATGCCCGTCCCGATCGTCACCGTCTGGCTGGAATCGCCTGGGACCAGCTCGACGGTGCGGGTGTGCGTCGTCGCCTCGAAGGTTGAGGTGTTTGCGCCCTCCGAGTTGGGCTTCTTGAGTATGGTGGGGTCGTTGTTGTTGACCCCGCTCGCGTACTTGGCGAGCTCGTCGGCGTGGTTGGTCTCCGCCGCGATGACGGCGTCAGCGATTTCGGCTCCTTTGGCCTCGCACTCGGCGGCCATATCGGGGTCGCCGTTGATGGTGATGACGCCGCACGGCCCGGGGAGATTCATCGCGTTGTACGCGTAGTGGGGCGCTACCATGAACTTGGCGAACGCCTGGCGCCCCAGGACGCAGTGGTAGGGGCTGTCGAAGGGTACCAGCTCGAAGACGATCCGCTCGGTGCGGAAGTTTGCTGGTGTGCCGAAGGTGACTGGCAGTGTGACCTTGCCGATCGGGTATGTCTTCCGACCGGGGACGATGCCATGGAACGTGGTGTGGGTCGTCTCGATCATCGACTGCGGGAGCCGCAGCCACCTGAAGGTGTCCAGGTACAGGATGTTGATGGAGCTGCCACCGTCCATCAATGTCTTGGGGATCCAGTAGTCGCCGACCTTAGGCTTGACCACCAGGGCGACTCGACCTGGGTACTCGATGCGTGGCGAGTGGTCTTGGCGGCTCTAGGTGATGGGCTTCTCCGACCAGTTGAGGAACTGGGGAATGTCCACCTGGGCCACCGTGTTGATGGCGACGGCGCAGGCGATGACCTTCTTCTTGCGCTTCGTGTTGAAGCCTGTGAAGGTATGGAGCGAGCCGGCCACTTTGCCGAATTTTCCGCCGTTTGGCGGGTCGTTGTCGAGGTCCTCCCGTGCTCGCCGTGCCTTCTCGATCTCCCTAAGGGTGTGGCAGTCGGCAGTTGTGTGCATTGCGGGTTTCCCTTCCCTGCTATGAAACGCACACGGTTGGTTAAGGAGGGCCGCGGGGTCGAACCTTGGCTTGGCCTTGTAGTTGCCGCTGTCGCGACATTGTCCTCCGTCGCGGCGGAAGCTCTTGGGCTCGCGTTGTGCGTGCCCGGCGTTGGCGACGAAGTCGACTCGCCCATCACTGCGGCGCTTGCCGGTGAGGCGAGTGTTGTTGTAGCGTAGGTCGGACCGTCGTCCGCTGTCGTTGCCGCTCGTGCGGCGTTGACCTCCTGACTCGTCGTCAGTTTCCTGGTTTGGATCTTCCTCCGCGTACAGTTTGGCGATCTCGAGGAGGTCCGGGATGTTGTCGAGTGTGCGAGAGTGTCACTTGAGCTTGGCGACCAGGGGCTCGTAGCGGCACGAGGTCTTGAAGCAGTGGATCGCGGTGTCCGGGTGGATGCCGACCGCGTTTTACCAGAGTTCTTGCCACCGTTGGACCTAGTTGCGGGTCGACTCGCGGGGTCCCCGGACGCATCGCTCCAGGTCCTCGATGGTGGTGGCGCGGGTATAGGAGCACTCGAAGTGCCTGACGAAGGCGTCGCGCATCTCCTCCCAAGAGTCGATATTGTCCTGGGGGAGGGTGTTGATCCACTGCCTGCACGTCTCCTCCATCATCAGGGGGAGGTAACGGGCGGCTAGCAGGTCGGTGTGGCCTGCGATCCCCATCGCCATGAGGTATGTATCGAGCCAGACGGCGGGGTCGTACGAGGGGTCGTACTTCTCTATCTCCTTCGGCGCCTTGAAGTTTGGCGGGTACTTCTCGCCTCAGATCATTGGTCCGAAGCACTTGGGGCCGAGTCGACTGAGCGACCCCATGGGCTTGCCGTCGCGGCGATTGGTCAGGGTGTGTCGCAGGTCATCGGGCTGGCGTGCGCGCCAGCTTTGGTTGTTGATGATGTGAGTGCGGGCGTCAATGGGTTGACCGTTGGCAGCGACGAAGTTGGTCGCTGGCCTGGGGTCGTTGGTCGAGAGTGCCGCGTTCGCGGGTCGGTGTTGGAGCTGCAGTGGCTCCGGTGGCGGGCAGTTGAGGGTGTTTGCCGCCATTGGGCGGCCGCTTGAGGCTGCTATGCTTCCCGAAGAACGCGAGTATACTCGACCCTGCGAGTCGGCGCCCGCGTTTTGCTGCTCGACGACCTTTGCGAACAGGGCCCTGACATACTGGATCTGTAGGGCGCCGTCGCCCGTGGCCGTGATGTTGTCAGCTGCTGCTCGGCCTGCCACGAGGTTGTCCATCGGGGTGGAGAATAGTGGGAGGCCGTTTGCGTCTCGCTCCCGTGAGGAGACTACTATCCGCGGCTGGTCCCTGGGAGGTGTGCGGTTGGGTGGAGGTGGGGCGCCCATCGCCGTCGACCCTGGCGGGGGTCGGGCGCTTCCTCCTGGTGGCACGTTCTCGCAGATCGCGCTCTCGGCCACGCGGGCCAGGTCGTTTTCGTCGTCGAAGTTCAGGGCGCGCCCCTGAACGGTGGGGTTCAGGCGCGACCTGATCCGCTGCTGATGGTAGCGCGATAGTTCCTGTGCCGTCACCTGCTCGAGGCAGAATTTTTCGCGCTCGGCTTGTTCCTTGCGCATCGCCTCCGCCAGTTTCAGGCGAAGTTCCTCGACCTCCATCGCCATGGCGTTAGGAGGAATTGGGGTGGAGAAGGGGTCCTCCAGCGGCTCGGTGCCGGTCGCCATGTAGGTCGCGGCGTGGCGACCGGTTCCATCGCGGAGGTCGGCGGAGTTTTTCGATCCGGAGTCGAATTCGAAGATCCCTAGGATGGAGGGGTCCTCGAAGTCTCCCACGTTGGAGACCTGGGTGATGGAGCCCGCGGGTGAAGCCGCGGTGATGGACCCGGCGAGTGACGCTGGGGTCGCCGAGTCGGCGTCGTCGTTGAGGGCCGCGTCTTCTGCGGCCGCTGTGTTTTCGGCCACGTCGATGTGGGCCGAGTTGTACTCGGAGGCAAGGCGATGGATCGTGCGGATCTGGCTCTCAGAGAGCCGATCGCGTGGTGGCGACTCGCGGATGCGAGCCGAGTCCTCCGAGATGATGACGTCGGTGAGGCCGACGAAGAGGTTGATCGTGCCGACCGGTAGGATCACGCTGTGCGTGACGGGTCGCGCCGCCGGGACGTAGCTGCTCGGCAAGATTTGGAGCATCTCGCCGATCGCTATCATGCAGCCGGTAGCGACCGTCTCGTTGATGGGCAGATTGGATCTTGCCGCAGAACACAGGCCAGACCGGCCAGGCCCCACGGTGGGCGCCACTGTCGTGGGAATGGTCACGGCAGATGCTGCAATCGGCAGCGAGTAGTAGAACGAGGGGCAAGGGCGGCCAGCCATCTGCGGTGCGAGATGAGGGCGGAGACACAGGGTTTTACCCAGGTTCGGCCCCTCGGAGGGTAAAGACCTACTCCTGCTAGATTGTATTATGGAGGTGGTACAATGGGCGAGCTCGGCGGCTAGGCGGCGAGTCGCTTGGGTGTATGATGGAACGTATCTCTACACGCCCCACGGGGAGGTTTATATAGGCTCACCTCCCCTAGGGTTTACATATCTCAACCGAATCAGTTAAGGCTTCGGTACTCGTTTAACCTAATCCGACTGGGCCTATCTACTCGCCTGGGCCTTCAGCTTCCAGTCGCTTGGATCCACGCTGGGCCTTGATCCAGTCGCCGTCCTGCAGGCCCACTCGCCAGGTCTTGGGCCAGTCGGAAACGTCCTGCTGGGTATACCCCGTTTGGTGCATCCCCATCACCTAGAGAAAATCCTAAAGGCGGAAAGGATCTGTTTTTGGTTATTTTTGCTAGGGGTAATCTGGGAAGCAAGTGACTAAGGGGCCTATGGGGATTGAAATGTATGGTTTATACCTTTCTTTACCAAGTCGATTTACTTCATTTGGAGATGCCAAACCCTCTAGAGAAATTTATTAGTGTTCTGGATAGAGCTAGGTAGACTATTTATCATATTTAATCTATACATTATTTTAGTGAAAAACATGGTCTGCATGTTAGGGAAAACATGGGTGCATGTAGGAAAATTTAGAACTGGCCAGGATCTGGTGGTTTACAAAATGTTGATCAATTTGAGGCTTGTGAAGGAAGTTGCAAAAGTTGCATTGGACAAAGTGTGGAAATGGTACTGGTAGATGGTATAGGTCAAATAACCTCTCCATGATTTAAATGGAAATTTTCTGATGATTCTAGTCCCATTTAAATGCACTTCTTCAAAAAGTGCAGAAATAGAGTATGGAAGCAAGAATGATATTTTCACATTGGGCAAGCTTTGTTTTTGATGTGGTATGGTCCTAAATACCATAACACATATTGGAGAATTTTATTGGGATTTATTGAGGTGTAAAAGTATTTTTGGAGAACTATTTCTTATTTCTGCCATTTAAGAGAATGGGCAAAAGGAAATAATAAAGAATCTCAAAAATATTTATTTTTGAGTTGGAAAGGTGGGATATGAAATATAGGCATCAAATGTGCCTTCAGTTGACAAGGTGATTTGGAGAAAAATGAACTTGTCTTTATAGACAAGGGTTTTAGGGTTTTGCCAGAAAAATAATTTAAATAGTTTTAGGCTCCAAATAATTATTGGAATTATTTGTAAAATGATTATATTCAAGGTAGGTGAGGTGAACTTGAGATGGGCATCAAGGTCAACCTTGGTTTTGGAAAGAAGTGGAGAAAGGGGTGGAAACTAGATACTTGGAGGATCTAGGGTTGGTTTAGTCTAATGCCATCTAAGCAAGGTTGGATCAGGGAGCTCGGAGATCACCTTGGTACAAGGGTTATATGGATGGATAGTCCATGTCATGTAGATGATCATGGGAGCAAGAGTTGGGCTTGGTGTGATTTGAGGTGGTTTTGGAGTGATGGCAAACTTTGTTGAAAATAAGGCTGCCATAACAGAAGCATCAGTTAGCCTCCTAAACCATGTGGGTTTAAGAATCATAGGGCTCCAATGGAAACAAGTGAAGTGGGGGTTGATAGACCATGGTTAGTATGTACTAACCATGCAAGGAGTGGGTCAAGGGGAGGTGGCATATAGATGTGGGCTTCTGCCAAAGTAGGCAAGATGATAAGATTTGCAGAAAAGATTATTATCTTGACTACAAACCATCATGGAGGAGTGGGAGATAGAATGGCTTAGCCAAGGGAAAGAGTGGTCTTTGGTAGTACTAAGTATGTACTACAAGATGGTTCAAGTACATTTTCCAGAATGCACATAGGCTGGAAAAGGTAGAGCTCCAAAGATTGGATCTAGATAAGAAATCCAGACTCTATTCATAGTATGTCTCCATAGTTTTGGCAACAGAAGCTAGTAAAGTATTTGGTTGTGTCAAAGTCATCTTGGCTCAGGTTTTTGAAATGCCAGAACATTTGAGAATATGAAAAAGGATCCAAGACATCTTTTGTGAGATAGTTTTTGTAAACTAGTGTTGAGGTGAGGAGCACACAACTAATACAAAAACAGTTGCTTGAGCACAAGCAACAGGTAATCACACAATGCAAGAAAAAGTTTTTGTTCCCCCTGATTTTTGCCTTTTGACATTAAATTAGGGTTGCTAAAATTGGGATGTTACACGTTTGGTCCTTATAAGTATTTCCACCGGCTTATCCTTTTCTAAGAAAGGATTGGGCCACTTGCTGTGTTTGTTCTTTGTTACTTGCACTTTGTTTTGTTGTCTTATCAAAAAACCACTAAAAATCCGTTTGCTAAGTATTCACAGGGATTTCCTGCTCCATACCACTGTTCAGCACCTTCTTCTCCTTGTTGGGATCGACACTCCTATTTATCGAAAGTACTATGATACACCCCCTATACTTGTGGGTCATCACATCACTCGCGTTTGTGCGAGTGACAGTAGCTTCGAACAGAGGAGAGATTTACATAGGAGCATCATAAAGAGGAGCAGGAAGAGCATCCCTAGAAACAGCACCCAGAAGAAGGTCATCACCAAGCAGACAATGCGATAGAAGAGGATGTTGGGCCACGCAGAGATAAAACAAAACTTTTCCCTCTAACGTGGTGATCCCAAGATCTATCTGAGGTAGAAGGCCACGAGGTTTACCACTAGACGCGCAGTTGTGGATTACTGATGAAGCGTGTCAGTTGATGCAGTGTAGTCCTTTGCGATCTGATCGTCCTGGTGCTGATCGTACAGCACCTCTGCTGGTATCCACACGTACAAGGAGGAGCACCGGCGGAGAACTGCTAGGTTCGTAACGACGGCATGACTGCTGTGGAGCTAGGGTTTCCAACACATGGAATGACCTAACCGAACAATGATTAACCTTTCTGGGTTACCGTGCTCCACTATATATAGGTAATGAACGTGGGCTCTGCTCGCGCGGCCCATTCACTAAAGACCATATAATATTAGTCCCTGTGAGTCCGACTCACTGACTCAGTCCAAATCAGGCTCAGGTCCAACCCAACCAGATTTCCAGTTCAGATCCAATCCGAACTTGCTCCCGCTCTTAAGTGTGTGACCCCGCAGGCTCATGGCTACTTGGACACGATTAGAGTCCAACACACAATCGATCAGTCGGTAGCGTCTCCTAGCAGAACGTGTCGACTCCCAAGTACCAGAGTCGTGACGACTTGCCTTGCGACTTACGTCCGAGTCCCTTTTGCCTCACGATATGCCTTGTCAGACTATAGGCGAATAATTGTCATCCCTTAAATAGTCTGACTCTCTTCTCGATTCGAGATAAGTGATTCACCCGACTAACTCTTAATCGATCGCCTCGGTTAACACTTAACCGAGTCGTGCATGGCCATGCTTTCCGAATCATATCTCACAAGAGGGTCCAGAGAATATCTCTCTGAGTGGAGCGGGAAAATCCCATCTTGGTTATTCACATCACGCATCTTGATTCTCAGTCGACCCAAACTCTGCCTTTATAACTGCCCAGTTACGGATCAACGTTCGACAGAACCTAAGTCGGTGATCCTCAACTCAGACTATGCAATAATCTCAGGTCTAAAGATTACATTGATTGAGATATACAAATGACAACTTGTTCGTTGTACCTCAATATGGGTCAATCCGAATCGCTAAACTCTTTAGCCACATCTGTGTAAGTTGGAATAGCATCTCCATGCCCATGACAAGTGGAACCGAGTCATCAAGCCAACTTTCACACTGGTCTAAGTTGTGTGTCCAGCACAACCTCAATGACCAAGGATATTTAGTACAAACAACATGAATGTATAGTTCCACAACCGAATCACATATTCAATGATACACATTAGATGTTTATACAAGGACAACTTAATATCTTTATGAATACAATGGGAAATCTCATCATACTTGATTGCCTCTAGGGCATATTCCCAATAGTCTCCCACCCAAGAATTGCACAAAAAGTCACCATACCACAGAATACACCTCTGAGATTCAATCATAATGCAGCACCGAACAGTAGCAGCAAAAAAGATAAGAGGGCCAGCATGGTGGTGAACGAGGTGGCGAACACACCCAGGAGCAACAAAAAAAAGGCAAAGATGGATCGCACGAAGGATACCACACCCAATAGTGGCGGAAATAATGCTAGATGCAAGAGGAACACTCCACAAAGGTCCGGCAATAATGCTGGCATGAAGGAGAACACACCCAATACTAGCAGCAAAAGGGCTCATTCGAAGAGGAAGACGCCGCAGAGGTCAGGCACTGATGCCAGCACGTTGGAGCCAACACCCGTGAGGGGCAGCAGGAAGGAGACCACACCCAGAGTAGCAGAAAAAAGGCTAGTTCGATGAGAAACACAACGCAGAGGTAAATCCCTAATAGGGATACCATCACGAATGATACCATTAGGATGGATTCCATCAGGAAAGAGGATGGACACAAGAAGAGCATGAGGGTTCTATACAGTCGAGATGAAATAGAATCCGATAACTCTTTGTCTGCTAATGAACATGTGATGCATGACAGTGTAAGACTACCCCATGTGGTTGCAGAAGCACCAACAGAGCGTCTGGGAGAAAACAGAGTTGCTGGGGAGGTATATTGGGCCAATGTTCTGGTCCATATAGGTGCAAATGATGGTGTAGCCCCACCCCTGGGAGTTAATACAATGTGTGCAATACTAGGAATTGGTGAGGATGTGATACATCGTAAACATATTTGTAATTTTTTATGCTCCATGCTTGTTTTATAATAGTTGCTTTATGTTTTTTCTACACTTTGAGGTATTTTTATACATTTTCTAGAACTAACCTATTAACAAGATGCCGCAGTGCCAGTTGCCTGTTTTCCACTGTTTTTGGTTTTAGAAAAGCAAGTAAGGAAATATTCTCGGAATTGGACGAAACAAAAGCCGGAGTCAATATTTTACCGGAGCAAAGATGGAGTCCATAGGAGAGACGGAGAGGCACCACAGGGTGGCCACACCCTCCTATCACGGGTCTACCCTAGGTCGCTCTAGGGCAGGGTGTGGGCCCCCTGGCCCTCAACCGACCTCGCCCCTTCGCCTATAAAAGCACCCTGATGCGGAAACCCTAAACACCCGATCAAAATTCCACGAAACAGTCCATAGCCGCCACCACCATTGTCCCTAGATCGGGGGGATCTGAAGCTCTTCCCGGCACCCTGTCGGAGGGGAGGGATCATCCCGGAGGCCTTCTTCATCACCATGCCTGCCTCCGGAGTGATGCGTGAGTAGTTCACCCTTGGACTATGGGTCTATAGTACTAGCTAGATGGTTATTTCTCCTCCTTTGCGCTATCATGTTTGGATCTTGTGAGCTCTGTTCATGATCAAGATCATCTATTTTGTAATTCTACATGTTGTGTTTGTTGGGATCCGATGGATATTGAGTACTATGTTCAAGATTGATTATTGATTATTGATTCTATCATGTATGTGTTATTTGTGATCTTGCATGCTCTCCATTACTAGCGGATGCTTTGTCCAAGTTGTAACATCCCAAATTTCATCAAATTCAAAACATCATGATTGCATTCATATCATCATGGCATGTTTACTTTGCACAAAATCTTTCAAATTCAAACCCTAGCAAAACCCTATTTTACCCCTTTTATATTACATGTATGGGGCATGGTCTTATTTTATTTTTATGATGCCAAAATGTTTTAGACTGATTTGTTGTGTTTGACACACTTTTAAACACTAGGATCACAGCACAAATTTTTGGTGAAGGTTTGAATTGATTTGGATTTGAATTGCTCATTCAAATCTCATTTCAAAAATCAAAACAGAAAAGAAAAAGGCAAAAGAGAAAAAAATAAAAGCCAACAGCCAATCTGGCCCAGCAACCCTGGCAGCCCACCAAGCCCACTCGGGAGACCCCCCCCCTCTATTTCTTACCCCATGCACGCGCACCCTCTCGCTGACAGGTGGGACCCGTCGCCATGTCAGCTCATCGTCCTCAATCAACGCGTAGTGACCAGCTTGCCACTGCCGTTTTCCCCATTCACTGTCGAATCAATCCACGCTTAATTACCATTGATGGCGTCCATGATTCCCTTCCCCTGCTCTGGCTACTTATTCCTCTCCCCCTCCACAGCATTTCCCCCCACACCGCAAGCTCTAAGCGCCGCCAGGATACTCATATTTCGCTTTGCACCACCGCGGTACCGACGAACTCTGGCAACACATTATGGTGAGCTTCGTGTTCCCCTCGGCCTTTAATTCACGCGATTGTGTTCGCCATGTCCTTGTGCTTCTTCTAATGCTTGTTGTGTGTCCCCTTGCGCCCTAGGTCATCGTCTTCGTCTCCAACCTTTAGTACCTGACGCGCACCAAAACTCCGACGAGCGATTGTGCCCATGTCCGTGCGCCCCCGCCCCAACCACGACCACGTTGAGCTTCGCCTCGTCTTCGCGACCTCGGTAAGCCCCAGAACCCCCTCTCCTAACCCATACCCTCGCCGGCGCGTCGCCGTTAGCAGCGTTGCCACCATAGTAGCCATGCGCGCCGCTAGGTTATGGTCGAGTAGATGTGATACACTGAATCTAGGTTGCGATTAGATCTAGCAGCAAAGCAATATGCACAGATCTGGACCAAACGATGTCACTTAGATCCTACAGCTCACGTGCGTGATCCACCCGAAGCGGTATCATCCAATTAGATGCTTCCGCGTGGCTCTGTTTTAGATTTAAAATCCAGATTTTTGTCTATTAGTTGTTTAAACTTGTAAATTGCATAACTTTCATTATGTAATCCAAAAATTACAAATTAGGTGTCTATGGATTCAGAAAAATGATATATTTGCATATATAGCCTTGCCCTGGCCATTTGCTAATTAGGATTTTATGCAGAAGCATTTGTAGGCTTATTTTGACTATACAAATTATTTAGAATATTATTTTAAAGTGATTTTTGTTTTATTTTGACTCTAAAAATTATTTGTATGCTTTGGTTTCAGTACTGTAGAGTTTGATTTAAAAAGTATGGCAAATCATCTCACTGAATTTTGCATGCATCATTCATAATTATTTTTGTGTGTATATTGATTTGTGATTGTTTTGTTGTATGAATTTGTGTGTACATTTTGTGGATTGTGGAGAGTGTGATTGTGAGAATTTTACCTATTCTCCTAGCTACCAAGGAAAGTGATATTTCATCTTATGTCCTAATATTTTTCCTATTACATTAGCACTATTTTGAGTAGGATTTACATGGTGATTTTCAAAGTATATGCTATGATATGGTAGATCCTATAGATATTATCTTGGTAGTTTTTCCCTAAGTTAAGAGACATGTTATGCTAGTGTTCTTACCCTAGATATTAGAATGCAAGGGTGGAATTTTCATGTTATGATATTATGCAAAGTTTATGCATATGTTTTTGATTAATAAAACAACATGTTAATGAATCACCTGGGTGGAATGAGACTTGTATGGTTTGTGTTGAGTGGTTACACAGGGAACATGCCTATGGTTTACCCTGTGTATCACACTTGTGGATGGCCACCCAAGAACAAAGGGATTTGAGATATTTTGTGCCAAGGAGCTTCTAGTGCAACCACATGGCATATGGGCTCTGCCTTGACCAACTAAGTTGCAAGAACTATGCCAGATGGACAGATGGTGGTAGAGTTGGTAGGATGGAACGCGTCGATGGTGGTCTAAGGGATTGCTTCTGAAAAGTCTCGTCTTGATGCATGTCGAGTCTTGGGGGGAAAGTGCACCACCTCTCGAGAGGGTAAAACTAAGTACTTAGCCGTGTCCCCAGTTATGGACAATTTTGAGCGTCAATACATTTAAATGTTTCAAGAATCTCCTCATCCCAATTTCTCTAAGTTAAAACTTGTGGTTGAACAAGGGTCGAGGTTCACCAATGTCTATTGGTGGTTCCTTGGTGTTTTTGTCAAACAAAAACTTAGTATTTTAAAACTATTAGGATAAATCTTATTTTGAGCAACGCCAGCCTAAACTACACTTAGCCAAATTCATATAGTTATTAGATGTTACAATACTACTATGGTATCACTTGCCAATACAATTCCAAATGTATTGACCCTCTGTGGTTGTAACTTATTATGTTGCAGGTTACTCTAATGGTGACTAGGGTTATGAGTCTACACTCAACATGTTTGCTTGTAGCACATGAAGATGAAGACTTTATTTATTTTGTTATGTGTTGAGAACTCTATGTGTTAGCCTTGGCATAATGAGTTGTAAGAACTATTGTATTCCTGGAATTACGATGTAATAATCACCTTTGTATCTATATACTTCATCTCAAACTGTGGATGCTAGCATTTCAATCCAGGGACAAGCATTGCAATCACAGGGATCTCTACCTTATTTGGTGAGATCTTACAGATGGTATCAGAGCATTGTGTTTCCTGTAAGATTATGACCCTAAGATGGATTAGACTAAGGAAACCACTAGGAAAATGCAAACTTCTTTGTAAATTTCCACACTTGTCTCTTATCATCTCGTAAAACTTCTTCTAATCTTCTTTCGCATCTCTATTTGTAGATGGCCGCCATCAACGAAGTCGTCAGGAAGGGACCACTGATGACCATGACTTTAGAATGTGAGAAGGAGTTTCCCAAGGCACTCAAGAATCTTATGATTAGCTTGGGGATAAATGGTGAAGCCGTGTACAAGGGATTCCCAGTGATGGGTGAAGGAGAAGAGTATTGGTGGGTACAACTCCACTTGTAAAAAAATAAGGAGGATAACCACAATGAGTCAGGATTCTGCATGGTCACCAACTCTGAAATGCATATGTCATTCTTTGACTCTGCAAGGAATGCAGCTTGGAATGCCATAAAGGAGCTTGGAGAAAGACTCAAGTGTAGAATTCTCAACACTCAGGATGATCTTAGAGAAGAGATGATGCATACTAAAGACTTAGAGGCCACCATAAAATGTCTAAGGGAAGATGTTATAGACTTGGCATTTGAGTCTTGTGATCAAGACAAGAAAATTGCAACCAAGGATGCTCAGGTAGCTACCTTGACTAGGGAGTGAGATTTGTGATGTACTCCAATAGTTGGACCACCACACTTGTCATTTTATCGCATTAATAATTTAATCATACCAACATATGTGGTATGGAAAAATTTAGTCTAAGTGGTGTTTGAACCTTGGTGCTTGTGATTGAATAATGTATGCCATGACTTGTGTGTTTTATTGATGAAGGTATGATTTTGGCTTTTGTTTCACTACCTTGTGTTCTTCTCTTTACTTGTGTTGTATCTAATATTCTCTATCCTATGCAATAGATGCCTAGCTTTGTTTTCAGCACCGCCGAGGAGTTCAAGGGAACTCATTTTGGATCCCGTATCATGGAGCTCATCAGTGTGATCAATCTTCCCCTCCCTAACATTAAGGTACTTCAGCTCAGGAAGTTCGAAAGGAAGGACTTGTGGGGATTTAGAGTCTCCCAGCCAGGACGCCAGTCAAAGCCTCCCACCAAGGAAATTGCCTTCAAAATACTCCATGACGACAAGGAGAATGGACTCAACGTCGCCATGCAGGAGCTGCTAGGACGTCTATGTGGACGTCACTCCTCCGAGCTCAAGGGCCTCTACTTCCATCCATTTGGAAGACGTGACGAGGACGGAGAGGATATAGTGTATGACGAGGCCACTAGAGAGACCATTGAGCTTGTACGTCTCTATCTTCAGGACCTAGAGAGCCTCCTTAGGCACCTTGACACTGATAGGACCAACGTCATGCTTAGAAATGACGAGCTACGTGTCCAGCTAAGGGAGAAGGACAAGGCCTTCGAGGAGCAGGATGAGTGCATCAAGGAGATGGAGGCTAGATTCGAGAAGCAAGACAAGAGGTTCATGAACCAAGAGAAGAGAGTGCAAGATAGGAACAAGAAGATCAATGAGATGAAGGATAAGATGGATCTCAAGGATCTTGAGCTAGAGACATAGTAGGAGGTGATAGAGAGGTTGCCTTCGCGGAAGAGAGAGCTTCAGGCAAAGGTAGATGCTTTGACTACCATCATGGAGGAGTACAAGGCAGGTTTTAACGCAACAGGACTTGCTCGTGTGGACGAGGAGGTCGATATGGAGCAGTAGTGTTGACTACTTAGCTATCTATTTATCTATCATCGTTTTATTTATCGAGTCGCATTGATCATCGAACATGTGGATGACCATGCTAGTGTGTTTACTTTTCAAAAACTTGTTGTTTGTGTTGAATCCTAAAGTTTATCTTATGCTTATTTGTTGGTGATTGTTGCTTTATTGTATTGTGCATGTTAGGATATATGGGTTACATCTCATTACTTATTCTTATTGAAACCACAGATGCCTCCCCGTCGTACCAATAAAAACAATGGTGATGAGATGCAACAGCTGATGACAGCTCAGACTTAGTTGATGCAAATGATGACCCAGTTCATGGCGAATCAAAACCAGAACCAGAACAACAACAACAATAATAACAATAAAAACAATCAGAACAACCCACCAGCTCTCGATATGCTCACAAGATTTCTGAGGTTGAGGCCTGCAAAGTTTTCTGGAACCACTGATCCTATGGTATCCAATGACTGGTTATGCTCTGTGAACAAGGACTTGGTTATAGTTGGCTGCACTGATGCTAAAAAGTCAGATTCGCAGCACATATGTTGGAAGGACCAGCTGCTACATGGTGGGATAACTTCAAAGTCACTAACCCTATTGATGAGGTGACTTGGGCAATGTTTGAGGATGGCTTTTGCATATCTCACATCTCCGCTGGAGTGATGGGGTTGAAGAAGGAATCCACAATCTCAAACAACACCACCACAGTGTTGCTGAGTATATTGAGGAGTTCAACAATCTGTAGCGCTATGCACCGGATGATATTGACACTGATGCTAAGAGGAAAGAAAAAATCCTTGAAGGGATGAATGATAAGATGTGTATGCAGCTATCTGTTGCATATGTTCCAACCTACCAATCTTTGTGTGATAAAGCTACCATCTTGGAAAGTAAGATGAAGCAGGTTGAGAACAGGAAGAGAAAGCATCACTTTGATAAGGATGGATTAGGATCGTCTCACAAGCGTTCCTATGGTGAAGGTGGTGGAAGTTCTGGATCCCACAAGAATGGGAATCATAACAACCATCGCAACAATAGCCACCACCATGATAACAAGAATCATTGTGGTCATGACAATGGTGGATATAGTAAACACAAGAGTGGGTACAAGAGTCACCATGGTGGAAATGGCAATGGAAGTCAGCCAGCAAAAAGGGACATCAGTCAGGTTGAATGCTTCAAGTGCAAGAAAATTGGGCACTATGCAAATGAATGCCCAAAAAAGAAGACTGATGGAGCCAACAAGCCAAACCCTTTTCATAAGGGCCATGTGAACCACATCAATGTGGAAGAAATCCATGATGAGGTTGATGCTGTGATTGGTAAGTACAAGATTAATTCCTTTCCAGCACTTATCCTTTTTGTATACCGGCGCATCGCATTCATTCATTTCAAGAGCATTTATAGACCAAAATGGACTTCCAACTAAAACTACTGGGTTTCCTATTAAAGTAAGCTCCCCAGGTGGAGAGATGATAGTAAATTTTGGATGTCATGATCTAGTCTTAGAATTTGGAAAGAACAAGTTTCCAGTTAGTCTAATAATCCTAGAATCCCAAGGATTGGATATAATATTGGGCATGGATTGATGACTAGATATGAGGGAGTAATAGATTGTACCAATCGTGCTGTTACACTCACAACCCCGGATAAGAAACGGATTAGGTTCAAGTCTAACTTTGAGCCCAAAGGGAGTAAGTTAAATTCTCTTAAGGGGGTTAGCACAGACAGTGTACCAGTAGTGAAGGAGTATCCTGATGTGTTTTCGGAGGAATTACCGGGGATGCCACCATATAGGAATGTAGAGTTTCTGATTGACTTACTACCCGGATCTGGACCCATAGCCAAGAGACCTTACAAGATGTCTGTGGATGAGTTGAAGGAACTCAAGAAACAGCTTGGTGAACAGTTGAAGAAAGGATTTATCCAACCAAGTTCTTCGTCATGGGGTGCACCAGTATTGTTTGTTGAGAAGAAAGACAGAAGTCAGAGGCTATGCATTTATTATCGTTCACTCAATGAAGTGACTATAAAGAAAAAGTATCCCTTGCCTAGAATCAATGATCTTTTTGATCAGCTAGAAGGAGCTCGTGAGTTCTCAAAAATTGATCTCCGATCAGGCTACTTTCAGCTAAAGATTAGAGAACAAGACATACCTAAGACTGCTTTTACCACTAGGTATGGATTGTATGAGTATACTGTGATGCCATTTGGACTAACAAATGCACCAGCTTATTTCATGAACATGATGAATTAGTTGTTCATGGAGTTTCTTGACAAGTTTGTTGTGGTATTCATCAATGACATATTAATTTATTCCAAGAGCGACAAAGAACATGAAGAACATTTGTGCTTGATTCTTGAGAAGCTCAGAGAACACAAGGTGTATGCCAAGTTCAGCAAATGTGAGTTTTGGCTAAATGAAGTTGGTTTTCTCGGACATGTGTCTGGCGATGGTATAGCTATCGATCCCGCAAAGTTGCCAGCTGTAATTGAGTGGGAATCTCCCAAGTTAGTTAAAGAAGTCCATAGTTTCCTAGGCTTGGCCAGGTACTATAGAAGGTTGATCGAGAATTTCTCGAAAGTAGCTAAGCCAATGACGGAGTTGCTTAAGAAATAGAAGAAGTTTGATTGGACAGAAGGTTGTGAAACTAGTTTCAAGAGTTGAAGAAAAGACTAGTGTCAGCACCAGTTTTATGTCTGCCAGATTTAGAGAAAGACTTCCAAGTCTATTGTGATGCATCTCACCAAGGATTGGGTGGAGTATTGATGCAAGATGGAAAGGTTGTGGCTTATGCCTCGAGACAACTCAAAACTCATGAAGTAAATTATCCTACACATGACTTAGAGTTGGCCTCTGTTTTCCATGCACTCAAAACATGGAGAAACTATCTTTTGGGAAAGCATTGTGAATTGTTCACAGATCACAAGAGTTTGAAACATATACTCACCCAGAAGGAACTCAATATGAGACAAAGGAGGTGGCTTGAACTCATCAAGGATTACAACTTGAGTTTGCAATACCATCCCGGTAAAGTGAATGTCGTAGTTGATACATTAAGCTGCAAGGTCTATGTGAATGGCCTTACCAAAGGAGAATTTCTAGAAGACTGTTGGATAAGATCAAAGAAGCCCAAAAGTTAGACAAGGAAATAGAGGAGATTAAAAGTAAAATTGGTAAAGTAAAAGCCAAAGGATTCCATGAAGATGAAGAATGAACTTTATGGTATGGAAAGCGTATCTGCATTCCACAAGATTCGGAACTTCAAAAATTGATTCTACAAGAAGCACACAATTCACCATATTCTATTCATCCAGGTAACACCAAGATGTACATGGATGTGAAGGAAAGATTTTGGTGGAAAAATCTCAAGAAAGATATCGCAGAACATATTGCCTTGTGCGATGTGTGTAGTCGAGTGAAGGCGGAACATCAGAAACCGGCAGGGTTATTACAACCACTACCAATACCTGATTGGAAGTGGGATAAAATTGGTATGGATTTTATCACCGGACTGCCAAGGACCAGATCTAGATACTATTCTATTTGGGTTGTTGTGGATCGCCTAACTAAAGTAGCTCATTTCATACCCGTGAAGACTACATATACCAGTGCTGAATTGGCCAAGATCTATATGAATAGAATCATGTGTTTACATGGAGTACCTAAGAATATTGTGTCTGATAGAGGAACTCAGTTCACTTCGCATTTTTGGTGACAACTACATGAATCATTGGGAACAAGGCTAGAATTCAGCACAGCTTTTCACCCTCAGACTGATGGACAGACAGAAAGAACCAACCACATTTTGGAAGATATGTTGAGAACTTGTGCGCTAGACTATGGATCTAGTTGGGATGAAAGTCTTACATACACATAATTCTCTTACAATAACAGATATCAATCGAGCATAGAGATGGCTCCTTTTGAATTCCTTTATGGATGGAAGTGTACTACGCCATTACTATGGAGTGGAGTAGGAGAAATAAACTTATTAGGACCAAAACTGATCAAGGAAGCTGAAGAGAAAGTCAGAATGGTAAAGGACAGATTGAAGATAGCCCAATCCCGACAAAAGAGCTATGCAGACCCAAAACATAGGGAAGTCACCTATGATGTAGGTGATAGAGCTTATCTCAGAGTCTCACCACTTCGTGGGGTGAAGAGATTTGGAGTCAAAGGGAAATTGGCACCTAGATATGTAGGACCATTCAAGATTTTGAGCCTCAAAGGAGAAATGGCCTATGAGTTAGAACTACCTAAATCACTGTCAGCAGTGCATAATGTGTTTCATGTAAGTCAGTTGAAAAAAGTGTCATCCAAAGATGGAAGAAACTTCGTTGAAGGACACTATACCATTGGAAGAGGTTCAGTTGGAGAGTGATCTCACTTATGAAGAGAAACCTGTCAAAATTCTCGAGATAGCAGAAAGAGTTACTCGTACTAAGACAATCCAATTCTGCAAAGTACAGTGGAATCATCATACCGAGGAAGAAGCAACTTGGGAAATAGAAGATGAGCTTCGGAAAGATCACCCTCACCTATTTGCTAGCCAATCCGAATCTCGAGGGTGAGATTCATCTTAAGGGGGTTAGATTTGTAACATCCCAAATTTCATCAAATTCAAAACATCATGATTGCATTCATATCATCATGGCATGTTTACTTTGCACAAAAACTTTTAAATTCAAACCTTTGCAAAAACACTATTTTACCCCTTTTATATTATATGTATGGGGCATGGTTTTATTTTATTGTTATGACCCCAACATGTTTTAGAGTGATTTGTTGTGTTTGAAACACTTTTAAACACTAGGATCAGAGCACAAATTTTTGGTGAAGGTTTGAATTTATTTGGATTTGAATTGCTCATTCAAATCTCATTTGAAAAATCAAAACATAAAGAAAAAGGCAAAAGTGAAAAAAATAAAAGCCAACAACCAATCTGGACCAGCAACTCTGGCAGCCCACCATGCCCACCCAGATCCCCCCCCCCTCTGTTTCTTACCCCGCGCATGCACCCTCTCGCTGACAGGTGGTACCCATCGAGACGTTAGCTCATCGTCCTCAATCAACGCGCAGTGACCAGCTCGCCACTGCCGTTTTCCCCATTCACTGCCGAATCAATCCGCGCTTAATTACCATTGATGGCATGCGTGATTCCCTCCCTCGCTCTGGCTACTTATTCCTCTCCCCTCCGCAGCATTTCCCCCCACAGCGTAAGCTCTAAGCGCCGCCAGGCTACTCATATTTCGCTTCGCACCGCCACGATACCCACGAACTCCGGCGACAAATTGCGGTGAGCTCCGTGTTCCCCTCGGCCTTTAATTCATGCGATTGTGTTCGCCATGTCCTTGCGCTTCTTCTAATGCCTTCTGTTTGTCCCCTTGTGCCCTAGGTCGTCGTCTTCGTCTTCGACCATGAGTACCTGACGTGCAGCCGAACTCCGACGAGCGAATGTGCCCGTGTCCGTGTGCCCCCGCCCCGACCACGACCACGTTGAGCTTCGCCTCATCTTCGCGACTTCGGTAAGCCCCATCACCCCCTCTCCTACCCCCTAGCCTCACCGGTGTGTCACCGTCATCAGCGTCGCCGCCGCAGTAGCCATGCGTGCCGCTAGGTTATGGTCGAGTAGATGTGATCCACTGGATCTAGATCCAGTGGCTGCGGTTAGATCTAGCAGCGAAGCGGTATGCACAGATCTGTACCGCATGGTGTCACTTAGATCCTACGGCTCGCGTGTGTGATCCAACCGAAGCGGTATTGTCCAATCATATGCTACCGCGTGGCTCTGTTCTAGATTTAAAATCAAGATTTTTGTCTATTAGTTGTTTAAACTTGTAAATTGCATAACTTTTGTTCTGTAAATCCAAAAATTACAAATTAGGTCTCTATGGATTCATAAAAATGAGATCTTTCATATATGTCCTTGCCTTGGCCATTTGTTTATGATAAATTAGGATTTTATGCACAAGCATTTGTAGTCTTATTTTGACTATAATAATTATTTTGATTATTATTTTAAAGTGGTTTTTGTTTTATTTAGACTTTAAAATGTATGCTTTGGTTTCAGTACTATAGAGTTTGATTTAAAAATTATGAAAAATCATCTCATTGCATTTTGCATGCATTCATAATTATTTTTGTGTGTATATAGATTTGTGATTGTTTTGTTGTATGAATTTGTGTGTAGATTTTGTTGATTATGGAGAGTGTGATTGCGAGGATTGTACCTATTCTCTTAGATACTAAGTCAAGTTATATTTCATCTTAGGTCCAAATATTTTTCCTATTACATTAGCACTATTTTGAGTAGGATTTGCATGGTGAATTTCAAAGTATATGATATGCTATGGTAGATCCTATAGACGTTATCTTGGTAGTTTTTCCCTAAGTTAAGAGACATGTTATGCTAGTATGCTTAGCCTAGCTATTAGAATGCAAGGGTGGAATATTCATGTTATGATATTATGCAAAGTTTATGCCTATGTTTTTGATTCATAAAACAACTTGTTAATGAATCACATGGGTGGAATGGGACTTGTATGGTTTGTATTGAGTAGTTACACAGGGTCCATATCTATGGTTTACCATGTGTATCACACTTGTGGATGGACACCCAGGAACAAAGGGATTTGAGATATTTTGTGTCAAGGAGCTTCCAGTGCAACCACATGGCATATGGGCTCTGCCTTGACCAACTAAGTTGCAAGAACTCAGCCAGATGGACAGATGGTGGTATAGTTGGTAGGATGGAACGTGTCCATGGTGGTCTGAGGGATTGCTTCTGAAAAGTCTCGTCTCGATGCATGTCGAGTCTTCTGGGGAAAGTGCACCACCTATCGAGATGGTAAAACTAAGTACTTAGCCGTGTCCCCGGTTATGGAAAATTTTGAGCGTCAAAACATTGAAATGGTTGAAGAATCTCCTCATCCCCATTTATCTAAGTTAAAACTTGTGGTTGAACAAGGGTCAAGGTTCACCAATGTCTATTGGTGGTTCCTTGGTGTTTTTGTCAAACAAAAACTTAGTATTTTCAAACTAGTAGGATAAATCTTATTTTGAGCAAAGCCAGCCTGAACTACACTTATCCAAATTCATATAGTTATTAGATGTTACAATACTACTATGGTATCACTTGCCAATACAATTCCAAATGTATTGACCCTCTGTGGCTGTAACTTATCATGTTGCAGGTTACCCTGATGGTGACTCGGGTTATGAGTCTACACTCAACATGTTTCCCTGTGGCACATGAAGATGAAGACTTTATTTATTTTGTTATGTGTTGAGGACTCTATGTGTTAGCCTTGGGCTAATGAGTTGTAAGAACTATTGTATTCTTGGAATTACGATGTAATAATCACCTTTGTATCGTGTACTTCATCTTAAAATGTGGATGCTAGCATTTCAATCCAAGGACTAGCATTGCAATCACAGGGATCTCTACCTTATTTGGTGAGATCTTAGACAAGTAGTTGCTTGTAACTCCAATAGGGGGTATTTATGCTCGATAGTAGGTTCATGCCTCTAGTAATCTGGGGAAGTGACAGAAATCTCTAAGGTTGTAGATGTGTTGTTACTACTAGGGAGAAAACAACAATCCTTTGCCCAAGGACAATTTTTTTGTTTACATTACACACTTTGCTTAATGCAATTATCTGTTGTTTGCAACTTAATACTGGAAGGGGTTCGAGTGATAACCTGAAGGTGGATTATTAGTCATAGATGCCGTTGGATTATGGTCTATGTATTATGTTGTAATTTCCAAACGAATCTCATAGGAATCATCCTGACTTGTACATGCATATTTATGCATTTTCAATCTATCATTGCCCAACTGTAATTTGTTCACCCAACATGTTATTTATCTTATGGAGAAACACCTCTAGTGAACTGTGGATCCCGGTCCATTCCTTTACCCTTGATCTATCATCTACTATTTACTATTTACTTTCTGTAAGCAATTACTATCTTCCACACTATACGTTTAATCCTTTGTTTTCAGTAAAACCAGTGAGATTGACAACCTCACTGTAAGTTGGGGCAAAGTTTTGTGGTTGTGTTGTGCGCGTTCCAAGTTGCTAGCAACACCTTGGAGTTGTTTCCTTACTCCTACTAGTTCGATAACCATGGTTTCATAACTGAGGGAAACTTGCTGATGTGCTTATCATACCTTCCTCTTGGGGTTCCCAACGATTACATATCTGAGCCATCAAGCATTTTTCTAGCACCGTTTCCGGGGAGATAAGGACAGCTTCAATCTCTTCCTCCTCGTCAAACACTTTCTGGGAGAAAGAAGATTCTTGAAAGGGGAGTCTTTCATAACCAATCTCTTTACTTTGTTTTTGTTTTGCTTTGTTTCTTTATTTTTGTTTGGTTTGTTTTTCTTATCAAAAACACACAAAAATTAGTTCCTACTTTAGTTTTTGTTCTTGTTTGGTTTTCTTTTTCTTATCAAAAACACAAAAAAAATATTAGTTCCTACTTCAAGTTGCCTCTATGTCTAGTGTTGCTCCAATCACTATGTCACCTGTGGAAATGATCTTCACTTCAAACAAGGAAGTGAAGAGAGTTTCAAAGAAGCTTGGTCTAGAATTTCTAATTCTTATGAAAATACTAAACCTAAAATGACTCTAGGCTTGTTTCTTAGCAGTTTCTACTTTGGTCTTGCTCTTTGTTATAGATATGCTTTGGATACTTTAGTAGGAGGAGATTTCCTCCAATGTTATGAGAATGAAGCCTCTAATGCCATAAAAAAGTTGGTTGCAACATATAACTTGCCTAGCAAATTTGATTCATCATTTACAAACATTTATGCTAGATTAAACACTCTTGAGACCAATACAACTAGTTTAAAATAATGCTACAATATGCTTAGAGAGCATCATGATTATGTTTCAATGAATTATGAACCATCAAAATGGTTTTCTATGGTGAAAGTTGCTATAAATAATGAAACTTTTCATGCTCGTTGTGATAGTATGTCTAAGTTCTGTCTTATGCCTAAAGATATTTATGAATCTTTAAATCTTCGGGAACTTTCTGAGGGTGGAGAAGAAATATCTCTTACCAATAATGCCACTATATTACCCATTGGAATAGCTGAAGGACTGTTTACAAAAATCCTAGGGAAAATGGTATCTACTGATTATCTTGTTATTGAATGTGTAGGAGAAGGACAAATTACACTTGGAAGATCCCTACTAAAACTCCTTGGTGCAACAATAGATGTGGGAAAAGGCACCATGCATTTCACTTCTTCACCAAGCAATCATACGTTCCCTAAAGGTAAGATTAAAGGTAAGAAAGTTATAGGCAATAAGGTTGATGTTGATGCTTCTTAATTCAAAAATACTTGATTCTTGCTTTCTATGCCTAGTTGAAAGGCGTTAAAGAAAAGCACTCTTGGGAGATAACTCAATTTTATTTTCAGTAAGTTTTTCATTTGTTGAGTCTTGGAAGTTATTGCCCTTGTGATACCCTCTTCTTATCCTTTGTGTGTGGTTTTTGTGCCAAGAATAACCTCTAATGAGAGATAAGTAAGATTAGGGGAAGTTGTTGTCCCGAAACAGATTTCTGTGCTTCACTGTAAAAATCATGAAAAAATCCCAGTATGTCGGATTGATCTATAATTGTTTGTGCTTATGCCCAGGTTTTTATCTAACTTTCTTTAGTTTTGCACTTTTCGATTTGAGCAACGTAAGATTTTCTAAAAAATTGGTCTTTACCTGCTGGTCTGTTTTGACAGATTTCTGCCATTATTTGCATTTGCCTCTTATCGGTTCCTTTTTTAGTTCCCTTTGATCACTTGAGCTTTTAAAAGGAGTTGCTATAGTAGCTTGTGTTTTAATGGAAGTTTTACTTGAGTTGAAACTGAACCCAAAGACATATTATCTTGAATACACTCATGTTGCTAATGAAGATTGTGTGAAGTTTTGTATGAAGGAAATTTTCAAATGTAGGGAAGAATGATGTGATGAGATGAAGAATGGACAAAAGCTCAAGCTTGGGGATGCCACCCATGTCACCCTAAGAAATATTCAAGAGGTACAAGCTTCAAAGCTTGGGGATGCCCAAGGCATGCCCAAGGCATCCCCTTCTTCATCAACAAAAATCTCAAGTCTTCTTGCAAGACACTTCATTTTTATTGCTTCATGCACTATTTGTTGTTCTTGGAGTGTCTTTGCTTTTGTTTTTAGTTTTCTTTTGCCTTGTTTGCTGCAATAAGTTGGTCAGACCCCAACACTCCTATTTTGGAGAAGTCATACCTAGTTCTTCATTGTCTAGAACGCTCTAGTTTTCATTCTTATCGTCTTGTGAGTGTTCTCTTTTGCTAGCTCTATGCTTAGCTTTAGTTTTCTTGTGTTTTTTCTTAGAACTTTTAAGTTCTTTTTTATTGATTTGTGAGACAATCTCTTTATTGGTTATTATCTTTGTGACTTGTTTCAAATAAGTCGATTGGTGTTGGAAGAGAGTAGGAAGTTCCATGCTTAAGTTGGTACAAAAAGAAGCTTGTTTTGACTGTGGCTTAGACTTTATCATGTTATGATAGATATTGCTTTGACTATATGCTTGGTCATTATTGCTATGGCATGACTTGTCTCAAAAAATTGAGATTTATTAATGTTCCTTGAAAGAATCATGTGTTGTTTTAGCATACAAAAGCATAATATTGTGGTATTCTCCTTTGATGCTTTATTTGGGTTGACTTGGCACATGCTTACACCATGTTAAGACTATGAACCAGTCACCTTAGCCTCTATAATCATTTAGTTTTTGACTTGTGATATCACTTTATGCTTTAATTAATAATGTTTTGTCGCTTTGCATGATTATGCCCATTATTGCTCTCTTAGTTGGTCACTCCCAGGCATTTGCTAGCCTCCACTTGTACTGAGTATGAGCTCTACTCGTGCTTCCAACTCCCAAGAAACCAAGTTATGCCAAAGATTCCACTATAAATTCCTATGCATGGTGTGTTACACCATTCCAAGTATATTCATGTGATTATTCATCTTCCAAATTAAACTTTTGTCATGTGAAAATTAGTGATTAAAGCTCTCATGAACTTGATGGCACACTTTACTTTCTTGCACCTAATAAACTTGAACCATTGTGTCATCTATGTTGTTATATGCTTGCAATTATATGTTGGGAATTAGCAAAACCATGTTGTCATGGGAACGCTTTCAACACCTGTAAATATTATCCAGTTCATATCATGATCTTTTGTTTATGGATGTCGGCGGTGTGAAATAAAAGGGGAACTTGTACGTCCATGGAGTATTATATATGTGTTAGAGAAACGCCTGAGTGGCTAGCCTAATCCATGCCTAATCATGGTGGAAACTTGTAGCATAACCATAGTGATCAATCTATGAAGCATCTTCAGAAAAAAATATAGAAAAAAGAGAAGAGAAAAAAAGAAAAAGAAAAAGAAAAAAGCACCATACTCATGGTAAATAAGAAGATCGCTGAGATGCTCATTGTCTGTTGCCTTGTCATTTTGATATGGGATAGCTCCTGTGTCATGGGGCAAGGGGTACCCCGTTGGTGGTTCTCTATGATACACATATACTTACAATGACACGAACTTGCTTGTGACTAAAGTTGAGTAGCATGAGGAACGGCCCTCGTACTCAAGGGACATGAGATTTCCAACTTATGATCTTTCAAGCATATACTTCATATTTGTTTCACTTTAACCTTAGTCACTTCAAGATGCTTATGATAGGGGCAATGAGAGCTGAAAGATAATAAGTACCATAATTTTTGGAAGCTCTTTATGAAACTTGAAATCCCTACTTCCCTATGTGAAGGTCCTTTCTTTTTACTTTTTTGTTTAGTCTCCATCTTGTATCTTTATGCACCAACTAGGAGAGCATAGTTGGCATTATTAGTTTAATGAGCATTGTCCCAAAACTTGTTGATTGACTCATAACTTTGATATTGCTTGTTCTTAAATTATTTGTATGTAGTCACCCTTATGAACTTTGAAGGTGTCCTGTGCATTTATGTTTTGCTATACCATCAAGCACAAGATGAATACAACTCTTGCTATGTTTTCTATATGTGAAACAAGCAAATGTCTTTCAATGCATTGTTATTCATGATCTTTTGTTTGTGTTACTTTTCATGTTACAACATAGTTGTTATGTATTATTGTTAGAAATATATCTTTCATGCTCATGATTAGAGTACTTTGATCCCAGCTATCAATGCTTTACAAATACCTTGATCATGATTGTGATGGTGCATGTCACCTCAAAAACTATTCTTTTTATCACTTACCTACTTGAGGACGAGAAGGAGTTAATCTTGGGGATGCTTGATACGTTGTAAACGTATCTATAATTTTTGATGCTTCATGCTTGTTTTATACCAATTGATTTATGTTTTGTCTACACTTTAAGGTATTTTTTTACATTTTCTGGAACTAACCTATTAACAAGATGTCACGGTGCTAGTTGCCTGTTTTTTGCTGTTTTTGGTTTCAGAAAAGCTAGTAAGGAAATATTCTCGAAACTGGATGAAACAAAAGCCGAAGTCAATATTTTACCGTAGCAAATACGAATTCCAGAGGA
This sequence comes from Avena sativa, assembly GCA_916181665.1. Lineage (NCBI taxonomy): Eukaryota > Viridiplantae > Streptophyta > Magnoliopsida > Poales > Poaceae > Avena > Avena sativa. The sequence continues at coordinate 207,520,174 of OV702296.1, forward strand.
GAGACGGAGAGGCGCCACAGGGTGGCCACACCTCCCTGGCACTGGTCCACCCTAGGCTACGCCAGGGCAGGGTGTGGGCCCCCTGGCCCTGAACCGACCTCGACCCTTAGCCTATAAAAGCACCCCGATGCAGAAACCCTAAACACCTGATCAAAATTCCATGAAACAGTCTGTAGCCGCCGCCACCATCGTCCCTAGATCAGAGGGATCTGGAGCTCTTCCTGGCACCCTGCCGGAAGGGAGAGATCATCCCGGAGGCCTTCTTCATCACCAAGACTGCCTCCGGAGTGATGCGTGAGTAGTTCAGCCTTGGACTATGGGTCCATAGCAGTACATAGATGGTTGTTTATCCTCCTTTGTGCTATCATGTTTAGATCTTGTGAGCTCCGTTCATGATCAAGATCATCTATTTTGTAATCCTACATGTTGTGTTTGTTGGGATCCGATGGATATTGAGTACTATGTTCAAGATTGATTATTGATTCTATCATGTATGTGTTACTTGCGATCTTGCATGCTCTCTGTTACTAGTGGTTGCTTTGGCCAAGTAGTTGCTTGTAACTCCAAGACGGGGTATTTATGCTCGATAGTAGGTTCATGCCTCTAGTAAACTGGGGAAGTGACAGAAATCTCTAAGGTTGTAGATATGATGTTGCTACTAGGGAGAAAACAACAATCCTTTGCCCAAGGGCAATTGTTTTGTTTACTTTACACACTCTGCTTAATGCAATTATCTGTTGCTTGCAACTTAATACTGGAAGGGGTTCGAATGATAACCTGAAGGTAGATTATTAGTCATAGATGCAGTTGGATTATGGTATATGTATTATGTTGTAACGCCCAAACGAATCTCATAGGAATCATCATGACTTGTACATGCATATTTATGCATTTTAAGTCTATCATTGTCCAACTATAATTTGTTCACCCAACATGCTATTTATCTTATGGATAAACACCTCCAGTGAACTGTGGACCCCGGTCCATTCCTTTACCATTGATCTACCATCTATTGTTTACTGTTTACTTTCTGCAAGCAATTACTATCTTCCACACTATACGTTTAATCCTTTGTTTTCAGCAAAACCAGTGATATTGACAACCTCACTATAAGTTGGGGCAAAGTTATGTGGTTGTGTTGTGCAGGTTCCAAGTTGCTAGAAACACCTTGGAGTTGTTTCCTTACTCCTACTGGTTCGATAACCTTGGTTTCATAACTGAGGGAAACTTGTTGCTATGCTCATCATACCTTCCTCTTGGGGTTCCCAACGAGTTCTACATATCTGAGCCATCAGGATGGTGAAGATTCTGAATCATATGTAGAAGATGGCACTATAGAGGATCAAGAATTTAGTGATGATGATATAGAAGAGACACTTAAGGATTGGGCTGGCATTCTAGTTGATGACTTGGGTCCCGAAGTAGAAGTGATGATTCATGACCACGAGGATCCCATATTTTTTGTTGGCACCAAGTTTAGCAGCATGCATGAGTTCATGATGTCGTTCCGACATTTTTGTATCAAGGGAGAGTTCGATGTTCATACACTTAAGAACACTGTCCAGAGGTATGAGGCCATTTGAATGTTAAAGTGGAAGAATGGACAGGTGGTGATATCTTGTTCGTGGAGGATCGCAGCTAGAGCCCTACCCGCGTCAAAGGCAATTAGGGTATTCGGGCAATGAATGGAGAAAACCATTTGAACTTTCTCATTTTTCACTCTATAACTACAGTTGATGTGCAAGATCTATCTGGCAACTCCGCTTATACTATAAATGAATCTATGCTACAGGTGAGCAAATTGGGCCCTCCCCACATGTGTGCGATAGGGAGCATGCTGAAATCCTCAATGGCTAATACGGAGTTGGTGGCTTTACAAGCTATGTCCATACTAAAGGTAACCGTAAGAAGACCGTGAAGAATATTCATAATAAACTCGTTGCTAAGTACAACATTATCCTATCATATTACACAGTTTGGAAAGGTAAAGAGAAATCTCTGAAAATTTTGTGTGGGGATTGGACTAAAAGCTTTAGGATGGTGTACAGCTTCAAGGCGGAGGTACAGGCTAGGTGTCCAGGGAGTGTTGTGGAGATCGACACTAAATCGGAAGGTGGTAAAAATATATTTCAACAGATTTTTCATGGTGCTTAAACCTTGCATCCAGGGATTCAAGGACTGTTGTAGGCCATATCTGAGTGTAGACAATACTGTCCTAACTAGCAAGTCGAAAGGCTGTCTGGCATCTGTGACAGCATTGGATAGTCACACCTCGATGTTCCCAGTGCCATTAGGGTTGTTCGATACAGAGACAGATGAAAACTAGGTCTACTTTATGAGGCATCTCAAGAGATCAATAGGACACATGGATCAATTGGCTATATCCACAGATGCATGAAAAGGGCTGACGAATGTAGTGAAGGAGGTTTTCCCGCGAGCTGAGGGTAGAGAATGCCATGCCCACCTGATGCTCAACATGTACAGGCACTACACAGGCATCATATTTGGTTACATGTTTGCTGCTGCTAGAGCATACAGAGCTGGGCGCTACGAATATTTCATGAGAAAGATTTTTGTGGAAGCCTAGATCTTCCTTAGTAGTTGGTCGCACATCATTCTCATCCATGGAAGAGGATCCCATTCAACCCTGACATCAAAGTTGATTACATAAACAATAACCTAGTAGAATGCCTGAATAACTGGGTGAAGGACATAAAAGTCCGTCCTGTTCATATGTTGATGGACGGCACACGGGGTATGATCATAAAGTTGTTAAATATAAGGAGAGAGATCGGTCGGAGACTTAGAGGCCATATGCTACCACATGTTGTACATCAACTGCATAAGAGAAGCCGAGTACTTGGTCATCTTAGGGTTTTCTCGTCAAACAGTAGGAGCTGTGAGGTGGTGGATATGTCAAAAAAAATAGCCACACGGATGTTGTGAATATTGAGTGGCATGAATGCACCTACTTAGAGTGGCAGCATATCGGGAAACCATGCAACCATGCATAGGTCTTCTTGGTGAAGAAAAGAACTCTACCACATTTGGATCAATATTTTTCTAACTACTTCTCTCTAAAAAAGTTTAGAGTTGTGCATTGGTTCTGTCGAGCCCTGTATAGACCTGTCTACATATTTTGGTTCAATTCTGGAGTTGTGTTCGTGGGACTTGTTAGGCGAAACAAGCATGTAGTGATGTCTAAGACAATCTGAGTTATTTCCCGTTCTTGTACTTATCCGTTAATTAACTATGTGATCCCGCTCTCGTAGTGAAATGTACCGCAACTTAAGGTTTGGTTAAGGCTGAAGTTACTTGTTGAAGCCGAAATTCTGAATGTACCACTACTATCTATATAATCACAACACCGGAGCTGAGATTTCTTCTCCAATTCGATGGATGGTAGTGGCACAGACATAATTTACATAAACGCTTACTAGGTGTGCTAGTCGGATTAAATCTATGCTTTTACCATTACTTATTAAAAGGTTCTGAGATGAAAACCAAGTTCTAAGCTGCTCGAAAAAGCCATGGCAACATAAACAACAAAGGCAACAGATAATGCCCAGATAATGAGGAAATTGTTTCCACTTTCTGGCCTAATCTTGAGCTCGTCTATCTCACCATCTTGCTTCTGCAACTTAGCCTGCACGCATCCTCCATGCTCCTGCCTCCCCTTCATATGGCAAAGCTTCTAGATCACTCGATCCAATGCATGAATCTCCTCTTTCTTGTCCCACACAACATCAAGAATATCCTTAACAAGCTCTTTGTGAAAACCTGTAATGGGATTTTTGATCCACACAAACTTGTCACATCACGGTCCCTTCCTGCGAACAATCAAAGCAAAGAAACACAAAATTACATCACGCTTCCCGAATCGGGGTTACCAATTGTGCATAGCATATGAGGTTACATCTCTGATGCCGCAGTTGCTGAATTTTCTTGTAGTATTTTTGTCGGTCCACAAAATCCAACTCGGCATATTCTCACCGCACAAACACAGCATCTCGGGGTAGTAAGGTACCTGATGGGGGCACCCGCGTAACTCTGTGCGTTGATCCGACCCTGATTCAGCCCGAGACGAACCGCATGAGCTATGAGCCATAGGCTAGGGGAGCGAAGGCAGAGGAAAGAGGGGACGGCAGAGGAGCTTTGGATGTCAGAGCAGGGGAATGGTGAAGCATGATTTACCCCACCTAGTAACTCGAGGAGAATCCTACTGTTCACATTGGGCTGATAGGTGGGGTGCCTAACATGGTGACTTTTCACCCAAAGCTCGGGGCTCATATAAAGGTCACGTGATACGTCGTAAGTGTATCTATAATTTTTGATGTTTCATGCTTGTTTTATATCATTTGTCTTATGTTTTGTCTACACTTTGACGTATTTTTATACACTTTCTGGAACTAACCTATTGACAAGATGCCATAGTGCGAGTTGCCTGTTTTCTGCTGTTTTTGGTTTCAGAAAAGCTAAAAAAATTAATATTCTCGGAATTGGACGGGACAAAAGCCAATCTTCATATTTTTTTCGGAACGATACGGAAAATTGAAGAAGAGACGGAGTAGGGCACCAGGGTGGCCACACCCTATGGTGGCGCGGGCCCACCTTGGGGGCGCCACCAGGGGGTGTGGGCCCCCTGGGCCTCCATCGACCTTGCCTCCTTCGCCTATAAGAAGCCTTCGATGAGAAAACCCTAAATCATACATCATACATCCACGAAAAGTCGCCGCCGCCACCGAAGGGGAGATTCGGGGGACAGAAAGTCTCTGTTCTAACACCCTGCCGGGATGGGGAAGTGCCCTCGGAGCCATCTCCATCGATCTCTACCACCATCTCCATCATCGTTGTTGATTCCCATGATGAGGAGGGAGTAGTTCTTCCCCAAGGCTAAGGTCTCTACCGGTATCTATGTGTTCATCTCTCTCTCTATGTGTGATCATGTTGTGGTCATGAGCTTTGTAATCAAGTAGATCTACTCTGCTACTCAAGTGCTTTAATAGATCTATGATTTTCCCCATGTGTGTGAAAGTGATAGCATGCATACCATGGTGTCACTTAGGCTAGGGTTTACAAAAATACTCAAGTGCTTCAATAGATCTCTGCTCTCACCACGTGTGTGAAAGTGACAGCATGCACGCCGTGGTGGTACTTAGGCTAGAGTTCATAAATATTTATTATGAGTATATTTTGAGTTGGTTATCTCGATGAAATTGTGGTGTTTGTTGGAACCATCTAGTGCTCAAGGTGACAGTGTGGGGTTATCTAGATGGGGAAGGCAACCTTTAAGGAGTGCTTTTGTAGCCCTACCATGGATTAGAGTGTCCAACCGGAGAGTAGTTCAGGGTAGTATCATAAAGAGAAGATATTTATATGAGAGTGTTCACTAGTAAAAGTATGATCCCTAGGCCTTGTTTCCAAGCATTGAAACACCGTTCACAACTAGTTATGTTACATGTTTGCTTGCTTCCATCTTTATTTCAGTTTGCCTTTAGTCTCTTCCACGCCATCAAAGTCTTTTCTTGGCCGTTGTAGGGGATATTCCTCCCCGTCAAAAGCTCTTTTCTAGCACTGTTGTCTTATAATCATCCATACCACTTGTATTTCACTATCTCTTCATCGAACTAGTGCACCTATACACCTGATAAGTGTATTGGGTGTGTTGGGGACACAAGATACTTCTTGTATCTTGGTTGAGAGGGATATCTTTGACCACTTCCTCCCTGAGTTCAATAAACCTTGGGTAATCCACTTAAGGGAAACTTGCTGCTGTTCTACAAACTTCTGCACTTGGAGGCCCAACAACTGTCTACAAGAATAGAAGTGCGTAGACATCAAGCTATTTTCTGGCGTTGTTGCTGGGGAGGTAAGGTTAAAGGTACTCACATACTCTGGCTACTAAGCTATCTTCTAGTACTGTTGCTAGTGTGTGAGTGCTCGAAGTTATTTCCTTTAGATTCTACAATTTTGTCTTTTTGTTTCTTGTTTTCACTAGTTAAGCTTAATGGAAAACAACAACAAAATGAGAGAGATTTTTAATATTTTTCCTAAGTTAGAACTTGAATGGTTTGAAAATAAAATTAAAAAACCTATGGAACTTTCTTTGCATGCTAATAGAAATGTTATGAGTATGAATTTTTTGAACACCATTGTTACTAATGCTATGGAAACGTCTAAGCTTGGGAAAGCTAGTTTTTATGAGAACGATATTTTTAGTTCCCCAGCTTTAGGGAAGAAAATTTGCTCTGATGATACTTTATCTCCCATATGTGGTAATTCTAATGATGCTCGATATTTTAAAGCCACATACTGAAAGTGTCCCTTTTAAAATACCTACAAAAATTGTTTATCGTGTCATGGATAACTATTATTTTGGGGATGGAACTGTCCATCCTGGTGATCACTTGCTTTTCATCCATGAATTATATGAGTTGTTCAAGTTTGCAGGTATTTCAATCGACCAAGTTAAGAGGAAGCTATTCTATTTATCACTTAGGGACAAAGCAAGGGAGTGGTATGAGCTACTAGATGATCCTCATCATTTGGAGTGGAAGGAACTTGAATCTCTCTTTTACTCTAAATTTTATCCTCCTCATGAAATTCATAAAGATAGGAATTATATTTATAATTTTCATCCTCATGATGGAGAAAGTATTGCCCAAGCATGGGGGAGATTCAAGTCACTAATGCTCAAATGTCCCATTCATGAGCTCCCCAGTAATATTATTATTAATAATTTTTATGCAAGGCTTTCAGGACATTACAAGGACTATCTAGATACCTGTTTAGAGGGATCCTTCACAAGTAAGGAGGTCAAAGCTAAGTGGGATCTTCTTGAAATAATTCAAAGCAATACAGAATATTGGGATAATGACAAAGGTAAAGAACCATGTATAAACTATGAGTGTGATTTCATTAAGTCTTTCGCTGAAACTGCTGATTTTCAAGAGCTTAGTGCTAAATATGGTCTTGATCCTCAAATTATTTTTGATTATTGTAGAACCTTTGCTTCTCATATTAATGCTCCTAAATAAAAATGGGACATGTATCATGAACCTTTTAAAGACACTTGCATCAAAAATGAAAATGTTATTAATGATTGCAATAGACATGCTCAAACTTTTGAAAGTACTATTTCTTATAAGCATGTTATTTTTTGTGGAATGCATAGACCTTGTGAGAAGAATCAAATCGAAGAAGAATATTGTATCACCCACTGGAGTGAAAAAACCAGAATGTGGTATAAGGCTCTAAATGATCTTGGTAAAAAAATTGTGCCCTCTATCCTTTAATTTGTGAACTCTGCTATGAAGTGGGTCATTTCAATTTTCAATGCTGAGGCCATAACAAAAACCTTTCTAATCCAATGAGTATTGCAAGCTTGTATTGTGATAACGCGATCACTGATAATCAACATGATGAACTTATATTGTTTTTGGGGTGTGAAGAGTTATCAAGAAAAACTTCTTTGGTAGACATGAGTGGTTTTGGTATGAATTGCGTCCTGCATGGGTGTCATATTTATTGTGTTGATAATTGACACGCGAATACTTACATACAAAATCTTATAAAAGATGATATTTTACCAAAATATGACAGGACTGCTATGAGTTTTGTTCTTATTAATGAAAAGGAGGAATCCTCCAAAGTTTCTTCTATTATCTCTAACAATAAACCAGGGTATGTGGAGAAGCTTCCTTTCAAGCCTCTCCCTCCTAAAGAGAAGAAGAAGAAGAAGAAGAAGAAGAAGAGGAGGAGGAGGAGGAGGAGGAGGAGGAGTAAAAGGAGAGAGGAAATGGTATCTTCCTCTAAGCATGTTGCTCCTATCATAGTTTTTGCTGATGAGTCTAAACTAGATGATGTTCCTATGCCTGTTACCTATAGTAGTGATCATGATTGGGAAAAGCACACCACTTTTGATATTGAAAATATCTTTGGTACCAATTCTGAAAATGATGATATTAATAGTTGTTGTGCTATTAGTGTTATCCATGTTCCTTCCAATGATGATATGTTTAAAAATGAACACACATGGAAAGATAGCTATTCTATTGCATATGATGATACCAAATTGCCAATATATGATGATTACAATGATGAATATGATATTTTCAGTCCAACTAATATTGAGGAGAAAATTAATTATGACTACAATATGCCTCCTATATTTGATGATTATGGTGATGAGAATAATAATAATGATAGCTATTTTTTTGAATTTGCTCCCACTAGAATTAATAAGAATGACTATGCTTATGTGGAGAGTAATAATCATTTTATGCATGTGGCTCATGATAAGAATTTTTTATGTGATAGTTATATTGTTAATTTTATACATGTTGCTACTAAAAGTTATTATGATAGAGGGAAACATGGTTTTATGCATCTCAACAATACTAAGTTTCCCCTCTTTATGTTGAAAATTTTGAAGTTACACTTGTTTTACTTTCCTATGATTGTTGCTTTGTGCTTTCATGACTTGTTTCTTTACAAGATTATTTTTCATAGTAAGTGGGTTAGACTTAAATGTGTTTTGAATTTTCTTCTTGATGCTCTCTTTTACTTCAATTCATATTTCTTATGTGAGCATCTACTCAAACTATCAAGCCTACCTTAAAGGCGTTAAAGAAAAGTACTTCTTGGGAGATAACCCAATAGTTTTATTGAGTCTTGGAAGTTATTACTTCTATAATAACCTCTCCTTATCCTTTTTGTGTGGTTTTTTGTGCCAAGAATAACTTCTAATGAGAGAGAAGTAAGATTTGGGGAACTGCTGTCCAGAAACAGATTTTTGTGCTTCACTGTAAAAAATCTTGTAAAATCTCTACAAGTCGGATTGAGCTGTAATTTTATGAATAAATCCTCCAAGTTGTTAGCTAACTTTCGTTATTTTAACACTTTTTTAGGGAGCAACAGAAGGTCTTCTAAAAAATCGTTTTTTACCTTCTGGTCTGTTTTGACATATTTCTGCCATTATTTGCATTTGCCTCTTTATTGATTCCTTGGAAATTGAACTTTTTGAAGGAATTTCTACATAATCTTGTGTTTTTGATGAAAGTTTTGCTGTTTTAAAACTAAACCCAAAGGTTTATTATCTTTTGAATGCACTAATGTTGCTAATGAAGATTGTGTGAAGTTTTGTCTGAAGGAAAAAAATTCAGGTGTAAAGGAAGAATGATGTAATGAGATGAAGAATGGACAAAATCTCAAGCTTGGGGATTCCACCCCGTGTCACCCCAAGAAATATTCAAGAGGTACAAGCGTCAAATCTTGGGGATGCCCAAGACATCCCCTTCTTCATCAATAAAAATCTCAGGTCTTTCTAGACACTTCGTTTTTATTGTTTCATGCATAGTTGTGTTGTTCTTGGAGCGTCTTAGTTTTTGTTTTTGGTTTTCGTTTTCTTAGTTTGCTTGAATAAGTTGGTTTGATCATAGCACACTTCTTTTGGAGAGAGACACACTCTGTTTTCATTGCCTAGAACACTCTAGTTTTCACTTTGATTGTTTTGTGAGTGTTCTCTTTTGCTAGCACTGTGTTTAGCCTTAGTTTTCTTATGCTTTCTTCTTAGAACTTTTTAGTTCTTCTTTGTGTATTTGTGAGACAAGCTCACTGATCTTTATTTATTATTATCTTTGTGAGTTGTTTCAAATAAGTTGTTTGGTGTTGGAAAAGAGTAGAAAGTTTCATGCTTATAGTGGTACAACAGAGAGCTTGCTTTGACTGTGGCCTAGACTTTATCATGTCATGCTAGATTTTCTTTTGACCTTATGCTTAGTGATTATTGCTGTAGCATGACTTGTTCCAAACAATTAGGATTGCTTAAATGTGCCTTGAAAGAATCATGCGTTGTTTTAGCATACAAAAGCATATTATTGTGGTATTCTCCTTTGATGCTTTGTTTGGGTTGACTTGGCATATGCTCACACCATGTTATGACTATGACAAGTCACCATTAGCCTATGTGATCATTTAGTTTTTGACTTGTGGTACCACTTTATGCTTTGATTAGTAATGTTTTGTCGCTCTGCATGATTATGGCCATTATTGCTCTCTTAGTTGGTCGCTCCCAGTCTTTGGCTAGCCTCCACTTGTATGAGTAAGCTCTACTCATGCATCCAACTCCCAAGAAACCAAGTTATTCCAAAGTGTCCACTATAAATTCCTATGCATGTTGTGTTACACCATTCCAAGTATATTCTTGTTTTCATCTACCTTCCAATTAAAAAGTATTTTGTTAGGTGAAAAACTAGTGATTAAAGCTCTCACGAAATTGATGGCACACTTTATTTTTCTTGCCCCTAATAAACTTGAACCATTGTGTCATCTAAGTTGTATATGCTTGCACTTATATGTTAGAATTAGCAAAACTGTGTTGTCATGGGGAATTCTTTCAACATTGCACCTATACATTGTACACAGTTGATATGATGCTCTTTTGTTTATGGATGTCATTGGTGTGAAATAAAAGGGGAGCTTGTAAGTCCATGGAGTTATGTACATGTGTTAGAGAAACGCCTGGGCCGCTAGCCTAAGCCATGCCTAATCATGGTGGAAACTTGTAGCATCGCCATAGTGATCAATCTATGAAGCATTCTTCTTATAAAAAAAAGAGATATGAGATTCAGAAAAAAGAAAGAAAAAAAGAGAAAAAAGAAAGAAAAAAGAGAAAAAAGAGGAAAGAGAGAAAAAAGCACCATATTCCCATGGTAAATAAGAAGATTGTTGAGATGCTCATTGTCTTCTTGCCTTGTCATTTTGTTATGGGATAGCTCCTGTAGCATGTGCAAGGGGTACCCCGTTGGCGGTTCTCTATGATACACATGTACTTACTATGACAAGAACTTGCAAGTAACTAAAGTTGAGTAGCATGAGGAGCAGCCCTCGTACTCAAGGGACATGAGATTGCCAACTTATACTTTGTCAAGCATATACTCCATAGTTTATTCACTTTAACCTTAATCACTTCAGGGGCAATGGGAGCTGAAAGCTAACAAGTACCATAATTTTTGGAAGCTCTTTATGAAACTTGAAATCCCTGCTTCCCTTTGAAGGGCCTTTCTTACACTTTTATATTGAGTCTCCACCTTCTATCTTTAGGCACCAATTAAGAGAGCATAGTTTCCATTATTAGTTCTATGTGCATTGTCCCAAAACTTATTGATTGATTCATAATGTTTATATTGCTTTTTCTTGAACTATTTGTATCTATTCACCCTTATGAACTTTGAAGGTGTCCGATGCATTTCTGTTTTGCTACTCCATGAGGGACAAGCTGAATGCCACTATGCTATGTTTTCTATATGTGAAACAAACAAACGTCTTTCAATGCATTGTTATTCATGATCTTTGTTTGTATCCTTTCATGTTGCAACATAGTTGTTTTATCTTATTGTTAGAACTTCATCTTTCATGCTCATGTTTAGAGTACTTTGATCCCAACTTTCAATGCTTGCAAATGGTTTGATCAAGATTGTGATGGTGCATGTCACCTCAAAAATTATTCTTTTTATCACTTACCTACTCGAGGACGAGCAGGAGTTAAGCTTGGGGATGCTTGATACGTCATAAATGTATCTATAATTTTTTATGCTCCATGCTTGTTTTATATCATTTGTCTTATGTTTTGTCTACACTTTGAGGTATTTTTATACACTTTTTGGAACTAACCTATTGACAAGATGCCACAGTTCCAATTGCTTGTTTTCTGTTGTTTTTGGTTTTAGAAAAGCTAAAAAATGAATATTCTAGGAATTGGACGGGACAAAAGCCAATCTTCATATTTTTTTCTCGAACGATACGGAAAATCGAAGCAGAGACGGGGTAGGGAACCAGGGTGGCCACACCGTATGGTGGCATGGGCCCACCTTGGGCGCACCACCAGGGGGTGTGGGGGGCCCCTAGGACTCCATCGACCTTGACTCCTTCGCCTATAAGAAGCCTCCGATGAGAAACCCTAAATCATCCATCATACATCCACGAAAAGTTCTGCAGCGCCGCCGCCAGCAAAGGAGATTTTCGGGGGACAGAAAGTCTCTGTTCCGGCAACCTACCGGGACAGGGAAGTGCCCCCGGAGCGATCTCCATCGATCTCCACCACCATCTCCATCACCGTTGGTGATTCCCATGATGAGGAGGGAGTAGTTCTTCCTCGAGGCTAAGGGCTCTACTGGTAGCTATGTGTTCATCTCTCTCTCTATGCGTGATCATGTTGTGGTCATGAGCTTTGTAATCAGGTAGATCTACTCTGCTACTCAAGTGCTTTAATAGATCTATGCTTTTTCCCACGTGTGTGAAAGTGACCGCGTGCATACCATAGTGGCACTTAGGCTAGGGTTTACATAAATACTCAAGTGCTTCAATAGATCTCTGCTCTCCCCACGTGTGTGAAAGTGATAGCATGCACGCCGTGGTGGCACTTAGGCTAGAGTTCATAAATATTTATTATGAGTATATTTTGAGTTGGTTGTCTCTATGAAATTGTGGTATTTGTTGGAACCATCTAATGCTCAAGGTGATAGTGTGGGGTTATCTAGATGGGGAAGGCAACCTTTAAGGAGTGCTTTTGTAGCCCTACCGTGGATTAGAGTGTCCAATCGGAGAGTAGTTCAGGGTAGTATCATAAAGAGAAGATATTTATATGAGAGTATTCACTAGTGAAAGTATGATCCGTAGGCCTTATTTCTAAGCATTGAAACACCGTTCACAACTAGTTCTGTTACATGTATGTTTGCTTCCATCTTTATTTCAGTTTGCCTTTAGTCTCTTCCACGCCATCAAAGTCTTTTCTGGGGCCGTTGCAGGGGATATTCCTCCTCGTCAAAAGCTCTTTTCTGGCAGCGTTGTCTTATAATCATCCATACCACTTGTATTTCAATATCTCTTCGCCGAACTAGGGCACCTATACACCTGACAAGTATATTGGGTGTGTTGGGGACACAAGAGACTTCTTGTATCTTGATTGCAGGGTTACTTGAGAGGGATACCTTTGACCACTTCCTCCCTGAGTTCGATAAACTTTGGGTAATCCACTTAAGGGAAACTTGTTGTTGTTCTACAAACCTCTGCACTTGGAGGTCCAACAACTGTCTACAAGAATAGAAGTGCGTAGACATCATCGCGCCTTCGTTGTTCAAAGTCCCTTTCATGCGCATTGATCGAAATTTTTTGGCCTCATGCCCGCCTACATATCGCTGGGAGGCCTTGCCGAGTAGCCAGACACGTCTGGCCCCACAGTCTTCCACCCTCCTCGTACACCCTAGATCCAAAAAAATCTGCTGGAAATTTTCATAGCTTGCGGCGGCAGATCCATCCACTCCAGCGCATGCGGCCAGGCTCACCGCAGCGGATCCACCCCGAGATCCTACCATTGCAGTATAAAATGGCCATGGTTTCTTGAGCCGAACGGCTGCGCTGCGTCTCCGAGCTTGGCCCCTCCTATATGCAGAAGGATTGTTGTGGTGTCGAGCTCGTGCAGGATCCGCCAGGTGCAACGGGGCTCAATCGTTTCCACCCCCGTCCCCTTCATCATTATTGATTCCGACCAGGAGGAGGACGGCAACGAAGCAATGCAGAACGCCATTGAAGCCTCCTCGGTGATGGGCAAGCCACGGGCGGGAGTGGATTCGCTGGGAAGGGCAAGGCGGGGTCACCAATCGAGGTGGACTCCGACGACAGTTGCGTGATCTGGGTCTAGATGTTGTTTAGGTTGGTTGCAATTTCGGTTCTGTTTAGTGTGAGTAAAATTATTGTAATGGGTTTGGCAAGCTATAATGGGAAATATGGATAGCTGTGTTCAGCGCAATAATAGGTGTTCGTGCTTTCACAATAGAAATTATGTGTGCCCTTTGTATGTGACATAATCCATGTAGATCTTTTAAATAAACTAGCAAAGTCAGATTAGAACCATCAAAGAAAATGAAGAAAGAAAGGTATAAGATAGACGAACATACGACCAATTTGTTCTGAGCAGACCTACTAGTTCAGACTTCACACGACAAATAATATTACATTTTGCTTTAGATTGGGCTCCTATTAGTTCAGACTTAAAGACCATTTGGTTAACAAATACTATCTATTGTGTATACTAAAAGCACAATACGGGTGACACCACGATTAAGCCACATCACCAAATTATTTTAATTGTTAGATGTAAAATCAGCAGCTAAAATTTAATGAGAAATCAGAAGTCCAAATAATTACCCACCAATGCCTTTACTATATTTCTCGTACCCCTTCAATACGTAAACTAGGTTACTAATCCCTTGAAAAAATGAGAGAGAAAGTTACGGAATCCCCACTCCGCCGCCGCCTTTATTGCTTTATTCCTCTCTTCGGTGCACTCACGCGATCAATCTCCTCCTAGAGCGTGGCGGCACTAGGGTTCCAATTTCTTCTGCTGTATGCATGCACTGCCAAAAAGAAATTCGAGGACCAAGTGTGCCCAGGAACCTTGAACAGGAACATGCGCATATATCACCCCAACTATTGACTCTTATCTAACCTACTCATCTGCTTGTGGCTCCCCATGCACGGCGGACGGGTACCAAGTGTGCCACGGCGACTACAAATGTAGCGCCACAGGTTCAGCATGGTTCGGTGGGCTGGCGTCCGTCCATGGGGAGAGTCGCGGTAGCTTGACGATGCATCGTCTTCAGTCGTTATGACTCACAAAGTGACAAGAGAGCTGCGCAGGGTTCGGTCTGAGCGGTTCATCGGTAGCAAGATTGCATCGACCCAATGGTCCAGTTCCATGTCGTTTCTAAGCATATGTGCAAATTAATGGCTTCATGTACCTCGGAGAGCTCCTTGGTAAGGTGTCTACTGATTAAGTACCAAATCCCAATTCGAACCAGTGTACAAAAAATTGTTCTAATTCTAGGTGTTGGAACCTGCGTGCAAGGTTGCTTCCTGCAGTAACTCCGATCCCGCCCTCGGTGCACAGCAGGTACTGGGTGTACAACGGACACGACGACGGCAACGGTAGCGCCATGGGTTCTCCATGGTTCGGTGCCCTGGTGTCCGTCAAGGAGGAGAGCAGCAGCAGCTCGACAACGTGTGGTCTTCACTGTCACGAGCGCGCTGCGCAAGGCTCTGTTCGAGTGGTTCATCGATAGCGTGTCAAGTGGGATTCCACCAAAATCCCACTTAGTTTATTTGTCAAAATTTAATATAAATTTTTGCTCAAATTTTAAATTAAATTTTGGCAAATAAACTAAAAGTGGGATTTTGGTGAGATCCCACTTACACCCTATTCATCGGTACCAACACCGCGTCAATCCCCAATTCCGAATCGTGCAATTTCATGTTGTTTCTAGGCACATGTACTAATTAATGGTGGATAGTACCTAGTAGCAGATATCCTTGGTAGTACCGAATCTGAATTGTAGGTATGATCAGTGAGTGGCAGCACGAGCAGGAAGTACTACAATGCAGACCAGAGGAGAAAGTACTACAATGCATACCATTGATTGAATATATTTTGACAAATAAATATTCCTGAGCTGCCTACATCTTCGTGGCATACTAGATGATATGCAGACCAATTGTTTAGTGAAACTTCAAAGAGAACAGACATTGTGCCGTTTCACAGGTAAATCAACCTATACAACCTAGGTGTTAAATAAAGTTTAGTACTCTTCGAATCAACTGATGGAAAAGGTATGTCGATCATGAAGTCAATATAGCCCCACGTTATTCATGTTATATAAGGAGGTATATACACATTTAGTCTCACATCTTGCATTAAAAAAACATTTTAGTCCCACATCTTGCAAAGTGAGCAATACTAGTCCTATAGCTTGTAACCCAGGAGCATTTTAGTCCAATTCAATTAAATTTTTATGATTTTAACCAAATTGATCGCAATTCATTCTAAGCTGAAATGTAGAATAACTTTTGCAAAATTGCCCCTTTGTATAAATGACTGGCGGGCCTAGCATGTCACTGGTTTTACAAATAAAAAAATTAAGACACGGAATGTAAGGAATCGAACTCACTACCTGCATAACTAGAGAAATCAGCGTTGCACTATGGCGCAGTGAGCAATATGACTAAATTAAAAGCGCCTATTTATTATACATTACTTTTCGCCTGATGTGTCCTAGCGTGCCTGCGCGCACAGCAGATGTATTCTTTATTCTGAAACATTTAAAAATACGTGTTTTAAAATTGTGAAAAATCTAAAAAAATTGTAAATTTTCAATCCGAAATAATTTGTGTTTTAAGCTACAAATATAACTCAAGTTTATTCCTTTGCTTTTTTCAGAATAAGAAAAAACTCAAGTTTATTCTAAACACTAGAGCTTTCTTTTAGGGAAACAGTGATACTCTGTCTCCTATTAGCTTTATCAATGATCAGACACGCTGGAGATAGATAATAGGTTAACGACTAAATTATACAGTAGATACTCTGGACCATGCCAACATGCAGATGACGAGATGTTTTAGTACAGATGATACGATTATGCTAGCACTTGACCTGAACTTTACGTGTATGTACTTTTTATTATATAAAATAATTACATCCTTATAAATAACAAATAGCATCTACCGGTTTAGTGGTTTCTGCCGTTGTGTTGTTGTCAAAAGGTACTAAGCTCAAATTCTCTTCCTTGCCACAAATTTAATTATTTTATTGGTATACGATCAATTGATATGTGCTCCACCTGTGAGTCTGTACCAAGAACATAAATGATAGAGAAAAATATAGAGGGATTATTTAAAAAATCAAATTTATTTGTGGATGAATTTAGTCAAACTTACTAGCATCCAATTAAATTGGACTAAAATGCTCTCGGGACGCAAGTTGTAGGATTGTATTGCTCATTTTGCAAGATGTGTGACTAAAACATTCTTGTGGTGCAAGATGTGGGACTTAATGTGTATATACCTCTTATATAAGCTATGGATAATCAAGTCATGAGAGTATTTATGGGAAATACTTATCTGTACAATCACATTGCCAGTTGAACATTGTGGAAGCTTATCCTTCTGACCTTCAAATTATTTTTGAAAATACATGTGTAATATATTTTTAGAGGGAGTACACCTTCTGGCTTCTGAATTGTACAAGTGAATCTGACCTTGATTTTGCTACTTCCCCCGTGAATGGACTATTAGTAGGAATTGTACAAGTGAATCTGACCTTGATTTTGCTACTTCCCCCGTGAATGGACTATTAGTAGGAGGTGAACTGCTACTCACCATTAGATCTTACAGATGTATTTTCCAATACATAAATGATGGAAATGAACTAATACATTTGAAAAAAAACATGTTTATCTGAAAGACATTTAAATGCAACCTCATATATCACCCCAAGATATTCAATAATTAATCTATTTAAGTAAGTGCTTGACACAATCTCTTCCATGGAACACAATAAGGCTCTGGCCCTGATGGATTCCCTGCGAAATTTTATCAGACTTTTTGGGAAGTGATAAAAAACGACTTGATGGCTTTATTTGCACAGTTGTAAACAGCCGGTTACCTCTTTATAAACTAAATTTTGGGGTTATCACTCTTCTACCTAAGAAAGAAAATTCGGTTTAGATCCAGCAATATAGACCGATCTGCCTTTTAAATGTTAGCTTCAATTTTTTTACTAAAGTGGCCACGAATCGAATCTCTATGATAGATCACAAGGTGATTCAACCGACTCAAACAGCATTTATGCCTGGAAGGCATATTCTGGAGGGCATAGTTATTTTACATGAAACCATCCATGAGCTTC
This sequence comes from Avena sativa, assembly GCA_916181665.1. Lineage (NCBI taxonomy): Eukaryota > Viridiplantae > Streptophyta > Magnoliopsida > Poales > Poaceae > Avena > Avena sativa. Next base: position 207,537,911 of record OV702296.1, read on the forward strand.
ATTAGAAAAAGCTAGATGGAGTGTTTTTCAAAATTTGAGAAAGCATACGATAAGGTAAAATGGCCCTTTTTACTTTAATCTCTTCGTTTGAAGGGTTTTGACCCTTTATGGTGCAAGTGGATCAAAAATTTCATTCAAGGGGGAAGTGTTGGAATTAGAGTGATATGATATCGGTCATTTTTTTAAACAAGAAAGGGGGTACGATAGGGTGATCCTTTATCCCCCATGCTATTTAATATTGTGGCAGATATGCTGGCCATCCTCATAGCTAGAGCTAAGGAAGATGGACAGGTTGGTGGTTTAATCCCACATCTAGTTGAGGGAGGGATTCCATCCTTCAGTACGTAGATGACACAATTCTTTTCTTGGAACATGATCTTATGAAGGTTTTAAACATGAATCTAATACTTTGCATTTTTTAGCAACTTTTGGGGCTTAAAATCAATTTCCATAAAAGTGAGGTCTATTGTTTTGGAAAGGCAAAAGAATATGAACATGAGTATAGGGATATATTCGGGTGCGACTCAGGTTCTTTGCCTTTCAAGTATCTTGGGATACCTATTCACTATAGAAGGCTTAGTAATTCTGAGTGGAATCCTGTCGAGAATCGTTTTGAAGGAAAGTTAGGATGTTGGCAGGGTAAACTTTTGTCATATGGAGATAGATTAGTGCTAATTAACTTTCTATTAATAAGTATGCCCATGTTCATGTTATCTTTTCTAGAAATACCTAAAGGTATTAAAGACGATTAGACTTCTATCATTCAAAATTCTTTTGACAAAGTGATGAACATAAGAAAAAATATAGATTAACTAAGTGGAATATAATTTGTCTCCCCAAGGATCAGGGTGGATTGGGTATTGAGGTGTTAGAAGTTAAAAATAAATGTCTTCTGAGAAAATGATTATATAAATTACTTTCAGAGCATCGGGTATGGCAGGAAATTCTTTATAATAAGTATCTTAAAAACAAAACTCTGGCACAGGTAGAAGCTAAACCGGCGGATTCCCCATTTTGGAAAGGACTAATGAAGGTAAAGGATGGATTCTTTACCACAGGGTTCTTCAAAGTTGGGAGTGGGGTCATAACTCGATTTTGGGAAGATGTTTGGTTAGGGGAGGCGCCCCTTTCCCAACAGTATCCTTCGCTCTACAACATTGTGCATAGGAAAAATGTATCTGTTCATGATGTCTTATCTCACCCTCCTCTTAACATAGGCTTTAGGAGGAATTTGACTGGGACAAAATGGGATGCATGGTTGCATCTATGTCAGAGATTGATGCAGGTTAATTTGACTAGTGAGCCAGATGTGTTTAGGTGGAAGCTATCCACGAATGGGGTTTTCACTGTCAAATCTTTGTATGAGGATATGATGAATGATCATCGGATCCTCCCTACAAAATATTTATGGAAGCTTAAGATACCCCTAAAGATTAAGATCTTTATGTGGTTCCTACATAAAAAGGTTTTGTTAACTAAAGATAATTTAGTTAAAAGGAATTGGAAAGGATGAAAAAATGTTGTTTTTGTGATGGGGAAGAAACAATTGAACACCTTTTTATTGAATGCCCCTTTGCTAGAATTATATGGCAACTTGTTTATTTTACATACAATCTTCCACCTCCGACCAATATTACTAATATGTTTGGGAATTGGTTAAATGGGATGGATAGGGCTAACAAAGCTCGAATAGGTATACGGGTATCGGCTATATGTTGGTCTATTTGGAAGAGTCGCAATGCTATCATTTTTAATAGGGTGCGAGTTCCTTCTTTTTTGCAGGTTATAATATTAGTGTCCCAATGGATCCAGCTTTGGGCTTTTTTTGCTCCCGGAGCAGCACCGAGATTTGATGGTTTCTGGATGCAGCCGTCTGGTGATGGTTGCTCAGGATATCTTCTACCAGGCTATGTGGCGTCTTTCTAGTAGATTGAGAGATGTTTAGCGTTTGTATGCTCTGCATCTTCAGACTTTTTTCTCTTCAGATGGTTGGTGTTTGTATCTACCCTCTTTGATCTTTGATCTGTATTTGGCACTTTAAAATTTTGAGTAATAAAAGGGCTGTGTGCATCCTAGGATGTAGAGGCCGGGGTACATCCCTATTTCAAAAAAAAATCTATTTAAGCAATGAATATCCCAAGCATTAGAGTGAGAGGGGTAGAGAGAATAGTGGAAGGAAAGGAGGTGTAGGGAGAAGATGGGCAGATGGTTCCGAGTGCCAACTATTCGACAGTAGAAATTAATAAACTTTTTTATCCTTTCTACCCACAATATAAGCCTTTTGAGCAAGATATGGCTTGCTAAAACGGCTTATATTATGGAATAGAGGGAGTATCAAGATATATTTAAGAATGAATGGAACATCCAAATTTAGAGTGTGTTATTTTTCAAAGTGTCTCTAGATTCAAAAGATTTCAATATACACCATATATTATTTATTCCGATGGACTTCAGAATAACTTTCATCGTATGATAATATATGTATTGCCTTACTGTTAGTCCATGTTGGAAGCCCAATCTTGCAATACTTACATGAATTTGTGTGTTTAAAAAACTTACAAGACATCTAATAACTTTGAATATCTCATATTATTGAGGGCCACCATGCTAATTACAATTAGCAGTACTAAGCTCTATCTAAACAAACCTAGTTCTCACACATATCCATTATCTTCCTAACCTTAGCCCGATGCCCTTTATTCTGCGACTCTAAGGTTTTAATCGTCAGCGTCATTTTCTTGGCATCCTCCTTGCACTTGGTTACTTCTTTCTCTGTCTTAATCCTCATGAACCTCTCCATATTGGTAGTTGTAACCTTGTGGACTTTCTTCTCGTGCAGTTCAATCCTTGATGCGGTCAGGCATTGCTCTGTTTTAGCCTTCAGGGCTAGCACCACGTCCCTCTCATTTACGAGTTTGCTAACCTTGTCTTGCAACCTATTGATATCACGACGAATCTTTGGTGTGTCCTCATGGCCCATTAACCTCAGCTCAACACTCTCAAAAACTGAGCTGACTATGGCTTCTTTCAACTCAATATTCTTCACCCATAGTTTCTCTAGCGATTTTTGCATAGACTATGGACACTCCGGATCTACCCATTTGACAACACTGCAACTTTTGGTTGGTCACGCTTCACCCTGCCCTTGACACCCTAAAAACCTGTTGCCTATGTTGTGTCCCTCTAATGCTAAAAATTTAGCGGCCACAAGATCATATTTTTTAAACAGGGAGGACTCTCTCCCTCCGCTAAACCGTGATAATTAGAGTCGTACAACGTCTTGACGGCCTACGACACCATATGTACATGAGTAATCAGAGTAGATCTATCTCAAAATACAGAAATCCCCATTAAATGTAAGGTATGAGACGACTCACGTCGCTTTCAACATCGATGTGATCTTCACGCGTTTCCTCGCCGTCTCCCCGTGAAGCCATGACGAAAAGGAGGTGGAGGAGTGGGATGGCGGCGGGAGAGGTCGCTAGAGGCGCGCCGCCTGCTAGAGGCTAAGGCAGTACAGTGGAGCGAAGATAGTGGCTTCGAGGGGAAGAAAGAGAATTAAAAGAGAATGCCAACCATACCAACAAATCCAATGGCTGTTATATCATGAATATATCTAATATCTTCTGCACGGGGCACACAAAATGTGTGACACTGGCAGGTGGGAGCACGCGTAATTATTAAGGAATATTATAAAACTACAACTACGATGCATTCGCCTAAAAAGTATGCTCTCCACACCGGAGTAGTACTGATTTTGGCTTACATTTAAGCACATCATAAGTTCTACAATTCTCTATAGGTCTTCTCGATGCAAATGCGGAAATTGATCTGCTTGGCTGGTCTAGCACTGACAAGGTACTTCGATGGCACACAAAGGACTGACCACATGTCCGTAAACTCCACCTCGCCTGGCGTCGGGCATCTCGGCACCACGGCAGTCACATGCATTGCATCGGACAACGGCGGCTGGACGTGCGACCACATCCTAACCGTGTACAGGGGCCAGGTGCTTGAGCCTGACCTGACGCATACCACATACACGATGGTGGGCCCAGCGACGGTTCCTGGAAAGACAATGGTGATGGTCGGGACAAAAGCAAACCGACCCCTGCAAAAAGAGCCGACGGCGTGCCGACTCAGGGAATGACACCTGCTCTTGGAGAAGAATAGCATAGCCATAAGAGATCCTAATCACTTCAATTAGGTGATCCTCTGCAAGGTGGACCATGAGCTTTGCCGGTGGGACAGTGTAGTTGCATTCAGGCTCCGTGCAGCCGCACGTGCAATGCCAGCACGCGGGCTCATGCCCGAGGAGTGCGTAGTAGGAGTAATGGCAAGAGAATACAGGGTGGGAGCACACGATCGGGTACGTCACATCTGCACATTCACGGGGTGGCGATGTGGGTACTCCTTTTTTAGCGGCTCCCACATCTAAAGTTCTTCGAGAAATCATACAAAATATGTGCAGTTATTTAAGCCAGCAACAAGAATATGTAAGATAAATTCAAACGCTAGTCAAATGATTTCCTACCTAAAGGTTCAAGTTGTTGTCATCAGGGAACGGCACGCGAAAGCCGATGGCATCTTCTGGCACAACTAGAGGGGTGGAGGAGGGGGTATGGTTGTGCAAGAGACGTGCTCAGTCATGAGCTCTATTGATATAGGGCAGAGGGAAGTGGAAATAGTAATATAATTGAATAGTAAGTGCAACCAATCATGTCGTAGAAAATCCTACTCGTGGATCGCTTGTACAAACAAACATCGTAACGTCCATGTGGCCCGATCGAACGGTCTGTAACCATCGGTATGCAGAACCAGAGCCCCGAGGAGGGGGAAGGGGCGGGGTCTTCTAGAAGACACGATCTAACAGCCGCCATTGGCCCTAGGGTTACGATCTGACGGCTTCTTTGGTTGTTAGGGTTTGGTAAGAGTGTGCGAGGTTTCGAGCCGGTCAACGAGTAGATCCCATGTTTGACCAGAGTTCAAATAACCATTACTCATTAAAACAAAAAAATTAGGGTGGGAATGGCCACCCACCATGATGTAGCATGCGTGGAAATTGCCTCAGGATCTAGGGCGCGCTCAATTCTTGCACCTCTTTTGTAAATTCGCCGGTTTTCGGAGTCGAAAAATGGAAACTTGGGATCTCTTCATGTAACCCTGAAATTTCTAGTTGGAGAAGTTGCTTAGAATACCGACAGGGAGCAAGGTGTCAGGTTTGGGCTCAATCCATGAAGTGACTCCCTATTCTGCACAGTGAGAGGAAGGTCTAGGGTTGGAAGCCATGTTAACTCTGACTCGATAGACATACGGGCGGTGCAATGTGTGTCAAAAGTCCTAGTATGTCTTGTTTATGATTTTATGAGGGTAGTGGGTGACATATAAGTGCTACTTGAGCTGGTTTCAATTTTTTTGATATTTTTGAATTTCCTTTTGCCAAGGTTCAGAAAAGGGGCAAAATCGGCAAACCAGCCTGGGTGCATAGCCACACGAGGGACAATCAAATATTTAACCTAGGCATGTACCAGCCTAGGTACCCCATGGATCACCCCAAAATATTTTTTCTCGAAAATTGAGTGTGTTTTCTAGGGTACCTACAGTTAGAAACCGCCATTTTCGGGGCGTAACTCAATAAAAATATAGTATATGCTTACACCACGAGATAAATACTAAACTCCCAGGAATGTCCATCTACCATGATGTAGCATGCATGGAAATTGCCTCGGGGCCTAGGGTGCACACAATTCTTGCACCTCTTTTGTAAAATCGCTGGTGTTTGGAGTCAGGAAATAGAAACTCAGGATTTCTTCATGTAACTCTGAAATCTCTAGTTGGAGAAGTTGCTTAGAATGCCGAGAGGGATATAGGTGTCGGGTTTGGACTCAATCCATAGAGTGGCTCCATGTTCTGGGTAATGAGGGGGAGGTTTAGGGTTAAAAGCCATGTTAAGTCCTACTCCCTCCGTTTCAAAATATAAGATGTTTTAGGTTTATGAAGAAAATGAATCTAGACTTGTTTTAATATGTAGATTCATCCCAAAGTTGAGTGAACCTACATACTAAAACAAGTCTAGATTCATTCTCTTCACAAACCTAAAACATCTTATATTTTGAAACAGAGGGAGTACTCAATAGCCATCCGGAAGGTGCACCGTGTGGCAAAAGTCCCGGTATGTTTTGTTTATGATTTTATGAGGGTAGTGGGTGACATATAAGGGCTACTTGAGCTGGTTTCATATTTTTCTAAATTTTTTAAAATTTCCTTTTGCTGGGGTTCAGAAAATGGGCAAACCCGCCGGCATGAGCAACCACACAAGGGACAGTGCAATTTTGAAACTAGGCATGTACCCAGCCTAGGTCACCATGGGGCACCCCAAAACAAATTCCCAAAAATTGAGTGTTTTCTAGGATACCTATAGTTAGAAACTGCCCCCTCAAGAAAAATATAGTATATGCTTGCACCACGAGACAAATACAAACCTCTCGGTAATGGTCATCCACCATGATGGAGCATGCGTGGAAATTGCCTCGGGGCCTAGGGCATGCTCAATTCTTGCACTTCCTTTCTAAAATCACAATTTTTTGGAGTCGGAAAATGGAAACTCGGGATTTCTTCATGTAACCCTAAAATCTCTAGTTGGATAAGTTGTTTAGAATGCTGAGAGGGATCTAGGTGTTGGGTTTGGGCTCAATTAACGGAGTGGCTCCATGTTTTGAGCGGTGAGGGGAAGGTTTAGGATCGAAATTCATGTTAACTCCTACTCGATAGCCATCCGGGCGGTGTACCGTGTGCCAAAAGTCCTGGTATATATTTTTTATGATTTTATGAGGGTAGTGGGTGACATATAAGGGCTACTCGAGCTGGTTTTATATTTTTTTAATTTTTTTAAATTTCCTTTTGTTGGGGTATAGAAAATGGGAAAAATCGGCAAACCCGCCGACATGAGAAACCACACAAGGGCCAATGCAATTTTAAACCTAGGCATGTACCCAGCCTAGGTCCCCACGGGACATCCCAAAAAAATCCCGAAAGTTCAGTGTGTTTTTTAGGATACCTACAGTTAGAAATCGCCATTACCGGGGCATAACTCAAGAAAAATACAGTATATGCTTGCACCACGAGATAAATACAAAACTCTCAGAAATGGCCATCCACCATGATGGAGCATGTGTGGAAATTTCCTCAGGGCCTAGGGCACGCTCAATTCTTGCACCTCCTTTGTAAAACCGCCATTTTTTCGGAGTCGAGAAATGGAAACTCGCGATTTCTTCATCTATCCCTAAAATATCTAGTTGGATAAGTTCTTATAATGCCGAGAGGGAGCTAGGTGACGGGTTTGGACACAATCCACGGAGTCGATCCATGTTCTAGGCAGTGAGGGGGAGGTCTAGGGTTGAAAGCCATGTTAACTCCTACTCGTTAGCCATCCGGGCGGTGCACTGTGTGCGAAAAGTCCTAGTATGTCTTGTTTATGATTTTATGATGGTAGTGGGTGACATATAAGGGCTACTCGAGATTGTTTTAATTTTTTTGATTTTTTTGATTTTTTTGAATTTCCTTTTGACTAGGTTCAGAAAATGGGTAAAATTGGCAAACCCGTCGGCTTGCGCAGCCATGCACGGGCTAGTGCAATCTTGAACCTAGGCATGTACCCAGTCTAGGTACCCCATGGGGCACACCAAAACATTTTTTCCCAAAAATAGAGTGTGTTTTCTAGGGTACCTACAGTTAGAAACCGCCATTAACGGGGTTTAACTCAGTATATGCTTGCACCACGAGATAAATACCAACCTCCCAGGAATGGCCATACACCATGATACAGAATGCGTGTAAATTGCCTCGGGGCCTAGGACGTGCTCAATTCTTGCACCTTCTTTGTAAAATCATCAGTTTTTCGGAGTCAGGAAATGGAAACTCGGGATTTCTTCATGTAACTCTGAAATCTCTAGTTGGATAAGTTGCTTAGAATGTCGAGGGGGATCTAGGTATCAGGTTTGGGATCAATCCAAGGAGTGGCTCCATGTTCTGGACAGTGAGGAGGAGGTCTAGGGTTGAAAGGCATGTTAACTCCTACTCAATAGCCATCCGGGCGGTGGACCGTGTGCCAAAAGTCTTGGTATGTCTTGTTTATGATTTTATGATGGTAGTGGGTGACATATAAGGGCTACTCGAGTTGGTTTCATATTTTTCTGATTTTTTGAACTTCCTTTTCCTAGGGTTCGAAAAATGGGAAAATCGGCAAACCCGTTGGCATGCGTAGCCACACAAGGCCAGTGGAATCTTGAACCTAGGCATGTACCCAGCCTAGGTACCCCATGGGGGCACCCAAAACATTTTTTTTCCTAAAAATTGAGTGTGTTTTCTAGGGTACCTATAGTTAGAAACCGCCATTACTAGGGTGTAACTCAAGAAAAATACAGTATATGCTTGCACCATGAGATAAATACCAACCTCCCGGGAATGTCCATCCACCATGATGTAGCATGCGTGGAAATTTCCTCGGGGCCTAGGGCGCGCTCAATTCTTACACCTCCTTTGTAAAATCGTCGGTTTACGGAGTAAGGAAATGGAAACTCGGGATTTCTTCATGTAACCCTGAAATCTCTAGTTGGAGGACTTGCATAGAATGCCAACAGGGAGCTAGGTGTTAGGTTTGGGCTCAATCCATGAAGTGGATCCCTGTTTTGGATAGTGAGGGGAGGTCTAGGGTTGAAATCCATGTTAACTCTTACTCGATAGTCGTCCGGGCGGTGCACCATGTGCCAAAATTACTTATATGTCTTGTTTATGATTTCATGATGGTAGTGGGTGATATATAAGGGCTACTCGAACTTGTTTCATTTTTTTATATTTTTTGAATTTCCCTTTGTCGGGGTTCGCAAAATGGGTTGTATAGTCGTGACTGATTGAGTTGAAGAACAATTTTTGCTACTCTGTCATCCAAGCATTCTACTACATGACATGTCCCTTGCTCGGTGCAGGCCTAATATGTTGGGGCGATCTATTCCTCGCTACGCTTCAGATGCCTCGACGCAGGTGCAGGCCGTTTATGTCTACGCACTTCTATTCTTGTAGACAGTTGTTGGGCCTCCAAGTATAGAGGTTTGTAGAACAACAGCAAGTTTCTCTTAAGTGGATTGCCCAAGGTTTATCAAATTCAGGAGGAAATGGTCAAAGGTACTCAAGCAACCATGCAATCAAGATACAAGAAGTCTCTTGTGTCCCCAACACACCCAATACACTTGTTAGGTGTATAGGTGCACTAGTTCGGCGAAGAGATAGTAAAATACAAGTGATATGGATGATTATAAGTGGTAATGGTGCTAGAAAAGAGCTTGATAGGGAGGAAGAGACTAAAGACAATCTGAAATAAAGATGGAAGCAAGCAAACATGTAACAAATCTAGTTGCAAACGGTGTTTTAATGCTTAGAAACAAGGTCTAGGGATCATACTTTCACTAGTGAACGCTCTCATATAAATACCTTCTCTTCATGATACTACTCTGAACTACTCTCCGGTTGCTAATCCACGGTAGGGATACAAAAGCACTCCTTAAAGGTTGCCTTCCCCATCTAGATAACCCCACACTGTCACCTTGAGCGCTAGATGGTTACAACAAACACCACAATTTCATAGACACATCCAACTCCAAATATAACTCATAATAAATATTTATGAACTCTAGCCTAAGTGCCACCATGGCATGCACACTGTCACTTTCACACACTTGGGGAGAGCAAGATCTATTGAAGCACTTGAGTATTTTTGTAAACTCTAGACTAAGTGCCACCACGGTATTGCACGCTGCCACTTTCACACACGTGGGGAGAGCCAGAGATTTATTAAAGCACTTGAGTAGCAGAGTAGATCTACTTGATTACAAAGCTCATGACCACAATATGATCACCCATAGAGAGAGATGAACACATAGCTACCAGTAGAGCCCTTAGCCTTGAGGAAGAACTACTACCTCCTCATCATGGGAATCAGCAAAGACGATGGAGATGGTGGCAGAGATCGATGGAGATGGCTCCAGGGGTACTTCCCGGTCCCGGCAGGGTGCCAAAATAGAGAATTCTATCCCCCGAATCTCCCCTTCAGTGGCGGCGGCGCTGCGGAACTTTTCGTGGATTTTTGCTGGATGTTCTAGGGTTTTCTCCTCGGGGGCTTCTTATAGGCGAAGGGGTAAGGCGAGGAGGCAGCCAAGGGGGCCACACCCCCTAGTGGCGCGGCCAGGGTGGGCCCGCGCCACCATAGGGTGTGCCTACCCTGGTGCCCTACTCCATCTCTGCTTCGTGGTTCCGTATTGCTCCGGGAAAATAGTAACTTTGGCTTTTGTCCCGTCCAATTCCGAGAATATTCATTTTTTAGCTTTTTTGAAACCAAAAATAGTAGAAAACAGGAACTAGCTCTGCAGCATCTTGTCAATAGGTTAGTTCCAGAAAGTGAATAATAATACCTCAAAGTGTAGACAAAACATAAGACAAATGATATAAAACAAGCATGGAGCATTAAAAATTATAGATACGTTTACGACGTATCAAGCATCCCCAAGCTTAACTCCTGCTCGTCCTCAAGTAGGTAAGTGATAAAAAGAATAATTTTTGAGGTGACATGCACCATCACAATCTTGATCAAACCATTTACAAGCATTGAAAGCTGGGATCAAAGTACTCTAAACATGAGCATGAAAGATGAAGTTCTAACAATAAGACAAAGCAACTATGTTGCAACATGAAAGGATACAAACAAAGATCATGAGTAACAATGCATTGAAAGATGTTTGTTTGTTTCACATATAAAAAACATAGCATAGTGGCATTCAGCTTATCCCTCATGGAGTAGCAAAACATAAATTCAAAGGACACCTTCAAAGTTCATAAGCGTGACTACATACAAATAGTTCAAGAACAAGCAATATCAACATTATGAATCAATCAATAAGTTTGGGGACAATGCACATAGAACTAAGAATGACAACTATGCTCTCTTAATTGGTGCCTAAATATATAAGGTGGATACTCAATATAAAAGTGGAAGAAAGGCCCTTCAAAGGGAAGCATGGATTTCAGGTTTCATAAAGAGCTTCCAAAATTATGGTACTTGTTAGCTTTCATATCTCATTGCCCCTATCATAAGCATCTTGAAGTGATTAAGGTTAAAGTGAACAAACTATGGAGTATATGCTTGACAAAGTATAAGTTGGCAATCTCATGTCCCTTGAGTATGGAGGCCGCTCCTCATGCTACTCAACTTTAGTTACCGGTAAGTTCTTATCATAGTAAATACTTGTGTATCATAGAGAACCGCCAATGGGGTACCCCTTGCACAAGACACAGGAGCTATCCCATATCACAATGACAAGGCAAGCAGACAATGAGCATCTCAGCAATCTTCTTATTTACCATGGGAATATGATGTTTTTTTTCTCTCTTTCCTCTTTTTTTCTTTTTTCTGTATCTCATATCTCTTATTTTATAAGAAGAATGCTTCATAGATTTCTCACTATGGTTATGTTGCATGTTTCCACCATGATTAGGCATGGCTTAGGCTAGCGTCCCAGGCGTTTCTCTAACACATATACATAACTCCATGGACTTACAAACTCCCCTTTTATTTCACACCGACGACATCCATAAACAAAAGGGCATGATATCAACGGGGTAGATATTTACAGGTATTGAAAGCGTTCCTTGTGACAGCACGGTTCTGCTAATCCCAACATATAAGTGCAAGCATATACAACATAGATGACACAATGGTTCAAGTTTATTAGGGGCAAGAAAAATAAAGTGTGCCATCAAGTTTGTGAGAGCTTTAATCACTAATTTTTCACATAACAAAGTGACTTTTTAATTGGAAGGTAGATAAAACAAGAATTTACTTGAAATGGTGTAACACACCATGCATAGGAATTTATAGTGGACACTTTGGAATAACTTGGTTTCTTGGGAGTTGGATGCATGAGTAGAGCTTACTCAATACAAGTGGAGGCTAGCAAAAGACTGGGAGCGACCAACTAAGAGAGAAATAATTGTCATAATCATGCAGAGCGACAAAACATTATCAACTAAAACATAAAGTGGTATCACAAGTCAAAAACTAAATGATCATATAGGCTAAGGTGACTGGTTCATATTCATAACATGGTGTGAGCATGTGCCAAGTCAACCCAAACAAAGCATCAAAGGAAAATACCACAATATTATGCTCTTGTATGCTAAAGCAACGCATGATTCTTTCAAGGCACACTAAGAAATTTCAATTGTTTGGAACAAGTCATGCTACAGCAATAATGACTAAGCATAAGGTCAAAACAACATCTAGCATTATATGATAAAGTCTAAGCCACAGTCAAAGCAAGCTCACTTTTGTACCACTATAAGCATGAAATTTTCTACTCTTTTCCAACACCAATCAACTTATTTGAAACAACTCGCAAAGATAATCATCAATAAAGATCAGTGAGATTGTCTCACAAATCCATAAATAATAATTAAAAAGTTCTAAGCTGAAAGCACAAGAAAACTAAGGCTAAACACGGTGCTAGCAAAAGAGAACACTCACAAGACAATAAGAATGAAAACTAGAGTGTTTTAGGCAATGAAAACAGAGTGTGTCTCTCTCCAAAAATAAGTGTGATGGGATCCAACCAACTTATTGCAGCAAACCAAGCAAAAGAAAACCAAAAAAAAACTAAGATGCTCCAAGAACAACACAATAGTGCATGAATTAATAAAAACGAAGTGTCTAGAAAGAGACCTGAGATTTTTATTGAGGAAGAAGGGGATGCCTTGGTCATCCCCAACCTTTAACGCTTGTACCTCTTGAATATTTGTTGGGGTGACACGGGGTGGCATCCCCAAGCTTGAGCTTTTGTCCATTATTCCCCTACACTTGAAAATTTCCCTCATACAAAACTTCACACATTCTTCATTGGCAACATTAGTGCATTCAAAAGTAATAAACCTTTTGGGTTAAGTTTAACACAGAAAAACTTCCAATAAGAACACAAGATAGTGTAGCAATTCCCTTAAAAATTTCAATTCTCTAAAAAGAAATCGATAAGAAGCAAATGCAAATAATGGCAGAAATCTGTGAAAACAGACTAGCAGGTAAAACCCGATTTTTTAGAAGACCTTCTGTTGCTCAAATCAAAAAGTGTTGAACTTACGAAAGTTAGCTAACAACATGAGGGATTTAATCAGAAAATTATAGCTCAATATGACATACATAGATGTTTCACGAATTTTTACAGTGAAGCACAAAAATCTGATTCGAGACAGCAACTTCCCCAAATCTTACTTCTCTCTCATTAGAGGTTATTCTTGGCACAAAAATCAAATAAAAAGGATAAGGAGAGGTTATTACAGAAGTAATAACTTCCAAGACTCAACTAAAACTTTTGGTTTATCTCCCAAGAAATACTTTTTAACGCCTTTAAGTTAGGCATGATAGTTTGAAAAGATGCTGACATAAGAAATATGAATTGAAGTAAAAGAGAGCATCAAGAAGCAAATTAAAAACACATTTAAGTCTAACCCACTTCCTATAAAAAATAATCTTGTAAAGAAACAAGTCATGAAAGCACAAAGCAACAAGCATAGGAAAGCAAAACAAGTGTAACTTCAAAATTTTCAACATAAAGAGGGGAAACTTAATATTGTTGAGATGCATAAAACCATGTTTCCCTCTCTCGTAATACCTTTCAGTAGCAACATGAATAAAATTAACAATATAACTATCACATAAAACATTCTTATCATGAGCCGCATGCATATAATTATTACTCTCCACATAAGCATAGTCATTCTTATTAATTGTTTGAGCAAATTCAAGAAAATAGCTATTACTATTATTCTCATCACCATAGTCATCAAATATAGGAGGCATATTGTAATCATAATTAATTTTATCCTCAATAGTAGGTGGACTGAAAATATCATATTCATCATTGTAATCATCATATATTGGAGGTAAAGTATCATCAAAGAAAATTTTCTCCTCTAAAGCTGGGGAACTAAAAAGATCATTTTCATAAAAACTAGCTTCCCCAAGCTTAGACTTTTTCATAGCATTAGCAATAATGGTGTTCAAAGAATTCATACTAATAACATTGCTATTAGCATGCAAATAAAGTTCCATAGGTTTTTTAATTTTCTCTTCAAACACTTCATGTCCTAACTCAAGATAAATACTATAAAGCTCTCTAAATTTTTTGTTTCTTTCCATTAAGCCTAACTAGTGAAAACAAGAAACAAAAATAAAAAATTGCAGAATCTAAAGGAAATAACTTCGAGCACTCACACACTAGATAGCTTAGTAGCCAAAGGATGTGAGTACCTTTTACCTTACCTCCACGGCAACGGCGCCAGAAAAGATCTTGATGTCTACGCACTTCTATTCTTGTATACAGTTGTTGGGCCTCCAAGTGCAGAGGTTTGTAGAACAGTAGCAAGTTCCCCTTAAGTGAATTACCCAAGGTTTATCGAACTCAGGGAGGAAGTGGTCAAAGGTATCCCTCTCAAAGAACCCTGCAATCAAGATGCAAGAAGTCTCTTGTGTCCCCAACACACCCAATACTTGTCAGGTGTATAGGTGCACTAGTTCGGCGAAGAGATAGTAAAATACAAGTGATATGGATGATTCTAAGTGGTAACGGTGCTAGAAAAGAGCTTGACAGGGAGGAAGAGACTAAAGGAAAGCTGAAATGAAGATGGAAGCAAGAAAACATGTAACAGATCTAGTTACAAACGGTATTTCAATGCTTGGAAACAAGGCCTAGGGATCATACTTTCACTAGTGAACACTCTCATATAAATATCTTATCTTCATGATACTACTCTGAACTACTCTCCGGTTGGACACTCTTATCCACGCTAGGGCTACAAAAGCACTCCTTAAAGGTTGCCTTCCCCATCTAGATAACCCCATACTGTCATCTTGAGCGCTAGATGGTTCCAACAAACACCACAATTTCATAGAGACATCCAACTCCAAATATAACTCATGATAAATATTTATGAACGCTAGCCTAAGTGCCACCATGGCGTGCAGACTATGACATTCACGCACGTGGGGAGAGCAGACATCTATTGAAGCACTTGAGTATATTTGTAAACTCTAGCCTAAGTGCCACAACAGTATGCACGCTGTCACTTTCACACACGTGGGGAGAGCCAGAGATCTATTAAAGCACTTGAGTAGCAGAGTAGATCTACTTGATTATAAAGCTCATGACCACAATATGATCATGCATAGAGAGAGATGAACACATAGCATTGGTAGAGCCCTTAGCCTTGAAGAAGAACTACTCACTCCTCATCATGGGAATCAGCAACGGCGATGGAGATGGTGGCGAAGATCGATGGAGATGGCTCCTGGGGCACTTCCCCGTCCCGGCAGGGTGCCGGAACAAAGACTTTTGTCCCCCGAGTCTCCCCTTCGGCGGTGGCGGTGCTACGGAACTTTTCGTTGATTTTTACTGGATGTTCTAGGGTTTTCTCCTCGGGGATTCTTATAGGTGAAGGGGCAAGGCGAGGAGGCATCCAGGGGGGCCACACCCCCTGGTGGTGCGGCTAGGGTCGGCTCGCGCCACCATAGGGTGTTCCCACCCTGGTGCCCTACTCTGTCTCTGCTTCGTGGTTCTGTATTGCTCTGGTAAAAATAGTAACTTTGGCTTTTGTTCCATCCAATTCCGAGAATATTCGTTTTTAGCTTTTCCGAAACCAAAAACAATAGAAAACAGGAACTAGCACTGCGGCATCTTGTCAATAGGTTAGTTCCAGAAAGTGTATAATGATACCTTAAAGTGTAGACAAAACATAAGACAAGTGATATAAAACAAGCATGGAGCATCAAAAATTATTGATACATTTATGATGTATCTGCCGCTGAATTAGTGGCGTTGCACGGGCTAGCCTAGGAGGGGTCAGTCGACCCCGTGGTCATGGCCTATGCGGGGTCGCCTGACTCTGGCAAGGCTCAGTTGGAGAAGACAGCCCACCCCATGGTGCTATCTACCGCTCGGTCAGTGGGCACTACAGAGGTGGACAGCTCGACGCCGACCCAGAAGGGGTGCCTGACGACGACCCTAGAGAGGGGATGCCAGGTGACTATGGTGCTGCGGCCCTCGACGGGCACCTGGGAGGCTGCACTTTGGCCTTGTTGGGACCTGTCACTGGGGGAAACTCGGCCCACGAGGGTTCGGGTTATCTCCTGGTTGTTCCAACCAGCGACAGCAGTGTTTCGACTGGCAAGATGGCGTTTCAGGAGAGGTCGGTGGAGGATCCATCACGCAAAAGTCTTCGGCATGCATCTGATGCTTTTGGGGCGTCGGCTACGGACGAGGACTCAATGGTAAAGGCTATGCGCAGGAAGGCGGAGTTGAATCTCGATACTGAGGGTATAAAGAGTCCATCGAAATCCTTTTTTATCTTTTTTCTACACTTGTTATTGTTAATAATCTTGCAAATGTTGCAGTAAGCATGGGGAACTCTATAAAGCAAGTTAATTTTTATAGTTATATACTGAGACATATGGAGGTTGACCATTTGACGGTTACTCCTCAGGCCTCGGGTTTTCCTGAGTCGTTACTGACTGAGGAGGAGGAGTTTCATGCCACATTAGATGGTCAATTCCTCTCATTTATTTGGTGAGGTGTCATATGTGAGATTTTATGAGGCTGGGCTGAGTTCATTATTTGAGCTAAGGGCTTCTGGTCGTAAATCAAAGAACAATAAGTCTGGAAAGAGGCCCCGTGTATCCAAATCTCCTATTGTTTCTCAATGAATGGCATGTTTTCAAATAGTAGAGGTCTATGTGACTTAGCTAAACATTTTTTTTGCCGACTGTGTGAGAGATTAGTTTGGATTTCTGGGTATTTCTGAGATTGGTAGACGTGATTTCTCACAAGCCCTACTCAATCGCCTTTCGGGTGGAGTGGAGTTTACATGGTTTTCACGTCCACCGCATGGTAGATCAGGGGGAATCCTGTTAGGCGTCCGAGATGAGATTATGGAAGTCTTAGCCAGTTCGGTGGGAGATTTTTTTATTAAACTCCATGTCCAAAATAAGGCTGATGATTTCTTATGGTGTTTGGTCGCTGTTTATGGGGTTGTCCATGATGTTTATAAAGCATATTTTTTGCGTGAGATGATTAATCTGGCTAAAGACAATCCATATCCTATGCTTATAGGTGGGGATTTTAACTTTCTAAGATTCACTCATGAAAAAAGTCGGGGCCATTTTGACGAACATTGGCCTTTCCTATTTAATGCTGCCATAGACAACTTAGACTTAAGAGAGGTTACTATGTTAGGGAGACAGTTCACTTGGGCCAATAGTCTTCCAAAGCCGACATACAAAAAATTAGATAGAGTGCTTATGGATACCGAATGGGAAGATAAATTCTCTATGGTAACTGTTCGTGCTCTAGAGCATATTGAGGCTTTGTCGGATCATGCTCCATTACTTTTATATATGGGAGCATCACCACGTAAATCCAAACATAGGTTCAAATTTGAACTTGGATGGATTGAACAAGACAGTTTCCATGAGTTAGTAAAGGCTATTTGGGAAAAACCGGTTGGTGGTCAAACGCCGATACAGTGACGGAATAACAAAATGTGTGCCTTACGCAAATTCCTTCGTGGTTGGGCCAGACATATAGATGGAATCCTCAAAAAGGAAAAAATGTACATTTCATCTATTATTAATGATTTAGAGGCTTCAACAGAAGCAAGGCTTTTAACTGCATCTGAGATTGAGCTTGAGAAGCAATCGAATGCGGAAATTGCCAGAATCCTCAGTGAGGAAGAACTCAAATTGTACCAATGCTCTAAAGCGAAATTCATCCTTGAAGGAGATGCGAATACAAGATACATCCATGATTTTGTCAATGTCAAGCATAAGAGGAAACTTATTCACTCTTTAATTCGGGATGAAGGTATCATTGAGGGACAGGAGCAATCGTACGTCGTAAACATATCTATAATTTTTGATGCTCCATGCTTGTTTTATATCATTTGTCTTATGTTTTTTCTACACTTTGAGGTATTTTTATCTTTTTTCGGATCTAACCTATTAACAAGATGCCACAGTGCCAGTTGCCTGTTTTCTGATGTTTTTGGTTTTAGAAAATAGTAGAACACAAAGTTCGAAGGGCAGCCAGGGGGGCACACCCTAGGGAGGCGTGGCCTAGGGCGGTGATACGTCGGAAACGTATCTATAATTTTTGATGTTCCATGCTTGTTTGGTATCTACTTTGCTTTGCTTTGTCTATACTTTGAGGTGTTTTTATATGTTTTCTCGAACTAACCTATTAATAAGTTGCCACAGTGCCAGTTGCCTGTTTTCTTCTATTTTTGGTTCTAGAAAGGCAGAAAATCAATATTCTCGAAATTAGACGGGACAAAAGTCAAAGTCAATATTTTACCGTGGGCGACACGAAGCCAGAAGACGAGACGGAGGGGCGCCACAGGGCGGCCAGACCCTCCTAGGCGTGGCCAGGGCTAGCTCGCACCTGGGCGTGGTGTGGCCCCCCTGGCTCGCCCCTTCGCCTATAAGAAGCCCCCCGATGCAAAAACCTTAGGCACCCGATCAAAACTCCGTGAAACCATTTGTAGCCTCCACCACCATCGTCCCTAGATCGGGGGGATCTGAAATTCTTCCCGGCACCCTGCCGGAGAGGAGATCATCCCGGAGGCCTTGTTATCCGGTATGAAGCGTGAGTAGTTCCACCTTGGACTACGGGTCCATGTAGTAGCTAGATGGTTGTGTCTCCTCCTTGTGCTTTCATGTATAGATCTTGTGAGCTCCGTTAATGATCAAGATCTAATCTATTTATAATCATACATGTTGTGTTTGCGGGGATCCGATGGATATTGAGATTATTATGTCAGATTGATTAATGGTTTTGTTTTATTCATTCTATCATGTATGTTTTGTTTGTGATCTTGCATGCTCTTCGTTGTTAGTAGCTATCTTGGCCAAGAAGTTGCTAGTGACTCCAAGAGGGGGTATTTATGCTCGATAGTGGGTTCATGCCTCTAGTTTCCAAGGGAAGTGATAGAAATCTCTTCGGTTGTAGATTTGTTGTTGCCAATAGGGAGAAAACAACGGTCTCTTGTTCATGGAACAAGTGGATTGTTTACCTTACACACTTTGCTTAAAGCAGTTGTCTGTTGCTTCCAACTTAATACTGGAGGGGATTCGGATGATAACCTGAAGGTGGAATACTAGTCATAGATGCAGTTGGATGGCAGTCTATGTATCTTGTTGTATTGCCCAATCGAATCTCATAGGATCTTTTTGTCTAGTATTGAATTGTTATGCCTTGCTTAGTTCCTGTCAATTGCCCTGCTGTAATTTCTTTCCCCTTCATGCCATGTTGTTTATCTAAGGAGAGCACCACTAGTGAACTATGGACCCCGGTCCAATATTTACCATTGATACATCTTCCACTGTGTACTTGCTGCAAACCATTCATCACCTTCTACACCATACAATTAATCCTTTGTTACAGCAAACCGGTGAGCTTGACAACCTCACTGTTCGTTGGGGCAAAGTCTTGAGTTTGTGTTGTGCAGGTTTCCATGTTGCTTGCAACACCTTTGAGACATTTCCTTCCTCCTACTGGTTCGATAACCTCGATTTCTTACTGAGGGAGAACTTGCCGTTGTACGGCATCACACCTTGCTCTTGGGGTTTCCCGATGAAGCGCTACATACCCTTTAAGCTTGTTGGAATGCATGAAGCTTTTGAAAAGAATTTTGATTGGATTGCTCCTGAAAATCTTTTTGAAGAAAGTAGTAAACCAAAGAGAAATGAGAAGGGATCCTCCAAAACTCATTTGGATGAGATACCTTTCATAGTTGAAGATTTTGCAAGTATTGATCTTAATGCTTCTTCATTTGAAAATACTTGATTTCTTGCTTCTTGTGCCTAACTTAAAGGCGTTAAAGAAAAGTACTTGTTGGGAGATAACCCAAGAGTTTCCTCGAGTCTTGAACGTTATTACTTCAGTAATGACCTCTCCTTATCCTTTTTGTTTGCTTTTTGTGCCAAGAATGACCTCTAATGAGAGGGAAGTAAGATTTGGGGAGTTGTTGTCCCGAAACAGATTTCTATCCTCCATCATAAAAATTCATGAGGAGTCTCTGTAAGTCGGCTTGAGATGAAAATTTACGAATAAATCCCCCAGTATGTTAGATAACTTTCGTTAGTTCAACACTTTTTTATTTGAGCAACAGAAGACTTTCGAAAAAATCGGTTTCTACCTGCTGGTCTGTTTTGACAGATTTCTGCCATTATTTGTATTTGCTTCTTATTGATTCCTTTTTGAGTTCTCTTTAGGTGAATTGAGCTTTTTGAAGGAGTTACTACAGTATCTTTTGTTTTTAGTGAAAATCCTTGCTGTTCCAAAGCTTTTCCAGGGGTCTAATATCTTTTGAATACACTAATGTTGCTAATGAAGATTGTGTGAAGTATTGTATGAAGGAAAAATTTCAGGTGTAGAGAAAGAATGATGTAATGAGATAAAGAATGGACAAAATCTCAAGCTTGGGGACACCACCCCGGTGTCACCCCAAGAAATATCCAAGAGGTACAAGCGTCAAAGCTTGGGGATGCCCAAGACATCCCCTTCTTCATCAATAAAAAGCTCAGGTCTGCCTAGACACTTCGTTTTATTGTTTCATGCACTGTTGTGTTGTTCTTGGAGCGTCTTAGTTTTCTTTTGCTTTGCTTAGTTTGTTTAGTTTGCTTGAATAAAGTAGTTTGGACCCCCGTTCTCGTCGTGTTGTTTCAAATAAGTCAATTGGTGTTGGAAAGGAGTAGAAAGTTCTTGCTTGGAAGTGCAAGAGGAGCTTGCATTGACTGTGACTTAGACTTTAGCATGACATGCTAGGTGTTGTTTTAACCTTATGCTTAGTGATTATTGCTGTAGCATGTCTTTTTCCAAAAAATTGGGATTGCTTAGTGTGCCTTGAAGAAATTATGCGTTGTTTTAGCATACAAAAGCATAGTATTGTGATATTCTCCTTTGATGTTTTGTTTGGGTTGACTTGGCACATACTCACACCATGTTATGACTATGAACAAGTCACCATAGCCTCTATGATCATTTAGTCCTTGACTTGTAGTACCACTCTATGCTTTGATTAGTAATGTTTTGTCGCTCTGCATGATTATGGCCATTATTGCTCTCTTAGTTAGTTGCTTCCAGTCTTTTTCTAGTCTCAACTTGTATGAGTAAGCTCTACTCGATGATTCTAACTTCCAAACAACCAAGTTATTCCAAAGTTTCCACTATACATTCCTATGCATGGTGTGTTACACCATTCAAAGTATATTCTTGTTTTCAGCTATCTTCCAATTAAAAACTATTTTGTTATGTGAAAACTTAGTGAATAAAGCCCTCACGAACTTGATGGCACACTTTATATTATTTGCCCCTAATAAACTTGAACCATTGTGTCATATATGTAGTATATCCTTGCACTTATACGTTGGAATTAGCAGAACCATGCTGTCATGGGGAACGTTTTCAACATTGCACTTGTACTTTGTACACACTGATATCATGCTCTTTTGTCTATGGATGTCACCGATGTGAAATAAAGAGGGAGCTTGTAAGTCCATGGAGTTATGTATTTTGTGTTAGAGAAACACCTGGGCCGCTAGCCTAAGCCATGCCTAATCATGGTGGAAACTTGTAGCATCACCATAATGAGCTATCTGTGAAGCATCCTCAATAAAAAGCTATGCACATAGTAAATAAAAAGATCGTTGAGATGCTCATTGTCTGCTTGGCTTGTCATTTTGGTTATGGGATAGCTCCTGTACCATGTGCAAGGGGTACCCCATTGGCGGTTCTCTATGATACACATGTACTTACTATGACAAGAACTTACAGGTGACTGAAGTTGAGTAGCATGAGGTGTGACCCTCGTATTCAAGGGACATGAGATTGCCAACTTATACTTTGTCAAGCATATACTCCATAGTTTGTTCACTTTAACCTTAATCACTTCAAGATGCTTATGATAGGAGCAATGAGGGCTGAAAGCTAACAAGTACCATAATTTTTGGAAGCTCTTTTTGAAACTTGAAATCCCTGCTTCCCTTATGAAGGGCCTTTCTTCCACTATTATATTGAGTCTCCACCTTCTACCTTTAGGCACCATTAAGAGAGCATAGTTGCCATTCTTAGTTCTATGTGCAGTGTCCCAAAACTTATTGATTGATGCATATTGTGATATTACTTGTTCTTGTGCTACTTGTATCTAGTCACTCTTATGAACTTTGAAGGTGTCATATGCATCTATTTGCTACTATATGAGGGACAAGCTAATTTCCACTATGACATGTTTTCTGTATGTGAAACAAACAAACATTTTTCAATGCATGTTATTCATGATCTTTTTTTATAGCCTTTCATGTTGCATGCATAGTTACTTTGTCTTATTGTTAGAACTCCATCTTTCATGCACATGTTTAGAGTTCTTTGATCCAAGCTTTCAATGTTTGCAAATGGTTTGATCTTGATTTTGATGGTGCATGTGACCTCGAAAATTATTCTTTTTATCACTTACCTACTCGAGGACGAGTAGGAGTTAAGCTTGGGGATGCTTGATATGTCGGAAACGTATCTATAATTTTTTATGTTCCATGCTTGTTTAGTATCTACTTTGCTTTTCTTTGTCTATACTTTAAGGTGTTTTATATGTTTTCTGGAACTAACCTATTAACAAGTTGCCACAGTGTCAGTTGCCTGTTTTATTCTGTTTTTGGTTCCAGAAAGGCAGAAAATCAGTATTCTCGGAATTGGACGGGACAAAGGTCAAAGTCAATATTTTACCATGGGCGACACGAAGCCAGAAGACAAGACAGAGAGGCGCCACAGGGCGGCCAGACCCCCTAGGCGCGGCTAGGGCTGGCCCGCGCCTAGGCAGGGTGTGGACCCCCTGGTGCCCCTGGCTTGCCCCTTCGCCTATAAGAAGCCCCTGATGCAGAAACCCTAGGCACCCTATCAAAACTCCACGAAACCGTCTGTAGCCACCGCCACCATTATCCCTAGATCGGGGGGATCTGAAGTTCTTCCCGGCACCCTGTCGGAGGGGAGATCATCCCGGAGGCCTTCTTGTCCGGTATGAAGCGTGAGTAGTTCCACCTTGGACTACGGGTCCATGTAGTAGCTAGATGATTGTGTCTCCTCCTTGTGGTTTCATGTATAGATCTTATGAGATCCGTTCATGATCAAGGTCTAATCTATTTGTAATCATGCATGTTGTGTTTGCGGGGATCCGATGGATATTAAGATTAGTATGTCAAATTGATTAATGGTTTTGTCTTATTGAGTCTATCATGTCTGTGTTGTTTGTGATCTTGCATGCTCTTCGTTGTTAGTAGCTATCTTGGCCAAGTAGTTGCTAGTGACTCCAAGAGGGGGTATTTATGCTCGATAATGGGTTCATGCCTCTAGTTTCCAAGGAAAGTGACAGAAATCTCTTCGGTTTTAGATTTGGTGTTGCCAATAGGGAGAAAACAACGATCTCTTGGTCATGGAACAAGTAGATTGTTTACCTTACACACTTTTCTTAAAACAGTTGTCTGTTGCTTGCAACTTAATACTGGAGGGGGTTCGGATGATAACCTGAAGGTGGACTACTAGTCATAGATGTAGTTGGATGGCGGTATATGTATCTTTTTGTATTACCCAATCGAATCTCATAGGATATTTTTGTCTAGTATTGCATTGTTATTCCTTGCTTAGTTCCTGTCAAATGCCCTGTTATAATTTTTTTTGCCCTTCATGCCATGTTGTTTATCTAAGGAGAGCACCTCTAGTGAACTATGGACCCTGGTCCAATATTTACCATTGATACATCTTCCACTGTTTACTTGCTGCAAACCATTCATCACCTTCCGCACCATATAATTAATCCTTTGTTACAACAAACCAGTGAGCTTGACAACCTCACTGTTCGTTGGGGCAAAGTCTTGAGTTTGTGTTATGCAGGTTTCCACGTTGCTTGCAACACCTTTGAGACGTTTCCTTCCTCCTACTGGTTCGATAACGTCGGTTTCTTACTGAGGGAAAACTTTCTGCTGTGCTGCATCACACCTTGCTCTTGGGGTTTCCCGACGAAGCGCTCCACGTTGACCCAGCTCTCCATCAGGGGGCATGCCGCCACCTGGTGTGGCCCCCCTGGAACTCCTCCGACCTTGCCCCTTCGCCTGTAAATTCACCCCGATGCAGAAACCCTAAGTACCCGATCAATATTCCACGAAACAGTCTGTAGCCGCCTCCACCATCATCCCTAGATCGGGGGATCTGAAGCTCTTCCCAACACCCTACCAGAGGGGAGAGATCATCTCGGAGGCCTTCTTCATCACCATGCCTGCCTCTGGAGTGATGTGTGAGTAGTTCAGCTTTGGACTATGGGTCCATAGCAGTAGCTAGATGGTTGTTTATCCTCCCTTGTGCTATCATGTTTTAGATCTTGTGAGCTGCGTTCATGATCAAGATCATCTTTATTGTAAGCCCGCATGTTGTGTTTGTTGGGATCCGATGGATATTGAGTACTATTGTGACACCCCCGAGATCAGGGCTAAACAAATCCCAGACCTCCATCTGACATAAGCTTAACCTTGAACTTGAGAATATCCAGTGAAGAATCGGTAACACGGCAGTGACCCTACGACACAAAAATTTATTATAGCAAGCTCATAACTGAGCAGAGAACCAAATTATTACAAGCAGAGGTCACTGACCATAAACATCAAACAATAGAAGACAAATTATGCTATTAAGTATAGCAAACTTAACAAATGGCCTAAGAGTCCTGAAGCATAACGATGACGTCCCAGCCCATAGATTCCAGGTTGCCGGCCGGGAACCCCAAGCTACTCGTAGATGTCGATGAAGTACCAAACTGATCTTCAGGGAACACTTACTCTGCCAAAAGTATCAACAAAGAAAGGGTGAGTACAGGGTGTACTCCGCAAGACTTCTGGCTAGTGGAGTTGTTTTGTGAAAAGCCATCTTTGTTTATAAAACAAGAGAGAGAGAGAGAAGAAGAAGCTCGTCTAATCAGAGTATTTTAAAAGGGGATAATAGAGAAACATCTCCAAAATATTGATCATCATCTTTTGATATCCACCAATCATCATCATCTACCAACTAGGATCACCCCCTCGTACCCATGAGGAAGCATCCTTAAGCACATGTTGATCTGCCAAGTTTTATGATTAGGTTCAAGTTCTCTATGACCTTAGAATCTGGTCACCAAGCGTTCATAACCGTGAACACGGCTTTTCGAAAAGATTTAACCCTGCAGGGGTGTACAACTTTACCCACACGTACCAACCGACTCTTAATGCCAGTACATTAGCCCTCTTCCTTGGAAGGCCGGCAGAGGGTGGTTGGCCACGACCTTTACCTTGCTTTCGCCGAGACCATGAGTCACGCAATAAGTATGGTTCCGCGTAACGGGTCAAATCCCGAAGCCGGTACTTAAATATGTGAGGCGAGGTTGGTTAACAGGGGCGCCATCTACCCCAAGCAACCCGGTCCATGCTTACCTACCTGTTATGAATGCACCAACTTCACCCGGCAAATCTTTCAAAAGATTTTCTATGCATATGTTGAATGGAACGTCCGAACTATGTGACTCATGGAATCTACTAGGCAAGTTAATCAGGTGAGGGGTTCCCAATCCCCGTGTGGCTGTACGCTCATCTCGGTTCCAAAGGCAAGAACTCAGTTCCCAGTGGTGGCGAGCATGGGACTAGAAAAACCACATCCCACCGTGGCCTCCCATACAAGCCTTAGCATATGTAATCTCTTATCACCTCTGATATCATCTCATCACATTCTCCTGTCATACTAGATTCTCTGCATCTGATACATCATCTGCATGGACCAGAACTGACAGCTATGCATGGCTAAGCAGACACAGATATAAGCTCTAGCAATGCACACACGCCAAACCTAGTTATGCTAGGAGCAGTGGATCAGGTAATGTGAGCTCAAGGGAGTAATGCAATAGATAGGATACTCTATATATTGATAAAAGACCACAGTAGAATCGTATGCATCATGGCGGGAATTGAAATTCTTTCAAAATTGTAGGATTGTATCATGGTGGGGCTATGCTTGCCTTTGCCTGTTGATAGCAGATAAATAGTTCTTCAGAAGCCTTGTACTTGACTTGGTTAGAGTTGGTCAAGTATTGTTCGTCGATCTTCGATCTTCGACGGTGTTGACCTCGGGCTTCGGTCTCGATCTCGATATCGTATTCTATCGGAAAGAACCAAATACCGAAAAGAAAGGGGAAACAATCAACACATGGCATCGATGCAATGCTCAAGCAAGGATGATGATATGACAAGTTAAATTGCATTGGAATGTAACCCTAAAGCATGATCGACAACTTAAACGGGGTTCCGAGGGGTAAAAACCCTAATTCGGGAAAACTCCGGAATCACCTTGTAACACTACGGTTCTGAAAAGACCGTAGCTTCTATGTGACATGCCAATCCCTGGATCGGTTCATTGGCCCACAATAGAATAAGATGAATAACATATCAAAATATCCGTGCATCATAAATAACGAAGATCCAGAGTATCATTATTACAAATAAGGCTTAGCTCAAGGCTAGCTCAATTTACTCAAGTAGCAACATAAATAAAATAAATCCTCCATTCTTCAAATTTCCCACAAGTGAACAAGTGCCGAGTGGAGTACCGTGGCCTAAATCGATCACTCAGAATCGGAATATCCTGCAACATGAAACGTAGCATCCCCGAAGGGTCAATACATGGAATGTATGGCAAGTAAAGATATTAAAGGAGACAATAGAGCTAACATCTACATGCATATTTGGCAAGTAGAGTTGTGGCTAGCTTGCATTTGCAAATACCTTTGTCCTACTTTATTAAACAGTTTTTGAATTTTCTTTAAAAAGATCCCAATTAAGTTAACCCATCAACATTAAAGAAATTATGAAATTATAATGAACGAGAAACGTGTCATGAAATCAATATCAAGCAACTCAGATGTCCATAACCGGGGACACGGCTAATCGATTAGTTTATACACCCTGCAGGAGTTAGTACACTTTACCCATGTGACTTGGCCAACCCAGCTCGTACCACCACTCTCATATTGGGTGATGATAGGGAGAAGTCCAAGAAGGGACCGTTCGGGAAGTAGCTCCCCAAACCCGACAAGCACCGGTCCAACCTACCAAAATTCTACATATCTGGATACGTGGGTTCGAGTTACCACAACCTACTGAGTCCAACCAACCGTCCATTTCATTATTAGCACATGGTTGAACATGTAAACTACAAAATAAATAAGCCAATCATTCTCTCTTGATACATGGGTGCCTTTACGCAATGATACCACCTACAATTATCAATCTCATCACACCCAGGAGATTCATTGATTATGTTGTTTTTAGTTTTCGCAAACCAAACACATTTAGAAACAACTTTCAGTGATGTAACCCAGTCCTCGTTCATCATAGCATGGCTAAGCACATCTACCAACGGTGGCTCATCTACAGGAAAGTCCTACCACATAATAGGACATAGCATAGCGATAGTAATACCATACACATGCATCTACAAAATACACAACAATGCAATGAAAGTAATATGACCATATCATGAACAAGTTAGCATCTACTTGCCTTGGCTGTAGCGGTCGAACGAACAATCCTCACACGAGCAAGCATTGCACTCGTCACAATCTACACGATACAATTGCAATCACATAAACAAACCAAACACAATTATATTCAAGCATGACAATGCAAGATGCATGCATGACGAGTTAAACAATGCTATAGTAGCTTTATAATCTTTATTCAGTATACCTACTGTATGCATTGCATGGAAAATATTTTAAGTGCATAGAAAACAAAGCATGCAATTTTAAATGACCAACAATTGAGCTATAACTCAATTATTTAGTCACTGCTATTAAACTATTTGTAAAATCTTGGAAAAATATCCACTGTGTAGGCAACCTAAAATAGAACCAGTACCAACTAGAATCACTCAAAAACGAATTATATAAATTCCTAGGTAATTAAAATATTCCAGTAAGCCTTTTTATAAATTCTGCAAATTCCAATACTATAAGTCTACCTTTTTAATTCACTAAAATATTCCTCTTGTTCTACTGATTCCAGAGACATCTTATTTGCAATTTTTGGAGTTGTGGAACTTTTACTATGAATTTAATACTCTAAAAAGGACATTAAACCTTTTAATTAACCAAGGAAAATCCTTGCTGCAAAAGTATGAAACTACTATACAGCAATATTCTACGTGAAACACTGAATCTATACATATTTTATTTGCAAATTTTGGCCTAGTAGATTATTTTATATTGAATTTACAAGTTTTCCCTATTTTCTGCAAATAAATAAACCAATTAAATCGAGCAGTCAACTGCCTATTGACTAGTCAGCGCTGACTCGGCAGTCGCACTGACTGGGCCGCGTATCCACCCGCCAGTGGCCGGTACCCCTTCGCTGGACCCTTCTATTCTCACGCGTTGGATTCAAATCGGATGGTGGGGAAGCATCTGAAGTGGGCTCACCGGAGCTGACGGGGGGAGGCGGTGGTGGCGGTTCAGGCGGCGATGTCGGCGGCGGGGCGGGCATCTCCGGCGACGGTGGTCGGTGTGGCAGCGATCGGGGCGAGGCGGCGGAGCTCGTGGAGGCGACGGCTGCGGCTGGCGTGTCCACGGGCGGCGTCTGCGTGCGGCTGGAGCGGCGGCGCGCTCCGGCGAGCAATCCCAGGCGACGGCGAGCTCTGTAGAGAGGGAAAACGCTATGGGAAGAATCAGTCGAGCGAGGGGACGGCTGCAGGGGCAAAAGGGGGCCGTGGGGCGGTCGCCCGTTACCTCGTCCGCGAGCTCGCTGGCGGTGGTGGCGATGTCGGCGGCGGCGGGCAGGCTCGGGATGGCTAGGGTTCGAGGCGGGGGAGAAAAGAGGGTGGCGGCGCGGTTCTTGTAGTGGGGCAGCGGGCGGTAACCGAATTCGCGCGGAAGACGGCTTGATCGGGCGGCGACGGGATTGTCCGCGTCCAGTACGGACGGCGGCGGTGATGGCTGTCACGCGGGCCCCGCCTGTCAGCGACAGGGGCTGCTGCGGCGGTGGCTTGCGAGCAGCACGCGCGCGCTATGCACTACCTGCCGCTTGGCGTGGCTGCTGCTAGCAGGCCCCAGCTAGGCCAGCTGGGCCGCGGGCGGCTGCTGCGTCGGCGCGGTTTCCCTTTTTTTTCTTTTTCTGAACAATTCCTTAACTGAATTTTCTATTTGAAAGTGTCTAAAAATAAGCTAAAAATTCAGATTGCTATAGAATTTGCTGTGAAGCTCCGATTGAGGCGATTCAAAGTGCTACGGGTTCGTGACATAACCCTCTACGCACTTGTGCCTTCCAAACAACTAAAATTTACTATTTTAACAGAAGCATGGTAGAAACCGAGCACTCAAGTGTAGGTGTCAAAATGCAATTGCAAGTGAGTTGTTTTGCCAAAACCTTTTCAAACTGAATTTTTGCAATGATGATCATGATGCAATGACATGTATGCTATGCAGTACCAAATCTAAAATTTGGGATGTGACAATAATAACCCCCTTAAGATGAATCTCGTCCCCGAGATTCGGCGTGGCTAGCAAATAGGTGTGGGTGGTCCTCTCGGATGTCATCCTCATGCTCCCAAGTGGCTTCCTCTTCAGTGTGGTGGCTCCATTGCACCTTGCAAAACCTGATCGTCTTGGTACGGGTAATCCTCTCCGTTGTCTCCAGTATCTTGATTGGCTTCTCCTCGTAGGTCAAGTCACTGTCCAGCTGAACCTCCTCTAGTGGCACAGTGTCTCTCAATGGTGTTTCCACCATCTCCGGATGGCACTTCTTCAGCTGGGACACGTGGAACACATTGTGGACGTCGGACAGAGCCTCTATCAACTCCAACTGATAAGCAACCTCTCCTTTGCGTGCTAAGACCCGATATGGTCCTATAAACCGAGGTGCCAGCTTACCCTTGATTCCGGATCTCTTAATTCCACGTAGTGGCGACACTCTGATGTATGCTCTATCACCTATCTCATACACCACTTCCTTGCGCTTGGCGTCAGCGTAGCTCTTCTGCCTCGACTGTGCTACCTTCAGCCTGTCCCTAATCAAAGCGACCTTCTCCTCGGCATCCTTGATCAAATCAGGTCCAAATAGCTTACGCTCTCCTACTCCATCCCATAACAATGGTGTCCGGCATCTTTTCCCATATAGCACATCAAACGATGACGTCTTGATGTTGGTTTGGTAATTGTTGTTGTAGGAAAACTCGGCATACGGCAAATTCTCATCCCAACTAGATCTATGAGCCAGAGCGCAAGCTCTCAACATGTCCTCCAAAATCTGATTTACCCTCTCGGTCTGTCCATCAGTTTGAGGTTGGAACGTGGTGCTAAACTCCAACCTAGTTCCCAATGACTCGTGCAGCTGGCGCCAAAAGTGCGATGTAAATTGGGTGCCTCTATCTGATACAATGCTCTTGGGAACTCCGTGTAGGCACACAATCATGTCCATATAAATCTTGTCCAACCTTGCACTCGTGTAGGTTGTCTTCACCGGTATAAAGTGGGCTACGTTGGTCAAATGGTCGACCACTACCCAAATAGAGTCGTATCCCGACCTGGTCCTGGGCAATCCTATGATAAAATCCATTCCCACTCTATCCCACTTCCAATCCGGCACGGGCAATGGCTGTAGCAATCCTGCTAGCTTCTGGTGTTCCGCCTTCACTCGGCTGCATACGTCACATAGGGCAATATGCTTGGCGATGTCCCCCTTCATGTTATTCCACCAAAATCTGTCCTTTAGATCCATATACATCTTTGTATTGCCCGGATGTATGGAGTATGGCGAGTCATGAGCTTCCTGCATAATTAGCTTCCTTATCTCTGGGTCGTTGGGCACACACAAACGATCTCCATACCACAAGGTTCCTTGCTCATCCTCGTGGAATTCTTTTGCTCGATCCTCCTTCATCTTTTCCTTTATCTCTTCTATCTCCTTGTCTCCTACTTGAGCCTTCCTGATCATGTCCTGTAGCGTTGGTTGGACTTCCATTGCTGCCAAATATCCTTCTGACACTACCTCCAGTCTAAGCTCCTTGAACTGCTTGCACAAATCCTTGGGCAATTTCCCAACAGTCAATCCATTGGCATAGACCTTCCGACTTAGAGCATCCGCTACTACATTGGCTTTTCCTGGGTGGTATTGCAAATTCATATCATAATCCTTGATAAGCTCCAACCATCTCCTTTGCCTCATGTTCAGTTCCTTCTGTGTAAATATGTACTTCAGGCTCTTGTTGTCGGTGTACACATCGCAGTGTTTTCCCATTAGGTAGTGCCTCCATACCTTGAGCGCATGCACAACCGATGCTAATTCCAAGTCATGCGTGGGGTAATTCCTCTCGTGGTGTTTAAGTTGTCGTGAGGCATATGACACCACTCTCCCATCTTGCATCAGCACACTTCCAAGTCCCTATCGAGAAGCATCACAGTACACTTGAAAATCCTTCTAAAGATCAGGTAAACACAGAACAGGTGTGGTCACTAGTCGACGCTCCAGTTCCTGAAAGCTAGCTTCACACACATCTATCTACTCAAACTTCCTCTCCTTCTTCAGAAGTTCCGTCATTGGCTTAGCAATCTTGGAGAAATTTTCTATGAACCTCCTGTAATATCTAGCAAGTCCCAAAAAGCTCCGAATATCGCCCACATTCTTGGGCGCTTCCCACTCAGTTACTGCCATCACTTTGCTTGGATCAACAGCGACTCCTTCTCCTGACACCACGTGTCCAAGAAACCCAACAGTGTTAAGCCAGAATTCACACTTGCTGAATTTGGCATACAGCTTATGTTCCCTCAGCTTCTCCATAATCAGTCGCAGATGTCTCTCATGTTCAGCATCATCCTTGGAATATATCAGTATGTCCACGATGAACACAACCACGAACTTGTCCAAGTACTCCATAAACACCGTGTTCATCATGGTCATGAAATATGCCGGAGCATTCGTTAGTCCAAAAGACATAACCGTATACTCATATAAACCATACCTAGTGGTGAAAGCAGTTTTTGGTATGTCCTCCTCCCAGATCTTCAATTGGAAATAGCCCGATCACAGATCAATTTTGCTAAACACCTTTGCTCCTTCTAGTTGATCAAACAAATCATTTATGTTCGGCAGGGGATATTTGTTCTTGATGGTCACTTCATTCAGCGAGCGATAGTCCACCACTAACCTCTTGATGTTGTCCTTCTTATCCACAAATAGAACAGGTGCACCCCATGACGACAAACTAGGCTGAATAAATCCCTTGTCCAACTGCTCCTTTAGCTGTTTCTTTAATTCCTTCAGCTCATCCACATCCATCTTATATGGTCTCTTTGCTATAGGTCCTGTTCCCGGCATCAGATCGATGAGAAACTCCACATCCCTGTCAGGTGGCATCCCTGGCAGCTCTTTCGGAAACACGCCGGAGTACTCCTTTATCACAGGCAAAGTATCCATGCTAACCCCTTAAGAGAATTCAGCTTACACCTTCCCGGTCGCACCGACGACTTGAACCTAATTCTCTTACCATCCGGGGTTTTGAGCGAAACCGCTCGCTGTGCACAATCTATGTGTCCCCCATGCATAGACATCCAATACATTCGTAGTATTACATCTAAACCTTGTGAATCCAATACTACCAGATGTGCAATGAAATTGTGTGCTCCAATCCTCACAGTTAAGTCGCGGCATCCCGTGCTAGCTATCATATCCCCTCCAGGTGAGCTTACTCTAATCGACCCTTTTAGAGACTCCATGGGTAGCTTATACTTATCCACAAATGCCCTTGATATGAATGAATGCGATGCACCAGTATCGAAAAGTATAAGTGCAGGGTGAGTGTTGATTGGAAACTTACCAACCACAAGCTCAGGCTCATCTGGAATCTCCTCCACATTCATGTGGTTCACTGTGGCCTTCTGGTTGTTGCCTGGCTTTAGTCCCTTCTTCTCCGGACAGTTATTTGCATAATGTCCCTTCTGGCTACACTTGAATCATGCCACCTCACTCAGGTCCTTCTTCACAAAATTGCGATCACGCTTGCGGTCATGTCCATTGTGTCCTCCAGAATGGTGAGTGTGTCCTCCCTTGTGGCTGTGGCGGTTGCTCTTGTGGCACTCATGGCGATGTCCATCGCTTCCATGGCTGTGGCTGTCATGGCTTCCATGGCGGTCATGGCTTCCATGGCGCCCATGGTCACTTCCCCCATGCTTGGAGTATCCATCATAAGAAGTGCGAGACTTGTGATGAGAGCCAGAGTGGTGATTGTTGCTCTTTCTCTTGCGGATTTCCACCTGCTTGTGCTTCCCCTCCAAGATTCTGGCCTTGTCCATAAGCTCCTGGAAAGTGGGACAATAAACCACTAGCAGCTGCACTGAAAGCTCATCACTGAGGCCATCCAGGAACCTTTCTCTCCTTTTGGCATCAGTGTCAACATCCTTAGGGGCATAACACGACAGGTTGTTGAACTCCTCAATATATTCAGCCACGGTGCGGTTGGTTTGGCGCAAGTTGCGAAATTCCTTCCTCTTCAGGCTCAGAACTCCTGAAGATACGTGGTTGGTCCTAAAACCTTTCTCAAACATTTCCCAAGTCACAGTGTCCAGCGGGTGGGTGATCTGAAAAGTGTCCCACCACGAAGCGGCTGGTCCCTCCAGTAGGTGAGCGGCAAATCTCACCTTCTCATCATCTGTGCACCCAACAGTTACCAGATCCTTATTCACTGAACGCAACCAGTCGAGAGCAACCATTGGCTCCATTGCAGTAGAGAACTTCGTTGGTCTTAGCCTCAGGAACCTTGTAAGTGCATCTCCTTGGGGCTGGTTGTTCCCATTGTTGTTGTTGTTGTTGTTGTTGTTGTTGTTCTGAGCTTCCATGAACTAGGTCATCACTTGGGTTAGCTGTGCCTGAGCCGCCATAAGCTGCTCCAACTCAGTAGGTTGATGGCGGGGAGTCATCTGCGGTTCAGCACAGGTAAGCTTAGAAAGAATCGATTACGAAAACAGGATTCTACCCATGCATTATGATCAAACAACAACAAAGCAATCACAGACAAACATGAGCAAGAAACACATCAGCAAAAAATGATCCAGCAATGTTCTAGGGGTTATCCTAGCAGTATATATCTACTGAAATAGTTTTAGAAGCGTTGGCAACAGTTATCAACACAAATTGGCCAACAAAGCATTAAAACAGGAATCTGCCAGAACAGTCCAGCAGTGTTTACGAATTTTTATACCTGACTTAAACTCGTCAGGAATTTTTTTGATTTTTGTGCATACAGTACAGAGAGTTTCGAACCAAACCCTATTTTTTCAGATTTTTCCTAGTTACCAATAAAATATGAAAAATCATGCAGTACAGCTGGGTCAACATAAAACTGCATCAGAAAAAACTCGGATATCAACCAAAACTTGTCATAACTCTTCTATAAAATTCGCACAAATAATCCTGTAACTTTGGAGTACACATAGGAGCAACTAAACACTCTTAAACTAATAGTAAATCAGTTTTTCATTGATCGAGACTTAATCCTAACGAATACTAATTGGTGGGCATCTATCTACTTCATGAAGAGGTTGCAGTAGGTCCTTGCACTCATGCGTTGGCGCTTCTGTCCACGAACCAACCATGGCGGCGGAGTATATACCTCTCCTGAGTCATCAATTGAAACCTCAAATTCCACCTCTTCTGGATCCTCCTCTTCTTCTTCATCCTCTGCTGTAGCTGCAAAAGCTTCATCTCCTCCACCATCGTCGTCTCCATCATCATCCTCGTCCTTATCATCATCATCGTTCCCACCGTCATCATCATAATCATTGTTGTCATCAGGGGTGGATTCA
The DNA here is from genome assembly GCA_916181665.1 of Avena sativa. Classification (NCBI taxonomy): domain Eukaryota; kingdom Viridiplantae; phylum Streptophyta; class Magnoliopsida; order Poales; family Poaceae; genus Avena; species Avena sativa. The sequence goes on from OV702296.1 coordinate 207,572,909, forward strand.
ACTGTGCTTGGAGGGCAGCAATCTGGGCTGCCATATCAGCAATAGTCTGGTCTCTTTCCTGGACGGTCCCTTGCAGTTGTTGTATGGCTTGATTGTTTTCCTGCACGGTCCCATTAAGTTGTGCTATGGTTGCGTCCCTGCCTATCAGTGCATTATTCAGAACATCCACAGCTTCATGCAAGGTCTCAATCTCCTGTCACTGGACCACCATACCGTTGTTGGCGAAATCTGCTATCTCCTTTACCATCATCACTTTCTCAGCTAGAGCTCCATTCTCCTTCTCCATGTCCTCTATGTGCCTCCGATGGGGCGGCATGTTGTTCCTGTCGCCCGGGGTAACCACAACGTTCCCATTCTCATCACACCTTTCGTAGTCACGGTAGGGTGAGTCTTTTAGCAGCAGGTGTCGGACAAGATGGCACTGGCGTGACAGGGCTTCATGCAGGGCCAAGTTTATTCCAAGTCCCCAGTTGCAGTATGTCTTGGTATAGACCAGATGCACAGGGTTTGGCAAGGCGATATCCCTGAAGATGAAAGTGGTGATCTCCCAGGCGTCCTCGCCATATCCATAGGTGTACAGCATTCTTCCCTTGAACATGGGCAGTGGCAATCCCAATGACTGCGAGAGCTGTGCCAACTGTCTTGCAAAGGGCCTTGGTGACTCCATCGTTGCATACTCAGTCCTGACTTCTCCCATCTATCAATTAAAAGAGGAAAGTGTGAGAATAGCAGATGGTAAAGATTTACGAGAGTGAAAGGCATAAGATAAAAGACAGAGTTAATATAAGCTTTAATAATTCTATGGCTTCCTAATTCAAACCTACGTCACGATCCTACAGTCGACACACGGGCTCTGATACCATCTTGTAACACTACGATTCTGAAAAGACCGTAGCTTCTATGTGACATGCCAATCCCTGGATCGGTTCATTGGCCCACAATATAATAAGATGAATAACATAGCAAAATATCCGTGCATCATAAATAACGAAGATCCAGAGTATCATTATTACAAATAAGGCTTAGCTCAAGGCTAGCTCAATTTACTCAAGTAGCAACATAAATAAAATAAATCCTCCATTCTTCAAATTTCCCACAAGTGAACAAGTGCCGAGTGGAGTACCGTGGCCTAAATCGATCACTCAGAATCGGAATATCCTGCAACATGAAACGTAGCATCCCCGAAGGGTCAATACATGGAATGTATGGCAAGTAAAGATATTAAAGGAGACAATAGAGCTAACATCTACATGCATATTTGGCAAGTAGAGTTGTGGCTAGCTTGCATTTGCAAATACCTTTGTCCTACTTTATTAAACAGTTTTTGAATTTTCTTTGAAAAGATCCCAATTAAGTTAACCCATCAACATTAAAGCAATTATGAAATTAGAATGAGCGAGAAACGTGTCATAAAATCAATATCAAGCAACTCAGATGTCCATAATCGGGGACACGGCTAATCGATTAGTTTATACACCCTGCAGGGGTTAGTACACTTTACCCATGTGACTTGGCCAGCCCAGCTCGTACCACCACTCTCATATTGGGTGATGATAGGGAGAAGTCCAAGAAGGGACCGTTCGGGAAGTAGCTCTCCAAACCCGACACGCACCGGTCCAACCTACCAAAATTCTACATCTCTGGATACGTGGGTTCGAGTAACCACAACCTACTGAGTCCAACCAACCTCCCATTTTATTATTAACACATGGTTGTACACGTAAGCTACAAAATAAAGAAGCCAATCATTCTCTCTTGATACCTGGGTGCCTTTACGCAATGATACCACCAAAAATTATCAATCCCATCACACCCAGGAGATTCATTGAGTTTTCGCAAACCAAACACATTTAGAAACAACTTTTAGTGATGTAACCCAGCCCTCGTTCACCATAGCATGGATAAGCACATCTACCAACGGTGGCTCATCTACAGGAAAGCTCTACCATATAATAGGACATAGCATAGAGATTGTAATATCCTACACATGCATCTACAAAATACACAACAATGCAATAAAAGTAATAGGACCATATCATGAACAAGGTAGCATCTACTTGCCTTAGATGTAGTGGTCGAACGAACAATCCTCACACGAGCAAGCGTTGCACTCGTCACAATCTACACGATACAATTGCAATCACATAAACAAACCAAACACAATCATATTCAAGCATGACAATGCAAGATGCATGCATGACGAGTTGAACAATGCTACAATAGCTTTATACAATCTTTATTCAGTATACCTACTGTATGCATGCATGGAAAATATTTTAAGTGCATAGAAAACAAAGCATGCAATTTTAAATGACCAACAATTGAGCTATAACTCAATTATTTAGCCACTGCTATTAAACTGTTTGTAAAATCTTGGAAAAATATCCACTGTGTAGGCAACCTAAAATAGAACCAGTACCAACTGGAATCACTCAAAAGGGATTTATATAAATTCCTAGGTAATTAAAATACTCTAGTAAGCCTTTTTATGGATTCTGCAAATTCCAGTATTGTAAGTCTACCTTTTAATTCACTAAAAGATTCCTCCTGTTCTACTGATTTCAGGGATATCTTATTAGCAATTTTTGGTGTTGTAGAACTTTTACTATAAATTTAATACTCTAAAAAGGACATTAAACCTTTTAATTAACGAAGGCAAATCCTTGCTGCAAAAGTATGAAACTACTGTACAGCAATATTCTACGTGAAACACTGAATCTATACATATTTTATTTTCAAATTTTGGCCCAGTAGATTATTTTATATTTAATTTACAAGATCTTGGCCTTGGCGATTCAAGGCTCCTGGGCGCGATTCCTTCGCTGGGGAGGATGATGGAGGGATGGGGAAGCTCGAGGCGAGCTCATCTGGCGTCGGGGAGGCCTCTAGCGGCGGCGCAAGACGACGCCGTCGGCTAGGGTTTCGGCTAGAGAGGGGAAATCGCGAGGGAGCACGAGAGAGAGTGAGATGGGGACGGGGAGAGAGAGAGTGAGATGGGGACGGGGAGAGAGAGAGGGGAGCATCGGCATTCTTATCCCCTCCTCAGCAGGCGGTGGCGGCGGGCATCGTGGCGTAGAGAAGATCGACGGCGAGCGGCGGGACACGTAGGTGCTTGCGGTGTCCTTCTGGCTGGAGGAGGAAGAAAGAAGAAAAGAAACAAAGGGGTACGGGCCGGCTGGGCCTTAGCTGGGCCGCGGGTGGCTGCTGGCTGGAGACAGGGAAGGGAAGAGAGAAGTGGGCCAACCCAGATAGGTTGGCTGGCTCCAGATTTTCTTTCTAAACATTTTTCTATTTTCTGTTTTCATTTCCTGTTTGTAATTTCAAATTTGAATCTGTTTTGAGGATTTAAAAAATACCAGGAGGTTTACAAATATATGGAAAATATTGTAAGGACCCTTTTATTCAGATTGGGATCCACACACTTTGGTACTTTTTCAATTTCAAACCATTTTGAATGGATTTCAAGGGAGGGAAAAAACTAGGGTTTAGGGTTTGATTTATTTCTTCAATGCACATTTTAAATGATGATGCTCATGATGCACAAAACTAACCCTAATATACAATTAGCTAAAACTGGGGTGTTACAACTATGTTCAAGATTGATTATTGATCCTATCATGTCTATGTTATTTGTGATCTTGCATGCTTTCCGTTGTTAGTAGCTATCTTGGCCAAGTAGATGCTTGCAACTCCAAGAGGGAGTATTTATGCTCGATAGTAAGTTCATGCCTCTAATAACCTAAGGAAGTGACAGAAATCTCAAAGGTTGTAGATGTGTTGTTGCTACTAGGGAGAAAACAACAATCTTTTATTCATGGAATAATTGTATTATTTAATTTACACAATTTGCTTAAGGCAATAATTCGTTGCTTGCAACTTAATACTAGAGGGGGTTCAGACGATAACCTCAAGGTGGATTATTAGTCATAGATGCAGTTGGATTACGGTCTATGTATTATGTTGTAATGCCCAAATGAATCTCATAGGATCTTTCATGACTTGTACATGCATAAGCATATATATTTTCAATCTACCTTTGCCCAACTGTAATTTGTTCATCCAATATGTAATTTATCTTATGGAGAAACACCTCTAGTGAACTGTGGACCCCTGTCCATTCCTTTACCATTGATATTGAATCTACTATTTACTTTCACTTTTTACTTTCTACAAGCATTACTATCTTCCACACTATATGTTTAATCCTTTGTATTTAGAAAACTAGTGAGATTAACAACCTCACTGTAAGTTGGGGCAAAGTTCTGTGGTTGTGTTGTAAAGGTTCCAACTTGCTAGTAACACCTTTGGAGCTGTTTCCTTTCTCCTACTGGTTCTATAACCTTGGTTTCACAAACTGAGGGAAAACTTGTTGTTGTGCTTATCACACCTTGCTCTTGGGGTCTCCCAACAGGCTCTACATCAACCGAGCCACCATCAAGCAACTAAAATCTTATATTACAAGTTATTACAAATCCTTGTTTGGGGCACCACCGAAAAATTCTTTCTCATTGGATGATTCCCAAACTAAGGATATTCCCTAGATTTATGTTGTGGAAAACAACTTTCTAAACGCCCTCTATACGGAGTAATAAGTCAACAAAGATGATATTCAAATAGAACACAACAAAGCACCAGGACCCGATGGTTTTATATCGGAATTTTATTAAAAGTTTTGGGAAGTTATCAAGGAAGATCTAATGCATTTGTTTGATATTTTGCATGAAGGTCAGCTAGACCTGTTTAGGCTGAACTATGGCAACATAATTTTTCTACCCGAAGTTAATAATGCAGAACGTATACAACAGTATTACCCAATCTGCCTTCTTAACGTAAGTTTTAAATTTTTTTACAAAGGCTGCTACGATTAGACTTAATTCAGTAGTAGTTCATGTTGTACGGCCATCTCAAATAGCTTTCATGCAAGGAAGAAACATCCTAGATGGTGTAGTAATTCTGCATGAAACTATCCATGAACTACACTCAAAAAAACTAAATAGTGTACTGTTCAATATTGACTTTGAGATGGCTTATGATAAAGTTAATTGGTCTTTCCTTCAGCAAACACTCCGTATGAAAGGTTTTTCGAAGAAGTTGCATGCTCTCATACAGTATTTTCTGTCTGGTGGTAGCGTTGCCATAAATGTCAATGATGATATTGGCAAATATTTTCAGACAAAGAAATGACTGAGACAAGGGGATCCACTGTCTCCAATACTATTTAACATAGTGGCTGATATGTTGGCTATCCTTATTGAGAGGGCCAAAGGTGATGGCCAAATTGAAGGATTAGTTCCTCATCTAATGGATTGTGGTCTCTCTATTGTTCAATATGTTGACGATACAATCCTATTTATGGAATATGATATGGAGAAAGCTAAGAATCTAAAATTAATATTATCAGCATTTTAACAACTCTTGGGATGGAAAATTAACTTCCATAAGAGTGACTTGTATTGTTTTGGCAAGGCCACAAACGATGCCCGCCTATATGCTGATTTATTCAGCAGTGGTCTTGGGCAATTTCCAATCAACTATCTAGGAATACCGATACATTATCGACGTCTCACGATCGTTGAATGAAAACTTGTCGAGGAAAGGCTCCAAAAACGTCTTAATAGTTGAAAAGGTGAATTATTAACCCTTGGCAGAAGACTTGTACTCATAAATTCAGTACTAACCAACATGCTACTGTATATGATCTCGTTCTTCCAGTTACCGAAAGGGGTCTTAAAGAAAGTGGATTATTTCCGCTCAAGATTCTTTTGGCAAGGGGATAATGAGAAAAAGAAATATCAGACAGGCCATATGGAATATGGTTTGCCTACCAAAGGAATACAGAGGACTTGGAATTCATGATTTGCAAGTCAAAAACACCACGCTTCTAGGTAAATGGTTGTTCAAACTTCTTACAGGAGAAGGAGTCTAGCAAACCATTCTATGGAGGAAGTATGTTGGTTCCAAAGATGTGTCTTAAGTGGTTTTGAAACCCGGTGATTCACACTTTTGGGCTGGACTAATGACACCCAAAAAACATTTCTTCCATTATGGTGCTTCCAATATTAAGGATGAATCACATATTAGGTTCTGGGAAGATAAATGGCTAGGCCAAACTCCCCTTCGAGAATAATATCCTGCTTTATGTTTGAGTGTTATACATAAAGGGGATACACTTTCAACGGTAATGGAGTCCAATCCCCCTAATCTCTCTTTCAGAAGAAGTCTCATAGGTCCTAGACTGGATTCCTGGAACAATCTCTTATTGAGAATATCCATGGTACAATCGTCGGAGGGTGTGGAAGAATTTAAATGGAAATTACTACAGAGTGGAAAAAATTTAGTTGATTCTTTGTATAGAGCTTTGGTCTAACCTGATATTTCAGTTGATGATAATAGTAAAATTTGGAAAATGAAAATACTCCTTAAAACGAAGATATTTGCTTAGTATCTCCGTAAAGGGGTTATTCTTACAAAAAATAATCTGTTAAGAGGAATTGGCAGGGAAGTACAAAATGTATTTTTTGTCATTTGTCGTCACAATGAGACAATTCGGCATTTACTCTTCCAGTGTAAATTTACTTATGCTATATGGTCAATCATTCATGCAACCTCTGGTTTATCTCCTTCTTGCTCGGTAGCCAATTTTTTTGGCAACTGGTTGCATGGGATTGAGGGTAAATATAGGACTTTGTTTAGGTTGGAAGCGCTTGCCATTATTTGGTCGCTTTGGTTATGTAGGAATGACAAGATTTTTAATAAAATGGTGTCTTCTCCTCTACAGGTTATCTATCGAGCAACGACTATCTTCCGATCATGGACTACTCTTCAACGTATGAAGTTCCGTGACTTGTTTGTGGAGGGGTGTACGCGATTGGAGGATATAGCGAGGGATATTTTCTCCCAACATGAATGGCAGCGTGATCCGCGGATAGAGCTGACATAGCTAGATGCCGTTATGCTATTAGCATGTCTTTGTAATTCCCGTACTTTTGTTTTTGTCACAAGTTGTGTACTTCGTCAACTGTGTGCATCTTAGTAATGCAGAGACCGGGTGTAACATTACTATACGTAATAAAACATCCATTTCCAAAAGAAAATAGTTCCATCTTCTGAACTATACAACGGGCTACTGCAAACTGGCTAGAGGCAAGATATGGCTAAACTTTCTAATGGTGCGTTTGGATGTATGCATTGAGCCTTGTATTAGACATTCGGGCATTCTCGGCTCGAATACACCAAACTTGGGCGTTTGGATGTTTTAGACATTGGGGCTAAATATTCGGCATGAATATTGAAGCGGGCCAAATCAGCTACAGCTGAAAGACGAGCCTCTCCCCTTGACATCGCCTGGTATTGAGTCCTTGTCGGCCTCTCCTCTTCTGCACAAGACCGCCGGACCTAGCTCGGGTGGCGCCGACCAGGGAAAACCAGCGGAGGCTAGTAAATCCCCCTTGATCCGGATGGCATCCACGTCGACCTCCCTTTCCCCTCCGCGTGCGAGTCGAGCGGCATCCACGTTGCCCAAGGAACTCATCTGCCTCCACTTCTATCTGCAAGTCGGGAGAGCTCCAGATAGAGATGAGGAAGAACCGGGCCAGGACGAGCTCCAGTCCAGCTCGCAGCTATGCTCATCCGGTTCCTCCCTTCCAGTTGCTGGCGTCCGCCCTCCCCCTCCCATGTCCCCATATTTCAGCAAAATTGTGGCGCAGACTCATGGAAAAATTCGCTTGTCCCCCATACTTCAGGAAGGAATGGTTGTTGATGTCGATTTAGAAGAGTGAATTCTGATTCTATCATTCTGGCTAGCTATCCAAGAACATATATGTTGTAATATTTGCGTACTAGACTGTAATGTGCGTTGAACCTTCTGCTTGTGACTTTTTATGTCATATTGCGTATTACACTGTAATGTTTAGATGCAAAACAATTATATAATATTTTATGTGTCTTTATTAATTCTTATGTCATATAATTATTCATCAATCATATCCAAAAGTTAGAAAGAAATCATTTTCAAACATGTATCTTGATCATGCTCTCTTATAAATACATCACTTTGACATCCAAACATGATTTGACATTTAACTAGGACATCAATTCTACATACCAATATCTATACATCCAATCAGGAATATTGACATTGAATATCAATGCAAATATCCCAGGATTTTGATATCTCACTGAATGCAAATGCCTAGGCTACCAATACATACATCCAAACGAAGCCTAAGAGAAAATTTGAATTACTCTATAGGCATCTTGGTAAACAACTAAGCATCAACGGATAACAAGAAGGAAAAAATTAAATAGGAATAAATGAACTTCTTTGTTTTCTACGGAAAGACTACTATTTTTAAGTCATGTTATCATAACATCGGCCATGATACTGACATTGGAGTTGATTCGTTTCCAAAAGCATTTTAATCAACTAAGTGTCGTGCACCTCTATTGGTAAGAGAAAAATATAAGCAAGTTTTGCCGTGTGCTTTGTCAGCTTGCTAAGTGAACTGAAACTAAACACAACAACAACTTCTTACTTCATCGGTCAGCAACAATCACTAGTGGAAAACATGGCGTCTAGTCCCGGTTCTAGACAGTCTCTAGTTCCGATTTTGCAACCGGGACTAGAGGTCCTAGCCCTGGGTCAGTTACGAACCGGGACTAGAGGCTCTGTATGTGGCCGTGCAGCAGAGCGTGGGGTGGAGGATCTTTAGTCCGTTTCACGATACCGGGACTAGACATTCTCTATCGCGGTAGCATTTTACAGATTTGGCTGTTGCGGCAGCCTATGGAGGTTTCTACCGCGGCAAGATTTTAGGGCCGATTTCTATCATGGCAGCCGAATGGGGGGTTCTGCCGCGGCAGGAGGGTTGCGTTTGACATAAGTGACATACAACGAAGGAACCCATTACACACAACATCATCATGATTATATAGATACGATTTGATTACATATATAATATATAATTTGATTACATGGAGATTACAACCCGTCTATTCGATTACATGGAGATCATTAAATCACTAGAATCCCTTGGTATGGTATTTTCCTTCTGGGTTTATGACATGGTCAATATGAAATCCCGCTAATTCCTCTTGAATTGCTACCAGGCGCTCCATTGGTTGGAGATTCTCCCACAATTTTTCCAACTATATATAAAAGAAGGAGATCAATATAAATATCAATCGTCATAACAAATATTATGAATGACACTCAACACAATTTGTGAATATATTGTTCACGTACATCTATAAATGTCGCTCCGTCCCGCTCACTGACCTTCGAGCGAATATACTCGCACACGAAGTATCCACACAAATTAGTCCCTTGTGGATGCCTCTCGCACTTTACGAGAATAGAATTCAATCAAATAATAATCAAGCATGATATAATGGTATTGAAACTAGAATTGAAGAGATGCGCGGACCAAGCTCGTACTACTTACCTTGACCTGATTAAAACTAAGCTCATCTTTAAATTCACCAACCTTAGCATTGGTGAAAGTTTTCCAAACCCTGCCCGGCAAAAAATAAAGAATAAAATGAGTTATTAGTTACTTGATATCTCAGGATATATATAAACGAAAGAGATCGATATAGTGCAATAATAAATAAAATTACCTATGGAGCGCATCTTTAATGATTTTGTACTTCGATTCGTCTTTCCTTAGTGAGTCCTTGATTTCAACTTTTTCAGCGTCAACTTCAATAATTAGCAGAACCCAGTGAAAGTTGTGAATGTTTATATACGTCAGTAACTCACCAATTACACCTAGCAGAATCAAGTGAATGTGTTCAAGGCAGTAACACTCTCACCCGTAGTTGTATGGAAATAATATTCTTTGTTTGTAATGTTGCCTCACTAAGACCCTTAGCAAGTTACACTCTGTCTCCTTGTGGTATTGCTTTAGCAATGCTTCATTAAATTGGTGTGGGTCGATGAACCCAGTGTTAAAGATTTTCTATCGGTCACATTCATCGCTCTTCATTCTCCATAATAGCGTAGTGAGGATAAATAGAGGCAATGAACGAGCTGATTTAGAGAATTTATCAAAGAAATAAATGAACCACTTATAGACAATAGGAACTGACGAGACTAAATTCGAGGGCATCTTATTTGAGTAACATATACATTTTCTCAAAATAAATTTGAATCTGGTCTTCACCATTGAAATGCTCATTTGTAACTCTCACAAGCAGTGTTGATAATCGATCTTCTTCCTTGCATGTAGAGACTTTCTCGTACCACTCATGTAGTCTTCGCATTTGTATTGGTAGAAGCTCGACCTCATTAGGTCTGACCAGAGACTTCTCGTATTCATATTTCCATGATATTTCCGTGTGAATGGGGATATGTCCGCCTAGCGCTTGATTAACACTAATAGAAACACCTTTGGCAAATTCCATCGCTTGGTCAATATTAATATTCTGATCAAAATTGGGTAACATCTTGAGCGGGGAGATCGATTGTTTTTCCTTCTTTTCGAGTTGGGCAACGTCCCTTTTCCTGCTTCTTGCAGTAGTACTTCTTGTCTTCTTCCTACCAATTCTCATCAGGCAGCGTGTATAGTCATCAGTCTTATTTATCTCATATTGCGATGGTTGCTCAATAAAATTCTTAGCCCACTTTTTGGCTTTCGGATCAAATATTTGCTTTGGCTCGTGCACTTTGGGTGCAAAAAAGGCTTTCACTTGGGAATCGATGATCGCTTTGGTTTCCTCATCAGTCATCTCGTAAGGTAACTTGGGAGAAGGCGGCGGGGTTTCTTCGCCCTATTACCTTTTTTCTGAGTAGTAGTACTAGTTGACCGAGAGGCTGCCTTCTTCGGCTGATGTGGCGGCGGAGTGGGCTGACGGGACGGCGGAGTGGGATGACATGGCGGTGGACTCGCGCTATGGTGGTCGTCCCACTCCTCATGTGGACTTGCTAGAGGCCGCAAACTCGGCTGATGCGGAGGAGATGGTGGTGGCCTGGGTGTAGAGCCTGAAACACGATGTATTTCTTGCACCATATAATGATACAACCCCTGACTTCTCCTAGTGTCCTCTCATCTTCAGGTCCAGGGATGTCAAGTTATAGTGATTCATATTGCTGTAGAACCTCATCCACCCCGACACGAGCATAGCCATTTGGAATATCTTTGCAATGCCAGCGTGCTTCAGGGTTCACATGATAAATCATAGCCGAGAGATGCCTTGAAGGATAAGTTCATCACTCCCACATGTAGATCACAACTTGTCTTCTCAGTGATATTATCTACGGGGTAGCGATCTATCGGATCGGACGCCGTAGAAGCCACGTTGCTTCTCTGTTGAGATGGGCCACTGGCACTTCCTTCCAACCCCTGATGATTTGGCCTTTGTTGGCGCATTTCGTCCACTTTCTTATGTTGCTCCTTTAGAATGGCATATATTTCCTCGTTCTTTCTTTCTACGCTATGCAACTGGTCTGCCTCCTCTTGCTCCTTCCGCTTATTTGCTCTCGCTCGGCTTCTATAAGATTCATTTGTGCTCGGGAAACCCAGTATTCCATGACACAGAAGGTATAAAGCCTCGTGTTCGTCCTGTTTTTTTAGGATTTCTGAGGGCCTTTGTAAGCTCGGCGATCTCTCTATCGGGTTTGAAATTACTCTTTTTAACCTCCTCGATTGTTTTAACAATTTTTTCATGAGGTGTAGCAAATTTGGACTTTTCATCCAATATTAAATCCCATGTTTCCATGCCATACTTCGCCCCATGCGCAAGTAACCCATTTGTTACCCTAATGGGCCAGTCCTCTATAGATGGAGTGAGACCTTGGTCATGCAAGACTTTCTCGGCTTCATCCCACTTAGGCACGGAAGTCCTGTAGCCACATGTTCCCATCTTATGGTGATATTTCTTTTTTTGCAGCATTTTCTTTATTTTTTCAGACTATTTTTTTGCTACTTGTGATTTCTTGTTGTCCAGAAACCTTCCCTAGTGAACCCGCTGCTTCTTTAGTGTGCTAGTGAATGCTGGACTTTTTTCCTCGAGATATTCATTGTATAATCTTTTCTTATAGTTATTGAACTTTTCGGCCATCTTCTTAAGAGCGAAACGCTTGACTTTGGACCTCATAGAATTTGTGGCCTGCTCAGTCTCCAAGACGGTAGGGTGAAATGTGAAATGAGCTTCTCCCATAGTATGTCTTCGTATCTGTCCTCGACAAAACTAAGTGGGTTTTCATCTTCCTTTTCTAGCTTATTCCAGTTGATAACGATGATCGAGACATTGTCCCTAACAATAAAGCCGCATTGATGCACAAATGTGTTTGCGCTACTTGGGGGAAGCAACGGTTTTCCCTCTGGAGAGACGGACTCAATAGTGAGATGTGCATCAGTGGCCATCCCTTTGGCCGGGCCTCGTTTAGTACTTCTACTAGACTTGGTCGATGTGTAGGTCTAAAATAAGAAATATTTGTTAATATATATAAAACACAATCAATTAATGCATCTATCAAGTTATCACAAGAGGCTTAATAATATACCTCGCCTGACTTTGTTAAGGTCGGTCCATCACTTTCCAAGTCGTCATTGCAATTAAAACTCGTCTGCCCTTCGACTAAAGGATCTATCTCCATTCCATCACCGGACTCATTCAGAAATTGTGAGCCATCTTCTGCTCCATGGTCTTCTGCTCCATCCTGATCGAGGAGCGCTCCACCATGATCGGGGAGCGCTTCACCCTGATATGGGAGCTCTTCACCCTGATAGGGGAGCTCTTCATCACCTCGTATAAAGGTGAACATACGCTCTTCACCTTCTATGTCGTCGAAGTCCATAGAATAACTGCTATGAAATAATGTGCATATGAGTAATAAAATTAACAATGTACCATATCACAACAAAGTACTAATACATATAACATCTCGAATAACAACAAAGTACTAATTCATCTCGAATAATAACAAAGTACTAATTCATCTCGAATACATCTCGAATAACAACAAAGTACTAATATCATATAAATATCTCTAATACATGAGAATCACATCTCGCTCAAACTCGACATTGACTCCCGGTTCCTGAGCGACGGGATGTGAACACCCAAAGAGACGGAACCATCACAGGAGCATAACTCGGTGAGATCCCTGAAGAAACTGCCATGTATCGGAGACCCTGGTGTCCAACATCATCATATAGAGACATGCGTTCTCGACCTCCTCCCTGACATGACGTCGTACCACCTCCTCGGGGGACGACTCCCTCTACACCCTGCCTGGACCACGTGACCTCCACCAAATAACCTCCAGGTCGACGATGACACCCGGATTCCTCATCAATCTACGCGTCCCGGAAGGTAGCACCCAGTGCCAGCCCGGCGGAGCCCAGTCTCGGACATGCCCGGGGGAGCGGAGTACTCCTCCGTCATTCCCGCCGTGTGGACGGCGAGAATGCGGCATATCCTAAAGTAGGCATTTTGTACTAAATTATATACTACTACATTATACTATATACTATATATCTGTTAATAATAAATAATAACAAGTATTTATACCCACACCCTCTAGTCCTGATTGGAGCCACGAACCGGGACTAAAAGGGGGGTCTCTAGTCCCGGTTGGTGGCTCCAACCGGGACTAGAGTATTTATATCTCTATATATACTAGCAATACTAACTAATTAAATCTATTTCTAAATAATCCTAAGAAAATCTACATCTAATGAACTAAATACTAGCAATAATACATAAATCCCTAAATTAAATCCCTAAATACTGGCAAAAATCTGTAAATCCCTAAATACTACCAATAATTCCTAAATCCCTAAATACTAGCAATAATACTAGCAATAATCCCTAAATCTCTAAATACTAGCAATAATTCCATAAACACTAACAATTAAATATACCTAAATCCCTAAATACTAACAATTAAATATCCCTAAATCCCTAAATACTAACAACTAAATATCCCTAAATTCCCTAATTCCCTAAATCACTAGCAAATCCCTAAATACTCACCGCACACGGCACGTGGATGGCGGAGACAAGGCCGTCATCGGCGCTCCTCCCTGTCCACGAAGACGGGCGCGATGGCGCCGCTCCTCCCCGCGACGGGCGGCGGTGGCGGCTGCTCCTGGTGACAGCGGCTCCTCCTGACGGTGGCGGCGACTCCTCCTGGTGGCGGCGGCTGCTCCTCCCGGCGGCTACTCCTCGCGGCGGCGCGGCTGCTCCTTGCGTCGCGCGCGTCGGAGAAGATGCAAATCCTGTGTCCCTCTCGAACAGGAGACGGGGCGACGGTATTTATACCACCAGCCTCTAGTCCCGGTTGGAGCCACCAACCAGGACTAGAGGGGGTCTCTTGGAACCCCAATCGTTTGGAAAGTTAAATTTCCAACCTAGATGAGAGAACTCCACGGAATTAAACTCAAAAGGCTAAAAAAATAAATGCAATTAAGAAATATGGTGAACTTCGGATGCAATAATTTCTAGCTCTCGAAACTTGGTGGAAGGAAAATGTGGATATGCTTGTGCATTTCTTTTTTTTGACATGTTTGTGCTGTTGCCCAACATTACCTTTGGTTTAAACTTATATAAATATGTTTGCTATATATATTAATATAACGGGACGAAAGATTATTTCAAGAAAGTCTCCGATGATAATGGGTTGACCGGAGGGGCATTGATGGGTGGGCCACACACCCACTCAGCTCCTTGTCCATCTGTGCTGCCAACTCAGCTCCTTGTCCATCTGTGCTGTCAACTCAGCTTTCACATATGGATCCTACCGGTCAGATTTGCAATTAGAGGTGTGTCAAATGAATATAAGTATGATTTATAAGAAATTCAGAGTTGGCAAATTTTAGAGAGAATTATCAAAATGGGTACACTCGACTGACCGCCCCGATTGGCCTGGAAGGGTTGACCGGAGGGGCAACCGGTTCTGTCCTCACTACTTCAGAGTCAGAGTTGGCGTTCCACTTCCATCCCTTTGCCTTGGATCTGCGGAGTCGAGTCGCTTATCCTCCACCCCCTGGCCGTCACAGCTCAGATCTACGGAGGCAGCAGCCCAAGACCAGCTCGCCTCCATGTCTCCCCATTGCTGACAGCGAGAAGGGATAATGTCATTCCCTCCACATCCTGTGTTTCCGTCAGCATACAGACAGGGCTAGATCTCCAGGAGGTAAGCATTTTCTATACACGAATTCCACCAAAGCATTTCTGTCTCAAGCTAACTGATTCTTCCATGCCCGGTCAGTGTACCTAGAATGGGGGATGCGAATGTGCTGGAACGTATACTCGACGGAGCCGAGGACCCGACGAATCTCTCATTACAGCTGTTGAAGGACATCACGGGGAATTTCTCCGAAGACAGAAAAATCGGCCAGGGAGGATTTGGAGAGGTTTTCAGGGTACAGTATTTTACAACATGATTTACTTCTATGCACCACGGGTATTTTAGATCTGAACATCATTTAAACGCTGACCGACAGGGTCTATTCGGAGCACGGATTGTTGCTGTGAAGAGGATCTACATAAACGAAAACACTTTCGACGACAGTTTATTTCGTCGTGAGTTTGTTAGCCTGTGGAATACTAATCATCGGAATGTTGTCCGGTTTCTTGGCTTCTGCTCTAACACATATCAGAAAACGAGACAAGATGCTGAGTCAGGACAAGTTATGTTGGTTAACGTATTAGAAAGATTGCTCTGCTTCGAGTACATCGACAATGGAGCCCTTGATAAGCATATTACTGGTACCATCCTGTTTCATTTGATGCAGCTTTTTCTTAACTTCCTTATCTTATTGCCTCTATCAGTGCTTAGTTTTCAACTCAGGGTCAACAGTTAGGGACAGACTTGAATGAAAAATAACCAGTTCGTCAGCTCTGTTCCTGTATGTTGTTTAACATAACTCCTTGCTTTCTTATGTATTTATTCTTCCACAGATGAATTAAGAGGTCTTGAATGGGAAACACGTTATGAAATAATCATCGGGATTTGCAAGGGCCTGCGTTATCTTCACAAGGAAAAAAATATTATTCATATGGACCTTAAACCGGCTAATATATTACTACATCTAGATGACAAATATATGGTTCCAAAGATCACGGATTTTGGTTTGTCCAGACCAAATGAAAAATCGCACACTGTGGGTAAATGTTACGGAACACGGTAAGCTATGGCATCAGAAGAGCTACCAATTGATTTTTTTCTATCATTATGGCCATACATTTACTTGTGTCATAATGCATCACACTACCGTATTTATTTGCAGAGGATATCAGGCTCCAGAATACATGGAAGACAGCAAAACTACACCCGCATGTGATGTATATAGTTTGGGTCTCATAATCATTGAATTAGTAACAGGGTGTAAAGATGTCCCTAACAAAGATAATGTAAGAATGATTTCTCTCACTTTTTAGGACAAGCATTCATCTTTTCTTCGCACTTTGGTATGCATACTATCCTATTGAATGTCATATAAACAGCATGCTTGCTAATGGACATAGTTTGTCCCATAAGATTCTGGGATTATCACTGATAATAATCCACAATTGTTAATAATAGGTACTTCGAAGGTGGAGACATAGATGGAATAAGCCCCCGACGCAGCTACGATACCAGCAAGTAACTAGATGCATCTACATAGCAGAACGCTGCAGGGCACACAAACCGGAAGCTAGACCTTCCATATTGGAGATAATCACCTTTCTGAGTGAATCTGAAAGCACATATGGCCTGGTAAGCTACCTTGTCAATTAGTCAACTACTCAACTCTAAGTCTGTTAGTTTGGTTCAAGGGTTAAAATACATAGGTTGGCTAATATTATCCTTCGTGGTTAATTAGCCTAAATAACTGGATGCCTTGTTAGAAACGAATTTAGGAGACTTAGGGTGTGTTTGGCAGAAGATTGACCAAATGATGGCTCCAAGAAAAATGATAGCCAAATTCAATTCTAACCCAGAACTGCGTTATTTAGTGAGTTCTCTGGTCCTTCTCATCAGTACTGTGGCTGATGTTTTGTAAGATATAGGATTTTTGTTACTATTGGCGACATCAACTAGCACAATGTGTACTCGTTTCTGAGGCCCTAAACAAGTTCCTTTGCTCCATGTGATGTCTTGCAAGAGTAGGAATGACATGTGATGTTTGTTGGGTTTAGGGTTTCCATGTTATGTCTGTAATATAATCTTGTTTCCATGAGTGACCTAAAAATTTATGCCTGCTACAATATCATATCCTCATAAAACACTTTGTTTTTATTATTGAAATTTTTTCTCCATGAACTTACAAGTTTCTGTGTGAACAGTATAAACATATAAGTTTAGTTTAAACACAAGTAGAACTTGTTGCTTTTGTACAAATGCAACTTCTAAATATGAGGGAACATATATACATCATCATCTAAACACATATTGCTCTTTCATCGCAGATACACCCTCTTTTGGATCAAGATGACATGCTTGGGATTAAACCACTCGAACTACGGTTTCCTTCTAAGTTTAATAAGGAGATATCATGTTCAGTGGAACTAACAAATGGTACATGTAATTGCATTGCCTTCAACATCCAACTGCCAAGCGCACAGTACAGCGCACAACCAGTCAAAGGCATTGTGCAACCAAAATCCATGTGCGTTGTGACAATAACAGTGCAAGTACGAGATGTTCATGAACACGACCACGCCGACAAGTTCATCGTGCAGAGCATGCAAGTGAAAGCGACTGATGGTCTTGGAGAAGACGATATCACAGAATGCATGTCCCGAGCAGAGGCTGGCAAAGTTGTTGATGAGGTGGATCTGATGGTTGTCTATGAACCTACAAAGCCCCAAGATGATTGCAAGCCTAGAGAAGACACGCACCTGCCAGCTGATAAAGTTCCCGAGGTGATCAATTGTGACCTGTCTTAATGTATTTTTATGGGCCTTCTGTCCCTTTACCTTGGATTGTTTGTTGAAACACTAATTTGTATTTCCCCAGGATAAGAGAGAGATTGTTAAGCATTATTCAAGAAGGGTCAAGAACAAACTTGGTTGCAGCGAAAATGCAGAGGGAACCTCCCTGGTAAGCTTAGTCAGATAATCCAACGAGCACTATCACTGAAATGAGTTTATTTAATCTATGTGAATTATTTTGTGCATACCAGGAAATCAATTCAGGTGCGCGAGGACAATGTGACAAGCCAACAGAGCAGTGTAATTTGCTCCCACTACAAAGCTTTTCACGTCATTATCCTACCAACAAGACATACCTAGGGGAAGAGAGCGACAGAGCCGTGGATAGTGCAAGGGGGGCTATGGGCAGCCTGCTTGACAAGCTTGGAAAGCTCGTCACGGGGGACTACAGTCTGGATCCAAGCATCAAGAGTGACATCGAGTCTTTCTCACAAGACCTGGTGAAGATTCACCTAGACCTCCCCAAGTTACACAATGTTGACCGGGCCAAGATTTTTGTTGACGAAGTCAGGGAGCTGTCATATAATATAGAGGATATGGTCGATAGCCTCCTGGTGCACGTCGAGCCTAACTCCAGTAGGAGTGGCTTCAGGGAGATCATGCATGAGACTGTAAAGCTAGTGCAGAATGGCATGCCGACTCAACATCAGATTGGTGATGTAATTAGAGACCTCAAGGCCAACATTAAGGCTGTGGCCAAAATGAAAGACAAGTACAATATCGATTTCAATGCAACTACCAAAGCTACCACTGGTCTTCGGATTTCCGCTATATATGAACATGAAGAACGGCTCGTTGGCATCAGGACGCCAAGAGATGCACTAATAAGGCTACTTCAGGAGGATGGTCATGCATCAAAGCAAGAGCTCAAGATAATCTCTATCGTTGGAATGGGGGGATTGGGCAAGACCACACTTGCCAAGGCAGTGTATGAAGAGCTTAAAGGATACCATCCTAAAGCTTTCGTTTCAGTGGGTCAGAATCCTGATGTGGAGACAGTTTTAAAGAAGATTATTCGTAAATGTCAAGAAAATTGCAAGACTAACGACTTGGACGTGGACGATCTCATCGATAAACTCCGAGAATTTCTCGAGGATAAGAGGTACTTATCAATCTCTCCCCGCCACCCAATATATTGGAATTGGAGGTGTATGTCGATCCACCAAGGATCAAGCAGTCAAACAACTCTTCAGATTCAATATTTTCTTTATCACTCTGCATCCCTGTTTATTTTGCCTAATTTGCATGCATATATGGTTGTGCATACACTAATACAAATATGCTTGTGGCATCCATAATTTTTGGAACTGAAAAAAAGTAGTCATTACAAAACCCCACCATTTTCACGATTTCTGGGCCAGATTTATACAATAAAAATATCACATCGTATGATAGGCGTCAAAAAGATCATAAACAACAATATTTTAGTCGCAGATGGCTAGCCAAAGCAATGGATAAGATGCCCCGCGAGTCGCCAAGAGCATCCACCGCTAAACAATATTTCAATCGTATAACATTCCTATAAGTGTAAGTAACATGGATATTGATTTAATTATCACAAATGACTCAAAATGCATAGATGAGGTTGCTCACAGTTGAGATACTTTGTAGGTTTCGACCTATATTTTAGTAGCTATGAAATACATCCACATCTCATGGATATGCTTTACGTAGATATAAACAATTACAAATCACCTCCTCTACGCCTTCGGTTTTGACATGTTTCACTTTTTGTTGCAGATACTTCATAGTAATTGATGATATATGGGATTCGACTGCATGGAAACTTATTAGTTCATCACTTCCAAGAAACAAATGTGGCAGTATATTGATAACAACAACAAGGATTATTCCTGTCGCTCTCGCCACTTGCAATGCTGAAAGCGAATATGTTTATGAGATGAAACCACTCAGTAAGGAAGATTCAAGAACATTATTTTTGAGAAGAACATTTGGTCCTGAAATTGATTGCCCCGATACACCCATAAAAGAAGAGATTTCAAAATATATTCTGAAAAGATGTGATGGTATGCCACTTGCTATTAATAGTATAGCAAGCCTTCTGGCTGGTGAGCCAGATTCAACCTGGGAAAATGTATGGAAATCTTTGGGTGCTCTAACCGAAGGAAAAACTGAAAGAAAAACTGATATTGGTAATATGAAGGAAATATTGGATCTTAGCTACATGTATCTTCCTGATGATCTCAAGACATGCCTTCTTTATGTTTGCAAGTATGAAGAGGATCATGAGATAGATAAAGATGATTTGTTGGGGCAATGGGTAGCTGAAGGTTTCGTGAGTAGAAAGGGTCGGCTGGATGCAGAGGACGTTGCAGAGAACAACTTCAAAGCGCTCATCAACATGTGTATGATCCAACCTGGGAAGATAGACTACAACAATGAAGTTTTGACATGCAAAGTACATGATCTAATTCTTGATCTTATCAGATCCAAGTCAACCGAAGAGAATTTTATTCAAATAATTGATGGTTTGCAAGATCAGACCGGGGCACGTGGAGAGATTCGTCGAGTCTCAGTCCACCATAGTGTTAAAGAGGATAGTAGTATTCTTGCAACAATCAAAGGGTCACTATCACATGTTCGGTCAGTGCTACTTTACCAAAGCTCACTTGTGCCTTATTTTCTGGTGTTCAAGTATGTCCGAGTTCTACACCTTGAAGATAGAAGTTTTTCCAATGACCTAGACCTCACCGGTATCAGTAGGTTGTTTCTCCTAAGGTATTTAAAGGTTACATCTGTTATTGAAAGTAGATATGAGTTGAAGCTACCTAATAAAATCGGGGAGCTACAGCAATTGGAGACAATAGATCTAGATGGAGTCGTGCTGAAAAATTATCCATCAGATATTGTTAGTTTGCCATGGCTATTGCATCTAAGCTCGAAGAGAAATGAAGCTTGTGTAGTGTTGCCTGACGGGATCGAGAGGTTGAAATCACTGTGCACCCTAGAAGGTGTATATGTGGGTCGAAGCTCGGTAGAGAATATCAAGGGCCTCAGCAAGCTGTCTAAGTTGAGGGTACTTAATATCTGTTTGGATGTTTTTCCTTGGCGGAGGTCTGTTGGAGCGAGGATCAATATTCCGCGTCTGGATCTTGATGCCTTGCATTCTTCCATCTGCATGCTTTCTGCCAGCCTCAGGGTCCTTACTTTGGAACAAGGACCTACAGTAAATGTGCCAGGATGGAGAAGCAGGGCAGTATTCCCTCGAGGTTCTCCTATCCGGGAGCTTGATCTGCGGGGCTGCAGGTTTGAAAGGTGCCCCGAGTGGATTGGTCAGCTCAACCATCTCTACAAGTTTACTATTCTGGTGAGGGAGGTGGCTGGTGCTATCAGCATTGTTGCAGGGCTGCCTTCACTCTCCTGCTTCAAATTGCTTATTGACACAGATTTCAGAGAAAAGGAAGAAAGTGTAGTCATCCCTGGTGATGGGGCATTCAAAGCACTCAAGCACCTGAGTTTCTACTGTAAAATGGCGAAACTGGCCTTTGAACCAGGGGCTATGCCTAAACTAGAGAAGCTTCAAATACTGTTCCGTGATGACATGGGTCCTGAATCCGTGCCGGTTGGCATCCAGCACTTGCCAGCTGGCGTCCTTAAATATATCTGGTTACGTGTCGCTGCTGTTGTAGAAATTTACGAAGATGATGATCACTACTGTCACTGCGTATCAGATCATTCTTATGAGTATTTGAGACAAATAAAGAGATCTGTGAAGGCCCTGTTGAAGGGAGCATTCAAGCCGCTTCATCCTGATGCTGGCATCCGCATTTGCTTTGATAGGACTGTTAAAGATAAGGATGCTGATGATGAAGATGAAGATGAAAATAATAATTCGTTACCTCCCTGATGCGTGTTTTCTTGCGGTGACTGTTATTGTACTGTTCGTGTCTAGTAGTGTGTCAACTTGTAATACACGTAGAGGTGAACTGAATATATTTTTTCCCAATCTGATATTGTTAGTTTGCCCTTGTTATCGCATCTCGGCTTACTGGGAAATGAAGCTGGTGTAGGGTTGCCTGACGGATTTAAGAGGTTGAAATCCCTACGCACCCTAGCATATTGATGGGGACATATGTGAGAAACCTGTTGAAGGGAGCATTTAATTTTTTGGGTAGAATTTGTAAAAGTATAAAAGTTTCACTTAAGTTGAAGATTTAGAACTAGTTCATCAAGTTGAGCGCTATAAACTTTGATATGACCTTTAATAAAACTCTATTTTAAGAAGGTAAAAAGTAATTCTCATAAATAAAAGTGAGCTATAACACGAACAAATCTTTAAGAAACTAATATTAGATCTATTCTTAGCTTATTGGATCTGATCATCTTAATATTATCATATGTGCTAGACAATTCTCTGGTACACAGGAAATCATCAAAGGAAATCATCAAAGACAGTTGATCAAATATTGATCTATCCAAATCTTGATATATTCTATTCTTCTCTATTCAAATTCTTGAGTCACAATCATCTGAGGGAGGAGACCTAGATATGTTAAAAATATTATCATCATCTTTAGGATAACTTGGCAATGGAGTAGTCAACTCAATTTTGAGTGGACCTTGATTAGCCAAATGGAACCAACTTAATAAGCTACCATTTAATAGATTTGATATTAGTTTCTTAATGATTTATGTTTAAAGGTTTTATAAATATATTTCTTATACTAAGAATCTATATCCTAAAATCTATTCAAACAAAAGCCCTCTTGTTCCTTATAAACTATCAAGGAGTAAAATATCGAAACCATGGAACTTCTTTGGAGCTCAAAATATTTATTTTGAACTAAATTCCAATTAAAGGATTCCATGAACTTTCTATACTCAATTATTTTCTATTACAAATTGATTCTATAAAGTTCCATTAAATATTAAAGACTTACTTCATAACTAAAGTATATTTAACCTCATAAATATCTTGTGTATAAAAGGGTAAATTCTTTTGAGATTTACCTCATGTGAGGGAGCCCTAATTACCAATATCATTTTAATTCTATACAAAATTCTAAATGGTAAAATAGTTCAAATCTATTTAAAATGGTTAACACTAAGTGATCAAATGACCACGAGGGATTCTTCAAGGGATTTCAAATATTTAAATCCTCAAAATAGAAAAGAATTAAAAAAATTCAAAATTAAAATCTAAAATCTAAAATAGAAACATAAATCAAATATAGAAAAGAAATGGAAAGAAAAAACAGAACCCAACCGCAACTTCGACTACCTAACCCAGCCGCAGCCTAGCTACCATCCTAACTAAAGCTCATTCCCACCTACCAGTTCGCTCACCCATTGACTAGCGTGACCCACCGCGGGAGAGAGTGCAACCGTCTCATGCATGACGAACCGACTCCCAGGTGGAATTGCCTTCACCTTTGCCTATTTAAGCTACCATGAGACTCAAGGAACTAGTCCAGAGTTCCAACAAAGTATTTGGACATCCATAACCTTCGCCATATACATCGGGACCATTGAAAACCTCCTTGAAATAGGCTGGCGCAGCTATATTAATATAGCAGAACCGATACAAGAGTGAGACCACTTTTGGGGAAGACATCACATATAAAGCCCAAAAGAATCAAGAAAGAGAAAACAAGGAAGAACAAAGAGAAAACAAAGCTAACAATGGTGGATCGACAAAAAAAAGTGACTCGCAACCGCCGCTCCCTTTAGAGGATGACCACCACACTCCTAGCGCTTCAAACTGTCGTGTACCAAGAAGCACCTCCAAGAAGGGAAGCGACGATAACGACGTTGCTGCGCGGACAGTTCCTAGGGTTTCCCCTGGTACGCTATAGGAGGTGGGAAAGAGGTACACCCGACGCCCTTCAGGAAGGGAGGTGACACCCGCAGGCATCACTGCATTGGTGTCTAGATGACAAGGATTTCTCCCAACCCCTAAAAAAACTACACTCCCAGACCCTTCATATAGCTCCACCAAGCTTACTGTCCACTAGCATACACCACACTGGCCTTGAAGTCATCATCGACGTCTCACCGCGACCCATGTTGCGAGGCCGGTAAGACCAAAAAAGAGGAACTTCGATGAGAGTTAGCGGTACAACAACACACGGGAGGGAACTGCCTCTACCACCTTCTGGCGGTAGCCGACCGCATGCAGCGGTAGGGGCAAACCAGGATCTCACTGGCCCAGCCGAGCCTAGCCTGAACGGGCACGTGAAGCCCCACCACCGCACGACAGCAAAGGGTGCTACCATCCATGCCAACCCCAGCACTAGTCCCTACTCCTCCTACCAGAAGATCCACCACCGCAGATCCCCGCTGTCAAGCAGCAGCGCCATCGCCACCGTGCACACCCGGGCCTGTCGTATCGGACTATTGGCATTAGGGGTACCTCGTCCCAGCGAGGCACCGGGCCCACCAGATGCGCCTTCTATAGGGCTTGCAAAGAGCGTGATCCTCGGGAAGGCAAAAGAAGTGAATGAAGCGCCCACATGCACCAAGGTTTACCTCGTCACAAGCCAAAGACCAGCGAGACAAGGCCTCGCGAGGGGTTACATCCATGATCTGGGGCACGTCGCGCTAGACAACGCGCCAACAGGTAGTCCATGTGAAGACTGGTCCACCTCAGGAAAGTGAGATGCTGCCCGATCCTCTTTATGCAAAGGTGGAGGGGTGACGCAAGGAGATGGCAGTGCTTGACATACCACTTTGGTGCAAAGAAGCCAGGACAAAGCAGCGGGACAACAGAACGACCATCCACTGCTCCGTCTCTATAGCTGGCCGGCGGCCACAAGAAGACAAGGCAAGCCAAAACCTCCCGTGCGGGAGTATGGTAGCCCTTCCCGCCTAATATTTGGGGGAATAGGCCCGACGCCGGCCTATATAAAGAGTCCTTCTCTTACCTTAGAACGGGTCAATCCCAGCGATCTAAAACCCTAGACTTGCATCCACCATTGTACCCTTGTGAAGCAAGCGAGCAATACAACAAAGCAGGAGTAGGGGCTTTACCTCCTCACGAGGGTCCCAAAACTGGGTAAAAAACCTTGTGTCTCCTCTCTATCGTGTGCTTGCTCCACCGCACCATCGCCGAGACTCCTCGGAGCTACGTGTTCAGCCACCTCTCGGACCAAGGGATTATTGGACCCTAGTTTTCCTCGCGGGACAAATCTTTGACGTTTGGCGCACCAGGTAGGGGGCTGAGGTGCGTGCAGAGACTTCAGCCGGTGGCACCAACATGGTCGCTCGAAGCAAGCCTCGCGACACCCGCTCCTGGTGGGAGCAAGCTCAAAGGCTCGAGGGCTTGCGTCACACTACCCTCGCACCCTCGACCTGCTCCAAAGCCGGCGACAGCTCCCCGCCATGCCCCTTCGGGGGGGGGAGGGAGGGGGCACGCGAGGAAAAATATTCTTCGCGTGCCTCACCAACCCAGGCACACCGAATCCCACTCACCCCAGAGACGACTCGTATCATGGCGAAGGAGCTTCTCCGCTACTCGCCCGCCGAGGACGCGCGGGAGGAGTGGCAGTCCCGCCTCGCAGACCTGATGGACGTTGCACGGGACAGCCCCAGAGCGATTTAAGCATGGCCGGGTGACATAGCTCATGGCGCGCCCACACCACCTCCTCTCCATGTCGGGCCCGGGGGCTCGAAAGGTAGAGAGATGCCAGCTGCGGCATATATTGGACGGATCCAAAGCCAGGCCGAGGTCGCCCATTCGGGGGAGGATGCACGGGTAACCTTGGAAAGGCGTCGAGGTCGCGAAACCCGGATTCTTAAGGCCATATAGATAGCAGGGTTCCAGAACCGGGTGGCCTTCGCCGGCGGCATGGAGACCCGCAAATCTAGATGCCCTGCTCTCGCCGAGCACCTGCATAGGGTGGTGTGGCCACCCAAGTTCAAGCCAGAGATGCCACCACGCTACGAAGGCACTACCAACCCCACAGAATTCCTACAACCCTATACTACGGGTGTCAAGGCGGCAGGAGGTGACGACCGCGTCCTCGCCAACTGGTTCCCCATGGGCCTCGGGGGAGGGAAGGCATGCACTTTCCTGTTGAACCTCCCTGAAGAATCCATCGGCTCATGGTCCGAGCTCTGCGGCCTCTTCATCGCCAAGTTTGGAGATACGAATAGACCAGTGGGCACCTGCGAAGACCTTAGGAGGTTGCGCCAGGGCCCCGGTGAGATCCTGCGCAAATATCTACAACGCTTTGACCAAAGCCTCATCAGAGTCAGCGGGGCCTCCGACACAGAGGTCATCACGACTTTTGCCAAAGGGGTCATGCCCGGGTGCTCGACAAGATTAGTCACCACAGAGAGAACCTTTCAATGGTTGTCGAGCTCTTCATGATGGCCGATCGCTGCGCCAAGGCAGAGGCTGGAAACCTATTCACCCGCGGCAAGGATGGGATAGCAGACCCGACCACGGAGCCGGAAGGAAGCATCAGACGTAGCACAGGGAAGGCCGCCAAGAAGCATCCCCCAAGGAAGGGAGCGGGCGACGCTGACATGGTTATACCCTACGGGTACACAACATTAGTATACCTGGTCCAGACCAAGGAAGGCCCACGAGAACATACGCGGCCTGCTGAGACTTTCGGGTGGCCCAAGCCCATGACACGTTCGGATCCTTGGAGAACAATACTAAAGTAGATAGAATTTTAAAGGGGTTAACCCTAATTTGTAACCGACTCGACCTGATGCCCGAGACCTTCCTATCTCTATATAAAGGCTAGGAGGGCACGGCGAGGAGGGCATCTCTCAACTCACCGCATACACACTTCCACGCCAGATTGCATCTGCGCACCCCTGTAACTTTCGGTTCCGCCGTAATCAAGAGCAGACACGCAGGAGTAGGGTTTTCCCTCTGGGGGCCTGAACCTAGGTAAACTTCGTGTCCCCGCATTGCTTGTTTGATAACCGTTCCGCGATCTCCAGCATCCCCATCTTCTCCAAAACCCAAGCTCATAACAATGGGCATTGACGAGATTAAACTTCGTCAATTGGCGCCTTCTGTGGGAAACGGGGATGCTAATTGTGCGATCATGACGGTACCATCCAAAGCGATCTACAACTCATCGGCGACGGAGAGCCACCTCCTCTTCGGTGCTTTCGACTTCACCGCCCACTCGCCAGCCACCATGAAGGATTTCGAGCCCGTAGGCGACGGGCTCGAGATTCTGTTCGGGAGCTTTTGCTTCCAGGTGGGGCAGACCGACACTCTCTACCTCCCAGAGCGGGTGCCACCACCATCCATCAGGCCCGCTTCATGGGTCCCACCCATCAGCGTGCTACGTACATTGACGCTGACAGATGAGTCCTATGACAGCAGCAGCTGCAACTCAGATCTGTGTGGCCCTCCATCAGACGAAGGAACCTACGGTTCCGAATCCGAAAGCTGCGGCAGGAGCGATCCAATCCGCAAGCGCTACCAATGCGCCGTGGTTATCCATGGTGAATCGGAAGTGCCACCAAGTTCGACTGATCCCAACCCACCACCCAATCCACCACCCAACCTGCAGGCTGGGAACGGAGGAAACGGAGGGCAACCGCCCCTCCAGCCCAACAAGGGCGACGCTGCCGCCTATCAGAGGATCAACCTCAACAAGGACGGCTGGCGCCAGGCACGCGAAGCTGTGGCGAGCAACAAGATCCTACCTGTGAATTCTTCACGGGATATGCTGATGGCATACCACCTCCTCCTCATCGGCGAGCACAACAGGCAGGTGAAACTGCAGGAGGAGCTCGACAAACGCAAGCAAGCAGCTTCGGAGTCTAGCGCACGGCGAGATGCGCTCTCCACCGCTGGTGGCTCCAGCTCGCAAGGCAATCATGCCAACAAGCATCGCTCTCGCACAGAGCATATGGACCCCGTCGCTCGACGTGAGGTCACCAAAACCCTCAACACGTCCTTCATGGAGATGGATGTCAACGACAACGTCATACCGAAGACGCCATAGGCTGCGATCATGGCAGCCACAACGTACCTCGCGTCCCATCCACCTCCGGTGGGGGACCCGAAGAGTGCCATGCACAAGTATGCGCTAGCCGGACTCGGACTCGTCGGAGCTGTGCTCCACGATGAAGCTCCCACGGAGCCGAAGAAAAAGGCTACGGTCAGATTCAACCGCAACCCAACACCCTCATCCGACGAGGACGAGCACGATCTACCTCAACAATGCAAGAACCCAAGACGTCGCAACAGCGACTATGACGCTGGAAACGACCTTGCCTAGCACAAGGTCGACAAGGCACGCGCTAAACGCGCGTGCTCAACCAAATCCAAAGAGGATGACGATGCAGAGATGTGCGGAGCCCGATGCTTCAGCAGATCTGTTCGGCGCACGCGGATGCCGGAAAATTTCAAGCTGCCTTCGAACACTCCAAAGTTCGACGGCACGCAGGATCCGAAGGCCTGGCTCAACGACCACCTCTTGTCCATTAAATTGTATGGTGGTAACAAGAACACTGCCCTGCAATGCCTTCAGCTACAGCTGACAGGCGCAGTCCGGAGCTAGCTCAGCAGCCCGTCCTCAGGCTCCATCCGAAGCTAGGAGGAACTGGCATACAGTTTCATCCAAAACTTCAAGGGCACCAGCAAGAGGCCAGCCTCAATCGAGGAACTGCGGGCCTGCACTCAACGTACGAGGGAATCCATTCGCTCGTATATCTTGCGCTGGTCCAACATCAAGAACTCCGCGACACACATCTCCTAGGAGAGGACGATCGATGCCTTCAAGGACGGTGTCAAATGCCCGGACATCAAGGAAGAACTTGGGCGCGTCAAACCCAAGACACTCAACCACCTCATGGACATCGCTAACAGGTGGGCAGATGGCGAGGATTCCCTCCACCGAATGCATTCGGATGATGAGGATGAATATGGCCACAGACGTGAACGCCGCACCAAGCGAAGATCGCGTGTCTATGACGACCGCGACGGAGTCGACATGGTTGTGGCTAGCTACGCCGATCGACGCAACGATGGAAACCGCAGCAGCGGAGGATACCATAGAGGCAACTTCCGCGATGGCGGACGCCCAACACAAACATGGCAGCGTCGCGGCCTTGACGATGAACCCTCGGCATACGACAAGTTGTCGGGTACTTGCACCATACACTTCTACCTCGACAAGCAAGATGGCAAAAAGAAGGCTAGCTACATGCTCAAGGACTGTCGCGAGTTCCAGAAACTCAGCGAGGGCCTCACCCAAATGCGACGCCAGATCGTGAACCCTGGGTTCAGACCACACTTGCACCAGGTGACATCGCCCACGGAGCTCCTCCACCACCACCCATGGGACCGTCGAATCCAGCAATCACACCTGCGCCAAACAATGGCAAAGGCGGGTACCCGCCGCCAAAAGGGTCCCTGATGATCCAGAAGGGACACCCTACCAATAGGGTGCAAAAGAAGATCACTCGATAGGTCAGCCTCGCTGTAACCGCTCCACCCGCCATCCCTGAGTACCTCAGTGGCTCGGAGTCCTGCATCACGTTCGATTGTTCGGATCACCCCCACCAGATACCTCGCCCAGGTCATGCTGCCCTGGTGCTCGAGGCGCAGATCGGAGGATTCGAGATGAGCCGTGTCTTCATGGACGGCGGCAGCGGCATCAACCTGATGTTCGCCAGTACCCTCGCAGCGATGCGGATCCCGCTGTGCAGCCTGGAACAATCTTATATCACATTCCACGACATAGTCCCAGGGAAGGGCATATATCCCCTAGGAAAAATATGGCTCGACGTCATCTTCGGCAAGCCCGAAAACTTTCGGTGTGAGCGGCTCGAGCTTGAAGTGGTGGATTGGCCATCACAGTACCACACCATCCTCTGGCGTGTGGCATTCGCAAGATTCCTAGAAGTACCGCACTACGCGTACCTGCTGCTCAAGATGCCAGGGCCCAAGGGCGTCATCACAGTCCAGGGGAGCTTCACCCGATCGGATCACTGCGATACAGACTTCAACAGAATCTCCCAGTCGTTTGGCATGCAAGAGGAGCTCACGAGACTCCTAGAGGTGACAGACAACAGGGCACCCCCAGTCGCCAGGCAAAACTCACCTGGCATGTCGTTCGACTCCACAGTTAACACGAAAAAGGTGCAGGTCCACCCAACCGACGCCTCCAAGACGGCACTGGTCGCCAACGACCTCAGCCCCGCATAGGAAAGCGCACTCGTCGAATTCCTCTGTGAGTGTTGGGAAATCTTCGCCTGGTGTCCAACAGACATGCTAGAAGTTCCCAGGGAATTCACCGAGCACGCACTCAATGTGTTCCCTGACGCAAGGCCGGTCAAGCAGTCGATCCGATGACTGTCCTAACCATGATCAGAAGCAGTTGGAATCAAAGTCAACAGACTCCTCGATGCCAACTTCATCCGAGAAAGGAGAGCGAGTGGCTAGCCAACACTATGCTAGTCCCCAAAAAGGACACGGACATCCTTCGGATGTGCGTAGACTTCACGTCACTCAACAAGAACTGCCCCAAGGATCACTTACCTCTACCACAGATCGATCAGATCATTGATTTGACTACAGGATGCGAGAAACTCTCCTTCCTCGACGCCTACTCAGGCTACAACCAGATTCAGCTGAAGGTCAAAGATCAGGAGAAAACGGCGTTTATTACGCCGTTCAGGGTGTTCTTCTACAACACCACGCCCTTCGGGCTGAAGAACGCAACTGCCACGTAGCAGAGGTGCATGCAGGCATGTCTGAAGAACCAGTCAGTCGCAACATCCAAGTCTATGTCGATGACATAGTCATCAAGACCAGGGAAGCTAAGACACTGATCGACGATCTCCGCGAGACGTTTGATAACCTTGATCACTACAAGATCAAGTTGAATCCAAAAAAGTGCGCCTTCGGCGTCCCATCTGGCCAATTACTCGGCTACTTCATCTCTCAACGGGGGATCGAGGCGACTCCGAAGAAAATCCAGGCCATACTGACCATGGAGAAGCCGGAGAACCTCAAAGGTGTCCAGCAACTCGCTGGGCGCATCGCGGCGCTGAGCAGATTCATCAGCCGCATGGGTGAGAAGGCCTTGCCCTTTTACCAGCTGCTACGCAAGACGTACAAGTTCGACTGGACACCCAAAGCAGACGACGCATTCGAAGTACTCAAGCGGCTGCTCTCCACCTCGCCTGTCCTGGTCACGCCCAAGGAGCGAGAGCCACTGCTGCTATACATCGCAACCACGCACCAGGTTGTAAGTACCATACTCATGGTCGAACGACCCGAAGATGGCAAGACCCATGGGGTCCAACACCCAATCTACTACCTCAGCGAGGTACTGACACCAACAAAATAGAGGTACCCTCACTACAGAAGCTCACCTACAGCGTGTTCATGACGGCTTGTCGGCTGAGCCACTACTTCCAGGAGCATCAGCTAATGGTTGTCAATGAGGCGCCACTGTCCAACATCCTGAACAACCCCGAAGCCACGGGATGCGTAGCCCTGTGGGGCATCGAGCTATCCCCTCTAGACATAGTCTACGAGAGGCACAAGGCGATCAAATCTCAGGTTCTCCCTGACTTCCTCGTCCACTGGATGGAGCTCCAGCTGCCAGACACCCCGGACATGACGGAGTCGTGGACGATGCACCTCGACGGCTCCAAGCGCGAGACTGGAGCAGGAGCTGGCATCATACTGACATCCCCACAAGGCGATAAGATGAAATACGTCCTTCAGATGAAATTTTGCGCCTCCAACAACAAGGCCGAATACGAGGCCCTCATCCATGACATGAGGATGGAAAAGATCTGTGGTGCAACGCACCTAGTCATCTACGGTGACTCCAACCTTGTCGTCCAGCAGGCGATGAACGAATGCGACGCCCATGCCGCCAACATGATCGCGTACCGCGCACTCTACAACTCACTCGAAGGAGACTTTAACAGCTGCGAGCTTCGGCACGTTGGAAGGGAAAGCAACAAGGAGGCTGACAGACTCGCCAACATCAGCTCCACCTGTGCACGGGTGCCACCAGGTGTGTTCCTCGAGCAAATCTGCGTACCCTCCATCAAAAGGAAGTTCCCCAAGGGATCACCCGAAGAAGCAGAGCACTTAGGGGCTACGCCACCCGAAGGACACGAAGGGCCCGAAAAGCTTGACACAGAGGCTGAGCTTGTTAGCCTGATGCAGGTCATGGCGATCAAGGAGACATGGACGCAGCCGTACCTTCGGTACCTGCTAAACAAGGAACTGCCCGACAACCCGACAGATGCCCGACATATATCTCGCCGGTCTAAAGCATTCACCCTCCACAATGGCGAGCTGTACAAGCGCAACATTTCGGGTGTGCTCCAAAGATGCTGAAAGAACATGTTGGGCCCCCATGTGTGGTTTTGGTAATTAATGACAATCTTTATGGACTAATGTGTGTATTAAGTTATACTTGTAGGATTTGTCCATTGGCATCGCTTGGAGCATGTGTTGGCTTCAAGGTCGATGAAATGCAAAGAAGATATGTTGTGCAAGCTCAATATGCGAGGTCGATGATGAGGAATCAAGAAAGGCGTTCCATCTTGAGAAGGTCAAGTTCGTCTACATCGAGATCAAGTGGAATGCTCAAGGCAAAGGTATAATCTTGATAGGTTTTCCCTTTTGCCGGTCTCATGTTGTGTGTGGGAGACCGGGTTTAGGATAGATAACCGTACTATCAGGGTTTAGGATAGATAACCGTACTATCAAGAGGGGCTCTCGAATGAGTAACTCGGTCACATTGTTCGGAGAGAGCTCAAACCTGTGCATACTTGCATCATCGTATTTGGTTGTTATTTGGTCTTATCCATGTGAGGATATAGAGCTTGTGGCAATCTCCATAACAAGCTCTTGTTCATCAAAATTGGATCTCTCTTTTATATCTTATTCTGATTTTGATCTATGCGGTTTTTTGGTTTATCACCAAGTGAGGTATCTCACATTATTGTACTTGATACATTCTCACTTGGTGATAACCAATATTTTCACTTTTTATAGGGTAGCCCTTGTCGTCCTCTATCCAACGTAATTGGAATCGGATCAATCGGAACTACCAATCAAAAGTTATTAATGTTTGAATATTGGTTGCTATTTGCTTTTAAAAAGAAGAAAATAAAAAGATTTTTCTGGACTGTCCGGTACTACCGGGCCCAGTACCGGACATGTCTGACCCAGCCCGCTCCCTTCCTGGACCATGCGGTAGTCCAGGCCGGCATTACCGGCCCGTGCGGTACTACCGCCCCATGCGGCCGGTAGTACCGGGCCGCCCCCTCCACATAGCCCAGCTAGCCTCGCTGCTCCCTGGCCCATCTCTCCCCGCTGCGCGCATCAGCCCGCGCGCTGCTCGCGTCACCGCCTAGCTGCACGCGCCCGGGCTTGGCCCCACTCGCCTGGCCCCGCCTTGGCTCCCACGCGCGCCTGCCGCATCCGCCGCCACTCCTCGCGCGCGCGCACGCGCAGGCCCCACCTCGCGCGCACTGCCGCGTTGTCCCAGCGCCTGGCTCGCCTCGCGAGCATGCCGCCTGCTCGCCCTGCTGGCCCCACCTCGCGTTGGGCCCGCACTGCTGCCTGCCGCCAATCCCGCGCACTGCTCCGCGTTTCCCCGCTTGCTGTGTTGACCGCTGCTGGGGCTATTTGGTGTTTCGGTCCGGTAGTACAGGTACAATCTGGTACTACCGGTTAGTTCAGGAAAAACGCCTGAACGGCCATATTTTGCCCTGCCCTTTAAATAGCTTTGCCCCTTTATCTTTTAGGGTTGCTTCTTCCTCCTCCTTTTGTCTAAGCTTTGCCCTCATTTGCCTTACTCTTTGTGCTTGATTTATACTCACCCCTCCGTTGATTCTTACATATATTTGAGGGGTAGTTAGAGGTGATCTAGATCTACGTTTTGACCAAACCAAAACATCTCTTTGTGAGTGTATCTTTGGGGATCTAGATTTTGGGGGATTTTGTCTCTCTTTGATTCCTCCTCTCTTGTTCCCCCAATAGCTTTAGTAGATTTGTTGGAACTTGAGAGTGAGGGATTTGAGCATCTTTGTGGTGTTCTTGCCATTTGCATTTGGTGCATCGGTTTGTGTTCTCCTCGGAGGATTTGGTTTGAATTGCTCGTTGGAGCTTGTCCCTCTTGGGTTCTTGGAACCCTAGACGGTTTTGTGGCCTTGGTGGCATTGTGGCCTTGGTGGCATTTGTTGATGCCTTTTGTGGCGTTTGTTGGGAGCCTCCAATTGAGTTGTGGAGAAGTGCCCCAACCTTGTGAGAGGTTCCAGTTGCCACCGACAAGTGCACCGATAGTGGAAGTGTGGATCGATCCCGTTGGGGTGAGATTCACCGGAGAATAAGGGAGGCCTTTTGTGGCGTTGGTGGTTTGATACCACCCCTCTCCAAACAAGACGTACTCCATGTTGGGGGGAACTTGGTAAAATATCGGTGTCCCCGCGTGCCTCGGTTATCTCTATACCCGAGCTCTTTACTTATGCACTTTACATTGTGATAGCCTTCGTGCTTGAAGTAATATATATCTTGCTATCACTTTGTTGTTTGTATTGCTTAGCATAAGTTGTTGGTGCACATTGGTGAACCTTAGTTGTTCTAGGTTGTGCTTAACAAAGTAAACACTAGTTTTATTCCGCCTTTGTTGAGCCACTCTAGGAAAAGTTTTAATCGCCTATTCAACCCCCTCTAGGAGACATCCGTATCCTTTCAGATGCGTCACCATCGATGATGGCAAAACCATCCTCCAAGATATCCATGAAGGCATCTGCGGTCACCACACAGGCAGCCACGCCCTTGTCGCCAAAGCTCTGCGAGCTGGATTCTACTGGCGAACGGCCATGAACGATGCTAAGGACATCGTCCGAAGGTGCAATGACTGCCAAAGGTTCGCGGACAAGCCACATGCACCAGGATCGGAGCTCAGACCCATACCACTAGACTGTCCCTTTGCCCAATTGGGCCTCGACATGATTGGCAAACTGCCCAAATCTTCTAAAGGAGGCCACATCTACCTCCTGGTCGCAGTCGACAAGTTCACCAAGTGGATCAAGGCCATGCCCGTCACCAACCAAAGCGGCAAAACGGCTGTCAAATTCTTCGAGTCCATAGTCTACAGGATCGGCGTGCCACACATTATCATCACAGACAACGACTCGAACTTCATCTCGAAGGAATTCTAGGACTTCTGCGAGGGACTTGGAATCAACATATCATACGCCTCGGTGGCGCACCCGCAGACCAACGGACAGGTCGAAAAGGCTAATGGCCTCATAGGCGGAGGCATCAAGAAACGCCTGCTCAGCTCACTCGAATGGCTTGCGGGAGCCTGGGAAGAGGAGCTACCTTCCGTCCTCTGGAGCCTACGCACAACACCAAACAGCGCAACTGGCTTCATACCTTTCTTCATGGTGCACGGAGCCGAAGCCGTACTACCTGCTGAGATACTCCACAAGGCCCCACGGGTCGTCGCTTAAAGCGAAGGCGAATCAACGGCCGCACTCAAAGACGCCGTTGACACACTCGACGAAGCACGCGACATCGCCACAGCTCGCTCGACGGTCTACCAGCAGAGCCTTCACAACTCCCACATCCGACGGCTGTGCCCAAGGTCCTTCGTTGAAGGAGACCTCGTCCTACGACTTAAGCAAGAGCGGCCGAAAAAGCTTGAATCACCCTGGGAAGGACACTACATCGTCACAGAAGTCATCCCAAGCGGCGCCTATCACCTCATGGACATCGCATCAGGAGTCGAATACTCCAACCCCTGGAACGTCGCGCGTCTGCGACGCTTCTACCCCTAGTTATCCCTTTACTTTCAATTAGGATACTCAGCCGAACAATGTACCTCCTCGTTATGATATAAATAAAAGCTAAGTTACTCGCCCGAAAATTTTCTTTTACCTCGCAATTACCTTTCACCACAACACGCTGGGGGCTCTGCCTCACCTCACAACTTCGTCGACTGAGAATAACACATGTAACCTGAGTAGCTGACCACGTCAGGCTAATAAAAAGGACATAGACACAACAAAAGCACCATGTGCTAGCACAAATAAACTTTACAGAAAAGGGCATAACAAGCCCACTCAAATATATACAAGCTTTACATCTATCTGTTTTCTTAACAGGTCCTACCTATTCTGGAGTATTACACTCGGCCGATGTTCGAACAGATCAACAATTTCTTTGGCACACTGCCTAATGGCCGCATAATGCGGGCGCATGTCCAAAAGGCTACCGTTTGGTCAAAGGGGCGGCCCAGCCGCCACAACCACGAGATCAACATCAGGAAGATGCAGACGAACAAGCGAAAGGGCAACTTTCACGCCTGCAACCAGCTGTTGCCGCACCAACTCCCTCATGTGACCCACGTCTCGAAACTTCGACAACAAACCCCAAAGAGTGGAAGGTGCCTCGTCTAAGGGGAACATGACGTACAGAATCGATGGCAGAGAAGTTTTCGCCTGCTTCAATACCTGTGACACCTGATGCACACGATCCTGCACTGTCGCAAGGACGATGGCCCGGTCGCGGTCCATCCAGAAAAATCCGCCAGCTTCCAAGTTCTGTTGGGTCAAACAATTGATCTGAACCGCAATGCGCTCCTTCTCCTCCCTCGGAACAAGGTTGGCACCTGCAGATAACTTAGAATAAGGTGACACACAAACAACGCGCATCCGAAAATGAGCAGCAGCTCAAGAAAACTCACATTGCAGTTGCTCGCTCAACTGCCGCAGCTCCCCATCAGATACTCCTCCCTGGCGGTAGCTCGCTCGGCCTTCGACTTCCACACGTCCGTGTGGCCTCGAATGCCAAGGATCTCCTTCTCCAAGCTACGAACGCGATCGCGAAGGAAAACAAGCTGCGACGCATCATCCAACGATGGTCGCGGACCCGGAGCAGTCGAAGAACCAATGGGTGCCCCTCCCAAGGACCTTAAAGACAAACAAGTAAGGAAGATGAAAATCACACACATCTCTAGCGATAGCTCGAAAAATACTTTATATACATAAAAGGCCACTGCGTGGCACAAGGAAAGACTGTTCATCGACAAAAGCATACATTACAAAAGATAGAGGATAAAGTATCCTAAACTACAACATCAGAGCCTAGGCACCAGCATCCAGAGTGGCCTCAGAGCCAAACTGCCTGCCCTTGACCTCCTCCTGTTGCCTCGGCGTGTACTCCGCTAGCAGGTCAATGAGCTACGACCCATAATGCTTACAACGGGAGGCAAAGAGAGCGAAAGCTATCTCTGAACCATCGACAGCCGTCAGCATCTGGGAGGTGATGTGAAGCAGGTCCAGCTCCACTCTAGATGCCATGGCCATGGCCAACCCCATCAAGGCGCCAAGGCCCTTCTACTTGCGCTTGTAGGCCACATGGGCATCCTCTGACAAGGCATCCGCCAATGCGTCACCATCCTCAAGAGCAGCGCCCTTGGGGACGATGTAACATCCCAGCATTTAGGAACCAACGAAGGGTAGATTTAGGAATTTGGAATGTTGCATGCATTCATCTGTGAAAATGTGGGTAAAATTTTCGCCAAATAAAAACCTAAAGTGATCAAGGTTTCTTTCATACTTTGAGATTAGGTTTAGTCTTAAAGGATGATTGCTATAGACTTTGATATGATCTTTGATGAATTATGTGTTTTGGAAAATTAATTTGAATTTTAAAACTTGAGTGTTTGAATTATAATTCAAATGAATTAGGAATAAGGTTTGAATCTTGATTTAATTAAGAGTTAATTATTATAACTCAAACTTTATCCAAAGAAAACAATTAAGAATATGAAAACTTATTTAATATTTTCATTCAATAAATAATTTACAAAAATGTAACTTATTGAAATTATCCACAAACTTCACAATAGCAAATAAATAAAAAATAAGAATATTTCTTCATTGATAATCATATAATCTTTATTACAAAAGAATAAAATGAAGATTACAAAATAATAAAATGAAAATTACAAAAGAATAAAGAAGATTACATTAACTATCCTATAAAGAAAACCTAAACTAAAATCTTCATCTTCAAATCTGTACCTGCAAGACAAACACTAATTAAAAAAAAAGTTAGAGTTAGAATTGTTTTACTCTCAGACATGTCAGTGAGGTGCACTAAACAAGTTTCATCATTGAGAAAATTATAAAAGGGGCAAGTTTCACCAATATGAAAGAATCTATCTTTCATAAATTCTAAGCCAAAAAGGTCAAATTGACAGCAAGGAGGGGCAAGTTTCACCAGCCAGGTAAAAGTAATTAGATCAAAATAACTCTCAAGTCCAAGGCATATCCACAAGTCCACAACAAGCACACAGTTAGGACACACACATAAATGCATGTAGTGTGCTGTCAGCTTCACAACACAGCTCAAACACACAAAACCATCAGCACAGCCGTGGAGAGGCACTAGTGCATCTCTTCACTGCTCACACACAAGAACAACCAGCAGCTAAACCAAGCACAACAGCCAACAACCAAACCAATCAAAGCTCAAGATCTCATCACCAGGATGGTGACATAAGGAGGGGGAAGGATCAGGTGGACAATAAGACCAAGTCCAGGAGCTAGGAGGAGCAGGCTAGCTCGAGGTCAAGCTCAGGAGCTCAGCAAAACAAGATCAACATCATCACCCAACTCCATAATCATCAGTTTTTGTGGTGAGTATCATAAAACCCTCACATGATCTAATCATATTATCTAGACAGAAGCATGTGTTGCTTTATGAAACAAACCCTCGGAAAACACCCAAGTGGGGTGAATCCATCATTGAGATTTTAAACTCTAAAAGCAAACACCAAAGTACAAGGGTCCAACCAAAACTCAGAACAACATCATTGATTCGGTTGTCAAGATATATATTTTAATTCGAGCACATATATAGCTAAGATTTAATTTCTAGGCACATCCCTAAGATAAGGGTAGCACCTTAGAAGCTAATCTTTTGGATCCATATAATGATCAAGCATACTATCATTTTTTCCAAGCTTTGATTCAAGAAACAATAGCTGGTACCACTACCAGGACTATCCATATTGTAATGCCCGAAAATATTAAAAAAATTAGAAATTGATTGTTATTTTATTTTGTGCATCATCATGACATCATCATGCATATTTTACCCATAAAATTATTTTATCAAACCATATTTTGTTTTACCAAATATCCATGTGGTTTTATTAAACCCGTCTCTCGTTCTTATTTTAAAATTAAAACAAATAATATTTTTCACAACAAAAGCTTTTCTTGTTTTATAAATAAAACTAGGCCCAAAGTCCGTCTAATATTTTAGTCCAAAACTAGCCCCATCTAATCAACTTTAGACTAGATAAATAATCTTTTATTTCTTTTCATTTACCCCAAATTCTAGACTAACCCTAAACCTAGACCAAACCACACCCATGCGCCGCCGCACACACCCACTCTCGCACACACCCACTCTCGTACACACGACCACACTTGCCCACGGTGGACACCAACCCACGCACTCACACACGCACACATCCTATCACGTACACGCACACACGCACACAACACAACGCACATCACGCACACAGGAATCACACGCACGCACGAGGGCGCGTGACCCGATGGATCCCCGTACCTGGTACCCTTCCTCGCGCCCCTGCTCAACCCCAATCTCGCTCGCCTCCATCGACTCCTGTCCTCCGCCGCCGCACGC
The DNA here is from genome assembly GCA_916181665.1 of Avena sativa. NCBI lineage: Eukaryota > Viridiplantae > Streptophyta > Magnoliopsida > Poales > Poaceae > Avena > Avena sativa. The sequence continues at coordinate 207,612,486 of OV702296.1, forward strand.
ATCCTCGCCACAGGAGCGCGCCTCCCCCTCGATCCCACACGGAAGTGGCTGCCTCCTCCTTGCCTCGAGCTCCCGCCTCCTTCTCCCCCGCACCGCGTCGTGGGTCTCTGCCCCTCCACCTCCGTCGAGTGTCGCCGCCCTCTGTTTCCGGCCATGGGCGCCCGTCCCCGACACCGGCAAGCTCGAGCTTTACCTCATGGCATCGCCGCCTCAGAGCCCTCTCTCGTCCTCGTATCCAGGGCCCCCTTCCTCTCTGCTGCCCGTGTGCTAGCGCCTCTGATGCAAGCTCGTCGACCTGCCGTCGGCCGCGCGTCCTGGAAGGCCATGGCGTCGCCCCAAATCTCCAATCGCCGCGGACCCTATATGGAGCTCCCTCCGCTCGCCATCTCGACCATCCGCTGCGCCCCTGCAGGACAGCACCCGGCCACGCGTCCCCTTCATCCGCGTCGCCTCGCTCCATCGCCGTGGACCTCCCTCTGTTGCGCCTCCCGAGGCCGTCTCCTGGTGCTCCACTCCGACCACGAACCTGCAACGCCAGCACGCTGGTTCCTCTACTTCATGTCGCACGTGAGTGCCCTGGTTTCAGCGACCCCAAGCACCAGCAGCCGTCACCATCTTGTTCCTGCCATTTTTGTCTTGTGGTACTGACGCTTGATGTAGGCCAAGGTCTCAAGCTGAAGCGATTTTGTTCATGCGAATATTTTGGTTCTGCTCCTGACCATGTGAGTCTGCAGTTGGGCTGGGATGGAGTGGCCACGGCCACCGGAAGCCAAGATCTTATTCATGGGCACGAAGACCCCGACCTCGGAATCTGATGTCCGTTCCTGATCCCTCAAAACCCCAGCGCCCAAGACCTTCGGACCAATGTGTGACCCCTATCCGAGCCCCTATTTTATTAATGGCTATATTAAACATGTTGCATATTAAATTATTCATGCTCGCATACGTATTTATTTGTTTGGGGTATATTGTTGATTCACCTCATAATTAAATATGGAGGCCATATGCGGACGAATCTAGTCTAATATTGGGTCCATTTAAATTTGTGTAGCGAACCGATGATATAATTTTGCCTTATTAATACAACATTAAATTACGGGGTATCTAGACAACATAAACCACCTAATTAAATGTCGGGACACCGGTTCCGCTTAATATTGCTAATTGCATCGCACCTTTGCCATGTCATACATCATGCATGCATCATGTCCGATCTTCCGCCGTAGTATTAAATAGTGCATCCGGTGTTTTTTTAGTGCTTTGCTTCTTCACGGATTAGGCCGATGAGTTGATGCGAGTGTCGGCTCGACCTTCGGATGAACCTTCACCAATATTTTCAGGCGAGCATTCTCCCCCTTCTACCTATTTTGCGTTTATAGTCTTTACTCCCTCCAATTGATCTATTGCTATCCTTATTGTCGATGCTATAGTACCGTTCCTTTATTTACCTGCTCCACTATATTGCCTTGGTTATCCTATTGCCTTGTTTGGTTAGCTAGCTTTGTCCTTGCGAGTCATAGGCGTGCTAGTATTGCTCTCATATAGGTGGAACATTATACTTAGATATGGTTGGTGATAAGATAATTAATCTGATGTTGTTGGTTATGGTTTCACCTAATGATAAGGCCCCGGCAGGGACCACCTTTGGGAACTGCTTGAGCCGACATAGGACCCGTTCGTTCTACGATACCAGTTCTGAGTTGATCGCGCTAACCAAACGTGGGGGCCTATGGGATCCCCCCCTTAACTACCGGCGCTATTCGTATATCCAGAGGGTTACAAAATTGGTTTTCCATTTGGTGCATACGCATAATATGTCCTCGGACATGTGTGAGTTGATATGTCTTCAGACTTGATGTTTTGGTGGACTACCATGGCTTGTATTGCATAAAATCGGGATATCGTGCCGGAGGTGGGATGGAGCTCTACAAGTTATCTTCCGATCATCGCCCGGCCGTAGACTCAAATGCTGTGCCACCTGGAGAATCAGCTGTATCTCTTGTGTGGGTAAAACATAGTAGGTGATGCCTCTGGATATGCTTGTAGTTAAGGGACAGTTCTTGTTGTAAGATTCGGATGGCACGCATGATATGTTACCTGAAGGGTTGAGCATGCGTTTGGGTACAGTAGTGCACCCCTGCAGGGTAAATCTTTTCGAGAAGCCGTGTGTCCACGGTTATGGACGCCTCAGGAGTATAGTGTCATGATCATAGACAACACCACTAATATTTTGCCTCTTTAATAATATGAATAGTAATTAGCCTTATCAACTAAACACATGCTTAACTAAAATTGCCACCGTGTGTGTTCCGCTGGAGGACTTCCTCGACTGGTCTTCGAGGGGAAATCTTCGGATGGGTTATGTATGGTGTTATATTATTGTTACCACATAGCGCTCTCTTATCTCGCTCTAATAGCTGAAGTTGTAGTGTGTCTCCATAAGTTAGATAGTGCAAGCTTTGCTGCCGCTGAGCCCACCATACCTATGTAGGCGAGGACCGCCGAATTTTAGTCTCGCCGTGTACTGGCCTCAGTACTGACCGCTCTCTTTCTGTTTTCTTTTGCCCTTTGTCGGTACACTTTTGGCTTGACAGGTATGTGATTGACGACGTTAGCAAGGTTACCCTTCCGGCTTGGCCTGGGCAGGGTTGGACACCGCTTGGTTATTCTTCAGGACTCTTAGTCCCATTTGGTTCTTATCCGTACTCGGATACTATTTCGCTTTCTCTTTGAATTGTATCATTTGTATTCTTGACTCATCGAGTCGTTGTTGTATATATAAGTTCTTGTGGACCTTGTTGTAAACTACTGTGATGTAACTACTTGTATTCAAATCCCACCCACACGAAAGTGTCTGGTGGGCGTCTTTGAATCGCTTCTATGCGGATTTTGGCGGGAAATGCTGAGATCTGCATAGACCCGATTCGGGGGTGTTACAAGTGATATCAGAGCCAAGGTTTACGATACCCCACTGGTCCAGCCTGTAGGATAACCTTGCCAACTGACGATGTCTAGTGTCAAAACTATTTTACTACAAATGCGTTGGATAGACCTGATTAGCTCTGATTTACTCCTTACCTCCATTCTTTCCCCTCTTATCTTTGCGTTTTTTTTAATCTGGTCTCTTACCTTCTTCAAGTCTAGGATTTCTCGCGGTTAGGTTTCTGTCGTACCTTTAGGGTTCCTCTTCCCTCCTTTTATAACAATGGTGTTATATCTGGATTTCGTTCTATGTAACCTCCCTTCCTTTGCTTCCAGTGTTTTGCGACTCCTAAGACAACGATCTCTTTATCTTTGCATCCTTTTTCCGAAGCTTTCCAAACACCGTTTGTCAAGATCTTCAGTCTGAATTTCGAGAGTTGGTTGCATGATCCTTCTATTCATGTACAGAGTAATGCTTTGGGTGCGGGATGGAGTAGCTACCATACCACTACTCTTATCATTTGCCTTTGTACATTGATTGGTGGAACCATGCAATTTTACTCCTTCCAAGGAAGTTAAAGGTGGCCTTATCTTTGATACCTCTACTTCCGCCTTTGCCTCTCCGGAGTGTTCCGCCGAAGAACGTGAGCAACAAACCCTTGTTGGTGGTGTCGACAACTCCAAGATGGAGCAAGGATTCTTGTTAGTGGTGTCGCGATCATCAACCCTACTCAAGAATATCCAATCATCAACCTCTTCCCCCCGGTGTCTTTGCTTGGATCTCGGGACGAGATCCTTGTTAGTGGTGTCGAGTTGTAATGCCCGAAAATATTAAAAAAATTAGAAATTGATTGTTATTTTATTTTGTGCATCATCATGACATCATCATGCATATTTTACCCATAAAATTATTTTATCAAACCATATTTTGTTTTACCAAATATCCATGTGGTTTTATTAAACCCGTCTCTCGTTCTTATTTTAAAATTAAAACAAATAATATTTCTCGCAACAAAAGCTTTTCTTGTTTTATAAATAAAACTAGGCCCAAAGTCCGTCTAATATTTTAGTCCAAAACTAGCTCCATCTAATCAACTTTAGACTAGATAAATAATCATTTTTTTTCCTTTTCATTTACCCCAAATCCTAGACCAAACCTAAACCTAGACCAAACCACACCCATGCGCCGCCGCACACACCCACTCTCGTACACACAACCACACTTGCCCACGGTGGACACCGACCCACGCACTCAACACATGCACACATCCTATCACGTACACGCACACACGCACACATCCTATCACGTACACACACACACGCACACAACACAACGCACATCATGCGCACAGGAATCACACGCACGCACGAGGGCGCGTGACCCGATGGATCCCCGCACCTGGTACCCTTCCTCGCGCCCCTGCTCAACCCCAATCTCGCTCGCCTCCATCGACTCCTGTCCGCCGCCGCCGCACGCATCCTCTCCACAGGAGCGCGCCTCCGCCTCGATCCCACACGGAAGTGGCTGCCTCCTCCTTGCCTCGAGCTCCCGCCTCCTTCTCCCCCGCACCGCGTCGTGGGTCTCTGCCCCTCCACCTCCGTCGAGTGTCGCCGCCCTCTGTTTCCGGCCATGGGCGCCCGTCCCCGACGCCGGCAAGCTCGAGCTTTACCTCATGGCATCGCCGCCTCAGAGCCCTCTCTTGTCCTCGTCTCCAGGGCCCCCTTCCTCTCTGCTGCCCGTGTGCTAGCGCCTCTGATGCAAGCTCGTCGACCTGCCGTCGGCCGCGCGTCCTGGAAGGCCATGGCGTCGCCCCAAATCTCCAATCGCCGCGGACCCTATATGGAGCTCCCTCCGCTCGCCATCTCGACCATCCGCTGCGCCCCTGTAGGACAGCACCCGGCCACGCGTCCCCTTCATCCGCGTCGCCTCGCGCCATCGCCGTGGACCTCCCTCTGTTGCGCCTCCCGAGGCCGTCTCCTGGTGCTCCACTCCGACCACGAACCTGCAACGCCAGCACGCTGGTTCCTCTACTTCATGTCGCACGTGAGTGCCCCGGTTTCAGCGACCCCAAGCACCAACAGCCGTCACCATCTTGTTCCTGCCATTTTTGTCTTGTGGTACTGACGCTTGATGTAGGCCAAGGTCTCAAGCTGAAGCGATTTTGTTCATGCGAATATTTTGGTTCTGCTCCTGACCATGTGAGTCTGCAGTTGGGCTGGGATGGAGTGGCCACGGCCACCGGAAGCCAAGATCTCATTCATGGGCACGAAGACCCCGACCTCGGAATCTGATGTCCGTTCCTGATCCCTCAAAACCCCGGCGCCCAAGACCTTCGGACCAATGTGTGATCCCTATCCGAGCCCCTATTTTATTAATGGCTATATTAAACATGTTGCATATTAAATTATTCATGCTCGTATACATATTTATTTGTTTGGGGGTATATTGTTGATTCACCTCATAATTAAATATGGAGGCCATATGCGGACAAATCTAGTCTAATATTGGGTCCATTTAAATTTGTGTAGCGAACCGATGATATAATTTTGCCTTATTAATACAACATTAAATTGCGGGGTATCTAGACAACATAAACCACCTAATTAAATGTCGGGACACCGGTTCCGCTTAATATTGCTAATTGCATCGCACCTTTGCCATGTCATACATCATGCATGCATCATGTCCGATCTTCCGCCCTAGTATTAAATAGTGCATCCGGTGTTTTTTTAGTGCTTTGCTTCTTCACGGATTAGGCCGATGAGTTGATGCGAGTGTCGGCTCGATCTTCGGATGAACCTTCACCAATATTTTCAGGCGAGCATTCTCCCCCTTCTACCTATTTTGCGTTTATAGTCTTTACTCCCTCCAATTGATCTATTGCTATCCTTATTGTCGATGCTATAGTACCGTTCCTTTATTTACCTGCTCCACTATATTGCCTTGGTTATCCTATTGCCTTGTTTGGTTAGCTAGCTTTGTCCTTGCAAGTCGTAGGCGTGCTAGTATTGCTCTCATATAGGTGGAACATTATACTTGGATATGGTTGGTGATAAGATAATTAATCTGATGTTGTTGGTTATGGTTTCACCTAATGATAAGGCCCCGGCAGGGACCACCTTTGGGAACTGCTTGAGCTGACCTAGGACCCCTTCGTTCTACGATACCAGTTCTGAGTTGATCGCGCTAACCAAACGTGGGGGCCTATGGGATCCCCCCCTCAACTACCGGCGCTATTCGTATATCCAGAGGGTTACAAAATTGGTTTTCCATTTGGTGCATACGCATAATATGTCCTCGGACATGGGTGAGTTGATATGTCTTCGGACTTGATGTTTTGGTGGACTACCATGGCTTGTATTGCATAAAATCGGGATATCGTGCCGGAGGTGGGATGGAGCTCTACAAGTTATCTTCCGATCATCGCCCGGCCGTAGACTCAAACGCTGTGCCACCTGGAGAATCAGCTGTATCTCTTGTGGGGTAAAACACAGTAGGTGATGTCTCTGGATATGCGCGTAGTTAAGGGACAGTTCTTGTTGTGAGACTCGGATGGCACGCGTGATATGTTGCCTGAAGGGTTGAGCATGCGTTTGGGTACAGTAGTGCACCCCTGCAGGGTAAATCTTTTCGAGAAGCCGTGTGTCCACGGTTATGGACGCCTCAGGAGTAAGTGTCATGATCATAGACAACGCCACTAATATTTTGCCTCTTTAATAATATGAATAGTAATTAGCCTTATCAACTAAACACATGCTTAACTAAAATTGCCACCGTGTGTGTTCCGCTGGAGGACTTCCTCGACTGGTCTTCGAGGGGAAATCTTCGGATGGGTTATGTATGGTGTTATATTATTGTTACCACATAGCGCTCTCTTATCTCGCTCTAATAGCCGAAGTTGTAGTGTGTCTCTATAAGTTAGATAGTGCAAGCTTTGCTGCCGCTGAGCCCACCATACCTATGTAGGCGAGGACCGCCGAATTCTAGTCTCGCCGTGTACTGGCCTCAGTACTGACCGCTCTCTTTCTGTTTTCTTTTGCCCTTTGTCGGCACACTTTTGGCTTGACAGGTATGTGATTGACGACGTTAGCAAGGTTACCCTTCCGGCTTGGCCTGGGCAGGGTTGGACACCGCTTGGTTATTCTTCAGGACTCTTAGTCCCATTTGGTTCTTATCCGTACTCGGATACTATTTCGCTTTCTCTTTGAATTGTATCATTTGTATTCTTGACTCATCGAGTCGTTGTTGTATATATAAGTTCTTGTGGACCCTGTTGTAAACTACTATGATGTAACTACTTGTATTCAAATCCCACCCACACGAAAGTGTCTGGTGGGCGTCTTTGAATCGCTTCTATGCGGATTTTGGCGGGAAATGCTGAGATCTGCATAGACCCGATTCGGGGGCGTTACACATATGAATCAACTAGATAAAACCTAATCCCTAAGCCTCAGACCAACATCATTGGTCTCAGGGATTTTAGAAAAGAACATTTCTATATATATTTTAAAGCTAAGCTTGTTTTAAGCTTAAATCAACCCAAACAATGAATAAGAATCAATCTTGTGTGCCATATCAAGATGGTGTCACAAGAACAATTCTACATGAATGAGGATAAACATTCAATTATCACAGATTCAATCAATCTACCAATCATTTTCCTGTCAATACAGGAATCATAATTAGGACATTCCTATGTTAATCTTCACTGCCTAAGATCATTGTGATCTCAAACCACATATGCATTCTCAAGCCAACAGCACTAGGACAGTGATTACATCACATCATACTCATTATCCTTAATCAAGTAAGGACAAGGATAACTTACCAAACCCACTGACTCTACCAATCATTGATTTTAGAACAACTACATCATCTGGATCATATGAAATCTAAGCATAAAATCATCCAATAAGCCACCAGAACCATTATAGTTCATCTCAAGCAACAAGCCTCAAGCTAATAATCATTTAGCATGCTTATAGACCATCCACACATGATCTAATTCATCCAGTATATGATCAACCACAGGATAAGAACCCTAAATGAAATAAATCATCTTAATCAGGACAAGATAATAACTAGAGAGGTCGCTGCCAACATCTAGCATAGGATGAGCGAGCACAGAGAGCACTAGGGGAGAGGAACAGAACTCACCAAAGGTCATCGCTGAAGACTAGAAGAGGAAGCAGAGGTGGCCGACGACCATGGTGGCACGGGGAGCACCCCCAGGGGGGCGCTGTGACCCATACAGCGCCACGGCGGCGACCATGACCACGCCTAGTGGCGAGGAGAATCACCATGACGCACGACGGCATCGGCAGCACCAAGATCCACGCCAACCCCCAAACCCTAGGGTTCGGGACGACATCGATCCGTCGCAGGAGAGCCCCATGCTCAAATCCAGTTGGATAGAAAGGATGGGCATAGTCAACAACCTCCTACTGCACCACGACGGCGACCAAAACGGCCCACGACGGCGGGAATCGCCGGCGGCGATATCACCAACCACGGGGTTGGGGGCAGAAGAGGAGAGGAGTGAGCTCGAGGGTGAGAGGCAGCGAGGGGGTGGGCTGAGTTGGGCCATACCCTTCGGGGTGGCTATTTTGACTATGTCTAATGGGCCACCAGGGCCCAATAAGATTAAGCTAGCCCAAAAAACTTTAAGGCCTGTTTTAATAAATAGGAAAAGACTAAAATACCCCTGAACTTAATTAAATTCTAGAAAATAAAATAACATTCCAAAAATTATCAATAAAATACTTTTGGATTCACAATAATCCACACTATCCAAATAAATTAAGATATAAATCTTAAGACATTTAAATTTTATTAAGAATTTTGTAATTTATATATTCCTTATGGAATTTTACAAAATTATTGAAGGATGATAAAAATAAATAAAAATCATTTTCATTGTATATTAATATTTTAGCATTTTTGAAAAATACTAAATAAATATTTGATAACAATTTTTGATATTTAAGTGATAATTCTTAAAAGAATTATTTAATCAATAAAAGTCAAATAAAAGGGAAATAAAATAAAATAATTCAATATATATTATAAATATTAAAATGTAATATTTTTAAATCCTTTATTATCAAAAATACTTTTTATAATAATGGGGAGAATGCATATCAAGTTAAATGATGCATCACATTACTTGCATAATCATTTTGCTTCTTTAAATATTGTCCTTACCGGGCAATAATGATGTTTTTGTAGACATAGAAGCTCAAGGTCCAGTGCAAGCATCAGACTTCACTACCTTGCCATCACAAGGCAAGTTCATCACTTTCTCATGTCCTTTGAAGAGTCTTTATCAAAGTATTTGCAAATTGTGTGTTATCATATATACTATAAAAGAAAGAAAATATTATTTTCACAAATAAAGAAATCATAGATATCATCCTAAGTGATGATATAATGGAGCAATAGAACTTAGGGTTATATTTGCAACAATAATGATCAAGGAGGGACTTAATAACCCCTGATATCATTGATTATAGCGCCGTATATTACGCGTTAGCCATGAGATTTGGAATGGGACAGAGAAGTCAGCTGTATCTTCTTCCTCTCGCATGAAGCCGGATGTGCAGGTCGTGGCTATTATCCTCGTAGCATGCATATTAATTGGTAATTCGTAGAGGATATGTAGCATATGGGTGGGAACCCTCATCGTCCCACGATAGTTCTGGCATCTAACGGTTTGTACAAACCATTGCCGTAATTAATTATGTGGGCATGGTGTACACCAAGGAGGCATGCGAGGTCGCGAAGGGGGCAGTGATTGGCTTGGACCAACTACTGGGCCCCACATCATGGAATTGTGGATGGGAAAGTACGCCCGGTTGTGAAACAAGGAGTTGATCTCTCATGGGTAAAGTAACGCACCTCTACAGAGTGTAATAATTGTAACTTGTTACTCCCTGTTCCAGGAAGGAGCTACGAACGCGGCAGGAAAGGAACTCCATGAAAGTTCTGGTCAACCCGTGAAGGCTGATTGTCATAGATTTCCATAATAAAATCAATCTTTGAAGAAAGATTTACAAAAATTGCATTGTACCAAGGATTTATAATCCGAGGTGGTAGTTAGAGCATAAAACTTACCACCTTGCATATAATGAACTTGTTGGGTAATGCTGTTACTCATTCTTTCCTTTGATCCCTTGCTTAGACTCTGAGGATCCCGAAGACGTGCCAATGTATGCAGCCGAATGTCAAGAAGTGGATTACTAGAAGATGTGTTCTACGAGGAACCTGATTTGTCCAGAGGTTTTGAAGGAGTGGATTACGAAATCCGTTACGGTGTCGATGATAACGAGTCCAACTAAGTATCCCTAGTTAGTAGTAACCAACGGAGCCGAGAAGCATGAACTCTATAGAATAAGCTGCTGAGCTTAACTCCTAGTCGAAGTTGCTACTTTTAAATTCTACTAAAACACTTTATATTTTGGTTTGTAAGTTGAATCTTTAGGAAGTCTTGAACTTCCGGTATTGTAATAATAATAATGAGTGTATATTTGTAATATGGACCCGCAATGTTTCTGTTGTACCACTCTGAGGGATGTGATATTTACGGAACGGTGTTCTGTGGATGTCATGTCAACGACTATAGTGTACTACACATGCAGTGGTATGCTAGGTCACCGCAGTTGGTATCAGAGCAAATTGCTTTGACCTTAGGTTGGAAACCTAGTAAAGGGTATTACCTGTATAAAAGTTTAGCAACGATAAAGAATTCTCTAAAAGTAATATAATGGGTATTCAAATGAGAATATTCCGTTATATATTTTAGTGCGATAATTCTTTGTTATGATGCAATATATCATTGGATACTAATCAAAATTATTTTTTTGATATACAGAGATATGGCACCAAAGTTTCCAAAACAGACTTTGGTAAGGAAAGAGGAGACTCTTGATGATTATCAAGGATCATTTACAGACCAACTTCGTCAACTTTTAAAGCTCTTTAGTTGTCCAACTAGAATTCCAGTGAACACTATCACTTACCTTGATGGACGGATGTTATCCAAGTATCATGTGAGTATCCAACTTCCACAGGAGCTTGGATTATATCACGATCTACCTATAGGTGAAGGTAGGAGTCATTTAGCAGCATATCATGTTGCGGTTGTGGAGGCGATAGCTAATATCCGGGAGCATAAAGGCAAGGAGTTAGAAGGTAGTACATTTTCTGTGATACCCCATGATTCCATAGACTCGGAGCCTATACTGGATCATCTTACTCTGATTAAGAAGCATCCTAAGTTAGCTTCCAAGTTTATGGATAGATACCGAACACTCATTGCGTATTTTTATAAGACACATCAAGTGATTGTTGAAGACAAAAATGATATGTTAGAGGATCTAACTGATCCAGAAAGGAGGAAGCAGTTAGCATTCCAGTTAGAGAAGGAAGCATGTAGTAGCGCAACACCTATCTTTAAGGATATACCTATAGATCCTGAATCTTTTATACCATATCCTTATTCCCCAAGACCTGAACCTATAAATGATCCTACTTTGGATATGAGGTATGCAGTACCACAGGGCTCAGAGGATGGTTCTGACTCGGAACTTCCTATTGAGAATTCTGATGGTTGGAGAATGTGATCATATGATTGATCTTATGAACACCAGATGTCCACAGATGGTTCTGACAGAAATGTTGGACAATCTAGTTGGATGGGTGTAAGGATGAACCCTAATAATAGTAGTAGAAATACTATGTCAATAGATAATCAGGATGAAGAAGAAGATCCTGAGGAGAGAGTGTTTGAATCATCAACATCTTCTCAAAACCTAGGGAATATACATTATCCAGTGTTTAACTATCTTGCCCAAGGGAGCACCTGGGAAGCAGCAGGATCTGCGTATCCTGTTGACAACTCAAGAAATGAAGCTCATGAGATGCAGGCGGGAGATAATGTTGAATATGTTTCTGAATACTTTTCAGCTAAGCTGGAGGGAGTCAATGTGCTCAGGTTGAGTAATGACTCAAGTCCTGACACTTCAGATACAAAGTATGTTCCTTCTAGAAGGCCGTTTGTTCCACAAACTGTGCGACGAACAACACGTCATCACGGTTGGACATCAGGCATGTATGATGAGCGTAGTTACTACTAGAAGGAGGCAACTAGTTAGTGATATCAAGTACCGTGTATTGTACTCCAAGAAATAAGATAGTGAGATGAATAAGGTAGTTTTGTGATTATACCTATATGGTATATGTTGTAATGACTTTGTATTATTATGATATTATGTATCATATGTGAAATGCACATTTGGATTTTCTTTGGATCTTCATTGTGTGACTAGTTCTGTGCGTAAAGTCGAGCTCAGAAGACATGTGCATGATGTAATTATGAGTATTCGCTTTATGTTGCAGGACTAGAGGGTCATGGATACGGGTGTATAAATGGAAACTGAGCAGCAGCGGATGGAGCAAGAGGCCAAGGAGAAGGCCGATGCCGATGCAGCAAATCAAGGAGCATTACCACCACCACCACCAATGCGTCCGTTAATGGAGCAGAATTTTATGCAGTGTATGCAAATGATGCAAGAGACCCATAACAAGTTCATGGAAGAGTTGCTGGGGCGAGAAAATTAGAGGGCACCTAAAGGTGGAGGAGTGAGTCTATCTGATTTCTAGAATGCAAGACCGTTACCTTTTGCATCAACTCCTGAACCAATGGATGCAGAAGATTGGCTAGCAGATACTAAAAGCAAGATGAAAAATGTAGGTTGCAATGATGAGGAGAAATTGAGGTATGCAACTCATCTTCTGACTGGACCTGCAGCATCATGGTGGGAAAATCAGTTGGCCATGCAACAACCAGGAAGGGAGTTTACCTGGGAAGAGTTCAAGCAGAGATTCCGTGAATATCATGTTCCAGAAAGTGTTATGGAGTTGAAGCGGAGAGAATTTGAGGGGCTTCAGCAAGGATATACTAGTGTTATGAAGTACATCCGGGAGTTTAGTCAATTGTCTTGCTATGCTGAGGAGGATGTCAACACTGAAGAGAAACGGAAGAAGCGTTTTCTGCGTGGATTAAATCCATTTGTGAAGATGCAGCTAAGGTTAGCCAATAAGCAAACTTATCAGCATTTGTTGGATGCAGCCGTTACTTTTGAAGATGATTATAAGAATATCCAAGAGGATAGGAGGAAGAGAGCCAAAAAGGAAACCAAGAGGATTCAGGCAAGCAAACACAAACCTAACCTGGAGTTCAAACCTCAGAATAGGAATTATGGCAACAATAACAATAACAAGGGCAGTGGTGGAAATCAATCCAATCCGAGAAGGAATGTTATTTGTAACAATTGTGGAATTCCAGGGCATTTCCAGAGGGAATGCAAAAAGCCTGTAGTGATCTGTTACGGTTGTGGTCAGAAGGGGCATATCAAGCCCGATTGTCCGAGCAAACCACTAGGAGGTTGGCCTACCAAGGGAGGAGGACAAGCCAGTGGCGGAAATGGACAGCCCAATAAAGGAGGAAATAATGTCAAGAACAACAATGGCAAGAGGAACCGACCTACCGGGAAACTGAATTGTGTAACCCTTGAGGAGGTGGATAATTCGGAGCATGCAGTGATAGGTACGCTCAATATCCTTACCAATCCCGGCAAAGTTCTATTTGATACTGGTGCAACTACTTCATTCATTTCTGAAGAATTTTGTGATAAGTTCGGGATTAGAAGGGCAACGTTAGAAAGTCCTATGACCGTAGTTACGGCAGGAGGGAATGTGATTGTACGCCACATAAAACAAGATCAAGTTATCTCGATCTATGGTTGTACATATTTCGCAGACCTTTATGTGATTCCTTTGAAGGGAATTGCAGTAGTACTAGGAATGGATTGGATGATGGAACACGGAGCTCAGTTAAATTGTGAGGAGAAAACTGTCTCAATTAAAACTCCAAGTGGAGCAAGGATAGTTTACCAAGCAGATAAGCACAGTCAAATAATGGTAGATCTGTAGTTGAACTCAATGAAAGAGGTCAAATTGGAAGAGATTCCTATAGTAAATGAATTCCAAGATGTGTTTCCAGCAGAGCTACCGGGAATGCCACCAGATCGGGAGATAGAGTTCACTATTGACCTAATTCCTGGTACAACACCAATAGCTCAAGCACCATATAAAATGGGACCCAAAGATTTAGAAGAACTCAAGGAGCAAACCGATGAGTTAGCTAGAAAAGGATTTATTCAGGAAAGTGTATCTCCATGGGGAACACCAGTAATCTTTGTGGATAAGAGAGATGGTGGAAGAAGAATGTGTGGTGATTATAGAAACCTAAACAACGTTACTATCAAGAACAAGTATCCTTTACCAAGAATTCAAGATTTGTTTGATCAAGTGAAAGGAGCTGGAGTATTTTCAAAGATCGATTTAAGATCTAGATACCATTAAATAAAAATCAAACCAGAAGATGTTCCAAAAACAACATTTGTGTCAAGATATGGACACCATGAGTATCTGGTAGTACCATTTGGTTTAACCAATGCACCAGCAATATTCATGAATCTGATGAACAAGATCTTCATGCCATATTTGGACAAGTTCGTCATAGTCTTTATTGATGATATTCTGATATATTCCAAGGATAAGGAAGAGCATGCTGATCATTTAAGAATAGCATTGTAGACTCTAAGGGAGCAGAAACTTTATGATAAGTTTAGTAAGTGTGAATTTTGGCTAGATGAGGTAGAATTCATCAGTCATGTGATTAGTAAAGATGGAATTGCCGTGAATCCGTCTAAGGTTCAGTCAGTACTAGAGTGGACTGCACCGACCAATGTGAAGCAAATTCGAGGTTTCTTAGGAATGGCTGGTTATTACCGGAGATTCATTGAAGGTTTCTCCAAAATAGCCAGACCAATGACCAAATTATTAAGGAAGAATACACCATTCAAGTGGGATGAGAGATGTGAAGCAAGTTTTCAAGAGTTGAAGACTAGATTAACTACAGCTCCAATCTTGGCAGTTCCTGAGATAGGGAAGGACTTCACCGTATACTGTGATGCATCTAAAGAAGGTTTGGGCTGTGTATTAATGCAAGAACGGAAAGTGATTGCTTATGGTTCAAGACAACTGAAACCACATGAGGTCAACTATCCAACTCATGATTTAGAGTTAGCAGAAGTAGTTTTTGCGCTGAAAGGATGGAGGCATTTCCTATATGGATCTAGATGTGAGTTATACACTAACCATAAAAGTCTCAAATATTTTTTCACTCAAAAGGAATTGAATATGAGACAAAAGCGTTGGTTGGAACTAATAAAAGATTATGATTTAACAATCAACTATACTCCAGGAAAAGCAAATGTTGTAGCTAATGCTTTAAGCAGAAAGAGTGGAGATATTCAGCCTAGTAATCGGGGTTACCAAAAGAGTTACAAATGGACTTGGAAAGATTAGAGCTTAAATTCATTAGAACAAAGGTTCTTGAAGGATTAGCTACTATGTAGGTAGTTGTAGAGCAGGACAGTGATCTTAAGCAAGAAATTTTTAGACATCAAGCAGAAGATCCTTTTATTGCTGAGGAAATTCGGAGGATATCTCAAGGGCAAAAATCAGTTTTTTGCCTTGGGGATTATGAGTCTTTATGGTTTCAAGACCGTCTATGTGTTCCATATGTGACTGAGATTAGAGATGTCATACTCAGAGAAGCACATGAAACACCATATTCTATACATCCAGGGAGTACTAAGATGTATATGGATTTGAAAGAACTATTCTGGTGGAATAACATGAAAAGAGATATTGCTAAATATGTATCTGAATGCTATACTTGCCAAAGGGTGAAAGCTGAACATCAAAGTCCAGCATGACCATTACAACCCTTGGAAATTCCTGAATGGAAATGGGAGGAAATAGGTATGGACTTCATCACAGGATTGCCCATGGCACCAAAAAGGAAGGATATGATATGGGTAATTGTGGACAGACTCACTAAGAGTGCACATTTTATTCCGGTGAATCAAAAAGATAATGCCGAGAAGTTAGTTGAAGTATATGTCAAAGAGATAGTAAGTAAGCATGGAGTACCCAAAAAGATCATAACTGATAGGGGATCAGTGTTTACTTCAGCATTTTGGAAGCAATTGCATGAAGCACTTGGTTCAAAGTTAGATTTCAGCACAACATATCATCCTGAGATAGGAGGTCAAACTAAAAGAACAAATCAAATACTAGAAGACATGTTAAGAGCTTGTGCACTAGATTTTGGAGGTACATGGGAAGATCATCTACCATTGGCAGAATTTTCTTATAACAATAGCTATCAGAGTAGTCTGAAGGCAGCTCCATACCAGGTTCTGTATGGAAGGAAGTGTAGATCACCAATATGTTGGTATGAGCCTGGAAGCAGCAAAGAATTTGCGCTAGATTATATCAAGGAAAGACAAGATATTATTGATAAGATCAGGGATAGACTGAAAATAGCCCAGAGTAGGCAGAAAAGTTATGTGGATCAAAGTCGAAGATCATGGCATCCAGAAGTGGGAGATATGGTCTATTTGAAAGTAAGTCTAATGAAAGGGGTGAAAAGGTTCGGAGTTAAAGGAAAATTGAGTCCAAGATACATCGGACCAATCAAGATATTGAGTCAGAACAGAACTATAGCTTATGCATTAGAGTTACCATCAAGATTAGCTCAAGTGCATAATGTTTTCCATGTGTCACAACTTCGTAAATGTTTGAAAGTTCCGGATGATGCAATCACACACCAAGAGATAGAACTACAAGCAGACCTAACCTATATTGAAAAGCCCTGTAAGATTCTGGAAGAAAACTAGAAAAGATTGAGGAATAGAGCAATCAAATATTGCAAGGTATAGTGGGAACATCACCCTGAAAGGGAAGCCACGTGGGAGAAAGAAGAGGATTTAAGAAAAGCCTATCCAGAACTATTCAGGTACATCTCCACAAACTTCGGGACGAAGTTTAACTTAAGGGGGGAAGTCTGTAACATCCCAGCATTTAGGAACCAACGAAGGGTAGATTTAGGAATTTGGAATGTTGCATGCATTCATCTGTGAAAATGTGGGTAAATTTTTTGCCAAATAAAAACCTAAAGTGATCAAGGTTTCTTTCATACTTTGAGATTAGGTTTAGTTCTAAAGGATGATTGCTATAGACTTTGATATGATCTTTGAGGAATTATGTGTTTTGGAAAATGAATTTGAATTTTAAAACTTGAGTCTTTGAATTATAATTCAAATGAATTAGGAATAAGGTTTGAATCTTGATTTATTGAAGAGTTAATTATTATAACTCAAACTTTATCCAAAGAAAACAATTAAGAATATCAAAACTTATTTCATATTTTCATTCAATAAATAAGTTACAAAAATGTAACTTATTGAAATTATACACAAACTTCACAATAGAAAATAAATAAAGAATAAAAATATTTCTTCATTGATAATCATATAATCTTTATTACAAAAGAATAAAATGAAGATTACAAAATAATAAAATGAAAATTACAAAAGAATAAAGAAGATTACATTAACTATCCTATAAAGAAAAACTAAACTAAAATCTTCATCTTCAAATCTGTACCTGCAAGACAAACACTAATAAAAAAATAATAATAAAAGTTAGGGTTAGAATTGTTTTACTCTCAGACATGTCAGTGAGGTGCACTGAACAAGTTTCATCATTGAGAAAATTATAAAAGGGGCGAGTTTCACCAATACGAAAGAATCTATCTTTCATAAATTCGAAGCCAAAAAGGTCAAATTGACAGCAAGGAGGGGCAAGTTTCACTAGCCAGGTAAAAGTAATTAGATCAAAGTAACTCTCAAGTCCAAAGCATATCCACAAGTGCACAACAAGCACAAAGGTAGGACACACACCTAAATGCATGTGGTGTGCTGTCAGCTGCACAACACAGCTCAAACACACAAAACCATCAGCACAGCCGTGGAGAGGCACTAGTGCATCTCTTCACTGCTCACACACAAGAACAGCCAGCAGCTAAACCAAGCACAACAGCCAGCAACCAAACCAATCAAAGCTCAAGATCTCATCACCAGGATGGTGACATAAGGAGGGGGAAGGATCAGGTGGACAGTAAGACCAAGTCCAGGAGCTAGGAGGAGCAGGATAGGTCAAGCTCAGGAGCTTAGCAAAACAAGATCGACATCATCACCCAACTCCATAATCATTAGTTTCTATGGTGAGTATCATAAAACCCTCACATGATCTAATCATATTATCTAGACAGAAGCATGTGTTGTTTTATGAAACAAACCCTCAGAAAGCACCCAAGTGGGGTGAATCCATCATTGAGATTTTAAACTCTAAAAGCAAACACCAAAGTACAAGGATCCAACCAAAACTCAGAACAACATCATTGATTTGGTTGTCAAGCTATATATTTTAATTCCAGCACAAATATAGCTAAGATTTAATTTCTAGGCACATCCCTAAGATAAGGGTAGCACCTTAGAAGCTAATCTTTTGGATCCATATAATGATCAAGCATACTATCATTTTTTTACAAGCTTTGATTCAAGAAACAATAGCTGGTACCACTACCAGGACTATCCATATGAATCAACTAGATAAAACCTAATCCCTAAGCCTCAGACCAACATCATTGGTCTTAGGGATTTTAGAAAAGAATATTTCTATATATCTTTTAAAGCCAAGCTTGTTTTAAGCTTAAATCAACCCAAACAATGAATAAGAATCTTCTACAAATGCCAAGAACAAAGTATCAATCGAGGCAAGGAGATATCCGAAATAAGCAATAGCTGATCAAACTATGTACCTTGCAGCTGACGCATGTTGGCCTCCAACGCCAAATGCTACTGGATCAGGAGGTTGGCGCTACGTACGAAGGGCTGCAAAATACACAATCAAGCATCAGAAAGGGCTTGGGGGCTACGCCCCACAAGAGCAAAATTCGACCAGCAGGTCATCTGAAACAAAAAAGACTCGGGGGCTCCCCCCTAAAAAACAAAGGAGCAGAAAATTACGTGCTCAGATGGAGACTCCGAAGGTTCATGTGCGGTCTTCTGAGTAACGACCACCCGAGCCTCTCGCGGGGAGGGATTCGGAGCGTCATCATCAGAGTCGGCCACCATCTGAAAGGGAGGGTCCATCGGCTTCGACTCCCCTACGGCCTCCTGAGTGCCCTGAGCGAGAGCCCTCCGAGGAGTGGCTACAAGGAAAGCATTGGTCAAGAACAAGAGAAAACATATCACGCAAAAATTACAGAACAGAAACGCATCTGCAAAAACTTATGAGTCAATGTCGGACAAATTGAAGACCGACGACCCCGGATTGGAATAGCAAGGAAAGGTGTAGAGGAAGCACCTTCATCCTCACCATGCCGCTCCAGGAAGGAAGGGCCACGAGGAGTAGGCGGCGTCGATGCATCCGAAGGTTCACTTCAGGAGCGCTTTCAGGTCCGCCCCTCGCTCGCCTCGGGGGCTTCGTGGGTTGGAGATTGCACCGGCAGAAGTTCGGACTCAGAGTCCACAACCTCGTTGTCAGGTGCAATCAGATATTTTTCAGGCAGCGGAGGCATCATGCCAGCTACCTTCAGCTCCTGCAAAAGGAGACAAAGAACATGATTAGCAACACTATTCATGGGAAAACAACAATCGTAAAAGAGCACAACGCGCATGACGCAGTTCTACACCTGAGGAACTGGATTCGAAGAACTGAAGGGGGCAGTCAAGGACTTCTTCGGGAGGTCCTCTTCAGCCTTGAACTTCAGTAGCGGCCGAATAGCCCTATCAAGGTCGCCCCTGGATAGCTCCTCGGCCGAAACCCTCGTCAGGTCGTAGCGACCAATGTAAAGGAACATCGGATGCGTCCTCGCCTGGAGTTGCTGCACCCGACGTTTGAGGAAAGTGCGGATGATATCCACACCATTAACCTCCTTCTCCGCAACAATCTAGAGCGCCTCCACCCGACGGTAGAGCTCCTCTACCTCCGCCACCTCACCCTCCAGGACATGGTTCTTCCAGGATCTCTTTGGAAGGATCTCCTGGGCGGAGTCGAAGGGAGCAAGGACAAATTCTTGCCCGTCCACTAAGGAGTCGCGGATATAAAACCACTTCTTCCACCAGTATTGGACAGAATCGCACATAGAAAAAGAAAAGAAGAGAACAGAAGATCGGATGGAAATGACGCAGCCACCGAGCGGGTAGACCCCGCCGGTGCCAGATTGCCTCTTCACGGAATAAAGTTTCCGGAAGAGGCCAAAGTGCGGCTCGATACCGCTAGCACTCGCAGAGAGTGATGAAACAAATGATGTGAAGAAGAGAATTGGGGGAAAGATGATGAAGCTGGATGCCATAGAAGAAAAGAAGTCCACGTAGAAAATCATGGACAGGAAGCGAGAGACCGCGAAGAACAAAAGCGACGAACATCACCCGAAACCCTACGGGTGCACGGGGAGTTACCTCATCGCCTGGAAGCTTCACGGCCTCCTTGTCCTGCGGGATCAGCCCCGCATCGCGCAGCTTGCGTTGATCACCATCGCACACCTCTGTGCGCCTCCACTCGCCATCAGTAATGCGAGCGGTGGTGGCACCCTTCTTGCCGCCGGCGGTGGTGCTCAAGCCTGCTCCGGCAGAGGCCTTCTTCGACTTGACCATTGCGGAGCATTGATGACGATGATGCGCGCTCAGGAACAAAGAGGGAAAGGATTGGAGAACATCCAGTGCGCGCGAGGAAGAGCTCATGAAAATGGAGGCAGTGGAGAAAGCAAATGGCAAAGGATGAAAAAAAATCACTATTTTCCCCACGGTTATAAGGATGAAGACGACGAACATGAACCGTTCATCAGAATCTCTTACGCTAGGGACAGATCCAACCATACACATGTCAACACAGCAGCGAATCGTCGCCCGCACGCCGTCCACTACGCACGGAAATCGAGGAGACGTCGTAATTCTCGCCACGTCGTGCATGACTAGTCAACTTCAAGTCAGAAAGTGGGACCCACGTTCGTCCTGTTACGTCACCTCTGGCGTCGCAGATGGGTGAGGTCATCGACCGTCAGCACTGATGTCATCAAGCAATCTAGCAACGGCTGGAATTCTTCGATTGATAAAACAAGTACTTTCTCAAATCTACGATTCGAACAACTACTAGGGGGCTACTCCTATCAGGAGAGCTGGCCACGCACCTGAGAAATGATTGAAGAACTATAAATCTCAACTATCTTCGAGTCCCACGTCGAGTCTACGACTCCACTACAGACTCGGGGGCTACTCCCATAGGGAGGATTGATCAAGCATTCGAAAAAATTGTGTCCTACGGACCCAAAGCTAAAAACAACTTAATTAAAAGTTCCTACTTGAGTCTACGACTCGAACAGACACTCGGGGGCTATTCCCATAGGGAGCGCTGGTCGCATACCCTATGAATTCTTCGACTTCGATCCTTCGGGTCAAAAGGAAAAAACTTTCTGGCAACTTTGCCCAAACAAACGCTAAGTGGGAAACATTTTCCTTAGCCACCCGAAACACCTCCGTGGTGATAACATTTTGGATGCTGTGTCTACGACACAAAGATAAGACCTACAGATATCATCTGATGGCCTGGTAACGCACCTGACTGCGCCCTGCCAGTAAAATACCGTGTCAACAGGCACAATGAAAAATCCTGACGGACGTGTTAGGTACATCACTCGAAAACTACTGGGATTCAACTCCTGTAAGACCTTAGCGTCCTGAGTCGAATTACGCCAGCATTCGTTCTAGATTCGAGTCCGGGGACTCGAGTCTGAAGAAGATCATGTTGTTTTGTCCTATGACAGTTAACTAGCCCTGATCCGTTAGGAGAGTCAGGCACACGCATCAATAATCCCTACGAATTAAAATCATTCTTTCTCTTATGAACAGGACCAACTGCGCCCAAAAGATTGAGGAGTCCGCAGCCGAATCTACGATTCAACTAAGTACTCGGGGGCTACTGACATGGTTATACCCTATGGGTACACGACATTAGTATACCTAGTCCAGACCAAGGAAGGCCCACGAGAACATACGTGGCCTGTGGAGACTTTCGGGTGCCCCAAGCCCATGACACCTTCGGATCCTTGGAGAACAAGACTAAAGTAGATAGAATTTTAAAGGGGTTAACCCTAATTTGTAACCGACTCGACCTAATGCCCAAGACCTGCCTATCTCTATATAAAGGCTAGGAGGGCACGACGAGGAGGGCACCTCACAACTCACCGCATACACACTTCCACGACATATTGCATCTGCGCACCCCTATAACTTTCGGTTCCGCCGTAATCAAGAGCAGACAAGCAGGAGTAGGGTTTTCCCTCCGGGGGCCTAAACCTGGGTAAACTTCATGTCCCCGTGTTGCTTGTTTGCTAACCGTTCCGCGATCTCGAGCATCCCCATCTTCTCCAAAACCCAAGCTCGTAACAATGGGCATTGACGAGATTAAACCTTGTCAGACGCAGCCGATCAGCACCCATACTACGTCTTCCACCAAAGGCAAGGCCATGACACCAACGAGTGTGTCAAGATCGGGAATGTAATAAAGTAGTATGATATCAAGAGGAGGCGCGAACAAAGAAATAAGTGCAGCAGGGCTCGACACCCTAGTGCCCCGGACCTGTAGCTTTCGCGAGGGAACCAGGGGCTAGCGAGGGCTAT
Source organism: Avena sativa (assembly GCA_916181665.1). Taxonomy (NCBI): domain Eukaryota; kingdom Viridiplantae; phylum Streptophyta; class Magnoliopsida; order Poales; family Poaceae; genus Avena; species Avena sativa. The sequence goes on from OV702296.1 coordinate 207,635,067, forward strand.
GGTGGAAACACCAGCAACTCGGCCACGCGGAAGAGACCCGAAATCTAGGGACGCCCCCACGCCCCCAAGGTCGCGCAAGTCATGCCATGGTTCATCCCTCCTCAGGCGACTCTCAGTCCCCACTCCTTTCTACTGGGCGATGTATTTCACCCCCTCGAGGGCATGGTCTTGAGGAAGGGAACCACCACCATTGTTGACAACTTATGTCTGCCTTTCTTGTGAATTGATTTGTTATGTTGGATGTTCCTTTCTTCCCACGTGCTCGCTATGTTCTCATGTGTCCATCATACGAGCAGGGGTTGGGACGGTGCCCATCGCTAGACATCGGGGATCTAAAGTTTCGAGATCTGAACTTGCGGACTAGCTCCAGCGATAAGTCACCTCACCCACGGTTTCCGATGCTTGATACCCTCGCATGGTGTATAAACAAAACAAGCCAACACTAGAGACACGACTTGGCCAGGACACATTCGTCCTTAGTCAGAACCGCCAGAACGTGTGATTCCTACGATCCCCTCCTCGGGAGGATCACAGGCGAGCATGGGCCCCACGACACTCTCCTCAAGAGGCTTACGGGGTGGCTCGTGAGGCACTTCCCTCCGGCAGCCCAACCTTCAGGACCTAAAGCGTCTAGCTATGAACTAATGGCCCGTTCCTCGGCCGCAAGTTACCTTACCCATGGTTCCTGACGGCTCGTGAGGCACTTCCCTCCAGCACCCCAAATCTTTAGTACCTAAATCATCGAGATCTCAACTTACAACCCGTTCCTCGACGCAAGTTACCTTACCCACGGTTCCTGATGGCTCGTGAGGCACTTCCATCCGACAACCCAAATCTTTAGGACCTAAAGCGTCGAGCTCTAAACTTATGGCCCGTTCCTCGGCCGCAAGTTACCTTACCCACGGTTCCTGATGACTTGTGAGGCACTGCCCTTCCGCGACCCAAGATCTACAGGACCTAAAGTGCCGAGCTTTGAACTTATAGTCCAATTGCAGCTATAAGTTACCTCACCCACGGTTCCTGTACTTTAAAAAATCCAAAACAAAATCATGCCAGTCGTTGGCCTCCTCCTCGAGGGGCCATCAGGACCAGCATTTGCCCTACGGTCTTCTCCTCGGGAGGCTTACCGGGCGGCTCACGAGGCACTACCCCTCTAGCGGCCGGAAATTTGCAGAACCTAAAACCTTCGAGCTTTGAACTTACCACCCAATGGCGACAGTAAGTTACCTCACCCACGGTTCCTGATGCCCAGAACCTACCACATAGGCATTTTTGTAGGTCTACATGGTCTTCTCCTCGAGAGTCCTAGGGGAATGACAAACTACATGATGGAAGCATAAGCGAATACACGCGAGAAGGACATACATAATACTTTAGGTCCATACACGGCCAACACGCCAAGGTTCACCAAAGCGTATTACAGCTGAAAGGGCCTCTTAGGACGACAACTCCGAAGCATTACTTTTGAGATATGGCTCGTCGCTCTCATCAACATGGGATGCAACACCCCAGGAAGCACCATCCTCACCGACTGGGGTCGCGTCAGCTTTGGCAGCATCATCCACTTTAGTACGCTTGAACAGCGGCAGGAAGTCATCTACGCGCTCCTCCACGAGCTGCTGGAAGTGGACTATCTCGCTCGTCAGACTCCCCTCGGGATGCTCCACCCTCTGCATAAGCACCCTCAAAGGGAAGTTGGCATCATGTTGGTAAAGGGCGGAGAAGACGTGGGTCACGACGGTCTACATCATCCTCACGCACTCGTCCAGATGGTACCCATGGTAGAGTGCGGCTCTCCCCTCTAGTGTCGCTGTGATCCAGCAGAAGAGTTCCAGGAAGGCGCCATCCTCATCGACATCAGCAAGGGGACCGGAGTAGAAGTCAGTCACTCTGAAATCCTGGAGGGTATAGGTCACACGCTTGGCAAGCGCCCGGTACATGTTGCACCGCTCCTTCTCTAGCACCTGGAGGTCTCACTCCAGTTCGTTTCGTTCATCCCAGCGCTTCTGGAGGTCTTTGTGGGCTGCTTGCAACCCCTTCAAGACGTCTAGCTCAACGATGGCCTCCGCCAGGCGCTCCTCCATCCTGTGCTAGGAAGTCTCCAGCGCAAGCTTCTTCTCCGCAAAGAGAGACTCCTAAGTATCGGCCTTCACCTGCTACTCATCCCAGCAGGCCTAGCGAAGCCGCGAGAGCTCCATGTCGTTGGCCTCCTTCAGCTTCTTTCGCTCTTCGATCACAGTCACGTAACAATGACGGAGGAGATCGTCGATCTTGGCGCTACTATGATCCATGTCAAGCAAGCGCTCTTCAGTCTTCCGACGATTTGTCTCCATCTCTGCTTCTAGCGCTTCCATGCAGCTCCTCTCCAGCTGGGCCTCATCCTCGGGGAGCCTGACCGCCTCCTCGCGGGCCACATCCTCCTCCCTTTGAGCGACCCTCTAGCGATCTACCTCGGCCTCTCGTTCGAAGAAGGAGAGCACGTGATCGCGCACGGAGAGGCTGTCAACCACAAGGATCAGGTTCATGGAGTAAGGGCCAGCCCCTCCAGAGGGCAGGTTTGGGCCTCAGGTGAGCTCTGGATCATGTGCCTCGTCAGGGCCGTGGTCTCCTCGTGAGGCACCCGCCTCGCCACGATCCTCCCACTGCTTTCGGCCCTCAATTAAACCAGTCCGTTCTAGGAGTAATCGGCGCCATGCGCTGGCAAGACGGTGCTCTTCCAACGCGGATGTCTGCGAGGAACTGGTCAAGCCCGGCATGAGCGGCCAGCACCACGCCATGGAGGCTTCCCAACCTGCCGAGGGAGGCATCCGCGGAGGACTGCAGAGCAAGCTCGCCTAGGCCTGTGTTCACAGGGGCTCGGGGGCTCCCCTCAGGAGTATCCTTACGACCATCACAAGAAGGAGATGGGGATGCACCTTGCGCACCCATAGGATCCTTGAATAGCAGGGCATCACCACTCGCAACGGTTGCCGCGGTATTGGCTCGGCCCTCTTCTAGAGAGTGATTCCCTACCTCAGTGCTGAGGGCTCTGTGCACGACAATCCTCGGACCTCGACTGTATCGGGCGAGGGATGCTTCTGGGCCGATGGAGAGAGGGAGCTGCCCCTGGAGCGCTCTGGAGCTCCTCTGGAGCCTGACTTCAGAGTATTCTTCATCCTCTTCTCCTCGCTCCTACACCAGGACGACATATTGAGGAGACATGAAAGGAAAGGGGAAAGGGGGACCAAGGAAGGCCTCGCGAAGCCTGCTCACCCCTCAACAGTCGCCCGCACCAGGGACTAGTTGGCCCTCTACGCTCTAGGAGGAAGGAAGGCAAATCCGTCGTTGGGCCTTGGGAGCTTCCTGGCCACACGCGCTGAGAGCACATCGTCAGTCGCCCCCACTCCCGTGACAGTTACACGGTCTACATGGACGATGGAGCTGCGGGTTTTCGCCCCGGGAGGATCCGCGACGTCCTCTTGTGAAGACGACACACTCTTGATCATCCACCCACGACTCTAGACAGGCCAGGAGGATTTGGAGCCACCACCGGGCTCCGCGTCCTCATCATCCAGCTCGGCTAAGGAGCATTTGCCCCGAGCGTCGAAGGTACGAAGCCCAGCGCGAGCAGCCTGCACATCGCCCTCCAGATACAAGGGGCACACACCAAGGGAAGCTCTGCCACGAGCTCCACGTCCAGGAGTAGGCGCATGAGGGCGGCCAACGTGTCCTCAGCACGGAGTCCCTCCGAGAGTTTGGCCACGTCCCGACCAGGCGCCATGGTCCAGAGAGGCCTCCGGATCTCCTAGAGAGGGGCAATCTGTTACCGTAGGTACTCTCGCACCACCATCTCACCGGTCAGGCCCTGGATCCTTAGGTGTGCCAAGCGCCTCGTGAGGGGGCCGGGGCCCATGCAAGCAGCCACCTCGTGATCCCATATGGGGTTCTCTACGGCCGCCCTCGCCGGGACTTGGAGCTGCGGCCATGCCCGACCGGTATCTATCAACACCCATTCGTGGAGGAACTCTAATGCCACTCCAAGGGTGGAGATGGGCAGGAAATCCCCTACCTCTCTGGTGAAGAAACCGACACTACCGAGGGTGTCCTCTGGCGAGAGGACAAGGAGGCGATAGAAGTGACAGAACAGGGCCACGGAGGGCATCACTCCGACGAAAGCTTTGCACCAGAACGCGAAGGCGGCGAGGAGCATCACGCTCCACGGATGGAGGTGGAGCAGTTGGGCATTAATGCTCCAAAACGACAAGGAGAAAGGGGGACGAAACCGGAGACAATGGAGTGAGTAAAGACTGCAGCAACGGTGGTGCACCACCCATCTCCCTTGACTTTGGCACACCAAACCTGCGAAGCACCCCACTCGTTCGAGTCGGTGGCCATTAGTTTCTGGACCTTCTCCAGTACCTCCTTATTGAGGACCATGGCCCGTGGCAATATCTCCGCATTTGGCGCGGGGAAGCTTGACGCGGCAGGAGCAGCATGAGCTCTCTTGGGGGCCATCTCAGAGGCTACCTGGGCGGAAAGTAAGGTATCAGGAAAGGGCGCGGGAAGGTCGGAGACAGAGAAGATGAAGTGAACCAGGCATCCTCGAGTTTGGGGTTTTATGGACGGTGCAGGCTCCAAGACCAGAGGACGGAAGCGACGGTTCCTGCATCAAACGGGCGCCACACCCTACGTGGGCACATGGAGGCCATGGGTGGCATCCTCAGGGAACCGTGCATAGACGTGACCTCTCATGGGTCCAGCGTCAATTGGTTCCTTGACATCCATGCCCCTTCATCAGATGCGTGCAAGACAAGCGACCGGGGGCTACTGTCGGACTATTGGCATTGGGGCTACCTTGTCTCACCAAGGCACCGAGCCCACCAAGCATGCCTTTCTATAGGGCTCGCGAAGAGCGCGATCCTTGGGAAGGAAAAAGAAGTGAATGAATCACCCATAGGAAGCAAGGTCGACCTCATCATGAGCCAAAGACCCGCGAGCCAAGGCCTCATGAGGGGGTGCATCCATGATCAGGGGCACGTCGCGCTAGACGACGTGCCAGCAGGCAGTCCATGCGAAGACTGGTCCACCTCGGGAAAGCGAGATGCTTCCCTCTCCTCTTTATGAAAAGGTGGAGGGGGACGCAAGGCGATGGCAGCACCAGACATACCACTTTGGTGCAAAGAAGCCAGGATAGAGCAGCAGGACAGCAGAACGACCATCCACTGCTCCGGCTCTACAACTGGTCGGCGGGCACAGGAAGACAAGGAAAGTCGAAACCTCCTGGGCAGGAGTGTGGTAGCCCTTCCCACCTAATATTTGTAGGAAGAGGCCCGACACCGCCCTATATAAGGAGTCCTTCTCCTACCTTAGAATCGGTCAATCCCAGCCATCTAAAACCCTAGACTTGTATCCACCATTATACCCTCACGAAGCAAGTGAGCAATATAACAAAGCAGGGGTAGGGGCGTACCACCTCATGAGGGTCCTGAACTTGGGTGAAAAACCCGGTGTCACCTCTCTGTCGTGTGCTTGCTCCGCCTCCACCATTGTCGAGACTCCTTGGAGCTGCGTGTTCAGCCCCCTCTCGAACCGAGGGATCGTTGGACCCTAGTTTCCTTCGCGGGACAAATCTTTGAAATGTTGGACCACCGCTGGTCTAAGGAGCACCACCGCTGGACGCCATGCGACACCACCACGGTCTGCAGGCGAGGAGAGTCCAGAGCCCATGGAGCAGACTGGGATGACATCTTCATGCTGGATCTGAACCCACCTGGCCTAAATCTAGCCCAAACATAGAAGATGGAGGGGACAACACTAGTACAAACTCGTTACTTAGAGACTGTGCCTAGAGCCAGTTTACCCAAAAAAATACAATCCACCGTCTGCGTTCATCATCCTCAGGCGGTCGTAATTGTTTGACCGCCTCTAACTTTAACCTTAGACGGTTGTTAATCTGCACAGTCTCTAATATCACTACACCCCAGCCACTCGTTAAAACAAAACGCCTCTAAATCAAACCAGAGAAAACAACAATTATTGTCCGTCTTCCTAGATCACTCAACCGCAGCTGGTCATAAATATTAATTGCCTCTAGGATTCTACTGAGGAAGGCCATTATGCCACCCGCCTCGAAAACTCGTGTCGTGCATGTTCCCGAGGTAGCGTGCGCGTGTTGTTAATACAATTATAAAGTGGAGATCATGATAGCCCCCATCAAAACGAGTCCACACTCACACGTGTCTACTCGAGGACTATGAACGATACCACGTATATAAACCCGCTCGACCTTCTTCTTCCATGAGCTCATTCCATTTTCCCCCAATCTCTCTAGTCACAAAACCCCAATCTGCACCTTCTGCGCCCGCCGAAGCTCCTTTGCTTGCACCACCACCCTCCTCTTAGCTGCGCCATGAAGCGTACCCGTGGAGACGAGCCGGAGGTGAATCCAGTTGGAGGTGCAGCAACACATGGCTCAGTTGTTGTCGAGCAGGCGGAGGCTAATTCGAGCACGCACGTCGCTCGTCGTCGAGCAGGCGAGGCTTCGGGCTCCATGCAACCAGTAGTCTCCATCGCCTTCGAGCAACAGGTGGCCGACAATGTCGTGGTGCCAGCAACAGATCTAGAGGAGGGACATGCATCGGCAGGAGGAGGCAACCGGTGGGTGCTCTACATCAACGACCCCATCCTCCACCAAGAACTCCTCGACATAGTCGTGGAGAACGACGAGTTCGAGGAGGAGGTCTTTGATGAGGTGTCTGAGGTACTACTTCGCTAGCTTCTCTATTCGCAGCCGAAGATTTCACTGTTCATACATAGGATTTGCTCAATTATCTATAAATTCTTGTACTCTTGATTTAGGGAATATAAATGTTTGAACGGTCGATTGTTTTGGAGATTTGATTAGATCTGCTCATCTGGCAGCTAGTAAATTTACATTTACTTGGCTCTTGTTGTTGTTCATACATGGCTTGTGCTGTAAATTTAATCGATCTGTAACATTTGATTTTAGGGATTGCTAGCTGAGTGTTGATTTCGATGCACAAGAAGCATATAACATTACATTTCTATTACTTACTAAGGACAATGATTCAATTTTGCACCAAAAGAGTGCAAGGGGAGACACATATATGATGTGAGATTTTTTTAGGGATGGTGTTAGTAAACCTGAGGCAATGTACAACAATATAAGTTGTGCAATTGGTACTTTGGTTCGCTAACACCATCTCTAAAAAACTGATGAGTCCCCAGATTTATTCTACACATATGAACTATCATCTTTGAACTATTTCTGCATTCATTATTAGGCTGATGGTTGAAATTTGCCCCAAAAGGGGCCAGGTGACACACATTTTGTTGGTTTCCGTTTTTTAGGGACAGGTCAGTGAAACCGAGGCAATGTACACAAATACAATATAGGTTGTGTTGTTGGTACTTTGTTTCGCTGATGCCATCTCTGAAGAAACTTATGAGGCCCCCAGATTTATTTTACATTCATATGAACTATGATCTTTAAATTGTTATTGCATGCATTCATAGTGTATAAGGATTACATTTCAGTTTCTCACTGAGGCCGATGATTGAAATTTGCCCCAAAAGATTGCAAGGGTGGTGACACACTTTGTTGGTGTCCATTTTTTTAGGGACGGGTAAGTGAACTTGAGGCAATATACACAAACAATATAGGTTGTGTTGTTGGTACTTTGGTTCACTTACTCCGTCTCTAAAAAACTTATGAGCCCCCCAGATTTATTCTACATTCCTATGAACTATATGATCTTTGAATTGTTATTGCATGCATTCATAGTGTATAATAAGAATTACATTTCAGTTTCTCACTGAGGTCGATGATTGAAATTTTCCCCAAAATATTGTAGGGTGACACACATTTGTTGGTGTCGTTTTTTAGGGATGGGTTAGTAAACCTGGGGCAACTATACAAACAATATAAGTTGTGATGTTGATACTTTGGTTCCCCAACTCCATCTTTGAAAAAATTATGAGGCCCCTGATTTATTCTCATATGAACTATATGATCTTTGAATTATTTCTGCTATATATCTTATTGTGTCCAATGATTGAAATTTTCCCCAAAAGAGAGGCATTATACATTGGTGTCAGATTTTTTTAGGGATGAGTTAGCGACCCAGGGCAATGTACAAGAACAATATGTTATGCAATGGGTACTTGGTTCACCAACTCCATCTCTGACAAAATTATGAGGGCCCTGATTTATTCTCATATGAACTATATGATCTTTGAATTATTTTTGCTATATATCTTATTGTGGCCCATGATTGAAATTTGCCCCAAAAGAGCGGCAATACACATTGGTGTCAGATTTTTTTAGGGATGAGTTAGCGAACACATGGCAATGTACAAGAACAATAGGTTGTGCAATGGGTATTTGGTTCGCTTACGCCATCCCTGAAGAAACTTATGCGGCCACAGACTTTGTTCTACATATAACCCTGATCCAATCAATTTAATATTATCTTACATATGTATGACTTCTAAGTTATGTTCTTAAAAATCTATAGGAGGATTTTGATGACGTGGACTCTAGCAAGTACTCCAGGGACAACAAGAGCAACTATGTGCTGAGGAAGTTGTGGCGGGGGTAGATACGTTTCCACCATAGGGGGAGAGTGTTTTGCCCATTCCGCGGTAGAGTCATCGACTCGGACATCGACAGCTTGATCCAGCATGTGGTGGGATTTGGCAAAGGCCTAGGCCGGAAGCACCAGCCGAAGACCTTGGCACGACACGCAGCCTACGGAAAATTCCTTTGGGAATATGTCAGGCCTATTCTCCTAGAGTAGGCTATGCATGCTCCTCCTCCTGCTGCTGCCCTTACTAAGGCGTCTCCGTGTCCCTCCTGCTGCTGCCCCTTCTTATTTTGTATATGTTAATTATTAACCTGTTGCATGTGTAATCCAATTTCGCTCTGGTGGTGGATATATATTAATCTCCTTTATATATGAAGTTCCTTTAAATTTAGTGTTCAATAACATATTACTGATCATGCACTAGTACAAACTTGTCCTAGTGATGCTCATGCACACTACCAAATATTTCTAGTATTCAATTATATTACTGTTCATGCTCATGCACACTTCCAAATATTTCTAGTGCACACTACCTAACATTTGAATTAGTCAAATTCAAAACAGGTGCACCTTATTGCTCTGTAGCAAGCATGCACCTCATTTGCTCTTAATCCTATTTGATGTATGAACCTCATTTGCTCTTAGGATTCAATTTCACTGTTCGATGTATACATGTACTACGCCATATATTTTATTCGATGTGTGAACCACATTTGCTCTTAGGACTCTAGCAAGCATGTGTAAACACCTTCCTTTGCCTTTAAATTATAAATTATTCTCAAAATTTAATATTAACAAAATCCAGAGTTATCAATAAAACTCGACGTCCAAATATTCACTCAACAAGATTTCTTTCAAAGAGTACATGAAAAAAGGTTATATTGGTGAAATATTCATAATTAAGTAACCAAACAGTCTCACTTCATGATTAAACATTTGAACTAGTAAAATTCATAACACTTGCACCTTATTTCTCTCAACAAGCCGCATGAACACTAGTCATCATGCCTTTCAGGGTAAAGACCCAAGGTTTGTACTATGCAAATTATTTTCTTCAATTTATGAACCTCATTTAGTCTTAGGGGACTTAATTTCACTCTAGCAAGCACGTATAAACACCTTTCTTTGCCTTTAAAGTATGAATAATTCTCAAATTTCAGGATAATCAAAATACGGAGTTCCAAATTGTTGGGTTCATTGCATGGAAAACAAAAAAACTTCTATCACAAGAACTCACAAAACCAAGATCCAATCTATGGAGAAGCCAAGATCTAATCTACGAGATCGGTGCAACGAGATTATAGAGAAATAACCCTCGTATATCCAAAGCATTAACAAGATTAGATCTCGTGGTTGATGTAGTCGATCACTTGCTGATCTTAAGATCGCGTGGACGATCCGTCCGACACAGCGTTCCGGCAGCGCTTCCACACTCGGTCACACGTACGGAGTCGATGAAGACCTTCCTCTCCCCATTCCAGTGGGCAGCGGAGGTAGTAGATCTTCTCGGAATTCCAGCAGCACGACATCGTGGTGGTGGTGGTGGTGGAGAGGAAGATTTCTGCAGGGCTTCGCCTAAGCCAATGCAGTATGGTGGAGGAGGGAGGAAGCCGACAACTAGGGTTGGGGATGAGGGGAAAGGGTGTGCCCCTACCCCTCCTTATATAGATGGGGGCTGCGGCCAGGGTTCCCACCCCTGGCCGAGTCCACCCCCAACTCGGCGGCCAAGGGGGGAGAGGTGGGAACTTGCCCTCCAAGTTCCCCCCCCTTACCAAATTAGGGTTTGACCCTTTTTCCTAGTGCTGGCCAGTTGGCCCCTTTGGGATTGGTACGGCTGGCCCCTAGGGCCCCCATGGCATGCCACAGCCCAAGTGACCCCTCCTAGGGTGGTGGGCCCATTGGTGGCCCCTCTAGAACATTCTAGAAGCTTTAGTCAAAATACCGGAAACTTTTCTAAACCCCGGAAAACCACTTTCCTTATATGAATCTTATTCTGTGGACCATTCCAGATCTCCTTTGGATTTCCTGGATCCAATCCGAGACTCCAAACAACATTCGGTCTCCAACTCATTTTCTATATCTACTTAAACAACATCGAACCTTAAGTGTGTCACCCTACAATTCACGAACTATGCAGACATGATCGAGACACCTCTTCGGTCAATAACCAATAGTGGGATCTGGAGATCCATAATGGCTCCCACATATTCAACAATAACTTCGTGATCAAATGAACGATTCACATACGATACTTATTCCCTTTATCGCGTGATACTTTACTTATCCGAGGTTCGATTATCGATATCTCCATACCTAGTTCAACCTCGTTACCAATAAGTACTCCTTACTCGTTCCGTGATATGACATCCCTTGTGACCTAGTCACATGCTTGCAAGCCAATTGGATGACATTCCACCAAGAAGGCCCAGAGTATATCTATCGTCATATGGATGGACAAATCCCACTCTTGATCCATGCGCCTCAACACATACTTTTAGAATACCTAATGCCACCTTTTTAACCACCCAGTTATGGAAGTGGTGTTTGATGTCATCAAAGTACTCATCCGGTGATAGTGATTAACATGATCTCTTGGTCAAAGGATTATGTTACTATGTATCTGAAAGGTTGTAGAAAAACAAATTTAATGACTTGATCTTATGATATGCTTACTATGGGTGTGTGTCCATCACATCATTCTCCTAATGATATGATCTTGTTATTAATAACATCCAATGTCCATGATCAGGAAACCATGATCATCTATTAATCAACAAGCTAGTTTCAACAAGAGGCTTACTAGGGACTCTTTCATGTTTGGAAAACACACAAGTATTAATGTTTCCAGTTAATACAATTCTAGCATGGGATGTAAACATTTATCATAAACACAAAGATATAATAATAACCACTTTATTATTTCCTCTTGGGCATATCTCCAACATGAATATATCTGGAGTTCCGAATATTAGCTTTTTTCAAATTACTACACGTCATAGCTAGGGAAGTTCTTGGCGGAAAATTATGAAATATTCGGAGAACAGATGTTCTTAGAGACGTTTTCCACTTACAGCCTTCTGAGGCTAGTACTTGGCAGCAAATATCTGAAAATATTTGGACAAACATTTCAAATATGTGCCACTTTTGTTCTTCCCCGCCCGCCCAGACCACTGCCCACCGCCGCTGGTCCCAAGCATCTCCACCACCGCCGCCTCCGGTCCCCTGCCTCTCCACCACCGCCGCCTCCGGTCCCCTGCAATACGGACACTATCCCTCACATCTGAGGACCCCCTTCATCGTCCACGTAGGTATGCATGAAAACCAAATCCACCAAAATCCTAAATCAGTAGCTTCGATTGAGGAATGTTGCCATGAAATTTGCCATTTTGCTTCTCGAATTTAAGGTTCAGGGTTACCGAGATGCAAAGAGCCGACGGCGTAGTTGGGAGAGCCTCCCCCAGCCGGCCTGCATATGTCCCAAATCTTTTCCCCTTGTATAAATCTCAAAATATACAATTGTCACTTCTAGCAATAGAGATTTAATTGTCACTTCATTGCTGAAAGGACATTTATTATCTTAATTAGTTTTGGTGTTTGTTAACAACTTGTATACCATTTTACAGTGTGCTAATCTCTACATGATGGTATACTGAAAAGTGAAAAGCCCATAACTCTATCCATATGTCCCTGCAACATACTACAACTTTCAGGGAATTCCAGACTGGAGTATCTGGTGTGCAAACAACCGGAGTCTCCAGTGTGGTCCGGAGTTTCCCAAAAGTCCCCGGAGGGACCTCCATGATCATGCTTGGGACATTCTGTATGGGGGTCCGGAGATGGACCGGAGCCAGAGCAGAATCTCCGGTGTATCCTCTCATACCGGAGTCTCCGATGTGGAAACACCGGAGTCTATGGTGGTCCGGAGACTGACCGGAGATGGGCCATATTTTTCGGTGTAGACCGGAGTCTCTGGTCTACAGTCTGGAGTCTCCGGTGTGGGAGTTGGTCCAATGGTCAAAAAACAATTCAGCTTAGTGGGCCTATATATAGGGGACCTCATCCCCTTCCTCCAGTGGCTCGAGCCAGTCAAGAACACCCCCACCATTTGAGCCACCAAATCACCAAGATCTCTTCATCCAACCATCCAAAGTCATTGATCTTTGGAGAATCGAAGGAGGATTCCTTGATCTATAGCTTCACCAAGAGAGATCTTCATTTCCCCCTCATTCACTTGAGGGCCCCTTGCTCTAGTGTTTCATTGGAAACCCTAGCTCTTGATTTTGTTTTTACAAGCTTGTCTTTTATTGTGTGATAGCTTGCTTGCATTCAGGAGCCTCCAATTCAGTTATGGATGTGTGCCTCGAACTTGTTGTAAAGGTGTCAGCTTCCACCCTGAAGGTTTCCGATATAGTGGAAGAGGTGAATCGAACCCTTTGGGGTGAGGTTCTCGGAGAACAAGGGAGGCCTCTCATGGGGTTGGTGGTTTGAAACCACCCCCTCTCCAAGCGCAGACGTACTTCCCCTCAAAAGAAAGGAACTGCAGGAAACAAATCCTTGTGTCTCCGCATGCTCCACTTTGGTTACTTCTATCCTTTACTGCACTTTGCTTGTTCTTGCTTAGTGTTTGTGCAAGGTTGACATATAGGTAAATTCACCATAGTTGCATAATCTAGAGAATTTACCTTTTTTGTGTCAAACCCTAACTTGAAAAGAGTAAAATTTGAAGTAGCACCTATTCACCCCCTCTAGGTGCCCATACGATCCTTTCAATTGGTCTATTTGTATCTAGTTTAATTTCCACTTCATTAGTCTTCTTGCATCTCGATTGTATTAAGATGCTCTCTATATGTATCTATTTAACAGATGGGAACCTGCACTGACGATGCAATATCTCTATCTAGCAACCACGGTTTTTGCTTTACCTTTGGTGGTTTTGATTTCCAGTCATCAAATGAAGAGCCCACCAAGAGGATTGAGTTTAGAGGTATCAAAAGGACATAAAAATTGTAGTCATCTATTTTGTATGCGTTTAGACGGTAGACATTGATTTGTTATTGCATCTGGGCCTCAACACAAGGTGGACACTGATTTTGATAGCAGAGCCTTTTGGAAACGACATGTATCTGAAAGAAGTTCATGTAGACTTCCTCTTAGATTGGTGTGTACCCGAATTTCCACCAGAAATCAAGTACTACATCTATAGGCTACCCTATTCATCTGTCATGAAAAAGAAGTATAAGCTGGTAAGATGATATATTATTGATAATGTTATCAACAACAAGCTTTCATGTGATATTTAAATACTTCCAGTAATCACAAGCATGCTAATTATTCAATTCTCTATACTTGCCCAGACATTTGGAGCTGAGTTCACAAGAAAATACCTAAAAAATCTCCTTGATAAACCTATTGATATCCATGTTTGGCAAATGAAGAGCAAAAAGCCAAAGATGGTTAGGATGAAGATGGGAGCTGGGTCAAATGCAATATTGACGATTGGATGGAAGAAGGTTGTGAGAAGCATCAACCTAAAGCAGGATAGAATTGTCCTTTTTTGCTTTGATGAAAAATATAATGGAGAGGTGCATATTCTGGTTCAGCAACTTCCACGGGGTGGCCCATTATAAATGCAATGCTAGTTTCTTAGAGAGTACTAATTATGCTAGCTGATTGATTTATGTAATGCACTTTGTATGTACTGCCATAATGTGTAATGGCTAAATTTGTATGGATTTCCTCAACTATATATATATATAAATGTATATATATCTGGCTAATGTTTACCGTGATCGAGCTGCTATATATATATATGTATGTTCTTGAGTTAATCTATCTATCTGGCTGCTGAATCATGATTATGTGTCATGTCACCTATGACCGAATTTGAATTAGCATGCTACTATTTAAAATGGTTTACACACACCGGAGACGGTCACTTTTAAAATCCGCTTCGAGGCACACTAGTTTGAAGACGGTCTTTATTAGAATCCAACTCAGGTCTCCTCACTATTGGATACGGTCCCTAGTACATGCCATCTGAGGTTGAGGAGTTCTTGCAAGCGGTCAGAAATATTAGATGTCTCCGGCTCGTACATGTTAGAGGCATTTTTCTTTTTCCACCGTCTGAGGTCACGTATCTTAGAGACGCAAAGAAAAACCGGCTCAGGTGGTGTGCTGTTAGAAGCTATGTGTTTAAGCCGAAATAAAAAAGCGTTTTGAGGCCTATGGAAAATTGACGTCTCGAAGTAGCGAGTTCGTACTAGTGGAACATGGTAGCAGGGCGACGGCTATCCACCAGCCACCCACACCCAACCTGGAGAGCGCAAACAAGCCCACTAGTTGGCCCAGACCTAGGCCCAACTACCTAGATCTGTTCGTCGCTATCCCCCCATGGCCACATCGCCACTGGCCACCAGAGCCACCATGCCTAGAAGTGGCGGACCTAGGATTTCACCCATGGGTATGCCGCGCTAAAATTTTGAAAATTATATATTTGCATTCTAATAAGGTAATACAAGGAACAAATAACAATTGAAAATATTCATGTATTGAAATGTAAAGTTGGAAAGTTTTATAAGTTACCATGCAATGATTCAAACACCTACTAATAGTAAACTATGCATAGAAACTTATAATATTATGTGTTTGACTTGTCTGGCATATGCTTCTTTAAGGACATGAAAGTTTCAATTATATCACGGTAGTCCACATCAAAGAAAATATCGCACTCTTGTGTATGATCTTCCTCCCAATTTTAACTGGAGATAGATTTGAAGCAGCATCCTTCTTCTAAAGAAGGGATGCAATAGGCAATATGTATGACCCGTGACGAAACTTTGGATGATAGAATCATACTTCATCCTTAGACGATACCCCCTTTACAAAAATAAATATTCTCTTCATCTCAAAATAGACGTCTTAGATTTTTCAAAATTTGGATGAATCTAGACACTAAATAGTGTCTAGATTCATCCAAATTTTAACAAATTTCATACATCTATTTTGAGACGAAGGGAGGACAGTGAATTAAAATAGAAAAGGAGCTACCTGGAAAATTACCTTGCGGCATCGTGCGGCCTGACGCAGCCAGACGGCGTCGATCACCCTGATCCCCTGGTGGTGCGCTCTAGGCGGCCGGCGTGGGCTCGTCACGGCTGACGAAGGTTGAGCCAGGCTTCAACCTTGTGGCTTGCAGTGTGCCGAACTGCCGATCTTCCAGGTCCTAGTCGTCCGGCTTCGGCTAATCTGCTGATTGTGGTTTCGATCAAAGGCTCAAGGCGATGGCGCGGGCGCATGGTGGCGGCGTTGGCCGGTCGCTGGATGCGTATGCTCTAGGCGTCTAGGTCTTCAATCGGTAGTTTTTCTCTTGCCAGATACGTACGGTGGCTGGAGTGTGCAGGTGACAGCCAATCAGTTTTGTAGCCACGATCGATTTGTCTCTTTTTTTTTCACCTATTCCCTACCGTATACTAATACCTGTATGTAACATCGCTAGACCGCAGGGTATGCCGCGGCATACTCCGCGGCATACCCTGTAGGTCCGCCGCTGACGCCTAGCTCCTTCGCGTAGGCCATATAGCCGCCGTCGGGAACGACCAGCACCATCGCAGCGCCATGGCGCACTGCCACCAGACCAGTCTCTCCGGAGAATCACCGCTGTCACCACCATCGGTGGAGTTACTGACCTCTATAGGATGTATAAATAGCCCGAGAACTCTGTATCATCTCACTCAACCCTCTCAACCAAACTCAGACTCTCTTGATCTTTCTCTCCTCCCCAACCATTGAAAACCTCGTCGGAAGGAATTCCGCCTAGTCGTCCAGAAGATCTCAGAGGAAGCAGACCTGTAGAGAGCTGCACGCCTCTTCCGAGACTGCTTGAGCCGGGTAGATAGGTGGAGATGTCGCGAGTAGTCGGTTAGGAGTTGTGGGCTGCCCTAGGGGCAGCGTGGTTTTTGCGCATAAGGCGTCTGTGCCACGACGTGTTGTAAATCTTAGCCGCTTGGTCCCCCTTCTATGAAAAAGATACGTCTTTCAGGACGTATCCTTGAAAAATATAAGAAGCTCCACCGAGGTGCCTGTGACAATCTGGCATAAGGATTCGAGCTAGAGAGTCCTCTATCCTCATAATCGAAGAGTTCTTCTCTGACGTGCCTTACCTGAATCCTTAACCGTGTGCTCATCTCCGGCCATCCTCGCCACCGTAGACCATACCATTGGATTCAGGGCGATCTTGCCAACCTTAGTATCGTTTAGTTAATCGTAGGGTAGTCTATATATTAGATTTCGTAGTTTGCCGAAGCAAATCACGACAGTAGGAGCTCGCCGGCATCACGTCCGATGACTTGGTGGTCGCGAGTAGTTCATTAAGTCCGCCTTATTGAGATACGTCGAATGAGACCACTCAAGTATCTCCAAGAGCAGAATTAAATTAACACTATGTTAACATTCAAGGTAAATAAAACAGCTAAAATCATTGCATCTTTGTATTTAATCTTTTAATAGTTTTATACAATAATTTGTTTACCCTGAAAATTCATAGCTTGTAGTAAAGTAACTTAGATCGAACTCTTCTTTACAAAATGAGACGTGTTGGTCTAGAAAAGATATTTTGCTACTATAAAAAAATCTTCTGCCAAACTAACTGACGGTCAGTAGCTGCCTGAAGTAATAACCTTTCCAGAAGGTTTATTCACCAATTATATTGTTGTTAATAGTTTCCAAAATCAACTGCATTGCACAAGATCCAATGTCTGCTTATCTGATAAAATTAACTCTTATTTTCCACGTGTACTTACTCACGAGAGTATAACAGGGGACGGTGTTAACCTTAAGGTTGTCATTTATTTGCTCCGGTGCATCCAAAAAGCATGGTTTCAAACACGTCAAGTAATTAACAGCTTTTGCGATATATGTCTATTGATTGATGGGAACTGTCTTTTATATTTATATGGACCGATTTTATTTCAATGATTTAGACTAGATGGATAAACGCGCTTCGCTGCGCCGTCTTCATGGTGTTGTTACACAGAGTATGTATTTCGGTACACTTGGAGGCACTTTGATTTGTGAAACAACCAGGCACATAATATTTTTTTGTGTGGCCCCTTAACGGCATCTGCACAAGTCAAAAAGAGCCATAATCATAAATTGTACATAACGTAGAAAAATGAAAGAATATGACGGAATGGAAATGCAAACTGGATTAAGCAAAGAAAAGTGACAAAAGCATATTATGTAAATTGTCAGGCAATTAAACAATGAGCAGTGAAATAAGAATAGGTTAACAATCCAAAATTCATTGATAAATCTCCCTCAAAAAATCCATTGATAAATCTAAAATAATCGTTATAGAGTAGCAAATCACCAATCTGGCTTCTAGTATCATAACAGTTCTACACATTTTTTACATGTACTTGTTCAAAATTATGCATTTTAATTAGTTTACTTGCAAAGTAAAAGGGGTGTGCTTCAATAAAAAAATTAACATGAGAAGAAAGTTGACACCAACACTGATCCCTAAAACATATGCCAACTCTTATCACTAATTAACCAGAAGCAGCTAGCATGGAGAAACTGCTCTAGCAGCTCACTAAATATACACTTAATAACAATATATTTTCATAAGATCTAAAATAACATCAAAGTACCCATTACAAATGTGGACATTGACATGATGAAAAAATAGACAATAAATAGTTAACAAATTGATCAGAAACCTCTTTGTAGTTTGTAAATACATCGACGAAAGGTAGCACACAATAAGAACTTACAAAATTGTCTAAATTTTACACAATCAAAGCCTATAAAGTTGAAATAAAAGAGCGAACCACACAATCTAATGTAGCACATTATTTTATCTTTTTGAGGAACACTTTCCCCGATATCCACAATAGAGCTGCCAGGATTTGCTACCCCATAATTAATAAAGTGTCACTAATATACCTTGTAAATTGGCCGGCAACCACAAATCCTTGTTGAATCGCATAAAGCATCATCCTTGTTGAATCACATAAAACATCAAGAGAAATGCACAGGAGAAGAGCATGAACTTGTGATTCAAGGTTGAGTTGGCCATGGGAGTTTATCGTAGGCCATTGAAACAAATTAGTACCTAGGCATGATCACTCACCTAAAAAGCCACCACAAATAAGAAAGGATTAGATTTTGAACACACTTTACAAATAAGCACCACCAACAAATAACTTGAGAACAACTTTTTTTCGAGAAAATGCAAAAGCATTTGCGTTTCACTTCATTGAAAATGTAAGAGTAAGACATCGGGGTACAACCTCCAGAAATGGAGGACACATACACATGACCATCCTCATCAAGCGACTACAACTTGGTAAGGAGGTGCCCTCGACTACAGACCGCGACGCCATGCCACGCCGCACCCGTGGGATGATACTGCTCTTTGCAACATATGGGACAATGTTGTTGCACATGGTTATGTAATTAGCACTGATACATATTTAGATCCATTTGACATAACCCATGATATTGTTTTACATAAGCAATACATGAAAGACAACATGCTTTCTTTAAAAGAGTGGAGAAAATATGAGCTAATTTGGTTGTGTTCTTTTTGGCAAGAACCATCAAGTGTACGGCCATGCAGAAATGCAAAAGGAACCATGAATAACAGTAGGACCGGGTTGTTGGCGGCCAAAAGAACGCTCCAGGGAGACAGAGAGCCAAATGTCATGGTGATTACTAGTATAGATCCTTTAAATGTTCTTCGAATTCATCCTATGTGATTGGAATACAGCCTTCCTTTGTGTTTGCCTTATAAAGGTAAACAGATTCTTAGTATCTACTATGTATAAAACATTCGAGCTTGGTAGCAAAGAGTTGCACAGTAAGGGCAGGATTTAAATTTTAATTGGGTGCTAGTCATTTAGCACATGTGAAAAGATGGAGACTTAAATACCTTTTCTAAACCAATATCTTGGATTATCAACGCGTTGTGGAAATTATTTATTTTATAAATTTTGTTGTGATAATGTTATCAAACCGACTAATCATATAGCCTACAAAGGTAAAACAAACTGCTTCGCTATAGTGATATATATAAATATAAAAGAGAATCTTGATTACAATATATTTTTTCTGGTAAGGGCCACAAATTGTTTCTGATAGTTCAAGAAATTCATGCAGAGATAAAAGTTAATAAGTTGAGGTACTATTATAAACTTATATTGGTATATGAGAGCAAGTAAATCAAATGTATGGAACTTATATTGGTATATGAGAGCAAGTAAATCAAATGTATGGATCTGTGGAGGAGTACCTCATGGTCAGTAACAATGAAGCCCAACTCATATAGATGTGCGAGTTTCTTGGTCCCTGTATTCCAAGATGCATGCCTAGGGAAGTAGCAAGCGAGAAAGAAAACTAAATGCAAGTCAAAAGAACAGCGAGAATAATGTTATGACATACAAAAAGAAGAATGGAACTGATACCATTAGGTACATCGTCAGCCGGCTGCTTACCCGGCCAGAGGTTAGAGTTAGACAAAGCACACTGCGACGAATGACCACCCGAAATAGCAAGCAGAAAATCAAACAAAGAACCATCAATAACAGGAACAACCAATGGCAAAAAATTGTCCACGACAGAGTCAGTCGCACCATGGTTTTTAAGGCGTTAAGGCGACATAGAGGCCCTCTAACGCCTAGATGACGTCTAGGCGGGCGCTTTGGATGCCTAGGTGCCTAAAGCGGCCATTTTGTAAAGGCGGAGGAGGGCGCTTGGACACCTAGGAGACGCTTTTAAAACCATGGAACTGCAAAGCCCTATACCACTGGCATCTATACATTACCTGGATAAAACAACACTAAACAAAATAGCATCACTAAAAACAGTGATGAAAAGATAATACTTCTCAATGTGCTAATATATATCATTGGTGGTTTTGTCTAGATACAGCAGGATGCTCACTATCCTTGCATCTGGAGTTTACTTTAATATAAGTTCAGAGTGGAAAAATAACGAAAAATGTGTAATGCGAACTTATTAATTTGAACCAAAAGAGCCACTATAAAAGAAATTATCAGTTTTCTGAGAACCTAGAGTGTATTCATACTACTCTCCAAAAGATAAACAATAGACTATACCACCAATGCCTAAAATACGGACTTATTGTTATGATTCAGACTTTTTAGAAGCAACAGGGAATCATAAGTAAAATCAAGAACATGACAGCTCAAACCGCAAAAGAAGACATCTTTGATGAGATTTGACATAACATCACCAAAAAGGAGCATGACTTTTAATGAATTTCAACATATATCATTCAAAGTTATGTACTCACAATGGCAAGAAGAAATACATGCGGACCTTGGATATATAAATCCCATGACAATCCTACAATTATTATAGTCTATTCTCCCGGTGCATTCTAAGATAGTGCCCAAATTTTTAACTTAAAATGGATCAGTACATCTCCGAATTGAAGCAGCACAATCAATGGTAAAAGAAGAATGACGTTGAAATCAAAGAGAGTACATGTAGTTCAGTATATAGTTTGATCTTTACATAAAAAACCTTGAACTTCTATCCGATATGAAATATGTATTTAGAAAACATATGCATCATGTCCTATATTCATGGTTTTAAAGGCGTTGCCTATGCGTCCAGGCGTCCCTCCTCTGCCTTGCAAAATTGGCTGTTTTAGGCGTCTAGGCGTCCTAAGAGCCCGCCTAGGCGTCAGAGTGCCTCTAGGTCGCCTTAACGTCTTAAAAACCATGTCTACAAGCTGTAGCTCTTAACAAAGAACAATCTATCTGCATAATTTAGGAAAAACTCTGTTGTATATATGGAACAAAGGAAACAACAGAACATTCCTTGTGCCTCGCTTCCTTCATTTTTAGCATGAAATTGGTCTGACATACATATAAATGCATCTTAAATATCAACTCCAACAGGAACTACAGATGGAGTTAATACATAATAGTATCCGCCTCAGCGCCTCGAGCTTGTCCAGCGCCATCCCAACCCGCCGCTGACCCCGCGTACACGTCCGCCGGCACGTTCTCCCTAGGCTCTTCTCTGGCCCGTAGCGAGAAAGAGAAGGAGGAGGGGAAAACAAGGTGAGGCGGGGGCGATGGGAACAGAAGAGAAGAAGAAAACGTGGGGGCAAAACGAATTGCTGGGCACGGTGTCGATGGGTACCCAGCAACATGCGTGACAGAAAGGCAACTGTGCATATGCCCCACATGATTGGAGATTAGTAAAAGATACCGTAAAAGTTGCCAAAATGAATGGTTGAAGCTCTAGCAAGAAATATCCTATATGAATAAAATGCGCTTATTTTAGTCAACTACTTACACGGGAAAAAATACATCACACACGCTCAGGATAGATCATGTGATGAGTAACTCAGTTGGTAAATATCTCTTCGACATACATATTTGTAGTTGAAATATAAAAATAGAAGTGCTCCGATGCAAAAAAAAATCCGATTTTCATACTCATTGAGTCATTTCTGAACTCAAATATGACATGGCAATAATCTGAACGAAGCATATTACCAAGTAAATAAATCGACTCCCATGATTGGCAATATCATTCATGAATTTAATGCAAAGTGTAGAATGCTTATTGTGCGGATAATGGGTCAACAGATAATATAAAGCACCATAGAATCATGGGAGGTTCATTAATTGATTACCTTTTTGATGGTAGAAAATCTGAAGGCCACAACCCAAAAGCGTGAATTGGATGGACGTCCACATTTGTAAACTGAATCCAACATCGAAGCAGAACATCAAGTAGCAGATTTCAGTTTTTTACTGCTTGGTCACACCGCATGTGACCATGCTTAGCGTTTAAGTAAAGAATGTGCTATTTGATTTATTAATCCACCAATAGCTAGACAAACAAAGGTAATGGAAATTACCATGAAGGTTATGGAATATTTTGACCACACCTCAGCTTTCCGACACCTGAGTTGCATCTTGTATACATATTTATTTGCCCCATGTCTGAATCTTGAAACAGCCACTAGAATCTTCCTTCGTATATTTGGGCTGCCAAAGTAATAGAAATACTATTAAACATAAATATATGGAGCCGAAGGCAGTTAAAAGGGACCCGCAGGATTGGATCCTTCATATATTTGGGCCGCCAAAGTAGGAGAAATATTATTAAACATAAATATTGTTGGAGATATGCCCTAGAGGCAATAATAAATATAGTTATTATTATATCTTTGTGTTTATGATAAATGTTTACATTCATGCTATAATAGTATTAACAAGAAACATTAATACTTGTGTGATTTGTAAACTAAATTAGAGTCCCTAGTAAAGCCTCTTCTTAATACTAGCTTGTTGATTAATAGATGATCATGGTTTCTTGATCATGAACATTTGAGATGTTGTTAATAACAAGATCATATCATTAGGAGAATGGTATGGTGGACATAGTCCTATAGATAAGCATAGCATAAAGATCAAGTCATTTTAATAGTTCAATTGCTATAAGCTTTCTGATACATAGTTCCTTCGACCATGAGATCATGCTTATCACCATCACCGGAACGATGCTTTGATGACATCAAACACCACACCGTAACTGGGTGGCTATAAAGGTGGCATTGAGTGTTCGAAAAGTATGGGTTGAGACACATGGATCAAGAGTGGGATTTGTCCATCCATATGACGGATAGATATACTCTGGGCCCTCTCGGTGGAATGTCATCCAATTAGCTTGCAAGCATGTGACTGGCTCACAAGGGATCACATATCACGGGAACGAGAAAAGAGTACTTATCAGTAACGAGGTTGAACTAGGTATGCAGAGATACCGACGATCAAAACATCGGATAACTAAACTATCGTGGGACAAAGGGAAATTGGTATCATATGTAAGTGGTTCATTCGATCGCAAAGTAATCGTAGAAATATGTGGGAGCCATATGAATTTCCAGATTCCTCTATTGGTTATTGTTCGGAGAAGTATCTCGATCATGTCCGCATAATTCACGAACCGTAGGGAGACACACTTAAGGATTCGATGTTGTTGAGTAGTTATGGAATGATGAGTAAGAGACTGAATGTTGTTCGGAGTCTCGGATGGGATCCGGGATATCACGAGGAGATCCGGAATGGTCCGGAGAATAAGATTCATATACGGAAAGTCATGTTTCGGAGTTGGGGAATGATTCCGGTGTTTTCATCGGGAATGTTCTAGAAGATTCCGGAAGGTCCGGCACTCCGGAGGGGAAGGGTACATGAATGTGTCATGACAATGTGGAATGGTTGCATCATGTACTAGGTATCATGGCTGAGAAAAATAAAGGGATAAATCAAATCCTAGTTTGAAAAGTCAAACGCCAATTTGAAAAGTCAAACGGCAGTTTTGCTTGGTGGAGGGAGAGTAGGAAACCTACTTGGGGAGGAGTTCCTCTCCCTCCACCCACCGGCCAAGGAGGCCGACTTGGGGGAGGACTCCCTCCCCTTGGCCGGCGCCCTCCCACCTATAAAAGAAGGGGCAGGGGTGCCCCCTCTAGCCTACACCTCCCTCCCCTTGGCCCTGCGAGATCTGCCCTCTACTTCTGGTACCACGCCGTCGTGCTGCCGGAATCGCGAGGAGAGTGCTACAACCTCCGCTGCCTGCTGGAACAAGGGAGAGGAAGGTCTTCATCGAGTACCGAACGTGTGACCGACTGCGGAAGCGCTGCCGGAATGCAGCGCCAGAAGGATCGTCTACACGATCTTGAGATCGGCAAGAGTACGACTACATCACCCACGAGAATATGCTCTCGTTAAACACTTTGGAATCTTCGAGGGTGAGTTCCTCTATCGACTCGTTGCTACAATCTAGTAGATAGATCTTGGCTTGTTTGTTTGCATGCGGTAGAATTTTTTTGTTTTCCATGCTACGAACCCCTACAGTGGTATCAGAGCCGTGTCTATATGTAGATCTGTTGCACGAGTAGAACACAATGGTCATTGTGGACGGTGGTGCTTTTATTATCAATTGCTTCTTGTGTACTTTGCATCTTGCGGTATGATGGGATGAAGCGGCCCAGGCTAACCTTACATGACATCGTTCATGAGACTTGCTCCACACTCAACATGCAACTTGTATTGCATAAGTGGCTTTGCGGGTGTCTGTCTCTCCCATTATAGTATAGATCCAATTTACAACGGGCACTTGATAGTTCAAACATCAACGTTGTGGTTCTTGTTCGTAAGTTAGATCGACACTTATTGAAAGCCCCAAACCACGTAAAATATGCAAAGAAAATTAGAGGCGTCTAAGTTTGTTTTGCAGGGGTGTGCTGTGATGTGATATGGCCATGATTGTGATTATATTTGATGTATGCAATGATCCTTATTGTAAGTTGGCAACCGGCAGTAGCCATATGGTTGTCTTTAAATTCTGTTAAGACCCGCGTGTCTATTCGAAGTAGTTGTAATAGTTGAAGCTGGTGGACGACAACCATGGAGCGGCGTCATTGACCTTGATGCAATGCCGGTGATGATGGAGATCATGTTCGTGCTTGAAGATGGAGATCGGAAGCACAAAGAAGAAAGGCCATATCATATCACATATTATGAATTGCATGTGATGTTAATCCTTTATGCATCTTGTATTGCTTAGTTAAAGACGGTAGCATTATAAGATGATCCCTCAAGCACACAAATTTCAAGTTTTAAAGTGTTCATCCTTAGTAAGCACCGTTGCTAAAGCTTGTTGTTTCGAAGCACCACGTGATGATTGGGTGTGTTAGATTCTGCAAGTGTATACAACGTGAGCAAGCCAGATTTGCTCATGCGGAAGCTAAGGTTTGATCTTGACGAGCCTAGCATGTACAGACATGGTCTCGGAACATGGATCACCGAAAGGTAAAGCATGAATCATATAGTAGATATGATGAACATGTCGATTGTTCGCCATTGAAGCTACATCAACTCTCGTGATGATCGGATTTGATGTGGTGGATTTGGTTCGTGTGATCACTAAAACAATGTGAGGGATATTATTTTGAGTGGGAGTTCACCTAGATTAATTTAACTATTAATTAGAACTCAATTTGTCATAAACTTAGTCTAAACTATTGCAAATATGTTGTAGATCAATGGCGGCCCCTACCATCAATTTTAATGCGTTCCTAGAGAAAGAAAAGTTGAAAAACAATGGAAGCAACTTCGCGGATTGGTTCCGCAATTTGAGGATTGTCCTCAATGCTGGTAATTTGACCTATGTGCTGGATGCACCGCTGGGTGACCCGCCTGCAGCTGATGCTACCGATGAAGTAAAGAACATTTACCTCGCTCGGAAGAATCAGTACTCCATAGTTCAGTGTGCTATCTTGTATGGTTTGGAATCGGAGCTTCAGAAAAGGTTTGAGAATCATGACCCACATGATATTGTCCGTGAACTCAAATTGATATTTGAGACTCACGCGGCAGTTGAGAGTTATGAGGCTTCTGAAAAGTTCTTTAACTGCAAGATGGAAGAGGGCAGCTCCGTTAGTGAGCATGTGCTTAAGATGTCTGGGCACGAAAACAAACTCCAAATTTTAGGTATAGTGATTCCTAATGCTTTGGGGATTTACCGTGTCCTCCAATCACTGCCACCAAGTTACAAGAACTTTGTGATGAACTACAATATGCAAAGCATGAACAAGCAGTTGCCAGAACTCTTGTCCATGTTGAAATCTGCAGAAGTGGAGATCAAGAAAGATCACCAAGTGTTGATGGTCAATAAGACCACCAAATTCAAGAAAGGCAAGTCTAAGCAAAAGGGAAACTTCAAGAAGGGCGGTAAGAAAGTTGCCACACCAGCGAAGAAGACCAAGGCTGGACCTAAGCCTGATACTGAGTGCTTTTACTGCAAGGGAGAAGGTCACTGGAAGCGGAATTTCCCAAAGTACTTGGCGGATTTGAAGAACGGCAACATCAAGAAGAAAGGTATATCCGATATACATGTTATTGATGTGTATCTCACTAGTACTCGTAGTAGTGCCTGGGTATTTGATACTGGTTCGGTTGCTCATATTTGTAACTCGAAACAGGTGCTGCAGAATAAACGGGAGCTAGCGAAGAACAAGGTGACGATGCGCGTTGGAAATGTATAAAAGGTTGATGTGATCGCGGCTGGCACGCTACCTCTTCATCTACCATCGGGATTAGTTTTATACTTAAATAATTGTTATTTGGTGCCTGCGTTAAGCATGAACATTATATCGGGATCTTGTTTATTGCGAGACGATTACTTGTTTAAGTCCGAGAATAATGGTTGTTCGATTTATATGAGTAATATTTTTTATGCACATGCACCTTTGATAGATGGTCTATTCTTATTGAATCTCGATAGTGGAAATACACATATTAATAACATTGAAGCTAAACGTTTGAAATTGAGCGATAACTTGACCTATATGTGGCACTGTCGTCTTGGTCACATTGGAGTGAAGCGTATGAAGAAACTCCATTCCGATGGACTTCTTGAATCACTTGATTTAGATCACTTGAAAGATGCGAAGCATGTCTGATGGGTAAAATGACTAAGACTCCATTTTCTAGTATGATGGAGCGAGCTACGGACTTATTGGAAATCATACATACCGATGTGTGTGGTCCAATGAGTGTAGCATCGCGCGGTGGTTATCGTTATGTTCTTACCTTCACGGATGACTTGAGTAGATATGGGTATATCTATTTCATGAAACATAAGTCCGAAACTTTCGAGAAGTTTAAGGAATTTCAAAGTGAGGCAGAGAATCAACGTAACAAGAAGATTAAATTTTTACGTTCTGATCGTGGAGGTGAATATCTAAGTTACGAGTTTGGCGAGCATTTTAAGAAATGCGGAATACTTTCCCAATTGACACCGCCGGGAACACCACAGCGTAATGGTGTGTCCGAACGTCGTAATCGAACTATCTTAGATATGGTTCGCTCTATGATGTCACTTACAGATTTACCGCTATCATTTTGGGGTTATGCATTAGAAATAGCCGCATTCACTTTAAATAGGGCACCATCTAAATCCGTTGAAACGACACCATATGAATTATGGTTTGGGAAGAAACCTAAATTATCGTTCCTTAAAGTTTGGGGTTGCGAAGCCTATGTAAAGAAGTTACAACCGGACAAGCTTGAACCCAAAGCGGAAAAATGCGTCTTCATAGGATACCCGAAGGAAACTATTGGGTATACCTTCTATCATAAATCCGAGGGCAAAATCTTTGTTGCTAAGAATGGATCCTTTCTAGAGAAAGAATTTCTCTCGAAAGAAGTGACTGGAAGGAAAGTAGAACTCGACGAGGTTGTTGAACCTTCTCTCGAACTTGCGAGTAGCGCAGCACCGGAAGAAGTTCCTGTGACGCCTACACCAATAAGAGAGGAAGCTAATGATGATGATCATGAAACTTCGGTTGAAGTTGCTACAGAACCTCGCAGGTCAACGAGAACTCGTACCACTCCTGATTGGTATGATCCCGTTATGAGTGTCATGTTGGTGGACAACACCGATGACCCTGTGACATATGAGGAAGCAATGATGAGCCTAGATTCCAATAAATGGCAACAGGCCATGAAATCCGAAATTGGATCCATGTACGAAAACCAAGTATGGACTTTAGTGGACTTACCGGATGGCCGGAAGGCTGTCGAAAACAAATGGATTTTCAAGAAGAAAACAGATGATGATGGTAATGTAACTATCTATAAAGCTCGACTTGTCGCAAAAGGGTTTCGACAAATTCAAGGAGTTGACTACGATGAGACTTTCTCACCAGTAGCGAAGCTAAAGTCTGTGAGGATTATGTTAGCAATCGCTGCATATTACGATTATGAAATATGGCAGATGGATGTCAAAACAACGTTCCTCAATGGAGACATTGATGAAGAGTTGTATATGATGCAACCCAAAGGTTTTGTCGATCCTAAAGACGCTAACAAGGTAAGAAAACTCCAACGGTCCATATATGGGTTGAAGCAAGCATCCCGAAGTTGGAATCAACGTTTTGATAAAGTAATCAAAAGTTTGTATTTTCAAGAAAGTGAGTGGGAGCTCTGTAGCATTCTTAATACTATATGTAGATGACCTATTGTTGATTGGGAATGATGTAGACCTTCTTAATAGTGTCAAGGAATATTTGAATAATAGTTTTTCAATGAAAGATCTTGGCGAAGCAGCTTACATATTAGGCATAAAGATTTATAGAGATAGATCGAGATGCCTAATATCATTGTCACAAAGTACATATTTGTACAAAGTTCTAAAGAGGTTTGGAATGGAAGATAGCAAGAAAAGGTTCTTGTCCATGTTGCTGTAGGGGTTCGTAGCATGGAAAACAAAAAAATTCTACCGCATGCAAACAAACAAGCCAAGATCTATCTACTAGATTGTAGCAACGAGTTGATAGAGGAACTCACCCTCGAAGATTCCAAAGCGGTTAACGAGAGAAGATTCTCGTGGGTGATGTAGTCGTACTCTTGCCGATCTCAAGATCGCGTAGACGATCCTTCCGGCGCTGCATTCCGGCAGCGCTCCCGCAGTCGGTCACACATTCGGTACTCGACGAAGACCTTCCTCTCCCTTGTTCCAGCAGGCAGCGGAGGTTGTAGCACTCTCCTCGCGATTTCGGCAGCACGACGGCGTGGTACCCGAAGTAGAGGGGAGATCTCGCAGGGCTTCACCTTAAGCTGGAGCGAGTATGGTGGACTATGAGAGAGCCCTCGGTGTTCTAGGGTTTAGACACACCAAGGAGGGGGTGCTAGGGCCGGCGGCTAGGGCTTGGAGGTGCCCAAGTCGGCGGCTAGGGAAGAAATCCTAGGCGGCGGCTATGGTGAGCGGCGGTGGCTAGGGTTAGGTTTAGAGGGGCAATCTTCTGTGCTAGGAGGGGAGCCCTGCCCCTCCTCTTATAGGA
Organism: Avena sativa; assembly: GCA_916181665.1. Lineage (NCBI taxonomy): Eukaryota > Viridiplantae > Streptophyta > Magnoliopsida > Poales > Poaceae > Avena > Avena sativa. The sequence continues at coordinate 207,664,545 of OV702296.1, forward strand.
GGGAGGCGCCGGCCAAGGGGAGGGGAATCCCTCCCCAACTCGGATCCCAAGTGGGCCGGCGGTGGAGGAGGGACTCCTCCCCAACTCGGTTTCCTCCTCTTTCTCCACTTCCCAAAAATAGCCGTTTGACTTTCAAACTTGGCGTTTGACTTATCAAACAAGGATTTAATTAATCCCTCTATTTTGTTCAGCGATGACACTTAGTACATGATGCAATCATACCAACTTAATATAACACATCCATGTACCCTTCCCCTCCGGAGTGTCGGACATTCCGGAACCTTCTAGAACATTTCCGATGAAAACACCGGAACCATTCTCCAACTCCGAAACAGGACTTTCCTTATATGAATCTTATTCTCCGGACCATTCCAGATCTCCTCGTGATATCCCGGATCCCATCCGAGACTCCGAACAACATTCGGTCTCTTACTCATCATTCCATAACTACTCAACAACATCGAATCCTTAAGTGTGTCTCCCTACGGTTCGTGAATTATGCGGACATGATCGAGACACTTCTCCGATCAATAACCAATAGAGGAATCTGGAAATTCATATGGCTCCCACATATTTCTATGATTACTTTGCGATCGAATGAACCACTTACATATGATACCAATTTCCCTTTGTCTCACGATAGTTTACTTATCCGAGGTTATGATCGTCGGTATCTCTGCATACCTAGTTCAACCTCGTTACTGATAAGTACTCTTTTCTCGTTCCCATGATATGTGATCCCTTGTGAGCCAGTCACATGCTTGCAAGCTAATTGGATGACATTTCACCGAGAGGGCCCAGAGTATATCTATCCGTCATATGGATGGACAAATCCCACTCTTGATCCATGTGTTTCAACCAATACTTTCCGAACACTCAATGCCACCTTTATAGCCACCCAGTTACGGTGTGGTGTTTGATGTCATCAAAGCATCCATCCGGTAAAGGTGATATGCATGATCTCATGGTCGAAGGAATTAGGTTACTATGTATCAGAAAGCATATAGAAATTGAACTATTTAAAATGACTTGATCTTTATGCTACGCTTATCTATAGGAGAATGTCCATCACATCATTCTCCTAATGATATGAACCTGTTGTTAATAACATCTCTATGTTCATGATCAGGAAACCATGATCATATATTAACCAACAAGCTAGTTTAACAAGAGGCTTTACTAGGGACTCTTTTATGTTTACAAATCACACAAGTATTAATGTTTCTTTTTAATACAATTATAGCATGGTATGTAAACATTTATCATAAGTATGAAGATATGATGATAACCTACTTTATTATTGCCTCTTGGGCATATCTCCAACAGTCTCCCACTTGCACTAGAGTCAATAATCTAGTTTCAAAACCTTTGTGTATTCAACACCTATGGCTTTCTGGTGTTGTATGTACACGATTGCTAGTGGTCAACTGATCTCTGGATCTGACACTTCCAGGTCCATGTGTAATTGCATGTCTTTACGTCTCTACGCATCACTCATTCTCTAATGAGATGGCTTTGTATAATTTTGGTCCTTTGGTGAGACCCTTAGTTCTTTGGGGTTAAAACATGTTGATAATATTGTCATACAATATATCTTCATAGTATTATCCCGCTATGAACTACACCTAGTTTGACAACAAACTACTTGACACAAATGCCCTCTTTAGCTGCTATTATAGCAGTCATATACTTAGCCTTTTGTTGTAGTATCTGTCACAATGTCTTAACTTTGGAACTCATCCAAATCCATTATGGAACTTACTTTCCATTATATTGTGCCACCCTTAGTTTAGATTGAGATAAACTTAATTTGTACTTTGTGACAAAACTAGTATCAATGTAGTACTTTTACAATGAACTAACCATCTATTTGTCACTTCTACAAATTATATACTCTTAGTTCTTCCAAAAGATCATAAGAATATCCTTACTATTGTCCAATGATCAACTTATGAATCATTCTGGTATATGCTCATAACATTTAGAGTATAGGACATATCTGGATTTGTACATATCACAGTATGATTGATATAAATATTCTTTGTGATTTCATACATCAAGTATCAATCTATACTTGAATCTTTGTTTCACTTACCCAGTGTCAATACACTTGAATATATCATCAATATTGAACTCATTCAATCCTTTCTGTGTGACAAGAACCTTTCTTGTAGTTTCTATATTGAACTCATTCAATACATCATCTATGTATTTTCGGCACAACCATATTAGCGTCTATTGATGCCAAATATTTGGGTTTTGCCTAAGTCTTTCATCGGGATGAAATTCTTAATATGTGTTAATAAAAGATACATCATTTCCAATCAACAATATGTCCTCCACATAATGTATTAGAAATATGTCTTAGCGCTCCCACTTAATTTCTTGCAAATGCAAGCATCTTCATCGTCTCTGATGAAATTAAACTCTTTTAACAGTTTCATCATAGTGAAGATTCCAACTCCGCAATGCTTATTTCAACCATTGAAGTTTGCATATGCATTTAGCATCCTTTGAATTGACAAAACCCTTTGGACCGTGTCATGCACACGTCCTAGGTAACCCTTCTATTAGAAGAACTTGTTTTGTTTATCCAACTACCACATAACAAAATTATATGTCGTGATTGCTACATTAATCCGTCTAGACTAAATATCGCTTAATGAAAGATCAGATCTTGTCATAGTCAACTCTTTGAACATTGTTGTGAACTCTTTCCCAACATGTCGACTATTTCATAGATGCAAAACATCCATGTCTATTTCTTTATAGATCCAAACACAACTGTAAGGTCTTACACCTTTCTCGAGGGTCCTTCAAGTTCAAAACTTGATTTCTCATGTATGGAACTATCACGGATTTTATGGCTTCAAGCCATTTTACAGAGTCAGGGCCCATCATCGCTTCTTTGCATGTAGTCGGATCATTATTGTCAAATAATGATTTAACTCTCAAACCTTGGTATTTGATTGTTTACCCGACCTACTTGGTTTAATAGGAACTTAGATCTCCGTGACCACAACCTTTGAGGCACGTGAGCCATGAGCATTGTCGCTTCCTCCGGAACACTTGTCGGCGCTGCGCAACTCTGCACACATAGCTAAGGTTCTTTTAACCTTATCAAAGTTCTATTGTCCTCCCACTTAACTTTTCACGAAAAATTCCTTCTTAAAGAAACTTGACGTTCTAAACGACAATCATTTTTGTCTTCGATGTTATGGAGGAACAGTTATTCGAAATAACATACAAAGATAGGTTCATCCGACTTTGGTTGCAAACATCTTTCTTATGCATAGCATACCAATGTTTAAGAAAGGACAACTTGGGTTTTATCCCAAACCATAACTTTATATGGTGTCATTTCAACGGATTATGATGGAGCTCTTTTCAGTGGAAAAACGGCAGTCTCTAAAGCTTTTAATCTTTAAAATATAATGGCAGTTTTATTAATTACACCTTTGATCTTACCATGTCAAACAAGGTTTTAATTACATATCTCGAACGCTCCATACTCTTATGGTGTTTCGGGAAATGTAAATCCACGGAACGATTCCTTAAATCTTAGTAATTATGCTAAACTTGTAACTCAAATATCTTCCTTTATGATCTTATCATAAACTATTTATATTCTTGTTACAATGATTTTGCACTTCATCTTGAAAATCTTTGAACTTTTCAAATGTTTCATACTTCATCCTTATTAAGTAAATATTCATATATTCACTCATATTTTCGGAGAAAGCATATGAAGTTGAAATCCATCGCTCTTGACTACACATAATAGACTTCGTACAACAATATGTACAACTTCCAATAAGCTAGTCATTCGTTCCCTTTTGGCCTATGAACGAAGTTTTAATTATCTCTAGAAAGGTTTCACAAGCATCATTTGATCAAAATCAAAAGACTCCAAAATTCCATCCACATGGAGTTTCTTCATGTTTTCTTTCCAATATAATTTAAACGGCGATGTCACTTCCGAAGTGATCTTTCAATCAATTTGTCTTCCGACATTTTTAGCACTAGTTTTATGGATGTGATTTCTCCAACGAGATTTGTGAATCATCCATCTTTTATGGATTACGGAAATTATTTGAACAACCCTTTTGTTCTCATAATACCTGATAAAACAAATCCTGAAGGCAAGCTTTGATGTTTAACGAGCAACACAATAACCCTTTATTTGTTCTCGATGAACATCATCACATATTCTTTTGCTAGTTACTTAGGCCATTGTAGTTCATGAATTGTGTTGTTTCGTATGACGATTCATACCAACAAATTCAGTATCAAATACTTAGGAACCACATTGTTTAATAAGCAAAGAATATAGCCATAACATGTATATCATCTATATACTTAAACTGAACAATTCTAGTCTTTTCTTTTCTGCCATATATTTATGAGATTCTCTTTCAGTATTTCCTTTTCTGTTTGAAAGAATCTATCAACATCAACAGTGGATTCATACATATGACACATAGTCCAAAGCGTGTATAATTAAATACCAATGTCTTTGGACTTGTACTTTGAAGTAGATCACCATCATCAAATGTTTGGTGTCCTTTCAAATTCCATTCTTTAGTAATCTCTTGGTGTGGTAAATATATTACCTACATCAAATATTCACCCTTATCATGGAATTATTCATGATCAAGCTACTTTAGCTTATAACGGTGAATCGCGAGTATAATGTTGCTCTCCAAAACCTTTTGGAGGATTAGGACAACTAGTGTCTCCAACCTTTTGCAAATTCTCATCAAATATGAGAACATGACTTTTTCCATATTATACTCTATCATGTTGCAACCAAAACTTTGTTTTAGATATCACAATATCTTCCACACATCATGGTTTCTGAAACAACTCTTTCAGATCCTAGATAACCTTGATACTAGGACAATCCTTTGAATATCAAGAATCATGGAGACAAACATGATACTCATACACTAACACTTGGAATTGTCACTCTTGATTTAATACTAATTTTTAAACTTCATGGAGTAACCAGAACTTACTGAAAGTTTGCAATAGGACTTTTAAACTTTAGATTAACACTTCAAAACAATACGATACCAGTTCGTAAAGTAACTAACCAGAATTCTATAGTTCTATCATCTCAATTATAACTAAGCGCAAGGTGGTAAACGGATGCCAATGACTACAACAATTATGCAAATTCACTTTGATTTAATTTATGATAAATAGTGTTCAACTTTTAATCACATTGCCGTTGAACTCCCACTCAAAACAATATCCCTCACATTGTTTTAGTGATCACACGAACCAAATCCACCACATCAAAACCGATCATCACGAGAGTTGATGTGGCTTCAATGGCGAACAATCAACATGTTCATCATATCTACTATATGACTCATGCTCTACCTTTCGGTGATCCGTGTTCCGAGACCATGTCTGTACATGCTAGGCTCGTCAAGATCAACCTTAGCTTCCGCATGAGCAAATCTGGCTTGCTCACGTTGTATACACTCGCAGAATCTAACACACCCGATCATCACATGGTGCTTCGAAACAACGAGCTTTAGCAACGGTGCTTACTAAGGATGAACACTTTAAAACTTGAAATTGTGTGCTTGAGGGATCATCTTATAATGCTACCGTCGTAAACTAAGCAATACAAGATGCATAAAAGGATTAACATCACATGCAATTCATAATATGTGATATGATATGGCCTTTCTTCTTTGTGCTTCCGATCTCCATCTTCAAGCACGAACATGATCTCCATCATCACCGGCATTGCATCAAGGTCAATGACGCTGCTCCATGGTTGTCATCCACCAGCTTCAACTATTACAACTACTTTGAATAGACACGCGGGTCTTAACATAATTTAAAGACAACCATATGGCTCTTGCCGGTTGCCAACTTACAATAAGGAACATTGCATACATCAAATATAATCACAATCATGGCCATATCACATCACAACACACCCCTGCAAAACAAAGTTAGACGCCTCTAATTTTCTTTGCATGTTTTACGTGGTTTGGGGATTTCAATAAGTGTCGTTCTAACTTACGAACAAGAACCACAACATTGATACTAGTATTGTCAATCACCCGTTGTAAATTGAATCTTAACTATGTTGGGAGAAACAGGCACCCGCAAAGCCACTTATGCAATACAAGTTGCATGTCAAGCGTGGAGCAAGTCTCATGAACGATGTCATGTAAGGTTAGCCCGGGCCGCTTCATCCCACTATCCCGCAAGATGCAAAGTACACAAGAAGCAATCGACAACAAAAGCATCAACGCCCACAATGACCATTGTGTTCTACTCGTGCAACAGATCTACATATAGACACGGCTCTAATACAACTGTAGGGGTTCGTAGCATGGAAAACAAAAAATTTCTACCGCATGCAAACAAACAAGCCAAGATCTATCTACTAGATTATAGCAACGAGTTGATAGAGGAACTCACCCTCGAAGATTCCAAAGCGGTTAACGAGAGCAGATTCTCGTGGGTGATGTAGTCGTACTCTTGCCGATCTCAAGATCGCGTAGACGATCCTTCCGGCGCTGCGTTCCGGCAGCGCTCCCGCAGTCGGTCACACATTCGGTACTCGACGAAGACCTTCCTCTCCCTTGTTCCAGCAGGCAGCGGAGGTTGTAGCACTCTCCTCGCGATTCCGGCAGCACGACGGCGTGGTACCGGAAGTAGAGGGGAGATCTCGCAGGGCTTCACCTTAAGCCGGAGCGAGTATGGTGGACTATGAGAGAGCCCTCGATGTTCTAGGGTTTAGACACACCAAGGAGGGGGTGCTAGGGCCGGCGGCTAGGGCTTGGAGGTGCCCAAGTCGGCGGCTAGGGAAGAAACCCTAGGCGGCGGCTATGGTGGGCGGCGGCTAGGGTTAGGTTTAGAGGGGGCAATCTTGTGTGCTAGGAGGGGAGCCCTGCCCCTCCTCTTATAGGAGGGAGGCGCCAGCCAAGGGGAGGGGAATCCCTCCCCAACTCGGATCCCAAGTGGGCCGGCGGTGGAGGAGGGACTCCTCCCCAACTCGGTTTCCTCCTCTTTCTCCACTTCCCAAAAATAGCCGTTTGACTTTCAAACTTGGCGTTTGACTTTTCAAACAAGGATTTAATTAATCCCTCTATTTTGTTCAGCGATGACACTTAGTACATGATGCAATCATACCAACTTAATATAACACATCCATGTACCCTTCCCCTCCGGAGTGTCAGACATTCCGGAACCTTCTAGAACATTTCCGATGAAAACACCGGAACCATTCTCCAACTCCGAAACAGGACTTTCCTTATATGAATCTTATTCTCCAGACCATTCCGGATCTCCTCGTGATATCTCGGATCCCATCCGAGACTCCGAACAACATTCGGTCTCTTACTCATCATTCCATAACTACTCAACAACATCGAATCCTTAAGTGTGTCTCCCTACGGTTCGTGAATTATGCGGACATGATCGAGACACTTCTCCGATCAATAACCAATAGAGGAATCTGGAAATTCATATGGCTCCCACATATTTCTACGATTACTTTGCGATCGAATGAACCACTTACATATGATACCAATTTCCCTTTGTCTCACGATAGTTTACTTATCCGAGGTTATGATCGTCGGTATCTCTGCATACCTAGTTCAACCTCGTTACTGATAAGTACTCTTTTCTCGTTCCCATGATATGTGATCCCTTGTGAGCCAGTCACATGCTTGCAAGCTAATTGGATGACATTTCACCGAGAGGGCCCAGAGTATATCTATCTGTCATATGGATGGACAAATCCCACTCTTGATCCATGTGTTTCAACCAATACTTTCCGAACACTCAATGCCACCTTTATAGCCACCCAGTTACGGTGTGGTGTTTGATGTCATCAAAGCATCCATCCGGTAAAGGTGATATGCATGATCTCATGGTCGAAGGAATTAGGTTACTATGTATCAGAAAGCATATAGCAATTGAACTATTTAAAATGACTTGATCTTTATGCTACGCTTATCTATAGGAGAATGTCCATCACATCATTCTCCTAATGATATGACCCTGTTGTTAATAACATCTCTATGTTCATGATCAGGAAACCATGATCATATATTAACCAACAAGCTAGTTTAACAAGAGGCTTTACTAGGGACTCTTTTATGTTTACAAATCACACAAGTATTAATGTTTCGTTTTAATAAAATTATAGCATGGTATGTAAACATTTATCATAAGTATGAAGATATGATGATAACCTACTTTATTATTGCCTCTTGGGCATATCTCCAACAGTTGCCCAATACGACGTTGAGTAAAACTCAAAGTCCATCAACGGCCGAAGATAGAGAAAGGATGAGTAAGACTCCCTATGCCTCAGCCATAGGATCTCTAATGTATGCCATGCTATGTACTAGACCCGACATTGCATATGCTGTTAGTTTGACTAGCAGATATCAAAGTGATCCAGGAGTGGATCATTGGACAGCAATCAAAAACATCCTTAAGTACTTGAGAAGAACTAAGGATATGGTTCTTTCTTATGGAGGTGATGAACAACTCGTTGTTAATGGTTACACCGATGCTGGTTGGAACACCGATCCAGACGATTCTAAATCTCAATCTGGATACGTATTTACTTTGAATGGTGCAGCAGTTAGCTGGAGGAGTGCAAAGCAAAGCGTTGTGGCGAGATCTTCAACTGAATCGGAATACATAGCTGCTTCGGAGGCTTCACAAGAAGCGATATGGATGAAGGAGTTCGTTATAGAGCTCGGTGTGTTCCAAGTGCGCTGGACCCAATGTCTATCTACTATGATAACATGGGCGTCATAGACAATGCGCAAGAACCAAGGTCACACAAGAAGCTGAAGCACATCAAGCTATGTTTTCACGCTATTCGAGAACATGTCCAAGATGGTGAAATAAAGATTTGCAAAGTACACACAAATCTGAATGTGACGGATCCGTTGACTAAACCTCTCCCGAGGGCAAAACATGACCAACACCAAACTGCCATGGGTGTTCGGTATATTACCATGTAATCTAGATTAGTTGACTCTAGTACAAGTGGGATACTGTTGGAGAGATGCCCCAGAGGCAATAATAAATGTAGTTATTATTATATCTTTGTGTTTATGATAAATGTTTACATTCATGCTATAATAATATTAACAAGAAACATTAATACTTGTGTGATTTATAACTAAATTAGAGTCCCTAGTAAAGCCTCTTCTTAATACTAGCTTGTTGATTAATAGATGATCATGGTTTATTGATCATGAACATTTGAGATGTTGTTAATAACAAGATCATATCATTAGGAGAATGGTATGGTGGGCATACTCCTATAGATAAGCATAGCATAAAGATCAAGTCATTTTAATAGTTCAATTGCTATAAGCTTTCTGATACATAGTTCCTTCGACCATGAGATCATGCTTATCACCATCACCGGAAGGATGCTTTGATGACATCAAACACCACACTGTAACTGGGTGGCTATAAAGGTGGCATTGAGTGTTCGGAAAGTATGGGTTGAGACACATGGATCAAGAGTGGGATTTGTCCATCCATATGACAGATAGATATACTCTGGGCCCTCTTGGTGGAATGTCATCCAATTAGCTTGCAAGCATGTGACTGGCTCACAAGGGATCACATATCACGGGAACGAGAAAAGAGTACTTATCAGTAACGAGGTTGAACTAGGTATGCAGAGATACCGACGATCAAAACCTCGGATAACTAAACTAAGACCAAGGGAAATTGGTATCGTATGTAAGTGGTTCATTCGATCGCAAAGTAATCGTAGAAATATGTGGGAGCCATATGAATTTCCAGATTCCTCTATTGGTTATTGTTCGGAGAAGTGTCTCGATCATGTCCGCATAATTCATGAACCATAGGGAGACACACTTAAGGATTCGATGTTGTTGAGTAGTTATGGAATGATGAGTAAGAGACTGAATGTTGTTCGGAGTCTCGGATGGGATTCGGGATATCATGAGGAGATCCGAAGAATAAGATTCATATAAGGAAAGTCATGTTTCGAAGTTGGGGAATGATTCCAGTGTTTTCATCGGGAATGTTCTAGAAGGTTCCGGAAGGTCCGGCACTCCGGAGGGGAAGGGTACATGAATGTGTCATGACAATGTGGAATGGTTGCATCATGTACTAGGTATCATGGCTGAGCAAAATAAAGGGATAAATCAAATCCTAGTTTGAAAAGTCAAACGCCAATTTGAAAAGTCAAACGGCAGTTTTGCTTGGTGGAGGGAGAGTAGGAAACCTACTTGGGGAGGAGTTCCTCTCCCTCCACCCGCCGGCCAAGGAGGCCGACTTAGGGGAGGACTCCCTCCCCTTGGCCGGCGCCCTCCCACCTATAAAAGAAGGGGCAGGGGTGCCCCCTCTAGCCTACACCTCTCTCCACCAAAACCCTAGCCCTAGCCGCCGGCCACCACAAGTCGCCGCCGCCCTAGGGTTTGCCCTAGCCGCCGAGTTGGGGCTCTCCCCAAGCCCTAGCCGCCGGCCTAGCCTCCTCCCTTGGTGCCTCTAAACCCTAGATCGCCAAGGCCTCTCTCATAGTCCACCATACTCGCTCCGGCTTAAGGCGAAGCCCTGCGAGATCTCCCCTCTACTTCCGGTACCACGCCGTCATGCTACCGAAATCGCGAGGAGAGTGCTACAACCTCCGCTGCCTGCTGGAACAAGGGAGAGGAAGGTCTTCATCGAGTACCGAACGTGTGACCGACTGCGGAAGCGTTGCCGGACGCAGCGCCGGAAGGATCATCTACACGATCTTGAGATCGGCAAGAGTACGACTACATCATCCACGAGAATCTGCTCTCGTTAACCACTTTGGAATCTTCGAGGGTGAGTTCCTCTATCGACTCGTTGCTACAATCTAATAGATAGATCTTGGCTTGTTTGTTTGCATGCGGTAGAATTTTTTTGTTTTCCATGCTACGAACCCCTACAAATATATGAAGCTGAAGGCAGTTAAAAGGGACCCGAAGGATTGGAATGTACCTAGAAATTTGGCTTTTGTTCGTTTTCAATACCTTCAGTTCATGAAAGCTCAGCTCGGCATAGAAACGTTTTCTATCAAGAAATTATGCAGAGATTAAAATGAATGGTATGTCCTCAAAATTCAAAGTCAAGAAACATGCTTGAAATCATCAAAATTATGTACACGCTGAAGAGTATATCTCCGGTACAAACATCTAAATCTTGACAAAAAGAGTATATGCATCAGTTCTATGTGCAGATAAATGGGTCAATAATTTATTGAGAAGAGATCGTGTACAATGCTTAGAAAAGAATGGTAAGAAGTAATCCTTCATCAAATATTAGATTGTACAATATATCCTCAATTCGGTTCAACTTTTCAGATTTTGTAAAGATACTAAGGTGCATATGTAAAACCATGATGTGCTAACCTTATAAGAGATCCTTTTCTATTCAAACAACCTATAAGAGATATTCCTTCCTACTGTTTGGTTTCTTGGCTGTATAAGTAAGGCAAAAAAGATAAGAATATAGTAGGCGGTCTGCTTATTACAGCACTGCCGAAACAGAAGGGTGGCAGTTGTATGATCTGGCCTGGGGCACAAACAGAAAATGGCCAAAAAGAAGATAAATAAATATATCTTTTCATGGAAATAAATGAACAGATTGGCCTAGAGGGACTCACTCTGTCGATAAGGCTATGCAGGATCGTGCGAGTACAAAGGGGAGACGACTCGAGGTGCCGACGAAGAAACCATCTTCCATCAAAGGCCAGTTCGCCTTCCACAACTTCCTTGTCTAGGACTCTGCGGTGTGCCGCGCCTAGAACGGAAAGAATGATTCACATGGTCTACCCCCTAAACAGAGCGCTGGTGGCATGAAGGCGGAGAACAGATATGCCCCACGACTGGCTACCAGCACGCCGATTTCTGATAAAAACAGAGACAAAACCTGGTGGCCTACAGCAACAGAAACCATCTCCTTAAAGGCACTAAAAAGTAGTAGCAAATAAATAAGCCGAGCAGAAAGAACAAAGGACAAAGAAGCTCTACCGCAAATAAGTTGATCCATGACACAACAACCGGCGCAAAATTGCATGGACACACAGGTGAAAAACCAACAAAGCAGAGGTGAACGAAACCACATGAAGCAGAGGTGAATGACGATGCAGTAATCCAGAACCGATCGCAGCACAACGGAATCAAGGATGACCAAAACTCACAGACCTGCCTACGCGGTGGTGCGGCTCAATCCATGCTTTCTTAGCTTAAATTTGAAAATCAAGGTTTAAGAAAGGGGAAATCCTAATACTGACAACTTCTAGAAATCCATTACAATTTCTGGGAACCAACAATGCTTTAAAAGCTCTTGCCCACTCCACCTCCAGGTAGCAGATATGAGTGGATCTAGAATCAAAACTTGGGGAAACTAATCATCCACTTGAGAGATTACATGCTACTGAACAAACATGACCAGAACCCAAATTTCTAGATGAGCAATGTTAGATGGGCGCCATGCGCAATATGACAAACACGATAGAATTTCACTGTTGTGGGGGGAGAAGAAAACCGAGCCCACCTTGATGATCTTTAGCTTGGTGAAGACATCCTGTAGGACCTTGGAATTCTGGATCATGTCATACTCGTTCTTCGCGTCAAAGTTTACCTTGTGCATCAGCATCGAGCCGGGGTGCTCTGCGTCGATCAGCTGGCACACCACCGTGCCCGACGCCGCCTGCATAGGGAGAATCAAACCGCGCCATCTCAGCGACCCCCCCAAAAAACGCAATGAATCAAACCCAAATCGCACCAGCGGATCCTGCGGAAACCCCCGTTCGTAGGGAAGCTGGCGAGATGCGCCACGGTCACCGTGGACGAGGAATATGCGCGGAGAACGAGAACACCCTCCGTGGGGACCATGTAGAGGAACCGCTTCTTGCGGCGGCGGCGGCCGCCGCGGAGCCCATGGAGGACAAATCGGCAGAGGGAGACGTCTCGGCGGCCGCGGAACCCATGGACGACGAAGCGACGGGAGGGGACGCCGCAGAGCCCACGGAGGACAGCTCCGCCTCTTCTCTTTCTAGCGTGGCGGCCCGTCCCAGCGTCGGAAAGGAGCGAGGAGAGAAGATCCGCGGTGAACCGGTTCTTTTTCTAGCGTTGCTGGTTGGCTTTTTTTTTGACTTATTTATTGTAGCCAAACACCTGAGCCGGTGCTCAGGGCACAGGCTTTCCCTCAAACGTAAGCTATAGAGTAATTGAAGTTTGCGGTGTGTATACTAGTTGACTGTCATATTAGTCTGAATTGGCATTCCAGCTACCAGTTACTATCCTAGAACAGTCGTCTCCAAAACTGACTATTTTCTATACTTCATATCATTTACTATTTATCAAGACGACCAGTGGAGCGCGGGGATTTTCTTCCTCTTCAGCTACCACCGGGTGTCATCGAGGGATGGCTACACATAGGACCTCGCCGCCGGTAGTGGATCTCCCTAGAGTGCGATGGCATGCCTTATACAGACCAATCTCGTGATCATATCTGCACGGGCAGATTCGAGGAGTCATAGGTTACGATCCAGAGATGAAGTTGATGCTATGGGATGGGATCGGGAGGATTCTGGATTCGAGATTAATCATAACGAATTTCAGATTTTCTATCGGGGCGCAGGTACTTTTCCCAAACTTTGCGGTACGTGTTGGTCCTAGATTGACGGAGTTGTCATGTTTGGCTCGACGCGTCCCACACTCCCGTGCACCGGCCTACGTCCAGGTGTGTGGGGTGGTGCGGCTTGGGGTCCCAAGGCTGGTGGCGCCGGCAATGGAGGTTGCGGAGACAGAGACTGGGCCACAACCCAACACTATTGATTCGTGCACGAGATATTCGGGAGGGTTGCCTGCGGTTTCCGCAAACCCTTGATTCTCAGGCGGAATCAAGATCGTTGGAATCATCGCCCAGAAATGCAACCCGGTGCTTCTACATCAATGGACACTGCATCATCTTCGCGCAACTGTGGAGGTAATCTGTCCAATCTCCATGGATTGAGTGCTCATGTGTTGCTGCTGTTCCACCATTCCAGAATTCTTGTCTGGGGACTGGTGTGTTTACATCTGTGACTACTGCCGGTCATTTAGTCACTGATAGATCAGTCAATGAAAGTTCTGCTGTGTCTATGATGATTGGGCAGAATAATGTTCAGGTTCCAACATTGGTGGGGTCCTATGCACCTGCACCTGTTGTGAATCCTGGTGCTGCTACTGAGAATGTGGAAGTGATGGAAGTACCAAATAATGGAGGATGAGCAATCTGTGAGAATTGTGGCAAAAATTATGATATTTTGGTCTCTCAAGATAGGAAACCCTGGGAGTATGTGGCACCTTTCTTTGGGAGTTTTGAGTTTGATCAAGGTTTTAGTTCTATCCCTATTAACAATACCAATGTTCAACCTATGGAACAGATGCACTATGCTCAAATCACAGTGGTTAGAGGAGATGTAGGAGCTAGAGACATTGAAAAAGAGTTCCAGATGTGGGCTGTCTTAGTGGGTTCTAGCTGGAGGTTTAATTCTAGAACAGTGAGTGCTCCTGAATTCCTGATGAGATTTACAACTGCCAAGTCATTTGATTACTTCCACTTTGGGAAAAAAATTATGAAGACAATGCCTGAAGCTGTGATTGAATTGAAAAAGTGGTCTGGAGACATTGAGCCCAAATGCTGGATGCAGGAAGCCTGGGTTAGGATTGGAGGTATACCTATGAAATTTAGGGAGAAATCCACTGCTCTATATGCTACAAGTTTGGTGGGGAAACCACTTGGTTTAGATAAGAATAGTCTGAGGAACTATGCTTTTGTCAGGGTTAAGATTGGGTGTATGGATATCACTTTAATTCTTAACACCATAATGGCAGAAATACGCAAAGGATTCTATGAGCTGACATATACCAGAGAGTTGTTTGAGCCAAATGCTACTCAGAATAATGTGGCTGGAGTTTTAATGGAGAGACAGGATAATAATGAAGTGGAAGATACCTCTGGAGGAAATAATGCTGCTGGGCAGAGTAATAGGGGGGTGAATCAAGGAAACACTAGTAACACTACACTTGGGGGCTTCGGATCCAATACATGACATGGTCATGTTCCTAGGAATGATGGAGATATTGCTCTTGATAAAGGGAAGAATCCTGTGTCTGAGGCCTCTACTTCTTCTGCTGAGACTTCCTTTGGAACAAGAGTGGAGAGGGCAATGGATTTACCTTTTTGATCAAACATGGCTGGTCGGATTATTATTTAGGAGAAACATAATATGGAAGGGGAGGGGGTTATGAATAATGTGCATCAAGGGAGTGAGATATAAGAGATGGGAGAAGTCCATGTAGAAGTGGTGCAAGCTTTGGCCCCTGCCTAGGTGGGAAATGTGATTAATCCTGAGGAACAAAATGAGAACCAGACCTTTGATGATTTCATTACAGATTTGTTAAAGAACAGAGACAGTGACAAGAATTTTGAGTTGAAGTAGAAATACAGTCACTTGTTGGAGCCAGTGGATGAAAGTGAAGAAATGGTGGATGAGGAAATGGAAGAGGCTGAAAACTCTAGGAATTTTGGAATTTTTTCTGAGGATAGTGATGGTGATAAGGTGTCTGATTCTCCTGTTAAGGCTACACAGAATGAAGATGGTGGGTCTGGGGCTGCTTTGGAAGTTATTCAGGTGGGCTCATCACAACCTGAGCCGGTTCTTACACAGGACAATGTGGGATCACAGAATGATAGTATGCTGGAGAATGATGCTGATAATGAAATTATAAGAAGCAATAGAATTGAACAAATGGGAGCTGCTCATATCAGGATTGAAGAAAGGGCTATTAATCAAGCCAATTCCAGAGACATATCAGGTATTAATCTTACCTCATCTAATTCTTTTACAGTTCTTGATGATGATGATATTATGCATAAATCCCTAGAAATGGGGGTGGATTCCAGTACTTTTTCTCTGGAAAAAAATTGATACTCTGAAGGATCTAGAAGTTGCAAGACATTGTTTGGAAATGAAAGATGCTGCTAATGGGGATCAGGGTATTGATGTGATGGATGATGTTATGTTGTTAGATTGGGAAAAAGAGGACAAGGAAGAGGGATTTTTCGGTGACCCAGCATACTACTTCATGTGTAGTACACTATAGTCATTGACATGACATCCACAGAACACTGTTCCGTAAATATCACATCCCTCAGAGTGGTACAATAGAAACATTGTGGGTCCATATTACAAACATACACACATTATTATTATTACAATACCGGAAGTTCAAGACTTCCAGAAGATTCAACTTACAAACCAAAATATAAGTGTTTCAATGGAAGTCTCAAATTTAAAACTTAAACTCCAAATTGATCTCAATATATTGTTCATGTTGCTCGGCTCAAGTGGCTATTAGAACTATAGTAATTATTCGGACTCTTGGAACTCTCCTCCATAGACGATTTCGTAGTCCTCCCCTTCTACGGCTCCATACAGGTTGGGCTCTTCATAGAAGACCTCCTCCTGGCTCTCAGTTGCATACATTGGAGTATCTTCGGGATTCTCAAAGTCTAAGCAAGGATTCAAAGGAAAGGATGAGTAACAACGTTACCCATCAAGTTCATTATATGCAAGGTAGGAAGTTTGATGCTCTAACTACCACCTCAGACTATAAGTCCTTGGCACTATGCAATTTTTGTAAATCTTTCTTCAAAGATTGATTTTATTATGAAAATCTATGACCATCAGCCTTCACAGGTTGACCAGAACTTTCATGGAGTTCCTTTCCTGTCGTGTTCGTAGCTCCTTCCCGGAACAGGGAGTAACAAGTTACAGTTCTTACATACTATAGAGGTGTGTTACTTTACCCATGAGAGATCAACTTCCTTGTTGCACAACCGGGCGTACTTTCCCGTCCACAGTTCCATGATTTGGGGCCCAGTAGTTGGTCCAAACCAATCACTCCCCTCTTCGTGACCTCATATGTCTGCACGATCCTTCGGGGCTGGCTCACCTACGTTAAGCCCCCTTTCGGGCAGGCTAAAACCCTGATGAGTTCCCGAAGACTCTATGACCTGGTGATGCCCGGACGAGTACCATTTAAATGGACTATATCCCTAAACACCATTCATAGATAATCTAGACACCAAAAGTGTGGGGCGTAAGGGTGCCCACCCATATGTTAGATCCGCACAAGGAATCACAACGTCACGTTAAGGTCGTCTTGCCTCCATACAAGAGGAAAAGGATACAACTGACTTCTCCGTCCCATCCAAATCTCATGGCTAACGCGTAATATACGACACTAGAATTACTGATGTCATGGGTTATTAATCCCTAATGGTTCATCATTATTGCAAATAGAAACCTAAGTTCTATTGCCCCATCATATCATCACGTAGGATGATACCTAAGATTTATTTATTTTGAGAAAATATTTTTTTTCTGGAATATAGATGATAACACACAATTTGTAAATACTTGATAAAAACTCTTCAAAGGACATGAGCAAGTGATGAACTTGCCTTGTGATTGCAAGGTAGTGAAGTCTAATACTTGCACTGGACCTTGAGCTTTTATGTCTATAAAAACATCATTATTGCCTGGTAAGAACAATATTTAAAGAAGCAAGATGATTATGCAAACTAATGTAATGCATCATTTAGTTTTGTGTGTATTCTCCCCCATTATTTAAATTATAAAACTCTTATCATAAAAAAAGAATTTCTAAATATTAATTATTAATATTTATTGGATATTGTATTATTTATTTTCTTTTATTTGAATTTTAATCATTTAATAATTCCTTTAAGAATTATCATTTTTTATTTATTTAAATTATTTGTTTAGTATTTTTCTAAAATACTACAATATTGGTATATAATAAAAGTGATTTTTATTTATTTTTATCACCTTTCTTTAATTTTATAAAATTCCATAAGGAATATATATATTATAAAATTCTTGATAAAAATTATATGCCTAAGATTTTATTTCTTATTTTATTTAGATAGATTGGATTATTGTGAATCCAAAAATATTTTATTTATAATTTTTGGATTTTTATTTTATTTTCTTGTATTTATTTAAATTCAGGGGCATTTTGGTCTTTTCTTAATTATTAAAAACTGCCTTTAGGTAATTGGGCTGTCTGTGTTAGTTTATTGGGCCCTTGTGGCCCAATAGGGCAGAACCAAAACAACTCCCTGAAGGGTTCTTGGCCCATCCAGCCCACACTCTCTGTGTCACTCTCTCGTTCTCATCTCTCTTCTTCTCCTCCCCGACCCCGTGGACGGCGATGCCACCACCGGCGATTCACGCCGCCGTGGACCTCCCTGGTCGCTGCCGTGATGCATGGGGTGGTTGTTGACACCGCTCCACCTTCATGTCCAACTCGATTTGGACCTGGAGCTCCTCCGTGGCCAGACTAGCTCCGTCTCAAACCCTAGGGTTTGGGGTGGTGCTGGTGCTGCCACCACCGCTGCTCCCGTGTGCTGTGGTGGTGTTCCTCGCCTTCAGGCGTGGCTGTGGTCGCCGCCTCAGCGTGGTGTGGGTCGTAGCACCCCCTTGGGGTGCTCCCCGTGCCGCCATTCTCGTCGACACCCTCTGCTTCCTCTTCTCGCCCCTAGCAACATCCATCAGTAAGTTATACTTTCTTCTCCTCATGTCCTCTGTGCTAGGCCACCCTATGCTATGTGTTTGTAGTGGTTACTCCTGGCTAGGGGTCATGACCTGTTTAGGGTTCTTTGTTCTACTTACGGTTCATATCCCTTTGTTGATTAAATATCTGATGATTTGGATCATGAATTGATGATCCCTAAGCATGATGAGTGGTTGTTTGCTATGGATTACTGCTTATGGTTAGCTTTGGTGAGGCTAGTGGCTTACCAGATTGATTCCACTGGTTAATTTGATATGGTTCAGTTGATAATGTTAATCTAGAATCATTACTTGGAGATTCTAGTGGTTTGAGAGCTCATCACTTTCATTACTTAGTTACTGACAGTGATTTTTTTGAGAGATGAAGTCACTGTATATGTAGTTGTTGGCTTGTAGATTCATATACAGTTTGAGATTAACTTGTCTCTTATAGTGATGTTATGTATATGAATATTACTGGAAATGATTCCCGTGATTAGTATTAGGAAAATGATTTATAGTTGGTTGTGAGTGTATCTATGAAAGCTAGTTGCCTAATTTGCTTGGTTTAGAAGTTGTTCTTGTGACACCATCCTAATATGGCACACAAGACTAGGTTCTATTACTTGGCTTGATTTTGTTTAAGCTTAAGATTAACTTGGCATCAGAGATAAGTGGAACTTCTTTCCTTGAATCCCTAAAGCCTATGATGTTGGTCTGAGGTTTAGGGACTAGGTCCTTATCTTGTTATTTCTCTAGGATTTGTTCTGGTAGTGATACCAGCTACTGATTCCTGAGTCAAAGTTGGGAAAAATGATTTGTAGGCTTGATAAGTTATATGGATCCATAAGATGAAATTCTAAGGTGCTACTCCTATTTAAGAGGTGTGCCTAGAAGTTCAGATCTTAGCTATATGAATTCCTGGAATTTAAAATATAGCCTGATAGCTAGGATCAATGATGTTGTCCTGAGATCCTATTTTGGATCTTTATAGTTTTCCGATTGTTTTTAGTGTTTAAAAACTTCAATGATGGACTCGCCCCACTTGGGTGTTGTTCTGAGAATTTGAGTATGAGACAACTCATGAATGCTTGTCTAGCGTAGACAGATAAATCATGTGATGGTCTTTTTCTACTCACCACAACAGTGGAATTGTTGGGGCTACAACTTGTTGATCTTGTGGTTGTGTGGCTAGCCTGATCTGGTGCTCCTACTGATGCTCCTCCTGCTACTTCCAGCTCCTGGACTTGTCCTTGATCTTGTTGTCCACCTCCTGGTCCTGTTGGCTTGACCTTGTTCTTGTTATCCACCTGATCTACCCCTCCTTATGTGACCATCTTGGTGAGATGATCACGGATATGGTTGGTGTGATCTGGTTTGGTTTGGTTTGGTTTGGTTTGGCTGCTGTGCTTGATGTGTATGCACCAGGAAATGGTGTTGGAGGTGCTTCCCAAGGCTATGCTGAGCAGTTTTGTGTGTGTGGCCTGTTGTTGCTGTGCTGACAGCACACACCATGCAGTTTGGTGTGTGATGCTTGTGTGCCTGCTGCACCTTGTGGATATGCTCAGGAAATAAAAGTTACTTCTATCTGATTACTTTTACATGTCTGGTGAAACTTGCCCCTTCTTGCTATTTGGGGATATTTGACTTGTGGCTTAAAATTATGAAAGATTTAATTCTTTCATATTGGCGAAACTTGCCCTTTAAAGTTTACTCTGTGATGTAAAGTTTGAACAGTGCAACTCACTGTCAATACTGAGAGTAACATATTTTAATCCTTAACTTTCTTTCTTTTAGTTTGTGTTTTGTTTTGCAGGTACCAGACTTGAAGATTCAAGACTTAGATTAGGTTTTTCTTTTCTTTATAGATATCCCCTTATAATATTTACTTTATTCTTTTGTAATCTTTATTTTATCCTTTGTAATAAAGATTGTAATATTATTCAATATATAAAGGTTCTTCTTTTGTTTCATTTACTATTGTAAAGATTCTTAATAAGTTACATTTTGTAACTCATTTATTGAATAAAGTTATGAAATAAATATTCATTTTATTGATTAATTTATTTTATTTAAAGTTTGAGTTACTAATTGTTAACTCTTTATTAAATCAAATCACTCAAACATAATTCTAAATCTTTTTACATTATAAATCCAACACTCAAGTTTAAATTCAAATTTCATTTCCCAAAACACACTAATCCACAAAGATCATATCAAAGTTTATAGTGATCATTCTCCAAGGCTATTCCTAATCTTACAGAGTGAAATAAACTTTGATCACTTTAGGTTTTTATTTAGCAAAAAATTTACCCATGTTTTTACAGATGAATGCATGCAATTTCACAGATTCCTAAATCTACCCTTCGTTGGTTCCTAAATGCTGGGATGTTACAGACTTCCCCCCTTAAATTAAACTTCGCCCCGAAGTTTGTTGAAGTATACCTGAACAGTTCTGGATAGGCTTTTCTTAAATCATCCTCTTTCTCCCAGGTGGCTTCCCTTTCGGGGTGATGTTCCCATTGTACCTTGCAATACTTGATTGCCATGTTCCTCAACCTTTTCCAGTTTTCTTCCAAAATTTTACAGGTTTTTCAACATAGGTCAAGTCTGCTTGTAATTCTATCTCTTGATGTGTGATTGCATCATCAGGAACTTTAAGACATTTCTGGAGTTGTGACACATGAAAAACATTATGAACCTGATCCAATCTTGAGGGTAACTCTAAAGCATATGCTATAGTCCTGTTCTGACTCAGTATCTTGAATGGCCCGATATATCTGGACTCAATTTTCCTTTAACTCCGAACCTTTTAACCCCTTTCATTGGACTTACTTTCAAATATACCATGTCTCCCACTTCTGGATGCCATGATCTTTGACTTTGATCAGCAATGCACAAGCCCTTAACATGTCTTCTAGTATTTGATATGTTCTTTTTGCTTGACCCCCTGTCTCTAGATGATAAGCTGTGCTGAAATCTAACTTTGAACCAAGTGCTTCATGTAATTGCTTCCAAAATGCTGAAGTAAACAATGATCCCCTATCAGTAACAATCTTTTTGGGAACCCCATGCTTACTTACTATTTCTTTGATGTAAACTTCTACTAACTTCTCGGCATTAACCTTCTGATTTACCAGAATAAAATGTGCACTTTTAGTGAGTCTATCCACAATTACCCATATCATATCCTTCCGTTTAGGTGTCATGGGCAATCCTGTGATGAAGTCCATACCTATTTCTTCCCACTTCCACTCGGGAATTTCCAAGGGTTGCAATGGTCCTGCTGGACTTTGATGTTCAGCCTTCACCCTTTGGCAAGTATGACATTCTGATACATATTTAGCAATGTCTCTTTTCATGTTATTCCACCAGAATAATTCTTTCAGATCCATGTACATCTTAGTACTTCCTGGATGTATAGAATATGGTGTTTCATGTGCTTCTCTGAGTATGACATTACGAATCTCAGTCACATCTGGAACACAAATACGGTCTTGAAACCACAAAGACTCATAATCTCCAAGGTGAAAGCTGATTTTTGCCCTTGAGATATCCTCCGAATTTCCTCAGCAATGAAAGGATCTTCTGCTTGATGTCTAAAAATTTCTTGCTTAAGATCACTGTCCTGCTCTGCAACTACCTGCATAGTAGCTAATCCTCCAAGAACCTCTATTCTAATGAATTGAAGCTCTAATCTTTCCAAGTCCATTTGTAACTCTTTTGGTTGCTCCCGATTGCTAGGCTGAATATCTGCACTTTTACGACTTAAAGCATCTGCTACAACATTTGCTTTTCCTGGAGTATAGTTGATTGTTAAATCATAATCTTTGATTAGTTCCAACCAACGCTTCTGTCTCATATACAACTTCTTTTGAGTGAAGAAATATTTAAGACTTTTATGGTCAGTGTATAACTCACATGTGGCTCCATAAAGAAAGTGCCTCCATCCTTTCAGCAGAAAGACTACCGCTGCTAACTCTAAATCATGAGTTGGATAGTTGACTTCATGTTTTTTCAGTTGTATTGAACCATAGGCAATCACTTTCCGATCTTGCATTAACACACAACCCAAACCTTCTTTAGATGCATCATAGTATACTGTAAAGTCTTTCCCTGTTTCTGGAACTGCTAAGATTGGAGCTGTGGTTAACCTAGTCTTCAACTCCTGAAAACTTGCTTCACACTTCTCATCCCAATTGAATGGTGTATTATTTCTTAGCAATTTGGTCATTGGTCCAGCTATTTTGGAGAAACCTTCAATGAATCTCCGATAATAAATAGCCATCCCCAAGAAACCTCGAATTTGTTTCACATTGGTTGGTACAGCCCATTCTAATACTGATTGGACTTTGGATGGATTTACAGCAATTCCATCTTTACTGATCACATGATCGAGGAATTCTACCTCATATAGCCAAAATTCACATTTACTGAACTTAGCATAAAGTTTATGTTCCCTTAGAGTCTGTAATGCTATTCTCAAGTGATCAACACGCTCTTCCTTATCCTTGGAATATATAAGAATATCATCAATAAAGACTATGATGAACTTATCCAAATATGGCATGAAGATTTTGTTCATCAGATTCATGAATATTGCTGGTGCATTGGTCAAACCAAATGGTACAACCAGATACTCATGGTGTCCATATCTTGAGACAAATGTTGTTTTTGGAACATCCTCGGGTTTAATTTTTATCTGATGGTATCCAGATCTTAGATCGATCTTAGAAAAATACTCCGGCTCCTTTTACTTGATCAAAAAGATCTTGAATTTTTGGTAAGGATACTTATTCTTTATGGTAACATTGTTCAGATTTCTGTAGTCTCCAAACATCCTTCTACCACCATCCCTTTATCCACAAAGATTATTGGTGTTCCCCATGGGGATACACTTTCCTGAATAAACCCTTTTCTGGCTAACTCATCTAATTGCTCTTTGAGTTCTTTTAATTCTTTTGGTCCCATCTTATAGGGTGCTTGAGATATTGGTGTTGTACCAGGAATTAGGTCAATAGTGAACTCTATTTCCCGATCTAGTGGCATTCCAGGTAGCTCTACTGGAAAAACATCTTGAAACTCATTTACTATAGGAATATCTTCCAATTTGACCTCTTTCATTGAGTTCAACTGCAGATCCACCATGATATGACTATGCTTATCTGCTTGGTAAACTATCCTTGCTCCACTTGGAGTTTTTATTGAGACAGTTTTCTCCTCATAATTTATCTGAGCCCCATGTTCCATCATCCAGTCCATCCCCAGCACTACTACAATTCCCTTTAAAGGAATCACATAAAGGTCCGCAAAGTATGTTCAACGACAGATCGAGATAACCTGATCTTGTTTAATGTGGCGTACAATCACATTTCCCCCTGCCGTAACTACGATCATAGGGTTTTCTAATGTTGCCCTTCTAATCCCGAACTTATCACAGAATTCTTCAGAAATGAATGAAGTAGTTGCACCAGTATCAAATAGAACTTTGCCGGGATTGGTAAGGATATTGAGCGTACCTATCACTTCATGCTCCGAGTTATCCACCTCTTCCAGGGTTGCACAATTCAGCTTCCCGGTAGGTCTGTTCCTCTTGCCATTGTTGTTCTTGACATTATTCCCTCCTTTATTGGGTTGTTCATTTCCTCCACTGGCTTGCCTTCCATATCTAACCGGCCAATCTCCTTGTGGTTTGCTTGGACAATTTGGCTTTATGTGACCTTTCTGACCACAAGCATGGCACACAATTACTGGTTTCGGGTAAACCCTGCTTATATGCCCTGGGAGTTTGCAATTGTGGCATATAATATTCTTTACGTTTGGATTTGCACTTCGATTGGAATTGTTGCTGTTATGAGGTCTATTCCTGGGTTTGAATTCCAGATTGGGCTTGGGCTTACTTGCTTGTATCCTCTTGGTTTCCTTCTTAGCTCTCTTCCTTCTATCCTCTTGGACATTCTTGTAATCATCCTCGAAAGTAGTATCTGCATCCAGCAACTGCTGATCAGTTTGCTTATTAACCAACCTCAACTGCATCCTCACAAATGGATTTAATCCATGTAGGAAACACTTCTTCCACTTTTCCTCCGTATTAACTTCTTCCTCCGCATATCGAGACAGTTGACTAAACTCCCGAATATACTTCATAACACTAGTATATCCCTGCTGCAGCTCCTCAAATTCTCTCCGCTTCAACTCCATAACACTCTCCGGAACATGATATTCACGGAATCCCTGTTTGAACTCTTCCCAAGTGTACTCCCTTCCTAGCTGTTGCATGGCTAACTGATTCTCCCATCATGATGTTGTCGGTCCAGTCAGAAGATGAGTTGCATACCTCAATTTCTCCTCATCATTGCAACCTACAGTCTTCAACTTCCTTTCTATATCTACTAGCCAATCTTCTGCATCCATTGGTTCAGGAGCTGATGCAAAAGGTAACGGCCTTGCATTCTGGAAGTCAGAAAGACTCACTCCTCCACCTTCAGGTGCTCTCTGATTTGCTCGTCCCAGCAACTCCTCCATGAACTTGTTCTGGGTCTCTTGCATCATTTACATACATTGTATAAAGTTCTGCTCCATTAATGGCATCATTGGTGGTGGTGGGAATGTTCCCTAATTTGCTGCATCTGCATCGGCCTTCTCCTTGGCCTCATGTTCCATCCGCTGCTATTCTGCTTCGGTCTCTACACCCGTATCCATGACCCTCTAGTCCTGCACATAAAGCGAATACTCATAATTACATCATGCGCATGTGTTCCGAGCTCAATATTGAGAGTAACATATTTTAATCCTTAACTTTCTTTATTTTAGTTTGTGTTTTGTTTTGCAGGTACCAGACTTGAAGATTCAAGACTTAGATTAGGTTTTTCTTTTCTTTATAGATAACCCCTTGTAATATTTATTTTATTCTTTTGTAATCTTTATTTTATCCTTTGTAATAAAGATTGTAATATTATTCAATATATAAAGGTTCTTATTTTGTTTCATTTACTATTGTAAAGATTATTAATAAGTTACATTTTGTAACTCATTTATTGAATAAACTTATGAAATAAATATTCATTTTATTGATTAATTTATTTTATTTAAAGTTTGAGTTACTAATTGTTAACTCTTGATTAAATCAAGTCACTCAAACATAATTCTAAATCTTTTTACATTATAAATCCAACATTCAAGTTTAAATTAAAATTTCATTTCCCAAAACACACTAATCCACAAAGATCATATCAAAGTTTATAACGAGCATTCTCCAAGGCTATTCCTAATCTTAAAGAGTGAAAGAAACTTTGGTCACTTTAGGTTTTTATTTGGCGAAAAAATTACCCATGTTTTTACAGATGAATGCATGCAATTTCACAGATTCCTAAATCTACCCTTCATTGGTTCCTAAATGCTGGGATGTTACAGATTTACTCCTGTCATCTCCAGAACAAGTAGGAAAAAGATGAGATCTGCTTCTAAAACTTGTAAGGTGGGGGGACACAGGTCAGGTATAGTGCTGCTTTGGTGAAGGTACATAACAACCACCCTATGAGTGCTGTTGTGACTGGAACCAGAGAGAGAAGGAAAAACTCCAAGTTTTTATGATTGGGGCAATTTTAAACTATAGGGGAGTGGGAAAGAAGGGTATAGCAGTTTATTTGACAGATATGTGCAGGACACACTCTGTGGACTTTATTGGGTTGCAAGAGACAATAAAGAAGGATTACACATATGATTTTTTTGAGGAGAATTGATCCTATGAATTAATTCTCCTAGTGTTGGTTACCATCAATGGGTAGATCAGGTGGGATACTTGGAGGGCTGAGAACGGATATGTTTGTGAATTGTGGGACTTTGGTAGGTAGATTTCATGTGAAATGATTGTTTCTGATTTGAAATGGCAAGTTAAATGGTAGTTTGTGATAGTCTATGGGGCTGCACAGATTGAAGATAAGCAGGATTTTTTGATGGAATTAGCTGGTATTTGCCAAGACCAATCCTTGCCACTGTTGGTGGGTGGAGATTTACATTCTAAGATTTGCATGTGAGAAGAATAAGAATTTTAGACCAAATCACCGGAGTGACATTTTTAACTCAATCATTAATGCTAGTGGGATGAAGGAAATAGAGATGTCTGGGGGTCAGTTTACCTGGTCAAATAATCATGCTATACATACTTTGGATAAATTGGACATGATCTTGGTTAGTAAAGAGTGGGAAGAATTATTTCCCCTTAACACTCTACACAACTTGTCAACACCCGGATTTTTAATCCCAGATGCCTGTTAGTAAACTTTGACTTGACCAAATCACCGGATTACCATTTTTGCGAGACATAACAGAATTGGATACCATAGTACATCATCCATTACAAACGATACATAAGTTCTTACACAAATAGGGATCTCATGATTCAGTTCTTAATACAACATCAAGCAGCGGAATACGTAATAATAACGGTAGCGCAGGCGAAGTTCCATCTTCGGGGTCACAGGCAATGCTGACGATGGGAGATGATCCTAGTTTTCGTAACCTTCCTGGGGTCCATCCTCCAGGTACTCCTCTTCATAGTCTGGCCATGGGAATAGCCAGGGACAAAGCCATGAGTACTCTTTTAAGTACTCGCAAACTAATACTACAGGTAAAGGGGTTTTTGGATAATAGGACACTAGGCTCTAGGGTTGTTTTGCAAAAGCCAGATTTATCCCTACTAAGTTTAGAGGCAACGAATGCTCGTCACAATTTTATAACTCCTAAGTGGGAACTTGTATTTCATATCACAACTCTGTTGTGGTCAAGTCAAAGTTTCAAATCATTTCACAAGTCATTTTGAAAAGTCTGACGGGGGAACAGTATGGCCACTCCAACTGTCCATAACCGCGGACGCGGCTATTCGAATAGTTTGACACTCTATAGAGATTGTACACTTTCACCACAACATTCGATACATCCGTCAGGAACAAATCCTCCATGGTGACGCACTTGGTTACCTCCATCTTTCTTGTCCACAAACAAAACAGGTGATCTCCATGGTGACGCACTTGGTTGAATCAATCCAATTTCCAGCATGGAATCCAGTTGCTTCTTCAGTTCTGCGAGTTCTGACGGGTTCATACTATATGGTCTCTGGGCTATGGGTCCAGTTCCGGGGATTAGTTCGATGATAAACTCGATATCCCGATCTGGGGGCATACCGGGCAAAACATCTGGAAATACATCGAGGTATTCACAGACTATCCAGACTTGGTCAATGGTAGGTTGGGCTATACTCTTGTTGCATTTGAATTGGCGGGGTAAGGTTTCAGATATATGCTCGACTGATATTCCGGCGGTACTGGTCATGGTTATGGCTTTCTTGGCACAGTCAATTAATCCTTTATGTTTGGACATCCAATCCATTCCTAGTACTACTTCCAAACCTTTAGTTCCAAGTACTATCAGATTTGCATAAAAATCTATGCCATGGATTCGGATAGGGATGGCTTTGCAAATTTGCCTAGCCTTGGTGGTTGATCCGGGAATTTGAACAATCATAACATGCTTCAGTTTGGTTGGTTGAATTTTACTAGTGCAGGCAAATTCTTCGGTGACAAATGAGTGCGATGCACCAGAATCAAACAACACTCGTGCAAGTACTGAATTAACAGAAAACATACCCAGCACGACGTTTGGCGCTTCCTGAGCTTCTTCAGCATGCATGAGAAAAAGACGGCCGTTGCGGTTGAGCGAATTCCCTGGGGAAAATCTTCTTCCTGGATGAACACGACGCTGCTGCTGAGCTGGGACATTGGTATTGGGGGCTGTAGCATTCTTCTTGTTGGGGCACTCGTTGGAATAGTGGCCTTTATTTCCACAGTCATAACAAGTCACTTGCGACTTGTCCTTGGCTGCTACAGGCACAGCATTGCTTCCAGTCCTCGGGGCAGTGTTGGTGTTGGCGGTACATTGTTGTTGTTGAACTTGGGTGGGGCACGATTGAAATTGCTAGAGTTGCCGGGGTTGTTGTGATTTCCTCCGGGTCTAGGGTTTCCACGGTTGGGATAGGTCAGACGGTTCATCGGGGGTCTGTTGGTCCTTGGGGCAAATCCTGGAGATGGGTTAGGGCGATACTTTGGGGTCTGATGGGTTCCTGGCTGATGCATCATACGACGCTTGCGGTTCTCATTGGCTTGGTTGATCTTTCCTTCCATCTGGATAGCAGAGTCGAAAAGGGCTTTAATATCCGCAAAGGGGATATTGACTAACACCGTTTGCATCTCATCATGCAGACCATTCAGGAATCTTTCTTTCTTCTTGGCTTCAGTGTCTATTTCATCCGGGGCATACCTAGCTAATGACAAAAATTTGTCACGGTATTCCACTACAGTCATCCTTCCTTGCTTCAGCTCTCTAAACTCGTCTCTCATTCTCTTGATCAAACCCGGTGGCACATGGGTTCTGCTAAACTTGACCTTGAATTCCTACCAGGTCATCATCTGGCCTCCGGTCATTGCGCGAACACTGTTCCACCATGCTCTGGCATCTCCGGCTAGATAGTGGGTGGCGAACAGGACTTTCTCTTTGGCTTCCACTCCGGCTACTTCTAAGTTATTTTCCATGGTTTGCAGCCAATCATCGTGTCTAGGGGTTCTTCGGACTTAGTGAAAACAGGTGGGTTGGTATTCTGGAAGTTCTTGACCTTAGATCTGTGGTTGTCCTGATTTCCGTGGCCTTGGTTGTTGTGGGCTAGCTGGGCTATCTGCTGAAGGGTGGCTAGGTTGGCTTGACGTTCCGCTCTTGCAGCTTCACGGTCAGAAGTCAACATTTGCAGTATCTGCAACATCGGGTCCGGGGTTGAACCACTTCCTCCACGTGGCATCTGAAGATTGAGATAGATCATGAGAAAAGAGGGAAATTTCTAAGGTTTTGGGTCTTTTAAAAAAAATTAAAGTTTGACTCAGATTTTCTAGCAACTTGCTTTTTCATTCATTCATTCATTCATTCATAGCACCGGATACATCACACACCACAACAAAGAAAAACAAATGGTTTTAAGAACCATTCTGAGAACTATGATACAGTGGGACCGAATACTATTCACTACGCTAGTGCTCAAGTGCTACTACTCCTCGGAATCTGTGGCTTCGTCATCTTCATCATCATCGATGAAGGCGAAATCGTCCTCATCGGTGAAGAAATCCATAGCCTGATCTTCCAGAAAATCATCATCATCGCTGAGATAGGAGTAGGGGTCTCCACAAAGATCCTCTCTGGCATTCTCCCTTTCCTCCAACTGCATGTCTCTCTCGTGGATGGTCTCCTCCAGAGATGAGATGCGGTGGCGAAGACGGGCAATGATGCGCTCCTTCTTGTCGAGCTGACAGCGGCGAGACTTGCGATCCTTTGCTAGCAGGGCGATGGTCTGGTCCTTCGTCTTGATGATGGCAGACTTGTGGTTACAGTAGTCACGGCGGTTGTCCAACTCCTGCTGACGATCGTACATCATGAAGCTAAGGTGGTCCAATTGGGTCTTTATCTCGGGGTGGTATGGGGCTTCCAGTGGTTGTCCATTAGCATCACGCCTTGGGCAAAACTCAAAGCGAGTACCCTTGATCTGATTGATGCTCTGCCCACACAGACGAGAAAGAGCTTCCTGCATGGCTCTGGCAAGTCCATCGAGCCAGTTGTTTTCCCTCAAGGTAAACTGAATTCCCTCCGCAGTGGGAGGTTCAATCTTTCCTCGGAGACTTGAACCAATTAGCCACTGTAGATCTTCTCCTCCTTGATCATTGAGCTGAGCTCCGAACAACTCGGGGTGCGGACGCTCTAGAAGTTCCGAAAGCTGGTCCAAATCCCTCTCAAAGATCAGGTCTCCTCCATTCCCCAGTTGGTAAAACTTTCTGTACTTCACGTCCATCTATAAGAATATAGGATGAGTAAGTTAGTAGAGTGATTAAGTGTGTCAAAATTTTATGTATTTGCAAGAGATTTTGGAGGAACATGAATTTTCATGAAAGAATCAAAAGGATAAGAATGAGAATAAGTTTTTGTAAATATTTGTTTTCTTTGGTTTTGGGAAATAAGTTTTTGGTTTAAACGTCCAGTCTAACTAGGGTCTCCTATGGTCAGGATGGCTCTGATACCAACTTGTCAACACCCGGATTTTTAATCCCAGATGCCTGTTATGCCATACATCGCAATCCTAGGATTACCATTTTTGCGAGACATAACAGAATTGGATACCATAGTACATCATCCATTACAAACGATACATAAGTTCTTACACAAATAGGAATCTCATGATCCAGTTCTTAATACAACATCAAGCAGCGGAATACGTAATAATAACGGTAGCGCAGGCGAAGCTCCATCTTCGGGGGTCACAGGCAATGCTGACGATAGGAGATGATCCTAGTTGTCGTAATCTTCCTGGGGTCCATCCTCCAGGTACTCCTCTTCATAGTCTGTCCATGGGAATAGCCAGGGACAAAGCCATGAGTACTCTTTTAAGTACTCGCAAACTAATACTATAGGTAAAGGGGTTTTTGGATAATAGGACACTAGGCTCTAGGGTTGTTTTGCAAAAGCCAGATTTATCCCTACTAAGTTTAGAGGCAACGAATGCTCGTCACAATTTTATAACTCCTAAGTGGGAACTTGTATTTCATATCACAACTCTATTGTGGTCAAGTCAAAGTTTCAAATCATTTCACAAGTCATTTTGAAAAGTCTGATGGGGGAACAGTATGGCCACTCCAACTGTCCATAACCGCGGACGCGGCTATTCGAATAGTTTGACACTCTGCAGAGATTGTACACTTTCACCACAACATTCGATACATCCATCAGGAACAAATCCTGAATTCACCATACTCACTATGCGGATAATCAATCCTAACCTTTCAATTACACGCCCTAGTATAAGCACCTCTCCTATGAGTTTGGCCTCCCAACCATGACCAACTGTCATCTTGGGTACTGCACAGGTGGACAATCTTCACAAGGTAGCCTCAGCTCAGACCTTGGCCGTGAGGGAACTAATACTAAGGTATATAAGTTTCCAGTCAAGCCCTACCCAATCTTCGGGTATTGTGGTTGTACGATAAAATTGGAATGGTATCGCATCCAGACAACCATCAGTTTTATAAAGGGCTAAGGCTCATGCCTCATCGTTTTCATCACCAAAATCATCAGGTGTTTGGAAACACATGTCCAAAACATTTCAATAGAATGATCCATCATTCTAAGGTTTTCATAACCATTTTTCCACCAAGTATTCCCATCTAAAGTTGATCAAGTTTTATGCTTGGCACTAGCATCTACAGGTGGGGGTAAGCAATAATGAGGGGTGGTAAACTAGTGGAGTTCTAACTAAGTTCAATCTCATGCTTTAAGATGACATCAAGATTATCTAGCTTAGGCCAGATTTTATGCTCTTTATGCAACATTCAGATATCTTTCTAGTATCTAGTAAACTCTAAGGAATAGCTTTGATAAAGAAATAAAGTATAAAGCTTGTAAGTAAAAACTAGGATTGGTTGGTCAAGTGGGTTGGATCATATATGCTTAAGGCATATAGTTGGCATGGTAACAAGTAAGGGTTTGTTTGCATCAGTAGAATATCTTGCAAGGGTTAGCTTGCACATTCACTAGTAGTATTAGGCTTGCCTTGTGCAGAGCAGTGGTTGAAGTTCTCCTCGGCTTCTTCTTCGTATAATCCTCCTTCCTCCTCGTATACTTGGTCGGTACTAGCGTCTATAAATAAATACGAGGTACACAATCACCAAACAATACTTAACTACTTGCAATCATCACACACAAGGATCCTATAGATGATCTAGCATCATCTCTAACATTACAAGATTAAAGCTTGGTTTAATTCCTTTTTATTTCTAGAAAAGTAATTTCTACTCATTGAAAAACTACTTAAGATTTAATATTCTCCAAACCAAACATGGGATCATGTTGACACATGTCATCACCACATATTGTAGTCCAAGAGAATGTGATTTAAAGTGGTGTCACAATTTAATAAGGTTTTACCCTTTTATTTTAATTAACTAAAGTGTCTAGAAATGCCTGTGTAGCATTCTTTTATTACTTGAACATTATTTCTGCAAGTAAACCTATATATTTTTATATATTCTGAAAGGTATGGTTAAATGTGATTTTTGAGAGTTGGAATCAACTAAAAATCTATTATGGTTTAAATTTGAAAAATGTTTGAATGCAGAAAAGCTTATGCCTTGTTATTTTTACCATGGGTTATCTATAGATCCAAATGACTTGAATCCAACGGGCTTGGATTCAGCATTCCCAGGCCTTTCTAACAAAATTGGTTTCATTCAATTTGACGCTGAATCGATCTGGATTGATTTTTGAAGTTGAGTACAGAAGTGAGTTTGAAACAAAAATGAAAAAGGTTTAATTCCAATAACTGGGCTGCGCGGGAAAAGTTAACGGGCCGGCCTGCTAAGCGCAGTGCTCCCGCGGGCTGCTTAAGTGGGTGTCCCCACTCGTTAGTGAGATAGGGAGGGGCGAAGCGGTACGGGGCGATGTGGATCGTTCGATCTAGTTCTAATCCAACGGCTGAGAGTCATCGTCGACGTTGAGCAACGCCGGCGAGAAAGAAACCTAGCGCGGCCAGTGAGGGGTGCTGGGGGCTCACCGGGGTGCAGGCGAGGGTCGGCGAGGCGGGCGAACGACGAAGTCGACAACGGCGAACTCAGGGGTGGTCGCGGCAGCTCCTGGGGTGGACGAAATCGATGGCGCCCTTCTTCTCCAGAGGCGGCGGGCTCCGGTGAAATTCCGGCGAGGTGGTGCTCGCCTTGCTCTGGGAACGGTGTGGCACGATCAGTGAGGAGAGGGGAGTGAGATGGTGTGAAGAAATCAAGCGAGGGTGGCCTCTATTTATAGTCGAGCGAGGGGACCGACGGGGCGCACGGTGAGCTCTTTGGGGGCGATGTTACAGGCGGCTATTGGCATGGGCGAAGCTAGGGGCGGTGCGGTGTTCCCTGGCGATGCTCAACGACATGGTTTTGAGGCGTGGAGCGGTGCGGCTTGGTCTGGAACATGTGACGCTCTGCGCGGCAGAGGCGGCGTCTTCGACGGCGAGCGGTGGCTGTGCGTCACGGGGCGGCGAACGAGGATGTCTGGTGGTCTCCTGGGTCGGTGGTGATCGTGTGTGCATCCGGTGAGGGCGGCGCGCGGTCTGTGGACGCTGGTCAAGGGTGGCGCTCTGGCGCACGCTCCGCATGGTTGCTGGCGAGGTTGGCATGGTTCGTGCGTATGGTCCAGGACTTGGCAACGCTCGCGACTGGGATAGTGAGTGGCGGTGGACGGTTAAGAACCTGTGAGAGCTAAAAATGGCCTAGAAAGATTACAGATCAAGTTGAAGAAAGATTACACCTGTGAGAGCTAAAAATGGCCTAGAAAGATTTACATATCAAGTTGAAGAATGTTAAGAACAATCTCAAAGGCTGGGTAATAAATATCAGAGGCAGGGACATCCAAAAGAAAAAATAGTTAACTACATATTTGCATTTTTTGAGGAGCTTGAGGAGAATGCTTAGTGTGGAACAAATGGTGATGAGGAGTCAGATTCAGAAAGAGTTGATGGAAATATATGAGAAATAAGAAGAATTTTGGCAACAAAGGACAAAGGAAAATTGGCTGCTTAAAGGGGACAACAATACTGCTTTCTTTCACAGGATTGCCAATGAGGAAAAAAGGAAAAAATGATGTTCTCTCTACAACATAATCAGATTACTATACAGGGGATAGCCAACTTGTTAACACATGCTACTTATTTCTATAAAAATCTTTTTAGTCCTGTGGAAGCTTGTTCTACCAGATTAAGAAGGGAAGTTTGGGAGGAGAATGAGAAATTGAATGAGGAGGATAGGGTGAGGATGGATATACCTTTTCTAAAGAAGGAATTAAATTTGCTATTGATCAAATGGAGAAAAACAAAGCTGTAGGTATAGATGGGATGCCAGTTGATTTTTATTAGGCATGTTGGCAGATAATCAAGTTTGATATGGTAGCTATGTTCAATGAATTTTATGAACATAAATTTGATTTAGCCAGGATCAATTATGGGATTATTACTCTTATACCGAAAAGCATAGATGCTGATGTTATTCAGAAATACAGGCCAATCTGTCTTCTAAAGGTGTTGCTTAAAATCTTCACCAAATGTTTGACAATTAGGGTGGAGCCTGTGATGGGGAAGTTAATTAGCCCTTGTCAAACTGCTTTTATTAAAGGCAGATATATTTGTGATGGGGTGAATCTACTGCATGAAATTATGAGGGAATCTAAAGTTCAAAAGCAGCAAGGAATTGTTATTAAACTTGATTTTGAGAAATCCTATGATAAAGTTAATTGGGAATTCTTGTTTGACTGCTGTGAACAGAAAGGTTTTAGCAAAAAATGGATGATTTGGCTCAGAAATGCAGTTACTTAGGGTACCCTTAGTGTTAAAATTAATGAGGAGATTGGTCCACATTTTGGTAGTTTCAAAGGAGTTATGCAGGGGATCCCTTCTCACCTTTCTTGTTTAACCTGATTGGAGAAGCCTTGGACAAGATGGTGAAGAATGCCCAGAGTAGTGGTTTCTTTTCAGGCCTAGCTGAAAATTTGGTTACTGGTGGGGTTGCTATTTTGCAATATGCAGATGATACCATCCTATTTATCAAAGATGATCTTGAAGGGGCCAGAAACCTAAAATTGCTACTATATATTTTTGAAACCATGTCTCGTTTGAAAATTAATTTTGTGAAAAGTGAGATCATGATGGTAATTCAGGATGATGAGAGACTAGAGGAATATGCATAGATGTTTAACTGTCAGAAGGGGGAGTGGCCTATTAGCTATCTAGGTATGCCTATTTAACTGAGATGTCTTTTTTAAAATAAAAACTGAAGAAAAAGATGGAAGGCTGGATGGGGAATGTACTTTCCATTGGTGGGAGATTGATCAGAGTATCTTCTTGCATATCATGTATGGCTTACCGATGTCAATAATGTTACTGCATAAAACAAATATAGAGGACCTGGATAAACCAACCAGGGCTTTTTTCTGGTATGGAGGAGCTAATAAGAAAAGGTATCACCTGATCAAGTGGAAATTTGTGTGTAGGCCAAGAAAGAAAGGAGGTTTGGGTGTGAAAAATCTGTTCAAATTCAATATCAGTCTCATGTGTAAGTGGTGGTGGAAGTTGGAGGCAGAAGATGGACCTTGGCAGAACTTTACGAGAGCTAAATATCTTGGATCAAAAGGTATATATGGGATAAAAAAGAAGCCTAGATATTCTGCTTGATGGTCTGACATGCTGGCTGTGAGGGAGATCTATTTGAAAGGTAGATTTATGGTGATAGGGAATGGGAAGAGAACTAGTTTCTACGGAGATGCTTGGCTTGGTCAAACGCCATTGAAAGAGTACCCAGAATTGTTTGAGATTTGCACCAATACAGAGGCATCGATTGCAGAAGTTGTTGAATCCAGATGGCATTTTCCCATGCAAAGATGGCCAACTGTTGTGTTTCATATACAAATCAGAGAATTGCAGATAGAACTAGGATTAGTCTCTTTGTCAGATGAGGAGGATAAACCAAGGTGGAGATGGACTAAGTCAGGACAATTCACTGTGAAATTTGTATATAAACAACTGTCGAATAGTGGAGTTGATAGATCATTTAAACATTTGTGGAAAGCAAGAGTTTCCCTGAAGATAAAGGTGTGGCTATGCTTGATTTGTCATAATGCTATAGCTGCAAAAGAAAACATGATCAGGAGAGGATGGGTTGGGGACCCCAAATGTGCTTTTTGTCACAATATGAAACTATTTCTCATCTTTTCTTCAACTGTGTTGCAGCAAATATGTCTGGTCAGTGTTTGCTCAATCTATTGGGGCTGGTGATCATCCAACATCTTTTTCACAGTAATTCTGGTGGATTCCTTGGTTTTTGCCTGTTAGCAAGAATATTCAAATAACAGCTTTGGCGGAAGTGTGTTGGGTTATTTGGAAAATAAGAAACCGGGCTTTTTTTTGAGAAAAATCTGATCAATTCACCGATTGAGCTCATTTGCTTTGCTTGTGTTTTTATGAATTACTGGGAAGGTTTACATTCGGTGGCGGAGCAGGACATTATCAGAGCTGGTGCTAGCACCTTCCATGGGAAAGCTGTTGGGAGTCCTGGGAGGAGGTATGGGTGTGATCTAGAGGCTCCAGAACAAAGTTCAAACGTGGAGGATGAGACAGATGTTGTGATGAAAGGTGATGAAGAAGCTCGTGGACGCTGATCAAATGGTGTTGTCTATTCATAGTGGCGGGTGGATAAGTAAAAGCTGATGACGTCGAGTTCTCGGTGTTGCTATATATATTAGTTCTATCGCTTTTCAGTTTCCCTTACAGAAAACACTAGAAGTATGTGGTACTTTTCCTTTTATTGTTGTCAGCGTGATGGAGCGGTAAAAACCATACGTTTTTGAACTTTGCGTTGTTTGTTGTTCTGTTATCACTATGATAATGGAACCCAGCCCGATAAGGGTTGTATGGATTTTTTTTTACTATTTATCAAGCATGAACGAGGGGAATCTCTTTTTACTTCTAATACTAATTTTGTACTCAAATAAATGGTCAACCCATTCAAATTTT
This sequence comes from Avena sativa, assembly GCA_916181665.1. Classification (NCBI taxonomy): domain Eukaryota; kingdom Viridiplantae; phylum Streptophyta; class Magnoliopsida; order Poales; family Poaceae; genus Avena; species Avena sativa. The sequence goes on from OV702296.1 coordinate 207,701,810, forward strand.
CCATGACAAGAATCGTCACAGAAGTAGGAATTATGCCATATCTAGCTAGAGCATGCATCACTACATTATCCTAGGTTAGGGTCTGATTTCATTTGATTCGTTTTTACATTTTTTTTCCCAAAAGGAGGCGCTCCTCGCCCGCCGGAGGTCTCCTCCGCCGGTTCCCCAAGGTCTTCGCCGCGGGACTAGATCGATGTTTGCCAGCTCCTCGTGTCGTTGCAGCCGGCCAACCCATTAATCGGTGTGCCGCCCTCCTGCAGGCTCCGCTCATCCGCCCACGCATCTGCAGGATCTGTCCCTATCTGCGTCGACGAAGCCTTCTCTCCTGCCCGAAGGATTTTTTGTGTCTCAGTCTCTCAAGTTGTTTCCAATTCTGGTTGGGTTCCTGAATCGTGAGGTGTGGTGGGCTTAATTCCCAGTTCAGCTGCCTTTGTTGGTCGTGGGCTGAAGGACTGAATTCCCAGTTTGGCTATTTTTGTTTGTCGACTCGAGGACCAGATTTGTCCTTGTGCTCTTGGTCATGGCCGGGATAGCTGACCTGATCTTCTAGAAACGGTGCCGCCGTCTGCTTGTCTCCTTGCTTTCCGCCTAGAGTCACTGAGAATGAGGCATGCCTATACCTGTAGCTGGCAACCTCATGATCAGGCCATCGCCTACCTCTCTCTTGCATCCCCTCTTGTATCTAACCGGCGACGCCGGAGTCCAAGATGTAATCGTCGTGTCAGTCCTCATGTTATCAAAGCTTAAGCTCCTTAACTGGAACGTCAGGGGTTTGAAAAACCGATCTTGTCGCACTATTGTAAGAGTTCTCGTTGACCAAGCATCTAACCAACCTTGGCACCTAACATCAGTCTATGGCCCAACTGATGGCTGAATTTCCTCAACGAGTTAGTGCAAATCCATGCACAAATCAACGGACCTTGGCTGGCCGTTGGAGATTTCAACCTCATCCTGCATAACCAAGATAAGAACAAACCCCGAGTCAACAGACGATGGATGCGCAGTTTCAAGGATGCGCTCGACTCCAGTCTACTGCGAGAAATTAAGCTGATCGGCAGACGATTCACCTGGAGCAATGAACAAGCTGACCCCACCATGGAAAGAATTGATAGGGACTTCTTCAACTCGGATTGGGATGACATCCACCCAGCAACCAAGCTTCTCTCAAGCATCGTCGATGTCTGATAACTGCCCTCTTCTCTTGGTACAATACCTTGTGATCAAATCACCGCCGCGCTTCCATTTCAAGAGTTTTTGGCCCCTCATGGAAGGATATCGGGAGGTGGTCCTGCAGTTTTGGACGGAGGCCTGCCTCCTCATAAACCACTTTGCAATCTTGGACTTCAAACTGAAGAGACTCGCCAAGCACCTCTCGACTTGGGCCAAAAACTATGTTGGCGACATTAAAAAATAGATACTGGTGGGCCAGGAAATCATCCTTAGAATAGACACTGCCCAAGAAAGGAGACAGTTAACTATTGATTAAAGAGCGCTCTGATCCACGCTCAAAGCCAGGCAAGTTGGACTATCTGTAATCAATAGGGTAAAATCCCGGAAAAGAGTGAGAATCAAATGGCTGAAATTTGGCGACGCTAACACAAAATTCTTCCACTCAAGAGCCTCACACCGTAAATAGAAGAACATAATCCACTCTCTCCAGACCAAACTCGGAACTGCCACGTCACCCTCTAAACTTGAGCATGCCATCTTTGACCACATGAATAGAATCATAGGCACAAGCGTTGCCTGCACTAAACGGTTTGAGTGGGATCAAATCGGGCTATCAAAGGCTGACCTATCCGAGCTAGATAACCCATTCTCGATGGAAGACCTCAAAACCACTGTCTTTGACACCGCTGCTGACAAAGCACCTGGTATGGACGGTTTTTCATGAGGATTCTTTAAGCATTCCTAGGAAGTGGTAAAAGATGATCTTCCACGAGCTCTGCACAAATTCCACGACCTAAATGACCCATCATTTGACATTCTCAACACTGCATTGTATGTCCTGCTGCCAAAAACTTACAAGCCCACACATGCATCACATTACCGTCCAATCAGCTTGATCCATGCTTTTGGCAAACCGATCTCCAAAATTCTAGCCCTTCGGATAAAGCCTAGGATGGAGGAACTGTTCTCGCCATGTCAGAGTGTGTTTATCAGCGACCGAAGCATCCAAGACAACTTCTTGTATGTTCAAAATCTAGCCAAGCACTACCACCAAACAAAGACTCCGACACTTCTGCTAAAGCTGGACATTGCCAAAGCATTTGACACCATCTCCTGGACCTATATCTTGGATATGCTTGAAGCGTGTGGGTTCCCGCTGCGGTGGAGAAATTGGATCGCTCTCCTATTCAGATCAGCCACCTCCAAGGTCATTGTTAATGGGAACCCAGGACAAACAATCGTGCATCAGAGAGGGCTAAGGCAAGGGGACTCTCTCTCCCCCTTCCTTTTCGACCTTGTTATGGAGCCTATGCACAAACTCTTGGAAATTGCCATTGAGGAAGGCACCTTATCGAAGATGAGAGGCAAACTTTGCAGTTTCCAAGCCTCACTGTACGCTAATGATGTTGCACTATTCATCAACCCAACCCAGCATGACATCAATGGCCTCTGCGAGGTTCTGACGGGGTTTGGCCGAGCTACTGGCCTAATCGCAAATCTATCAAAAATCTCTATCACTCCTATTGCATGCAATGTTGAGAATGTCGCAGTCTTAGCTGCTAGCATTGGCATCGCAGTGGCTACCTTCCCATGCACCTACCTCGGGATGCCACTGTCAGTCAAAAAACTCACCAAAGCCGACTGGCAAGCTCTTCTTGACAAGGTGAACAGATACTTAGCCTGCTGGAAGGAACGCATGATGAGCAAGGCATGGAGCTTGGAAATGCTAAACTCGGTGCTTTCCTCATTAGTTTTGTACCTAATGACAATAAATGAGATGCCTTCCAGGGTGAGGAAGGAATTCGATCGACGTCGCAGATCCTGGCTTTAGGCAGGAGAGGCAACTTGCAATGGAGGAAAGTGCAGAGTAAGTTGGAAGCAAGTCCGTAGACCAAAATCCCTTGGAGGTCTTGGAGTGCACTGCATTCGAGCTTTTGGCACAGCTCTGCAATTACGATGGCTATGGCAAAGATGGAAACATCCGAACAAGCCATGGGTGCACATGAAAATTCCTACGACTAGGAAAGAGCGAAGTCTCTTCTCCTCCGCCACCAAAATCACTTTAGGCAATGGTGCAACGGCAACCTTTTGGACGGACAGATGGCTCATGGACCAAACACCAGCTGAGGTCGCCCCTGATATCTACAAAATTTCAACTAGGAAAAACCGGACGGTCAAAGATGCCTTAACAAATAAAAAAATGGTTGATGGACCTAAGACTACAGTTGGATGTCCAACACCTGCCACAATTACTGAGCCTAGCGCAATTGATAGAAACGATGCAACACACCAATGATCCTGTAGAGATTACTTGGAGAATAGGAAGTAAACACAGCTACTCCTTCCGGTCCGCGTACACGATGCAATTCTTGGGCGCAGAAAACACCAACTTCAATAAGATTATTTGGAAAGGTTGGACCTCCGCGAGATGCAAGTTTTTCATCTGGACCCTATTGCTAAACCGAGTGCTAACTGCTGACAAGCTTCTCCTACGACAATGGGAGAATGAATACTTCTGACGACCTAAGCCCCTCGAAATGGATCAGCAAGAGCCTAACTCACTAGACAAAAGAGAGAAGGAAAGCAATTCTCCCTGCAGACAACCTCATCTGCGGGGAAATTTGAAAGGAAAAAAAACAAGAGAATCTTTAAAAAGAAAGACCGTCCTCTACCAGCCTTGCTAATAAAAATCATAGATGAAACCACCTTTTGGAGACTAGACTAGCTGGAGCTCCTCTACCGCTAGTTGAACAAGCAGGAGACACCCTTTCACCCGGGTTGAAACTCTACAGTTTTTTTTTTTCCGGGGGCCTGTTTTTGGACCCTGTTTTTTATCAACTTTGCCCACTATTAAAATGAAAACAATAGCTCTCCTGCTGTCATTAGAAAAAAGATAACTATAAAAGCACCAGAACCGTGAAATTTCGGGATTTATAGGTCCATGCAAAATCAGCCGCTCTAACGGAACTGGTAAATCAGTCTAGCCCGTAATTGTTTTTACAGTGGTCTGTTAACTGTCCAGTTCAACCTGTACAATTAGAGGGCACGTCGGATTGTAGGGGTCCAAACGTGTTCTTTCCGCCGCTCACGTCCGTCGGCCGCCGTCCATACACTGTGTCTTCAGCCGTAAAATTCGAAAGACTTAGACAAAATTGGCCGTTCATCCTAGGCTCCGGCGGTGTGGCCATGCAACGGCCAGACCGGACATGTCGCGACGAGCTCAGCGCGCACCCAGGGCGGCAAGCGGCGAGCGGGCGCAGGGCCTAGCAGGACGGCGAAGGCACGCACGCGCGGAGCTGGCCCGTGCGGATCAATTCTATCAATTAGCTAGCTCGCTTTTTGGTATTGGATCGATTCAGCAGGGCACACACGCGCAGCAGTGGCAGGCGGGGCGGCACGGGCACGTAGGCGGTTGGCCGGGGACGAGTTCACGAGCTGAAGGACACACCTGAGGAAGAAAAAAGTGGGGAAAAAAAGAAAAAAAGTAGTGAGTCCCGCGAATAAAGTTCCGATTTATAATATCTAGTTTTTTTTGCTATGTTTCAGACTACAAAATCGATTTTTAGTGGACTGTAAACCTGTTTTACTGTTTGTGCATTTATAGGCTCCGATTAGAGCTGCTCTTAACTCGAAGATTGATCCCCGTTTGCCGCTGGACGTGTTGCCTAGGAGTGTTCTGGCTGCACCGAAGGCTCTTTTGGTTCTGGTCGGTTCAGTCTGATTGTTTGGTTCTGGTCATTTGGTGGGCTTTGTTTTGGTCTGTGTGTGGCCGCCCTTCCGGTCGATCAGTCCTCCGCTTCATCGCTGGTTTTCTTTTTTGGGTTTTTATAGTTTTTTGGTTGGCCCTCAGCAATCTGGTGGTTTCATATTACTACATTTATCATATTGGTTGGTTAGCTGTTAAAAAAATACATAGGTGCAATGTCTGTGTCGTCAAGCTATGTGGCGGTCCCTCGCTGCCCGTTGATCTTTGATGGAACAAACTATGCTGATTTTGTTGGTTATTCATATGCGTGGCATTCGTTTATGGGGTATTTTTTTTCTGGCGAGGTCTCTTGTGCACCGCGTCCAGTTTCTTCGGGGACTTCTACTCTACCGACGCAACTAGTTCTTGCCATGGATGCTTCTAAGTAAGCCTATGCAACTCGGTTTGACTGGTTTGGCCAATTTGGGTTAGTTTAAAATTTTGTACTAGTTTCAAAGTTTGGATTTCATTTGTGAAGAAAACTGAACTAGGGTGTAATTGACTGGTTTGGATGGTTTGACCGGTTTTAGGATTTGCATACCCCTACTTCTAAGGCCGATAGGAATGCAGCCACGATTGCTCATGATGATATGGTTGCTGCTTATGACAAACATGTCTTGGATTATTCAGATGCTATTTCTTCTTATCGTGATGATCTGACTATTTACACTTAGTGGTGTGATGAAGATGCTCGTGCTGCATTTGTCCTTAGTTTCAGTGTTTTATCTCAGTTTACTTCTGAGTTTATGGGACTCGGTACTATCTTTCAGATGTGGACTCACCTTCGCCATCGCTATCAACCTTCTGGTGATACTCTCTATATTTATGTACTTCGTCCGGAACATGCTCTTCAGCAGGGTGACTCCACTATTGATGAGTTTTATAGGCAGTTTTCTACTATCTGGCGTCAGCTCGACTCTCTTCGCTTAGCTGTTTGTGATACTTGCCCGTGTTGCCATATTATGAGGTCAGATTTGGAGTTTCATCGCACACGAGTTCTTGTCCTGTCTTCGTGAGGACTTTGAGCCTAGATGTGCTCATTTTTTTTCGTGGTTGTTTTTCTATTTTTGAGGTGCTTACTGAGCTTCGTGCAGAGGAGACTCGTCTTGATAGTGTTGGTTTGCTCCAGATTCCCTCTGTGCTCGTTGCTCGAGCTCCTGCTACTCGGTCTGCTACACGAGTGTTTTCTCGCTCAAGTGCTCCACCAGTACTGTCCACTCCCTCAAGTGGTGGGGGCACCCTCGTACTCGTACTAACTACGGATATCGCGATAGGAATGGTCACCCTGAGTCTGATTGCTTCAAGAAGAAGCGTGAGGTGCAAAAAAGGGAGCACAGTTCTTCACGTGGGACTCTTGCTTCTCATGCCATCTATCGTCTCCCTGACCGAGGGGATATTGTATCACTTAAGTATCTACTTGCTGCTTCAGGCTCTTTGACAGGTGTTGCAGGATCTATGATTGGTGTTTCTAGTGCTAAGTGACCACCATCTGGACAGTCAGGTACATCCCCATGGGTTCTGGATTCTGGAGCTTCCTTTCATATGTATTCTAACTCAGTTGCCATGTCCTCTCTTAGATCTCTAGATATTACTATTAATATTCTTACTGTTGATGGTACTCCTATTTTTGTTGCTAGTCGAGGCACTCTTTCTACTCATTCATTTTATGTTTCAGGTGTGTTTCACATGTACCTCGTCTTACCATAAACCTATTTTCTAGGATTCTAGTTGAGGCGTCATTCTTGAAGCTGATTCTTGTTCTATCCAAGATCGTCACACGAATGCTTTGGTTTGGGTTGGCCCTTGTCGCCATGACTCTCAGGGGATTTGAGAGATAGATTGGCTTCATGTTCCTTTCGCTACCACCACACCCACTAGTCTATCTTCTTTTGTTGCTTCAACTACTAGCTCCTTCCAGCAGTGGCATCATCGACTTGGTCACCTTTGTGGTTCTCGTCTTTCGTCTTTAGTCCGTCGAGATCTCCTGGGGCCTGTCTCGGGAGATGTATCTTTACAATTTAGCATTGTAGGCTTGGAAAACAGGTTCAGTTACCTTATCCTACCAGTGAGTCAGTGTCTCATTGTCCTTTTGATTTAGTACATTCCGATGTGTGAGTCCGACCTCTTTTACGGCACCATATGAAGAGTATGTCGATGCATTCATGTATGCTTGTGTAGGAGGACGAGCGCCGGGGATCCTAAGAGAACTAGTGTGAGGACGTACACCCTACACCAATGAGACCAAGTACGCGGAGCACGGATCAAAGAGGGTGTCGTACAAGGCATGGGACAGGCTTGCATGAGGCCGACCCATGGATCATGCATAGGGCGTCATCTTTGAGACATAGGGGTGCAGGTGCCAGTGGTGGAGGGCCTCTTGGAGGAGCCAATGGTGTCGATGACGGACAAGGTGGCCGACATACGGGATTCTTGCCGTGGTAGTTGGGGCTAGGGCGCCAACGTGTAGGTGGTTGCGCCCGCTGGAGAAGGTGGCAGTGCGGGATGAGCGGACGCGGGTGAATGCAATCGCATCAAAAACTTGGTGACGATCCTCTTTATTGGCGAGGGAACGATCGGCCCACTGCAACATGGATCTGACCTTGGCGAATGAAGCGGCTGGCCGCATTATAGGGATGAAGGATGCCTGCTTCTCGAAGCACTCATCAAGGCTGACAAGAAGGATGTTGATGAGCTATCGATCTTTGATGGGGTCCCCGAGCTCACGGAGTTTATCGATGATGGTTTTGAGCCTTTAGTAGTAGACTCCCACTAGAGAGTCACCTTGCACGGTGTTGCGGAGCTCGGTGTAGAGGGTATTGACGCGAGCGTCGACATTGTCTTGAAAAAGATGACGAAGGGCTGCCCAAAGAGCAGCGGCATTGGTGGCATCGCGAAAGACGAGATTGAAAATCTTAGTAGACACTCGCTGGTATATCCACTGAATGACGGCGAGATTGCCCTTGACCCAGCGAGGATCCATGGGCCGAGGAACGGAGGCGGTGGCGACGTGATCTAGAAGATTGTAGCGACCAAGGTGAACTTTGAAGAGATGGCAGCAATGGTAGTAGTTGTGTTTGGGGGAGATTTAAGGTGACTGGAATAAAGGGACTAACATCGGAGATAATATCAACATAGTTTATGGTGGAAGAGGTGGGAGAGGCTAGAACAAGGGAGGAGGAAGGGTTTTTGGCGGAAGCCATGGCGACAACAACCTTTTTGGTGAAGTAGTCGGGAGGGGGAACATGGCGGCGTGGGGGACGTAGCCATGCCCTAGAATCGTATATCTAATACTATGTAAAGTTCGATAATCTCACATAACAATATTGTTTGGGCAGGCCTGGCCCTGGGGCAGGGATGGAGGGGCAGCCGCCCCGGGCCCATGAAACTGGGGGGCCCAAACTTGGATACGAAGCATATGGGAGGGCTTCGTCGCCTACACATGGAAAAAATTAACTGTAGCTTAGCGCTAGGGATGTAAACGGATCAGATCGGATTGGATATTCCTATTATCATATCCTTTTTTTTGCGGATTCGGATCGGAGCGGATAATAGCCGGATGCGGATTCAAATGCAGATTATATCAGATTGCAGATGTGGAGCGGATTCGGAGCGGACTCGGATCGGAAGAGGATAATCGAACAAATACATATAGAAAAATAAAAATTTATTTAGTTTAAGCAAAAGAAATAACAAGAAAGCGTGCAACACTAGATAGCGGTAGTATAAAAGTGCAAGATTGATAATAGCATAGTATAACATGCATATGTAGCATGCATAGCTAGCCGATACACTTACTACATTGTCTAGATATTAGGATTGTGTTAAATTTATCAGATTATCCTATTTAATTATCTCGGATAATACGCATAAAATATCGGATTATCCTTATCCGTCGGATATCATCAATACTATATCCGCTATCATATTCGTCGAATATCCGCTTGATAAATATCCGTATCTGCATCCATATCTGACGGATATCTAAAAATACATATCATATCTAAAAAAACTGACGCAGATACGAATTAAGAACGGAAATTATATAGTAAATTATATATACTATTTACATCCCTACTTAGCGCACTGCCCACAAGAGGCCCTAGTCGCTTGGAGAATAGGGAACGGAAGGGCCTGCAGGAGAAAACAGATTGATCGATGAGTGATATCCAAATCACGATCTAATCTGCCAAAATAATCATGGCGGATGGAGGGCGACGAGGTCGACTCGCCGGCGCTAGATGAACGTCATGTTCCAGTCGAATAGGAAATGCAAATACTGCTCCAGCTCAAGACCAGAAGCTACGGCTGCTCCCTTTTGGTGCAAAATGCTCCTCTCTTGTGTATGCTTATTGACTACTCTCGTGTTCGCTTGGTACTCTCGTGTCCTTCGTGCCGGTCTTCCTTTGTGGGTGTAAAACTTTGTGGCTTTATTAATTTAAAATCGGGCAGCTGTTGTTGTCTTTTATCTAAAAAATGCTCCTCTCTCTACCGTTGTTGGTATATGGGATATAAAGATTAGGACATCATAAGGACTTAATTGCTAGAAAATTAGAGCTACGGATAAGGATGGCAATGGGCAGGATATAGGCAGTGTAGAGCAATACCATACCCATATATGTGTGGTCAATGGGTAGAAAACTTTACCCATACTCGTAGCCGTGAGTATAAATATTTACCCATGCCTATATCCGACGGGTATACCCGTTGGATACCCGATGGGTAGATCCAATAGTAAACAAGTTATTCACAATTTTAAATTAATTAATATCATATTTGTCAAGAAAATAAGTATCTCTACTCAATAATAGGTAGACGAGTACGTGACAATTATCAACATTTAGAAATCGCAAGCTCATACTTGCCCCTAGGCTACTCGTCGTATATGTTGAAACTCTATAGGTAAGTTTTACAAATCAGTCTAAATGGACAGGGTATGGATATACTCATGGATACAACTCTATATCCGTGTCCATACCTATAACTTAACGGGAAGAATATAGGTATTACTCATGCATACAAAAGTATGTCCATACCCTACCCATACGGGTACGGTACCCACGGGTATCCATACCCGTGGGTAAAATTGACATTCTTAGCTACGGACATCGACTAGTAGAGGGATTTCAATTTTAATGATATCCAGTCAAATTAGCATGGCTTTTCATGCATTTAGAATTGGGTGCTTGGTTGAATCTAGAGCAAAGACAGAGTACGGAGGGAGAAAGAAATCAATCAACACAATTCCTAACTTTTCTCTGGGTGGAGGGTTGGGGGTTGTATGGTGGATCCCAACAACAAATTTCACACATCGGAGTAAAATGTTTCAAAATATTAGTTTTTCTATGATCTAAGTAGGAAAACAATACTCCATTAGCAAACTTCTGCTTACTTCACAATATTTAGAGTCTATACCAGGCTTAAGTATATGAGACACTCTCCTTGAGTCAGTTGTACTGCTAGAGAACACGCCACACCCACCGGCCACGACAATATCGTGGAGATTATAGAGAAGGTATATCTCTAACTTATCTTTGTCATATGTGATTTTGCCACCATGATTTGATAGCTTTATCACAATGACCATTGGAATGTTTGTCTAAAATATTTTTTCCTAAAGTATTTACTAATAACATGTAATACTAAATTCTTGAAAATATAATATGATGTTTCTTTTTTAATAATTATTTAATTTCTATATTGAAGGGGCCTTGGTTCTAGATTCGCCCTGGGCTCCTAAAGTCTCAGGACCGGCACTGTGTTTGGGGTACAGGGTTTATATATTTGTACAAGCATTGCCGGTCAATATAGAACAAACCAACTCAAATACAAATCTAAACCGGCTCCAACTTGTATTACAAGATTAATCTAACAGCTTGTGTAAGGTTTGCGAAGTGCTGAAGATATGGTTAGCAACAACGGCGGCTTCTAGAGGTGGTCAGCAAAACAAGGACTTGTAAGCTGGTGTCATTGGTCCGTACACCAAACCCTCATATCACTTCTTTCTTGCAAACTACTCTAAGGGCTCGTTTACTTATCGTGTATTTGCTAGGCTCGGCCCCTGCTTCTTTCTTTGGACCTTCGGTCATGGTTGTATGTATTGTAGTATACTCCTTCCGTTTGTAAATAAGTGTATTTCTAACTTTTGTCTAAGTCAAACTTTCTTAAATTTAGGGGAATTCTACTTTCAGACCGGTCGGTGGTTTGCAAAAACTAGCAGGAACTGTGAACACGTGCTGTCAAGTCAGTTTAGAATCATATCAAAAATTCAAAATGTCTTATAGATCAAACTGTTTGTCCGATTTAAAATCCGTTTTTACCGTTGAACTAGTCGCGACGAGATCTTCAAAACTAGATCTCATGTTGATATGTTTCGATGAAAAAAAAATTGAACCCAAAAGTTATCCGTCCCAAACACGTGAGTTATCCATGCCATAATATGTAAGTTATCCATCCAATAATACATAAGTTACCCATCAAATAACATGTTGGATAGAGACGTTCTTCATACATGTTGAGTAAATTTAATGGGAATATGGTAACCTAGTTGTTAGGGTACTGAGATTTCATTGTCATTAATGCGTTAACGTCGACGAGCGATGAAGACTCGGTACCTTAAAACCTTTCGAGGCTTCGTCACCCATACGTCATGATAGCAACGGCGGACGACGAAGTCGAGCCGCTATACTACTGATTGCGCTTCATGTTGTTTACTGCGACTTAGTGTGATGGGTGGTTGGGTTATAAGACCTTATTTATTTACATCGTATGCTAAAAAGCTTAGATTTAGTTCTTTAAGAAAAATTATGTTTGATGTTTGACTCAGTAGCCTTTCGAGGTTGAGTAGTCTGTACGCTGCGAGAACGGTGATGGACGACGAGGCCGAGCCGTTAGGATAACTTTTTATATTCTATTCATAGATAAATTTTTATAGTGATGAATAAATTATATGTTATTGAATGGATAACTTATATGCTAAAGCATGGATAACTTTCATGTTAATGATGGATAACTAGTGGGTAAATAGAAAAGGTTACTCATCCCTAATACATGATCTATCGATAATTTTATAGTGGATAACTTACATGTTATTGGATGGATAACATACATGTTGAAGCCCGGATAATTCATGTGTCATGGGTGGATAACTTTTGGTAAAAAAAAGTTGTCAGAACATAGCAATATGGGATTTAGTTTCGAAGATCTCGTCGCGACTAGCCTAACGGCGAAAATGGATTTTAATTCGGATAAACGGTTTGACTTAGAAAACATTTTAAATTTTCATATTTGAATTGAGCTGGCTAGTTAAAAATATTGTCGTTTAGTGTTTAGAAAGATAGTGTGCATGTAATTGATGGACCAATTTCTATGGGACCCTCATACCAGGCATGTAAATAGTAGTATCGCTGGTAATATAGCCACACCGCTAAAAGATTATTATTAGAGGTGTGGAGTAGATACATGCCACGACTCGTGTAGAATTGGTGGTGTACTCCCTCCGTCCGCAAATAAGTGTACATCTAGGAAATACTAGAAAAATTAGTTCTTTCTTTTTTATGAGACTTTATCAATTATCAAGAAAAGTGAAAAATGAGGATTGGTGGATAATATGGAGGAGAAGAATAGAGATTAGAGGATGAGGTAGGGGAGTGATTACGAGAAGCTAATTGCATTTATTTAGTGCCTTGGAATTGTAGATGTACACTCTTTTTGGGACAAATTTTGAATGCTATATGTACACTTATTTGCGGATGGAGGGAGTATGGTCAAAACAACGCGCCGCTATTTGGTATAACTGATCAAGTAAATGTATGTAACACCCTCGTCTGATAAGGCTGAGTTTCTGTGTATAGTGCTAATCTCCGGATCGGTTTATTAGCACACACAATACATATAAATATCAAAGAGTTCAACTGTGCACCATTATTACATCGCATGATCGAGAATTTATAATTATTACATAACGCTTAGCTCAAAGTCTAGCTCAAATAGTTCAATAGTAAACGGAAGCATAAATATATAATAGGATCAATGTTCAATTGTGCCAGAGGTGAACAAATATCGAGTGGAGAATCACGACCTAATCACCCGGAATTGCACCTGCAACATGAAACGTTACAACCATGAATGGTTAATATTTTGAATGTATGGCAAGTAGGCCTCAGTAAGAAGACATAATACCTAGCAACTAGATGCTTATTTGGCTAAGTGAAGCTTTGGATAGCTTGTAAATTCAAATACTTTTGTCCTACTTTTGTAAATAAAAGTTTCATCCACAACAACCCAATTAAGTTCACTCGTCAATTTTTAATAATTGAGAAATTAGGATGAATAGGAAATATTTCATAGCCTTAATATATAGCAATTCAATTTGTCCATAACTGGGGACACGACCAAGTACTTAGATTGGACACCCTGCAGGGTTTGTATGCCTTATCCATGTGACATGGTCAACCCGCTCTTATCACTACACACATTTTGTGCCATGGTAGGGAGAAGTCCATAACAAGACAATTCGGGAACTAGCACCCCAAACTTGACGCACACCGTTTCAACCTATCATTCACTACATCTCTAGCTACATGGGTTCGAGTCATCACAACCTATTAAGTTCAGCCAACCACCCATTTCATTATTGGCACATGGTTGTATTCGTAAGATATCAAATAAAAAACCCAATCCTTTTCTCAGTATCTTGGGTGCCTTTCTGCATTAAGACCACCAAACAATGTCATCACATGCAGGAGATTCATTAATTAAGTTGTTATAGTTTTCCGAAAAGCAATACTTTAAAACAACTTCCATGTAATGTATTCCCAGTCCTTGTCTAACATGGCATGGCTAAGCACATCTAATCATACGATAGCTGCGGTGACCCAGCATACCACTACATGTGTAGTATACTATAGTCGTTCACATGACATCCACAGAACACCGTTCCGTAAATATCACATCTCTCAGAGTGGTACAACAGAAACATTGCGGGTCCATATTACAAATATACACACCTTATTATTATTACAATATCAGAAGTTCAAAACTTCCAAAAGATTCAACTTACAAACAAAAATATAAAGTGTTTCAGCGGAATTTAAAAGTAACAACTCCGATTAGGAGTTGAGCTCAGCAGCTTATTCTATAGAGTTCATGCTGCTCGGCTCCGTTGGTTACTACTAACTAGGAATACTTAGTTGGACTCGTTATCATCGACACCGTAGTGGATCTCGCAATCCACTCCTTCAACACCTCCGGATAGATCAGGTTCCTCATATAACACATCTTCTTGGCATTCGGCTGCATACATTGGCACGTCTTCGGGATCCTCAGAGTCTAAGTAAGGGATCAAAGGAAAGAATGAGTAATAGCGTTACCCAACACGTTCATTATATGCAAGGTGGGAAGTTTGATGCTCTAACTACCACCTCGGATTATAAATCCTTGGCACTATGCATTTTTTTTGTAAATCTTTCTTCAAAGATTGATTTTATTCTAAAAAACTATGACAACTAGCCTACACAGGTTGACCAGAACTTTCATAGAGTTCCTTTCCTGCCGCGTTCGTAGCTCCTTTCCGGAACAGGGAGTAACAAGTTACAGTTCTTACACTCTACAGAGGTGCGTTACTTTACCCATGAGAGATCAACTCCTTGTTGCACAACCGGGCGTACTTTCCCGTCCACAATTCCATGATGTGGGGCCCAGTAGTTGGTCCAAGTCAATCACTGCCCCTTCGCGACCTCGCATGCCTCCTTGGTGTACACCATGCCCACATAATAAATTACGGCAATGGTTTGTACAAACCGTTAGATGCCAGAACTATCATGGGACGAAGAGGGTTCCCACCCATATGCTGCATATCCTCTACGAATTACCAATTACTATGCATGCTACGAGGATAACAGCCACGACCTGCACATCCGGCTTCATGCGAGAGGAAGAAGATACAACTGACTTCTCTGTCCCATTCCAAATCTCATGGCTAACCCGTAATATACGGCGCTAGAATCACTGATGTCAGAGGTTATTAAGTCCCTACTTGATCATCATTGTTTGCAACTAGATCCCTAAGTTCTATTGCTCCATTATATCATCACTTAGGATGATATCTATGATTTTTTTATTTGTGAAAATAATATTTTTTTATAATATATATGATAACACACAATTTGCAAATACTTTGATAAAGACTCTTCAAAGGACATGAGCAAGTGATGAACTTGCCTTGTGATGGCAAGGTAGTGAAGTTTGATGCTTGCACTGGACCTTGAGCTTCTATGTCTACAAAACATCATTATTGTCCGGTAAGGACAATATTTAAAGAAGCAAAATAATTATGCAAGTAATGTGATGCAATATTTAATTTGATATGCATTTACCCTATTATTATATAAGGTTCTTTTTAATAATAATAAAGCATTTATAAATATTACTTTCTAATATTTATAACATATATTGAATTATTTTATTTTATTTCCCTTTTATTTGGCTTTTATTGATTTAATAATTCTTTTAGGAATTATCAATTATACAATAAAAATTGTTATTAAATATTTATTTAGTATTTTTCAAAAATACTAAAATATTAATATATAATGAAAGTGATTTTTATTTGTTTTATCATCTTTCAATAATTTTGTAAAATTCCATAAGGAATATATCATTTACAAAATTCTTATAAAATTTAAATTTCTAAAATTTTATATCTTATTTTATTTGGATAGTGTGGATTATTGTGAATCCAAAATTATTTTATTTATAATTTTTGGACCTTTATTTTATTTTCTAGAACTTAATTAAATCCAGGGGTATTTTGGTCTTTTCCTTTTTATTAAAACAGACCTTAGAAGATTTTTGGGCTCGCTATTCTTATTGGGCCCTAGTGGCCCATTAGTCATAGGCAAAAATACTACCCCGAAGGGTTTGGCCCATCTCAGCCCATTCCTCACTGCCTCTCTCTCTCTCTCTCGAGCTCATCCTCTCCTCCTCTGACCCCGACCCCGTGGCCAGCGATGCCGCCGCCGGCGATTCCCGCCGCCGTAGGCTGTTCTGGTTGTCGTCATGGTCCAACAAGGGGTTGTCGATGATGCTTGTCCTTTCTATCCAACTAGATTCAAGCCTGGGGCTCTCCTTCTATGGATCGATGCCATCCCGAACCCTAGGTTTTGGGGGTTGGCGTGGATCTAGGTGTTGCCGCTTCCGTCGCGCGTCGTGGTGATGCTCCTCGCCTCAATGTGTGTTCTTGGTCGCCGCCATGGCGTCGTATGGGTTGCAGCGCCCCTCTGGGGTGCTCCCCATGCCGCCATGGACGTCGGCCCCTCTGCTTCCTCTTCTAGTCTCCAGCGAGGACCTTCGGTGAGTTCTTCTCCTCTCCCCTTGCGCTCTCTGTGCTCGCTCATCCCATGCTGGATGTTGGCAGTGACCTCTCTGGTTACTGTCTAGTTCTGATTAGGATGATTTATCCATTTAGGGTTCTTATCCTGTGTTTGATCATATACTGGATGAATTGGATCATGTTTGGATGATTTGTTAACATGCTAAGTGGTTATTGGCTTGAGGCTTGTTGCTTGAGATGATCTATAATATTTCTGGTGGCTTATTAGAAGAATTTTATGCTTGGATTGCATCTGATTCCGATGGTATAGTTGCTTGGGAACCATGCTTGATAAAGTCAGTGAATTGATTACCTTTCACTATCATTTCTAGGTTTATGCTCATGGTTATGGTGTGATGAAATCACTGTCTTAGTGTTGTTGGCTTGTGAATTAGTCTGTGGACAGTGAAGTTTAACATAGGAATATCCTAGTTATGATTCCTGTATTAACAGGAAAATGATTAGTAAGTTGATTGTCTGAATTTGTGATGATGAAATGTTTATTCTGATTCATATAGAATTGTTCTTGTGACACCATCATGGTATGGCACACAAGTTTAATTCTGATCCATTGATTGGGTTGGTTTAAGCTTAAGACAAACTTGGCTTTGAAAGATATATGGAAATGTTCTTTTCTGAAATCCCTAGACCAATGATGTTGGTCTGAGGCTTAGGGATTCAGACCTTATCTAGTTGATTCATATGCATGGTCCTGGTAGTGGTACCAGCTATTGTTGTTGAATCAAAACTTGGAGAACAATGATAATAGGCTTGATTATTCTATGGATCCAAAAGATTTGTTTCTAAGGTGCTACCCTTCCTTTAGGGATGTTCCTAGAAATTAGATTATAGCTATATTTATGCTTGAATTGTAATATATAGCTTGACAACCAGAGCAATGATATTGCTCTGAGCTCTGGCTGGATCCTTGTACTTTGCTGTTTGCTTTTAGAGTTTAAAATCCCTATGATGGATTCACCCCACTTGGGTGCTTTCTGAGGGTTTGTTTTATAAAACAACACATGCTTCTCTCTAGATGATATGATTAGATCATGTGAAGGTTTTATGAAACTCACCACAAAATTAGATGTTTGTGGAGTAAGGTGGTGATGATGATCTTTTTTTGCTGTGCTTCAGTGCTTGACCTTGAGCTAGACTGCCCCTCCTAGCTCCTGGATTTGTCCTTGAGCTAGCCTGCTCCTCCTAGCTCCTGGACTTGGCCTTGCTGTCCACCTGACCCTTCCCCCTCCTCATGTCACCATCCTGGTGATGTTTGGTTGATCGTTGGTGGTTTAGTTTCGCTGTTGTGCTTGGTGAGCTGCTGTCTAAGCTGGATGTTCTTGTGTGCAAGCAGTGGAGAGATGTACTAGTGCCTCTCCACGGCTGTGCTGGTGATTTTGTAAGTTTGGGGCTGTGCTGTGAGGCTGACAGCACACCACATGCATGTTGGTGTGTGTCCTGCCTATGTGCTTGCTATGCACTTGTGGATATGCTTTGGTCTTGGAAGTTACTTTGATCAGATTACTTTTACCTAGCTGGTGAGTTTGCCCCTCCTTGCTGTCAATTTGACCCCTTTGGATTAAAATTTATAAAAGATGGATTCTTTCATATTGGTGAAACTTGCCCCTTTTTATAAATTTCTCAATGATGAATTTGTCTAGTGCACTTCACTGACATGTCTGAGAGAAAAATAATACTAACTCTAACTTTTTTCTATTTAGTTTCTGTTTGTTTTGCAGGTACAGATATAAAGATGAAGACTTTAGATTAAGTTTAGTTTTATAGTATAATTCAATGTAATCTTCTTATTCTTTTGTAATTTTCTTTTTCTTAATTTGTAATCTTCCTTTTATTCTTCTGTAATAAAGATTATATAATTTTCAATAAAGAAATATCCTTATTCTTTATTCTTTTGTAATTGTGAAGTTTGGAAATGATTTCTGTAAGTTACATTTTTTTGTAACATGTTTGTATATTGATAATATGAAATAAGTTTTCATATTCACAATTTTTTCTTTAGATAATGTTTTAGTCAAAATAATTCACTCTTAATTAAATCAAGATTCAAATCTTATTCCTAATTCATTTGAATTATAATTCAAACACTCAAGTTTAAAAATTCAAATTTACTTTTCAAACACAAAATTCCTCAAAGATCATATCAAAGTTTATAACAATCATCCTTTAAGACTAAACCTAATCTCAAAGTATGAAAGAAACATTGATCACTTTAGGTTTTTATTTGGCGAAAATTTTACCCACATTTTCACAGATGAATGCATGCAACATTCCATATTCTTAAATCTACCCTTCGTTAGTTCCTAAATGCTGGGATGTTACAGACTTCCCCCCTTAAATTAAACTTCGTCCCAAAGTTTGTGGAGATGTACCTGAATAGTTCTGGATAGGCTTTCCTTAAATCCTCTTCTTTCTCCCGCGTGGCTTCCCTTTCAAGGTGGTGTTCCCACTGTATCTTGCAATATTTGATTGCTCTGTTCCTTAATCTTTTCCAGTTTTCTTCCAGAATCTTACAAGTCTTTTCAATATAGGTCAGGTCTACTTGTAATTCTATCTCTTGGTGTGTGATTGCATCATCTGGAACTTTCAAACATTTACAAAGTTGTGACACATGGAAAACATTATGCACTTCAGCCAATCTTGATGGTAACTCTAAAGCATAAGCTATAGTTCTGTTTTGACTCAGTATCTTGAATGGTCCGATGTATCTTGGACTCAATTTCCCTTTAACTCCGAACCTTTTCACCCCTTTCATTGGACTTACTTTCAAATAGACCATATCTCCCACTTCTGGATGCCATGATCTTCGACTTTGATCCGCATAAATTTTCTGCCTACTTTGGGATATTTTCAGTCTATCCCTGATCTTATCAATGATATCTTGTACTTCTTTGATATAGTCTGGCGCAAATTCTTTGCTGCTTCCAGGCTCATACCAACATATTGGTGATCTAATCTTCCTTCCATACAGAACCTGATATGGAGCTGCCTTCAGACTACTCTGATAGCTGTTATTATAAGAAAATTCTGCCAATGGTAGATGATCTTCCCATGTTCCTCCAAAATCTAATGCACAAGCCCTTAACATGTCTTCTAGTATTTCATTTGTTCTTTCAGTTTGACCTCCTGTCTCAGGATGATATGATGTGCTGAAATCTAACTTTGAACCAAGTGCTTCATGCAATTGTTTCCAAAATGCTGAAGTAAACACTGATCCCCTATCAGTTATGATCTTTTTGGGTACTCCATGCTTACTTACTATCTCTTTGACATATACTTCAACTAACTCCTCGGCATTATCTTTTTGATTCACCGGAATAAAATGTGCACTCTTAGTGAGTCTGTCCACAATTACCCATATCATATCCTTCCTTTTTGGTGTCATGGGCAATCCTGTGATGAAGTCCATACCTATTTCCTCCCACTTCCATTCAGGAATTTCCAAGGGTTGTAATGGTCCTGCTGGACTTTGATGTTCAGCATTTACCCTTTGACAAGTATGGCATTCAGATGCATATTTAGCAATATCTCTCTTCATGTTATTCCACCAGAATAGTTCTTTCAAATCCATATACATCTTAGTACTCCCTGGATGTATAGAATATGGAGTATCATGTGCTTCTCTGAGTATGACATCTCTAATCTCCGTCACATCTGGAACACATAGACGGTCTTGAAACCATAAAGACCCATAATCCCCAAGGCGAAAAACTGATTTTTGCCCTCAGCAATAAAAGGATCTTCTGCTTGATGTCTAAAAATTTCTTGCTTAAGATCACTGTCATGCTCTGCAACTACCTGCATAGTAGCTAATTCTCCAAGAACCTCTGTTTTAATAAATTGAAGTTCTAATCTTTCCAAGTCCATTTGTAACTCTTTTGGTAACTCCCGATTACTAGGCTGAATATCAGCACTCTTTCTGCTTAAAGCATCTGCTATAACATTTGCTTTCCCAGGGGTGTAGTTGATGGTTAAATCATAATCCTTGATTAGTTCCAACCAACTCTTCTGTCTCATATTCAATTCCTTTTGAGTGAAGAAATATTTGAGACTTTTATGGTCAGTGTATAACTCACATCTGGCTCCATAAAGAAAATGCGTCCATCCTTTCAGCGCAATAACTACTGCTGCTAACTCTAAATCATGAGTTGGATAATTGACTTCATGTGGTTTCAGTTGTCTTGAACCATAAGCAATCACTTTCCGATCTTGCATTAATACACAACCCAAACCTTCTTTAGACGCATCACAGTATACGGTGAAGTCCTTCCCTGTTTCAGGAACCGCTAGGATTGGAGTTGTGGTTAATCTAGTCTTCAACTCTTGAAAACTTGCCTCACATTTCTCATCCCACTTGAATGGTGTATTCTTCCTTAATAATTTGGTCATTGGTCCGGCTATTTTGGAGAACCCTTCAATGAATCTCCGATAATAACCAGTCATTCCTAAGAAACCTCGAATTTGCTTCACATTGGTCGGTGCAGTCCACTCTAGTACTAACTGAACTTTAGATGGATTCACAGCAGTTCCATCCTTACTGATCATATGACCGAGGAATTCTACCTCATCAAGCCAAAATTCACACTTACTGAACTTAGCATAAAGCTTGTGTTCTCTTAAAGTCTGCAATGCTATCCTTAAATGATCAGCATGCTCCTCCTTATCCTTGGAGTATATCAGAATATCAGCAATAAAGACTATGACGAACTTGTCCAAATATGGCATGAAGATCTTGTTCATCAGATTCATGAATATTGTCGGTGCATTGGTCAAACCAAATGGTACTACCAGATACTCATGGTGTCCATATCTTGAGACAAATGTTGTTTTTGGAACATCTTCCGGTTTGATTTTTATTTGATGATATCCAGATCTTAAATCGATCTTTGAAAATACTCCGCTCCTTTCACTTGATCAAACAAATCTTGAATTCTTGGTAAAGGATACTTATTCTTGATAGTAACATTGTTTAAGTTTCTATAATCACCACACATTCTTCTCCCACCATCTCTCTTATCCACAAATATTACTGGTGTTCCCCATGGGGATACACTTTCCTAAATAAATCCTTTTCTAGCTAACTCATCAGTTTGCTCTTTGAGTTCTTTCAACTCTTTGGGTCCCATCTTATATGGTGCTTGAGCTATTGGTGATGTGCCAGGAATTAGGTCAATAGTGAACTCTATCTCCCGGTCTGGTGGCATTCCGGGTAGTACTGCTGGAAAAACAACTTGAAATTCATTTACTATAGGAATCTCTTCCAATTTGACCTCTTTCATTGAGTTCAACTACAGATCCACCATGATATGACTGTGCTTATCTGCTTGGTAAACTATCCTTGCTCCACTTGGAGTTTTGATTGAGACAGTTTTCTCCTCACAATTTATTTGAGCTTCGTGTTCCATCATCCAATCCATGCCCAGCACTACTGCAATTCCCTTCAAAGGAATCACATAAAGGTCTGCGAAATATGTACAACCATAGATCGAGATAACCTAATCTTGTTTTATGTGGCGTACAATAACATTCCCTCCTGCCATAACTACGGTCATAGGACTTTCTAACGTTGCCCTTCTAATCCCGAACTTATCACAAAATTCTTCAGAAATGAATGAAGTAGTTGCACCAGTATCAAATAGAACTTTGCCAGGATTGGTAAGGATATTGAGCGTACCTATCACTGCATGCTCCGGATTATCCACCTCCTCGAGGGTTGCACAGTTCAGTTTTCCTGTAGGTCGGTTCCTCTTGCCATTGTTGTTCTTGCCATTATTTCCTCCTTTATTGGGTTGTCCATTTCCTCCACTGGCTTGTCCTCCTCCCTTGGCAGGCCAACCTCCTGGTGGTTTGCTCGGACAATCTGGCTTGATATGCCCCTTCTGACCACAACTGTAACAAATCACTACAGGCGTTTTGCATTCCCTCTGGAAATGCCCTGGAATTCCACAATTGTTAGAAATAACATTCCTTCTCAGATTGGATTGATTTCCATCACTGCCCTTGTTATTGTTATTGCTGTTGTTGCCATAATTCCTATTCCGAGGTTTGAACTCCAGGTTGGGTTTAGGTTTGCTTGCCTGAATCCTCTTGGTTTCCTTCTTGGCTCTCTTCCTCCGATCCTCTTGGACATTCTTGTAGTCATCTTCAAAAGTAATGGCTGCATCCAGCAACTGCTGATAAGTTTGCTTATTGGCTAACCTTAGCTGCATCCTCACAAATGGATTTAATCCACGCAGGAAACGCTTCTTCCGCTTCTCTTCAGTGTTGACATCCTCCTCAGCATAGCGAGATAGTTGACTAAACTCCCGGATGTACTTCATGACACTAGTATATCCTTGCTGAAGCTCCTCAAATTCTCTCCGTTTCAACTCCATAACACTTTCCGGAACATGATATTCACGGAATCTCTGCTTGAACTCTTCCCAGGTAAACTCCCTTCCTGGTTGTTGCATGGCTAATTGATTTTCCCACCATGATGCTGTAGGTCCAGTCAGCAGATGAGTTGCATACCTCAATTTCTCCTCATCATTGCAATCTACAGTCTTCAACGTCCTTTCAGTATCTGCTAGCCAGTCTTCTGCATCCATTGGTTCAGGAGCTGATGCAAAAGGTAACGGTCTTGCATTCTGGAAATCAGATAGACTCACTCCTCCACCTTCAGGTGCCCTCTGATTTGCTTGCCCCAGCAACTCTTCCATAAACTTGTTCTAGGTCTCTTGCATCATTTGCATGCATTGCATAAATTTCTGCTCCATTAATGGCCTCATTGGTGGTGGTGGTGATGGTAATGCTTCTTGGTTTGCTGCATCTGCATTGGCCTTTTCCTTGGCCTCTCGCTCCATCCGCTCCTGCTCAGTTTCCATTCCTACACCCGTATCCATGACCCTCTAGTCCTGCAACATAAAGTGAATACTCATAATTACATCATGCACATGTGTTCTGAGCTCGAATTTACGCATAGAACTAGTCACACAATGAAGATCCAAAGAAAATCCAAATATGCATTCCACATATTTTACATAATATCATAATGATACAAAGTCATTACAACATATACCATATAGGTATAATCACAAAACTACCTTATTACTTGGGGTACAATACACGGTACTTGATACTACTAACTAATTGCCTCCTTCTAGTAGTAACTACGCTCATCATACATGCCTGATGTCCAACCGTGATGACGTGTTGTTCGTCGCATAGTTTGTGGAACATATGGCCTTCCAGAAGGAATATACTCTGTATCTAAAGTGTCAGGACTTGAGTCATTACTCAATCTGAGCACATTGACTCCCTCCAGCTCAGCTGAAAAGTCTTCAGAGACATATTCAACATTATCTCCAGCCTGCATCCCCTGAGCTTCATTTCTTGAGTTTTCAACAGGATACACAGATCCTGCTGCTTCCCAGGTGCTCTCTTGGGCAAGATAGTTAAACACTGGATAATGTATATTCCCTAGGTTTTGAGAAGATGTTGATGATTCAAACACTCTCTCCTCAGGATCTTCTTCTTCATCATCCTAGTTATCTATGGACATGGTATTTCTACTTCTGTTATTAGGGTTCATCCTTACACCCATCCAACTAGATTGTCCAACATTTCTGTCAGAACCATCTGTGGACATCTGGTGTTCATGAGATCCATTATATGATCCCATCCCCCAACCATCCGAATTCTCAATAGGAAGTTCTGAGTCAGAACCACCCTCTGAGCCCCGTGGTACTGCATACCTCATATCCATAGTAGGATCATGTATAGGTTCAGGTCTTGGTGAATAAGGATATGGTATAAAAGATTCAGGGTCTATAGGTATATCCTTAAAGATAGGTGTTGCACTACTACTTGCTTCCTTCTCTAACTGGAATGCTAACTGCTTTCTCCTTTCTAGATCAGTTAGATCCTCTAACATATCATTTTTGTCTTCGACAATCACTTGATGTGTCTTATAAAAAGACGCAACGAGTGTTCGATATCTATCCATAAACTTGGAAGCTAACTTAGGATGCTTCTTAACCAAAGTACGATGATCCGGTATAGGCTCCGAGTCTATAGAATCATGAGGTATCACAGAGAATGTGCTACCTTCTAGCTCCTTGGTTTTCTGCTCCCGGATATTAGCTATCGTCTCCACAACAACAACATGATATGCTGCTAAATGACTCCTACCTTCTCCTATAGGTAGATCATGATATAATCCAAGCTTCTCTGGAAGTTGGATACTCACACGGTACTTGGATAACATCCGTCCATCAAGGTAAGTGATAGTGTTCACTGGAATTCTAGTTGGACAACTAAAGTGCTTTAAAAGTTGACGAAGTTGGTCTGTAAATGATCCTTGATAATCATCAAGAGTCTCCTCTTTCCTTACCAAAGTCTGTTTTGGAAACTTTGGTGCCATATCTCTGTATATCAGAAAAATAATTTTAATTAGTATCCAATAATATATTACATCATAACAAAGAATTATCGCACTAAAATATATAACGGAATATTCTCATTTGAATACCCATTATATTACTTTTAGAGAATTCTTTATCGTTGCTAAACTTTTCTACAAGTAATACACTTTACTAGGTTTCCAACCTAAGGTCAAAACAATTTGCTCTGATACCAACTGTGGTGACCCAACATACCACTGCATGTGTAGTATACCATAGTCATTGACATGGCATCCATAGAACACCGTTCCGTAAATATCACATCTCTCAGAGTGGTACAACAGAAACATTGCGGGTCCATATTACAAATATACACACCTTATTATTATTGAAATATCGGAAGTTCAAGACTTCCAAAAGATTCAACTTACAAACCAAAATATAAAGTGTTTCAGCGGAATTTAAAAGTAACAACTCCGACTAGGAGTTGAGCTCAGCAGCTTATTCTATAGAGTTCATGCTGCTCGGCTCCGTTGGTTACTACTAACTAGGAATACTTAGTTGGACTCGTTAGCATCGACACCGTAGCGGATCTCGTAATCCACTCCTTCAACACCTCCGGACAGATCAGGTTCCTCGTATAACACATCTTCTTGGCATTCGGCTGCATACATTGGCACGTCTTCAGGATCCTCAGAGTCTAAGCAAGGGATCAAAGGAAAGAATGAGTAACAGCATTACCCAACAAGTTCATTATATGCAAGGTGGGAAGTTTGATGCTCTAACTACCACCTCAGATTATAAATCCTTGGCACTATGCAATTTTTTTTTGTAAATCTTTCTTCAAAGATTGATTTTATTCTGAAAAACTATGACAACTAGCCTTCACAGGTTGACCAGAACTTTCATGGAGTTCCTTTCCTGCCGCGTTCGTATCTCCTTCCCGGAACAGGGAGTAACAAGTTACAGTTCTTACACTCTACAGAGGTGCGTTACTTTACCCATGAGAGATCAACTCCTTGTTGCACAACCGGGCGTACTTTCCCGTCCACAATTCCATGATGTGGGGCCCAGTAGTTGGTCCAAGCCAATCACTGCCCCCTTCGCGACCTCGCATGCCTCATTGGTGTACACCATGCCCAAATAATGAATTACGACAATGGTTTGTACAAACCGTTAGATGCCAGAACTATCGTGGGACGATGAGGGTTCCCACCCATATGCTGCATATCCTCTACGAATTACCAATTAATATGCATGCTATGAGGATAACAGCCACGACCTGCACATCCGGCTTCATGCGAGAGGAAGAAGATACAACTGACTTCTCTGTCCCATTCCAAATCTCATGGCTAACGCGTAATATACGGCGCTAGAATCACCGATGTCAGAGGTTATTAAGTCCCTACTTGATCATCATTGTTTGCAACTAGAACCCTAAGTTTTATTGCTCCATTATATCATCACTTAGGATGATATCTATGATTTCTTTATTTGTGAAAATAATATTTTTTATAATATATATGATAACACACAATTTGCAAATACTTTGATAAAGACTCTTCAAAGGACATGAGCAAGTGATGAACTTGCCTTGTGATGGCAAGGTAGTGAAGTCTGCTGCTTGCACTGGACCTTGAGCTTCTATGTCTACAAAACATCATTATTGTCCGGTAAGGAAAATATTTAAAGAAGCAAAATGATTATGCAAGTAATGTAATGCATTATTTAATTTGATATGCATTTACCCTATTATTATATAAGGTTCTTCTTAATAATAATAAAGCATTTATAAATATTACTTTTTAATATTTATAACATATATTGAATTATTTTATTTTATTTCCCTTTTATTTGACTTTTATTGATTTAATAATTCTTTTAGGAATTATCAATTATACATTAAAAATTGTTATTAAATATTTATTTAGTATTTTTTCAAAAATACTACAATATTAATATATAATGAAAGTGATTTTTATTTTGTTTTATCATCTTTCAATAATTTTGTAAAATTCCATAAGGAATATATCATTTACAAAATTCTTATAAAATTTAAACGTCTAAAATTTTATATCTTATTTTATTTGGATAGTGTGGATTATTATGAATCCAGAAATATTTTATTTATAATTTTGCACCTTTATTTTATTTTCTAGAATTTAATTGAATCTAGGAGTATTTTGGTCTTTTCCTTTTTATTAAAACAGACCTTAAAAGATTTTTGGGCTGGCTATTCTTATTGGGCCCTAGTGGCCCATTAGTCATAGGCAAAAATACTACCCCGAAGGGTTTGCCCCATCTCAGCCCATTCCTCACTGCCTCTCTCTCTCTCTCTCTCTCTCGAGCTCATCCTCTCCTCCTCTAACCCCGAACCCGTGGCTGGCGATGCCGCCACCGTAGGCTGTTTTGGTTGCCGCCATGGTGTAACAGGGGGTTGTCGACGATGCTTGTCCTTTCTATCCAGCTGGATTCGAGCCTAGGGCTCTCCTGCTATTGATCGATGTCGTCCCGAACCCTAGGTTTTGGGGGTTGGCGTGGATCTAGGTGCTATCGCCGTTGTCTCGCGTCGTGGTGATGCTCCTCGCCTCTATGTGTGTTCTTGGTCGCCGCCGTGGTGCCGTATGGGTTGCAGCGCCCCTCTGGGGTGCTCCCCGTGCCGCCATGGACGTCGGCCCCTCTGCTTCCTATTCTAGTCTCTAGCGAGGACCTTCGGTGAGTTCTTCTCCTCTCCCCTTGCGCTCTCTGTACTCGCTCATCCCATGCTGGATGTTGGCAGTGACCTCTCTGGTTACTATCTGGTTCTGATTAGGATGATTTATCCATTTAGGGTTCTTATCCTGTGGTTGACCATATACTGGATGAATTGGATCATGTTTGGATGATTTGTAAACATGCTAAGTGGTTATTGGCCTGAGGCTTGTTGCTTGAGATGATCTATAATGTTTCTGGTGGCTTATTAGATGAATTTTATGCTTGGATTGCATCTGATTCCGATGGTATAGTTGCTTGGGAACCATGCTTGATAAAGTCAGTGACTTGATAACATTTCACTGTCATTTCTGGGTTTATGCTCATGGTTATGGTGTGATGAAATCACTATCTTAGTGTTGTTTAACATAGGAATATCCTAGTTATGATTCATGTATTAACAGGAAAATGATTAGTAAGTTGATTGTCTGAATTTTTGATGATGAAATGTCTATTCTGATTCATATAGAATTGTTCTTGTGACACCATCATGGTATGGCACACAAGTTTGATTCTAATCCATTGATTGGGTTGGTTTAAGCTTAAGACAAACTTGGCTTTGAAAGATATATGGAAATGTTCTTTTCTGAAATCCCTAGACCTATGATGTTGGTCTAAGGCTTAGGGATTCAGACCTTATCTAGTTGATTCATATGCATGGTCCTAGTAGTGTTACCAGCTATTATTGTTGAATCAAAACTTGGAGAACAATGATAATAGGCTTGATCATTCTATGGATCCAAAAGATTTGTTTCTAAGGTGCTACCCTTCCTTTAGGGATGTGCCTAGAAATTAGATTATAGCTATATTTATGCTTGAATTGTAATATGTAGCTTGACAACCAGAGCAATGATGTTGCTCTGAGCTCTGGCTGGATCCTTGTACTTTGTTGTTTGCTTTTAGAGTTTAAAATCCCTATGATGGATTCACCCCACTTGGGTGCTTTCTGAGGGTTTGTTTTATAAAACAACACATGCTTCTCTCTAGATGATATGATTAGATCATGTGAAGGTTTTATGAAACTCACCACAGAATCAGATGTTTGTGGAGTAAGGTGGTGATGATGATCTTGTTTTGATGTGCTTCAGTGCTTGACCTTGAGCTAGACTGCTCCTCCTAGCTCCTGGATTTTTCCTTGAGATAGCCTGCTCCTCCTAGCTCCTAGACTTGGCCTTGATGTCCACCTGATCCTTCCCCCTCCTCATGTCACCATCCTGGTGATGTTTGGTTGATCTTTGGTGGTTTAGTTTGGCTGTTGTGCTTGGTGAGCTGCTGTCTAAGTTGGCTGTTCTTGTGTGCAAGCAATGGAGAGATGTACTAGTGCCTCTCCACGGCTGTGCTGGTGATTTTGTAAGTTTGGGGCTGTGCTATGAGGCTGACAACACACCACATGCATGTTGGTGTGTGTCCTGCCTGTGTGCTTGCTATGCACTTGTGGATATGCTTTGGTCTTGGAAGTTACTTTAACCAGATTACTTTTACCTAGCTGGTGAGTTTGCCCCTCCTTGCTATCAATTTGACCCCTTTGGCTTAAAATTTATGAAAGATGGATTCTTTCATATTGGTGAAACTTGCTCCTTTTTATAAATTTCTCAATGATGAATTTGTCTAGTGCACTTCACTGACATGTCTGAGAGAAAAATAATACTAACTCTAACTTTCTTTTTTTCTATTTAGTTTCTGTTTGTTTTGCAGGTACAGATATAAAGATGAAGACTTTAGATTAATTTTAGTTTTATAGTATAATTCAATGTAATCTTCTTATTCTTTTGTAATTTTCTTTTTATTAATTTGTAATCTTCCTTTTATTCTTCTGTAATAAAGATTATATAATTTTCAATAAAGAAATATTCTTATTCTTTATTCTTTTGTAATTGTGAAGTTTGGAAATGATTTCTGTAAGTTACATTTTTTGTAACCTGTTTGTATATTGATAATATGAAATAAGTTTTCATATTCATAATTTTTTCTTTAGATAATGTTTTAGTCAAAATAATTCACTCTTAATTAAATCAAGATTCAAATCTTATTCCTAATTCATTTGAATTATAATTCAAACACTCAAGTTTAAAAATTCAAATTTACTTTTCAAACACAAAATTCCTCAAAGATCATATCAAAGTTTATAACAATCATCCTTTAAGACTAAACCTAATCTCAAAGTATGAAAGAAACATTGATCACTTTAGGTTTTTATTTGGCGAAAATTTTACCCACATTTTCACAGATGAATGCATGCAACATTCCATATTCTTAAATCTACCCTTCGTTAGTTCCTAAATGCTGGGATGTTACAATAGCTCAACTACAAGAGATACATAGGACATAGCACAGTGATTGTAGTTCATATACATGCATCTATAAAAATACACTACAATGCATAGGAAAATAGTAGGACAAGATCATGAAAAAATTAGCATCTACTTGCCTTGATATTTTTTTGGAGTTTTTTAAACACTCGTTGCAATCACAAAAGTTGCACTCCTTTTAATCTATCGATTAAAACAAGTGCATATCAAACCAACCATTCAAAACATTGCAATTATACACAATATAATAAAACCATAATGAATAAATACATGCATGATGATTTAATATGTCACAATGGTTGTATTTAGTTCTGTGAACAATATTAGATCACATGATGCATGTGAAAAATCATTTAGTGCATTAAAGCATTTAGTATTAAATCTATATTGATTTAATAAGGGACTAATTCAACTTCTAAAGTTTATGTTGCATTAAATTATGAATTAAATACTAATGGATAGGTAATTCAATTTAGAGCCGGTAGTAGTTTGAATCACCCAAATAAGAGTTGTAAATCGTGTTCAATGATTTAATTACTATTGTATTTGGGATTACAGATTTCTGCAAAACTTTCTGTTGTAACAGTGTTAACTATTTTTGTTTGCGGTTTCTATGGGTAAGTATTATCTAAACAAAAAAGGGGCAATTGGTTTAACTAATTTTGCAGTTTTGGATAATTTGCTATGATTTAAATACTAGTTAAAGGGGTTTAAATCATTTAAATTTGTTTCCTTGACATACATTAGATCTAAGGCCATATTAGTTCCTACGTGACCACAAGGATTCCATATATATCTTATTTGTATTTTTCTAATCTATATATAATTTACTATGGTTTATTTAGTCCAAAAAGGCCATTAAATCATTTAATTTACTAAAGTAAATATATATTGTAAATATTATATCTAATATCATATTAATATGCTTCACAATTTTATGATCTAATTATATATTATTTGCTAAATTTGGATATGTAAATCTTTTTATATGATTTTTTCTAAGATCTATCTATTTTCTGCAATTTTAAATCAATTTTAGTGATGTAGGGACTTTCGTGGATGCTGACCTGGATGTGATGGGGCGGGTTGACCGGGCGCTGCCAAGGCTACACGTGGTGTGCATAGAGTGGCTGGTGCCGATTCGTCGGTTGCTTCTAATCCGGACCGTCATGATCAGATCCGACAATAGGTGTAACGCCCCCGAATCGGGTCTATGCAGATCTCAGCATTTCCCGCCAAAATCCGTATAGAAGCGATTCAAAGACGCCCACCAGACACTTTCGTGTGGGTGGAATATGAATACAAGTAGTTACATCACAGTAGTTTACAACAGAGTCCACAAGAACTTATATATACAACGACTCAACGAGTCAAGAATACAAATGATACAAATCATAAAGAAAGCCAAATAGTATCCGAGTATGGACAAGATTCAAATGGGACTAAGAGTCCTGAAGAATAACCAAGCGGTGTCCATAACCCTGCCCAGGCCAAGCCGGAAGGGTAACCTTGCTAACGTCGTCAGTCACATACCTTTCAAGCCAAAAGGGTGCCGACAAAGGGCAAAGGAAAACAGAAAAAGAGCGGTCAGTACTGAGGCCAGTACACGGCGAGACTAGAATTCGGCGGTCCTCGCCTACATAGGTATGGTGGGCTCAGCGGCAGCAAAGCTTGCACTATCTAACTTATAGAGACACGCTACAACTTCGGCTATTAGAGCGGGATAAGAGAGCACTATACGATAGCATAATGTAACACCAAACATAACCCATCCGAAGATTTCCCCCTCGAAGACCAGTCGAGAAAGTCCCCTTGCGGAACACACACGATGGCAATTTTAGTTAAGCAGGTGTTTAGTTGATAAGGCTAATTACTAGTCATATTATTAAAGAGCGAATCATTAGTGGCGTTATCTATGATCATGACACTGTACTCCTGAGGCGTCCATAACCGTGGACACACGGCTTCTCGAAAATATTTACCCTGCAGGGGTGCACTACTGTACCCAAACGCATGCTCAACCACCTTCAGACAACATATCACGCGTGCCTTCCGAATCTCACAACAAGAACTGTCCCATAACTACGCGCATATCCAGAGGCATCACCTACTGTGTTTTACCCACACAAGAGATACAACTGATTCTCCAGGTGGCACAGCGTTTGAGTCTACGGCCGGGCGATGATCGGAAGATAACTTGTAGAGCTCCATCCCACCTCCGACACGATATCCCGATTTTTATGCAATGCAAGCCATGGCAGTCCACCAAAACATCAAGTTCGAAGACATATCAACTCACCCATGTCCGAGGACATATTATGCATATGCATAGAATGGAAAACCAATTTTGTAACCCTCTGGATATACGAATAGCGCCGGTAGTTGAGGGGAGGATCCCAGAGGCCCCCACGTTTGGTTAGCGCGATCAACTCAGAACTGGTATCGTAGAACGAACGGGTCCTAGGTCGGCTCTAGGTCGGCTCAAGCAGTTCCCAAAGGTGGTCCCTGCAGGGGCCTTATCATTAGGTGAAACCACAACCAACAACATCAGGTTAATTATCTTATCACCAACCATATCCAAGTATCCACCTGTATGAGGGCGGTAATAAGCATGCCTATGACTCGCAAGGACAAAGCTAGCTAATCAAACAAGGCAATGGGATAACCAAGGCAATATAGTGGACGAGGTAAATAAAAAAACGATACTATAGCAACGATAATAAGGATAGCAATAGATCAAAGGAAGGATGTAAAGACTATAAATGCAAAAAATAGGTAGAAGGGGGAGAATGCTCGCCTGAAAACATTGCCGAAGGTTCACCCGAAGAGCGGGTCGACACTCGCATCAACTCATCGGCCTAGTCCACGAAGAAGCAAAACACTAGAAGAGGCAACGGATGCAATATTTAATACTAGGACGAAAGATCCAGCATGATTATGATATGATGCATGACATGGCAATATGCGGTCCTACTTAACAATATTAAGCGGAATCGGGATCCTGACATTTAGTTAGATGGTCCATGTTGTTTAGATACCCCACAATTTAAATGTTGGCTTAACAAGATAAAATTATATCATCGGTTTGCTACACAAATTTAAATGGAGCCAATATTAGACTAGATTCGCCTGCATATGGGCTCCATATAATTATTAGGTGAATCGCTATTTAAACCAAACCCACCAGATATGTATGTACATAAATGATTTAATGCAACAAGTCATATGGCATACAAAATAGAGTTAGGGTCAATGTCTCACGTCTCGGATTGGACAGGTAAAGAGGCCATCTTCGGATTAGAATGGAAGTAACGAAAGTAGCCCATGTCATTGAAGTAGTAGTACTGCCACCGTCTTTATTTTCAGAGTTGGAAATAGCCAAAAATGGACACAGTAAGGAGCAACCATGGCAAAACTCCTACAGGAATTTCATCGAATAGGTTACCAGCGAGACACGAATGAGTAAACGGAATCAGAGACATTTAATTTCACCGACGGTCAGGACTACCTGGTACACAACCCCTGGACCTATTCGCCTAGCTACCGTCGGCTGCAGGTAGTGGAGCAGCTGCCGGGCGTTGACATGATGGAGCACCGAGATGAGGCTGCAGAGCAGGGGACAAGGGTGCGGGAGCCGGGGCAGTCTGGAACTTGGCATGGCTGCTGTGCGTTGCCAAGGAGAAAGCGGCGAGGCTGCTTTGCGTGGCTGGATGCACGCACCAAGGAAGAAAAGACGGCCGCCGTCGCATATTGCACCTGCACGGGGGTCTCGAGGCTGGAGGGCGGACGACTTGCCGAGTGTGCGCGCGCGGCCAAGCTTGCTGTAGCACACGCATGAAGAGGCAGATTAAAGCTGCTCTGCTAGCTAACTGAGTCAGGTGAAGAGGCATGAAGAGGCAGATTAAAGCTGCTCTGCTAGCTAACTGAGTCAGGTGAAGAGGCAGATTAAAGCAGAGATGGTGGCGTGGGAAGATGGTGTTGGTGGAGATCGATTGAAGAAAGGGATTGAATCAGGTTGTTAGCTCAAGGATTAGGATAAGTAGGCCACGATGTCATCTGAATCTACTCTTGCAAATGAATTGGAATAACTTGGTGAGGTATCGCCTATGGACACAGAGGAAGGACGACGACCAGATCGAGGCACTCACGCGGGCAAAAGAGATGGAGAACGGCGGCGGAGAGGATTCTTGAGTGAGGAATTTGGAATAGATGTATATCTCAAATTTGGGATTAGGGTTTGGGGAGAAATAAGGGGAATTGACTATTTATCTAGTCCAAAGTAGACTATATGGGGCTAGTTTTGGGCCAAAACATTAGACGGGCTTTTAGCCTAATTTTATTTATAAAACAAGAAAAGCTTTTGTTACGAGAAATATTATTTGTTTTAATTTAAAATAAGAATGAGAGACAGGTTTAATATAACCACATGGATATTTAGTAAAACAAAATATGGTTGATAAAATAATTTTATGGATAAAATATGCATGATGATGCAAAAATAGAAATTAACACGCAATTTTATTTTGGAATATTTTCCGGACGTTACAACTCGACACCACTAACAAGGATCGCGTCCCGAGATCCAAGAAAGGACAATGGGGGGAAGGGAGTTGATGATTGGATCTTCTTGCATAGGGTTGATGGTCGCGACACCACTAACAACTTGCTCCGTCTTGAAATCGTCGACACCACCAACAAGAGTTTGTTGCTCACGTTCTTCGGAAGAACACCCCGAAGAGGAAAAGGCGGAAGTAGAGATATCAAAGATAAGGCCACCTTTAACTTTCGTGGAAGGAGTAAAATTGCATGGTTCCACCAATCAATATACAAGGGCGAATGATAATAATAGTGGTATGGTAGCAAACTACCGTTTCCCCCTCGCATATGTGAGTATATTCGTTTCTAGCCCTTACAACCCTTTATCACCAGTAGCAAACTTCTAGCAAAAGTGGTAGTGAAATTATCACCAGTATAGCAAACTTTGGACATATGTTGTTCTTTCATAGTCAATCTACTCCCCCTGTTCTATGTTCCCACAGTACAAGGCAGTACATCGTTTCTTTTTTCCTGACAAATCGGATGAAATTTACCAGAAATCAGTACATGACAATGCAGTAGCCTTAGACAAGTTAAATCTCTACTATATTATCTATTGCCTAACCACGGTGGAAACTGTTGATGCCAAGAAAACAACCTGAAAATAGCCAAAACGACAGGTATTTACTTTCCTAGCGCCGGTGCACAAGAGCCGCAGTGTGGATGCTCTAATAATGCACAGGCATAGGGGCGGTATTTACTTGCCTGACATAAGTTCAAGAGGAAGCAGTTTCTTACTTGCCATACGGTCAACAAGGCACAGGGATGATGTTTACTTGCCCGAGACGGTGTTCTCTCATAGGCAGTTGTATGACACGCTATTTAGATCCACCGCCAGAAAAAAACATCAAGAACCTTGCTGTCATGCCTACTAACAGTAAAATGAAGAGCTTCATGTGTACTGCTGGAACGTACAAGACGAACATCTTCTATAGAGAGGTCTTTTCATCATAGGCGAGTTCTTTGACAGTAATACTTTGTATGTTTACGTTATGGACATATATAGTATTTAATTTTTTTTGTGCAGGTTGAAATGAAAATATAAAATCACAGGGCATACTGTCGAGATGTAAATTATAATATCAACCTATTGAAATACTTGTATTATTATAATGGCATCTAAAGTGAGTGGAAATTGGGACGGTGCGGAAATATTACCTGTTCGTGGAAGCCTTTTGAACAGTAGGTTGATAAGATCTTAGGATTTTCAACCATGTCATATAAATTATATTAGCTTCATCAGCTGTTGGACGACGCGACACAGCTTCGTTGGTCGGCAGGCCTGACAAAAACACGCCTACATATAGAAAATTTGTTAGAGCAATGTCAGTTATCCTTGTTTTGTAAAAGCTTGACTTGCCAGTGTAATGATAATGTTATTTCTCAAAACTTGACTTGGCGTATGAGTAGAGATATACATTTTGGTTTACTTCTGTAGTGCTGTCATATGATCAGAGATAGACATTTTGGTCTTTCATCTGAATGTCATGTTGGTGCTCATCATTTCTTGATGGCTGATCTTCTTTCTCTGTCTGGTAGGTGACCTCCGTGGCCGTCGTCCTGTTATGAAACCGAAGCTTCAAAATAATTGGAAACCTGAAGTCCTTTAAGAGCACCTACAACGCGGGACGTTTAGACAGACACTTGTTTATAGCCAGTTACTGTATGCACTAGCGCCGGCAGCCTGATAGCCTTATTTACATTGATTGTCAAGCGCCAGACTCCAACTATTGCGTCGATGCCAAGAAAACAACCTGGAAATAGCCAAAACTACAGGTATTTACTTTCCTAGCGACGGTGCACAAGAGCCGCACCGTGGATGCTCTAATAGAACAAAAGGTTAGAAATCTGAAGCTTCACATCTTTTTTAAGAGAACTGAATCAGAACCACTATGTGAGCTCTTTTTCATGCTTAATAGGTCTATGAATGAATATATCTCTTTTCGCTGCACTTATAACCTGTTACTGGATGAATAAGTCTGAAAAAAAATTACGAATCAGCATCAATGTCGTTGTTTATGAATGAATTTATTTTGGAATTTGGGGTTTCATATGGGTCACTTTGGGAATGCTACATGATTCTGGAATTCATCTTCCGTGCATCAAAAATCACGTTGTAGCATCCACCAAGCAGGGGCCTTGGATTGTAGCTTGCAAATAAGGGTAAGTAGGGGTATGTTTTTTTCTTGCTATATCATGTTGGTTGCAGAATCTTTCACTTTTCTTCAATAAAATCAGCCAACCTTCACTGTGTGCTAGATATAATCGCTCTCATTTTTCTCCAAACATTCACCCATAGCTAGGAACTAAAAGTTATCACAGTCAGGTAAAGTGATATTGGTTGATTTTTCTAGCACACGGTATGTTTGGAATGCACAAAATACTCAGCAAAAAATTACCATTTGCAAGCTGTTTGGAATGCACAAAGCTCCAAGGGGGGATAAATAATTACCCGTCGCAGGCTGCTTCGGTTCACTCCAAACTGTCGGAGCGGGTCATCCTCGCAGGCATCCTTGGAGCTCGCTCCGATTCACCGTCGAGACTCGCCGAGGACGAGGCCACCGGTTCTCCCCTTGAACAAACTTTGCCTGCGCACGTGGATTCGGTGGAGCGAAGGTCTGCCACTCCAAATCCAATGGCGTCAAGCGCTGGGTCGCGGGCCTGAGGCAAGCAGCGGAGAAGAGAGGGCCCATGCCGCCGGCGCGAGGTTACGGCGGCAGCGGCGGGGAGAGGACGGTCGTCGAGTTGGCGGGGAGGCAGGTGAGTGGTAAGTCGGTCGACGGCACTGGGGAGGCATGGGAGCAAGGTCCGGTCGCCGGTGGTGGGGATGCAGGGGATTGGGTTCAGGACGGAAGAGATAGAAAGGGAACTAGAGTAGAGAGTGGGTAGGCAGGCACAGCTGTCCTGATTCTTCCTTTTTTTTACACGGTGACCGGACTCAACGAATTCTTATACTTCCTCCTATATACGGTGTATATACTAGAAAAAAAAGTACTCTCTCCGTTTCAAAATATAAGATGTTTTAGGTCTGTGAAGAAAATGAATCTAGATTTTTTTTAGTATGTGGATTTATTCCAAAGTTGAGTAAACCTACATACTAAAATAAGTCTAGATTCATTTTCTTTATAAACCTAAAACATCTTATATTTTGAAACGGAGGGAGTAGTAGGGACGGCATTAAGATTTTGAAAATCCTCAAAACAATTAGTAAGATTTTTTGATAGAATATTTGAAACAACTCACTTATAAAAATTGGAACCACATACTTTATGTTAAAGTTTATGGATTGTTGGATCAATGATATTTTGTCTGGAGTTCTAAAGGTGTATATTTTCTTAGTATATTTCAATGCTAACTAATCAAATTTCGATACATATATTCACGTGAATTTCACGGCATTTAAATTTTGGTCAAATTATCATGTTAGCATTTTTATACGAGTGAATTTTCCATATGATTGTGTTAATATGTCAAAGCAAAAGAAATTAAAACGTGTGACATACCCGGGCATAACTCGGGCCGGACCCAAAAAAACAGATTGTGAATATCTAGGCATTAGCCCCGACGTGATCATCGGGCTGCATATCTAGCCATGAGTCAGACAAAACGCACGAAAAATCTCGAAAATGTCCATACCGGCACGAACAGCCCGACACGACCATAGCTTAAATTGTCTGTTTGGCAAACCTGACCACGGGCTAAAAACAGAACCGATACCAGCCCGATGGCACACTCTGCCTGGCTTGGCCCGAGAGTTTTGAGTTGGGCTGCCCGGGTCAGGCTGCCCATGTCCAGGTTTACCTGTCAGACAAGCCTCATAGTCTACATTTATCCATTCATTTGTAGTACGCTCCGTTTACTTTTATTGCTCTATCTCGTGAAATAAGTTTGTATTGTTAAAAACAATGTCATACTTCAGTGATATAATATTTATATTTTAACCATCTTTTTGTCTTTTAAAAGTATTATCACCGTGACAACGCATGGGCATTTTCAAAAAAAAGTCAGGTTCTATCTCTTATACTACTTATATAAATTAAAAAGAAGTCTGATGGTCGTCGATACGTCGTCTCCCTTCGTCCAACCTGCCTCAGCACATCGCCCCACACGCTGCGCCTAAGTGGGCCAAGCCCAACAAATCTCTACTACTTAAAAAAATTCAGGTTACGTGGTCGCCGATACGTCGTCTCCCTTGGTCCAACCTGCCTTAGCACATCACCCCACGCGCCGCGCCTAAGTGGGCCAAGCCCAACAAATCGCATGCACAATTTCCGCTCATTGTCTCTCCTCCTGCACCTCGCCCCATCTGACGCTGCCACCACCACCGCACTGGTCAAGATCCCCAAGACGACTCTGCCACCGCATCGGCCCCATCTACCCCTCCTCGGCCTCTCCACCTCCTCCGCGAGCTCCTCGACAATTTGTTGTCGCCGTAGTCCGCCTCTGGCGCTGCCTTTGTGCGCTGCTAGCATGAGCTACGGTTCCGCCGTTGCTTTGCATCACCGCATCGCCTGGTTGCTGGCTTGACCTCTCTAAGGCGAGCTTGCCGCATGCTAGAGTTTGGGTGGGATTTGCCAGCGCCAACCACGATGGAGTTGTTGGGGTGCTGCAGATCAAGTTGTGGACACGAGGAAGAGGGAGGGAGGCCACGGCCTCCACGCCGGACGCTCCATCACCTGTTTGTTGTCTGCCGCTCCCCATCATCCTGCACCGACTCCTCCGACCTCGGTGGTGGACGCCCCACACCGCGTCATGGACTTCTCCGTCCGTAACATCAGCCTCCGGCTGTCCGGCATTGAGTTGGAGGAGCAATCCACCAATACTGGTTCCATTTGATAGATTACTTATCGGTACTTTCTCTTAACTACATGGACTAATAGGTAGGCAACCAACTACAAGCATTTGCAATTGATTTTGTATATTTGTTGGCCTGCAGATACGTTGTTGTTATGGACTGATTTTCGTCCCCGGTAGTTTCGCTACCCTATCTTTAGGCACAGACATGGTATAAGATGTATTTGTTGTGTGGAGAATAAGAGGAGGTACATTCGTCTTGGATGAAAAATGCATGACATCCGGGAGAACCAAGTTAGTCGTTGGATTTTACTTATATTTCTGCGTGAGTTCTTTATATAACACAAATTACATTCCATTATATTAATATTACATGATCAGGACCATGCAATTCTAGACAAACAACACTGTAATTTTACTTTTGAAATCATATAAACTTGATCTTTCCTTTAAATTTTTGTACAAGTTGTCTATCTACCAAGTTACACTCCATTACAATAATTTTTATATGATCTGAAGCATATAATTTTGGGCAATCATCATTATAATTTTCGTCTTTAAACCACGTATACTTGACTCTATTTATTTGTTATGGCTAATTATAGGTAGCTAATTGAACCAGTAGCCAGCCTATAAAGCTTGTTAATGATTTCGTCTAAGGGCTAGGAGGATCCCCTCATGCCACGTGTCCTCCTATGATTGGAATTTTTTTGACTTATGACGAATTGAAAATCAGTGGACCGCCAAATAGATACTTCCTTTTTATTTGAGTTTTTTCATGATTTCATAGACTTCTATCTTTTCTCTTATTTTCTGTTTTGTGTTCAAAGGTTGTTTAGTTCTTCAGACTTGTCTGGAACATAAATTCAAGCATGTGAATCAGGGGAAAACCAACG
Source organism: Avena sativa (assembly GCA_916181665.1). Classification (NCBI taxonomy): domain Eukaryota; kingdom Viridiplantae; phylum Streptophyta; class Magnoliopsida; order Poales; family Poaceae; genus Avena; species Avena sativa. The sequence continues at coordinate 207,741,838 of OV702296.1, forward strand.
ATGGTGTTAACCTCCACAAAAACTTTCTCTGCATGCAGTACCTCGTGTTTGGTGTGCACTATGAGCCCCATTGATTTCCAGAGCTGGTGATCTTTGTTTTGAGTGGTCTGAGCAGTGTCGGCAAGGATGTAATTATCAAGGTAATACTAATATCACGCAACCACTGCTTTACTATAATGAGGTGTTTATGTTTGTCTGGTTGCATGTTTGACTTTAAAATTTCTGGATTGAGTGTTCAGCAAGACTACCAGAGGCTGCAAGGGGAGCGGGAAGAGATTTATTATTACTACGACCAGCAGTGCACTTTTTCATCAAAGAGGATTCACTCAAGATGATTAAAAGGGAGGAATTCTTCAATACATGCTTGGCAACATGGAGTATATAAGGGGATCTCAAGCATTAGGTGACGATTCAGGCCTGCTACTATTTTTTCCTATACCAGAACGATAGCTCACAACACACTAATGTGTATATGGGTGTTTATAGCGAAATCAGAGTTGCTAGATGTTGTCAATGAATCGATTTGATGTACTAGAAATTTACCATGTCCGTTCAACAACTTGACCAATGGCAGCGACCAATAGGCTCTCCTCACAGAGAACAATGTGAAATGTTTGGATGGAACACTAGGGTTGGTGGCTGCATGGTGATTCTTCGTCACCGTCTCACCGATCTATGCGGGGGTTAATAAGCAGAGTATTTTGGCAATTGGAAAAACGGTCGGTTACTTAAAAACGATAATTATTCTCTTGGTTTCCTGTTGGCTGTTGCATTGTGATCTACAGTTAATAAACAATGTATCTGTTTCTATTCGGTTATGAAAGTGATAAAAAAGTTAGGATTGTGATAATTCGTGTTAGCTTTGGAAACAACAAAACTAGAATGCATTGGTTCCTCAGGCTCTGCATAAAAATGCAAAGTTTAATTTTAGTTTGTCTAATGCCAATGTGTGGGTTTCCGAATGATTGAGTACAAGGTTTTGCAAAATTTTGCATTTGGCATTAAACGTTCATTTGAAATAAGAACTAGGAATCTTGCAAGTCAATTCAAAGAATTTAAGATAAGCTGCTATGTACCAGATAAGTTCATTTTCACTTCAAATATATATTGTTGTGGACTGGATGCAAACTAAAGTGATCGTGTTTTTCCTGAAACTTATATTTGTGTTTTTTATGAGAAGAAGGGAGTAAGGAGCTCATGCATAAAATTTGTTTCCAACAAATCAGACTTAATAATCTTTCTATTTGGAGGTGTTAATTGTTTTGATATGTAGAATTGAGATGCAACGTTACTAATATCCATTGTTAGTATGTGTTTTGATAAAGATGAATGATAATGGGTATTGCTATTTGTAGAGAGCTTTTTTTATGATTTCAGAATGTGTCCCTAACTATGTATTTGATGTAGTTATTCCCAACGATTTATTTAGTTTCATTCTTGTGCAAATATTCACAGCTGAGTTGCGGAGCCAAATCAAAAGACGAGAGGAAGCACATGACAAAGATTAAGGTAAAAACTATGCACATTGGTCGTCGAAAAGGTAACAAGACTAGAGAAATATGACATATATAAAAAGCCATAAACATTTAACAAACATAAGTTTTTGTCATTTGTTAATCCTCTAGCCCGTAGCAACGCACGGGCACTTAACTAGTTTAAAATAAGAATGAGAGACGGGTTTAATATAACCACATGGATATTTAGTAAAACAAAATATGGTTGATAAAATAATTTTACCGATAAAATATGCATGATGATGTCATGATGATGCAAAAATAGAAATTAACACGCAATTTTATTTTGGAATATTTTCCGGACGTTACAACTCGACACCACTAACAAGGATCGCGTCCCGAGATCCAAGAAAGGACACCGGGGGGAAGGGAGTTGATGATTGGATCTTCTTGCGTAGGGTTGATGGTCGCGACACCACTAACAACTTGCTCCGTCTTGAAATCGTCGACACCACCAACAAGAGTTTGTTGCTCACGTTCTTCGGAAGAACACCCCGAAGAGGAAAAGGCGGAAGTGGAGATATCAAAGATAAGGCCACCTTTAACTTCCGTGGAAGGAGTAAAATTGCATGGTTCCACCAATCAATATACAAGGGCGAATGATAATAATAGTGGTATGGTAGCTACTCCATCCCGCACTCAAAGCATTACTCTTTACATAGATAGGAGGATCGTGCAACTAAACTCTCAGAATCCAGATTAAAGATCTTGGCAAGTGGTGTTGGGAAAGCTTCGGAAAAAGGATTCAGAGATAAAGAGGTCGCCGTCTTAGAGGTCACCACACCAGAAACATATGAAGGGAGATCAGATGGAAATAAAAACCATATGCAGCTCCATCGTTGCAAAAGGAATGAAGAGAAACCCTAAAGGTACGGCGAAAACCCAACCACGAGAAATCCTGGACTTGAAGAAGGGTAAGAGATAAGAGTAAAACACGCAAAGATAAGAGGTGAAAGAATAGAGATAAGAAGTAAAACCAGAGCTAATCAGATCTATCCAACGCATTTGTAGCAAAATAGTTTTGACCCTAGACGTTGTCCGTTGGCAAGGTTAACCCACATGCTGGACCAGTGGGGTATCGTAAACCTTTGCTCTGATACCACTTGTAACGCCCCCGAATCAGGTCTATGCAGATCTCAGCATTTCCCGCCAAAATCCGCATAGAAGCGATTCAAAGACGCCCACCAGACACTTTCGTGTGGGTGGGATATGAATACAAGTAGTTACATCACAGTAGTTTACAACAGAGTCCACAAGAACTTATATATACAACAACGACTCAACGAGTCAAGAATACAAATGATACAAATCATAAAGAAAGCCAAATAGTATCCGAGTACGGACAAGATTCAAATGGGACTAAGAGTCCTGAAGAATAACCAAGCGGTGTCCATAAACCTGCCCAGGCCAAGCCGGAAGGGTAACCTTGCTAACGTCGTCAGTCACATACCTGTTAAGCCAAAAGGGTGCCGACAAAGGGCAAAGGAAAACAGAAAGAGAGCGGTCAGTACTGAGGCCAGTACACGGCGAGACTAGAATTCGGCGGTCCTGCCTACATAGGTATGGTGGGCTCAGCGGCAGCAAAGCTTGCACTATCTAACTTATAGAGACACGCTACAACTTCGGCTATTAGAGCGGGATAAGAGAGCACTATACGATAGCATAATGTAACACCAAACATAACCCATCCGAAGATTTCCCCCTCGAAGACCAGTCGAGGAAGTCCCCTTGCGGAACACACACGATGGCAATTTTAGTTAAGCAGGTGTTTAGTTGATAAGGCTAATTACTAGTCATATTATTAAAGAGCGAATCATTAGTGGCGTTATCTATGATCATGACACTGTACTCCTGAGGCGTCCATAACCGTGGACACACGGCTTCTCGAAAATATTTACCCTGCAGGGGTGCACTACTGTACCCAAACACATGCTCAACCCTTCAGGCAACATATCACGCGTGCCTTCCAAATCTCACAACAAGAACTGTCCCATAACTACGCGCATATCCAGAGGCATCACCTACTGCGTTTTACCACACAAAAGATACAGCTGATTCTCCAGGTGGCACAACGTTTGAGTCTACGGCCGGGCGATGATCGGAAGATAACTTGTAGAGCTCCATCCCACCTCCGACACGATATCCAGATTTTATGCAATGCAAGCCATGGCAGTCCACCAAAGCATCAAGTCCGAAGACATATCAACTCACCCATGTCCGAGGACATATTATGCGTATGCACCAAATGGAAAACCAATTTTGTAACCCTCTGGATATACGAATAGAGCCGGTAGTTGAGGGGGGGATCCCAGAGGCCCCCACGTTTGGTTAGCACGATCAACTCAGAACTGGTATCGTAGAACGAACGAGTCCTAGGTCGGCTCAACCAGTTCCCAAAGGTGGTCCCTGCCGGGGCCATATCATTAGGTGAAACCACAACCAATAACATCAGGTTCATTATCTTATCACCAACCATATCCAAGTATCATGTTCTACCTGTATGAGAGCGGTAATAAGCATGCCTATGACTCGCAAGGACAAAGCTAGCTAATCAAACAAGGCAATGGGATAACCAAGGCAATATAGTGGACGAGGTAAATAAAGAAACGGTATTATAGCATCGATAATAAGGATAGCAATAGATCAAAGGAAGGATATAAAGACTATAAATGCAAAAATAGGTAGAAGGGGGAGAATGCTCGCCTGAAAACATTGCCGAAGGTTCACCCGAAGAGCGGGTCGACACTCGCATCAATTCATGGGCCTAGTCCGCGAAGAAGCAAAACACTAGAAGAGGCAACGGATGCAATATTTAATACTAGGACGGAAGATCCAGCATGATTATGATATGATGCATGACATGGCAATATGCGGTCCTACTTAGCAATATTAAGCGGAATCGGAATCCCGACATTTAGTTAGATGGTCCATGTTGTTTAGATACCCCACAATTTAAATGTTGTCTTAATAAGATAAAATTATATCATCGGTTCGCTACACAAATTTAAATGGAGCCAATATTAGACTAGATTCGCCTGCATATGGGCTCCATATAATTATTAGGTGAATCGCTATTTAAACCAAACCCACCAGATATGTATGTACATAAATGATTTAATGCAACAAGTCATATGGCATACAAAATAGAGTTAGGGTCAATGTCTCACGTCTCGGATTGGACAGGTAAAGAGGCCATCTTCGGATTAGAATGGAAGTAACGAAAGTAGCCCATGTCATTGAAGTAGTAGTGACATGGTTATACCCTACGGGTACGTAACTTCAGCATACCTGGTCCAGCCCAAGGAAGGCCCGCAGCAGACATACGCTGGCCCATGAAGATTTTCGGGTGGCCAAGGCCCATGACGCCTTCGGATCCTTGGAGAGCAAGACTAGAGTTCGAATACAACTTGTAACCCACTCGTATCGGTACCTGAGACCTAGCCTCCCCATATATAAAGGCTAGGAGGGTCCAACGAGGGGGAGACACCCTGATATTACGACATACACACCTCCACGCCAGATCGAATCTGCGCACCCTGTAACCTTCGGTTCCGCCGTAATAAAAGAGCAGACAAGCAGGAGTAGGGTTTTCCCTCCAGGGGCCTGAACCTGGGTAAATCTCGTGTCCCCTGGTTGCTTGTCTGTTAACCGTGCCACGATCTCCAGCATCCCCATCTTCTCCAAAACCCAAGTCCATAACAATGGGCATTGACGAGATCAAACCTCGTCAATTGGCGCCGTCTGTGGGAATTGGGGTTGCTGATTGTGCGGTCGTGACGGTTCCGACCCGATCGATCTACAACTCCTCGGCAACGGAGAATCACCTTCGCTTCGGCGCTTTCGACTTCACCGCCCACTCGCCGGCCACCATGAAGGATTTCGAGCCCGTAGGCGACGGACTCGAAATTCTGTTTGGGAGCTTCTGCTTCCAGGTGGGACAAGCCGGTACCCTCCGCCTCCCTGAGCGGGTGCCCGTGCCATCAATCAGGCCCGCTTCATGGGCTCCACACCCCGTGCTACGCACATCACCATCAACAGATGAGTTCTACAGCAGCAGCAGTTGCAACTCCGATCTGTGCGATCCACCTTCGGATGGAGGGACCTACGGTTCCGGATCCGAAAGCTGCGGCAGCAGCCAACCAATCTGCAGGCGCTATCTGTGCGCCGCGATCATCCAAACCGACGAGGAAACGCCTAACCCGCCGCCCAACCCCAACCCGCAGGACACAAACGGCGACAATGGGGAAAACAGGGGCCACCTCATCCAACTTAGCAAAGAAGGATGGGCCGAAGCACGCCGCGTCGTCGCAGGCGAAATAGTCCTACCTCTGGACTCCCCACGTGATCTGTTGATGGCGTACCACTACCTCCTCATTGAGGAGCACAAGAAGCAAGTCAAGACGCAGGAAACGCTTGACAAACGCAAGAAAGCAGCCTCTGAGTCCAGTGCGCGACGAGCTGCGCTCTCCGCCATGGGACCCGGCTCTAGCACAAACGGAAACCAGGGAAACAAGCACCACTCTCGGGTGGAAAACATGGACCCGAAGGAGCGGCGTGACGTGACCCGAACTCTCCACACATCGTTCATGGATATGGACGCCGACGGCAACATCACCCCGAAGACGCCACAAGCTGCGATCATGGCAGCCACTGCGTATCTCGCGGCTCACCCACCTCCGGAGGGGGACCCGAAAAGGGCCATGCATAGGTCCGCACTCACCGGACTAGGACTAATCGGAGTTGCGCTCCACGAAGACGCTCCTACGGAGCCGAAGAAGAAAGATCCGGCCAGGCGCGACCGGAGCCCCACTCCCTCATCCGAAGATGAAGAAGAACACGACCTTCCTCGAAGGAAGAAGAGCTCGCACCGCCATAGACGCGACTACGACGCCAGAGACAAGCTCACACAGCGCAAGATCGACAAAGCACGCGCCAAACGCGCATGTTCGTCTGAATCTGAGATGGACGAAGACGAAGGAGAACTCTGCGGGGCTCGATGCTTCAGCAGATCCGTTCTGCGAACACAGATGCCACGCAACTTCAAGCTTCCTTCGGATACTCCGAAGTTCAACGGCACGCAAGATCCAAAGTCCTGGCTCAGTGACCATCTGTCATCCGTTAAGCTTCACGGAGGCAACAAAGAAACCGCCATGCAATGCCTTCAGCTGCAGCTGACAGGCGCGGCACGAGTCTGGCTTAGCAGCCTATCATCAGGATCCATCCGAAGCTGGGAGGAGCTCGCTTATAGCTTCATCCGGAACTTCAAAGGCACCAGCAAGAGGCCCGCCTCAATCGAAGAGTTGCGAGCCTGCACTCAGAGAACGGGTGAATCTATTCGCTCGTACATACTACGCTGGTCTACGACCAAGAACTCCGCAGCACACATCTCCGAAGAGCGGGCCATCGACGCCTTCAGGGACGGCGTCAAACGCCTAGACTTCAAGGAGAAACTTGGACGTGTAAAGCCCAAGACACTCGACCAGCTCATGGAAATCGCCAACAGCTGGGCAGACGGCGAAGATTGCATCTAACGAGCGCAATCAGATGAAGAGGACGACTACGGCCAAAGACGCGAACGCCGCAGCAAGAGGAGACCGCGCATCTACGAGGACCGCGACGGACCTGACATGGTCGCAGCCGGCTACGCCGACCGCCGTAACGACAACAGCCGCAACAACGGAGGATATCGCAGCGGAAACTTCCGCGACAACGGACGACCAACGCAGTCGTGGCAACGCCGCGACCGCGACAACGGACCCTCAGCATTCGACAAACTTTCTGGTCCATGCACCATACACTTCTACATCGACAAACAAGATGGCAAAAAGAAAGCTAGCCACATGCTCAAGGACTGCCGCGAGTTTCAGAAACTCGGTGAAGGCATGATGCAGATGAGGCAACAAGCTCCAATCCCTGCGTTCGGAAACGCACCTGCGCCAGGCGAAATAGCACACGGAGCTCCTCCACCGCCGCCTATCGAAGGCCCAAGTCAACCAGTCGCACCAGCGCAACACAACGCCGGGGTCGCATACCCCCCACCAAAGGGAGCACTCAATATGATACAAAAGGGACGCCCCACAAATAGGGTGCAGAAGAAAATCACCCGACAAATCAACATGGCCGTGGCAACTCCACCTGCAATCCCTGAGTACCTCAGCGGATCGGAGTCCTGCATCACATTCACTCGCGCGGATCACCCTTGCCAGATCCCTCGCCCAGGTCACGCTGCCCTGGTGTTGGAGGCGCAGATCGGAGGCTTCGAGATGAGTCGCGTCTTCATGGACGGCGGCAGCAGCATCAACCTAATGTTCGCAGGCACTCTAGCAGCTATGCGGATCCCGCAATGCAGCCTGGAACAATCAGACACAACGTTCCACGACATTGTCCCAGGAAAGGGCATCTTCCCCCTGGGCAAAATAGGGCTCGACGTCATCTTCGGGAAGTCGGACAACTTTCGGCAGGAGCACCTAGAATTCGAAGTGGTGGACTGGCCGTCGCAATACCATGCCATCCTGGGACGCGTAGCATTCGCAAGGTTCCTGGCCGTCCCACACTACGCATACCTACTACTCAAGATGCCAGGACCAAGGGGCGTCATCACAGTCCACGGGAGCTTCACCCGATCGGACCAATGCGACAGGGATTTCAACAAAATCTCCCAGTCTTTCGGCATGCAAGACGAGCTTGTAAGGCTCCGCGAGGTGACGGACAATGGGCTACCCCTAGTCACCAAGCAGGACGCACCTGACATGTCCTTCGACTCCACCATCAACACCAAAAAAGTGCAGGTCCATCCAACGGATGCCTCCAAGACGGCGCTGATCGCCAACGACCTCAGCACCGCATAGGAAAGCGCGCTCGTCGAATTCCTTCGTGAGCGCTGGGAAATCTTCGTCTGGTGTCCTGCGGACATGCCAGGAGTTCCCAGGGAATTCACCGAGCACGCACTCAATGTCTTTCCAGACACCAAGCCAGTCAAGCAGTCCATCCGAAGACTGTCAGAACCACGAGCCGAAGCTATCGGCAAGGAGATCAACAGATTACTCGCAGCAGACTTCATCCGGGAAATCAAGGAAAGCGAGTGGCTAGCAAACACGGTGATGGTCCCAAAGAAGGACACGGACATCCTGCGGATGTGCGTGGACTTCACGTCACTAAATAAACACTGCCCTAAGGACCACTTCCCTCTTCCTCGGATCGACCAGATCATCGATTCGACTGCAGGTTGTGAGAAACTCTCCTTCCTCGACGCCTACTCAGGCTATAACCAGATTCGACTCAAGGTCGAAGATCAAGAAAAAACGGCGTTCATCACACCGTTCGGAGTATACTGTTACAACACAATGCCCTTCGGGCTAAAAAATGCGGGTGCCACGTACCAGCGATGCATGCAGGTCTGCCTCAAGGACCAGATCGGTCGCAACGTCCAGGTCTATGTCGACGACATAGTCATAAAAACAAAGGAGGCAAGAACACTTATCGACGATCTCCGCGAGACGTTCGACAACCTTGATCGCTACAGGATCAAACTCAACCCAGAAAAGTGCGCCTTCGGCGTCCCCTCGGGTCAACTGCTCGGGTACTTCATCTCTCAGCGAGGGATCGAAGCGAACCCGAAGAAAATCAAAGCGATCATGATAATGGAGAAGCCGAAAAACCTCAAGGGCGTTCAACAGCTCGCAGGGCGAGTAGCAGCATTAAGCAGGTTCATCAGCCGCATGGGCGAGAAGGCCCTACCATTCTACCAGCTGTTGCGCAAGGCAGACAAATTCGAGTGGACACCAGAAGCCAACGACGCATTCGAAAGCCTCAAGCGGCTCCTCTCCACCTCGCCCGTTTTGGTCACGCCAAAAGAGCGCGAGCCCCTGTTGCTGTACATAGAAGCCACACACCAGGTGGTCAGGACAGTACTCGTGGTCGAACGACCCGAAGAAGGCAAGACCCACGGGGTACAACGCCCAATTTACTACCTCAGCGAGGTTCTCACTTCAACAAAACAGCGGTACCCGCACTACCAGAAGCTGGCCTACGGCGTGTTCATGATGGCTCGACGACTGAGCCACTACTTCCAGGAGCATCAGGTGATGGTCGTCAACGAGGCACCCCTAAATAGCATCCTAAATAACCCAGAGGCCATAGGACGCGTGGCCCTGTGGGGCATTGAACTATCACCCTTGGACATCATCTACGAGAAGCGACACGCAATCAAATCTCAAGTCCTTCCGGACTTTCTGGTGCACTGGATGGAGCTGCAGCTGCCTGACACTCCAGACATGTCGCAGTCCTGGACAATGCATTTTGACGGCTCCAAACGCGAAGCCGGAGCAGGGGCAGGAGTCATACTGACCTCCCCGCAAGGTGACAAGATGAAGTACGTCCTTCGGATGAAATTCAGAGCCTCAAACAACGAGGCCGAATACGAAGCCCTCATCCATGGCATGAGGATGGCAAAGATATGCGGTGCAACGCGCCTGGTCATCTACGGTGACTCCAACATCGTCGTCCAGCAGACGATGAATGAGTGCGACGCACACGCCGAAAACATGATTGCATACCGCGCGCTTTACAATTCACTCAAAGGAGAGTTCGACGGCTGCGAACTTCGGCACGTCGGAAGAGAAAGCAACGAGGAGGCCGATAGACTCGCCAACATCGGCTCCACTTGTGCAAAAGTACCACCAGGTGTGTTCCTCGAACAGATCTGCGTGCCATCTATCAAGCGGAAATTCCCCAAGGGATCACCCGAAGAAGCAGAACACTCGGGGGCTACGCTACCCGAAGGTCATGAAGGACCCAAAAAATTGGATACCGAAGTTGCCATGGTCAACCTGATGCAGGTCATGGCAGTCGACGAAACTTGGACACGTCCATACCTCCAGTTCTTGATAAACAGAGAATTGCCAGACAGCCCGACAGATGCCCGGCGCGTATCTCGTCGGTCCAAAGCCTTCACCATCATCAACGGCGAGTTGTACAAACGCAGCATTACGGGCGTACTACAACGATGCGTCACTATCGACGACGGCAAGGCCATACTCCAAGATATACACGAGGGCATCTGCGGCCACCACGCATGCAGCCGCTCCCTTGTCGCCAAAGCTCTACGAGCAGGATTCTGCTGGCCAACGGCCATGAACGACGCAAAGGACATCGTCCTAAGATGTAACGGGTGCCAACGGTTCGCCGACAAACCACACGCACCTGGGTCTGAGCTTCGACCCATACCAATAGCCTGGCCTTTTGCCCAATGGGGCCTTGACATGATCGGCAAACTGCCAAAATCCTCGAAGGGAGGACACGTCTTCCTCCTGGTCGCAGTCGACAAATTCACCAAGTGGATCGAGGCCATGCCAGTCACCAACCAGAAGGGCAAAACCGCCGTCAAGTTCTTCGAATCCATAGTCTACAGGTTCGGCGTATCGCACAGCATCATCACCGACAACGGATCAAACTTCATCTCCGAAGAATTCCAGGACTTCTGCGAAGGCCTCGGGATCAACATCACGTATGCCTCAGTGGCACACCCGCAAACAAACGGGCAAGTGGAAAAGGCCAACGGCCTAATCGGCGCCGACATCAAGAAGCGTCTCATGAGCTCACTCGAGCACAAAGCTGGAAACTGGACGAAAGAGCTACCGTCTGTCCTGTGGAGCTTACGGACTACGCCAAACAGCTCCACCGGCTACACACCATTCTTCATGGTGCACGGAGCTGAGGCTGTGTTACCAGCCGAAGTACGCCACCAGGCTCCACGAGTCGTCGCTTACAGCGAAGCCGAATCCACGGCTGCACTCGAAGATGCCGTCGACACACTCGACGAAGCACGGGATATAGCAGCAGCTAGATCCGCGGTGTACCAGCAAAGCCTCCGCAACTATCACAGCCGCCGGCTGCGCCCAAGGTCCTTCATCGAAGGAGACCTCGTCTTGCGACTCAAGCAAAAGCGACCGAATAAACTCGAGTCACCATGGGAAGGACCCTATGTCATCACCGAAGTCATCCCAGGTGGCGCCTATCGCCTCAAGCACGTGGAGTCTGGAGTCGCATACTCCAACCCATGGAACATCTCGCACCTGCGACGATTCTACCCATAGCAATGGGCAATGTACCCCTTTTACTTTCAATAAGGCTTACGGCCAAGGCTACTCAGCCGAACCATGTACCTCCTCCATCACAATACAAATAAAGCTAAGTGTCTCGCCCCAACCTTCGGTTGACTATTTCTCTGCAACTTTATTACATGCTACATACGCACTCGGGGGCTCCCCCCACCTCACGATTTCATCGACTGAGGACAAAACGTGTACACCTGAGTAGCTGACTACGTCAGGCAAACGAAAAGGACACGTACTACAATCAAGACACTTGGGGGCTCCCCCCACCTCACGATTTCATCGTCTGAGGACAAAAACGTGTACACCTGAGTAGCTGACTACGTCAGGCAAACGAAAAGGGCACGGACTAAATCAAAGCACTGTGTGCTCGCTAACAAGCGAACCTTTACAACAAAGGGCACATACACGCCCAGCCGCAATATACAAATTTTACATCTATCTGTTTATTTTCAGGTACTACCTATCCTGAAGAATAACCTGAGCACGCTGTTCAAACAAATCTACAATCCGTTCGGCATACTGCCTTACAGCCGCGTAATGCGGACGCATATTCCACTCGCCACCATCTGGTCGAGGAGGTGGCCCAGTCGCCACAGTAGCCAAATTTACATCAGGGCGATGCACCCTCACAAGAGACAAGGCAGCCTTCACCCCGGCGACGAGCTGCTGCCGCACCAGCTCCTTGACATTGCTGGTACTCCGAAACTTCGCCAGAAGACCTGCAAGGGTTGTCGGCACGCCATCCAACAGAAACATGACGTGCAGCACCGAGGACAGCGATGTCTGCACCTGGCGGAGCACCCGCGAAACCTGGTAGACACGATCCTGCACCGTCGCCAGAACTATGGCGCGATCGCGATCCATCCAGAAGAAGCCGCCGGCTTCCATATCCTGTTGAGTCAAGCAATTGACTCGAACAGCAATACGTTCCTTTTCTTCCCTCGGAGCAAGATTGGCACCTGCGACAACCGCACAAAACAAGAGTAAGGCCAGCAGGCTAACCCGAAGAACTGAGCTACAGCTCGAAAAGAAGGATCAACTTACATTGCAGCTTCTCGGACAGCCGACCCAGCTCCGCCATCAAGTACTCCTTTCTGGCTGCACTACGATCTGCTTTGGACTTCCAAACATCAGCGCGACCGCGCAACCCAAGCAAGTCTCTCTCCAAGCTGCGCACGCGATCTCGAAGAAACACGAGCTGCGAGGAATCATCCAATGATGCTCGCAAGGGCCTTTCGGATGACGTGTCAACCGGGTCAGCACCCGAAGGAACCTATAGTAGCAGAAAAAAGAAAGCACACAGACATTCAGCCAAGGGAAAAGCTCAACTCGGAGGAATTCATTAAATAAGGCCACTGCGTGGCACAAGGATGGTGCTACAAAAGATATTTACAGCAAAAGTAAACTACATGCTACCCTACATCTCCTATGCCTAAGGCGTAGGACACCGAGTCGCCTCAGAGCCAGACTGCCTAGCTTTGGCCTCGCCCTGCTGCCGCAGCGCGTACTCAGACAGCAAGTCAATGAGCATGGGCCCATATCGTCTGCAGCGAGCGGAGTAGGCAGCGAAGGCTACCTCTGATCCATCCGCAGCCGTCGGCATCCGAGAAGTGATCTGGGGCAAGTCCAGCTCCGCCCCAACCGCCATGGCCATCGCCAGCCCGACGGACGCGCCGATGCCCTTCTGCTTGCGCTTGTACGCTGCAGGCGCTTCGGCTGACAGAGCCTCTGCCAGGGCACCCACGTCTTCAAGGGATGCGCCCTTCAGAAAAAGCTCCTGGTAAAAGCAACCAAGGACCTCTTTCACCTTGGCAAGGGAGTTGACGACGGTGCTGCAGCGGTCTTCGACCGCTACAGTGGCATCATCCAGAGCACTCCCGTGCTCCAGAGCACCGCGGTCAAACTCGATGCCGGCGGCATCTGAGACAAAACAGAAGAAAACATGAAGAAAGGCAACGTAGAAGAAGACCCGAAGAAAAGAAGCAAGTACAAAAGCTAGCACTCACCCGAAATAGCCTTGGCAGCAGCCATGAGCTTCTCCGCAACCCCTACCTCACGACCTGCAGCTTCCTGCTGCAGACGCTCTTTCGTTTCGGCTGCCTTCGTCAGCTCCATCTCAAGGCGCTCTTTCGCCTGAGCAGCAGTTTCGGCTTTCTGCTCCAGTTGGCCAAGGCTCTTCTTCAGAGCATCAACCTCACAGAGAGAGTCGTTATGCTCCTCTGCATTTACAACAAGCAAGTGTCAAAGAACAGAACCAGGATAAAGCAAGATGAGTACTACAAGGCAGGCGAATACCTTGCAACTGCCGCAGTTTCGCCTCCAGCGTCAGGCGCTCCTCCACCAGCCGCTTGGCCTCTTGGACAAAAGGCTGCAGGACAAGGCAATAGCAGTAAGCACAGGACTTGGGGGCTACACCCAAAACAAAGAAGCAAACACAACATCAGCACACGAAGACGCCCGGGGGCTCCCCCCGTGACATGAAGCAGAAAAACTTACGTGCTCCGAAGGCGAACCCGCAGACCCGCCTGCGAAATTCTGAGGCGCAACCACCAGCCTCTCCTGCACAGGAGGATCTGGAGCAGCGCCACCCGAAGTCGCCACCATCTGAGGAGGAGACGACGCAATATTCGACTCCCCCATCATCTCGCGCGCTCCATCACTAGAGCCGTCGGATGATTGCCTGCATATGCATCAATCAACACAGGCGCAAAAATAGCAAGGGAATAAAGGACAACAGTCCAACAAGAACACTTACGAGCCCAACGCGCTCAGGTCAAAGATAGGAGAAGCCCTTCGGGCCCTCTTCTCCTCCTTCTTTTCTTCCTTCTTCCGCTTTGCTGGCGGGTGCGGAGCAACAGCCCGCACAGGAATGGCAGGAATAGGAGAAGAAGAACCCCCCTGAGCATCATCATGACGCTCAAGACCCAGAGGATCCCTAGAAGTCGGAGGAGTTGAAGCATCCGAAGACTCGCTCGAGCTCGGTGACTGCTCGCGCGTATGGTCCTCACTCGACTCGTCGGCATCCTCCGCCGGAGATCGCGCCGACGGAAGCTCGGACACGGAATCCACCACTTCATTATCCGGGGCATTCGGATACCTTTCGGGCAATGGTGGTGCCATGCCTGGCACTTTGAAGCTCTGCAACAGGAAAAGGAACTTTGTTAGCAAACAAAGGAAAAAGTACACAGCTGACAAAAACAAAAGGGAAGCACTACGTGCGCAAATCTACACCTTCGGCACGACCAACGTCGAAGAAAAGGGAGGAGTCAGCGACTTCCCCGGGATTTTTTCGTCGGCCTTGAACTTCAACAGCACGCGAAGATCCTTGTCAAGGTCCACCTCGAAGATCTTCTCACTCGAAACCCTCGTCGGATCACGGCGCCCAGAGTACAGGAACATCGGGTGCGCTCTCGCCTGGAGAGGCTGCACCCGACGCTCAAGAAACGTCCGGATGATGTCGACACCGTTGACCTCCTTCTCAGGAATCAATTGGAGCTCCTCCACCCGACGATAAAGGGCCTCTATCTCCGCCACCTCACCATCTAAGATCTGATTTTTCCAGGATCTTTTCTTCACAATCAACTGGGAGGGGTCAAAAGGAACGAGACCAAAATCTTGCCCAGGCAGCACGGAGTCACGGATGTAAAACCATTTCCTCCGCCAGTACTGGACAGATTCGGACATGGAGAAGGAAAAGAATTGGACATCGGGACTAAGAGAGATGATGAAACCCCCAATGGGATATACACCATCCGAACCAGACTGCCTCCTCACGGAATACAGCTTCCGGAAGAGGCCAAAGTGCAGCTCAATGCCAAGCCAACACTCACAAAGCGTGATAAAACACGCAATGTGGAGAAGGGAGTTGGGAGACAGATGATGGAGTTGAACCCCATAAAAAAAGAGCAGTCCACGAAGGAAGTCATGGACTGGATACGAAAACCCACGCAAAACGAAGGCGACAAACATAACCCGATACCCAGATGGGGGACGGGGGATTACCTCGTTGCCGGGGAGCCTTACGGCCGTCGTATCCTGCGGGATCAGGCTCCGCTCGCGCAGCTTACGGAGATCGCTCTCCCGCGTCTCTGATCGCCGCCAGCCACCATCGATGACACGAGCAGTGGCGGCGCCCTTCTTGCCTCCAGCGGCGCTGGTCCCAACTGCAGATGAGGACTTATTTGGCTTCACCATGGCGCTACGGCGGTGGTGGCGTTGCCAACAACGAAGACAAAGGAAATGCGGAAGGAATTCTCAGCACGCAGCAAGAATCGCTCGAGCGCAAGGAGGCAATAAATCGCAAGAACTGGTGCGGTGAAAAACAAACCACGATTTCACCACGGATTATAACAGCGAAGACGACGCACGTTGGCCGTCCATCGAGAAGACCTAACGCCAACGGCAGATCTGGCCGTACACGTGTCAGCGCCAAAACAAACCGTCGTTACCATGACGTCCACTACGCGCGGAAATCGAGGAGATGCCGTAATCATCTCCACGCCGCGCGTGACCGGTCAATTTAAAGTCAGGAAGTGGGACCCACGCTTCGTCAAGTCAAGTCATCTCTGGCGCAGCAGACGCTTGAGGTCATCGATCGTCAGCACTGACGTCATCAAAAGCTATACTAGCACCAATTTCGGCTGCACAGCTAAGAGTACTCACTCGAATATACGATTCGACTAAATACTCGGGGGCTACTCCTATCAGGAGCGCTGGCCGCGCACCCGAAAGAAAAATGAAGACAACACACTTCTCTGAGTCCTACGTCGAGTCTACGACTCCACTACGGACTCGGGGGCTACTCCCATAGGGAGGAAGGATTTAAGCATCCGAAAATTTTCGAGTCCTAAGGACTAAAACAACTGAGCAATGTTTGCACTAAAGTCTCCGCTCGAGTCTACGACTCGAACAGACACTCGTGGGCTACTCCCATAGGAAGCGCTGGCCGCGCACCCTATAAAATCTTCGACTGCGATCTTCCGGATCCGCATGCAAAAACTTTTTGGCAACTCTGCTCCAATTAATGCTAAGTGAGTAACATCCTCCTTGGCCACCCGAAACACCTCCGCGGTGATAAACATTCGGATGCTGCGTCTGCGACGCAAAGATAAGACCTACAGATATCATCTGATGGCTTGGCAACGCACCTGACTGCGCTCTGCCTGTATGAATCCGTACCAGCAGGTACGATGAAAAATCCCGACGGACGCGTTGGGTACATCATTTAAAAACACTGGAATTCCACTCCTATAAGTCCTCCACGGCCTGAGTCGAATTACGCCAGCATATGTTCCGGGTTCGAGTCGAGGGACTCGCACCTGAAGAAGATCGTGTTGTTTTGTCCTAAGACGATTAACTGACCCTGATCTGTCGGGTGAGTCAGGCACACACATCAACAATCCCTACACATTCTCTTGAAAGACAGAGCTGCACCCGAAAGACTGAAAGAGTCCTCAGCCGAATCTACGATTCAACTGATCACTCGGGGGCTACTGACATGGTTATACCCTACGGGTACGTAACTTCAGCATACCTGGTCCAGCCCAAGGAAGGCCCGCAGCAGACATACGCTGGCCCATGAAGATTTTCGGGTGGCCAAGGCCCATGACGCCTTCGGATCCTTGGAGAGCAAGACTAGAGTTCGAATACAACTTGTAACCCACTCGTATCGGTACCTGAGACCTAGCCTCCCCATATATAAAGGCTAGGAGGGTCCAACGAGGGGGAGACACCCTGAGATTACGACATACACACCTCCACGCCAGATCGAATCTGCGCACCCTGTAACCTTCGGTTCCGCCGTAATAAAAGAGCAGACAAGCAGGAGTAGGGTTTTCCCTCCGGGGGCCTGAACCTGGGTAAATCTCGTGTCCCCTGGTTGCTTGTCTGTTAACCGTGCCACGATCTCCAGCATCCCCATCTTCTCCAAAACCCAAGTCCATAACAATGGGCATTGACGAGATCAAACCTCGTCAAGTAGTACTGCCACCGTATTTATTTTCAGAGTTGGAAATAGCCAGAAATGGACACAGTAAGGAGCAACCATGGCAAAACTCCTACAGGAATTTCATCGAATAGGTTACCAGCGAGACACGAATGAGTAAACTGAATCAGAGACATTTAATTTCACCGACGGTCAGGACTACCTGGTACACAACCCCTGGACCTATTCGCCTAGCTACCGTCGGCTGCAGGTAGTGGAGCAGCTGTCGGGCGTTGACATGATGGAGCACCGAGATGAGGCTGCAGAGCAGGGGACAAGGGTGCGGGAGCCGGGGCAGTCTGGAACTTGGCATGGCTGTTGTGCGTTGCCAAGGAGAAAGCGGCGAGGCTGCTTTGCGTGGCTGGATGCACGCACCAAGGAAGAGAAGACGGCCGCCGTCGCATATTGCACCTGCACGGGGGTCTCGAGGCTGGAGGGCAGACGGCTTGCCGAGTGTGAGCGCGCGGCCAAGCTTGCTGCAGCACACGCATGAAGAGGCAGATTAAAGCTGCTCTGCTAGCTAACTGAGTCAGGTGAAGAGGCATGAAGAGGCAGATTAAAGCTGCTCTGCTAGCTAACTGAGTCAGGTGAAGAGGCAGATTAAAGCAGAGATGGTGGCGTGGGAAGATGGTGTTGGTGGAGATCGATTGAAGAAAGGGATTGAATCAGGTTGTTAGCTCAAGGATTAGGATAAGTAGGCCACGATGTGATCTGAAGCTACTCTTGCAAATGAATTGGAATAACTTGGTGAGGTATCGCCTATGGACACAGAGGAAGGACAACGACCAGATCGAGGCACTCACGCGGGCAAAAGAGATGGAGAACGGCGGCGGAGAGGATTCTTGAGTGAGGAATTTGGAATAGATGTATATCTCAGATTTGGGATTAGGGTTTGGGGAGAAATAAAGGGAATGGACTATTTATCTAGTCCAAAATAGACTATATGGGGCTAGTTTTGGGCCAAAACATTAGACGGGCTTTTAGCCTAATTTTATTTATAAAACAAGAAAAGCTTTTGTTACGAGAAATATTATTTATTTTAATTTAAAATAAGAATGAGAGACGGGTTTAATATAACCACATGGATATTTAGTAAAACAAAACATGGTTGATAAAATAATTTTACGGATAAAATATGCATGATGATGTCATGATGATGCAAAAATAGAAATTAACACGCAATTTTATTTTGGAATATTTTCCAGACGTTACAATGGGGAACGGTTACTTCTTGCTTAGCGATAGTGAACACAGCGGTCAGAAGAGGTGGCAGCCATAAACGGTGTTCTGGCAGATTCCAGGTACGGGGTAGTAGAGGATGTTTCATAGGGCGACTTGGCGAATTCGATGGCGTCCTTGGCCTCGACCAGTTCTTTCCCTAGGGCCGGAGGTTGTCGATCGGAGGCGAGGGCGTAGCTGCAGCCTCTGGCGGTGCTTCCTCGGTGTTCTGGTGCTCCTGAGGCGAGAGAGAAACTATGAGAGGATACGCTAAGAACATGGGTAAAGTATGAGGGAGAGAGTAGGGGTCGGGGTAATTCGGAACCTCCGGTTCTAGATTGATCTGAAGCTTCCAAGGCGCTGTCGCCGGCGAAACTCTGGTGACCAATTCCGTGGCACCCTGGCGGCTATTTGATGGGATTTTTTAGGGGAAACGATAAGGGAGTCAGGAGCTATATATAGGTGGTCTCTATCGTGAGGTTGAAGATAGGGCGTGGGACCTGGCTATCAGCGGCAGCAGAAGAGAGCGGGTTGGGGCGCTGGCCGCGGCCTTGCTCTGGGCCGGCCCATTGGCCCGCTGGAGGAGAGCAAGTGGTAGCTAGGGACGGTTAGGTGGGTTATGCCAGGTAGTTTCAAATGGGTAGGGTTTTGTTTTGTTTTATTTTATTTTAATCTTTTCTTTTTTCTTTTTCTGTTTTTAGTATTTCTTTGTAACTTTTGTATAATAAGTCTAAATGAGTTTATTTTTATTTTTAAATTTTCCTAAAATTAGCGGGTCATTTTAGGATTATATTTGACAATAATTTTCCGAGTTTAAAATAATGTGTTTATGAATCTTTTCGTAATTCCTTATAGACACACTTGGCAATTTTTTAGAGTAGGATTTAAAATATAGGGTTTGCAAATAGTGTTTTGCAATTCAAAATTTTCTTGATGCAAATGAATTTTTTAAGTCCCAATTTTCTAAATCTTGGGATGTTACAATGGGTCCCCCAACATTGGGTCCGATGACACCCAACCATCAACGCCACCGATATACAAATGCCGAATAGACGTTTGTTGAGAAAAGACTACAACTAGGATAAAGCAGTTGGAAAGGTAAACTATCATCTATTAAGAAAAGATTGGTTCCCATAAATTCAGTACTGAGTAGAATGGTACTATAGTGATATCATTCTTTCAACTACCAAAATGATTGGATTACTTTCGATCATGATTGTATTGGCCGGGTGGAATCGAGAAAAAGAAATATCAACTGGCTAAACAGAGTGTGCTTTGCCATCCCAAATACCAAGGTGGGCTTGCTCATCATGATCTTGAGATCTAGAATACATCCCTTTTTGGTAAATGGATCTTCAAGTTACTTACTAAAGATGTGGTATGACAAACTCTTCTTAAACAAAAATATGTTGACTCGAAATCTTTGTCCCCGGTAATTTGGAAACCTGGTGACTCGCATTTTTAGGCTTGTCTGATGGCGACAAATTTTTTTCTTCCACTTTGGATCTTTTCAATTAAGTAGGAATCTAAGATACGATTTTAGGAGGATAAATAACTAGGTAATGCTACACTTCGGTATGGTATCCTGCTTTATATGCTAGTGTTCGTCATAAGGGTGATACAATGGCCATAATGATGGAGGCTTCTTCTCCGAATGTGACGTTCATAAGATATTTAATTGGACCTAGTCTTTCTTATTGGAATGCCCTACTTTAGTGCTTGGCATTAGTCCAATTAGCACCTGTCCTGATGAAGTTTGCTGGAACTTAAATGAGAATAGTCAATTCTCACTCGGTTCTATATACAATGCACTAGTTTAGCTAGGCTTACCGGTTTTTAATAATAAGAAATCTTGAAGATGAAGATATCTCTAAATGTTTTTTATTTTTCTTGGTACATTCGTTGGGGTTGTTCTTATCGAAGACAATCTTATAAATCGGAATTGGAATAGGAATACATAATGTGTCTTTTGTGATCACGATGAGACAAATTAAGCATTTGTTCTGCCAAAGTAATTTTGTCTTTTCTATATGGTCAGTCATCTAAAGCAGTTTCTTGTTTGTATCCACCGCGTAATGTTGCCAATATTTTTAGGAATTTAGATTACAAATACAAAATTCTTCTTAGGACGGGAGTGAATGCCATTATTTAGTCGCTATGCTATGTAAAAATGATAAATTGTTTAATAATAAAAATTCTTTTCTGTTACAAATTATCTATCGGTGTACCGGTACGCTCCGCTTATAGTCTCTTCTATATCATATGGAGTTTCACGACTTCTTTACGGAGATGTGTACACGTCTAGAGCATACATCGAGAGACTTATTTATCCGACATGGATGACAATATAATCTTCGGATCGATCCTCCACCACCTTAGGGATTTGTATCGGCTGTGTGTGTATCGTAACTATGCAGAAATCAGGTGTAATACTTAGAATTCTTTAAATAATGAAAACATCCTTTAACAAAAAAAAATCTAGTTTTACCATGAGGGAAGAGCTTAGGCCTACGAAGAACGCTCTGTACGCTGATATCCTCCAATACTTGATGTCCTACTACATTTGCTAGTTAGTCTCTTAGTTATGTAAGTAACACAATTAGTAGATTGTACAATAGACTGCATTAGATTTATGTGGCGTGGTAAAGGAAAAAAGAGTAGCAATAAAATTCCACAGTAAGTGTACAGTTCTTGTGTGCTTTTGTATTCCATTATTTGGGCAAACTCCTATAGTCCTCTGGTAGCGGTAATGCCATGAACAGGCCAGAGGTTATGGATGTGTGTACGCTAGCTGCTGGCTTTTCTTCTTCTTTTCGAAAGGAAAAAGCTGCTGGCTTAAGGCGGTATCGTAGAATGATAAGACACAAATGCGGTATCGTAGCACTCTTCTTCAGGAGATTGCCCTTCGTCGGCACTTGGTCCGAACCAACAAAGTGATGCAAAGAAGGGAGCCTTGGAGGAGGGTAAGTTTGGCTGCTGGAAATTGTACCAAGAAAAGGGCTGTGCAAGAGTCCATGGATAAGCACAATAAGATCTCAGAGGCAGGCCGTTATCGATCTGGAAGATCTCATTGCCATCAAAGATAAGGATGTTATTGGGAACTTTCCGATACCTCTCATGCCTATTCCTATTAGTAATCGGGAACTAACGACCAGATATGAAATGGTCACTGAGTCGGGAAGAGATCGAGATGCACGGGAACAAACAAGGGAGAGGAAATGTCGTATATATAGAGTTATAGGTTGTGTGTCATGTGTCATCTCTCATTATTAGGTAAAGGGAGGCAAATGAGCGCAATGACTATCAAAGATAAGTCTAGAACATTTGGAACGCTTTGGCAGACGAAGAAAAGCAAAGGAAATCAAATCAAATCAAAGGAGAAGGTGCTTTAGCTAGCGTACGAGAATGACGGAAACGGCAACTGTGTCTTTTGTCGATCTCGTTTTTCATACAATCTACAGGACATGAGAGGCAACGTTCGGCTCATCTGAGACCCAACCGCAGCGCTGGTTGTGCTAACGTGGGTAGAACTCGTCGTCTAAACTGCTAGTGTTGACGACCAAATTGATTTTTACCTTTCGACGCAGGTACACCTAGCCGACGAGACGCGTGCCGATGAGAAGCGGATAATCAGCGGCATGCATATAATCTATGTACGTCAATGTGCTCAAGTGAGTGATAATAAGAAACTATACATAGACGTCAGAATGGTCGTCGTCGTTATGTTCTCAACCGGCAAGCACTTGTTGAAGCAATTACTGTGACGAACGGTCCTAATCCTATTATTAATAATTAATCCAGTGATGTAGGTTACTCCGCTGGTTAGTTATCAGAAATAAAAAAAGATATATATACACCATTAGTCCCACAACTTGTTCATTACGAGCAAATTAGTTTCATAACTTGCAAAATGCGAACGAGCGGTACACAAACTTGTATTGGTGGAGCAAACAGGTCCACAATCATAGTGGAGCTGCCATGTGGTGTGGCGTCAATTTTTTTGCTAAAAGCACATTTGACTTTGGTACAGTCTTACTGGTGGCTCCCACCTGTCACTAGTGCAGACCCCCCTCTAACACCGGTTGGGAGGGCCCTCTAACAGCGGTTGTAGAACCGCTGTTGAGGGTTCGGTGTTAGAGGGGGGCTCCCTTTAACACCGGTTCTTATACGAACCGGTGTTAAAGGGTGGCGCACGTGGGGCTGCCGCAGGGCTCAGCCCCCCCTTTAACACCGGTTCGTAACACGAACAGGTGTTAAAGGTTCTCTGCCGCGGCAGGAAAATGGCCTATATCTCTGCCGCGGCAAAGTTCTGCCTCTGCCCCGTTCTGGGCGTATTTCTGCGGGAGGGGGGGAATCGATCGGGAGCGGTATACACATACATCGTCATCGGTACATACGAGTACATGAATAATTAAGCAATTATTATTATACACAAACATCGTCATCGGCACATACATCGTCATCAGCACATACATCGTCATCGGCACATACATCATCATCGTTCATTTTGGTGGATATCTAAAGAGTTCTCCGCCAGGCGTGACGACCTCATCAAGTATGAACCCCGCCAATTCCTCTTGAATGGCTCGTATGCGGTCAAATGGTAGGAGTTGGTCCCGCATCCGTTCGATCTGAATATATATGAAGAATAGGGTCAATATATATATAAGAATAAAACTCAACACAATTGATGGTAATAAAATAATGTTGTGGACTTTGTTTACTTACTCTAAGTTGTTCTAGTGCGGCTTGGCCCGTCGCACATATCGTGTTGCGAATGAACTCGCAAACATAGTATCCACATAAGTTATTGCCGGGTCCCTGATGCGCGCACTTTACGAGAATAGAGAGTTCAATCAAAATAATAATCAATAAAGCATGATATAATGGAATTGGAAGCAGAATCAAAGAGATACCCAGACCTAGCTATAGCTAGCTAGTATTACTTACATTTTGGTCTACAAATTTTAGTTCTTCTGACCATTCACCCACGGCCCTGTCTGTGAACCTTTTCCAAACCCTGTCCGACAAAGAAAATGGATAAAGGAGTAATTAATTACTTGTTATCACGAAAGTTGCCGATCTAGTGCGATAATATGATTGAAATTACCTCTGGAGCATCTCTCTAAAGTCTGCCCATAGCTCTTTTTCTTTTCGTAACGAGTCCATGACAAGGACTTTTCCTGAGTCGGGTTGAATGACTAGCAGAATAAAGTGGAACCTATGCATGCATAACTCATCATCAGTTACACTTAACATCGAGTAAGCCGAAACAGAATGTGTACAAGAGAGAGGGTAACAGTACTCACGAGAAGTTGTAAGGCAATAGTATTTCCCTTTTGGTTTGTTGTCTCAGTAAAGACCTTAGCAAGTAATCTTCTGTTTGCTCGGGTTTGGTTCTTACCACTTCTTCATGAACTCTATTTGGGTCAACGAACCAAATGTCAAAAGGTCCTCCTTTCATGCATTCCATAACCTTTTTCCTGCATAATAGTATATACATATATGGTGAGCATATATATATACATGCAATTAATGAAGTGAATGAGATGAGATATAAATTACAGAAATAGTACTTACACACAATAAAGGCTGATGGCAGCTTTGTCGAGTTCCTTCTGATTGAATAGAAAATGCAAGTCTTGAATGTTGAAGTCGATCGCGTCGTCTCCGCACAAGAAAATCTGATATCTTATATGCGCCGTGATCCATTCTTCCTTTCTCGTCTTGCAGAAATCAAGGTACCACTTGTGCAATCTTTGCATCTTTGTTGGTAGATTCTTGAGCTTCTCTTTCTTAACGAGATTCTTTCCATACTTCCATGGCTGTATGGGGTTGGCATCGCATTTGGTCAAGTTGTCTCCCATGATGTTCAAGTATGCAATGTAAGTCATCTCCATCTCATTGGCCTTTCTTTGTAGCTCTGCCTCGTAATCATTTATGGGAGGAGCGTCCCGTGTGTCGAACACTTGGAGCGGGGCGCATGATTGGTTTTCCTGCTCTCCGAGCATGGGAACTGTTTTCTGGGGTGCCGCACGACTGCTACTTTCAGTCTCCCTACGGCGCCTTGCATCCCCCTTCAAAACCTGGCGCTCGTAGTCCGGCACAAGTGGGGTTTCAGGTTTAAAAATATTATTGTAAAACTTCTCCACCACCGCCGGATCTATTTTCTCCTTTGGCTCGGCCCGTCTAGGTGCAAAGAATTTCTTGACCTCTTCTTCCGAGATCCTATTGGTCTCCTCGTCGCTGCGATTCCACCGTAAAACCGGCAATGGCTTGGCGGAAGGCTGCGGGACGTAGTTTTTTGAACTCTTTGGCGTACGGTTTCCTGCGGATTTCTTTGTGGCAGTGCTAGTGATGCTCTTCGTGGCAGTGCTCTTCCGCTTACGCTGAGGAGATGGCTGAAGCAACGGAGATGGCTGACGGGCAGGAGATGACTGGTGCGCCGGAGATGGCTGGCGCGCTGGAGATGGCTGCCGCACAGGAGATGGCTGAAGCGCTGGAGATGGCTGCCGCGCAGGAGATAGCTGAAGCGGCTCAGACTGCTGACGCTGCGGAGACTGCGGGGGTGCCAGTGGCCTCCAATTTGGAAGCACGATGTGTTCCTTCTTCCAAAGAATGGTTATTTTCACTGCAAATTTGAGTTGAGTTTCCCCTTCACCTGTAGCATGGTCAAGCTGTGCTTCCTCATATTCCTTCACAACCTCATCCACCCCGACAATAGCATAGCCATCTGGAATCGGTCGGCAGTGGTAAGTTCCACCAGCAACAGGAGGTAAGGCATAGCCGACAGCCACCTTAATGGATAAGCCCATTAATCTCACATGCAGCTCAGCGTGTTCGCTCTCCGTGATCTCATCCATGGGGTATCGAGGACCCGCCATTTCAAGCGTGAGCTGCACGTTCTCTGTGGAAGCCACGCTGCTTTTCCGCGCAGAGTCTGGGCCGCCGGCAGCTTCCAATGCAGGCTCTTCGTGCCGCTAAGATGGGCCGGTAGCTTGATGGCTCTGTTGTGCATTCACTTGCGCCTGCAGCGCCACAAGTGCATGTTCTATCTGTGTCATCCGCTCTGTACGCTCTGTTTCTTTTCTGCCGCGCCATCTATAAGAGTCGCTCCACTCGGCAAACCCATCCTTCCACGTTATACCCCCTGTGCCTCGTGCATGTCCAGGGTGTTCTTTTTTACCGATGACGCGTGTGAGCTGGTCATTCTCTCTGTCGGGATGGAAGGTCCTAGCGGCTGTTTCCTCGTATGTCGTGATGAGTTCAGTGACGGGTTTGGCAAGGAGGATTGGGAAGATACACAATCCTGTTTCTGGGTCCAACCTTGCCCAATTCCGTAGAACCAAGTCTTTGCACGTAGGTCCCACGCATCTGTCTGGGGTGTGATCCCTCTAGCGCGCAGGGCCTTCTCAACTTCCTCCCACTTAGGCCTCTGAGATATGTAGCCACCTGACCCCGTCCTCAGGTGATATTCCTTCTTCTGGGCATTAAGCGTATTGATTTCTGATCTCTTTTTAGCTACAGCACCTTTTTTAATATGTCACAAATTCGGGACAGTGAAGTCTTATCTTCGCATAATATGCGTCTTCAAAATTTGAAGTCTCGCCAGCTTTGACAAATTTATTCAATTTTTTCTTCCAGTTGCGGAAAGCGTCAGCCATCTTCTTTATAGTCCACTCTTTGACCTTTTTCTTTATAACCGGGTTGTTTTCATCCTCCTCTGGCGGAAGGGTGAAATTTACCAACAACGAATTCCAAAGCGTTTCTTTGGATCTTTCATCGACAAAGGTACCGTCGCCCTTCTTTGGCTTATTCCAATATTCAATTATGATTGGGATTTGGTCCCTAACAAGAACTCCAGCCTGACGTACAAATTTGTCTGCGGCCTTCTTGGGCTCCATCGGCCTGCCATCAACACGGACTGCTTCAATCGTGAACTTTGCACGATCTTTCAACCGATGGCTCGCGCCTCGCTTGCTCTTTTTCGTAGAAGAAGATGGTTGTTGGCTGGTCGATCCAGAGAGGTAAAAGAAGAAAGAAGCGTTAATTAATACATGTAGAAGAAGATTGTTGGTGGAAGTCAGCAGAGGCTTAATCAATGCATATACCTCGCCGGACTTTGTAATCACTAAATTGCGTTCACCGGAGTCTTCATCTTCTCCATGACTACTTGAGCTGTCATCATGTCCCTCCAAGTTCAGATATTGTGAGGTGTCCTTATCGATAATGTTCTCCATTATTTATTCTTCTTCAAGGTTTCTACTAAGTGGATCCATAGTTTCTAAAACAATAATATTATCTAGAGTAAGAGAGTAAACATTCAAGTGGACTTGGATTCATACACAAATATACATATTATTCATACAAAAATACACAAATAAATACACAAATGAAATTAAAACCCTAAGGATGCTTCATCATTTTAAACGAGTTCCGAGGGGTCCAAACCCTAATTCGGAGAAATCCCGTATGCATATGAGAGGGGCTAGCTAAAGTGGCTAACCGGAGGATGCTCCAGAAAGCGGCGGCTGGCAGCGCTGGAGAGCGACCTAGGGCGCGCGAGGTAGCGGGTTCGCCTCAGCGTGATGCGGCCTACCTAAAACGGGCGGCGCCACTACCTAGGGGTCACCGGAGCGACGTTAACGACGACGGCCAGCGGCGGCGCTTGCAGAGCAGCAAGGTGACGACCCTAAACTAAATAAACCCTAATTAAACTAATAACCCTAAACTAAATAAACCCTAAAATAATACAATGCAGAAAAATAAAATGTAGAGATAAATTTCATTGAAAATACCAATTTTACTTTTACATATAATTTTTATTATCCACTTCGTTCTTTTAGGTACTTTTGATAATTAAACTTGATAAATTTATTTTTTCTTTGACGGGTTTCTCGCCTTAGTCAACTACATGGCCCAAGACTTAAGATACACGGCAAATCATCACAGTTCCAACAATAGTACTCCCTCCATCCCAAAATAGATGTCTTAGATTTGTCAAAATTTAGATGAACCTATATGCTTTCTACACCTTCATCAAGAGTTGTGAACAATCTAGCAATTTTTCAAAATATTTTCACAAGGTTCAAAAGCACAAAGGAGGCCCTATTTTCCTCTACTTTCCTTTTCTAAAGTCGTAGCATGAAAACATCTGAAATAAAGACAATTGTGTCGAATAAAACTTATGCAATATCATTAACCGTAGTACAATAGTGTTAGACCAAGAGCAGCATATAATCACATGCATTCTCACAAATATAATATGAACGTCCTAGGAAATATGTGTCGGTCTTGCTAGTGTTACACGATTCAAAGTATTTCACCCAATTTCTCTAGACATTTTGGTTTAAGCACAAAATTCATAATCAACAGAATGAAGTTTGGAAATGTATGTACATCCTCTGGCGGCGGCGGACGGCAGAGGCCGGCGAGGGCAGTGGCGAGCGCGGTCGGGGCGGCGCGACGACGAGGCGGCGAGGGCGGAGGCGGCGGCGGACGGCAGGGCAGCGACGGTGGACAGGCGCCGTGGCGAGGGCGGAGGCAGCGGTAGATGGCGGGGCGAACGCGGCGGCATGGACGGACGCGGCGGCGGACGGCAGGCGTGGACGGCGACGGCGCGCGCGAGCTCTGCCTCCCTCTGTTTCGATCAATCTCGCTGGGGGAAGAAGAGGGAAGGGCTCCGATCGAGTTGGCGGTGGCAGCCGACACGAGGGCGGCGAGGGCGAGGGCGAGGGCGAGGGCGGCGACGGCCAGGGCTGGACGGCGCCGGCGGCTGCTCTCTGTTTTTCTCTATGCGGCGGCGGGTTCGATCTGGCTCTGGGGGGAAGAAAGGAAGGGGAAGGCGCGCATTTAATACCCCCCCTTTAACACCGGTTCGGGGCTGGAACCGGTGTTAAAGGGGGGGAATTCGTTTCACGCGCGCATTTAATACCCCCCCTTTAACACCGGTTCCAGCCACGAACCGGTGTTAAAGGGAGGGGGGTGCGCGCACGAAACAAAATAAATGCGCCCCCCCTTTAACACCGGTTCGTGTCTGGAACCGGTGAAAGAACATGTTGGGCCCCCATGTGTGGTTTTGGTAATTAATGACAATCTTTATGGACTAATGTGTGTATTAAGTTGTACTTGTAGGATTTGTCCATTGGCATCGCTTGGAGCATGTGTTGACTTCAAGGTCAATGAAATGCAAAAAAGATTTGTTGGGCAAGCTCAATATGCGAGGTCGATGATGAGGATTTAAGGAAGGCGTTCCATCTTGAGAAGGGCAAGATCGTCTACATCGAGCTCAAGTGGAATGCTCAAGGCAAAGGTATAATATTGATAGGTTTTTCCTTTTGCCGGTCTCTTGTTGTGTGTAGGAGACCGGGTTTAGGATAGATAACCGTACTATCAAGACGGGCTCTCGTATGAGTAATTCGGTCACATCGTTCGGAGAGAGCTCAAACCTTTGCATACTTGCATCATCGTATTTGATTGTTATCTGGTCTTATCCATGTGAGGATATAGAGCTTGTGGTAATCTCCATAACAAGCTCTTGCTCATCAAAATCGGATCTCCCATATATATCTTGTTGCGATTTTGATTTATGCGGCTTTTCGGTTTCTCACCAAGTGAGGTATATCACATTATTCTACTTGATACTTTCTCACTTGGTGATAATCAATATTTCCACCTTTTATTGAGAAGCCCTTGTTGTCCTCTATCCAACGCAATTAGAATCGGGTCAATCGGAGCTACCGTTTAAAAATTATATCCGTTTGAATATTTGCCGTTTTAAATTGAAAAAGAAAAAGAAAAACCGGGCCGACCGGTACTAATGCAGCCCAGTACCGGTCGAGCCTGAGACACGCAGCCCATTCTTAGTTGGCCCGACACCCACTTTCGGTCCTACCGGACCGGCCTGGTAGTACCGCCCGGGTGGGCCGGTAGTACCAGCCGGCCCAGAAAAAATGTCCAGATATTTTTTTCCAGATCCAGATCTTGAGCCTCGCCGCATTGTCTGGCCGCACGCGTTGACCCGGCTCGTCGTGCGCGCCAGCTGGCCCCGCCTGGCCGCTGCGCCCGCATGCGCCTCGCGCTCGCCCTGCCCACCCGCCTCGCTCCCTTGCCGCAGCCAGCTGGGCCTGCTGCCGCCGCTGCGCTGGCACGCGCGTGCTGTCGCGCTCCTCCCTGCTTGCGCTGCCGCGTTGACCAGCTGCTTGCATGCGCGCTGCTGCCCGCGCTGCCTAGCTAAGCTGCTGCCTGTCGCTGTGCATCGCTGCGCGCGTACGACCAGGCCTGTCTCGCTCCAGCTCTGCTTCGTTTTTTTCTTTTCCTCCTGCTCTGCTTTGTTTTTTTCTTTTCCTTGCTCGCATGCGCTACTGCTTTTACTCTGCTTTTTCCGGCACATGCGGTAGTACGCTCAAAACCGGTACTACCGGTCCGTTCCGAAAAACGCCCAAACGGCTAGTTTTTCTGGGCCTTATTTAAGGCTTTGCCCTTTTTCAGTTTAGTCTGCTCCTCTATTATCTATTAGGCTAAACTTTGTCCACACTTGCTCTAGATCTTGAAGCTTGCCTAATCTTTTCCCTCCGATGATTCTTGCCCATATTTGAGTGGAAGAGAGAGGAGATCTAGCCCCACGTTTTGACCTAACCGATTCATCTCTTTGTGAGTGCATCTTTGGGGATCTAGATTTTGGGGGATTTTGTGTCTCTCTTTGATTCCTCCTCTCTTGTTCCCCCAATAGGTTTAGTAGCTTTGTTGGAACTTTGTGGTGTTCTTGCCATTTGCACTTGTTGCATCGGTTTGAGTTCTCCTCGGAGGATTTGGTTTGAGTTGCTCATTGGAGCTTGTCCCTCTTGGGTTCTTGGAACCCTAGACTGTTTGTGGCCTTGGTGGCATTGTGGCCTTTTGTGACATTTGTTGGGAGCCTCCAATTAAGTTGTGGAGAAGTGCCCCAACCTTGTGAGAGGTTCCGGTTGCCACCGACAAGTGCGCCGATAGTGGAAGCGTGGATCGATCCCATTGGGGTGACATTCACCGGAGAATAAGGGAGGCCTTTTGTGGCATTGGTGGTTTGATACCACCCCTCTCCAAACGAGACGTACTCCATGTTGGGAGGAACTCGGTAAAATATCGGTGTCCCCGCGTGCCTCGGTTATCTCTATACCCGAGCTCTTTACTTATGCACTTTACATTGTGATAGCCTTCGTGCTTGAAGTACTATATATCTTGCTATCACTTTGTTGCTTGTATTGCTTAGCATAAGTTGTTGGTGTACATAGTTAAACCTTAGTTGTTTCTAGGTTGTGCTTTACAAAGTAAACACTAGTTTTATTCCGTCTTTGTTGAGCCACTCTAGAAAAAGTTTTAATCGCCTATTCACCCCCCCTCTAGGCGACATCTGTATCCTTTCAATTGGTATCAGAGCACGGTCTCTCATTTTAGGCTTCACCGCCTTGAGAGTAAAGATGTCGGCTAGGGGATTAGTGCACAAGGACACGCTCACATTCGATGGTACAAATTATGATGTTTGGAAAACTCGCATGCTTAATTTATTTCGGGAAATTCACCCAATTATCGAGGGCTATCTAGAGGAGAAGTTGAACTCTCATATAGATGCTCTAGCTACTAAAATTCTTTTGCATGTTGTGAGCAATGTAGTTCTTTCGTCTATCATGCCTTATTCAAGCGCTCGTGAGATATGGACCAAGCTTCAAGATAAATATAGCAAGTCCAACATTATTGAGGATGATTGTGTTGCTTCCACTTCCGGTCGAGATGAGTTCTAATCGTCTACCACTTCACCAACATGTGATTTTTCACAAGATAATGATATGGTGAGTGGTGATAGAAATTGCAATATGGATAGTGTGTTCACTATTTGCAATCCCTCATATCTTTACTATTAAATGGGAGTTGGTGATCGTAGGTCGTCCTCAAACATCAAACATTGAGAAAATCTGGACCATTTAATCTACATCCTATGGTACAACAAGTTGTCTAATTTTTGGTTTAGTTAATTACACTTTTTTGCCACCGATAACTGGAAACTGCTGGTTGCAAATGGAAAAAACATTAGCATGGGCCACAATGCATCGTCTCACGACCTCCTCCCGTGAACTGCTAGGGGTCTCGCCGCCGCCTCCCTTCCCATCTCGCCCCGTGCCCCAGCCGCCGACCCGCCGCCACTAGGAGCCTGCGAAACTCCAAGGCGGACGCCCTCCTCCTAGAGCGCCTCAACCCTGCCATGGTCTGAGTCTCCACAACAGTCTGGCACGCACGCCCAGGATCCAGTCCCCAAATCCTCAGGCGGTGTTGCAGGTACCTCCTATAGTGAGGTAGGATGTCGTCTTCCTGCCCCGCAGCCCTCTCCCACCCGTCTTCGCTCTGCAGGTACGCGAGACGAAGAACATGTCAGGGGTGACCGGCACCATCCGTCTAGTGTTCCAAGGTCGACCGGTGGCGACGGGTGGGCCTCCTCTGATCTAGCGTTCCAAGGTAGATATTCCAAGCTACCTAATTCTTGGCGAGGATGTTCTTTCATATTTTTCTAGGACTTGAAAGTTTTGAAAGCAAGTAATCTCTGATTATTAAAAAAGTTTCAGATTGATCAACATCGACCGTGATATCTGCTATTGTGCTTGTACTGTAATTTCTCCAAAGATAACTATCCTGGTATTTAAGTTCAGGGGAAGGAGAGTTCAATGAAGAAGGGAGTTCTCGATGGAAAGGAGAATACTAGGGAGGAGAGATCATTGGGAGCACAAAGACAACAAAGAACTGAGTGTTGCATTAGCTCATAGTTCCAATCAACTCGATTTTTGTCATTTACATAATAGAACCGACATATTAGGTTACATATCTATTGTTATTTGAACAAGTAATAGCTAACTAGATCTTTCTATACCAATTTTCTAGGAATTAAGAATAAAGAACTGAGTTTCTGTTTGTGCCAATTGGATATAGCAAGCTACTGTGTTGTTGCCACGGCGGCGATGAGCCTGATGGTGGATGCCGACATGCTCTGAACGTCCATGCTAAGAGGTAAGCGTGGCTTGTTGATTGTGTCTCTTTTTTAGTTCTATGAAACCACAAGTTTGATTTATTCCGTCATGTAGTCGTCGTCCAATATCTCCTAGCGCTAACATCTCCGGCAGCAACAGGAGTAGCGGCTTTGCGTGAGAGCAACATCAGCTTAGGAGATGCAACATAAGGTGTGCATTCAGAATAGTCAAATTTGATGAAATTCTGAATTATTAGCAGAGATTTTCCAGGAATTAATTTTTTGTCGATGTTATTGGCATGGATCAGAGCATTGGTTTGTTAGAGAGGAGCTGAAGCAAGAATGTAACGAGGAAGCACCCGTTCAATCTGCGGACTGAGGTATCCACAACATCACAAGAAATTTGTTTATCTCGCTTCGGTATCTTTTGAGTGGTTCGGAAGTTGGATATGGCTGTTGACTGAACAAATTGTACCTATCTTTTCTCTTGTTCAGCAAAGATGAAAGATGAAATATGAAGGAAAGCAATTTTGTGGAGAGGATGAGGACGATATAGCTGGAGGAGAGTCTGTGCAACACTCCCGCGGACCATCGATGATGAACCAGAGGTATGTGAACTATAAATCACGCCAGGTTATTTGTTCACTCTTCCCATCTTACTTTGTTACTAAAGCAATGAGCATGGTCACCATGGTAAGACACTTGAAGGTTAACTTGAAAAAAATCAAGTTCCTTCACTAAAGTTAAGTGACCATCTTTTCTTATAAGCAAAATTTGCAACTATGTTCAACTCCAACGTTGCTTCAATTTACTTTTCCTAGGTGTAGAATCTAGCAAGGCTACCGACAAAAGAGTCCACTGAACCATTCGATGTTGTCCTCCATAGCACTGTTCATGCAATCGGTCATGCCATGTTTGATTATCGGGTAAGTACCTACACAATACATTTGACCTGGGCCGCCGACGAGCTGCTGAAAATGATTGAGATTTTGAGAAGGATGCAATATCTTTTTGAGAAAAATGAGAGAGTATAGTTTTCTTATGCTTTGCTGCTATATCTTATGTCACGACTTGGTTCTAGCAAGGGATAACTAAGATTTTTTTGATATAAAGAATATATTGCATTAACAACTTGGTTCTAGCAAAGTATAACTAAGATTTTTTATATGCAAAGTATATATGACATAATCCACTTTGTTCTAGCAAGGTACGTTGACAGTTTGGCATTAGAAGAATGCATTTTTTGATTCCTCTCAATAGAAAAAGGGTGCATTTTTGTTTGTCATATGAGAAAGCATCTTTCTTGGCTCATTTACATATGAAAATTTAAGCCTACACTCTGATGGTATAAACACACATTGTTCAATGTTGGTACCATACTTTCTTCTTCACTCTTCAGAATCAAGACGTGATACGGTGAAATATTGCATCATACAATAGAAAATATAGGGATGAAACTCTGAGTATTCTTATTACTATTCTGAATTCCTGTAGCAAAGAAGCCTCTCTATATTGAATCGGATTGACCTGCAAACAAATCTGCTAAATTATTATAGTAAATGTGAAACTCCAACTGGAACACCCAATATTGGGAGCATCTGCTGTACCTTGGGTAGGTGACCATGTCCTACAGTATGGCACAGAAATCTCGGGCCTAGCTCCTGGTTACTGTCAGGAGAGGATTTTTACAAACCCATCGGCACCTGGCACCTCACCGAGACCTAGACCTGCATCTCTGAACATCATTGAGTAGGAATATGTGCAAATGCTCAACTAGATCAACTAACTAGGTTCTATGGAGCATCATGAGTGCGCATTTGCAGTTGTAATGTGTGCAAGAACAAATTTTAGGATCAATCATTGTTTAAAATTTTGACTTCATGCTCAATTCATGTGGTTTAGGGAGAATGTAACCCATGCTTATTCAAACCAGTTACCGATGTGATGCATTACCTACCAACTTACAAAGATGCAAAAGTCATGCAATAGTGAATGTAGAAAGGGATCAACTGCAATTTTTTATATGCATGTATTTTAAACCAGGAACATTGCAAAAGGTGTGAAATATCATGAATATAGTGTCAGTAGCAGCTAAACAATTAGCGTGGCGAGAAAAATATGCTAACCAATGTTTCAGACAAGGTGGATGTATGCATTACTCTTAGATTTGTGTGTTCTTCTATTGTTGCATTACTTATCTCAAGTGGATCATGCAATGAAGTGACAATGGATATGTTCTTCATTTAGGTTGAGTGTACCAAAATCAGGCCTTTTCTCAAGGTGTTCTAACCTCTGCAAAAGAGTGTACTTGCTCGGATGTCAGCCACATGGGATTGGGTATTCTCCTCCAACTGAACAACTTAAGGTAAATTGCAGTTTCCTGTTTTAGAGCAATGAACTTAATCTAAACAATATTTTTCTCGTGTAAACATGTGACTTTTTGAGCAATGAACGTAAGCTTTGTTGTGTGGCAGAATAATCCTAAGCAATATTTTTTATTAAGATTCTTCGTGTTGCAGTAGTATTTTATGCTTTCCTTGCAATACAGGATTCTAAATTGAAGATGACAACTTAATGGTTTGTTTATCCAGCAACACTGAATTAGTTTTTGAATTTGCATCTCAAGAAGGCCCCATGATTTCAGATTGCCTAGCATCCGAATCAACGCTAGAGTGTTCTCTGTATCTATAAGGCAAAATCACTTTAAAGATGATGCTTCCCTATGAGGCTATGACTCTATTTTCTGCTTTCCATCTTTACATCTGAATATATTTTCTACCTCTTTGAAATCTGAATTTGTTTAATCAAGCATGCCCCTATTTTGTTTGCCGTTGTTCAGACTTATCTTTGATTATTTTACTTTTAGTTTCATAAAAGTGAGTAATGTTATGGTTCAATGCAGGTTTAGGAAGGCAACAACAAGCAAACTATAAACTTTTTCTTAATTGTCTTGGAGTAGAAAGGGTACATGACCATTCTTTGTGATTTTCTTATACAAGCTATGCCCTCGCCTTTTTCTGCTCTCTCACCGCCCCCTCGACTCCTACCTGTTGAGCTTCTCCCCATAGGAACTCCGCCGAGGTATGGATAATTCTTGTTTGCCACACACATGCAAGCTCACCAGATGACACATTTGAAATTATCTTCAGTTGCTGTATTTTCCAGATCATTTTTTCTTCCTATTTGTTTAGTACTAGCTTTTGATGTCTCCAGTTGTACTAATATTTTTTTATATAGACACTATTATTTTATGTCAAAAACTATCTTGAAGAAGTATAAATAGATGATGTGTCTACATTTATAAATTTTACATGTTGTTGGTTGGCTATGATATAGATCAAGAATGACTATAATCATGTAACTATCTGGTTGCAAGTTAAATTTCTTGTCACACAAAAGTATAATCTTGACAAATTGTCCAGTTACTTTTTTATGTGTGTTCCACCACTTTAGAGTGATATATCTTTTTGTGCATGCTTATTATTTTGGAAAATTTCTTGTCACACAAAAGTATATTGTTTGTGTTATTTTGAAACTTAGGCCTTTTGGTTTCACCAACTTTCAAGTATGGCTGCTATGTAATACAAGTGCAACTTTATCAAATCAGGATACACTAATTACTCACAAAACAATTATTTTCTTTCTATGTAAGCCATAGTGTCATATATTTAATTTCTTCTTGCATGGTTAAAAGGGCAAGCTTGGCAGCTAACCATCATCAATGGAATTCTTTGCCTATTAGCGTTTGCTAATCATTTTCTGCCAGGTTGTTCTATCAATTAAGCATGTCCTCACCAAGATGCAATGCAGTTTATTGCTTTGTTTGGAGTTTATGCCATGTCTCAGTACCTAACGATACTACGACACTCTAAGAAGCTCGTGTTATCCAAGGAACTACATGCCCTGAGGAGTTACTATTCAGAATGGGAGCCAAGATTTATTCACACATTGTTTTCACTTCCTTTTATACCATTTCTATGTTCCGTCTCGTTTATATTTGTAAATAATTATAACACCTATAAAGGCTAAAAGAGATGTTTGAGTCATTTATATGTTTTCCAAATGAGAATATCCGCACATCCCAGTTGTCATTTTCACCGAATGTGATTTGGTGTCAATTTTTTCGGTCTTAAGATATCCACCTTGATCTGCTAGATTAGTCATCATATCTCAAGGAAATTACCTCCGCAGCTCTGACAATGGCATCTCACTTTTTGTGAAAGACACCTGAATTGATGTGTGTGGTGGTGATAATTGTTTTAAATGATTTTGACTTTGAAACAAGGATATTCTATATTTTCATTGGATTATACTATAAAATGCCGCTATCTGCAAATGCATAATGAGTGTATATAGACTTGAACCAAAGATGGGACAAAGTTCCTTGAAGAATATTCATACGTCTGAAGAGACACATAAGATTATTATCGATTGAAGCATATACATCTAGAGAAGTGGGCTTTTGGATAGCAGATAATATAGTTTCTATAAGATATATTTGTAATGTGTATTTTGGTACAAGAAAAATGTTCTTTCTTAAAGTTAAACGATACTTCAGGATATTTGTATGAGATAGAAATTAGGGTGCGTAAAAATTTCAAAATTGACCTGCCAATTAGTTAGTTTAAAATTTATGTAATAATAAGTTGTTTTGTTCGTTCAAATTGACCAGCCAAAATGTCTTATATTTAGAAACATAGGGAGTAGCATTTTATAAAATTACATGTTAAGCAAAGTGGAATAATAGTATCTCTTTCTATGCATGTGAAGATTCATTTGCATAATGTTCACATTGTGACAAGAAATAAATTTGTAAAAACCGTAGCAACGCACGGACACTCAACTAGTATATCTAGTTGCAATGATCTATCTGTGGACCTTAACACTTCTAGCACTCAAAATTCCTCACATGCTTGTGTTAATAGTCCTTGCATATCATGTAGAAATGACTTGAACAAATCTCATGATGATATGCTCATGTTGTCTTGTTGCCATGATAAAAATGCTTCTATTTCCTCTAGTGCTTGTGTTGCTAACCATGTAGAGGAAAATGAAGATTCTATGGGCCAAGACAAGGTCTTGAAGAGAGCTTCAAGTGCAATCTCATCATCACCTTCCTCCGGCTCTCACATGTGCCTTATGGCTAAGGGAACAAAGGTAACCTCTTTGAATCCCATTGTATCTCATGATGATGATGATGAGGTTGAGAATGATAATGATGATTATAGAGGTAAGTATGATATTACCTCTATTAAGAAAATGGGAGAGGTTGTCTATAGTTCTCTCTACAAAAATAAACTTGCTTCCTCCAACCTTCTTGAAATCTTGAATTATGCTATAGAAGGCAATGATCTTATTGAGGAGCAAGAAAACATAATTGATGAAAATTTTGCACTTGAGCGTGAATATGCTAATGAACTTGCTCAAGTAAAGGACTCCCTTGAAGAAGAACAAACCACCAAAGAATCTCTTGAGGAGACTTTTACTCTAGAATTATCTAGAGTAAAGGAATACCATGATAGAGAACTTGCGGTGGCTAACTCCTTCAAGATTAAAAATGATGAACTTGAAGTTGCTTATGCTAAAATTGTTGAGGATTTTGAGCACCTCAAAAATTGCTCTAGGGTCATAAAGGGTGAGCTCATCAAACTCACCGAGTCACATGAGCAACTTAAAGCCTCATATTCAAAAGAGCTTGACAAGTTGCCCTCACCTCTTGCTAATAGTAATGATGCTTTTGCTACTAACTCTATTTCTTGTGAAGCATCTATTTTGAAGGAGAATGTTGAGCTAAAGGCTCAACTTGCTTTGCTAACTAGCAACTATGGGAAATTAGAAGAAAGCCATGTTAAGCTCTCAAGCTCGCATGAGGATCTCCTAGTCTCCCATGGTAGGCTAAAGTTGGCTCATGAGGCCATCATGTCAAAGGTAACATCTAGTGGGCCTCATGTGGACATTAGCACTATATCTACTCCAAATGTTATATTGCCATGTGCTAGTCCTTGTAATTCATCCTCTCACAACCATGCTATATCTCGTGATGAATTACATTCCATGCCTTGTTGCTCTAACAATGTAGCATCTACTTCCTCTAGTACTTGTATTGAAACTAACCATGTAGAGGAAATCAAAGAGCTCAAGGCTCAAGTCACTTCTTTGAAGAATGACTTGAAAAAGGGTCATCAAGGGAAGGCCGCACTCAACAAAATCTTGAGTGTGCAAAAATCCCCCAATGACAAGAGTGGGCTTGGATTCAACTCCAATGTCAAGAACAAGTCCACTATCATGTTGAAGCACAAGGATAACAAGAAGATTGGCCAAGATCAAGTCAAGAATCCGGCCAACATTATTTGCTTCAAGTGCAAGGAAGAAGGGCATCATGTCAAACATTGCCCATTAAAGAAGAAGTCCCTTGGCAAGAAGCAACAAGGGAAGCATCCTCAAGCTCTACATATTGTTAGAGATGGGCTTCCTCCCAAGAAGACTCAAGCTCTTACTCAAGTTGTTTCTTCATCCAAGAAGAAAGATGGCAAGAGTAGAACTTGCTACATATGCCACGAGAAGGGGCACATTTCTTCCTCATGCACTATTGGTATCTCCTCATCCCATCCTATCTTGATTGATGATGCTTATTCACTTCGTAAGGATGAGGTTGGCAATGTGTTTGCCAAATTTGTTGGTGCTCAATGTGGTGTCAAGAAAAGAACCATTTGGGTTGCCAAGCCTATTGTGACTAACTTCTTAGGAACCAACTTGGTTGGGTACCAACAAGCCAAAACTTGATCAATAGGTGTGCTTTGGAGGGCATTGGAGTCTTGGCTACATTATGAAGAATTGAGGGATCTTCATCAATTATTATTGTCAAGCCAAGCCATTTGGATTATCTTGATTATATTATATTTCCAATATTCCTCCTTGCGGTAACATATGCTAAACTCTTTACATTGAAAGTTACTCGCCCCCTTGTGCATGTGTTGGTTTTGTATCTTCCATGCTTTTGTACATGTTGTGCTATCCACTTAATTATCTTGAGGTATCAAGCATATTTGTGTATGATTAGGTGGCACACCATGTATGTGTGTTTCTTATGTTTGAGCCTTAATTGATTATATTTGATATCTTGTTTGGATCGTTTGAGAGATTAATGGATTATCCCATTTTGGCTGAGTGTTATTCTTAGGCATTCCACAATCCTAAAGTTGTGTGTACATGAGAATACCACCTAGTATTTATATTGGATTATTGTCAAGTCTCTATGTGGTACAAGTCTCATGAGAAATTTAAGTTTATAATGTCCACTAATTATCTCTATTTGTATCCTTTTGCCTCACGTTGGTTTTATGGTAGTATCACATTATGGGGGAGTCATATGCTTAGTGCATATTACAATCCTAGAAAATGTGAATATTCGAGGTTGTGTCACTTAGAATTGATATTGATAATTATCTAGCGCCTATGTGACACATTTGCTCATACAAGTTCCAATTTGTTTGAATGTTGTTGTAGATCATATTTTGGATCTTGTATATGAGAGTGTTTCTTGGTATGTGTTTCCTCATATTTAGATCTCTATATCATCATGAACCATTTGCTTCAAGTTACTCTAATCACTAGTGATTGTGTGACTATTGGAAGCTACCAAGAATCTTGTTCGAAGTATCATGCTCAATTCTTATATTTAGTTATATGCTTCTAGTTGTGACTATGATCTTGGATATCTATGCAAGCTACCTTGGGAAAATTATTCCCAATATTTCTTGTCCTTGGACAATGAGTAATTTATGGTAGAAGTTGTTGATCATATTCACTTTGGCCTTTGCTTAATATTGTCCTATATTTGGCCAAGTAAATGTTTTGGGTGCTCCCATGTATTCCTTGCTACTTTTTGGATCTTCTTATTTTATTGGTATCCTCTTGTGTTTTATCTAATGTAGGTAGTAGTGATTATCCCACTTGTGTGCATTTTGCATTCAAAAGGAAAATCCTACATAATGCACTATCCATGGGGGAGCTATCCTATATTATTTAGAACACTCATATTTATGCTTCTTTGTTTTGCTCCATATAGTTTTTTTTGTGCTTGGAACCTCAATCTTGTCGTTTTGGTACTTTGTGCCATCATGAGAAGTTTGGGGAGTTTGGTTTCTTATTGGAACCTTGCTCTTTTTGGGAGTTGGTCTTGTCTCATTCCTTGTTTCATGATTTGACCATTTTAGAATGAGATAAATCCTTGAGCATTTTTATTTCTATCTATCTTTTGCTCTTTTGGTTTTAGCCTAGTCCATTTGTTGAACTTGTGATCGTTCATGTATTGAATTGGTTCTTTGATACAATTTGGACACCGCTTATCTTGTCACACTCTTGTGTGTGCCATCTCGGTTTACTTGGTGTTTTTGTTCAAATTGTATCTCTTTTTTGGTTCTTGAAAGCTTTATGCATGCATATTTACTATATGATTATACTATGGCATGCTTGCTTTCTTTGATCCAATATATAAGGGAAACTCCACCAATTCCCATTGGCTAAGTTGTGCATGAAATTCAATTTTATATCAATATGCACATAATTATGTGGAGTCTCTCCTATGTATTGTAGTTTCTCTAACTACTTTGGACCCAATAAGTTTGGGGACCATTTTGTACTTAATTGTGTTTTAGGTGCATTGGAGATATATTGGATGCTTGTCTCTCAATTTTGAAGAAGTGGTGCATACATGAAAATTTGAGGCAAGCTATAGGATGATCAATGAATTCATATCCTCTACATCCTACCAATTATATCTCGGTAACAAGTATCTCTTTCTCATGCTCATATATCTTGATTTCAACCATTTGTCGGTTGCCTTCTAGCATGAATTAATGTATTTGTAATTGTTGTAGTTCTAGCCATGGTTTTAAGAGGACTCTATTGTATATGTGTTTAAGTTGAGATGAGTGCATATAATTGGGACTATAAAAAATCATGCATATGATCCTCCAATCCCAAATATGTCAATCTAGCAATTTTATTGCCTATCATTTCATCAACTTCTCTCATGTGCAATAGTGAAATTTTTGCTAGTCTATTTTATCTTATGATACTTGTTGCCTTTCTCCATATATTCCAACTTTCTCCTTTTCCCTTGGTGATAGTTGTAATATATGTAGTGTGTTGGTGTTTGAAGTACATTAATATACAATAAGACATATGTGAGCCTTTGGCCATGCTTTGAAGCAGAAATCTTATTGGTATATGTTAAGACTACATTTTTGCTTTCATGTGATTTCTTGTATATCTTATTTATGTGTTTATATGTCTTTGTAATGTTTTCCACTTACATACATATGCACATATGAGAAGATAATTTTAGTTGAATCTTATTACTTGGATACCACCTTTTATTACTTTTGATTCTTCGGTGGCTTCCAAATTTATTTGCCTATGAGTGCTTGTTCCTCTTGTTTGCATCTTCGGGCACTCATACTTGTTCGCTCATGCCTTGTATTGTTAAATGAAATTGGATGAGTGAGGATTCCATGATTATGCACCTTGTCCCCAAATATAATTATCATAATTGGTGCATTATTTTTGGGGAGCTCATCTAATTTATTTAATAATGCTCATTTGTATTCTTTCTCACTTGTTGTGCTTTAAATGCTTATGGGGGAGCAAGGATTCCATATTTGTGCATTATGTATTCCAATGCATTTATTTTACTATTGTGCACAAATCTTGGGGAGCTTTATTTGTTATTTAAAGCGCACTTTTGCTCATATCATAATATCTTGTAGTTTTCATTTGGACTCATTTGTTGTTTTCAAATTGGTTTGTCGGACCTTGTAGTTGCTTGCATCATTTGACTTTATTTTAGCAATCTTCGGGTCCTCGATATAGTTCTACTCCCTCCCAAGTATTCATCATTGGATATGTGCGAAGGCACACCTTTGGAGGAATTATTACTATATTTGCCTTCTAGAACTTGTCACCCATTTCGGCAATCGATGCCAATGGGGGAGAAGTTTTAGAGGGTTTAAGGGAAGTTGGGCTATGCATTGAGTCGGTTCTTAAGCATTTACCTTTCATGCTCTTGCATCTTTGTTGTTGCTTAGCATGTGATATATAGAGAAAACTCCACCAATGATAATCGGCAATATATGCAATGAAATTCAAGTTCATCACACATGCATAGATTGTGGGGGAGTTTGCTCTATATATTGTGATAGTACCAATATCACATACTTTTGTAGTATTTGATATTGGTATTACCGTTTTATTCATTAATATCCTTATATAAACCCTCTTAAAGGGATTGTCATCAATTACCAAAATGGGGGAGATTGAAAGAACATGTTGGGCCCCCATGTGTGGTTTTGGTAATTAATGACAATCTTTATGGACTAATGTGTGTATTAAGTTGTACTTGTAGGATTTGTCCATTGGCATCGCTTGGAGCATGTGTTGGCTTCAAGGTCAATGAAATGCAAAGAAGATTTGTTGGGCAAGCTCAATATGCGAGGTCGATGATGAGGATTTAAGGAAGGCGTTCCATCTTGAGAAGGGCAAGATCGTCTACATCGAGCTCAAGTGGAATGCTCAAGGCAAAGGTATAATATTAATAGGTTTTCCCTTTTGCCGGT
This sequence comes from Avena sativa, assembly GCA_916181665.1. Lineage (NCBI taxonomy): Eukaryota > Viridiplantae > Streptophyta > Magnoliopsida > Poales > Poaceae > Avena > Avena sativa. The sequence continues at coordinate 207,785,274 of OV702296.1, forward strand.
CTCTTGTAGTGTGTAGGAGACCGGGTTTAGGATAGATAACCGTACTATCAAGAGGGGCTCTCGTATGAGTAATTCGGTCACATCATTCGGAGAGAGCTCAAATCTTTGCATACTTGCATCATTGTATTTGGTTGTTATTTGTTCTTATCCATGTGAGGATATAGAGCTTGTGGTAATCTCCATAACAAGCTCTTGCTCATCAAAATCGGATCTCCCATATATATATCTTGTTGCGATTTTGATTTATGCGGCTTTTCGGTTTCTCACCAAGTGAGGTATATCACATTATTCTACTTGATACTTTCTCACTTGGTGATAATCAATATTTCCACCTTTTATTGAGAAGCCCTTGTTGTCCTCTATCCAACGCAATTGGAATCGGGTCAATCGGAGCTACCGTTTAAAAGTTATGTCCGTTTGAATATTTGCCGTTTTAAATTGAAAAAGAAAAAGAAAAACTAGGCCGACCGGTACTACCGCAGCCCAGTACCGGTCGAGCCTGAGACGCGCAGCCTATTCTCAGTTTGGCCCGGCACCCACTTCCGGTCCTACCGGACCGACCCGGTAGTACCGCCCGGGTGGGCCGGTACTACCGGCCGGCCCAGAAAAAATGCCCAGATATTTTTCCCCAGATCCAGATCTTGAGCCTCGCCGCATTGTCTGGCCGCACGCGTTGACCCGGCTCGTCGTGCGCGCCAGCTGGCCCTGCCTGGCCGCTGCGCCTCGCGCTCGCCCTGCCCACCCGCCTTGCTCCCTTGCCGCAGCCAGCTGGGCCCGATGCCGCTGGTCCGCTGCGCTGGCACGCGCGTGCTGTCGCGCTCCTCGCTGCTTGCGCTGCTGCCTTGCCGCTGCCGCGTTGACCAGCTGCTTGCATGCGCGCTGCTGCCCGCGCTGCCTAGCTGAGCTGCTGCCTGTCGCTGTGCATCACTGCGCGCGTACGACCAGGCGTCTCGCTCCTGCTCTGCTTCGTTTTTTTCTTTTCCTTGCTCGCATGCGCTGCTGCTTCTACTCTGCTTTTTCCGGCACAGGCGGCGGCGGACGGCAGGGCAGCGACGGTGGACAGGCGCCGTGGCGAGGGTGGAGGCGGCGGAAGATGGCAGGGCGGACGCGGCGGCGTGGACGGACGCGGCGGCGGACGACAGGCGTGGACGGCGACGGCAGGTGTGGACGGCGACGGCGACGATGCGCGCGAGCTCTGCCTCCCTCTATTTCGATCGATCTCGCTGGGGAGAAGAAGAGGGAAGGGTTCCGATCGAGTTGGCGGTGGCGGCCGACACGAGGGCGGCGACGGCGAGGGCTGGACGGCACCGACGGCTGCTCTCTGTTTTTCTCTGCGCGGCGGCGGGTTCGATCTGGCTCTGGGGGGAAGAAAGGAAGGGGAAGGCGCGCATTTAATACCCCCCTTTAACACCGGTTTGGGGCTAGTGTTGGAATTATGCCCTAGAGGCAATAATAAAGATGTTATTATTATAATTCTTGTTCATGATAAAGTTTATATTCCATGCTAGAATTATATTAAGCGGAAACATTAATACTTGTGTGGTTTGTGAACAACACCGTGTCCCTAGTACGCCTCTATGGACTAGCTCATTGATCAATGATGGTTAAGGTTTCCTAACCATAGACATGAGTTGTCAATTGATAATGAGATCATATCATTGGGAGAATGATATGGTGGACAGACCCAAACTAAGCGAAGCAATTAGATCGTGTCATTGTGTTCATCTTTGCGAAGCTTTTCCTATGTCAAATATTGTATTCCTTAGACCATGAGATAATACAACTCCCTGGTATCGGAAGAAAGCTTTGAGGTCATCAAACGTCATCCTATGAGAGGGTGATCATAAAGGTGTCTCTCAGGTGATCGGAAAGTATCTGTTGGGTTGTATGTATCGAGATGGAATTTGTCCCTCCCAAGTCGGAGAGATATACTTCGGGCCCACTCGGTAATCGATATCAACACCGCTTGCAAGCATGTGGTTAAGGAGTTAATCACGAAGTGATATCGGATTATGGAACGAGTAAAGTACTTGCTGTGAACGAGATTGAACTAGGTATGACGATACCGACGATCGAATCTCGGGCAAGTGAAATATCGCGAGACGAAGGGAATATATATATGGGATTGATTGAATCCTGGCATCGTGGTTCATCCGATATGATCATCGATGAATGTGTGGGAGTCAATATGGGTGCCCAGACCCCGCTGTTGATTATTGATAGAAGATCATGTCTGCATATTCTCGAACCCGCAGGGTCACACACTTAACGTGTCTCGACGCTAGGATAGGTTGGATAATTGGTTTATGAATTTTTGTTCGGAGTCTCGGATGGGATCCGGGATATCACGAGAGGTTCCGGAATGGTCCGGAGAATAAGATTCATATAAGGCAGTGCAGTTTTTGGAGTTCGGAACTGTTCCGGATTAATCGGTATTGTATCGGAAGCTTCTAGAACCTTCCGGAAGGGGGCCAACGTGGTCCCACCTTCCAGGAGGGGTCATGGGCCTATGAGGGAGTGTCCTGGCCGCATTGAGCCAGGGGCACAAAGCCCCATAGGGCCCAGCCGATTCTAGATAGATTTAACTCGTTTAAATCTAGGGATAGAATTTCTAGATAAGGGGAGAGTTTAAATCGTTTAAACTAGAGATAGGCTTGGAGGAGGGGCTAGGGCTGGCCGCCGCCACCCCCTCTATATATAGAGGGCTGGTGCGCCCCCTCCCCCCTACACACATCTCCCTCCAAGCCCTAGTAGCCCTGCTGCCTTCCTCTCTCCCTCCCGACTGTTTGTAGGCGAAGCCCTGCAGCAGAAATTCTCCACCATATACACCACGCCGTCGTGTTGTAGATCCAATCCATCTCTCCACCATACTTGCTGGTCCGAGGAAGGAGGAGACGTCGAGGTGCTGCACGTGTGCATCTCACGGAGGCACCGCCACTTGTGGTGCTAGATCGGATCGCGAGGAGGAGAAGCGAGTACGACTACATCACCCACGTTCCGACGAACGTTCCGCTGTGCGAATCTTCAAGGGTATGAAGATCTAATCCAATCTCTCTCGTTGTTTGCATCTCCTAGATTAGATCTTGGCTTTCCCTCTGTTCGCTTCCGTAGAAAATTTTGATATACTATGCTGCGAAACCCTTCAGTGGTATCAGAGCTAGATCTATGCGTAGATGTGATTCACAAGTAGAACGCAACATGGTTGTTGCGGGCGTTGATGTTTTCTGTTGCAAGCCTCTTGTTTGTGTTCTTCTTATGACGCGGGATAGTGAGATTGAAGCGGTCCAGGCCAACCTTACGCGACGTCGTTCGCGAGACCGGCTCCGCACTTGACGTGTGGCTTGTACCACACATGCGGCTGGTGGATGTCAGTTTCTCTCACTATAGTTGTCATGGGATTAACACCGGAGTTTGGCAACCATAATATCACCGTTGTGGCTTTCCGTAGGTAAGAATCGTTCTTAGCATCTACTCCCATAAGCCACGTAAAACATGCAACAACAAAGTAGAGGCGTCTAACTTGTTTTTGCAGGGAGTGTTTTCTGTGATATGGTATGGCCCAAGATGTGATGTGTATAATGTATGCGATGATCATGTTTTGTAATGTTTCACGACTTGCATGTCGATGAGTACACAACCGGCAGGAGCCATATGGTTGTCTTTATAATTGTGTATGACCTGCGAGTCAACTTCTTATACGCCATGTAATAGCTTTACTTTATCGCTAAGTAGTTAGCAATAGTTGTAGTTGCTATTCGTGGTGGAGGCAATCATGGTGGAGTGATGGAGATCATGCCGGAACGCACAAGATGGAGATCATTGCGCGAAGATTGGCTATACCATGTCACATAAAGTTATATGCATGTGATGTTTATCCTTTTATGTATCTTATTATGCTTAGATCGCGACGGTAGCATTATAAGATGATTCCTCACTTAAAGATCAAGATAAAACTGTGTTCTCCCCATGTATGCACCGTTGCGAAAGTTCGTCGTGTCCAAGCATCACGTGATGATCAGGTGCTATAGACTCTACGCTCACATACAACAGGTGCAAGCCAGATTTGCACACGCGGAAATACTTGGATTTTACTTGACGAGCCTAGCATGTACAGACATGGCCTCGGAACACAAGAACCGAAAGGTTAAGCATGAGTCATATGAATGATATGATCGACACTTCGTTGTCCACCATTGAAACCACATCTCTTCTCGTGATGATCGGATTAGGTGTGGTGAATTTGGATCATGTTCACTAAACAACTTGAGGGATGTTGAATTTAGTGGGAGTTCATCTAGTAATTTGATTAAGTTGAACTATTTATCATGAACATAGTCTAAATTATACTTGGAAATACTGTAGATCACATGGCCAAGTCCAACTTCAACTTCAACGTTTTTGCTGAGAAAGAAAAGCTTAGAAACAATGGGTCTAACTTCACCAACTGGTTCCGCAATCTGAGAATCATTCTGTCTGGCGGACAAAAGGACTATGTCCTTGAGAAAGCGTTAGGTAACCCCCTGCTGCAACTGCGCCGACTGATGAGAAAGCTGTCTATCAGTCGCGCAAAGATGATTATGGTGTGATTAAGAGCACCATGTTGTTTGCTATGGAACCGGAACTTCAAAATCATTTTGAAAACTATCCCGGGCCCTTTGAGATTCTCGAAGAGCTGAAAACCATGTTTCAGACTCAGGCCCGTTCTGAGAGATATGAGATCTCTGAGAAGTTCTTTAACTGCAAGATGGAGGAAGGGAGTTCTGTTAGTGAGCACGCCATTAAGATGTCGGGCTACACTCAACGCCTTGAGCAACTGGACTGCAAGATTCCAGAGGAGCTCAAGATTGACAGGGTTCTGCAATCACTCCCTCCCAGCTACAAAAGTTTTGTAGTGACTCATAATCAGATTGGTTCCACTGATACGATCACCGAGCTCTTCACAAAGCTGAAGGTTGCGGAGGTGGACATCAAGAAGGATAATCATGTGTTGATGGTCAACAAGCCCTCCTTTAAGAAAGGTAAAGGTGCAAAGAAGCCCTTCAAGAAGGGCGGCGGCAAGCGCAATGCCCCTGCTGAGAAGAAGCTCAAATCTGGTCCCAAGCCGGACACTGAGTGCTTCTATTGCAAGGACAAGGGTCACTGGAAGCGCAACTGTCCGAAGTACTTAGGGGACAAGAAGGCTGGCACCATCAAAGGTATATTTGATATACATGTTATTGATGTTTTCCTTACTAGCCCTCGTTGTAGTGCCTGGGTATTTGATACCGGTTCAGTTGCTAATATTTGTAACTCGAAACAGGAGCTACGGAATAGACGGCGGCTTGCGAGGGATGAGGTGACGATGCGCGTTGGCAACGGATCAAGAGTTGATGTGATGGCCGTCGGCACGCTCTCCTTAGTTTTACCTTCGGGATTAGTTTTAAACCTTAATAAATGTTATTATGTGCCTGCGTTGAGCATGAACATTATTTCTGGATCGTGTTTATTGCAAGACGGTTATTCATTTAAATCGGAGAATAATGGTTGTTCTATTTATATGAGTAACATCTTTTATGGTCATGCACCTCTTGTGAATGGTTTATTTCTTCTAAATCTCGAAAGGGATGAAACACACATCCATAACATTGAGGCTAAGAGATGCAAAGTAGATAGTGATAATACTACTTATTTGTGGCACTGTCGTCTAGGTCATATTGGTGTAAAGCGCATGAAGAAACTCCATTCTGATGGACTTTTGGAGTCTCTTGATTTTGAATCATTTGACACATGCGAACCATGCCTCATGGGCAAGATGATCAAAACCCCGTTCTCCGGTATGATGGAGCGAGCAACGGACTTGTTGGAAATCATACATACCGATGTATGCGGACCGATGAGTGTTTCGACGCACGGTGGATATCGCTATTTTCTCACTTTTACCGATGACTTAAGTAGATATGGGTATGTCTATTTAATGAAACATAAATCTGAAACGTTTGAAAAGTTCAAAGAATTTCAGAATGAAGTGGAGAACCATCGTAACAGAAAGATTAAGTTTCTACGATCCGATCGTGGGGGCGAATATTTGAGTTATGATTTTCTCACGCATCTCAAAGCAAGTGGAATCGTTTCACAACTCACGCCACCCAGAACACCACAGCGCAATGGTGTGTCTGAACGCCGGAATCGAACCCTATTAGATATGGTCCGATCGATGATGTCTCTTACTGATTTGCCGTTATCTTTTTGGGGTTATGCATTAGAAACCGCTGCATTCACTTTAAATAGGGCTCCATCTAAATCCGTTGAGACGACACCGTATGAACTGTGGTTTGGTGCTAAACCTAAGTTGTCGTTTCTTAAAGTTTGGGGATGCGAAGCTTACGTCAAGAAGTTGATGCCGGACAAGCTCGAACCCAAAGCGGAGAAATGCGTCTTCATAGGATACCCTAAGGAAACTACTGGGTATACCTTCTATCACAGAACCGAAGGCAAAGTGTTTGTCGCAAAGAACGGTTCCTTTCTTGAGAAGGAGTTTCTCTCGAAAGAAGTGAGTGGGAGGAAAGTAGAGCTAGACGAGGTTATTGAACCTTCTCTTGAATTGGAGAGTAGCACAGCACCTGAAATTGTTCCAGTGCCGTCTGCACCAACAATAGAGGAAGCTAATGACAAGGATCATGAAGCTTCGGACGATGCTGCTACTGAACGTCACAGGTCGACAAGGTCGCGTGCCCCTCCTGAGTGGTACGGCAACCCTGTCTTGACTGTCTTGTTAGTAGAAGACAGTGAACCTACGAACTATGAGGAAGCGATGATGAGCCCAGACTCTGAGAAATGGCTAGAAGCCATGAAATCCGAATTGGGATCCATGAGCGAAAACCAAGTATGGACTTTGGTGGACCCTCCTAGCGACCGAAAGGCCGTTGAGTGCAAATGGATCTTCAAGAAGAAAACGGACGCGGATGGTAATGTTACCGTCTATAAAGCACGGCTTGTTGCGAAAGGTTTTCGACAAGTTCAAGGTGTTGACTACGATGAGACTTTCTCTCCCGTAGCGATGTTTAAGTCCATTCGGATTTTATTAGCAATTGCTGCGTTTCATGATTATGAAATATGGCAGATGGATGTCAAGACTGCGTTCCTCAATGGCAACATTGATGAAGAGTTGTATATGATGCAACCCGAAGGTTTTGTCGATCCTAAGGATGCTGATAAAGTATGCAAACTTCAGCGTTCCATTTATGGACTGAAGCAAGCGTCTCGGAGTTGGAACCTTCGTTTTGATCAAGTGATCAAGAGCTTTGGATTTGTTCCAAATTGCTACGAAGCTTGCATCTACAAGAAAGTGAGTGGGAGCTCGGTGACGTTTCTGGTACTATATGTGGATGACATATTGATTATTGGAAATGACATCAACATGCTTAACGATGTGAAGAGTTATTTGAACAAGTGTTTTTCAATGAAAGACCTAGGTGAAGCTGCTTATATATTGGGCATCAAAATCTATAGAGATAGACAAAGACGCCTGATAGCTTTAAGCCAGAGTACATACCTAGACAAAGTTCTGAAAAGATTCAGAATGGATAAGGCATTGAAAGGTTCAGTGCCTATGTTGTCAGGTAAGATATTGAGCAAGGCTCAGTGTCCAGCTACGGTAAATGATAGGGAAGCTATGAGCAAAGTGCCTTATGCCTCGGCCATAGGTTCCATCATGTATGCCATGCTGTGTACTAGACCGGATGTGTCCAATGCTCTTAGTTTGACGAGCAGATATCAAAGTGATCCAGGAGTGGAGCACTGGACAGCCGTGAAGAACATCCTAAGGTACCTAAATAGGACTAAAGAAATGTTCTTAGTCTATGGGGGTGATGAACAGCTCGTCGTAAAAGGTTACGTCGATGCTAGTTTCGACACCGACAAGGATGATTCTAAATCTCAGACAGGATACGTGTATATTTTGAATGGAGGAGCTGTGAGCTGGAGAAGCTGCAAGCAAAGCGTGATCGCGGGATCTACAGTAGAAGCGTCAAGTGAAGGAGTTTGGATCAGAAACTTCATCACTGAGCTTGGTGTGGTTCCAAGTGCATTGGACCCACTGGAGATATTGTGTGACAACACTGGCGCCATAGCACTCGCTAAGGAACCAAGATATCATCCAAAGACCAAGCATATCAACCACAAGTTTCATATAATCTGAGATTATATAGCAGATGGAGATCTGAAGATTAGCAAAGTACATACAGATCTGAATGTCGCAGATCCATTGACTAAACCTCTTCCACGTGTAAAACATGATTAGCACCTCAGTGCCATGGGTGTGAGATTGTTGCCAAACGTAAACTAGATTATTGACTCTAGTGCAAGTGGGAGACTGTTGGAATTATGCCCTAGAGGCAATAATAAAGATGTTATTATTATAATTCTTGTTCATGATAAAGTTTATATTCCATGCTAGAATTGTATTAAGCGGAAACATTAATACTTGTGTGGTTTGTGAACAACACCGTGTCCCTAGTACGCCTCTATGGACTAGCTCATTGATCAATGATGGTTAAGGTTTCCTAACCATAGACATGAGTTGTCAATTGATAATGAGATCATATCATTGGGAGAATGATATGGTGGACAGACCCAAACTAAGCGAAGCAATTAGATCATGTCATTGTGTTCATCTTTGCGAAGCTTTTCCTATGTCAAATATTGTATTCCTTAGACCATGAGATAATACAACTCCCTGGTATCGGAAGAAAGCTTTGAGGTCATCAAACGTCATCCTATGAGAGGGTGATCATAAAGGTGTCTCTCAGGTGATCGGAAAGTATCTGTTGGGTTGTATGTATCGAGATGGAATTTGTCCCTCCCAAGTCGTAGAGATATACTTCGGGCCCACTCGGTAATCGATATCAACACCGCTTGCAAGCATGTGTTTAAGGAGTTAATCACGAAGTGATATCGGATTACGGAACGAGTAAAGTACTTGCTGTGAACGAGATTGAACTAGGTATGACGATACCGACGATCGAATCTCGGGCAAGTGAAATATCACGAGACGAAGGGAATATATATATGGGATTGATTGAATCCTGGCATCGTGGTTCATCCGATATGATCATTGATGAATGTGTGGGAGTCAATATGGGTGCCCAGACCCCGCTGTTGATTATTGATAGAAGATCATGTCTGCATATTCTCGAACCCGCAGGGTCACACACTTAACGTGTCTTGACGCTAGGATAGATTGGATAATTGGTTTATGAATTTTTTTTCGGAGTCTCGGATGGGATCCAGGATATCACGAGAGGTTCCGGAATGGTCCGGAGAATAAGATTCATATAAGGCAGTGCAGTTTTTGGAGTTCGGAACTATTCCGGATTAATCGGTATTGTACCGGAAGCTTCTAGAACCTTCCGGAAGGGGGCCAACGTGGTCCCACCTTCCGGGAGGGGGCATGGGCCTATGAGGGAGTGTCCTGGCCGCATTGAGCCAGGGGCACAAGGCCCCATAGGGCCCAGCCGATTCTAGATAGATTTAACTCGTTTAAATCTAGGGATAGAATTTCTAGATAAGGGGAGAGTTTAAACCATTTAAACTAGAGATAGGCTTGGAGGAGGGGCTAGGGCTGGCCGCCGCCACCCCCTCTATATATAGAGGGCTGGTGCGCCCCTCCCCCCTACACACATCTCCCTCCAAGCCCTAGTAGCCCTGCTGCCTTCCTCTCTCCCTCCCGACTGTTTGTAGGCGAAGCCCTGCAGCAGAAATTCTCCACCATATACACCACGCCGTCGTGCTGTAGTCCAATCCATCTCTCCACCATACTTGCTGGTCCGAGGAAGGAGGAGACGTCGAGGTGCTGCACGTGTGCATCTCACGGAGGCACCGCCACTTGTGGTGCTAGATCGGATCGGATCGCGAGGAGGAGAAGCGAGTACGACTACATCACCCACGTTCCGACGAACGTTCCGCTGTGCGAATCTTCAAGGGTATGAAGATCTAATCCAATCTCTCTCGTTGTTTGCATCTCCTAGATTAGATCTTGGCTTTCCCTCTGTTCGCTTCCGTAGAAAATTTTGATTTACTATGCTGCGAAACCCTTCAGCTAGAACCGGTGTTAAAGGGGGGATTCGTTTCGCGCGCGCATTTAATACCCCCCTTTAACACCGGTTCCAGCCACGATCCGGTGTTAAAGGGGGAGTGCGCGCGCGAAACGAAATAAATGCGCCCCCCTTTAACACCGGTTCGTGTCTGGAACCGGTGAAAGAACATGTTGGGCCCCCATGTGTGGTTTTGGTAATTAATGACAATCTTTATGGACTAATGTGTGTATTAATTTGTACTTGTAGGATTTGTCCATTGGCATCGCTTGGAGCATGTGTTGGCTTCAAGATCAATGAAATGCAAAGAAGATTTGTTGGGCAAGCTCAATATGCGAGGTCGATGATGAGGATTTAAGGAAGGCGTTCCATCTTGAGAAGGGCAAGATCGTCTACATCGAGCTCAAGTGGAATGCTCAAGGCAAAGGTATAATATTGATAGGTTTTCCCTTTTGCCGGTCTCTTGTTGTGTGTAGGAGACCAGGTTTAGGATAGATAGCCGTACTATCAAGACGGGCTCTCGTATGTGTAATTTGGTCACATCGTTCGGAGAGAGCTCAAACCTTTGCATACTTGCATCATCGTATTTGGTTGTTATTTGGTCTTATCCATGTGAGGATATAGAGCTTGTGGTAATCTCCATAACAAGCTCTTGCTCATCAAAATCGGATCTCCCATATATATCTTGTTGCGATTTTGATTTATGCGGCTTTTCGGTTTCTCACCAAGTGAGGTATATCACATTATTCTACTTCATATTTTTTCACTTGGTGATAATCAATATTTTCACCTTTTATTGAGAAGCCCTTGTTGTCTTCTATCCAACGCAATTGGAATCGGGTCAATCGGAGCTACCGTTTAAAAGTTATGTCGTTTGAATATTTACCGTTTTAAATTGAAAAAGAAAAAGAAAAACTGGGCCGACCGGTACTAATGCAGCCCAGTACCGGTCGAGCCTGAGACGCGCAGTCCATTCTCAGTTTGGCCCAAGACCCACTTCCAGTCCGGCGGTAGTACCGCCCGGGTGGGCCGGTAGTACCGGCCGGCCCAGAAAAAATGCCCAGATATTTTTCCCCAGATCCAGATCTTGAGCCTCGCCGCATTGTTTGGCCGCACGCGTTGACCCGGCTCGTCGTGCGCGCCAGCTGGCCTCGCGCTCGTCCTGCCCACCCGCCTCGCTCCCTTGCCGCATCCAGCTGGGCCCGCTGCGGCTGGTCCGCTGTGCTGGCACGCGCGTGCTGTCGCGCTCCTCGCTGCTTGCGCTGCCGCGTTGACCAGCTGCTTGCATGCGCGCTGCTGCCCGCGCTGCCTAGCTGAGCTGCTGCCTGTCGCTGTGCATCGCTGCGCGCGTACGACCAGACCCTATCTCGCTCCTGCTCTGCTTCGTTTTTTTCTTTTCCTTGCTCGCATGCGCTGCTGCTTTTACTCTGCTTTTTCCGGCACATGCGGTAGTACCGCTCAAAACCGGTACTACCGGTCCGTTCCGTAAAACGCCCAAACGGCTAGTTTTTCTGGGCCTTATTTAAGGCTTTGTCCTTTTTCAGTTTAGTATGTTCCTCTATTATCTATTAGGCTAAACTTTGTCCACACTTGCTCTAGATCTTGATGCTTGCCTAATCTTTTCCCTCCGATGATTCTTGCCCATATTTGAGTGGAAGAGAGAGGAGATCTAGCCCCACGTTTTGACCTAACCGATTCATCTCTTTGTGAGTGCATCTTTGGGGATCTAGATTTTGGAGGATTTTGTGTCTCTCTTTGATTCCTCCTCTCTTGTTCCCCCAATAGGTTTAGTAGCTTTGTTGGAACTTGAGAGTGGGGGATTTGGGCATCTTTGTGGTGTTCTTTTCATTTGCATTTGTTGCATCGGTTTGAGTTCTCCTCGGAGGATTTGGTTTGAGTTGCTCATTGGAGCTTGTCCCTTTTGGTTCTTGTAACCCTAGACGGTTCGTGGCCTTGGTGGCATTGTGGCCTTTTGTGGCATTTGTTGGGAGCCTCCAATTAAGTTGTGGAGAAGTGCCCCAACCTTGTGAGAGGTTCCGGTTGCCACCGACAAGTGCGCCGATAGTGGAAGCGTGGATCGATCCCATTGGGGTGAGATTCACCGGAGAATAAAGGAGGCCTTTTGTGGCATTGGTGGTTTGATACCACCCCTCTCCAAACGAGACGTACTCCATGTTGGGAGGAACTCGGTAAAATATCGGTGTCCCCGCGTGCCTCGGTTATCTCTATACCCGAGCTCTTTACTTATGCACTTTACATTGTGATAGCCTTTGTGCTTGAAGTACTATATATCTTGCTATCACTTTGTTGCTTGTATTGCTTAGCATAAGTTGTTGGTGCACATAGATAAACCTTAGTTGTTTCTAGGTTGTGCTTTACAAAGTAAACACTAGTTTTATTCCGCCTTTGTTGAGCCACTCTAGAAAAAGTTTTAATCGCCTATTCACCCCCCTCTAGGCGACATCTGTATCCTTTCAACCGGTGTTAAAGGGGGGGCATTTATTTCATGCATTAAAGGGGCATTTTTAATTCAAAAAAATAGGATATGAATTTAGAAAATTCATATCTTTTTCATTTCAACTCAGAAAAATATGAATGATATATCATAATTTTTAGAAAAATAATATCTATCCATTCATGTAAAAACATTTTATATTTACTTTAGATGAAATTTTTCAAAATGATTAAAACACTTACATATAAATTTTGATTATTCAATTCAAACAAAAATAAATTGTCAAATCCTAAAACTTTGAACATAAGAAATATTAAGCATCTAAAAAGGAATCTAACCCTATTTTATTAGAGAAAATTATATTTTAATGCCGCATCTTTTGTATTAACATTTTTGAATTGATTGGATATTTAAATGCCGCATCTTTTGTATACACTTGAATCTGACCAAGCCTCGCTCAACTTGCATTGGTTTTTTGATAAAATAGCATATTGTGAACCTAAAAATGATTTTTGTAAAAAATCATGAGCATCGTATCATGTACCTGTAGTTCATATCTGACCCACTTCCTACCGATTCGGCAGGAATTTGTCTTTTTCACCAGAGGTGGACGGAAAGGTTTCAGATCCTCCTGTTGGTACATTCTCCATATAAGGTGGTCTAGTATTTTTGTAAAATGTGTTGGTGGTTTTTTAAATTAGCCATTTGGTGGTTGCTTCACAAAACCGTCCGTTTTTATGCTCGGAAAATAGAAAATGCCTTTTTGGTGCGATAAAAAGGAAAACTTCCTCTTGCAACATTGTTTGCCATGCCATGATGCACATGTATGTACAATATGGCCATATTATCACAAACTATGCCTTGATTCTAGCCATAACATTGGTCATTTGACCCGAAAGCCAAGAAACCTCGAATGAGATAGGTCATTTTGTGAAGGTTTTTTTGAGACATAATCAATATACAAAGTTTGAGATTTTTCCTTCTAACTATGTCACATAATATAACACCACGCGAAGGTTTCACACTGTTTCGATCTTTTTTTATTTTTTTATCCGCGTTTTAAACTATCGTCAAACTTTGTCGAACAACGGACATGAAGATTCTTAGCTCGGGGCCAAGACTCGCTCAACTTTCATTGGATTTTTGATAAAATAGCATATTGTGAATCTAAAAATGATTTTTGTAAAAAATCATGAGCATCGTATCATGTACCTGTAGTTCATATCTGACCCACTTCCTACCGATTCGGCAGGAATTTGTCTTTTTCACCAGAGGTGGACGGAAAGGTTTCAGATCCCCCTGTTGGTACATTCTCCATATAAGGTGGTCTAGTATTTTTGTAAAATGTGTTGGTGGTTTTTTGAATTAGCCATTTGGTGGTTGCTTCACAAAACCGTCCGTTTTTTATGCTCGGAAAATGGAAAATGCCTTTTTGGTGCGATAAAAAGGAAAACTTCCTCTTGCAACATTGTTTGACATGCCATGATGCACATGTATGCACAATATGGCCATATTATAACAAACTATGCCTTGATTCTAGCCATAACATTGGTCATTTGACCCGAAAGCCAAGAAACCTCGAATGAGATAGGTCATTTTGTGAAGGAGATAGAACTGGAATTAAAATACAGAATGCAACTAATAGTAAGTTACATAAAGCACGACTGAAAATTAAGATACATAAAAGAACTGAAAATTAAGATACATGGCCAGATTAAGTAACAATCGGCCGAACTTGTTTCGGAATGTTGGAGTGATTCAGTCATGCTCCTGCCTACACCTGTAATACTCGCCACTATAGTCGTCGTACTCGCCGCCGCCGTCATTGCTGTCGTCGTCGGGGTCGCTGTAATTGAACCTTGAAGGCTGAGTACGCGTGGGCTGGACTTGAGGGTAACGCAGACGGGGGTTAGAGTCGGCGGCAGTGTCATAGGCCATGACGCTCTGGAGAGTCCGACCGCACCACCATAGCCGACGGCCGGCCTCGTTGAAGTTAGGAGGAGGTGGGCCGTCCTCCTCGTGCCTGGCGAGCGCCCTCTCATGCCGATCCACGAAGAAGGCTTCCCAAGTAGGGAAATAGTCGGGATGCCATCTGGGATTCCTCCGCTGCTCCGGCGTGAGCTCGAAGTAGTAGTGGTTCGTGATGGCCATTCGGCGCGCCACACCTAGAGGGACAGGAGGAACCGGCACGTCTTCGGGAAGAAATAGAAGGAAGAAAAATGGCTCATTTAATACATATACTGTTAACAGAAGAAATATGACATTGTTCTAAAAATGGGACGGTTGGAGGGATTTCAGGCTGGGCCAGGCAGCACTAATGATAGGGGTGAGTGTCGACATTATGTCGTGTGGCGTGTACCTTGTCCCAGATGGTGTTACCAACCGGGACTAAAGATGAACCTTTAGTCCCGGTTGGAGACACCAACCGGGACAAAACACGAGTCAGCACTAATAATAGGGGTGAGTGTCGACATTATTTCGTAAGTGTCGACACTATGCCGAGCTGCTTGTACTATAAATAGGCATCCTTGTGAGTCCAGTCCTCCAGCCAGTTTGAGGCATCTCCAAGATGGTTTTTGAGAGTAGGGACACCACTACGGCCAGTTTCAGGGAGATGCCGACGGAGCCCAGTCCTCCGGCATCTCCGAGAAACTGGTCATAGAGGCACTCCCTAATATGTGAAATTAGTTAGCTCCCAGGTGTATTGATCTAGTTAGAGAAGTTACAAGCTGCAAGATGGTTTTCGAGAGCAGGGACACAACTACGGCCAGTTTCAGGGAGATGCCAACGGAGCCCAGTCCTCCGGCATCTCCAAGAAACAGGTCATAGAGGCACTCCCTAATATATGACCGCGCGCGTTTGGAGATCAGATCTTAATGGTAAGTACGAATTAGGACAACTTCTTCTCATAGTCCCGGTCCATCCACAAAACAAGACTAACACTCAAGACATTTATTAATATTAAAAACATGAACTAGAGTTACATAATATGAGCATGAACTTTTTGGCATATGTCCTTCCTTATGATCGCTGCAGACGTAACCATGGAGCATCTTCTTTACTTAACGGAATGCTTGGGTCAGTTTTCACTGTGAAGGGCGGAATTTCATCAAACTTATTATAATCTTCTGACATGTCTGTCTTGTCCTCGATTCCCATGATGTTTCTTTTCCCTGAAAGAACTATGTGACGCTTTGGCTCATCATATGATGTATTCGTTTGCACATTTTTTCTTTTTTTTGGTCTGGAGGACATGTCCTTCACATAGAAAACCTGAGCCACATCATTGGCTAGGACGAATGGTTCGTCTAAGTTCTTGTATACCTTCATAAGATTGTTGAGATCCACCGTTGTCATTCCGTACTTCTTGTCTACCTCAACCCCTCCTCCTGTTAGCTTGACCCATTTGTATCGAAACAAGGGGTCCATAGTCAAGTTCCCATATCTCCTCTATGAACCCATAATACGTGGTCTTCTGCCCATTGTCTTCTGTTGTATCGAAGCGGACACCACTATTTTGGTTGGTGCTCTTTTTATCTTAGCCTATCATGTAAAATGTATTCCCATTTATCTCGTACCCTTGGAAAGTACATACAGTCGAAGATGGTGTCCTGGCCAACAAGTACAGCTGATCCCCAACAGTGGTGTTATTAGTGAGAAGTCTTTGCAGCCAGCCGCCAAAACTCGCCATGTGTTCACTTATAATCCATTCATCAGACTGCCCCGGGTGTTTGAGGCGTATTAAATTCTTGTGTTCATTGATATACGGGGCAACCAAGATAGATCTTTGTAAAACCGTGTAGTGTGCTTGATTGAGAGAATGCCCGTCCCTACATATCATTGCTTTACATCCTAGGGTGCCTTTTCCATGCAGTCTCCCCTCATGTCGTGATTCTGGAACACCAATCGCCTTAAGGTCAGGAATAAAATCAACACATAACTCAATGACCTCCTCTGTTACATAGCCCTTGGAGATGCTTCCTTCTAGCCTAGCACGATTATGAACATATTTCTTTAAGACTCCCATGTACCTCTTAAAGGGGAACATATTGTGTAGAAATACAGGACCGAGAATGGCAATCTCTTCTAATAGGTGAACCAGGAGATGCGTCATAATATTGAAGAAGGATGGTGGGAACACCAACTCAAAGCTGACAAGACATTGGGCCACATCTGTTGTAACCCTGGTAGGCTTTCTGGATCGATTACCTTCTGAGATATTGCATTGAGGAATGCACATAGCTTCACAATGGGTACTCGAACATTTTCAGGTAGAAGCTCCCTCAATGCAATCGGAAGCAATTGTGTCATAATCACGTGGCAGTCATGAGACTTCAGGTTTTGGAATTTTTTCTCTGCCATATTTATTATTCCCTTTATATTCGACGAGAAGCCAGACGGGACCTTGATACTGCTCAGACATTCAAAAAAGATTTCCTTCTCTGCTTTGGTAAGAGCGTAGCTGGCAGGAGTTAAGTGGCATCGTTTACCCTTCTCGTTCTCAGGATGCATAGGCTCTTCAGGGGCTTTCAGACGTTGCTGGTCCTGCCGTGCTTCCGGTGTATCTTTTGTCTTCCCATACACTCCTAGAAAGCCTAGCAGGTTCACGCAAACATTCTTCGTCACGTGTATCACGTCGATTGAAGAGCGGACCTCTAAGACTTTCCAATAGGGTAGGTCCCAAAATATAGATTGCTTCTTCCACATGGGCGCGTGTCCGGCATCGTCATTCGGAACAGATAGACCGCCAGGACCTTTTCCAAAGATTACTTCTAGGTCCTTGACCATACCAAATACCTCCTCACCGGTACGGAGGACAGGCTTCCTCCGGGGTTCTGCCAGACGTTTGAAATGCTTGCCTTTCTTTCTTACCGGATGCAGGTTCGGAAGAAATCGGCGATACCCTAGGTACACAACCTTCTTACATTTATCCAAATATACACTTTCAGTCTCATCTAAACAGTGTGTGCATGCATTGTATCCCTTGTTTGTCTGCCCTGAAATGTTACTAAGAGCAGGCCAATCATTGATGGTTACGAAAAGCAATGCTTGTAGGTCAAATGGCTCCCCTTTGTGCTCATCCCACATACGTACACCTGGTTTGACCCACAGCTGTAAAAGTTCTTCAACTAATGGCCTTAGGTACACATCAATGTTGTTGCCGGGTTGCCTCGGACCTTGGATGAGCACTGGCATCATAATGAACTTCCTCTTCATACACAACCAAGGGGGAAGGTTATAGATACATAGAGTCACAGGCCAGGTGTTGTTACTGCAGCTCTGCTCACCAAAAGGATTCATGCCGTCTGTACTTAGACCAAACCTTAAGTTCCTTGCGTCACGTGCGAAGTCCGGGTACTCTCGCTCGACTTTTCTCCACTGTGACCCATCAGCGGGGTGTCTCAACATCGCGTCTTTCTTACGGTCTTCCATGTACCATCGCAACAACTTGGCATGCTCTTTATTTCTGAAGAGATGTTTTAACCGTGGTATTATAGGAGCATACCACATAACCTTGGCGGGAACCTTCTTCCTAGGGGCCTCGCCCTCAACATCGCCAGGATCGTCTCGTCTGATCTTATACCGCAGTGCAGTGCATACCGGGCATGCATCCAAATTCTCGTACTTCTCACCGCGGTAGAGGATGCAATCATTAATGCAGGCATGTATCTTCTGCACGTCTAATCCTAGAGGGCAGACAACCTTCTTTGCTTGGTATGTACTGTCGGGCAACTCATTATTTCTTGGAAGAAGATTCTTCATTTTTACCAACAACTTTGAAAATGCGCTGTCAGTCACACCGTTCTCTCCCTTCCATTGCAGCAAATCCAGTGTGGTACCTAGCTTTTTGTGGCCATCTTCGTAAGTTGGATACAACAATGTTTTGTGATCCTTTAACATCTGCTCCAGCTTCTCCTTCTTCTTTTCAGTTTCACATTCTTCCTTTGTATCAGTAATGGCCCGACCAAGATCGTCATCAGCGGGCCCATCTGCTGCCTCTTGGTCTTCATTATCTACCCCCGTTGCAGTATCATCATATTCAGGATACATATTATGATAGTTGTCATCATCCTCTCCTTCTTCGTTGTCTTCCATCACAACCCCCTTTTCTCCGTGCTTGGTCCAACAATTATAGCTGGGCATGAAACCAGCTCGAAGCAGGTGGGCGTGAATGATTCTGGTATTTGAGTAGTCTTTCTTGTTCTGACAGTGAACACACGGACAACACATAAAACCATTGTGACCATGGTTTGCATTAGCCACAACGATGAAATTTTGGAGGCCCGTAATATACTCGGAAGTGCGGCGGTCATCGTACATCCATTGCCGGTTCATCTGCATTAATATGTAGTATATATCAAAAATTAATAGGGAGATGACCATTTATATATATAGTACATCAATAACACATGAAAGGATAGTTGCCGACCTCGATCGAGAAGGAAAGAGCAACGAGAAAACTTATTTTGAGCTCTCGGGCATTTCACCGAACACCTCTTGTGCATATGAAAAAAACACAAACTAGCACTCTTCACACCCTCTTGCTAGGCTCCAAAATAAGATAGTGAAAAAATGGAAGAGTAGGGTGTGGGCTGCGGTGTCTTATATAGACCCCCCTTTAACACCGGTTCAAGCCACGAACCGGTGTTAAAGAGGGGGGGCTGCGCGGGCCACTGTTGCAGGGTCACGAACCGGTGTTAAGGGGGGGCGTGTTAAAGCCCTTTTCCAGGATTAACAAAAAGCCTCGTTTTCACTAGTGTGTCAGTGCCGGGAGAAAATATTAAAACAATAGTTAGGGTGAGCATTCGAACTAAGGATGTAGTACTAATACTAAAACCAAAACATGATTGCCACCATACTATAGATCAATAGATGATATATGTGAGGACGTTAATTTATTACTACCAAAACGGAGCTGCCCGTGGTGGCTGCATATAGGGCTGTCGATGTTTGTGCTCTACGTGAACTTTGGAATTCTTGTGTACATCTGTAACATGTTGCCGCGGAACCTGGTGAGGACGGCGTAGCATTCCTCTCGAGTGGTCCATCCTGGTCTAGTTACCGCCATCGGGGAAGAGGACGGGACGACGTCAACGCATGGACATGCGAGATGGTGGTTCTGTCTTCCATGGGTGTGTCACAGGAGCAACTGGACGCCGTGCAGGTTGATCCGCCAAGCCGTCGTTCGACGCACTAGCCGTTGCAGTCATGACGATCGAGCCTCATGGGCATGCATCAATGCCCTTCCCCAACTGTTTGTGCCCGTCTTGTGTCATCCTCCGTGCGCATGGTCATCTTCGGTGCTCTACCCATTAGCAAGGAGCTGCAAAACATTGTCCACACCAAGCTCTACTGTGGCATGCAAAGACATGTATTCATGCACGATGCTATAGAAAGGTTACATATTACTTAGATCACTAATCGTGTTATTTCGTATTGTTAGTCACATACCGTGCATCGTGAAATCCTGAGATCGAGTCCCTATACCGTATAATTTGTTTTAATTATTTCTCCAGGCACTGACTAGTGGGACCCATAATCAAGGCTACACATGTCCTAGAGAAGAATATGTATGGGTCTTTTCGCAAAATTTATGACGCCACATGGCAGCCAGAATGATTGTGGACCTGTTTGCTCTCTCAATACAAGTTTATGCACCACCAGTTCACAGTTTATAAGTTATGGGACTAATTTGCTCGCGCTGAGCAAGTTATGGGACCAATAATATATATACCTCAATAAAAAGGTGACTTATTAATACAATCCACGTTGGGTCACGTGTTAATGTTCAGTGTAGGAGTCCGCTTCGATCGCATGTGGTCTGGGACACCTGGTGTAAGCACGACGGCCTGCATGGCGGGCCCAGCATGTATCAAGGGTATTTAGCTGAATACCCAAAAAAATTATCAATTTTTTTAAATTATATGGTAGTGTCTTATATTTTATTCTGTTTGTATAGAAAACGGATTGAAATTTTGTCACAAGTATGCAGAGGAGTAGTTGGTTAGATCAATGATTACAAAGCCAATTGATCACAAGATCAAATCCTACTCCCACACCATTTTTTTTTGTTTTTTTCTTTAATTTTTTACTATGAATTCCCATTGTAAAATTCCTGAGCCCACCTGCAACACATACAAAACCTTCAAAAACTGAACCAGGACGGGGTCACTGAGAGAGGACCAATGATGTCCCTGATCCAGCGTCGACTGGTCCGCTAAAGTCCGTTTGTGTCCTGTTTGCTTGTTCTCCTATTTCGGCAAAGAGAGCAGGCACGAGATGCTGGATTGGAGTGAAGTTCAGCCATGGGTCTATCCACAAAAGAGCCATGTTTTTTTTCGAAAAGGGGTAGACCCCAGCCTCTGCATCCTAAGATGCACATAGTCTTTTATTAAAGTTTAAAGAGCCATGTGTCCTGGGCAATCTTTCGTAGGACGACGGCAGCCCCAACTATGTACGCAAGGGAAGGGTTTCATGGTGCAAGGGAAAACTTGAGCTGCCACGACCCGGTGGTCATCGGTGCATCGAATCGAATCGGCGATATGGAACACTTGCCAAGGTTTGCATAGAGCCCAGAGACACCCTGAAGAAATTGAGTACCGCACGTCACTACGGGAATAACTAAATAGGCCGACGGCCTTTTTATACGCCGACGGCAAAATGTCGGGACCGTCGGCGTAGCTTGACGGGCCGTCGGGCCAATTTTGCCGTCGGCGTAGAATAAATAGGCCGACGGCCGCCGTCGACGTAAATATGACCGTCGGCGTAGCCCATTGGGCTAACGGCAGAGCAAAGACGTCAAGTCTACGCAGAGCAAAGCCGTCGGCGTAGGTTTCAGACCTATGCCGACGGCAAAGCCGTCAGCGTAGCTATTTTTCTTTTTTTGCCACATTAATCTTAGAAAAATCATAACTAAATCATTTAAATTCAGAAAAATACATATAATATATCAAAATTTGCAGTTGTGTCAAAAACGGGGTGTTTTATTAGTGCTAAAAACGGGGTGTTTCATGAATCTTGACATAGTTTCAGTTGGTCTAATATTTAAAATTTATGATATATAATTAAATAGATGATAGGGATGTCATATTTGGATTCCTATCATTTTTCTGATCGATTTGGATATATTATTTGTCGAATTGTGATTTACGGATTTGTAGATATGAATTATTAAAATTTAAATAAAAAAGCAAAATAAATAAAATTTATTTTATTTTTATTTTAATTCAACATTATTATTACTTATTTATTGTTGTTTACTCAAAAAATTGTATGGAATGTAAAAAAACAAATATGTCTAACATTATAGTGTAACGATTAATAAGTTTGATATGATAATATTCACAACAAGTTTTAGTTTCTTTGTTGGAAGCTCATGTGGAAGGAACGAAGAAGTTAAGCGTGCTGGAGCTGGAGTAGTATTAGGATGGGTGACTGGTTGGGAAGTTTGACTAATTGTGCAATTTGACTTGAGACTAAGTATACTTAGAATTAAAAATTCCATGTGAGATTAACAAGTTAAACAATACAAAAATGTTAAAAAAAATTAATTTTTTTTTGAAAAAAAGTTGGAATTTTTTTTTGAAAAAATCTAGGCCGACGGTAAAGCCGTCGGCGTAGCTAAACGACCGTTAGTCATCTAGGTAGGCCCCATATGATCTACGCCGACGGCTTAGCTATATACGCCGACGGCTTTTCTACGCCGACGGGAGAAGAGGCTACTCCTACGGGGCTGTACGCCGACGGCAGCCGTCGGGCCAGCCTACGCCGATGGCATTTAGGGCCTACATCGACGGGATCCGGCCGTCGACGTATTCAGCTTCTCCTGTAGTGCGTACGAGTCCTACGAAGAGACGACGAAAATGACAACACCATCTAGGTACATTGAAGTATGAAAGCGCACATACTGATGTTTTCCGCACGACAAGGGAGTGGAGACAGCAGGCCAATGTTTTTCGCATGACGGGTCATGGCAATATTAACGAATGATGCTGATTAGAAACGGCCAGGACATCAAATCAAATGCAAACGTATTAAATACAACGTACTTCTTTGCCTAGGGCGATTCATATGTTTCACAATATAGGCTTTTTTAGCAAGTTCTGGTTTAGATGGAGTGCTACAGTTAAGACCGATACAACTTGACTAAATACAGAGTTTATAGCATCAGCTTACATGGGTGCGTGCAGACTAGAACGACATTGTGGATGCTGATGTGCAATGTCCAGCTAGTGAGGAATCACGCGAATGCCACACCAAGTGCATGCAGGGCACTTTTTCCCAAGACATGTCTCAACTTAAAACGGCTGTTTGGATTTTGCGTTCGTGGGTGCCGTGAGACTCGGTCTAGCGGTTATACAACGGACAGAAACCTGACATGCTAAACCTGTACATTCTAACACCCTGCCGCAGTCTGTGCGTCGTCATTGGGCAAGACACAGAGACTGTACCTGAAACTCTGGAATGTTGCCGTTGGTAAACCTTTTTTGTCATCACATATGCTAGCTGCTGTGTAGTAGGAACGTGAACGACACGAAGCTCGCCAAGCGCCACTTTCTTCCTGACAAAATGGATGTCCAATTCGATATGCTTGGTTCTCCGATGATAAACGGGATTAGTGGACAGATAGACAACAGAGACGTTGTCACAGAAGACGACGGTGGCCATCGAAACTGGATAGCCTAGCTCACCAAGCAGCTGCCAAAGCCAGACACATTCGGCGACGGCGTTGGCCACCGCCTTGTACTCCGCTTCCGCGCTGGACCGTGAGACGGTGGCCTGGCGTTTGGACGACCAGATGACGAGGGAGCCGCCTAGGTAGACGCAGTAGCCGGATGTGGACCGGCGGGTGTCAGGACACCCGGCCCAGTCCGCCTCGGAGTAGCTGACGATGTCGGTGCTGGATGTAGATGGCGAGGCAGCGAGGAGCAGGCCGGAACTCGTCGTCCCACGAACGTATCGCACAATTCGCTTGACGATGGCGAGATGAGAGGCGCGTGGATCGTGCATGTGTAGACATGCTTGCTGCACGGCATATGTGTTGGAGATATGCCCTAGTGGCAATAATAAATGTAGTTATTATTATATCTTTGTGTTTATGATAAATGTTTATATTCATGCTATAACAGTATTAACCAGAAAACATTAATACTTGTGTGATTTGTAAAATAAATTAGAGTCCCTAATAAAGCCTCTTCATAATACTAGCTTGTTGGTTAATAGATGATTGTGGTTTCCCTATCATGAACATTGAGATGTTATTAACAACAAGATTATATCATTAGGAGAATGGTATGATGGACATACTCGTATAGATAAGCGTAGCATAAAGATAAAGTCATTTCAATAGTTCATTTGCTATAAGCTTTCTGATACATAGTAACCTAATTCCTTCGACCATGAGATCATGCTTATCACCATCACCGAAAGGATGCTTTGATGACATCAAACACCACACCGTAACTGGGTGGCTATAAAGGTGGCATTGAGTGTTCGGAAAGTATGGGTTGAGACACATGGATCAAGAGTGGGATTTGTCCATCCATATGACGGATAGATATACTCTGGGCCCTCTCGGTGGAATGTCATCCAATTAGCTTGCAAGCATGTGACTGGTTCACAAGGGATCACATATCACGGGAACGAGAAAAGAGTACTTATCGGTAACGAGGTTGAACTAGGTATGCAGAGATACCGACGATCAAAACCTCGGATAAGTAAAACTATCGTGAGACAAAGGGAAATTGGTATCGTATGTAAGTGGTTCATTCGATCGCAAAGTAATCGTAGAAATATGTGGGAGCCATATGAATTTCCAGATTCCTCTATTGGTTATTGATCGGAGAAGTGTCTCGATCATGTCCGCATAATTCACGAACCGTAGGGAGACACACTTAAGGATTCAATGTTGTTGAGTAGTTATGGAATGATGAGTAAGAGACCGAATGTTGTTCGGAGTCTCGGATGGGATCCGGGATATCACGAGGAGATCCGGAATGGTCCGTAGAATAAGATTCATATAAGGAAAGTCCTTTTTCGGAATTGGGGAATGATTCCGGTGTTTTCATCGGAAATGTTCTAGAAGGGTCCGGAAGGTCCGGCACTCCGGAGGGGAAGGGTACATGAATGTGTCATGACAATGTGGAATGGTTGCATCATGTACTAGGTATCATGGCTCAGCAAAATAAAGGGAGAAATCAAATCCTAGTTTGAAAAGTCAAACGCCAATTTGAAAAGTCAAACGATAGTTTTGCTTGGTGGAGGGAGAGTAGGAAACCTACTTGGGGAGGAGTTCCTCTCCCTCCACCCGCCGGCCAAGGAGGCCGACTTGGGGGAGGACTCCCCTCCCCTTGGCCACGCCCTCCCACCTATAAAAGGAGGGGCAAGGCTGCCCCTCTTCCCTACACCCAACACCACCCAAACCCTAACCCTAGCCGCCGGCCTCCTGCAAGTCGCCGCCGCCCTAGGGTTTCCTCCTAGCCGCCGAGTTGGGGATCTCCCCAAGCCCTAGCCGCCGGCCAAGCTTCCTCCCTTGGTGCCTCTAAACCCTAGATCGCCAAGGCCTCTCTCATAGTCCACCATACTCGCTCCGGCTTAAGGCGAAGCCCTACGAGATCTCCCCTCTACTTCCGGTACCACGCCATCGTGCTGCCAGAATCGCGAGGAGAGTGCTACAACCTCCGCTGCCTGCTGAAACAAGGGAGAGGAAGGTCTTCATCGAGTACCGAATGTGTGACCGACTGCGGAAGCGCTGCCGGAACGCAGCGCCGGAAGGATCGTCTACATGATCTTGAGATCGGCAAGAGTACGACTACATCACCCACGAGAATCTGCTCTTGTTAACCGCTTTGGAATCTTCGAGGGTGAGTTCCTCTATCGACTCGTTGCTACAATCTAGTAGATAGATCTTGGCTTGTTTGTTTGCATGCGGTAGAATTTTTTTGTTTTCCATGCTACGAACCCCTACAGTGGTATCAGAGCCGTGTCTATATGTAGATCTGTTGCACGAGTAGAACACAATGGTCATTGTGGGCGGTGGTGCTTTTATTATCAATTGCTTCTTGTGTACTTTGCATCTTGCGGTATGATGGGATGAAGCATCCCGGGCTAACCTTACATGACATCGTTCATGAGACTTGCTCCACGCTCAACATGCAACTTGTATTGCATAGGTGGCTTTGCGGGTGTCTGTCTCTCCCATTATAGTATAGATCCAATTTACAATGGGAACTTGAAAGTTCAAGCATCAACGTTGTGGTTCTTGTTCGTAAGTTAGAGCGACACTTATTGAAAGCCCCAAACCATGTAAAATATGCAAAGAAAATTAGAGGCATCTAACTTTGTTTTGCAGGGGTGTGCTGTGATGTGATATGGCCATGATTGTGATTATATTTGATGTATGCAATGATTCTTATTGTAAGTTGGCAACTGGCAGGAGCCATATGGTTGTCTTTAAATTCTGTTAAGACCCGCGTGTCTATTCAAAGTAGTTGTAATAGTTGAAGCTGGTGGACGACAACCATGGAGCGGCGTCATTGACCTTGATGCAATGCCGGTAATGATGGAGATCATGTTCGTGCTTGCAGATGGAGATCGGAAGCACAAAGAAGAAAGGCCATATCATATCACATATTATGAATTGCATGTGATGTTAATCCTTTATGCATCTTGTAGTGCTTATTTAACGACGGTAGCATTATAAGATGATCCCTCATGCACATAAATTTCAAGTTTTGAAGTGTTCATCCTTAGTAAGCACCGTTGCTAAAGCTTGTTGTTTCGAAGCACCACGTGATGATCGGGTGTGTTAGATTCTTCAAGTGTATACAACGTGAGCAAGCCAGATTTGCTCATGCGGAAGCTAAGGTTTGATCTTGACGAGCCTAGCATGTATAGACATGGTCTCGGAACACGGATCATCGAAAGGTAAAGCATGAGTCATATAGTAGATATGATGAACATGTTTATTGTTCGCCATTGAAGCTACATCAACTCTCGTGATGATCGGTTTTGATGTGGTGGATTTGGTTCGTGTGATCACTAAAACAATGTGAGGGATATTGTTTTGAGTGGGAGTTCACCTAGATTAATTTAACTATTAATTAGAACTCAATTTGTCATAAACTTAGTCTAAACTATTGCAAATATGTTGTAGATCAATGGCGGCCCCTACCATCAATTTTAATGCGTTCCTAGAGAAAGAAAAGTTGAAAAACAATGGAAGCAACTTCGCGGATTGGTTCCACAATTTGAGGATTGTCCTCAATGCTGGTAATTTTACCTATGTGCTGGATGCACCGCTGGGTGACCCGCCTGCAGCTGATGCTACCGATGAAGTAAAGAACGTTTACCTCACTCGGAAGAATCAGTACTCCATAGTTCAGTTTGCTATATTCTATGGTTTGGAATCGGAGCTTCAGAAAAGGTTTGAGAACCAAGACCCATATGATATTGTCTGTGAACTCAAACTTATTTTTGAGACTCACGCGGCAGTTGAGAGTTATGAGGCTTCTGAAAAGTTCTTTAACTGCAAGATGGAAGAGGGCAGCTCCATCAGTGAGCATGTGCTTAAGATGTCTGGGCACGCAAACAAACTCCAAAGTTTGGGTATAGTGATTCCCAATGCTTTGGGGATTTACCGTGTCCTCCAATCACTGCCACCAAGTTACAAGAATTTTGTGATGAACTACAATATGCAAAACATGCACAAGACGTTGCCAGAACTCTTCTCCATGTTGAAATCTGCAGAGGTGGAGATCAAGAAAGAGCATCAAGTGTTGTTGGTCAATAAGACCACCAAATTCAAGAAAGGCAAGTCTAAGCAAAAGGGAAACTTCAAGAAGAGCGGTAAGAAAGTTGCCGCACCGGTGAAGAAGACCAAGGCTGGGCCTAAGCCTGATACTGAGTGCTTTTACTGCAAGGGAGAAGGTCACTAGAAGCGGAATTGCCCAAAGTAGTTGGCGGATTTGAAGAACGACAACATCAAGAATAAAGGTATATCCGATATACATGTTATTGATGTGTATCTCACTAGTACTCGTAGTAGTGCCTGGGTATTTGATACTGGTTCGGTTGCTCATATTTGTAACTCGAAACAGGTGCTGCAGAATAAACGGAAGCTAGCAAAGAATGAGGTGACAATGCGCGTTGGAAATGGATCAAAGGTTGATGTGATCGCGGTCGGCACGCTACCTCTTCATCTACCATCAGGATTAGTTTTATACTTAAATAATTGTTATTTGGTGCCTGTGTTGAGCATGAATATTATATCGGGATCTTGTTTATTGCGAGACGGTTACTTGTTTAAGTCCGAGAATAATGGTTGTTCGATTTATATGAGTAATATGTTTTATGCACATGCACCTTTGATAGATGGTCTATTCTTATTGAATCTCGATAGTGGAAATACACGTATTAATAACATTGAAGCTAAACGTTTGAAATTGAGCGATAACTCAACCTATATGTGGCACTGTCGTCTTGGTCACATTGGAGTAAAGCGTATGAAGAAACTCCATTCCGATGGACTTCTTGAATCACTTGATTTCGAATCACTTGAAAGATGCGAA
Source organism: Avena sativa (assembly GCA_916181665.1). Classification (NCBI taxonomy): domain Eukaryota; kingdom Viridiplantae; phylum Streptophyta; class Magnoliopsida; order Poales; family Poaceae; genus Avena; species Avena sativa. The sequence continues at coordinate 207,813,368 of OV702296.1, forward strand.
GCATGTCTGATGGGTAAAATGACTAAGACTCCATTTTCTGGTATGATGGAGTGAGCTACGGACTTATTGGAAATCATACATACCGATGTGTGTGGTCCAATGAGTGTAGCATCGCGCGGTGGTTATCGTTATGTTCTTACCTTCACGGATGACTTGAGTAGATATGGGTACATCTATTTCATGAAACATAAGTCCAAAACTTTCGAGAAGTTTAAGGAATTTCAAAGTGAGGTGGAGAATCAACGTAACAAGAAGATTAAATTTCTACGTTTTGATCGTGGAGGTGAATATCTAAGTTACGAGTTTGACTAGCATTTAAAGAAATGCGGAATACTTTCACAATTGACACCACCGGGAACACCACAGCGTAATGGTGTGTCCGAACGTCGTAATCGAACTCTCTTAGATATGGTTTGTTCTATGATGTCACTTACAGATTTACCGCTATCGTTTTGGGGTTATGCATTAGAAACAGCCGCATTAACTTTAAATAGGGCACCATCTAAATCCGTTGAAACGACACCGTCTGAATTATGGTTTGGGAAGAAACCTAGATTGTCGTTCCTTAAAGTTTGGGGTTGCGAAGCCTATGTAAAGAAGTTACAGCCGGACAAGCTTGAACCCAAAGCGGAAAAATGCGTCTTCATAGGATACCCGAAGGAAACTATCGGGTATACCTTCTATCATAGATCCGAGGGCAAAATCTTCATTGCCAAGAATGGATCCTTTATAGAGAAAGAATTTCTCTCGAAAGAAGTGACTGGAAGGAGAGTAGAACTCGACGAGGTTGTTGAACCTTCTCTCGAACTTGCGAGTAGCGCAGCACCGGAAGTAGTTCCTGTGGCGCCTACACCAATAAGAGAGGAAGCTAATGATGATGATCATGAAACTTCGGTTAAAGTTGATACAGAACCTCGCAGGTCAACGAGAACTCGTACCACTCCTGATTGGTATGATCCCGTTATGAGTGTCATGTTGGTGGACAACACCGATGACCCTGCAACGTATGAGGAAGCGATGATGAGCCTAGATTCCAATAAATGGCAAGATGCCATGAAATCCGAAATTGGATCCATGTATGAAAACCAAGTATGGACTTTGGTGGACTTACCAGATGACCGGAAGGCTGTCGAGAACAAATGGATTTTCAAGAAGAAAACATATGCTGATGGTAATGTAACTGTCTATAAAGCTCGACTTGTCGCAAAAGGGTTTCGAAAAATTCAAGGAGTTGACTACGATGAGACTTTCTCACCAGTAGCAAAGCTAAAGTCTGTGAGGATTATGATAGCAATCGCTGCATATTACGATTATGAGATATGGCAGATGGATGTCAAAACGGCGTTCCTCAATGGAGACATTGATGAAGAGTTGTATATGATGCAACCCAAAGGTTTTGTCGATCCTAAAGATGCTAACAAGGTATGCAAACTTCAACGGTCCATATATGGATTGAAGCAAGCATCTCGAAGTTGGAATCAACGTTTTGATAAGGTAATCAAAAGTTTTGGTTTTGTGCAAACTTATGGAGAAGCTTGTATTTACAAGAAAGTGAGTGGGAGCTCTGTAGCATTCTTAATACTATATGTAGATGACATATTGTTGATTGGGAATGATGTAGACCTTCTTAATAGTGTCAAGGAATATTTGAATAATAGTTTTTCAATGAATGATCTTGTATGCCATGCTATGAACTAGACCCGACATTGCATATGCTGTTAGTTTGACTAGCAGATATCAAAGTGATCCAGGAGTGGATCATTGGACAGCGGTCAAAAACATCCTTAAGTACTTGAGAAGGACTAAGGATATGGTTCTTTCTTATGGAGGTGATGAACAACTCGTTGTTAATGGTTACACCGATGCTAGTTGGAACACCGATCCGGATGATACTAAATCTCAATCTGGATACGTATTTACTTTGAATGGTGCAGCAGTTAGCTGGAGTAGTGCAAAGCAAAGTGTTATGACGAGATCTTCAACTAAATCAGAATACATAACTACTTCAGAGGCTTCACAAGAAGCGATATGGATGAAGGAGTTCATTACAGAGCTCGATGTGGTTCCAAGTGCGCTGGACCCAATGTCTATCTACTGTGATAACATGGGCGCCATAGCCAATGCACAAGAACCAAGGTCACACAAGAAGCTGAAGCACATCAAGCAACGTTTTCACGCTATTCGAGTACATGTCCAAGATGGTGACATAAAGATTTGCAAAGTACACATAGATCTGAATGTGGCGAATCCGTTGACTAAACCTCTCCCGAGGGCAAAACATGACCAACACCAAACTGCCATGGGTGTTCGGTATATTACCATGTAATCTAGATTAGTTGACTCTAGTGCAAGTGGGAGACTGTTGGAGATATTCCCTAGAGGCAATAATAAATGTAGTTATTATTATATCTTTGTGTTTATGATAAATGTTTACATTCATGCTATAACAGTATTAACCAGGAAACATTAATACTTGTGTGATTTGTAAAATAAATTAGAGTCCCTAGTAAAGCCTCTTCATAATACTAGCTTGTTGTTAATAGATGATTGTGATTTCCCTATCATGAACATTGAGATGTTATTAACAACAAGATCATATCATTAGGAGAATGGTATGATGGACATACTCCTATAGATAAGCGTAGCATAAAGATCAAGTTATTTTAATAGTTCAATTCCTATAAGCTTTCTGATACATAGTAACCTAATTCCTTCGACCATGAGATCATGCTTATCACCATCACCGGAAGGATGCTTTGATGACATCAAACACCACACCGTAACTGGGTGGCTATAAAGGTGGCATTGAGTGTTCGGAAAGTATGGGTTGAGACACATGGATCAAGAGTGGGATTTGTCCATCCATATGACGGATAGATATACTCTGGGCCCTCTCGGTGGAATGTCATCCAATAAGCTTGCAAGCATGTGACTGGTTCACAAGGGATCACATATCACGGGAACAAGAAAAGAGTACTTATCGGTAACGAGGTTGAACTAGGTATGCAGAGATACCGACGATCAAAACCTCGGATAAGTAAAACTATCGTGAGACAAAGGGAAATTGGTATCGTATGTAAGTGGTTCATTCGATCGCAAAGTAATCGTAGAAATATGTGGGAGCCATATGAATTTCCAGATTCGTCTATTGGTTATTGATCGCAGAAGTGTCTCGATCATGTCCGCATAATTCACGAACCGTAGGGAGACACACTTAAGGATTCAATATTGTTGAGTAGTGATGGAATGATGAGTAAGAGACCGAATGTTGTTCGGGGTCTCGGATGGTATCCAGGATATCACGAGGAGATCCGGAATGGTCCGGAGAATAAGATTCATATAAGGAAAGTCCTTTTTCGGAATTGGGGAATGATTCCGGTGTTTTCATCGGAAATGTTCTAGAAGGGTCCGGAAGGTCCGGAACTCCGGAGGGGAAGGGTACATGAATGTGTCATGACAATGTGGAATGGTTGCATCATGTACTAGGTATCATGGCTCAGCAAAATAAAGGGAGAAATCAAATCCTAGTTTGAAAAGTCAAACGCCAATTTGAAAAGTCAAACGGCAGTTTTGCTTGGTGGAGGGAGAGTAGGAAACCTACTTGGGAAGGAGTTCCTCTCCCTCCACCCGTCGGCCAAGGAGGCCGACTTGGGGGAGGACTCCCCTCCCCTTGGCCGTGCCCTCCCACCTATAAAAGGAGGGGCAGGGGTGCCCCTCTTCCCTACACCCAACACCACCCAAACCCTAACCCTAGCCGCCGGCCTCCTGCAAGTCGCCACCGCCCTAGGGTTTCCTCCTAGCCGCTGAGTTGGGGCTCTCCCCAAGCCCTATCCGCCGGCCAAGCTTCCTCCCTTGGTGCCTCTAAACCCTAGATCGCCAAGGCCTCTCTCATAGTCCACCATACTCGCTCCGGCTTAAGACGAAGCCCTGCGAGATCTCCCCTCTACTTCCGGTACCACGCCGTCGTGCTACCGGAATCGCGAGGAGAGTGCTACAACCTCCGCCGCCTGCTGGAACAAGGGAGAGGAAGGTCTTCATCGAGTACCGAACGTGTGACCGACTGTGGAAGCGCTGTCGGAACGCAGCGCTGGAAGGATCGTCTACACGATCTTGAGATCAGCAAGAGTACGACTACATCACCCACGAGAATCTGCTCTCGTTAACCGCTTTGGAATCTTCGAGGGTGAGTTCCTCTATCGACTCGTTGCTACAATCTAGTAGATAGATCTTGGCTTGTTTGTTTGCATGCGGTAGAATTTTTTTGTTTTCCATGCTACGAACCCCTACAATATGCAAGGTCTGGCCGTGTCATGGTCAGTTATTGTAGGGTGCCCGCGAGGCTCCGATACTCCGATGGATTGTACACGGGAAAACCGGCATCAACAGCGACCTTTGGAGCGGTGTCGACAGGTGTGGCAGCTGGCTGGCATTGCTGCATGCCAGCGCGAGCCAGGATCTCGTCGGCGTACTGCTCCTGGCTGAGGAAGAAGCCACGTGGAATGCGGCGGACGCGGATGCTGAGGAAAAAGTGCAAAGCACCCATGTCCTTCATGGCGAATTCGCGCCGAAGGTTGTCGACAATGGCGCGGAGGAGCTGTAGGAGGATGCAGTCAAGACAATGTCGTCCACATAGAGCAACAAATATGCCGTGGCGGAGCCCTGCCGCAGGATGAACAGGGACGCGTCGGATCATGATGTAGTGAATTCGATCGTGGAGGCGAAGCGGGCGAAGCGCTGGAACCAAGCCTTGGGGGCCTTCTTGAGGCCGTACAGAGATTTGGTGAGACGGCAGACGTGGTCGTGATGTCGTTCGTCAAGGAAGCCAGCGAGCTGGAAGCAATACGCCTGCTCGCCGAGGACGCCGTGAAGAAAGGCGTTCTTCACGTCCAATTGATGAACTGGACAGTTGCGGGAGCACGCGAGAGACAGGACGGTTCGGATTGTGGCCAGCTTGACGAGGGCGAGAATGTTTTGCCAAAGTCGATGCCGGGCCGTTGCGCGAAGCCACGCACAACCCACCTTGCCTTGTACCGATCGAGGGTTCCGTCAGCCTTGTGCTTGTGCCTGAAAACCCATTTGCCTGTGACGACATTAGTACGTGGCGGGCGTGGGATGAGAGTCCAGGTGGAGTTGGCCATCAGAGCTCCATATTCCTCTTCCATGGCGGCGCGCCAATGGGGATATTTGAGAGCGACACAAACAGAGGTGGGAATGGGAGAGATGGAAGTGTCTGCAACATGGGCATAGCGCGGGTTAGGCAGATGAATTCCGTCACGAGCACGGGTGGTCATCAGATGCCGCGACGGTGGCGGCGGAGGAGCACGGGCAGACGTGGACGAGGAGGAGTAAGAGGAAGGACCGGTGGGTGGGCTCGAAGTCGCGGCAGATGTAAGTGGGCTGCGAGAGGAGCGTGGGCCGACAGGAGGGGACGGTGGGGTAGGTGAGGTACTGGCGCCGGGAGACGGGGGAGGGGTGGGTGCGCATGCAGCGTGATCAACGTAGTCTATCGGGGGAGGATCGGATACCGATTCAGGCGCAGGAGTCGGAGATGGTGGCGATTTGAAGGGAAAAACGGTTTCCACAAACGTTACGTGACGTGAAAATAGGATTTTGCGTTGGATCGGGTCGTAGCATCGGTAGCCTTTGCGACCGTCGGGGTAGCCGAGAAATATGCAAGGCACGGATCGAGGCGCGAGTTTGTGGGGAGAGGTGGCGATGAGATTAGGATAGAAGAGACACCCGAATACACGGAGGATGCGAAAATCAGGAACGTGATCCTTCGAGAAGCTCGTACGGGGTGGTGAGAAGGTTGGGCTTGCACGGGCGCCGGTTTAGGAGATACGTGGATGTGGCAAGAGCCTTGGCCCACCATTGCGACGTCATGGAAGCATGGAGAAGATGAGTATGGATGCCGTCATTGATGGTCCATAGGATACGTTCGGCCTTCCCATTTTGCTGAGAAGTGTATGGGCAGGTGAGGCGAAAGAGGGTACTGTTGGCGGCGAATAGGGCGCGATTTGCGAGATTATCGATTCTTTTCCATTATCTGTTTGAAAGGCTTTAATGGTTGAGGAGAATTGTGTGTGTACATATTTGTAGAAGAGAGTGAGTAGGTGGTGAACTTTGGATTTGCGACGTAACGGAAATGTCCATACATGATGGGTGAAGTCATCAAGAATTACTAAGTAATATTGAAAGCCGGAAACACTAAGTACATGACTTGTCCAAAGATCACAATGACAAAGTTTAAAAGGAGATGTAGTAATGGTGGAAGAAGATGAAAAGGGTAGCCTAGTATGTTTCCCTAAACGGCAAGCCTCACAATGAGGGGCCAAGCTCTTATTACATGTGAATTGGAAATAGGTGGAGGCTTTGTGGAGGGTCGAAGCGCCGGGGTGTCCAAGTTGCTGGTGCCACAGGGAAGCGGAGACGACGGTAGAGAGGCAGTGGCGCATCGGCACGAAGGGGTATAGGTCGCTAGAGCTGTCACATCGGTGAAGAACCGTCCCGGTTGCGAGATCCTTAATAGAAAAGCCGAAGGGATCAAATTCAATTGAAACGAAATTATCTCGGGTAAAAGAGCGGACAGAGACTAGGTTTTTGATCAATTTTGGGGAAATTAGGGTTTTGTGAAGGTGAGAGTGCGGGTGGGGATGGGGAGGGAGATGGATCCGTGGCCAATGATGGGGAGAACGGAGCCATCACCGACGACTATATGAGAGGAAGGAGTAGGGCAGGAGGAGGAAGGAGTGATACCAGGACCAGATCCCATGTGGGAGGTTGCGCCACTGTCGAAGACCCATTCGCCGCCAGAGACAGGAGTAGGATGATGTTGCAGCGCCATCTGGTTCAGCGCAGCGATCAGAGCCTGCTAATCCCACTATGGAGCCGCCGCGTGAGAGGCTGTGGATGCGGTCGATGTAGAGAACGCGTGTGACTGGGCCGGAGCAGCGGGACAGGGACCAGGCAGGCCAGGCGCGAAGGAGGCCTGGAATGTCCCGTTCAGGGCAGGAGCTAGGGCAGGCGGGCGTGGGCTAGCGACGGCACCGCCGCCTGAGCTGGTGGACCCAGTGGTAGGGTTCTTCTTCCTCTTCTTCTTGCCCCCCGTGAGGGACTGGGCGACGACGCCGGAGCCATAGTAGGCGGGTTGAGGAAGCGGGGCGGGCGGCGGAGCCTGGTGGGCAGGGGCGCCTGGTCCGTATGCCCGGGCCAGCAGGGCGGTGTGCGCGGCGACGGTGGCCTGACGAGCGAGGCGCTGCTCCTCGAGAAGCAGGAAGGAGCGCACCTTGATGAAGCCGGGGATGCGACCGTTCGTCAAGTGAGGGACGACATGCTGGAGACGCGAGTCGAGGCCGGCGAGGAGTTTGCGGACGAGATCGCGTTCCTTGACAGGAGAGCCGAGATCGCGAAGACGATCGGCCATCTGCTTCATGCGAGTGGAGTAGTCGATGATGGATAGCTCACCTTGCGAGAAAGAGTGGAATTCATCGAGGAGGTAAGTGGCGCGCGCGTCGTGGTTGTTGCGGAAGAGCGCGCAGATGGAGCGCCACAGGGTGGAGGCGGTGTCACGACGAGTCTCCACGATCTCCAGGTGGACGGTGACAGTGGCGTTGTACCAGGAGACGATGGAGAAGTCGTTCAGCCGCCAGTCGGAGGTGGCCTGGGCAGGGGAGCCGTCGATGTGGTCCGTGAGGCCGAACTTGTTGAGGGCGTCCAGGAACTGCTTGCGCCATGGGCCGTAGTTGTCCTTGTCGAAGTCGAGGACGATGAGCACGTGGTCCCGGATGCGCAGCGCTTGGAGTTGGGGAGTGGGGAGGGGCTGTGTTCCGTGGGCGAGTCCAAAGTCCTCGTCGGAGCTGGTGCCGGACGAGTAGGAGTCGGAGGAGCTTATGGTGGGAGGGAGGAGAGGAGGGGCAGCGGAAGCCGGTGGTTAGATCGAAGAGCCTGATACCATGTCAGAACCCAAGCGACAAGGAAGAGAGAGGGGAATGCAACACTGATTCATTCATTCACATAGTGGCATACATCTAGGTGTACAGCGATCATGATGATCGTGGGTGCTGTGAGACTCGGTCTAGCAGTTATACAACGGACAGAAACCTGTACACTCTAAGGGCATGAACAATGGTTTAGACGGTGGCCGTCTGTAATATCCATCCATGTCATCTGCAGATAGTCATACAGGCAGCTAATACAATGGGCTGTCGCTTTGGTCGTCTATAAAGATTCTGTGGTTGCATAAAGCTTGGGATCCAAGTTCGCCAAGCAAAGAAGAACCAAGCTGGGGAAACAATAAAGCTAGTGTCAGGTCCTGCAAGCTGCAAGCATAGGCGATGGCCGGACTTCCTTCACGCCATGACAAACGCAAGATGTTACCCGTAATTCTGAACAGAAGGGGGAAAAAGGGAAGAAACAAGGAGCAGAAAACAAATCAATCACAATTCTTTGCATGCTGCCATCGGAAGCTGGCTTGATTAATATCCACGATGAGGAGGACGATCCTCTCTCGTGTCTCCCTTCCGGTCCTCCTTCACCTCGGCGGTTCGGCCAGTACCTCGCTCCAGGACATCCTTCGCATGCTGCCGCCGGCCGCTCCCGTCAGGTCTGGAGGCAGCCTCACCCCAGCCAGGTCTGGAGGATTGCTAGAGGCATGGAATCCATGGAGATGAAGGAGAAAATAAATACCTACTAGCAACAGACTCCATACAACGCAAAATATGCCGTCGGTTAGCAGCGATTTTTACGGTATTAGACCGTCTAGAACTTAACAGACAGGCTAGGCGGTTTCTTCTTTTATCTCTCCTACACGTCATCTTATTTCCTACGTGGTGTGTGTTACAGACGGCTGACTGGATACTAATGTACATGCCCTAACACTAGGGAAAAAGGCGCGCTTCACTTGAACGCCTACATTTTGATCGATCTACATATGCCGCTGCCATGCGTATTCATTTCAGTTTTTAATATTTCACCTTAGCAACCCACATAGATATAAACCACTAGGTACTGGATATTGTGGGGGAAGAGATGCGTGTGGATGGTCGGAGCGTTGTGCGAACACAGTCACAGTGGATGCACACATGTCTCACATGGTGGACGCATGGCATAACATGAGGATTTTCGTGGCATTCTGGTAGATGTGTGCATGTGGTTTTGTCCGCAAGCTATTAGGATCATCGGTGTGTATCACTCACCAGCGTAACAGCGAGCGGATATAAAATAAACGACGTGAAAAAAAAGTCAAACTAGGGAAGAATTTAAAGTTCAAAATAAACACATTGTATTATACATATCATAAAAATTATGTATTTGTAATACATCACCTTCATTTCAATTGCTTTGTAACACAAAACGTAAACCAGCATGTCAAAGTCGTGAACTAAAGCAGGACAGACATCAGTTGGTACAATGGAACCAAGTGTATACCAGGATGGTGCACCGGCAGTGTTCTTGTATACCGCTAGCGTACCAAGGTGGTGCGTCTGCGATAAGCCAACTATCACCGGTGTGATGGTCGTCGACTCGTCTGTGTGCCCGCGGTAGCCTTTTGTGGTGCGCTGGCGATAGGTCTTTTTCTAATAGTGAGTCTTACTCTTATTTTTAATATCCTCTTTATGAAGAGAATCAAACTAGTAAGCTTTGCTCAGTTTGATCAGAATCACAATCTTTACCCATTGATCCCTGCATGAATAGAAGAACTCATAAAAAATGTAGACCAAAGATAATATATACTCTCTCCCCGTTTTAAAATATAAGATGTTTTAGTTTTATGAAAAGAACGTATCTAGACTTGTTTTAATACGTAGGTTTACTTATGTTTGGAGTGAATCTAGACACTAAAACAAATCTAGATACATTTGCTTCATAAAACTAAAACATCATATATTTTAAAACGGTTAAAACGGAGAGAGTATATATATATATATATTGTTGTAATAGTTAACTTAAATGATATATGATACGGAAGTAGATAGAATTCCACACTGGGTTCCGCTCGCATCGCCTTCACGTTGTACGCCTTGATTGCTCGAGAGTCGGACCCGACAACACGCGCGGACTCTCAAATTAGCTAGTCTTAGCGTTGGAGTCTATCCAAACCTCAAACGGCTAAGGACAGTCCGGCAAAAACTAAATACTAGTAAATGGTTCAGAACTATAACAATTACATCAACACATAAAAATGGGTCTTAGCCAAACCCATTGTGGAGCCTCTAGGGCATAATTCCTCACATATAAAGCTAATGAAAATTAAAATCTTATTAGCTTTCAGAATAAAACAGTTAAAAGTATTGTATCTTAAGATTTAATATTTTGAGAGATTTATAAAATAACCTATGGACGAAAAAAAATTCTTGGCACCTAGTAAAGTAACATATAGATCAAACTTTTCTTTACAGAACGACAGTGTTTGTCTGGAAATTTTTTTTTGTTATCATCAAAAATCTTCTACCAAACTAACCGACGGTCAACAGCTGCCTTAAGTAATAACCTTTTGATAACGTATATTTATCGGTCAATGTTGTTAATAGTTTATTACAAATTCTACTGCAATACACAAGATCGGATGGCTGTTTATCTGATAAAAAATTAATCCAAATTTTCACGTGTACTTTGGCTGGCCATAGTGTGTAGCACCAAATACTAGTATCATGCATATGATACCAATGTATGACATTATCTCTATAATACATTATACATTGTAGTAGTATTTATTGATTTATAGAATCTTAATGCAAAATCGTGTATCAATTCTAATTGTCATTAACTCGTCTAGTTCCTCGAAACACGGTACAACTTGAGGCCTTTGCTGGGGCAAACAGCACAATCAAATCCAAAAAAAAAGACAGAAAAAGAAGAGGAAACAATATCTACACCGGCGGTTTGACGAAAATGAAGATTGTTAGAGTTTGTGTTACGTACTTTTTGTATGTCACGTTAGACATTCTGGAAGGATATCCCGGACTCTCTCGATGCTTCCGTATCGTAACGATCTAATCCAGGATATAAGCACCAGATCGATCTCCCTTCCTTTCCTCTAACGTTGTAACCTCCCGTGTATCAGTCCTACCGTATGTTGGTACTATATAACACGTAGCCAATGGGAGCTCCAACCATCATTCCTAGAAACGCTCATATGATCATATGTGGTATCAGAGCCAATACCTTCCTAAAACACATCAGAGCCAATACGATCATATGAGCTCCAACCCCCTTGTCGGCATCACCATTGGAGAGAAGTTGATGAGGACCAACTACCTCGTGTGGCAGTCCCAAGTACTGCCCCCCTCTCCGGGCCGCAAGATTGACGAGCTTCCTCGATGAGAAGACTGTGCCGCTGCCGGAAACCATCACCGTGGAGAAAGATGGCAAGCGGTCAAGGAGAAAAACCCCGCATACCACGCGTGGGTGGCGACAGACCAACATGTACTATCGTTTTTATTGAGCTCTCTATCTCCTGATATTCTTGTCTCCATGATTGGCATGGACACGGCTGAGGAAGTATGGGTGGCGATCAAGGCCATGTTCTTCTCTCAATCAAGAACGTGGATGTCAAACCTGCGCGTCACCCTCGCCAAGAAAAGGAAGGAAGACATGACGACCCCACAATTCTTCAACAAGATGAAGGGTCTCGCCGACGAGCTTGCGGCAGCATGCCGCCCTATTGATGAGGAAGAACTTGTGGAGTATCTCCTTGCCGGCCTCGACGACACGTACAACCCCCTCTTCGCCTCCATCGGAGTTCATGGTGGCGAGGATCTCACCATCAGCGAGCTCCACGGGCACGCCTATGCCTACGACAACCGGACCGCTCTCCTCACCGACGGCATCGGTGGAGGCTCCTATGTCAACTCGGCCAAGCGCGGCCAAGGAGGACCACGAGGACGTGGTCACCGTGGAGGACGTCGCGGAGGTCGTGGTGGCTATGGCCATGGCAACCGCGGACATGGACGTCAGTAGCACGGCGGCGGTGGCCGTCGAGGAGGAGGCAGGGGCGGCAAGGACCACGACTACACCACCTACCAGATCTGCGGAAAGCGCGGGCATGAAGCTTGGAACTACTGGCATCACTACTCCCACGATGAAGAAGAAGAGGAGGAGAAGGGCACAAATTCGGCGTCCTACGGGGTGGACACCAACTGGTACAACGATACCAGTGCCACCGACCACATCACCGGCGAGCTAAACAAGCTCACAATAAAGGAGAAGTATAAGGGTTGTGAGAAAATCCACGCGGAAAATGGACAAGGTATGAGCATTAGTCATGTTGGTCATGCAATTGTTGAAACCCCCTCAAAATCCTTGCATCTTAAAAATGGCCTTCATGTTCCACATGCCACAAAAAATCTTGTATCCGTTCATCGCTTTACTAGAGGCAATTATGTCTTTATTGAATTTCACCCTTGGTGTTTTTATGTCAAGGATCAGGCAACGAAGAAGGTACTTCTTAAACACTACTAGGAAAATGGCTATAGGTAATCAGCACATCCGTGGCTCACATAGTTGAAGTGCCCCACGGCTAAAACAGGCGTGGCTCACCTATGGGCAGTGTCCTACTAGTAACTAGAACAACCGTGGCGCACATGGTCATAGTGCGCCACAGATATGTGTGGGCCAGGGCCCTGCTGGCCGCATGCCAGATACCCGTAGCGCACATAGGGTAGGTGCGCTACGCTTGTTAGTGTTAAACGTGGCGCACGTTAGAGGGGTGCGCTACGCCTAAGCGCATGCCCCTCTGCTCTGTAAAACGGGCAGACACATTCGTGGCACACACGGATGTTATTAATCCCTGTGCCACGTGCGCCACGGATGTGGCGACCCTTTTTTTGGCAGCTCCACTTTGTGCACATGTGTGATCATCCACCACCCCACACTTCACTTTCCCCTTCTTCTTCCTTCTTAGATTTAGTCGGGATCCTTCTCCTTCCCACCTCAATTTCTCCACTCATTCACCATTTTTAGCATGTAGAACTTGCCTTGGATGTTACATACGTAATAGAGGAAGCTCTCCGGTCTCTCATCTCCTTCTCCGGTCTCGCGCGCACCTCTCCTTTCCATCTTCTCGCGATCGGTCTCTCATCTCGGTAAGTTTTCCACGTAAGGATGTGTTCATGTGTATATGGATGATATGCTCATATGTATGTAGATGATCGATGCTCATGATGTGTGTATGGAGAGGATCGATGGTCATGTGTGTGTATATGGAGAGTATCGATGATGCGCATGCATGTGTGTATGGAGAGGATAATGATATGTTCATGTGTGTATGGATCGGTCTCTTTCTCTCTTGTGTTTGTATGTGAACAAGTTGTCATTTGTTTTGCCAAAATGTTGATTCATTTCCATTTTGGCAAGACTTTGGCATTTCGCAAAGGTCCTAATTTTAGGATAGGTCATGCCGAAATTTTCTATCGACCATTGCATGCATGCATTGATTATGTGGTTCTAATAGACTTCTAATTGTACCGTGTACACAGTGCAGGCAAAAATGGTGCTCATAATGAGTGAAGACATTGTGGCTAGATTTTTGAAATGTGCGACGACCGACATGATACGAAATAACAAGATGGAGATAAGATGTCTGTGCAGAAGATGCAAACTCAACTAGGTGATCAACCCAGATTCCGGGAATCTGCAGGCGCACCTGCTCTGCCATGGTTTCATGGATGGATACACTCGTTGGATAAGCGATGATGAAGACGATGGAGACGGTGAAGGTGGGCAACATGACGATGATCATCATCACGGCGAGAACGGGCGAGATGATGAAGAGTCTCCTGGAGATGGTGAAGGTGCGAAAGCAGACCGGGATGATGATGATCTAGATGCCGGAGGAGCAGACGACGATGGAACAACGTCAGGCTGGGTGTGGGACCCTTATGTGCAAGAGCTGCTTCTCAAGCAGACGAGTAACGCCAGGGCTGCCGCTAGAGAGAAATCCAAGCTTGCGCAACTTGAGAAAGATGTGATTACTCCATTGTATGAAGGATGCAGGCCCGATGATACCCGGTTGAATGTAACGCTCAAGGCTATGGAGATGAAGGCAAAACACAAATTGAGCGACGCAAGCTTCAACGATATGATGGCATTCTGGCACGATCGTCTCCCGGAGGGGAACATATGTCCAACTAGTATCGAGGACGCCAAGAAAATCGTCTGTCCTCTCGATCTACCACACGTTAGATATCACGTATGCATCAACGATTGCATCATTTATCGGGGCGAGGACGCGGAGAAAACCACATGTCCGGTGTGCGGTGTGAGTCGATACAAGAAAGGGAAGAAAGCACCTCAAAAAGTGGTATGGTACTTTCCTATCACTCCTCGTCTGCAGCGCTATTTCGCGGACCCTAAGGAAGCGAAGCTCATGCGATGGCATGCGGAAAGGAAGAAGCCAGGAGATGACAATGATGACCCCGAAAAGGATGAGCTGCTGACGCACCCTTCAGATGCTAGCTAGTGGAAAGCATTGGACCTCAAATTCCCAGAATTTGGTGGAGATTCGAGGAACATCAGGCTTGGTGCGAGCACCGATGGACTCAATCCGTTCGGTAGCCAGAGCAGCACGCACAACACTTGGCCCGTGTTTGTATGGATGTACAACCTCCCTCCATGGTTGTGCATGAAGGAGAAGTACATACAAATGAGTATGCTAATTCAAGGGCCGAAACAACCTGGTACCAACATCAATCTGTATCTCGGGCTGTTGAAAGAGGATCTAGCCATGTTATGGGAATCTGGAGCCAATACTTACGACGCCGTCGCACAAGATTATTTCACTATGAGAGCCGCGTTGGTCACTACGGTGCAAGACTATCCAGGTTGCGGATATATCTCGGGGCAAGTTATCCATGGATTCTGCGCATGCGTTAGGTGCATGGATAACACAAGCTATCTCCAACTAGAGAAAGATTCAGGGTCTTCGAAAACCATGTTCATGGCGCACCGGAGGTGGCTCGGCAAGAATGATCCATGGAGAAAACGTGGAGACCTGTTCAATGGCAAATCTAAGACCCGAGGAATCCTAGAGCGTAGGAGCAGCGAAGAAGTGGAAGAGTTGCTCAAAAACTGGAAAGATTGTCCTAAGCCTGGAAAGAAGCGAAAGAGGCAGCAAGACAAGCCGCTGATGAAGGTATGGAAAACAAGGTCTGTTTTCTGGGAGTTTCCATACTGGAAGTTTCTCCGCACGCCTCATAGACTCGACATCATGCATATCACGAAAAACGTGTGCGAGAGTCTGATCGCCACCATAATCAACATGCCAGATAGGACGAAAGATGGTCCGAAAGCAAGGCACGGCCTGATATTCATGGGTATCCGGAAGGAGCTTCACGGAGGACGCACTACTCCTGATGATCAGGAATATGACGATGATCATGAGTCGGAGACGACACAAGGTCGTCGGAAGGGTAAAAAGTTCAAGAAGAACGAATATTACTGCCCTCCTTCTTGCTTCACTCTAAGCCAAGATGAGATCAAACAGTTTTTCAAGTGCCTTCTAGGAGTCAAATTTCCTTACGGCTACGCGGGCAAGATAAGAAGATACCTAGACGAGGCGAAGCAGAGGTTCAGTGGCATGAAGTCTCACGACTGTGCCGTGCTAATGACGCACGTACTTCCGGTTGCACTAAGAGGGATAATGGACGAGCACGTCCGTGAAATGTTATTTGGCCTCTGCAAGTTTTTTGACATCATCTCTAGGAAGTCGATTGGCGTGAATCAGCTCGGGAGGCTACAGGAGGAGATCATGGTGATACTATGCGAGCTTGAGGTCTACTTCCCACCCACATTCTTCGACATTATGGTGCATCTGCTGGTCCATGTCGTGGAGGACATCGTCCAACTCGGGCCGATGTTCCTCCGCAGCATGATGGCGTTCGAAAGGATGAACAGACACATCAAAGGATACGTTCGCAACATGTCCCGTCCAGATGGAAGCATAGCCAAGGGCTTTTTGGCCGAAGAGTGCATCTATTTCTGCATGAATTATCTAGACATTGAGAACCCTGTCGGTCTTCCCGTCAACAGGCACCTTGGCAAGCTCGACGGATCTGGTCACCAAGAGGGTCGTCACATATTGCATGCAGACTTTGATCGAGAAAACCTCGTCACGCTACAGCATTTAGAACTGGTCGATCCTTGGGTACAGAAGCACAAAAGGTTAATCGAGAAGAAGTACAGTGACCGGGGCATACAGAGGACGCAGGGAGAAATAATCAAAGAGCACAACTCAGATTTCACGCGTTGGTTTAGGCAGACGCTCCTTGATAATCCCCCGCGATCGCATTCTTCTGACACGGAAAAGATCATATTCACCTTGTCGCAGGGACCGATGCAAAACCTGGTGACCTATCAGGCGTATGATATCAATGGCTACACATTCTACATGGAGGAAAAGGACAACAAGTGTGATTATCAGAACTCAGGCGTAACGTCGGAATTCTACACTGATGACAACGTGAAGGAAAGATTCTACGGAAGAATCGAGGATATCTAGGAGCTCGACTACTGTGGAGAAAAGGTGTCGATGTTCCGTGTCAGATGGGCAAAGAGCATCGAAAGAGAAGACCGGTATTTCACAACCATGGTTATACCCGAAGCAGCCAAATCCAAGGCCGCCGGTGCCAACGTGGCCGCAAAAAATGAACCGTGGGTACTGTCTACCAAATTGGACCAATGTTTTTTCATTACCGACCCGACAAAGCCTAGCCATGTTGTCGTGAGGAGAGGAAAAAGAAACATCATCGGAATGGATGGAGTCACCAACGAGCAAGACTTCGACCAGTACGGCGATCCAAAGATTGAAGATGACGACGACTACGATGCAGCAACATACATCACAAGAAGAAAAAGGAGAACCCTACCCAAAAAAGGTAGCCCGTTCGAAAGAAGAAACATTAAAGTGCCGGGGCTAAATTATTCAACCACGACAAAGAAGGGAAAAAGATTGTAAAACGCTAGCTCAAAAAATATTGTAAAACACGTGGTAGAAAAAGATTGTAATATTCATGGACAAATTATTATGAAATTTAGTTATACTTTGAATCATATTTGTACCACTTTTATGACATATATTATCACTTTTGGGCATTTTTGGAATATTTAAAAGTATTTTAAAAACAAAACAAAACTTCTATGGCATATATCACCACTTTTGGGCATTTTTTGGAACATTTATAAGTATTTTTGAAATAAAAACAAAAAATTGGGCACCAGGATTCGAACCTGGGTGCTCATAGGTTTAGAATAGAGCTAAGGGCAAAACCAGTGGGATAAGATAATGCTAGTGTTAACTATTGGGGTGGCCGCCCTCTTATCTGATAGTCCAACCCACTTAGGCGTAGCGCACCCTGGCCAAGTGCGCTACGGTTGGCCAGGGTGCGCTACGCCTAAGTGGGTTGGACTAGTCAACCGCGCCACGTCCGCCTCTCTCATCCCCATCTCAGACACCACATCGAGCCCCGCCGCTGCGCTCTTGATCCGCCACCGCTGTGCTCTCGAGGAGGAGGAGGAGGCCCGCACCGCTTGTGGAGGAGGAGGCTCGCGCCGCTTGTGGAGGAGGAGCAGGCCCGTGCCGCTTGTGGAGGAGGAGGCTCGCGCCGCTTGTGGAGGAGGAAGAGGCTCGCGCCGCTTGTGGAGGAGGAGGCTCACGCCGCTCGAGGAGGAGGAGGCCCGCGTCACTGTCGATCCGTGGAGGAGAAGGTCACCGCCGCTCGAGGAGGAGGAGGCCGCCGCCGCTCGAGGCTGAGGAGGAGGAGGCCGCCGCCTCGCCCACGCGCTCGTCGTCGTCCTCGTATCATAGGAGGTGAGCCTTCTCCCCTCTCTCCCTCTCTCCCTGCCCACACGGTACTGCTGCTCCGAACAACTCTCTTGCGTTCCATTTTTCTCTCTCAAGGAGCAAGATTCCAGGAGCAAATTTAGCTAGCTAGGGTTAGCAAATTTAGCTAGATAGGGTTAGCAAATTTAGCTAGGGTTAGGGTTAGCAAATTTAGCTAGCTAGGGTTAGCAAATTTAGCTTGTTAAATATCACCCTAAAGACTTTTATGTAGTAGTAGAAGTTCATGTGATGATGTGAAAGAAACAACATTGTAGAGGCACCAGTAGCTCCTGATAATCAGTAGTTAATGTTTGTCAGCCCAACTATATTACGTGTAGATGAATCTAGTTACAATTTCGTGGAAGATTTCAGGTAGAACTACTAGTACATGAGGATATGCATGCAGTGTTGTGTCACTGCAGGTGGGTCAGCCAAGATATGCAGACCATCTGAGAGACTGTGAGTTCTTGAGTTATTATTCTTTCATCTTTATTTTACTTTCTTAGTAAAAAAAGTTAGTTTTCTTGAAGGAAAACTGAAATACTGTTGGCCTTGGATTGGAATGGACCATGTGAGCCTGAAATTTCCATGTACTGATGCAAAGTGCAAAGCTTTACAGCTTTTCTACAAATCTGCAGCTGCGCCTCCTCATCCCCTCTGTCGATTTTCCTTCCTGTCCTGATGAGTTATGATGAAAAGTTTGATGACCAAACGACCTTGCTTCCTACATGTTCGCACTGCAAGATCAGCTCACTCATCTGAGTTGGTATAAATGTAGATAAGGTTATCCTTTTGTGCATGCCAATTACCAAAGGAGGACAGAATAAAAGTTTCAACAATTTTTATGAAATGAGTCTATGTACAGTCTATGTACAAGAAGCTAGCTAGGGTTAGCAAATTTAGCTTGTTAAAATTATTTATAAATGATATGGGGGATTCTGCCAGGATCACCAAGAATCAATAGGCTTCATGATTACATATATAAAGTTTTCTCAGATATTGCAGGTTTTCCATCCCAATGTGTGTTCAGTAACTTTTTTAGTACTGATCCTGATGAAACAATGTGATGCTGATGAAATTTAGTTATGCTGTATATACTGATCTCAATAACTTTTTTAATACTTTTTTAGTACTGATCCTGATGAAATTTAGTTATGCTGTATATACTGATGAAAAATGTGTATATACTGATGAAATGCTCCTGCTGAAATCTTAGTTATGCTATATGGTTTTAGTACTGATCCTGGTGATGGTTTTAGTACTGGTTTGCTTGCTGGTGATGGTCTAGTAGTACTGATCTGTGGTGATATAATTGTAGCACTTGAAATTGTGCTTGTGCTTGTATATGAAGCACTTTATTATGTTGTGTATGCAGGTTCTTGTATGATATGAGTCCCGATTTTTGCCGGAATGTTGATTAACTTCCGTTTCGGCAGAAATCGGGCACTCCTAGTTTAAGAAAATTAGCAAAGGTCATGCTGGATTTTTCCGTGCATTTAACCAATTATTTGTTTTTTATTAGTGCAAAGATGTGTGACAACGACGAGGCTGGATGTTCTAAGCGCATCAGCGCTGAAGGAGAACTCAGACCTCCGAATAAACAATTGACATTCTGGGAGGCGGCCCAGCGGCTAGAAGACAATGAAGAATACCATCCTTCGGAGAGCGAGGATGATGAGATGGAAGACGCGGAGGAAGAAGCCGAAGGAACGGCGGGTGATGAAACCACTGATGGCGGCGAGGGCACAGGGAGTGGTAGCAATCCTCCTAAGAAGAAGAAGAAGCCGAAGGAATGACGCTCGAACACGGTCGGCACCGTCAGGGAGGAAATTACCGAAGTGAGCCCATCAGGGGTTCCTTTGGAGCCCGCCCTTGTCGTCAAAGGGTACAATAGGCAAGTGGCGGCGATCACCCGGACAACCATCTCGATCAACACCGAGAATCTCCGGCATAAATATAATGGCCACTTGCGCACACTCCTCTTCGAGAAGCTGCACGCAAGATACAAGTTCCCCGCTAAGTATCAGAACACAAATTATCATGGGAACAAAGTAAACAAATCCGCCCTCACAAAGATGAGCACCGCCCTGGCCAGCTGGAGAACCCGGATAAAGAAGAAGATCTATAAAGAAGGCAAAAGTCTCGAGGAGATCGAGAAGATTGACCCGCAGATCACCGAAGATCAGTTCTGGGAGTTCAAGGAGAGGTGTGAATCCGAAAGAGCCCTGGCCAATAGTAATCAGGGAAAGGTGCTGCAGGCGATGAATATAGGTCATCACCATCTCGGATCTGGTGGATACAGAACCGCGGAGGCCAAATGGAATAAGGAGGACGAAGAGTATAGATCTAAGGGGATAGAAAACCCCTTTGCGAAATTCGAACCCGGGCAGGTTCGAAACTTCATCAGGGCCCGTTACCATGTGGACCCAAAAACCAAACAACTCACCGCGGATCCTGCGGTGAAGGAATTCGAGGAAATTGTGGTAAGTAATATAATTACCGCGGATCAACTCAATTGCATTCTAATTGATGATCTAAATGATTCACTGTTACTTCTTCTGCAGGAGGAGGAAATTGTTGCCAGTCATGGATCCCAGGGTTCCTCATCCCAGGGGAGGACGGCGGCCACCCGGTGGGATAACCCTTTTAACAGGGCAATGAACCGGGCCAAGAAAATAGAGCCGGTTACGAAGAAGCCGTCATCGGCTGGTCGTCTGGCCGGCCTCGGGGGTAAGAATTGGGTGGATCATTTTGGTACACCGCCGAGGACGCATGTGGCGCCGTCGGGAAGGAGCGAGGAGGAAAACCGCGAGGTTCAAGAACTTAAGGAACAAGTGGCGCGGATCCCGCAGATCGTCCAAGACAACCTGGCAATCACCCTCACGTCCTTCGTGCCTACCTTGGTGGAGTCAATAGAGAACTGGAGTGCGGGTGGTCGAGTAGGGCCGTGCCCGATTCCAAGCATGGTCAGCAGCCACTCGAAAAACGCGGCGCCGACGAATCAGGCGAACTACCTGTTCGTGACTCCGCCCGCTAGCACCACGGTGCCGCAAGTGTTGGTGACTCCCCCTGCCATCACCGCAGCGCCGGACATGTTGGTGGCCCCCCTGCCATCGTCGTGGCGGCATCGGAGCTCCAAGCACCCGGTAGGGAGAATACACCAGCGGCCAGCATCGCGCCATCAAGTAGCCCTTTCGTCTCTTGCACGCCCGTCGCCGTATGCGGTGCCTCGACATTAGCCGATCTCGACGCCATCACGGTAAACAAATTGCTTTAGCGCCTTTCACGCTTTCTATTACTCTTATGGCATCTCTGATGACGCCGTACATGTTTTCCGCAGACGGATGTTCCTTGCACTTTCTTATGCTACATGAACAACGAGCTGAGGGATGTTTCCAAGGGTACCATCGTTCAACCCTTGCAGCGCACGTTGCACTCAAGGACAATGGCAGATAGCGTGCAAAGGGTTAAAATTAGTCGGGTGCTAAGGGGCTGCGACGACCTGGAACCTCCCATTCAACCCCTAGGAGCGGATGAAGAAGAGCAGGCTGTCCTTAGAAGTTGCTTCGGCTTATTCTTGCAATGGACAAAGAGCATGATCCGTTTGGGGACGGCGGGGGCCATCATGCCACAGTAAACAACACCGCCTGTCGTGCCAGCGACAAGCGGTGGCAAGGCCCCCTTATCGCCCTCGCCATCACCTCCACGTGGTGGGTCGGATGATCATGTTGATGATATGCACATGGCGCAGGATCCGGCCGAGGATTACGAAGACTGGAATGATCACTTCTTCAACACTCAGTTTAGCAACGAAGACCTAGTTGGTGGCCCACAGAGAAAGCCACTATCAGCAAGCGTTTGTTTGGTTATGAGGAGATGCCTCCAGCTTGCGCCTTTATAGAGCCAACTGATACAACCAACCGGCCCTTTATTCTAAGCCCTGACACACTACATAGGGCGGCCGGTGCTCAGATTGCGGTGCCTGCCCGCTCTCCAAAAGGAAAAAAAGGCATGAAAAGAAAATCTAGCAGCTCGAGCCAGCCGGTGGCGCCAACTGCGAATCCGATCAGGTTTCGGGACGGGCCACCAAGACCTGAGGGTATTATGTGGAGGATTCATGTGGCGGGTGAGCCCATGCTACCTAAGAATTTGCGGAGGCTCGCCAGTTCGGAACTGCCGAGTGTGCATGACGGCATGCTGACGATAGAGAGACGCCTTCTATCGGAGAAAGATCCCTCGCACCCGGTATTCGTGGTTAAGGTGCCACCAGACTTGGGCTTCATCGACAATGCCCCTGCGGATCTGTTCTTCCTGCGGTTCGACGACATCTTCAATATGTTCCACCTATACCCGCTGCACTATACCATGGTCCGCCTGTTTTCTCTCAGCCTGGCCATGCAGATCATTAGAGAGAACAAACCGGGCATCGCTATAGTGGACCCCTACTACATGTGTGACGGCTGCTTGGGTTCCCCCGCTGAACGACGTATCGTGGCCTCGTACCTAAAAAAAAAATCCTCGTGGCGAACAAGACAAAGGAATACATTCTCGTGCCATACTTTCCCGAGTAAGTCGTTATTCACTCGCCACCGTCGATTGGCTTTATTAGATTATCATCATTCTTTTTCCAACACATTCCATTTGAATTTTTTGCGCAGAGATGAACACTGCACGCTCATCTCCTTATCGCCAAAGCATTCCCACGCCACGTATTTTGACTCAGGGAGTCTAGAAAAGAAGAAAAACTACAACAAGATCAAGGAAGTTCTGGATGATGCTCTCACTGGCTATGCCTCGACGGAAGGCACCACCTTCGTGCGTACGAAGGTCAAGTTCGGCAGGCACGTCTTCAACCACGTAACGGAGTTCCCCCGCGTGAAGCAGCCAGAGAACAGTAAGAAGGAAGCCTACTATGCACTCCATCACATGAGGGCTTTCCTACTTGACCAGTAGAATTCTACGCTGCCAGATCATCTCAAACAGTGGGCCGAAGCAAAGGCCAAGATCACTGATTCAGATATTAGACAAGATATGTATCGCATCCAGCAGTAGTTTGGGGCAATCATCTTTCGTGATGTCATGACTTCGGGGGGATCTTCTACGGAGGAAATATCCCAAATAACCGTGACATAGAAGATCGCCTAGAGATGCAGGGTGACTATAGGAAGTTCATGACGAGACAAGGAGTCCTCCCGTTCCCTAAGCCAAGCCAGAAGGCTTGATGTTGGCCTAGTTGTAGTTACAAACTATAGATGACCTTTGTGTGTATGTGGACAAGTGTACATGCTACTATACTTATCTTATTAGGTTTATGAATCATCGCTTATTTCTTTTGCTTATTATTATTATTATTATATATCAATCAATGCTTGGTTTTTTTGCTTACTCTTTGGTCCTTTGCTCATTTTGGTCCTTCTTTTTTTCCTTACTTTATTAGTCTTTTTTTGAGAATAATGTCGATGATTGAAATGTCGTGGCACAATATATATGTGAATGTGCTACGACGGGATTGTGAGCCTTGTGATATGTCCAGGTGTTGTGCATCCTACTTGGCTCACAGTTCCATCGTAGCATATTCCTGTGTCCAACGACCTATATATATATATATATGAGAAATTCTTTTTGATTTACTTTGGTCTTTTTCGAGAATAATGCCGATGATTGAAATATCATGGCACACTATATATGTGAATGTTCTATGATGGGATTGTAAGCCTTGTGTTATGCACAAGTCCAAATGTTGTGCATCCTACTTGGCTTACGGTCCCATCATAGCATATTCCTGTGTCCAACGACCTAGCTAGTTATATATGAGGCATTCTTTTCGAGTTACTTTGGTCTTTTTTGAGAATAATGCCGATGATTGAAATGTCGTGGCACACTATATATGTGAATGTGTTGTGATGGGATTGTCCACCTTGTGCTATGCACAGGTCCAGGTGTTGTGCATCCTACTTGGCGGACAGTTCCATCGTAGCATATTCCTGTGTCGAACAACCTAGTTATATATGAGGCATGCTTTTTGAGTTTGGTCTTTTTGATTTAGGAGTACTTTCTATAAGTGTATCTTCATATGCGACTTTAATTATATATGTTTTTTTCAATCATCGGTTAATTATTATTGTCAACTTGTAGATGACGTGGTACGTCGTGTACAAGGGACGGGTTCCCGGAGTCTACGATGATTGGGAAGACTGCCGGAGACAGGTGCACCGTTTCAGCGGCAATATCTACAAAGGGTACAACACTATGGCGGAGGCGGAAGCTAGATACACGCGCTATCTAGCGGGAGTTAGGACGAGGAACCGGATGAAGACCTACACCTTCGTCACGGTGATCATGCTTATCTTCTTTGGTTGTTTATCCCGCGTTTGTGTCTAGTTAGTTCAGATGTCTAGGCGAGCTTCCGAGCTCTAACTTGTTCGATCGACACATGTATTCGCATGTCACCAACTACTATGTAACTTGATCGAAACAATGTATAACTTATGTATTCATGTATGAGACTTATCTATATGTACTTGTTTCAATCTTGTTTTGCGATTGTGTATTTATATATAACTGTATATCTTATATCTGTGTGTATATCTGCCTATAATATTGTATATAATCTGTATTGTATATCATCTGGCCCTGAAATTAAAAAAAAGACACCCGTGGCGCACGTGACACAACTTCTGTGGCGCACAGTGCCTAAAGCGCACCTGCGCAGGCTAGTGGCGCACTAACGGATGTGTCACAGAAAATAAGTCTTGTAACGCACCTGGACAGGTATCCGTGGCGCACTGGCATGTGCGCACTGGCATGTGCGCCACGCCTATCTCTGCACATGCGTGGCGCACCAGGCAGTGCGCCACGACTATGAGATAGCCGCAGCGCAAGCCTAGTGGCGCACGGGCAGTGTGCCACAGATGGCTTTTCCATGTGCGCCACTAACTGCTGTTTTCCTAGTAGTGAAAGGTAGAAGCGTGTGTGGTCTCTACCCATTTATATCTTCATCCCCAATCGATAATAAACAAGCCTTCAGTGTCACCAAACCTTCAACTTCACGATGGCACAGTCACTTAGGGCATCCCTCTTTTTGCATAGTTCAGCAAGTTCTTATCAATTATGAGCTTCCTTATTCAAATAAATGTAGTGTTGAGATGGTTTGTGACTCTTGCCAAAGATCTAAAAGCCATCAACCCCCTTATATGAGGTCTACTAGTGTATCCACTTCTCCACTACTACTTGTGTTCTCAGATGTATGGGGACCAACATCTAGCTCAGTAGGGAGATATACATACTATATAAGCTTCGTCGATGATTTTAGCAATTTTTCATGTATTTATCTTCTCAAGAAAAAATCCGATGTTTTTCAAGTATTTCACAACTTCCAACAACTTGTTGAACGGCAATTTGATAGAAAAATTCTCGCCATACAATCTGATTGGGTGGAGAATATGAGAAATTAAATTCTTTCATTCAAAAAATATGCATTGACCATCATGTCTCATGTCCACATGCTTATGTTACCCACTAAAACTATTGACCATGAAACACATATGAACGTCTTTTTCACAAAACACCTGATTATGCATCTCTTCGTATTTTTGGTTGCGCATGCTAGCCTAACCTCCGTCCCTATAACAAAAGTAAACTTGTTTTTTGATCCAAGCAATGTGTCTTTCTTAAGTATAGTCACATGCACAAAGGCGTCAAATGCCTAGATGTTGCTTCTAGTCGAGTCTACATATCTCGAGATATTGTTTTTGATGAAACAATGTTCCCTTTTGCCAAACTTCATCCCAATGCAGGTGCTCTTTTGTGCCGTGAGATTCTCCTACTCCCTGAGTCTCTCCAAAACTGATCGGTGTCATCTCATGAGGGGGAACAATGTGTTGGAGATATGCCCTAGAGGCAATAATAAAAGTAGTTATTACTATATCTTTGTGTTTATGATAAATGTTTACATTCATGCTATAACAGTATTAACCGGAAACATTAATACTTGTGTGATTTGTAAACTAACTAGAGTCCCTAGTAAAGCCTCTTTATAATACTAGATTGTTGGTTGATAGATGATCATGGTTTTCTGATCATGAACATTGGGATGTTATTAACAACAAGATCATGTCATTAGGAGAATGGTGTGATGGACATACTCCTATAGATAAGCGTAGCATAAAGATCAAGTCATTTCAATAGTTAGTTTGCTATAAGCTTTCTGATACATAGTAACCTAATTCCTTCGACCATGAGATCATGCTAATCACTATCACTAGATGGATACTTTGATGACATCAAACACCACACCGTAACTGGGTGGCTTTAAAGGTGGCATTGAGTGTTCGAAAAGTGTGTGTTGAGGAACATGGATCAAGAGTGGGATTTGTCCATCCATATGACGGATAGATATACTCTAGAACCTCTTGATGGAATGTCATCTGATTAGCTTGCAATCATGTGACTCGCTCATAAGGGATCACATACCACGGGAACAAGAAAATAGTACTTATCGATAACGAGGTTGAACTAGGTATGCAGAGATACCGACGATCAGACCTCGGATAAGTAAAATGTCGCGAGACAAATGGAAATTGGTATCATATGTAAGTGGTTCATTCGATCGCAAAGTAATCGTAGAAATATGTGGGAGCCATATGAATTTCCAGATTCCTCTATTGGTTATTGATCGGAGAAGAGTCTCGGTCATGTCTGCATAATTCACGAACCGTAGGGAGACACACTTAAGGATTCAATGTTGTTTGGTAGATATGGAATGTAAGTAGGAAGACCGAATGTTGTTTGGAGTCTCGTATAGGATCCAAGATATCACGAGGAGATCCGGAATGGTCCGGAGAATAGGATTCATATAACGAAAGTCCCATTACAGAGTTCGGGAATGATTCCGGTGTTTTCACCGGAATGATCTAGAAGGGTCTAGAAGGTTCACCGGACCGGAAGGGGAAGGGTGCATGAATGTGTCATGACTAAGTGTAATGATTGCATTATGTCCTAGTTCACTTGGTTGGGTGTTTGAAAGAAGAAATTAAGCTCCAAATTGAAAGTCAAAAGGCATGTTTGAAAAGTCAAACTGGGACAATGTATCCCGGTGGAGGAAGGAAAGAATCCTTCTCTCCCTCCACCACAAGCCAAAGTAGGAGAAGGAGTTGGGGAAGGATTCAAACTCCCCTCTCCCAAGCTGCCCCTCCCTATCTTAAATAGAGGGAGGGGGTGCCCCCAACACACAACACCACCACCCTCCAAACCGCCGCCGCCGCGCCTACTGCCGCCGCCGGTTCGACGCTTCCGCCTAGCCTCTACCGGATCCACCTCCTCCTCTCTGGCTTCTAAACCTAGATCGCCCCTAATACGCCACCATAACCCACTCCGGCTTAGGCGAAGCCCTACGGGATCTTCCCTCTACTTCCGACACCACGCTATCGTGATGCTGGAATCGCGAGGAGAGAACTACAACCTCCGCTGCCTGCTGGAACAAGGGAGAGGAAGGTCTTCATCGCGTACCAAATGTTTGACCTGATACGCCCAATTTGCATCACCATTCTATATCATAATTTACCTCTATTCATTGATATTTGTCTTATTATGAGGTATTACTTATGGCTTTTCATGTGTTTATGCATGTTGGATGATTCCTGGAGGATGGACTGTCGGAGTCTGGATTCTGATGGAAAAGAAGACGTTTCAATGCAATTTCATGAAGATCAGAAAAATACCAGAAAATATGGAAACATATTATTTTCCCAGAAGATGAAGGAAGCCAGAAGGAGGAGCGAAGAGGGGCCACAGGGGGCCCACCCCCCTAGGCGTGGGCCCACCTGACCTCGTGCCTAGGGCAGGTGTGGCCCACCTGCCCGGCCTCCGACTCCGCCCCTTCGCCTATATCTTCCCTACGGAACCCTAAGCCTGGGGGAGAGACCACAGATAGATTTCCGCCGCCTCTGGGGGGGGGGGGGGGCGGAAAACACCGAGAGAGAAAGATATCTCCGGCAGACAGATTTCTGTCGGGGGAATTCCTTCCCGGAGAGGGGAGACCGCCGCCATCAACACCGTCATCAAGCTAGGCTTCATCGGGATCATCATCATCATCCACACCATCATCTCCACCAGCACCATCATCACCACTCCATCCCGCTGTAACAATTGTGTTGGATATTGCTTTAATTCTCAGGGGAAACTTTCCCGGTGCTGATTACTATTGTAGTTGATGCTTGTGAGTGGAACCATTGGATTATTGTTTATGTTCATATTGTTATCCATTACCATATCATCTTTGTTCTTGATCCATATGATGTCTTGTGAGTAGTTCGTTTAGTTCTTGAGGACATGGGAGAAGTCATGTTGTTAGTAGTGAATTTGTGTTGAGTTATTATTCAATGGTTTAGTATTTAAGTTGTGGTGCTATTCTTCTAGTGGTGTCATGTGAACGTCGACTACATGATACTTCACCATTTATGGTCCTAGGGGAATGCATTGTGTATTTGGATACTAATTGTGGGGTTGCCGGAGTGACAAAAACTTGAACCCCCGTTAGGACACCTTTGCACAAGGGAGCGCAGGATCTCAGAGTTTAAGGCGGTGGTTAGATTTATATCTTAATTACTTTCCTGTAGTTACGGATGTTTGTAGGGGGTTTAATCACAAGTATGTATTATTCCAAGTAAAGGCGGTATGTTAGCACTGGTTCACCCACACAACACTTAAAACACCAGAGAAGAGTACTCAGCTATTTGAAGCGAAAGCACTTGACATAATTCCCATGTGTCCTCGAGAACGTTTGGTCCTTATAAGTATTTCCACCGTCTTATCCTTTGCTAATAAAGGATTGGGCCACTTTCTCCGTCTGTTCGTTGTCTTTATACTTGCTCCTTATTTTGTTGCCTTATTAAAAACCCACTAAAATCCGTTTGCTAAGTATTCACAGGGATTTCCTGCTCCATACCACTGTTCAGCACCTTCTGCTCCTCGTTGGGATCGACATTCCTATTTATCAAAAGTACTACCATACACCCCCTATACTTGTGGGTCATCAAGACTATTTACTGGCGTCGTTGCCGGGGAGTGAAGCGCTATTGAAAAGTGGAACTGGTAAAGGAAACTTTTACTGTGAGTATTGCTTTTGTTACTGCTTGTTACTTTGTTTCCAATATGGATAACCCACTTGGTTTTCTGTTTGGGAAAACTACTACCACTGCTAGGGTAGTAGATGAACCACCACATGTTGATATAAATCCTTTTAAGATACCTACAAGTATTGTTAATCGTGTTATGGATAATTATTATTTTGGGGATGGAACTGTCCATATCGGTGATCACTTGCTTTTTATCCATGAATTATGTGGGTTGTTTAAGTGTGCAGGTATCACAACTGAACATGTGAAGAAGAAGTTAATCTCCATATCCTTGAAAGGGAGAGCTGAAGAATGGTATAAGCTACTGAAGATTGGACAATCCATGAAATGGGAGGAGATGGCATCTCTCTTTTACTCGAAATTTTATCCTCCCAGTGAGATTCATAAGGATAGAAATATTATATATAACTTTTGGCCTCTTGATGGAGAAAGTACAGCTCAAGCTTGGGGGAGATAGAAGTTACTAATGCTTAAATGTCCTATTCATGAACTCCCTAACAATATTATTCTGAATAACTTTTATGCTAGGCTTTCTCTTCATGATAAAGATTTACTAGATGCTTCTTGTGCTCGATCATTCACGCGTATGAAGGAAGAAGCTAAATGGGATCTCTTAGACCGTATTCAAGATAACACTGAGGCTTGGAAGAATGACAAAGGAAGAAAGTCAGGTATAAACTATGATTATGAATGCATTAAATCTTTTATGGTAACTGGCGACTCCCGTGATATTAGCAATGAGTTTGGTCTTGATTCCCAAAGTATTGCCAACTGTTTTAAGGCCTTTGCCTCTTACATTGAAATTCCAAAGAAGAAGTGGAATAAGTACCATGCTCCCTATAAATATGTTGTTAATCATGTTCCAGTTAGAAGTACTCAAGTTTGTACTACTAATCATATTGTGCCTGAACCTCATGTTGAGAAAATGCCTTTCCCAGCTAAGGTAAAGGAGTATTCTATGATTATTAGTGCAAATAACAAAGGTACAATGAAAATTGTGGAGCCTGATGAGCAATTGAATATTGAACCTGTGGTAGCTATTGTGAAAGACCCTGTCACTAGAAATATAGAGGATGAGCATATTGTCTTCTGTGAAGACGCTACTAATATTGTTTCTCATCCTAAGAAAGTTAGAAAAGCTAGTGTTCCTGTGCTTTTTGTTAAAATTGGTGTGCTACTATGGTTTATGTGATATTGGTGCTAGTTCTAATGCTATTCCTTATGAGCTTTACAGGGAAATTATGCATGAGATTGGTCCTCGTGAGCTTGAGGACATTGATGTGGTTATTCACCTTGCTAACAAGGAAACAATTTTCCCCATTGGTATTGTCATAGATGTGGAGGTTCTCTGCGGTAAGTTTAAGTATCCTGGTGATTTTCTAGTGCTTAATTCAACAGCTAGCAAAACTTGTCCTATCATTTTTGGTAGAGCTTTCTTAATCACTTGTGGAGCTATTATTGATTGTAATAAGGAAAAAGTTTTAACTAAGTTTGATGGAGATTCTTATGAGTTTAACTTTTCCAAATTTTCTAAAGCTCCTTGTGAAAATAGCTTGCCTAATAAAGATTTCAGGATGGAACAACTTGCTTCTATTGATCCAGTCTATGACCTTGGGCCTCTTTTTGGTGAGCGTAAGTATGATTATTCTGATGATAAAGTTGTTTCTAGTGACAGTTATATTGTCAACTTTATTAAAAGTGCTACTGAAAGTTATTATGAGAGAGGGAAACATGGTTTTATGCATCTCAATAATGTTAAGTTTCCCCGTTTTATGTTGAAAGCTCTGAAGTTGCATCTGTTTTGTCTTCCTATGCTAGTGGCTTTTCGTTTCAACAATTTGTTTTCTCATGATACTCACATGCATAGGAAGTGGGTTAGACTCAAATGTGTTGATTATTTTCTTCTTGATGCTCTCTTTCACTTCAAATATATATATATATCCTATGTGAGCATCTTTGGAAGTTTCAAGCCTAACTTAAAGGCATTAAAGAAAAGTACTTGTTGGGAGATAACCCAAGAGTTTTGTCAAGTCTTGGAAGGCTCCTTATCCTTTTTGTTTTGGTTTTTGTGTCAAGTTCAACTACTTTTGTGAAGTAGAGGAGTTGTGAAAAGTGGCTGTCCTAGGACAGATTTTTGTGCTGTATTGTAAAAATTCGTGAGGAAGCTCAGTACATCGTATGGAGCTGAATTTTTCTGAGCTTGTTCTCCAAGTTGTTACCCCAGTTTCATCAGTTCTGTACTTTTTGATTTGAGCTATAGAAGGTCTTCGAAAAAATCAATCTTTACATGCTGGTCTGTTTTGACAGATTTCTGCCGTCATTTGCATTTGCCTCTTACAGAAACTTTTGTTTTGATGGGTTTTCAATTGAAGTGTGTACCCAAAGGTTAATTGTTTTTGCTTACACTAATGTTGTCATTGAGTTTGTGCAAGGGTTTTGTATGAAGGAAATTTTCAGGAGAAGGAGAAGAGGAATCTGCAGAGTTCGTCTTTGAAAACAGAAGGTTCGTGAAACTCCAATATTTTTATATTTTTGATGTTTTTAACATAAGGCAAGTTACGAGACGGAACTGAAGAGGAAATGGAGTCCGGGGTAGACAGACCCACCCCAGGCGCGGGCCCAGCCTGACCGCGCCTGAGGGGGTGTGCCACCCTCGAACTCCGTCTCCGCCTCGTTTCCGTGTCAGAACCTTCCTTATGCCTTGAAACTTCATAATATATAAGCCCCCAGATCCCCCGAGGTTCGTGCATCGTGTTCTCGTCGTGTTTCGTTTCGATCTGTTTCTGTCAGGAAATCTTCCCAAGTTTAGAGCACCATGGCCTCTGCCAACGACAAAGGCAAGATACCCGAGGAAGATGATCCTAAATATCCCAAGGAGGAGGAGATTCTTATTGGGGATGAAGAGGACATGGAGGAGGACAAGCATCTGGACACCCGCGCTACCGTTGCAAGCATTGGTTTGGTGGCACGACCTATCAAGATTAAGAGGACAGCACATATGTCTACAGGATGGAGAACTCTGCGTCATATCCTCGCTCCATGCACACTTCCTCCTAGTACCCCTTGTTCTAATCGTGCAGGGAAGAAACACTCTAATATGGAAGAATGGAGAAAGAATAACAAGGACTGGGATCCTTGGTCCGAGTTGATCATGGGCTTCATTGAGCATAATTCGGAGTTAATCCGTACTTTGACCTTCGATATGGAGGATTTGAAGAAACTTATTGAAGAGCTTATCAAGAGAACACCACCACCACCAAAGGAGTAATTCGTCATCAGGTTTGGCATCCCCTTGGCTTGTTGCAAGCTTGGGGGAGTGCCGCGGTATCACCACCATTATCCTTTATCTTTTACCTTTTTAGTGGATTCATATCTGTGGTAGAGAGGTTATCTTATAGTTTGGTTTGCATGTGGAAGTATCTCTCCTTTAGTTGATTATCTATGTATCCCTTGGTGTGAGTGCCTTTATTGAATATTAATGAGAAGTCTCATCTTTTACTTTTTGCACTTCTTATTTTAGTTTGCAATATCTATTATATGATGGATCTTATTGATCAGTATTGGCACCACTTTGGGGATAATCAAGTGGATCTAAATTGGTTTTGGCAAACCGAGCTCTGGTCAGTAGCAACAATTTTTGAGGTTTGAAAGAAAAAAGAGAAAGAAAAAGCTTACAGGTATTTTGTATCATTTGTTTTCTTCTTGTTGGCTCATAAGCTTAGTATTATTTATTTAAGGTCTTTTGTGTCTTCAAGGAATATTGCATGTTTAGCTTTATTACTTGTATGTTTGCTTGTTTCTTTCAACTCTCTTGCTTGCTACCCAGCCTTGTGATGGCGCCCAGCTCTTGTCGTGGGACGCTTCGTTGGAAACCCCAAGAGCAAGGTATGGAGCAGCACAACAGCAAGTTTCCCTCAGTAAGAAACCGAGGTTATCGAAACAGTAGGATGAAGGAAACGTTACACAGGTGTTGCTAGCAACGCGGAGACCTGCACAACAAAAACTCAAGACTTTGCCCGAACGAATCAGTGAGGTTGTCAAGTTCACCGGTTTGCTGTAACAAAGGATTAAACGTATGGTGTGGAAGGTAATGGTTTGCAGCAAGTAAACAAGTAACAGTGGAAGATGTATCAATGGTAAAGATTGGACTGGGGTCCATAGTTCACTAGAGATGCTCTACTTAGATAAATAACATGGCATGAAGGGTAAACAAATTACAGCAGGGCAATTGACAGGAACTGAGCAAGGCATAGCAATGCAATACTAGTCAGAAAGATCCTACGAGATTCGATTAGGCAATACAACAAGATACATAGACCGTCATACAACTGCATCTATGACTAGAAGTCTACCTTCAGGTTATCATCTGAACCCCCTCTAGTATTAAGTTGCAAGCAACAGACAACTGCTTTAAGCAAAGTGTGTAAGGTAAACAGTCCACATGTTCCATGAACAAGAGACCGTTGTTTTCTCCCTAGTGGCAACATCGCATCTACAACCAAAGAGATTTTTGTCACTTCCCTTGCAAACTAGAGGCATGAACCCCCTATCGAGCATAAATACCCCCTCTTGGAGTCACTAGCAACTACTTGGCCAAGATAGCTACTAACAACGGAGAGCATGCAAGATCACAAACAACACAGACATGATAGAATCATAAAGATAAAACCATTAATCAAACCAACATAATAATCTCAA
This sequence comes from Avena sativa, assembly GCA_916181665.1. Classification (NCBI taxonomy): domain Eukaryota; kingdom Viridiplantae; phylum Streptophyta; class Magnoliopsida; order Poales; family Poaceae; genus Avena; species Avena sativa. The sequence goes on from OV702296.1 coordinate 207,847,016, forward strand.
TATCCATCGGATCCCCGCAAACACAACATGCATGATTACAAATAGATTGGATCTTGATCATGAACGGAGCTCACAAGATCTATACATGAAAGCACAAAGGAGGAGATACAACCATCTAGCTACTACATGGACCCATAGTCCAAGGTAGAACTACTCACGCATCACACCGGAGAGAAGGCCTCGGGATGATCTTCCCTCTGGCAGGGTGCCGGCAAGAACTTCAGATCCCCCCGATCTAGGGACGACGGTGGCGGTGGCTACAGAAGGTTGCATGGAATATTGATTGGGTCCTTAGGGTTTCTGCATCGGGGGCTTCTTATAGGCAAAGGAGGAGGCCGAGGCGGTGGCCAGGGGCCCACACCCCTCCCAGGCGCGAGGCAGGGCCCACCCATTCCTAGGGGGGTCTGGGCGCCCCTCTGGACTTCTTGTTCTCCACAGAAAGTAATTGACTTTGACATTTGTCCCGTCCAATTCCGAGAATATTTATTTACTAACTTTTCTAAAACCAAAAATAGCAGAAAACAGGCAACTGGCACTGTTGCAACTTGTTAATAGGTTAGTACCAGAAAACATGTAAAAAGCACCTCAAAGTGTAGATAAATAAAGAAAAGTAGATACTAAACAAGCATGGAGCATAAAAATTTATAGATACGTTTCCGACGGATCACACACCGCGTCTCGCCTTGGGCGCACGTCACAAGGATAATCCACCTCGGATCGAGGAAACCTCGAATGGAAGTAGTGGATCAGCGTCGAGATATGCGGACGCGCCAGAGCATCAACCGAGTCCCACGTCAATGTCGCCTGTCACGTCGCGTGGCATGCATCCTCTCCCGTCGCAAGTGGGTCCGCGGCATCGGCCCACGCTCGATCAGATGCATGTGCAGCTGGCGCATGCGTGATGCCAGCAACAACACCAACCCGTGAAGCGGAATCGTCCGCTGACGCTTCCTCCGGTCGATCGGGAGGGAGGATCCTCTACGACATCTTCACCTATTGCTGAACCTACAACACCAGCTCGTGTAACAAGGTTAAAAATGGGTAATTCAAAACCAAAAGTCTATACCGATGTAACAGTATGGAACAGTCTATCTTGCTCTACTAATGAACCAGCAAATCTGTAGATAGCTTTAGAAATCGAAATTGGAAAAAGTCTATGGATGATGAATATAGGTCAACGAGGAGCCACCGACCTTATTGCATTAGTCCGATCCAATGAGCTTAATTGCTAAGCAACCTGAAGGATCTTAATCATCTAGTGACTGTCCATGGTTGTGGTAAATAAGCTAGTAGAATTATTGAAGTTGGGATGGAATCTACCAAGAGGAGCTCCGGCTAATTATGGCTTGCTCGCCTATAGACATATTTATAAGATTATAATTGTCACACTTATCACTCATCCACCTAGCACATTCACTATCACCATGAACTGAAACTCCCCGTGCCTACTTCGTCATATGCATAAAACAACAAACATATCGTTCTTTACTTTTATGCTTTTTTATTTTTGAAGTTTACATTTTAGTTTTATTTAAATACAATCATTTAATCCAAATTATATTCTCATTTTCAACACTTGTAGTCAATTCACTCGAAGACCTGTGACAACTTCGGGTGTGACAAAGACTTTACCAATAAACACTTATATTTGGGCTCCCTATGTGATCGACATCTTAACTTCGAAACTAGCTACAAATGATCTATGCACTTGCATCCATCATGCTCCCTGAAGGCGCCAGGATTGGGTATGACCACACCCCCTTCTCCTGTCCTCAGGGGGAGGGCCTCCGCCGAGACTGAACCACTTTCACTTCGAAACCTTCTGACTCCAGAAGCCTAGGTTTGTGGAGGCGGTTCGGGCTAAGTGGCTGGAGGCCGCCGCCTCCCCTCCCGGAGTCTATTGTGTGGTTGATCTTTGGCACCATTGTACCAAACTCACCCGCCAGTTTATGAGAGGATGGGAGGCGAACCTGTGGGCGGCCCTTCGGGAACAAAAGGAGGCCATTTTGCGGGAGTTTCAGGCTCTTGACCTGGAGGAGGCCTGGTCCCATACGTACTCCCTTGAGATCTCCATTATGGAGATCTATAGGGGAGAGGAGGCTTTCTGGCGGCAGCGGATTCGCCAGAACTGGACTATCCAGGGGGAGTCGAACATGTCCTAATTCCACACTATTGCCAATGGCAGGAGAAGGAAGTGCTTGATCCCCTGCCTCTGGGAGGGGGACATGCTTTTGGAATCTCCACAAGACCTCTCCTCCCATATTTATACCTTCTAAAAAGTCTTGTTCTCTAGGTCGCCGCGTATGGGCATCTCGTTGGCTCCAGATTTCTAGTCGGACGGCGCAAATGTCACCCCTGCGGAGAATGCAGAGCTTACTCTCGTGTTCATCCCAGAGGAGGTGGCAGCGACTCTGAGGTCCATGAGGACTAGGTTAGCACCTGCCATGATGGCTTGCCAGTGTCCTTCTTCTAGACCTTCTAGGCCCAGCTACAGCCAGTGATCATGCAAATGTTTTAGGAGTTTTATACCGGGACCCTTGTTATGTCTCGCGTGAACTTTGGGGTGATTACCCTAATCCCCAAAGTAGTGGGAGCAACGGATATCCTCTAGTTCAGGTCGATCACAGTCATCAATGTCGTCTAGAGGATCTTTGCAAAGGTCTATGCCATGCGTCTCTGCCCCGTCATGGAACGGCTCACTCATCCCCTACAGTTCGCCTTCCTTAAGGGACAATTAATTCATGATGGAGTCCTTTCCCTGCATAAAATTATTCAGGAGGTGAAGACACGCTGTCAGAAGGGGGTGTTTCTATGACCGATTGGACTAGGCCTTCTTGAGACTAGTCCTGGAGAGGAGGGGTGTTGACGACAGGATGATCGGCTGGATTATGAAGTTTATGATGAGTGGAAGGACCGCGATCAACATTAATGGGGATATTGGCTGTTGGGGATATGCTATATGGGTATCCTCATAGCATGTATCTTATCCGGATAACCCGGGTGGCCCACAGTTGGTAGCATGGCCCATGGCCTGCTGGGCGACCCAGTTAGATGGATCCAGAAGGGAGGCCCATGCCGGATAAAGGAAGGCTACGGTGGAGTCACCAGCGTACCCAGAGCCTTGGAGTACAAGACACGCTAGACTAGTAATAGACGGTGTAGGACTTTGTAACCTGTCCGGCTAGGACTTTTCCCTGTAACCCTAGGACCTGGCGTCTATATAAGTCGGGCCTATGGGAGCCATTAGGTCACAACTTCATACGATCATAGATCGATACACACAACCTCGCACAGCGAACCAATCCCTGTAACTCGGCGTATCCCCATTATAGTGATTTATAGCAGGAGTAGGATTCCGCCACCGTTGTGGGATCTGAACCTTAAGCTATGTTACCTCGTACCCGTCAACCGTCCGCCTTCCTCCACGTCTCTAAACACGCACTGTGAGGACCCCTCCATGGCGTACTCATTGGCAATATCACGACAGTTGGCGCCCACCGTGGGGCAAGAGGCGCTTCAGGCTCTTCAGTGGGCGAGGACCAAGATCTTCGCGGGAATCGGCAAAACCATAGCCATTGGTCGCGTTGTCTTCTCCGGCAACGTTTCGATCGTCCCTCCCGACGAGTTCTGGATCCCGGCGAAGACGAACCCTACGCGGTGTTCGATCGTTCCTATCAGAGACATCCACCTCTTCATTGGCGAAACCGACTCGGGCACTAGTTCCCTAGGAGTCGGAGGAGCATCAAGACCCGCACGGACCGCCTACGGGCAGGATACGTTCGTGGAAGGATTAATGTCGGATCTCTCTTCGGAGTTTGCTGGCAAAGATCAGAAAAATTCAAGGCCCACCCAAACCGCCCCTGTGCAGGATATAAAGGTGGAAGATCACTACAAGTCCGCCGACTTCGTCCGTGCATCTGGACAACAGAGATCCAAGTTTGTCGGCGTGGTTACCATCTTCGATCTGGCGCGTTGCGTTCAGAGAGAGGGCGAAAACCCCTGCGATTACCTTGCCAGGTGGCTCCGTATACGAGCCGATCTAGCCCACTACCCCAATGATGATGCCATGTATCACTTTGTGGAAGGACTGGACCACGACACGCTTCTCCGGCATTCTCTAAGGCGGCAGCAGGCTTCGGGGCGCCTTACCTTCGAAGGCATGGTGAACACCGTCAACAACTACGCGGAGGCCGAAGCGGCAGCTCAGACAACGCTTGCGCTCATTGACAGAGCCCCTTCGATTCAGCCACCGCCACCACCACCTCCGGCCGCCATCGCCACAGTTGCGCCACCACCTCCAGTCATCGTCGCCGCCGTGGCATCTCCACCCCCCGTCATCGAGGAAGTCCTGGAACCCTCCGACTCTATGATTGACGCGCTATACGCTGACTTCACTGCAGATTCAGAGGAGATAGATTTCAGTTCAGAGGAACTAGACTCCGCCATGCACGAGATGGAGGAAGAGTACACGCGCGACGAGCAAGCCAACAACACCGTCATGTCTCGAGAAGTGTTCATCACCATTATTGGGCTTCATCGTTTCCCAGCATGGAATCGAGGTCAACCCGGAGAAAATCAAGGCCATCTTAAACATAAACCGTCCGACATGCCTAAAGTACATTCAACGACTAATAGGTTGTGTTGCAGCAGTTAGTCGGTTCGTCAGCCGACTTGGAGAGAAGGCTCTGCCGCTGTACAAGTTGCTGAAGAAGGCGGACAAATTCACGTGGATGGACAAAGCAGATGCAGCATTGAAGCAGCTCAAGGAGATTCTTTCCTCAACGCCCATCCTTGTAGCACCCGAGCCTGGAGAGCCCATGTTAGTTTACATGGCGGCAACCAACCTGGTAATCAGCATTGTCGTCGTGGTAGAGCGGAAGGAACCGGACTATGAGCATGGAGTTCAACGACCAGTTTACTATGTAAGCGAGGTCTTGACGGAGTCCAAGCAGCGTTACCCGCACTACCAGAAGATAGCTTATGGAGTATTCCTTGCTTCTCGGAAGCTGAGGCATTACTTTCAGGAACACCCAATAACAGTGGTGAGCAAGACTCCACTGTCCGACATAATCAATAACAGCGACGCTACAAGAAGGGTCGCGAAGTGGGGCATTGAACTTGCCGCCTTCGAGATCACCTACAAGAGACGCGACGCTATCAAGTCACAAGCCTTGGTGGATTTTATCGCAGATTGGACGGAGATGCCAGATGCTACTCCGTTGCCGGAACCAGAGTACTGGGTGATGCACTTTGATGGATCAAAGCTGCTCAACGGCTCGGGGGCTGGTGTATTGCTACAGTCACCAACTGGCGACAAGCTACACTACGTTCTGCAGATCCACTTCGAGGCTACGAACAACATGGCGGAGTATGAAGCACTCATTCACGGATTACGCATAGCCAAGGATATTGGCATCAAGCGCATAGTTTTCTGTGGAGACTCCGACTTGGTTGCCCAGCAGGTGGCTGGCACCTGGAATGCGCGGAACCCTATGATGGCGGCATATCGAGACGAAGTGGACGAGATAGCCAAGTGCTTCTTGGGCTACGAGGTGAAGTATGTACCTAGGGAGAAAAATGAGGCGGCTGATCTGCTGTCTAAGCTTGGATCAGGGCGCAAATGGATTTCGCTAGGAGTTTTCCTAGAGCATCTACGGACACCATCCGTGAAGGGAGCAGACATCGACAACCCGGATAAAGTTGACTCTTTCGTCCACATGGTGGCAAAGGTCCCTCCGGCTTGGACAAAACCGTTCATGGAATATCTCGAACACGGAACTTTGCCCAACGACGAAGTCGAAAGACAGCAAATAGTACGACGAGTGAAGGGCTATACCATAATCAATGGACATCTCTACAAAAGGAGCACTACTGGTGTATACCTTAAGTGTGTTTCCCAGCTGGAAGGTATTGAAATCCTACGTGAAATCCATCTCGGAGATTGCGGGCATCACGCTGCTCCTCGATCGTTGGTCGCGAAGAGTTCCGCAAGGATTCTATTGGCTGACCGCGAAGGCGGACGCCGACAATCTGGTTGAGACATGCATGGGATGCCAGTATTATGCCCGACAACCACATGTTCCTGCTGAAGAATTGCGAACAATACCAATAACTTGGCCGTTTGCAGTCTGGGGGCTAGCATTGGTGGGAGCGTTACAGACAGCACCATGTGAGTTTACGCACCTCCTAGTAGCAGTTGATAAATTCACTAAATGGATATAAGCTAAACCCATTAGAAAGCTTGATGGGGCAACTGCCCTTAGGTTTGTCCGGGATCTAGTGGTGAGATTTGGTCTCCCACATAGCATTATCACCGACAACAGTAGCAACTTGTCACTCGGAGAAGTTGAGGCATATTGTTGGGAGAAAGGCCTCCGACTTGACCTTGCATCTGTGGCAGATCCACAATCCAATGGTCAGGTTGAGCGAGCCAATGGATTAATTTTGCAGGGAATAAAGCCACGTCTTGAGGCATCGCTACATAGAGCAGCTGGAGCCTGGGCGGAAGAATTGCCATCTGTGCTGTGGAGTTTATGAACTACACCCAACAGATCCACCGGCTACACCCCTTACTTCATGGTATATGGAGCAGAAGCCATCCTACATTCCGACATACTTCACGATGCACCAAGGGTTGCCGCCTATGACGAAGATGACGCTGAAGAATCCAGACGCCTAGATGTGGACCTTCTCGAGGAGGAGGGTATTTTGGCATGCCAAAGATCCGCCATCTACCAGCAGAATCTACGCAGCTACCATAGTCGTCGCATTCGGCATCGCTCGTTTAAAGAGGGGGATTTGATTCTCCGACTTAAGCAGAAGAAGTCACACAAATTATCCCCGCCATGGGAAGGACCGTTCATCATAAGCAAGGCGCTACTCAATGGGTCTTACTACCTCGTTGACAATCATGAAATGAAGCATAGACCCAACAAGGATCATAAGCGTAAGCGACGTGACCCGTATGATGACTACCCGGAGCTTGATCGGCCATGGAACATAGCATAGCTACGTCCTTTCTACACTTAGCATTTTTTATCTCATTCTGTACCTCTTATATGATCAATGAAATAAAGCTCTTTGGTTCACTCATATTTCTGAGTCTTTTACGTCCTTTAGTGTTCATTTTTGGATCATATAAAACCTTTATGCACAATATTTGCGATTGCACTTGTGAAAATTCCGCCTACGGGAGTTAGCTTAAGTTTTCTGGTCTACACGTTCTTTGTCGTTTTTATGTGGATTCTGGAGTAGTGACTTTTGGCACTTATTGTCAGCGATTTTGTGCTTAGGTTATTGACGGTGCCATTGGGCATCATCACATGAGCGCATGGTTCCGACAACGAGTCTTCCGACTCACGAAAAGTCAAGCATAAAAACCATAGTAATGGATAAGCCAGCACTTGCTTAAAAAATATATACATGCTGGAACTAGTTCTTAAGTAGCAGGACATACATCATTGTTTTTCGCCTTAAGTTAATACATAGTTTTTTCCGCATACACATCATAGAGGAAACAAATATTACAACTTGTTTTTCATTCCTTTGGCGCAGGCGACTTGGAAGCAACATCATCGGTAGCAGGAGAGTCACCCTCGAAGTCAGCAGTGTTGAGGGACTCGGAGGAGCTTTGGTTGCCGCCATCGATGGTATTCATTGGCACAAAGAAATTGATGTCGACTAACTCGGCAACTCTGGTGTCATAACCCGCGACTGACGACAAGATAGATTCATGGTTTATCTCATGACCTTCGTCATCTATGTCGGGGATGCCAGAGGTTACCGTGTCGATGTCGGCATTCTCGTAGTGTGCCTTGACCATGGACAGCGCCATCCTTGCACCGGCACGTGCACATGAAGCTTTCCATCTTGTGATACGCTCGGGGGCTCGGCGCAGGATCTCCGAGAACTTCGCCATAGAGTCTGATGCCTTGATATTGATCTGGAGGGGCTTGGCAATCTCTTTGGCTTGCACGATGGCGGTGTTGATAAAGTTGTCGGCAAGAACCATGCATTCCTTTGCCGGAGGAGGCGACCGGGTTAAACCCATAGGAGCTGTGAATTCCCTACAAAGAAGCACATGAGTTCAAAAATTTAGAGTATCCAGACTACAGAAATCCAAGATGGAGAATCACTTACTGAAGATGCTACCCTCAGCTTGCCAGAGGGTATCCGCCAAGGAGTCCCGTTCTTGTTGGAGGAGCTTGTACGCTTCATGATGGCGTTGATTCTGCTCATCGACAACTTTCTTCTGATCTTTTAAGATCGAGATCTCCTCCTTCAAGCGGTTCATCTCCTCGGTGGCGGAGTCCTGCAGGGCTTTCATTGATTCTTCATGCATCTTCAACATGTCCTTACTCTCCTACTTAAGGATCTTGTTCTCGCTATCCAGCTCCTGAATATGCTTGGATTGCTCGACAATGTCCTTAGCCTTGGCAATGGTTTCTGCAAGTCGGAGAAAGCAAAGTACACAGTGAGTACTCGGAGAATACACAAGTTCAAGTCGGAGTACGAAAAAGAAAGGAAAAACAGACGCTTGCTCTTGATGATTTGTTCCTTCAAGAAGGCAGTTTTACCCTTTTCGGCTTCCAGGTCCGCGCGCATCTTCTGGTACTTGTCGTTGGCCATGCCCCTCTGAGTACTCTCATTCTGTGGAAAAAATAAAAGTTAAACGTTGTTTAGTCTACTTGGAGCATCTAGCCGGAAAATTTCGACCTAGACGCTCGGGGGCTACAGCGAGAGTTTTTAACTTATCAATATGCTTAGTATTTCTTGAAGCATCTAGTCGGAACTAATTCAGTTTTCGATTAGAAGCTTGGGGGCTATAGTATAAAGTTTTTAACTCGGATGTATGCTTAGCTTCTCTTTAAGCATCTAGTCGGAACTAATTCAGTTACAACTAGAAGCTTGGGGGCTACAGTATTGAAATTTATAAACATTGCGTATGCTACTCTTAATACATCTAGTTGGAATAATTCATTTCACCTATATGCTTGGGGGCTACAGTGAGAAGTTTTCTAGCTTAGTCACTCTTAGAGCATCTAGATGCAAAGAACTATGGTTTTCCGTCTAAATCCTCGGGGGCTACAGTGGGATACTCATATGAAATGCAAAAAAGGCAAAAATAACTTACAAGTGCAGTGATCTTGAGGTTGGTAGCACTCTCATTCAGCAGCTTGCCGAAGGATACATTGTTTCCTTGCAAGATCTCTGTTTGCCGGAGAAGCTCCTCTAGACCGCACGTTGGAGATGTCGGTGCCGCACCAGGAACCAGAGCAGTGCTACCCGGCATAAGTACCAGATAAACTATCTTCGGAAACTCAATGGTTTTCTTGGGTGCGGGGGCGCCGCCTTTGACAGAAGTACTAGCTTCCACCACCGCCTTACCGCTACCGATGGCATCCTTAGCCGGAGCTTCAGCCATTTGGTGTGCGGCACTCTCCTGCGTCGCCTGATCGCCGACAACAGCAATCTCGGTAGAGGCACCTGAGTCCACTTCCATGGCAGAAGGGCCAGCTGCTTACTTGGCTTGAGAGCTTGTCGGAGCAGATGAGGGCTTGACGATGGGAGTGACAGGGCGATGGCGGGATATGCATCACGATGCAGCATATCCTTGATGGTTCTAGAATCCCCCGAAATTTTGGAGGTCTTCTTCAAGCTGGTCATGGCTTTCTTCCTGAAATGTGCAAAATGCATAAGTACAAGAACAAGACAGATAAATGGACAATGTCGGAGAGAAATAAGCTTACACAAGAGGGGGTGCTTTAGCAAAAGGGATCCCAGTAGTCTTTCTTTTCTCCGCCTCTAGGGCGGCGGTATTCTTCTTGGAGGCTTCACCCTCCGCTTTCTTCTTCTTGCCTCCATCGCCAGCATCAAAGGTGGAGCTCTTCTGCTTTCGCGACAACGGATCATCGTCGTCGGACACGACCGTGACTTCCTTCATCTTTGGATCATATATTTGGACAGCCATGCTATCCTCCTCTAGATTGCTAAGATGTTAAGTGAGAAGTTACCATGTTAGACAAGATGGTAATGGCTAGACGGAAGAACTGGAGTATATGTCATACACGGAAGATATACAGTTACCTTTGGGCACTTGCTCTCTACAAACATGTCGTAGGTGATGGTGAAGCCACGCTTCTTGTCCTTCACCTTGACGATGTCCTTGAGGCAAAGCTTGACGGAGTCGCTCAAGAAGTTGTCCTCGGAGATGCGGAGGTTATACTCGTGCATTAGCTTCGAGCGGTACTGCAAAGGCTGGATTCGCCTGATGAACCAGCACATGGCTAGGTCCAAGCCGTTCAAACCCGTCTCTACGAACCACTCTATCCACCTTATAGAGCGGGAAGCGTCAATGTCGAAGGGAAGGGACGCCTGGGATCTCCATGTCAAAGTTTTGGCGTCGGCTCCATCGACGAAGTCCGGGTACGTTACTTCTCGGCCAGCCAGAGGGATATCTGGGCCATAGAAGTAAGTACGCTGCCAGTTCTTGCAGGACTCATGGCCGACGATGTCGGGGAAGCGCTAGCCAGGTCGGATCTTGAAGCTAATGGTGCCACAATTTCTAAGTTCGTCCTTGATGGCCCCGGCTTCGTGCTTGACGGTGAAGAAATAGATGAAGAGATCTAGCCTAGGCTTAATCCCTAGGTAACCCTTGCAAAGCGCCGCGTAATTGCTAAGCGCTAGGATACTATTGGGAGAGAGGTTCTGTGGCTGAACTCGGTAGTGATTCAAGATGGCAAGGAAGAAATTAGAGATGGGCAGGGAGACGCCGCGTACCAACTGTGCTTTGAGGTACACCTTTTCCCCGGCTTGGGGAGAAGGTGTGACCTCGCCGGCCGGCGCCGCCCGCCAGGCAAGCCCCTACGTCGCAGGGAGGTAGCCTTCGACGATCAACTCCTTGATGTCGCGGTCCGTGATGTCCGAACCGCGCCAGTCGCCTTTGTGGGAGTCATTTTCCTCCTCCAGCAGCTCTAGCGCCGCTGGATTATGGTCGCCGCCGGTGGCGTCGACCACCGCGGATACGGGGATGACCAGGCCCTCTAGGGGCACGAGGACGGATCTCGCCGGCTTGTCCGTGGCTTCGCCCGACACCGCCATCGAAGGAGAGGAGCTGCTGCTGGCCATTGGGTGCGTTCGGAAGTGAAATGTTTCTTAGGTGAAATAAACATCATCTAAACATTTCCCAAACTTTTCCTAAAGACAAATAAATCAAAACCAATAAAATAAAGGAATGGTCATTTTGACCAATTTAACTCCCATGCCTACTTTGGCTGTCTCAAACTTTTAGAACCTAATGGAAACTTTTCTAGATGTTTGCACCCCTTGAATGTACTCATAACAAGGTATCAAGGCCCACTTTGTGATCATCCAGAACTTTCAAATGCATAGTTTAAATGACAATTCAAAATTCAATCTTTATCATATGGGAAGATCCCACTTTTTCAAAAACCACTCAAACAAGCTCAACTTTCAAAACCCAAGCATCTGCAGACTCACTAGCACCAATCTAGCAAACCCACCAAAAATCTTTTCAAAATTTAAAACTTGATTTCATGCGGCCATTTCATCAAACAGGTTGCAGACACAAATCATACAAAATCTAAACACTATAGTGAGCAGTGATTGAAGCCTAACTTGTTCCCTCTCTGGGCACCACTAGCCTTAGTAGATCATCTAACAACCTAAACTAACCCTTAGCATCACTGTAAGCTTGGCATTGCCATCAATGGTGAACATCCGAGCACACCCATGTCACCCCCATGTCGACAACAAGCTAGGAAGAAAAGCAAGCCTAGCCAGCATGTCTGGGAGGCAGCCCACCGTCCACCGCCACTCACTGTCCCAGCCGCGAGCGTTGCCAAGCCCTGGACCACACGCACGAACTATGCCAACCTCGCCAGCAACCATGCCGAGCGTGCGCCAGAGCGCCACCCTTGACCAGCGCCCACAGACCGCGCACCGCCCTCACCGCGTGCACACACGATCACCACCGACCCAGGAGACCACTAGATATCCTCGTTCGCTGCCCCGTGACGCACAGCCACCGCTCGCCGTCGAAGACGCCGCCTCTGCCGCGCAGAGCGTCGCATGTTATAGACCAAGCCGCACCGCCCCACGCCTCAAAACCATGTCGTAGAGCATCGCCAGGGAACACCGCACCGCCCCTACCTTCGCCCATGCCAATAGCCGCCTGTAACATCGCCCCCGACGAGCTCACCGTGCGCCCCGTCGGTCCCCTCGCTCGACTATAAATAGAGGCCACCCCCGCTCGATTTCTTCACACTATCTCACTCCCCTCTCCTCACTGATCATGCCACACCGTTCCCAGAGCAAGGCGAGAACCACCTCGCCGGAATTTCACCGGAGCCCGCCGCCTCTGGAGAAGAAGGGCGCCATCGATTTTGTCCACCCCAGGAGCTACCGCGACCACCCCTGAGTTCGCCGTCGTCGACTTCGTCGTTCGCCCGCCTCGCCGACCCTCGCCTGCACCCCGGTGAGCCCCCAGCACCTCTCACTGGCCGCGCTAGGTTTCTTTCTCGCCGGCGTTGCTCTACTTCGACGATGACTCTCAGTCGTTGGATTAGAACTAGATCGAATGATCCACATCGCCCCGTACCACTTCGCCCCTCCCTATCTCACTGACGAGTGGGGACACCCACTTAAGCAGCCTGCGGGAGCACTGCGCTTAGCAGGCCGGCCCGTTAACTTTTCCCGCGCATCGCAGTTATTTGAATTAAACCTTTTTCATTATTGTTTCAAACTCACTTCTGTACCCAACTTCAAAAATCAACCCAGATCGATTCAGTGCACCAAATTGAATGAAACCAATTTTGTTAGAAAGGTCTGAGAATGCTGAATCCAAGCCCGTTGGATTAAAGTCATTTGGATCTATAGATCACCCATGGTAAAAATAACAAGGCAGAAGCTTTTCTGCATTCAAATATTTTCAAATTTAAACCATAATAGCTTTTGAGTTCATTCCAACTCTCAAAAATCACATTTAACCATACCTTTCAGAATATATAAAAATATATAGGTTTACTTGCAGAAATAATGTTCAAGTGATAAAAGAATGCTACATAGGCATTTCTAGCCACTTTAATTAATTAAAATAAAAGGGTAAAACCTTATTAAATTGTGACACCACTTTAAATCACATTCCCTTGGACTACAATATGTGGTGATGACATGTGTCAACATGATCCCATGTTTGGTTTGGAGAATATTAAATCTTAAGTAGTTTTTCAATGAGTAGAAATTAATTTTCTAAAAATAAAAAGAATTAAACCAAGCTTTAATCTTGTAATGTTAGTGATGATGTTAGATCATCTATAGGACCCTTGTGTGTGATGATTGCAAGTAGTTAAGTATTGTTTGGTAATTGTGTACCTCGTATTTATTTATAGACGCTAGTACCGACCAAGGATAAGAGGAGGAAGGAGGATACTACGAAGAAGAAGCCGAGGAGAACTTCAACCACTGCTCTGCACAAGGCAAGCTAACACTTGCAATTTAGCAAGCCTAATACTACTAGTGAATGTGCAAGCTAACCCTTGCAAGATACCCTACTGATGCAACAAACCACTACTTGTTACTATGACCACTATATGCCTTAAGCATATGTGATCCTATCCACTTGATAAACCAATCCTAGTTTTTACTTACAAGCTTTATACTTTATTTCTTTATCAAAGCTATTCCTTAGAGTTTACTTAAGTGAATTATAGATACTAGAAAGATATCTGAAGGTTGCATAAAGAGCATAAAATTTGGCCTAAGCTAGATAATCTTGATGTCATCTTAAGGCATGAGATTGAACTTAATTAGAACTCCACTAGTTTACCACCCCTCATTATTCCTTACCCCCACCTGTAGATGCTAGTGCTAAGCATAAAACTTGATCAACTTTAGATGGGAATACTTGGTGGAAAAATGGTTATGAAAACCTTGGAATGATGGATCATTCTATTGAAATGTTTTGGACATGTGTTTCCAAACACCTGATGATTTTGGTGATGAAAACGATGAGGCATGAGCCTTAGCCCTTTATAAAACTGATGGTTGTCTGGATGCGATACCATTCCAATTTTATCGTACAACCACAATACCCGAAGATTGGGTAGGGCTTGACTGGAAACTTATATACCTTAGTATTAGTTCCCTCATGGCCAAGGTCTGAGCTGAGGCTACCTTGTGAAGATTGTCCACCTGTGCAGTACCCAAGATGACAGTTGGTCATGGTTGGGAGGCCAAACTCACAGGAGATGTGCTTATACTAGGGCGTGTAATCGAAAGGTTAGGATTGATTTTCCACATACTGAGTATGGTGAATTCAGGATTTGTTCCCGACGGATGTATCGAATGTTGTGGTGAAAGTGTACAATCTCTGCAGAGTGTCAAACTATTCGAATAGCCGCGTCCGCGGTTATGGACAGTTGGAGTGGCCATACTGTTCCCCCGTCAGACTTTTCAAAATGACTTGTGAAATGATTTGAAACTTTGACTTGACCACAACAGAGTTGTGATATGAAATACAAGTTCCCACTTAGGAGTTATAAAATTGTGACGAGCATTCGTTGCCTCTAAACTTAGTAGGGATAAATCTGGCTTTTGCAAAACAACCCTAGAGCCTAGTGTCCTATTATCCAAAAACCCCTTTACCTGTTAGTATTAGTTTGCGAGTACTTAAAGAGTACTCATGGCTTTGTTCCTGGCTATTCCCATGGCCAGACTATGAAGAGGAGTACCTGGAGGATGGACCCCAGGAAGGTTACAACAACTAGGATCATCTCCCATCGTCAGCATTGCCTGTGAACCCCGAAGATGGAGCTTCGCCCATGCTACCGTTATTATTACGTATTCCGCTGCTTGATGTTGTATTAAGAACTGGATCATGAGATCCCTATTTATGTAAGAACTTATGTATCATTTGTAATGGATGATGTACTATGGTATCCAATTCTGTTATGTCTCGCAAAAATGGTAATCCTGGGATTGCGATGTATGGCATAACAGGCATCTGGGATTAAAAATCCGGGTGTTGACAAGTTGGTATCAGAGCCATCCTGACCATAGGAGACCCTAGTTAGACTGGACGTTTAAACCAAAAACTTATTTCCCAAAACCAAAGAAAACAAATATTTACAAAAACTTATTCTCATTCTTATCCTTTTGATTCTTTCATGAAAATTCAAGTTCCTCCAAAAGCTCTTGCAAAATACATAAAATTTTGACACACTTAATCACTCTACTAACTTACTCATCCTATATTCTTATAGATGGACGTGAAGTACATCAAGTTTTAACAACTTGGGAATGGAGGAGACCTGATCTTTGAGAGGGATTTGGACCAGCTTTCGGAACTTCTAGAGCATCCGCACCCCGAGTTCTTCGGAGCTCAGCTCAATGATCAAGGAGGAGAAGATCTGTAGTGGCTAATTTTTGCAAGTCTCCGAGGAAAGATTGAACCTCCCACTGCGGAGGGAATTCAGTTTACCTTGAGGGAAAACAACTGGCTCAATGGACTTGCCAGAGCCATGCAGGAAGCTCTTTCTCGTCTGTGTGGGCAGAGCATCAATCAGATCAAGGGTACTCGCTTTGAGTTTTGCCCAAGGCGTGGTGCTAATGGACAACCACTGGAAGACACATACCACCCCGAGCTGAAGACCCAATTGGACCACCTTAGCTTCATAATGTACGATTGTTAGCAGGAGTTGGACAACTGCCGTGACTACTGCAACCACAAGTCTGCCATCATCAAGACGAAGGACCAGACCATCGCCCTGCTAGCAAAGGATCGCAAGTCCCGCCGCCGTCAGCTCGACAAGAAGGAGCGCATCATTGCCCGTCTTCGCCACCGCATCTCATCTCTGGAGGAGACCATCCACGAGAGAGACATGCAGTTGGAGGAAATGGAGAATGCCGGAGAGGATCTTCGTGGAGACCCCTACTCCTATCTCAGCGATGATGATGATTTTCTGGAGGATCAGGCTATGGATTTCTTCGCCGATGAGGACGATTTCGCCTTCATCGATGATGATGAAGATGACGAAGCCACAGATTCCGAGGAGTAGTAGCACTTGAGCACTAGCGTAGTGAATAGTATTCGGTCCCACTGTATCGTAGTTCTCAGAATGGTTCTTAAAACCATCTGTTTTTATTTTTTGTGGTGTGTGTTGTATCGGGTGCTATGAATGAATGAATGAATGAAAAAGCAAGTTGCTAGAAAATCTGAGTCAAACTTTAAAAAAATTTTAAAATACCCCAAACTTTAGAAATTTCCCTCTTTTCTCATGATCTATCTAAATCTTTAGATGCCACGTGGAGGAAGTGGTTCAACCCCAGACCCGATGTTGCAGATACTGCAAATGTTGACTTCTGACCGTGAAGCTGAAAGAGCGGAACGTCAAGCCAACCTAGCCACCCTTCAGCAGATAGCCCAGCTAGCCCACAACAACCAAGGCCACGGAAATCAGGACAACCACGGATCTAAGCTCAAGAACTTCCAGAATACCAACCCACCTGTTTCACTAAGTCCGAAGAGCCCCTAGACGCCGATGATTGGCTGCAAACCATGGAAAATAACTTAGAAGTAGCCGGAGTGGAAGCCAACGAGAAAGTCCTGTTCGCCACCCACTATCTAGCCGGAGATGCCAGAGCATGGTGGAACAGTGTTCGCGCAATGACCTAAGGCCAGATGATGACCTGGGAGGAATTCAAGGTCAAGTTTAGCAGAACCCATGTGCCACCGGGTTTGATCAAGAGAATGAGAGACGAGTTCAGATAGCTGAAGCAAGGAAGGATGACTATAGTGGAATACCGTTACAAATTTTTGTCATTAGCTAGGTATGCCCCGGATGAAATAGACACTAAAGCCAAGAAGAAAGAAAGATTCCTGAATGGTCTGCATGATGAGATGCAGACGGTGTTAGTCAATATCCCCTTTGTGGATATTGAAGCCCTTGTCGACTCTGCTATCCATATGGAAGGAAAGATCAACCAAGCCAATGAGAACCGCAAGCATCGTATGATGCATCAGCCAGGAACCCATCAGACCCCAAAGTATCGCCCTAACCCATCTCCAGGATTTGCCCCAAGGACCAACAGACCCCCGATGAACCGTCCGACCTATCCCAACCGTGGAAAACCTAGACCCGGAGGAAATCACAACAACCTCGGCAACTCTTGCAATTTCAATCGTGCCCCACCCAAGTTCAACAACAACAATGTTACCTCCAACACCAACACTACCCCGAGGACTGGAAGCAATGTTGTGCCTGTAGCAGCAAAGGACAAGTCGCAAGTCACTTGTTATGACTGTGGAAATAAAGGCCATTATTCCAACGAGTGCCCCAACAAGAAGAATGTCGCAGCCCCCAATACCAATGTCCCAGCTCAGCAGCAGCGTCGTGTTCAGCCAGGAAGAAGATTTGCCCCAGGGAATTCGCTCAACCGCAACGGCCGTCTTTTTCTCATGCATGCTGAAGAAGCTCAGGAAGCGCCAGACGTCGTGCTGGGTATGTTTTCGGTTAATTCAGTACTTGCAAGAGTGTTGTTTGATTCTAGTGCATCGCATTCATTTGTCACCGAAGAATTTTCCTGCACTAGTAAAATTCAACCAACCAAACTGAAGCATGTTATGATTGTTCAAATTCCCGGATCAACCACCAAGGCTAGGAAAATTTGCAAAGCCGTCCCTATCCGAATCCATGGCATAGATTTTTATGCAAATCTGATAGTACTCGGAACTAAAGGTTTGGAAGTAGTACTAGGACTGGATTGGATGTCCAAACATAAAGGATTGATTGACTGTGCCAAGAAAGCCATAACCATGACCAGTACCACCGGAATATCAGTCGAGCATATATCTGAAACCTTACCCCGCCAATTCAAATGCAACAAGAGTATAGCCCAACCTACCATTGACCAAGTCCGGATAGTCTGTGAATACCCCGATGTATTTCCAGATGTTTTGCCCGGTATGCCCCCAGATCGGGATATCGAGTTTATCATTGAACTAATTCCTGGAACTGGACCCATAGCCCAAAGACCATATAGTATGAACCCGTCAGAGCTCGCAGAACTGAAGAAGCAACTGGATTCCATGCTGGAAATTGGATTGATTCAACCAAGTGCGTCACCTTGGAGATCACCTGTCTTGTTTGTGGACAAGAAGGATGGAGGTAACCGTTTGTGTACGGATTATCGGAAATTGAATGATGTCACCATCAAGAACAAGTACCCCTTGCCCAAGATAGAAGATTTGTTTGATCAGTTGACCGGTGCCAAAGTGTTTTCTAAGATTGATCTTAGGACTGGCTATCATCAACTCAAAATTCGTGCAGAGGATATTCCAAAGACTGCCTTTACCACCAGATATGGATTGTATGAGTATACGGTCATGTCTTTCGGATTAACCAATGCCCCCGCTTATTTCATGAATCTCATGAATAAGATTTTTATGGACTTCCTGGATAAGTTTGTCGTTGTTTTCATCGATGACATTCTAATTTATTCCAAATCAGAAGAAGAACATGAGCTACACCTAAGGACCATTCTTGGAACCCTTAGAGAGCATTAGCTGTATGCAAAGTTTAGCAAATGTGAATTCTGGTTACAGGAGGTAGGATTCCTCGGTCACATTGTATCAGCCGGAAGAATTGCCGTTGACCCTGCCAAAGTGAAAGACGTAGAAGATTGGCAAGCGCCAACCACTCAAACCCAAGTTCGTGCATTTCTCGGATTGGCGGGATATTACCGTAAATTCTTAGAAGGATTCTCGAGTATCGCCAGACCCATGACCCAATTGCTGAAGAAGGACAAGAAGTTTGAATGGAACGACAAGTGTGAAGCGAGTTTTCAAGAACTCAAGAGGAGATTGATTTCAGCCCCAATCTTGATAATGCCGGATATCACGAAGCCCTTCGATGTGTATTGTGATGCATCCAAGATTGGTCTCGGATGTGTGCTAATGCAAGAAGGAAGAGTTATATCTTATCTATCTCTACAATTGAAGCAACATGAGCAAAACTACCCAACCCATGACCTCGAACTCGCAGCCGTAGTTCTAGCCCTGAAGACATGGAGACATTACCTGATGGGAAACCGTTGTGAGATTTATTCGGATCACAAGAGCCTAAAGTATATATTCACTCAGAAGGAGCTGAATATGAGGCAGAGAAGATGGATTGAGCTAATCAAGGATTACGATCTGGACATTCACTATCACCCTGGTAAAGCCAACGTAGTAGCCGATGCCCTTAGCAGATTGCCGTGCCGCTTGAACTCCATGATTTTGAAGGAGCAACCAAGTCTGCACAAAGAGATGGAAGATTTTCGGATGGAATTAGTAAGTGAAGGATTTCTGGCTAGCATAGAACTCCAGCCCACTTTGATCAGTCAGATTAAAGAGGCGCAGAAGGGAAATGCCAGTATTGACGGAATCAAGCGTCGTATCGGTACAGGCAAAGTACCCGGATTCACCGAGGACGAAGAAGGAGTTTTGCGGTACAAAGGACGCCTTTGTGTACCAGCAGATTCCGAGTTGAAAGGAGTTATTTTGAAGGAGGCTCATGATACTCTTTATTCTATCCATCCCGGAGGAACTAAGATGTATCAAGATTTAAAAGAGCAATTTTGGTGGCATAAGATGAAGAGAGAAATCGGAAGCTATATCGCCAAGTGTGATATATGTCAGCGAGTCAAGGCAGAACATCAAAGACCCGCTGGATTGTTGCAACCCTTGCAGATTCCGGAATGGAAATGGGATTCTGTAGGAATGGACTTTATCACTGGACTACCTACTTGTAGTAGGGGAAATGACTCTATCTGGGTCATAGTGGACAGATTGTCCAAAGTCGCCCATTTGTTGCCCGTCAAGACCACATATCAGAGTTCGAAACTAGCGGAGTTATACATCACTAGAATCGTCAGTTTCCACGGAGTCCCCAAGAACATAGTATCGGATCGAGGAACTCAATTTACCTCGAGATTCTAGAAGAAAGTCCAAGAAGGTTTAGGAACCCGTCTAGATTTCAGCACCGCGTATCACCCTCAGACCGATGGAAAAACGGAGCAAGTAAATCAAATACTCGAAGATATGCTGAGAGCATGTGTGTTAGAATATGGATCCAAGTGGGAAGACTGTCTGCCGTTTGCAGAATTTTCATACAACAACAGTTATCAAGCCAGTTTGCAAATGGCCCCATTTGAATTCATGTACGGAAGGAAGCGTCGCACCCCTTTGAACTGGTCGGAAGTAGGAGAGAGTCAGATTTTTGGACCCGATATCCTACGAGAAGCAGAAGTGAAGGTTCACACGATTCGTGAGCACCTCAAGACTGCCCAGTCCAGACAGAAGAGTTACACCGACAAGATACGTAGAGACCTCGCCTTCAACATACGAGATTTTGTTTATCTGAAAGTGCCGCCATTGAAGGGAATGCAGCGTTTCCAACTCAAAGGAACGTTAGCCCCCAGATATATCGGACCTTTCAAGATTCTGAACCGTCGAGGAGAAGTGTCATATCAATTGGAACTACCTAAAGAGATGTCAGCCGTGCACAATGTGTTCCATATCTCGTTACTTTGCAAGTGTCTCGAAGTCCCTGAGAAGACCGAAGTGTTCAAGAATATCGATCATCGGACCATAGAGATCAACGATGACATAACCTATCCCGAAGTACCCATCCGTATTTTGGAAGAAGCTTTTCGAACTACCCGAACCCGAAGCATCAAGTTTCTCAAGATTCAGTGGAGCAACCACACAGAAGAGGAAGCTACCTGGGAACGCCAAGATCACATCAGGACGGAGTTTCCCGATCTCTTCAAATCCTAGGTAATCTTTTCGTCCTTTTTCAAATCTCGGGACGAGATTTTGTTTAAGGGGGAAAGGTTTGTAACATCCCAAAAATACTAAACTTAAATCATCAAACTCTAATCATCAAAATTAGGGTTAACAAAAACTTTTCTAATTAAAATTATGAAGGCATGCATATTTGTATGCATTTAATTTGAAATTCTTTTGAACCACCTTGTTTGTATGTTTCCTTGCTTGTAAAATGTTTCTTAGGTTAAATAAACATCATCTAAACATTTCCCAAACTTTTCCTAAAGACAAATAAATCAAAACCAATAAAATAAAGGAATGGTCATTTTGACCAATTTAACTCCCATGCCTACTTTGGCTGTCTCAAACTTTCAGAACCTAATGGAAACTTTTCTGGATCTTTGCACCCCTTGAATGTACTCATAACAAGGTATCAAGGCCCACTTTGTGATCATCCATAAAATTTCAAATGCATAGTTTAAATGATAATTCAAAATTGAATCTTTATCATATGGGAAGATCCCACTTTTTCAAAAACCACTCAAACAAGCTCAACTTTCAAAACCCAAGCATCTACAGACTCACTAGCACCAATCTAGCAAACCCACCAAAAATCTTTTCAAAATTCAAAACTTGATTTCATGCGGCCATTTCATCAAACAGGTTGCAGACACAAATCATACAAAATCTAAACACTATAGTGAGCAGTGATTGAAGCCTAACTTGTTCCCTCTCTGGGCACCACTAGCCTTAATAGATCATCTAACAACCTAAACTAACCCTTAGCATCACTGTAAGCTTGGCATTGCCATCAATGGTGAACAGCCGAGCACACCCATGTCACCCCCATGTCGACAGCAAGCTAGGAAGAAAAGCAAGCCTAGCCAGGATGTCTGGGAGGCAGCCCACCGTCCACCGCCACTCACTGTCCCAGCCGCGAGCGTTGCCAAGCCCTGGACCACACGCACGAACCATGCCAACCTCGCCAGCAACCATGCCGAGCGTGCGCCAGAGCGCCACCCTCGACCAGTGCCCACAGACTGCACGCTGCCCTCACCGCGTACACACACGATCACCACCGACCCAGGAGACCACCAGATATCCTCGTTCGCCGCCCCGTGACGCACAGCCACCGCTCGCCGTCGAAGACGCCGCCTCTTCCGCGTAGAGCGTCGCATGTTCCAGACCAAGCCGCACTGCCCCATGCCTCAAAACCATGTCGTTGAGCATCGCCAGGGAACACCGCACCGCCCCTACCTTCGCCCATGCCAATAGCCGCCTGTAACATCGCCCCCGACGAGCTCACCGTGCGCCCCGTCGGTCCCCTCGCTCGACTATAAATAGAGGCCACCCCCGCTCGATTTCTTCACACCATCTCACTCCCCTCTCCTCACTGATCGTGCCACACCGTTCCCAGAGCAAGGCGAGCACCACCTCGCCGGACTTTCACCGGAGCCCGCCGCCTCTGGAGAAGAAGGGCGCCATCGATTTCGTCCACCCAGGAGCTGCCGTGACCACCCCTGAGTTCGCCGTCGTCGACTTCGTCGTTCGCCCGCCTCGCCGACCCTCGCCTGCACCCCGGTGAGCCCCCAGCACCCCTCCCTGGCCGCGCTAGGTTTCTTTCTCGCCGGCGTTGCTCAACGTCGACGATGACTCTCAGCCGTTGGATTAGAACTATATCGAACGATCCACATCTCCCCGTACCGCTTCGCCCCTCCCTATCTCACTAACGAGTGGGGACACCCACTTAAGCAGCCCGCGGGAGCACTGCGCTTAGCAGGCCGGCCCGTTAACTTTTCCCGCGCAGCCAAGTTATTTGAATTAAACCTTTTTCATTTTTGTTTCAAACTCACTTCTGTACCCAACTTCAAAAATCAACCCAGATCGATTCATTGCACCAAATTGAATGAAACCAATTTTGTTAGAAAGGTCTGAGAATGCTGAATCCAAGCCCGTTGGATTCAAGTCATTTGGATCTATAGATCACCCATGGTAAAAATAACAAGCAGAAGCTTTTCTGCATTCAAATATTTTCAAATTTAAACCATAATAGTTTTTGAGTTAATTCCAACTCTCAAAAATCACATTTAACCATACCTTTGAGAATATATAAAAATATATAGGTTTACTTGCAGAAATAATGTTCAAGTAATAAAAGAATGCTACATAGGCATTTCTAGCCACTTTAATTAATTAAAATTAAAGGGTAAAACCTTATTAAATTGTGACACCACTTTAAATCACATTCCCTTGGACTACAATATGTGGTGATGACATGTGTCAATATGATCCCATGTTTGGTTTGGAGAATATTAAATCTTAAGTAGTTTTTCAATGAGTAGAAATTAATTTTCTAAAAATAAAAAGAATTAAACCAAGCTTTAATCTTGTAATGTTAGTGATGATGTTAGATCATCTATAGGACCCTTGAGTGTGATGATTGCAAGTAGTTAAGTATTGTTTGGTGATTGTGTACCTCGTATTTATTTATAGACGCTAGTACCGACCAAGGATACGAGGAGGAAGGAGGATACTACGAAGAAGAAGCCGAGGAGAACTTCAACCACTGCTCAGCACAAGGCAAGCTAACACTTGCAATTTAGCAAGCCTAATACTACTAGTGAATGTGCGAGCTAACCCTTGCAAGATACCCTACTGATGCAATAAACCACTAGTTACTATGACCACTATATGCCTTAAGCATATGTGATCCTATCCACTTGATAAAACAATCCTAGTTTTTACTTACAAGCTTTATACTTTATTTCTTTATCAAAGCTATTCCTTAGAGTTTACTTAAGTGAATTATAGATACTAGAAAGATATCTAAAGGTTGCATAAAGAGCATAAAATTTGGCCTAAGCTAGATAATCTTGATGTCATCTTAAGGCATGAGATTGAACTTAGTATAACTCCACTAGTTTACCACCCCTCATTATTCCTTACCTCCACCTGTAGATGCTAGTGCTAAGCATAAAACTTGATCAACTTTATATGGGAATACTTGGTGGAAAAATGGTTATGATAACCTTGGAATGATGGATCATTCTATTGAAATGTTTTGGACATGTGTTTCCAAACACCTGATGATTTTGGTGATGAAAACGATGAGGCATGAGCCTTAGCCCTTTATAAAACTGATGGTTGTCTGGATGCGATACCATTCCAATTTTATCGTACAACCACAATACCCGAAGATTGGGTAGGGCTTGACTGGAAACTTATATACCTTAGTATTAGTTCCCTCACGGCCAAGGTCTGAGCTGAGGCTACCTTGTGAAGATTATCCACCTGTGCAGTACCCAAGATGACAGTTGGTCATGGTTGGGAGGCTAAACTCACAGGAGAGGTTCTTATACTAGGGCGTGTAATCGAAAGGTTAGGATTGATTATCCGCATACTGAGTATGGTGAATTCAGGATTTGTTCCTGACGGATGTATCGAATGTTGTGGTGAAAGTGTACAATCTCTGCAGAGTGTCAAACTATTCGAATAGCCACGTCCGTGGTTATGGACATTTGTAGTGGCCATACTGTTCCTCCGTCAGACTTTTCAAAATGACTTGTGAAACAATTTGAAACTTTGACTTGACCACAACAGAGTTGTGATATGAAATACAAGTTCCCACTTAGGAGTTATAAAATTGTGAAGAGCATTCGTTGCCTCTAAACTTAGTAGGGATAAATCTGGATTTTGCAAAACAACCCTAGAGCCTAGTGTCCTATTATCCAGAAACCCCTTTACCTGTTAGTATTAGTTTGCGAGTACTTAAAGAGTACTCATGGCTTTGTCCCTGGCTATTCCCATGGCCATACTATGAAGAGGAGTACCTGGAGGATGGATCCCAGGAAGGTTACAACAACTAGGATCATCTCCCATCGTCAGCATTGCCTGTGAACCCCGAAGATGGAGCTTCGCCCACGCTACCGTTATTATTACGTATTCCGCTGCTTGATGTTGTATTAAGAACTGGATCATGAGATCCCTATTTATGTAAGAACTTATGTATCGTTTGTAATGGATGATGTACTATGGTATCCAATTCTGTTATGTCTCACAAAAATGGTAATCCTGGGATTGCGATGTATGGCCTAACAGACATCTGGGATTAAAAATCCGGGTGTTGACACGTCGGCAATACCAGGACATTGGCCCTTACTTTATTCCGTCCTAAGGGGTTAGACAATGGGACCCTATCTCTCCCCTCCTGTTTAACTCCGCGGTGGATGCCTTGGCAGAGATTTTGGATAGATCCAAAATAGCTAGACACATCTCGAGTGTGGTGGGGCACCTTATCCCTAGAGGTGGTATTTCCCACCTACAATATGTGGACGATACCATGATTATGGTGCAGGGCTTGGATCTCGACATTATTAACTTAAAGTTCCTGCTTCTCTGCTTTGAGTCTATGTTACGGCTAAAGATTAACTTCGACAGGAGTGAGGTGATCGTCCTAGGGTATTCCGAGGAGGATCGGCATCACATTCCCGATAAACTGAATTGTAAGCTGGCGGACATCCCTACTACCTACCTAGGGATGCCCATTCGAGTGACTAGGGTCCTAATCAAGGACCTTGCACCCTTGGTTACGAGGGTTCGGTCTAAAGCTGAACCCTGGTGAGCTACGATCACGACCAAGGGGAGCAAGATGGTCCTGGTCAACTCATGTCTCTCGAGCCTGCCCATGTACCAGATGGGGCTGTACCTGCTCCCGAAGGGGACCCACGCAGATTTCGCCAAGGAGATGTGTAGGTTCTTTTGGGCAGCGAGGGATGGCCACCAGAGGTACCATAAGGTTAAATGGCCAGACTTATGCGCCCCCAAATGTCTTGGGGACATAGGGATCCTCGACTCGTGCCGCTTTAATGTGGCCCTGATGCTAAAATGGGTGTAGCGTATCCTTAGGGATGATGGGGGCTCTAGCTTCAACTCATCAAGGCCAAATATCTCCGTGGCCGTCCTCTCTTAGTGTGCGAACGTCGGGAGGGCTCCTAGTTCTGGAGGGCCATCTAGGATATTAAGCACTATATTGGGCAGGGCATCCCCTTTGCCATTGGTGACAGGCACGAGGTGCGATTGTGGCTTGATCCATGGCTCCTGACGTCCCCATTGTGCGAGAAGTTCCCCGCGCTATTTTCCATCTCCGTCTCCCCGACAATCCTCGTTGCCGAGGCCTTTCGAGATGGAAGCTAGAACATCTTGTTCCGGTGAACCTTTAGTATGGCCGAGGCAGAGGAATACCAGCGCCTGACGGTTACCCTCCCTGTTTCTTAGTTCGAGGAACAGGACTCGGTATCCTGGCGTCTGACCCCAGGTGGGAAGTTCTCGGTGAGATAGGCATACCGGGCCCTATTCCAGGGCCTGGAGCTGCGATGGACCTCGCCCCTTTGGAAGGCACCTCTTCCCCTTAGCATTCGTATTTTTGTTTGGCAGCTTCTCCGCGATCGTCTGCCTTCACGGGTGGAGGTGGCTAAGCGTAATGGACCAGGAAATGTTCTGTGTTCCCTATGTGGGACCCAGTGTTGAGATGTAATTGTATTACAATATGTCTCCGTGTAACCGTTGGATTGTACCCTGTAATTGTCTATATATATACGTGATAGCCGGCCCTATTGGAGCTGTGCAATCTCCCATAATCTCTCTACATGGTATCAGCTTAACCGATCCTCCCCAACCCTAACCTATCCGTTTCCACCTCCCTTCGGCGTCATCGCCGCCGCGCGCTCCACCCAACCGCCGCCTCCCCCTTAGGCGCCGCCGGCTCCTCTTCTGCCGCCTCCTCACCATGGACGTTTTCGCCTCCTACTCCGGCAAATCCGACCCATTCAACTCCTCCCGCTCCGCCAGCACCAACCTCTTCGCCAGCCCCTCCGTCACCGTCATCCGCGACATTCCCATCGCCGAGCGCGTGCCGGTGAAGCTCTCCCACACCGCTGCTAACTTCTTCCCGTGGAAGACGTACTTCCGGCTTATTTTCCGCGAGTACGATCTCCTCGCCATGCCCATGACCCCGAGTGGTTGGCGATTGATGCCACCATCATCCACTGGTTTTTCTAGACCGTCTCCAACGAGTTCTTCCGCACCGTTGTCAAGGACGGCGACTCTGCGCACACGGTCTAGACCAAGATCACCAGCCTCTTCACCGATAAAAAGCTCCAGCGGGTCACCTTCCTCCAGCAGGAATTCTTCAACACCCACTAGAATGATCTCTCCCTTGACGACTACCTCCTCCGTCTCAAGTCCCTATCCGAAGAGCTACGCGACCTGGAGTTCCCGATCGATGACAAGATCCTCCTCTCCACGCAGTCGGCAGGACTCGGCGAAGACCTCAGCAACGCCGCCTCCAACCTCATGCTGCTCACCAAGCGGACCTTCGTGCAAGGCGTGGCGAACCTCCGCGTCAAGGAGCGGCGCCTGAAGCACCTGCGGGCCCGGGCGGCTCACACCGCCTTCGCCACTGGCCTCTCCCGCGCCTCCACAACTCCGACGCCCATGGCGCCTTCCGCACCGGCCCCAACCCCGCCCGTGTTCTATGCGCCTCAGTAGCCCGCCTATCCGCCTCCCACCAACGGCGGAACGGGGGCAACGGCGGTCATCGTCGGCGCGACAATGGGGGAGGGGGGGAGGGGGCAATGGTGGCAACGGGGGAAACACCGCCCTGCCCTGCCCGACGCACCAAGCCGCCCCGACCCCGCCCTGGATGACGGCCACCAACCCTTGGACAGGGGTCGTCCATGCCTACACGATGCCCGTGCCGCGCGCCCCCTACCTGGGCATCATGGGGCCGCGCCCGGCCAACCACCAGGCGTTCTTCGCGGGGACGACCGCGTCTGCAGCCTACACCGTGCCTTCGCCCCCCTACTACCCCGCGCCTCAGCCGTCGTCGACTTAGTGGGATCCCGCGCTGCTAACCGCCCTCCAGTCCGCCCCCACCGCTGGCCCCTTTGGTGGCGGCGGCGACTGGTTCATGGACATCGGCGCCTCCGCGCACAGGTCCTCTCACCTCGGTAACCTCTCCACCTCTTTTCCCACTTCCACTTCGTCTCGCATCATCGTCGGCAACATTCATGCTCTTCCTATTACTCACATCGGCTCCGCCGCCTTTCCTTCTAACTCCACTCCTCTCACTGTAAATAATATCGTCGTCTCTCCTGAATTAATTCAAAATTTAGTCTCAGTTCGTTCTCTCGCTCATGACAATTCCATGACTGTGGAATTTGATGCTTTTGGTTTTCTGTTAAGGATGGTCGTACCTGAATGCTACTCCACCGTAGTGACAGCTCTGGCGATCTGTACCCTGTCAGATCTTCCACCACCGCCACACCCACCACCAGCCGCCTCACCCTCTCTGCCGGTGTCGACCTCTAGCACGCGCGCCTCGGCCATCCTAGATCCATCACTCTCCGTCAAATAATTAGAGGATTTTCTTTTACATGTAATAAAACAGATGCTCATTCTTGTGAAGCATGTCATCTCGGCAAACATGTTCACCTTCCATTTAATTCCTCCTCCACACTAGCGTCTTTTCCTTTTTAGTTAATTCATAGTGATGTTTGGACCTCGCCGATTTCGAGTAATTCTGGCTTTAATTACTATCTTGTAATTTTAGACGATTATTCGCACTTTGTATGTACTTTTCCCCTGCGCCGTAAGTCAGATGTTTCCTCCACCCTCGCCTCCTTTTTAGCCTACGTCTCTACCCAATTCGGTCGTCCCATACATGCTCTCCAAACTGACAATGGCAAAGAGTTCGACAACATCACTATCCGCACCCTCCTCGCCTCTCATAGCACCGTCTTCCGTCTAACGTGTCCCTACATCTCTCAACAAAATGGTCGTGATGAACACATCCTTCACACTCTAAATGATTGTATTCGCATCCTTTTTTCCACGCATATATGCCTCCACGATTCTGGGCAGATGCCCTCGCCACCGCTACTCTTCTCATTAACATTCGCCCATATCGTTCCCGCTGGCAGTACACACCGCACCATATCCTCTTTGGTACGCCTCTGTCCAATGACGATCTCTGCATCTTCGGCTGCCTCTGCTACCCAAGCACCGCCGCCACCGCGCTCCATAAGCTCACCCCCTGCTCCTTGCCTTGTGTGTTCCTTGGGTATCCTACCAACACCAAGGGCTATCGCTGCTACGATCCGGTCTCTCATCGCGTAATCACCTCGAGGCACGTTTACTTTGATGAGTTGGTTTTTCCGTTTCAGCAGGGAGTTTTTGCGACCCCTTCGGCGACACCTTCGGCTCTGCTTGAGGCCGCCCCTGGACGACGCCAGGCTGTCCTCGCCGTGCCCGGCTCGGCGTGCGCCCCGCCGGCTCCGCCAGCGCCCGTGCACATGCCACCGCCACCTTCCGCGTCGACACCATCCGCGTCGACTCCTACGGCGCATGCGACACCGTCCGCGCCCTTAACGCCCTCGACGCCAGCCGCGTCGCGCTCCTCCTCGACGCCGGCTGCGTCGGCCGCCGCCTCGCCTTCTACATCAAGCTCGGCCGCCGACACCCTACCCCCTGCTCCCGCGGGTGTTGTCACTCAGGGTCGCGCGGGTGTGTGTCGCCCGTCCACTCGCTACCCCTCCACCGAGTACGTCTACATGGCCTCTACATCAGCGCCCTCGTACTATGTGTGCTCATATTATATTTTAATGCACGACGGCTCAGTTTTTGTGAAGTTTTGTTAGGCAGGCGCAGGGGCTTGGGGAGTTCCTGCAGGCTAAGATGAACCGTGCTGGAAGGAGACGTCGCCTCTTCTGGCTAGTGTTCACGGCCCTAGCTTGGACCTTGTGGAACGTGAAAAGCAAAATGGTGATTGAGCAGATTTTTTCCACCCGTGCCTCTGACTCGATTTATCGTTTTCCTTCAGTAGTGGTCCCTGTTGGCGAGGCAGCGTGACCGGGAAGCTCTCGACAACACTCTTTGGGCCTTGAGGACGACGGTGTCTCCCTTCTCGGTGTCAGCTCGCTCAGGTTGATCTACCCCGGGCAAAGGCTAAAGTGTTGTTATGGTCTCTTTGTTTTCCTTTAGCTTTGGGCCCTGTTGTGCTGTGGCCCAAACGGACTTGAATCTGTTTTTATTTTTCCTTTGGCCTCGGCCGATGGTTATGAATTGGATGTTTGTATG
This sequence comes from Avena sativa, assembly GCA_916181665.1. Lineage (NCBI taxonomy): Eukaryota > Viridiplantae > Streptophyta > Magnoliopsida > Poales > Poaceae > Avena > Avena sativa. The sequence goes on from OV702296.1 coordinate 207,876,981, forward strand.
AATTTGGATGTTGTTTTATTTATAAAGCGTGACGAAAATCTGATTCGAGAGAAGAACCACACATCCAGACTAGTTAGAAACATCTGGTTACGTACACATCGACTAGGTTGTAGAGTAGCTTGTATCAGATTTGCAAAGTGCTGAAGATATGGTTAGCAACTTCGACAGCTTGCCTATGTATGTCCCGGAATGGCCGGATGCAGAGGTGGTCAGCCAAACATGAATGATGAAATATTTGGAATTTGCAACCTGGTGCCCCTGGTCCGTACACCAAACCCGCGTCATACTTCTTTCTTGCGAACTACTCTAAGTGGTCAAAAAAATTCAGCTGGGTTCACACTTCACAGCAGCATACGTATCATTGCTGAGTCGTGATTGGGGTGGAGACTTCGTGTCCGCCGTCGCCAAGTCCATGGTAGAAAGCGTGGTAATTAGGGACGTAAACAGTCTAGCAGATGGCCTATATATGCTATCCCATAAGGACCAGATGAACGAGCAGGAAAATATGAAGATATGATCAGCTCGACTTGAAAGAAGTGCTGTTAGGAAATTTCTGATACCTCCTATTCATACGCTTATGAGTAACTGAGAAACAGAACATCTAAAGACCAGATATAGCACATTATCAACTTGGTGGGAAGAGAGATGCATGAGAGCAAACAAGGATGAAGTATGCTATATATAGAGATAAGGTTGTGTACCATGTACTCACGTGCGATCTCTCAATATTAAATCAGGTAACATGAGTTAAATGAGTGGTGGTTCGATCTCAAATAAGGTGGGTGCCTTGGGCAACGTGTGGTATCCATGCGTGTAAACTACTACTCTCTCTGTTCACTAATATAAGATTATTTAAATATTTTAAAGTGGGCTAGATATAATTTAAAATGAATGAGCATATACTAAAAAGTCTAGAAACATGTGTTTTAGAGAAATATTATTCCCTCCGTTTATATCGTTTACTAATATAAGACCTTTTAAATATTTTTAAATGGACAAAATACATTCTACAAATGAGTGAACCTATACGCTAAACCATGTCTAGGTACATATGTTTTAGAAAAAGGATAATTTGTTTTACAATAGTGAACTAAAGGAGTAGAATGTCTTTTTTTTGAAAATGAGCATATATTAATATTGCGAGATATGAATCACACACAAGTCTCTGTAATAACGTATTACCCTAATGGCAATACGGATGCACACAGCTAAAAAAGAAAGAAGGATTATAGAAAAAAAATCCCATCTATAACAGCGAACAAACACCATCAAGACAACACCAGAAATCCATTCTCTCTAAAAGCGACGCCTCCAAAAAGGAAACAGTGCACTAGCGCCATCATTGACATGATCATCGATTATAGGTTTTCATCCCGGAGAAAGTCCATGTTGATAAAACAATGCCTTCAACAAGGCCATCGCCAGCACAACCAATTAAGGCCAAACCTTGAATTTTCACCATGTAGTTTGAACTCTGGAATTCTCCTGTACTGTTGCCCCCACTTTTCAATGTTGCTTCTGCAAGACCTAGATCACTAAGCCGGATCTAGGCCGACAGATCTAGGATCACCCCTGCCGTGTCGCCTGCGAGCACCTCGAGGGGAAGCACTTTGGTGGAGAACGGTGCAAGGACGGCATCGCCACTACCATGTCCGCCGCCCCACCTCCAGGCCATCCCACTACCGCGCCCTTGCAGACGACACGTCGATCCGTGCGCGCCCCGCCTCACCGCCTCTCTGCATGAAGCCTTGGGAGGAAGACGTGCCCACCTTGCCCTGCCGCCTTCGCAGCCGGGCGCCGCCACCACTGCCGGTGCTGGCGCCGGCAGCGGCCAGAAGGGACCAAGGCTAGGTTTTTTTTTAGGAAGAGGGTTGGTTCCTATGGACGTTTTCTAGGGGCGAGTTGGTTCCTATAGGAATAGAATGTCTTACATTATGAAAAAAAGAGTAAATAATTTCGTGCCAACTGCTTCGGGATGTTCAATAAAAAAGGTACAGGTAGTCCACGAGGTGGAGATGGAAAAAGAGACCATAGAAGTCCAAGTGGCTACAGAGTCCCATGGCCGACCCAGCTGCTCCCCTGGCTTACACTAGAAGACAAGAGTATAATCATTTGAATATATTAATTAATTAGTTGTTAATCAAAAGTAATCTCTGTTGGCCCACCATGATCCAGATCCACGTCCAGGTCCTATGAAATTATGTTCCCATATATACTGCGGCAAAAACTGTTTTATATACTCCCAATAGGTCGTCTTCCTCCTCACCTATGTTGAACAAACAGAAAAGGCTGCATGGTTACATCCATGGCAGCCAACATATTCTCCTTCCAATTACACCAAATTTAGTTAATTATTCTTTTTACTTAAACACAGAAATTATTTTAAATCTCATGAAGATTTTATTCAGAAAATTATGTCTCCACTTTGTTGTCTTAATTTCCCAAATCAAACATGTCCACCACACCGGGAGGTCACCTAGTAGTCGTATGTATCAAATGTAGTCGAAATCATTCTCTCATCGACTCTCCCTCCTACCTTCTATCCTTTGCAGCTGCTAGTACAAGTACATAATTAGTCTTTTAAGGCCCCCCTATTTCAGGGAAGGTCCTTACCGTGTATAGTGTGGAAGATCGTTGACGCCCTGAAAATTAGAACATGTGTCCGTGGTCTAGGAAGGTCCTTCGCAGTCAAATCCCACACTACTACCATTTTGGCAACCATAACAACTGTATCTCACACGGCTGTGTATTAAAATATCATGAGTCGTAGTGATTCAATGAAAGGGACAGCTTGTGTTAGCCTGGTCATAGTACAAATAACTTCAATAGTAACTAAGAGTCCAACTCAGCAAAATTGTTTATGTGACAGTGAGTTAATAAAGAGAGAGAAGAATGGAGTAACATATTTGGTTACTGTAACATCACACGTACCAATGCAAAAGGAGTCTATCACCTAATAAATGATACTTTGTATGACATCACTTATATGTTACTCTCCACTATGAAGGTAGTAACATAGAGTAGTAACTTGTGCATGTTACTAGCCTATGTTACTCTCCACTATAACCAGTCTTAGGCCTTTCACAATGTGGTGTACTATCTTAGCACATTATCCTAGGAGAAATAAATTTTAAGAGACAACTTCTACTTTGGTGTACTCCCTCCGTCTCGGTTTATAAGACCTACGCGTATTTCTAGGTTGATAAATTAACCAACTTAGCATGAGGTACATAAGATAAAAACTATACTATTAGAAACTTCAAATGTTATATTTTCTAATGATATAATTTTTATATTATATAACTCATATTATATATCTCATGCGGATGATCTAGGTATACGCGTAAGTCTTATAAACTGGGATAGAGGTAGTACTATCTTAGCACATTATCGATTGCCTATGAAAAAGAGATATAGAGAATTATTTAGCAATGATTAATAAGGTAATTAATACTAAAAGCCATGCAAGACCCTCTTTTCTCCTTTTCTGTGCAAAACTAGTGTCTACATTGGTCATTTTTCTATAATAACGGTTGGACAAATTCCATGGAAAGTAAATCAGGCAATTAATGTACAAATAAGACTAATTTACCTGTATCTCTCTAAAACCCCTACTAGCCCAATAATCCGGTATGGAGGGAGTAAGATACAACTTCAATCTCGTTTCTCATTAACTATGGTGCCACATAGACAAGTGCCTAGGATACACCACTAAGAATCACCCATTGTGAAAGGCCTTAGATCTTATCAATGTTTCATTCCTTTCCACCATTTCATTTTCTTTGACCCATCTCAAACTGTACGGAATAAATGGTCAATTGTTTTCGATGTTGTAACATCCCAACATTTAGGACTAAACGAAGGATAGATTTAGGATTTTTGTGCATCTGCATGCATGCATCTGAAAATCCGGATAATTTTTTTGCAAAATAAACCCTAGAGCGATCAGAATCTCTCTTGCTTTGATGGATTAGAAATTATCCATCTCAGTGAGTGCGATAGATTTTGACATGACCTTTAGGTATTATCTGTGTTTTTGGAGGGGTAGAATTTGAAATATACTTTGAATTTCAAAATTCAATTCAAATTTGAATTTAGAAATTCAGGAATAATAATACTATAATTAAGTAAAAATAAATGATTATAATAATGATATAAAAGAATTCTTTATTAATAAGAATACATTAAGTATTAAACTTTTCTTTTACAATAAAAGAATAAGAGTAAATTACAATTAAATAATGAACCCAGCAATAGAAAAGAAATTTCAATAATAAAATAAACAAGAGAATTCTTGATTACAAGAATATACCCAATACATTGTTGTCTTTCTACAAATAAGTAAATGAATAAAGAAAAAGAAAAGCTTTAATGAAATATCTAAGAATTACATTGCTATTACAATAAAATAAGACGATTATAGTAGCTAAAAAAACCTAAGCTAGGATCCCTATCTACTTGATCTTCCAGAATTCTTTCTGGGTACCTGCAAAGTAAGACAAAAAGAAACAAAGGATTGGGATTAGGATTAGTGCTCTCAGTTTAACAGTCAGGTGCACTGTTGATTACATCATTGAGCAGAGTTAATAAGGGGCAAGTTTCACCAAAACAATATATGTTCTTATCAGTAGATTACTGTGGTGACCCAGCATACCACTGCATGATGTAGTATATTATAGTCTTTGACATAACACCAATGAAACACCGTTCACTAGTATTACATCCCTCAGAATGACACAATAGAAACACAGCGGGTCCAATACATGGATAAAGGTTACAACTCACTCTTTACACAAGATTCAGAGAACACTCTAGGTTAAAGAAAGAGAAATAACTTCTTACAAAGAAGAATCAAAGATAATTAATGCACTGACTATTATACTTTTGATTCTAGTTTTTCAACTAAAGGTTTGGCATTGCTACTATTGCAATACACTACAGAATTAGGTTCTTTGGCTAGATATTATATTCCTATCTAATCAGTAACTTCGTCCTCACTTGTGTTGATGTATATGTTGACTTCCTTGACTTTATTGAAGAGCTTTAGCTTTGGATGACGAGTCCTGGAGCATAACTTAATGTATATGTTGACCGTACCGGCTTGAGAATCTAGCAAGGGTTAATAAGATACTTTGAGTACGAGCGTACTCAGCCATTTCACTAGAAAATGAGTGTTTGATGCACTATAACTACAGCCACAGACCGTAGGTCGTAGGCAATGCAAGTTTTCATAAACATTTCTTCAAAGGTTGCTTTTATTCTGAAAAGCTATGTCCGTGAGCCTTCACGGGTTTACTAGAACTTTCATTGAGTTCCTTTCCCGCATCGTTAGCAGCTCCTTCCTGGAACAGGGAGTAACAAGTTAGAGTTCTTACACTCTGCAGAGGTGCGTTACTTTTCCCATGAGAGATCAACTCCTTGTTGCACAACCGGGCAGCTTACCCATCCACAATTCCATGTTGTGGGGCCGAGTAGATGATCCAAGACAATCACTGCCCTCTCCGTGACCTCATATGTCTGCACTATCCTTCGGGCTGGCTCATCTTCGTTAAGCCCCCTTTCGGGCAGGCTAAAACCCTGATGAGTTCCCGAAGACTCTATGACCTAATGATGCCCGGATTAGTACCATTTACATGGACTATCTCCCTAAACACCATTCATAGATAATCTAGACACCAAAAGTGTGGGGCGTAAGGGTGCCCACCCATATGTTGGATTCACACAAGGAATCACAACGTCACGATAAGGTCGTTTTGCCTCCATACAAGAGGAAAAGGATACAATTGACTTCTCCATCCCATTCCAAATCTCATGGTTAACGCGTAATATACGACGCAAGAATCACTGGCGACATTGGTTGTTAAGTCCTAGTTATTATGTTCCTTTACCACCGGAACTTTTAACTTTAGTCACATTATTATGAAAATAATGTTTTCGGACCTTTTTCAAATGCAGGTGATGTCCATATTGGATTTATAAAATACTTTACAGAAAATAACCAAAGGACATGAGCAAGTGTGAACTTGCCTTTTGTGATTGCAAGATTATGCACTCACGGTCTTCAAGTCAGTATAAGATCCAAAATCTAAAATCAGCATCATTGGTCCGGTAAGGACTAATGTTTAAAGAAGTAATATGCTTTTATTCATAAGTAATGTGATGCACTTTATAAACGCGAATCCCGGAGATAACGTTGTTTAGGGTTTGGATTCCAGAAATGGTTACTTTAGAATGTGTTGTTCTTTTAGATAAGTTTCACACCTGTGCTTCTTATTAGGGCTTGTGAGTGTGTGTGAACAGCATATATTTATGCAGCAATAAAATATATATCTATGAAATGATATTCAAAATTGTTTATACTTTAATAGTTTATCTCCAAATTTTACTTTATAAGTAGAGTCACTTATAACTAGCTTAGGTGTTATTTCTCCAAGGTATACGAGTGAAGTATGAAGTAATGTGATCTTGATTATTTTTCATATATTGTCTAAAGTGGCAAAACAAATAACTTTTGAAGAAAAGATTCCTTTTCTAAGGTCTAAATAATCTTTGTGGTTAGTTAGTAGTGGTCGATGGTGTTTGTGCTTGCTTGAATAGTTTGGGCTTGAGATGCTTTATAACTTAACTATTTCAGACCAAAGTTAACTATAAAACATCTAACAATGTTTATAGTGTTATATTTAGATTCTTGTAGACTAAAGTTAACTTTAAAATAAAGATAGTTTGAAAGTATAATGTTTATAACTTTTGTACCTGGTGTACTTGGTAATGCTGCCTTAAGGTTATTTAAGAATGGTTATTCTTCTATTTAAGTAGTGGTCTCTTAATTTTGTAGTGAAACAAGATTTCTTGTTTCCTTATAAAGGTATGATTATGTTTGCGGATAAATAAATATTACTAGTGACTACTCATGAATTATCTTTGGATTTAGTCTTATTATAAGGTTGTATTTGATTGATATATCATTCTAGAAGATTTTATAATTATTAAAGATATTTTTAGAATATAATTTATTCATTTAGTAGAAGGATAATTCAATATAATAGTATTTTTAATGTTTTGAATGATTATGATTTATTAGTAATATTCAAGAATAATACTTATTTATTAGATTTGATTGACTAATATTAACAAAATTTTATTTACCCTTATATGAATTTTAAACTAAGTAAATAAGTTTAAATTTAAATTAATAAATATTTGAATTTTTAATTAACTCAAAAGTGAATATTATAATTTTTTAACATGTAGATATTATTTTTTGATTATTTTGGTATATTATATTTGTTTCTATGATTTATAAATAATAAGATATGATTTCGATAGGATTTAATACTTTAGAATTACTTAATAAATAATAAATATTTAATTAAGTGAAATAATACATAATTATGGTTTTAAACTATAGTTCTTATTTTTCTAAGATTTTTTTGGTATTTTATTCATATTTTTAACATTTATCATAATTAAAATTGAATTAACAAAGTTTTATTACTTATAAAACCTTTATTAAATAATAATTATTAAAATAATTATCATAATAAGAGTTGATAATAATTTTAAGTTGTAGATTTTATTTTTCTATAAATTTTCATATATTATATACATTTTTCTAAATTATAAATCAAAAGTTATTCATTAAACAAGATTTAAGCATTTTATTTAATTTCTAGAATTATACTTTTTATTCTTTCTTAAACAGGAAATACTTTTTTACACCACACCCACAGCTAGCCTAAGTCACTGACCAGTGGGCCTATGTCCACCTTAGCACTCAGGTTAGGAAATGTATTTTGTTACTGACCCTGTCTCCACTCCCAATCAAAGACATATGGGCCCTAGACCATGTCATCAGCCACGCAAGAGAAAGACTGGGTCAAGCACATTGACGTCGACAGGGTGATCTCACCCTGACGTCACCTCGCCGGTGGCATGGCAGATGACGGCGAGGAGAGCAGTAGCGTGCGAGTGAGGGAGTGTGCCTGGGCTTGTTCGAACTAGAACAACAAGGCGAGTGAGATAGTGGTGGCGCCGCTGGTTTTTGGTCATCAAAGGGAAAACGGCTACGAGCTTATGCAGCGGTGCTTGCGGGTGATTACGGTGGCATGGATCTAGGAAGCAAACAAGTCATCAGCGCATGCTAGGAGACTCAGTGACTCACTAGGAACGCGATGGTGTGCTTGATTTGGCGAGGCGCGATCGGAGACGACGGTGAGGTCGACGAACAGCGTCGGGAACCGAGGTTGCGATTGGGTCGATTCACTCCTCCTCATCAGGTGCAAGTTGGGGCAATCGAACGGGAAGAGCACGGCGGCCTCCACCGTGGTCTTATCTGGCCGAGGCGAGCACGGAATCGTCGGCTCCGGCTCACCTCTGAGCTAGGGTTCTCGGCATGGTTGGGGAAACGAGGTAGAGAGGGTTCGGAGGGGGAAAATGGGGATGAGGACGAGCAAGGACGTCGCGGTGGCCTCTTTATCCTCTCCTGGCGATGGCGGCGTTGATCTTGACGCAAGGACGACGGCAGACGGCCTCGGCCTCGCCACCGAGCTGCTTCCAGCTGGAGGAAGACGATGACGTGTTGTTTTGCGGATAACCCCCTGGCGTTTCTTTCCTCTCAACCTGCAGTTCCTCTTTGGTCCCACCTGTCAGCCAGAGATGAGAACGAGCTGGGCTGGTTATTGGGCCTTTGTGGGCTGCACAGGGAAATAGGTAAGCAGAGAGGAGTTGGGGCTATGGCCAGGGTTTTTTATTTGTTTTTTTCTATTTTCTGTTTTCCTTTTCAGATTTGAATTTAATCTATATTTTGAACTTTTCTTTGTAGAATTTATTTGCTGGATAACTGTAGTAATACTAAAATATATTTAGTATCATTTGTGAACTTTTATTATATAATATTTTTATATTTCTTTTATGTTCTCAATATGAACCCCCTTTTAATATTTTCTAGAAACTTTTCTTATTATTTATCTTTCCACTTTTAACCATGGATTTAGTAGATGATATATTCTTATTTGTTTATAAAACTTAACTCTAGTTGGCTCATAGTTTGAATAGAATTTTTATATGTAAAATGATCCTATATTATTATTTGATGTATAAAATATAAAAGAGATTAATATGGTTATTACTACTTCCATTAACTTGGAAAATGGCAATGTATATATTCTATTATGATAAACAAAGAAGTTTAGGGTGCTTGATTTACTTATATTCCCTTGTTACTGTGAGTAAAGATCTAATAACTAATCATATTGGCTTTTGTTTGTGATATTTGATGACATCATTCTTTCAAAATAGAAAGTTATATTTAGGATGTTTCATAAAGTAATTGATAAGGATATTCCTAAGTACATATAGTTATGTTGATTGGAATTAACAGGGATGTACTTATGTGATTTGCTATAGGAAAATATTCTTATAAAGTGATATTGATATAAGATGATGGGTCAATAATCTGAAATGGATATTATGTTTAGTTTAAAATCTAGAGTTGAGTGTTTACCAGGAATGTCTATATTCCATTATTCCCAATCCTGGATTTCTAATTTAAGGAATTCCTTTCCTAGATATACTACTTCTTCCTATCTATCATCATGGTTAACATGATGGGCTTTATTTCATAAGAATGTTCTTATTCACCTTTTATTCTTATAAACTCATGGATGAATCCAATGAGCTTGACATTGAAGCTTTTATAGTTTCCGCATATCCATTCTTGGTTATATCCACTACTCTACTATTGATAGTCATCAGTCCAACAAGTAGTTCTTTCAAACTCCACTCATAATCTTCCTTAATCATCTATCACTAATATTTATTCATTAGATGTATGTATGTATCCAACTATCTTTCTCTAAGGCTTACTATCCTTTAAGATGAATAACACTTCTTCCATAACCCTAGGCTAAGCTAGCTTTAACTGAACAATATCATCCTACATTTACTATACTCCAATATCTCACACTCCAACCCTACATTATATTTATGTGGTTTGTAATGACTACTCTAGGATAACTTATCTCTACTAGGGTTTCAATCATGTTCTACCCACCAATATCTTTTATACTAGATGTAGGTAGACCATCCTGGTGAGTAAGGCATGATCAATACAATCCTTTAATCATTTATAGCTTAAGTTCTTAGTTGACTAAACAAGGCTTTATCAATACTACTTTTCAATTGTATTGAAATTATCTTCTTAGCATCTCATATTGGATTAATGTTACTCATGGATTATGCCCACTTGGTCTAATGGAATTACTACTGGTAACTATCTTCAGGGTTTATCCTTGTAATCTTCTTAACCACCATATAATTAGATGATATAAATAATTCTTCTATTTATTTAGGAGTGATTTAACTCCATCAATTATCCTATGGATTGGATTCTCTTCCTTCATTCCCATCCTATAGATGATTTCTAAAACTAACATCACTATTTACCTCTTTTTAGTTGTTTCTTTGTAGACACTTAATTGTAAATTGTGTTATGATCAAGAGTTTGATAAATTGAGAATGTGTGAATCAATAGTTGATTTCTCAGCATTGATGAACAATAGATATTGAAATATAACTCAACAGAGATGGTAAGGATTGATATGGAAAGAACGATATATGGTGAATGATCTAAACTTAGTTTCTTTCCTACTCAATCTTACTTAAGAAGTAGGGTTAGGTATTACCATGATACTCATGGTATATGCAGATGAGATTAAGACACAGTTGTTAAATTCATATTTTGTGTTATATCCTTAACTTGGTACTCATGAGTGATTATAATGAATACTATGATATGATCACCTAAGGATCAAATTTAAACCATATTGTATCAGGGCTTAACTTTTATTACATTTGATCTACCCTTAGATCAATTCTCCCTTACCCAAAAATAAGGTTTTAGCAAAGGTCATATTGAAACTTATCGCAGTCAACATGATGATCTACTTCAATTCCATCAAGTTAAGAGAAGCTTCAATCACTTTGACAAGTGTTGTTCAAAAGCGCAAAAATTATTCGGATTTTCTATGCATGAATGCAATGCACACATCTGGGTTCAGCTTATTTCTAGGCTCTAATGCTGGGATGTTACAATTACTTGTCTCAGAACAACATCACAGACAAGATAGGGGCAAGTTTCACCAAGACAGATAAAAGGGTAAAAGGTAAAACAACAAGAAATATCAAGCATCTACTTGAGCTCATCCTCAAGAGAAAGATTTGTATCCATTGAAACTTGGACCTGAAGGTCCCACTTGCAAGCAACTCACACACAGCTGCATGTGGATGTGCTGTCAACACCAGAGAGCAAGCAACATGAAGTGATATGAGCCAAACCAGCCGTAGCTAGTTATCCCAACATCAGCTTCTCCACAGAACCAACAGCACACTAGCCAAACTCTACAAGCCCACATCCCATCTTTCTATTTCCACATCTATGAAACACACTATTTTAAGGACACCACCAAGATCTACACGGATTATCTTAGTTCATCACCCAAACATCTATGCAATCCACCACCCAATCAACATCTGGTTGCTTACATAAGCCATCCAAGAGATGATCAAGTATAAGGAGGAGCATGCCAAGTGAGCAGCAAGGAGGAGCAAGCCAAGTGAGAAGCAAGGAGGAGCAGGCCAGGAGTGCAAGAAGGAGCAGGGCAAGCACTAGATCTGGCAACACAATAAAATCACAATGATATCATCTACATTAGCAACAAGATAGTTTGTCCACCCTTCTTAACAAGTAAATTAATCCTCAGGATTTATCATAAGCATCTACAGATATCAATTTTTGCCCAAGACAGTTAATAGGAGGGAGAGAGAGCTCTCATGATGCATAGGTGCTATGCAAATCATCATTGAGCCTAAAGGAACAAACAATATCTGATCTTGTTAAGATCTGAGTCTCAACCTTGTGCATCATTGACCAAGATCAAATATTAGGGTGGTGCATCTAGATCATCCAAACTGGATGATATCCTTTTTTCCACACTCTACTTGGAAAATTCAAAAAGATCCAGTAAGGGAGACCACAGTGGCATCTTACTAGTGAATCTACACAGCACAAGAGAACAACACCACATAGTCATTTTCCTAGCTATATACATCTAGGAATCATAAGACCACTGTCTTAATGACCATAGTTAGATATTATCCAAATCAGTTGCAAGGCAACAATGATATATGATCATGTACAACACAAGTAAAGCCTCAGACTTGGCATCATCGGCCAGAACTAAGCAACAACTCATGCTATTAAGGAATTCAATTGTACACACTCTAAATAGAGGCACCACAATAGCCACCCTAGTACAACATAGCTACTAATCTCTTTACTTAACTTAAGCCTCTCCAATTTAACATATTACGAACTCATTTGCAAGCAAGGGAAACTGTTTCAAATCATCTTCCTAGTTCTTAAACTAGGAATCATTTTAAAGTGATACAAATCTACTCCATAGGGAGCTATGATCATTCCTGGAACGTAGGTTCAGATGCCATGTATATGTCACCCAAAAGCTCAAATATATCATTTACTATCTGCAAATCACCAGTATTTAAATCAAATCATCTTCCTAGAAAGATCTTATACGGTGACCCAGCATACCACTACATGATGTACTACACTATAGTCGTTGACACAACACCAATGAAACACCGTTCACTAGTATTACATCCCTCAGAGTGGTACAACAGAAACACAGCGGGTCCAAGACATTACTTTAGATTACATATAACACATTACAAAAGATCCAGAGAACTTCCTCGAATAGTGAGGAATATTATACAGAAAGAACCAGAAAGATCCACTCAGAGTTTACCTTAAGAGTACTACTTATAAGTATATATATAAGGCTTGAAAGTGCTACTATAGTACTATCCTACAGAAGTAGGTTCTAGATTCTAGGAGTTTTATTTATACTCTATACTTCAGCTTGACTTCCTTAGCTTCCGGTAAGGACTTCGACTCCGTTGATCTCCATCAGATATCTTCCGCTCTTCAAATACTTATTTCCTGGAGATGCTATTGGTTTCTTCGAGATCTAGCAAGGGTTAAGAAGATACGGTTGAGTACGAGCGTACTCAGCAAGTTCACTAAAGAGAAGTGTTTGATGCACTATATATAGCCACAGACCATAGGTCGTAGGCAATGCAAATTTTTGAAAACATTATTTCAAAGGTTGCTTTTATTCTGAAAATCTATGTCCGTCAGCCTTCATAGGTTTACCAGAACATTCATGGAGTTCCTTTCCTGTCGCGTTCGTAGATCCTTCCCGGAACAGGGAGTAACAAGTTACAGTTCTTACACTGCAGTGGTGCGTTGCTTTACCCATGAGAGATCTTAGCTTTGTTGCACATCCGAGTTATAGGCTCGTTCATACTTCCTTGGTATGAGGCCCAGACTAAGATCCAAGCCAATCACTGTCCTTCTCCGTGACCCCGCATACACCACAATTGTTGTATGCCCAAACTAAAGGTAGACTTTTCCCCATACAAAACATCTATACCTTAGTTGGATACACACAACAACCATTTAACACTAGAAATCTGTCTTTTGTAAGCCCAGATCCACGGTATACCTTTCCCCGTATAAAACGGCTATACCCATGATCTGCAACTTACAAATGCCCAGAACAGTGTCCAATGCATGCGAAAGGGAGCCGATCCAGTTGACATCTCCGTCCCATTCCAAATCTCATGGTTAACGCGTAATATACCGTGCAAGAATCACTGGCGACATTGGTTGTTAAGTCCTAGATGATATACTCCTCAGTAGTGGTATTCCAACTACTAGGTTTAATAGATTAGCTGATCATCCTAGATCAGTAACCAATAGTTCACATTATTACCAAAAAATAGTATTTTCTGACCTTTTTGAAATGCAGGTGATGACAACACTGGATTTGCAAAATACTTTACAGAAAGTAATCAAAGGACATGAGCAAGTGTGAACTTTCCTTTTATGATTGCAAGATTATGCACTCGCGGTCTTTGAGACAATAGAAGATCCAATATCTAAAATCAGCATCATTGGTCCGGTAAGGACTAATGTTTAAAGAAGCAAGATGCCATTATGCATAATTAATGCTATGCAATTTTATAATTCCCAAAATGAAGCCCTCAACATTATAAATGAGTTGATCTTAGGTATCTTATTTAATACTGGGTTTATCTTTAAGTTTATTTCATAAGCAATGGCTTTTATAAGGAACTTAAGTGTTAACAATCTAAAATATACATGTAAGGATAAAGTAATGTGATTATGTTTAATTGTTATCTGGTGACTAGGATAAAAGTCCTTGGGTTGAGTTGTTTAGAGTTGAAGGAACTATTATAGACCTATTGTGTGAAGTGGCAGAAAGAATAACATTTGAAGAAACTAGTGTTTAGTTAAGGTTAATCAGTCTTGAGTTTTATTAGGTTTTACATTAGGGTTTGTGATGGTTACAAATGATGTTGAGTTATCGTATTTTAATTTATGGTACAAGTAACCAAAGTTAACTATAAAAAAATAGAAGTAAACCTTAAGATGTAGTGAGTTTTAGAACATCATCTAGTTTTAGGGTTTACAAATATGATTATGAATTTAGACTTAGTAATTAAATTTAAAGGATTTAGTGTTTTTATTAAGAAATGTGATTATTTCTTTCTTAAATAAATTTAAAGAATTAACAAAGTGGTTATTTTATTTTAGTAAAATAAGTAAATGAATTTTATTATCTTAGGTTATTAAAATGTTTTTGAATAATATACATAATATTTTTCTAGTAAAATAAACCTATTAAAGATCTTAAAAATGAATTTTATTTATTTTTAGGTATTATCTTTATTTTTATAAAATTCTTCAAAGAATTAAATGTCTTTAAATATTTGCTTTATGTTTTATTTGTAAAACTCCAAGTTAGTATTTTTATAAAATATTAGATTCATTTTTATACATAAAAATTATTTTTATTAATTTTTAGGACTTTTCTTTATTTTATGAAATTTCACTAAGGCTTTAGTGGTGTTAATATTTATTTGCATTCTATTTAAATTAAATAAGTAAAGTTATATTTTTGTTAGGTTGATATTATTTTTATGATGATTTTTATATATCATAAATATTTTTAATATTTTTCTATATTTTTTCTAGAGCTTTAAATATCTTCAGGGTCATTTTTATAAACTTGCATTTTTTTTCTTGAATTATTTTATTTTATTTTAAGATGGGCCTATCACCCAACAATGGTCTAAATTAGCCTAGCAGGGAGGGTACTATATCGGTCAAACCGACCCAGCCCGTAGCTCGCCTCATCCCCCCGAAGCTTATCTCCTCCTCTTGTTCTCTCTTCTCGCGCTCCTGGGCGCTGCCACCGCCGCCAGCGCTGCCATTTGGCTCCGACTGCTCCCGCCCTCTCTGGTGCTGGCGAGATGGGGTTTTGGTCCGCCCTGCTATGATCTACAACCTCTTCTCATTTGATTTGTCCCTCTCTACCTCTCGTGTACGCCCCCTCTGAGAATATCCTAGGCTTGCCGCTCCGGTCCGGCGATCGCCGACGAACTCAGGTACCCGCACTTTTTCGGCCTGGCTTCGCCACCTCCGTCTCTATTGAACCCCCAGTGCTGTTACATTCTCCCCACCTGCACGCGTACTTCTACGCTGTCTCCAAGTCCTGCTGCTGGCAATTGCTCTTGGTCGATGTCGACCACTATCCAAGCTTCTATGATGGTTTTATTATAGTGGTGGTGTACCAGTGGTGGTTCTATGTTTGGTGATGGTGGTGTTATGGATGCTGCAAGGCTGCCGTGGTGATGGTTATGTCATCTACTCTAGGCTCGACACCGGTGGGACGTCGCTACCAACGCAACCCCGGCATCGGCTGTGACAACTAGGACTTCGCTACGCCTCCTCTCCAGGTGCTCGGCACCTGCAGTGAGTAATATCTCTTTTGTGACCAGCTTTTGTGTTGATGATATCACCTAGTGGTATTCGATTAAGATTCAGGGAACTGAAGCTTGATGTGCTTCCCTTCTAGTTATAGATAACACATATGTGGCTATTGCAAGAGAAATCAGTGATGACATATCTGCTTGACAGTTTAGTATATAAAAAAAACTAAATGATTCCTAGGTATTCATACCAGGAAAATGATTTTTTCTATACTGGTTATTGTTTATTGATGAAATGGTATATCATCTATGACTGGTCCACATGGCGGTGATTCTTTTAGAATGATTCCTAATGTTTATACTTAGAAAAATGATTTGATTAGAATCCTTTGTCTTCAATTGTTGGTGGTTGCTAAGCAGTACCTTGGGCTTGGTCACTCCAGGCCTGGTAGCTCTTTTGGCTTGGTTGTTACAGAGATCATATTATCTGCTTAGGCTTGATAATCTATTTAATGTCTTCTAGTCTCTAGACTAGATAAGTTGCACAAACTGGATGCTTATGAACTAGAGTTGAAACAGTGATTCTTCTTTGTGGTTAGTTAAATTTTGATGTAACTATCCAGTAATTTATGACTTGTATAAATGATTCCTGAAATTATTAGGAAGATGATTTGAATTCATTACTAAATGAGATTCTGAACATATATATACTTGATTCTTAGGGTTAATGCCTAAGAAAATGATATGAATTAGTTCCTTTCAATTTTTGGTTGGCTTCTCTGACAAAAGGTGTGGATCATTGATTCAGGTGCATATATGATGATCCACTAGTTTCTATACTGGTGGCTTATATAATGATGGTGGTGATTTGGTTTACTGTCTTTGTTGATAGTAAAGTAAAGTATACAATTGATTCCTAGAGTCTTCTTCTAGGAAAATGATAGGTTTGTTTTGCTAAGATAACTCAATGATTATTTTGGGTGATGATACATTCTAATAGCTATTGTGTATCAGACTGTCACTGTGGTGCCTCCATTTTGGAGTGTGCATAGTGGCATATCCTGTTTGCATGATCTGCTGTGAGCTTGGTTGACTAAAACTTGATAAGATCATATACCTGGCCTATGATGCAAAGGCTGAGGCCAAACTCTCAATAAGAACAAATACTAAATTGTGGCTACCAGATTCTCTAGGATGAACTTGCATAGCATCACTATGCAAACTGAGAGAAATCTCTCCTTCTAATCCTCCTAGACAATCTCTAGTTAAAGGTTAGCTGGATTTGGATGAATTTGTAACAAAGCCATTATTATATTTGAACCTGATGGTGCAAACTATGAAAACAGATGTTATATGATCTGGTGGTACTTTCATTTACCTTACTGCCTAATGTAGATATTAATTTCTGGATTTGGTTGGATCACACCAATGTATTTGATCTGATGTTGATGATCTGATTCAATTACTGCTTCATGTTCCTGTCCTTCTCCACCTAGCTGCTATACTTCACTTGTTCTTGATCTACTCCTGATGCAACTGTGGCCTTGCCTTCTTCTCTTGAGACTAATTCTTGGATGGCTCCAAGGAGCAACTAGAGTTGGTTGATGGTGCTGGTCTAGATTGGTGATCTTGTGGTGATGAGAAAGAATGGATGTTGTTCCTGGTGATGAACTATTGATTTGATGGTAGTTCTGGACTAGGTAAACTTTGTGGAGTTATTCGGATCAACCTAGCTTATTTGTTACGGCTGTGATCTCCCCTTTGTACTTCCTGTGATGCCTTTGGTGCTTGACGGCACAGATGCTGCATGCAGTGAGTAAGCTGCTAGCTTGTTTGCTGTGACGTGTGGATTAGATCAAGTGGATGCCTGATATTTCTTGGTCTTATACTATAGCTTTCCTTATTTCATCCTGATGGAGGCAATAGTCATATGATTCAGTTAAATGGGCCCTTTACCCTAACCAGATATTTGTGGCTTTTACATAGCAATTGAGTTATTGCTTAATTGCCATGTGACTTTAAGTATTTGGTAAAAATCAAATCAACTACTAATCTTCTTAGCTGATTAGTGCTAAGACAGATTACTTGTTGTTTTACTTTGATTTTATTTCTTGAACTTAGCTAGGCTTAGGAGGGTGCCATAGCATGCTTATTGTTGTCTTCAATTGATGGATCAGATATGTACTAGTTTCCTGGATTTTCACAATTGCCTCTCATTACTCAAGTGTTTAGTTCCCAGATCCATACCCTAATTGTTGCCTAGATTTGGTGGTACCCTCCTAGGTTATTAGTGGATTTTGGTAATTCTTACCAAAATTCCTAAGCTATTTTCATACATTTAATTGCCTCACCTATGGTGGGGCAAACATTTTAACATTAGAACAATGTTTCTTTTTCTTTTTATTGTTTATTTTACAGGGATGAAGATCAAGAAGAAGAAAAGAAGCTTAGTTAGATTTTATTTTATTACTCTTGTTGTAATTCCTTTTTATTCAAACGTGTAAAGATTTTGTATTATTATTATTATTGTAATAAATGAACTACTTTATTTATTAATTCTTCCTTTGTAAATAAATGTTGTATTGTTGTATTTTATTCAATAAAGTTTACTTATTTCCTTTTTCTTTTACAAATCATTTGTAAAGACAATGTCATATATATTTTGTTGTAATCAAGAATTCTTTTATTTATTTCAGTAATGTAATTCCTTTTTCTACTTATTTGTTTCCTGATACTTTACTTTTATTTATCTATTGTAAAAGATCAATGTAATACTATATGTATATATATTAATAAAGAATCCTTTTTCTCATTTTTTGTAATCATTTCATTTCAAGTTATTAAATATTTCAAATTTCCATTTGTGAATTTTATAAATTCATTTGAATTCATATTTGAAATTCAAATACATGTTTGGACAACTTTCCCCAAAAACAAAGAATTCTACAAAGGTCATGTCGAAATCTATCGCACTTGCTCTGAAGTTTCCTTCAGTACAAGAGAGATCCCGATCCCTTTATAGCTCTTTTAGTTTTGTGCGAAAATTCCCCGGATTTTCTTATGCATGAATGCAATGCACAAACCTGTGTCCTTTCTATTTCTAGATGCTAATCCTGGGATGTTACAGACTCTCCCTCTTAAAATAAACTTCGTCCTCGAAGTTCGCACTCTCTTATGTTTTGGAAGATAAGATTGACTTCTTCAGATCCTCGTGACTCTTTTAAATCCAGGATGAAGATAATTGTTGTATCTTCATTTTAGCTTTTCCTTGGATCCTCTTCTAATTTGAAATGAGCCAACTACTAATCCCATTTGATGTATAGACTACTTTTGAATCTAGCACTTCTGCCCTGATCTCCTTTTGAATGTTTTCAGATTAGGGCATCTATTCAAGAAGTGTCTAAGTTTTTAGAAAGTCTCCTTAAGGTAAGATTCTGGTTTATACTTTGGCTAAATATAGCTTGACTCTATTATTCATCTATTTATGGTATACTTAGTCCTTATGGCTTACTTTTTAAGAATGCTTTGGCTTTCTCCGAAACCTTATTTCGGATCTCAACTCTTGATGCTTCATTATTCACTCTCCCCCCTTGAGATTTTCTAATGGTCTTGTGAGGAACAGATGGTACACCCACATACTTGGAAAATAGCGGTGCAAATTCTCTAACTCCTTAAGTGCATGTATAAGATAATTTGTATCATTTAATAATGCATTGACTTACCACTTGCTTTGTTGTGGTTGCCCCTGTATTGACTTCATTTATAGTTTCATGCTTATGTTTTCCTGAAGATGTACCTTCTTCACATACACCCTCTTTTGATGGTAATTTGGTGGATGTTATGTCTCTTCCCACTGATGTTCCACAATCCTCCTGATGTTCTGGACAACATGATTTCCTGTGTCCTAGGATTCCACACTTGTTACATTTCCCCCGAAATGCTCATGCATTCCTTTCTCCAATTGGATTAGGCTGAATATTTTGAGCAGATGATAACCCTATTATTGGTTTTATTATTCCTGTTGTCGATCCACGAGTTAACTGCGGTTTTAAGAAGTTCTTTTTCATGTGTCCTGATTCTCCACATTGGTAACATACTATCTTAGGTTTTGGACACTCCTTTAAAATGTGGCCCCGAATTCCACAGTTGTGACATATCTTCTCTGTTTTGTATGTCATAAGTGGATCCGGACAATTGTTCGTCATATGTCCTTGGACCTAACCTGTTGTGGTCTGTTCTTGAATTCTCTTTTTTCTTTCCTTCAGGTGCAACAATCTTAGGTTTTTCTGTAGAGTGTAAGAACTATAATTTGTAACTCCCTGTTCCGGGAAGGAGCTGCGAACACGGAAGGAAAGGAACTCCACGAAAGTTCTAGTAAACATGTGAAGGCTGATGAACATAGCTTTTTAGAATAAAAGCAGCCTTTGAAGAAATGTTTACGAAAACTTGCATTGCCTACTACCTATGGTCTGTGGCTATAGATATACTCCATCAAACACTCATTTTTAGTGAACTTGCTGAGTACGCTCATACTCAACGTATCTTCTTAACCCTTGCTAGATTCCGAAGACATTAAAGACGAAGAAGAGGAAATATTCTATTCAGTTGAAGACCAAGCAGAAATCCGTTATGAGGAACCTGAAGTTTCCGGAAGTGTCGAAGGGGACAACTACAAAAACATCTATGGAATGGAGACTGAAGTATCTGAAGCATAGATGTATCATATATAGTGATCAAGTCTAGTAGCATAGATCTCTACCCTCTTTATATATTAATCTTGTATAAACCTTAAAGTTTAATTTGCTTCTTTATCTTGTTCTTAGAGTTATTATAGTTTAGCCCTGAGTTATCGGGATACCTCTATGGACCTAAGAGAATCTCGATGTAATTTCTTGTTGTAATAATGATAATGTATGTCGGTGGACCCGCTTTGTTTCTGTTGTACCACTCCGAGGATGTAATATTTGCAGAATGGTGCTTCGTGAGTGTTATGTCAATGACTATAGTATACTACAACATGTACTGGTATGATGGGTCACCACAGAGGTGCCTCCTTGTATTCCATTCGACGCGATGTGGATAATGGACATTTGTTTCCGAGGTGTCTCCTTGTATTCCATTTGACGAATGCAATCTTGGCCCACACTAGCTCTACGATGCACAGACACTTCAATATGGCTTGTAGCAAAAGGACCACTCGCCTCTCTTACGTCTGGCAGTGCTTGTTGTCGCAGAAATGGCCTGTTGAGAAGGCATCTCCGGTGGTGGAGTCCCTCCTGTCGCCAGACCATGAAATTGGCTCTTCCCCTCGTAGTCCGGCTGGTCCTCCTCAAACAACAACTGCGAAAAGAATTTACACAACAGAGAGGATGCCAAGACTGCAACTCCTGAAGATGATTCACCGCAGCTCGAATTGTGGGAAGAGGCTCAGCGGGAGGTGGAGGAGGCTGAGGACGATATGCTCGAGGAGCGGGAGGTGCTGCTGGAGTCCTTCGCGGCTATTCACGAGGAAGACAAAGAGAACTGTGGAGGAAAGCAATGCCATGTCTCTCAACGATGTTGATGCTCTGCGTCCGGCGAAACGACAACCTATTCCACCATCAATGAGGAGATCACCCACATCTCCACCGACGATGAGGAGAAGTAACTATATGTAACATCCCAAAAATACTAAACTTGGATCATCAAACTCTAATCTTCAAAATTAGGGTTAACAAAAAACTTTTCTAAATAAAAATATGAAAGCATGCATGTGTGTATGCATTCCAATTTGGATTCTTTTGAATTGCCTTGTTTATGTGTTTCTTTGCTTGTAAAAGGATTCTTAGGTGAAATAAACATCATCTAAACAATCCCCACACTTTTCCCAAAGACAAATAAATCAAAACAAACAAAATGAGTGAATGGTCACTTTGACCAATTTAACTCCCATGGCTACTTTGGCTATCTCTAACTTTCAAAACTTAACAGAAACTTGTTTGGATCTTTGCAGCCCTTGATAGTACTCCTAACAAAGTATCAAGGCCCACTTTGTGATCATCTAAAAACCTTTGAATGCATAGTTTAAAGGACAGTTCAAAATTGAATCTTTATCATATGGGAAGATCCCACTTTTTCAAAAACCACTCAAACAAGCTCAACTTTCAAAACCCAAGCATCCACAGGCTCACCAACACATGCCTAGCACACCCACCAAAAATCTTTTCAAAATTCAAAACTTGAGTTCTTGCGGCCATTTCATCAAATACTTGGAGGCAACAAATCAATCTGGCCAAACTTCACTGTTTTGAGTAGTAATTTGGCTAAGCAATATTCACCATTGATCACCCTTGTCTCCCTCAAAGCCAACCAGTGCGTGGACAAACCCTAGCCCCTACCCTTTGCCCCATGCCATGCCAACCCGAGCACCCCCTTGCCAGCCGACCATGGCTAGCATGCCAGACCAAGCACCAAGCCTAAACAACATGTCTAGGACATAGCCCACCGTCCACCGCCACCCCCTGTCCAGCGCTCGAACCCTGCCAGCCACTGGACCACACGCCCAAACCATGCCAAGCTTATTTGAGCGCATGACGAGAGCACGCCAGAGCGCCACCCTCGACACACGCCCACAGACCGCGCGCTGCCCTCGCTGCGTGCATACGCGATCACCACCGTCCCAGGAGACCACCAGACATCCCCGTTCGCCGTCGAAGACGCCGCCTCTGCCGCGCAGAGCATCGCATGTTCCAGGCCGTTTGCCACCTCCCCTACACGCGCATTAAAGCCATAGAGCATCGCCAGGAGACCGCCGATCGATCGCCACCGCCGGCCATGCCTCTAGCAGCTCGTAGCCATGTCGCCACCGTTGCCTGCCCATCCCGTTCGGTCTCGTCGTCGAGACTATAAATAGAGGCCTCCCCCGCTCAAACTCTTCACACCATCTCACTCCCCTCTCCTCACTGATCGTTCCACCCCGTTCCCGGAGCAAGGCGAGCGGCGCCTCGCCGGAATTGCGCCGGAGGAGGCCGCCTCTAGAGAAGAAGGGCGCCATCGATTTCGTCCACCCCAGGAGAAGCTGCCGGTACCAGGAGGTTTGCCGTCGTCGAATTCGTCGTTCGCCCGCATTGCCGACCCTCGCCTGAGCCCCGGTGAGCCTCCCACGACCCCCACTGAGCCGCTAGGGTTCGAGCTCGCCGGTGACTAGTTCATCATCGACGACGACCCTCAGCCGTTGATCTTACTTCTAATCCAACGCACCACGTTGCCCTGTACCGCTTCGCACCCCCATGTCTCACTGACGCGTGGGGACAGCAACTTAACCAGCCCGCGTATGCGCTGTGCTTAGCAGGCCGGCCCAGTATCGTTTCCCGCGCAGCCCACTCGTTTGAATTTGGATTTTTTTCCATTTTCATTCAAACACAGTTCTGTACCTAGTTTCAAAAATCAACCCAGCTCGATTCAGTGAACCAAATTGAGTGAAATCAATTTTGTTAGGAAGTTCTTGAAATGTTGAATCCAAGCCCGTTGGATTTAAATCATTTGGATCTGTAGATCACCCTTGGTAAAAATAACAAGGCAGAAGCTTTTCTGCATTCAAACATTTTTCAAATTTAAACCGTAATAGCTTTTGAGTTGATTCCAACTCTCAAAATCACATTTAACCATACCTTTCAGAATATATAAAAATATATGGGTTTACTTAGAGAAATAATCTTCAAGTAACAAAAGAATGCCACATAGACATTTCTAGTCACTTATTTTAATTAAAATAAAAGGGTAAAACCTTATTAAATTGTGACACCACTTTAAATCACATTCCTATGCACAAAAATATGTGGTGATGACATGTGTCAACATGATCCCATGTTTGGTTTGGAGAATATTAAATCTTAAGTAGTTTTCAATGAGTAGAAATTACTTTTCTAAAACTAAAATCATTAAGTCAGATGCTCTAGTCTTGTAATGTTAGTGATGATGCTAGATCATCTATAGAACCCCTTTGTGTGATGATTGCAAGTAGTTAAGTATTTGTTTGGTGATTGTGTACCTCGTATTTATTCATAGACGCTAGTACCGACCAAGGATACGAGGAGGATGGAGGATACTACGAGGAAGAAGCCGAGGAGAACTTCAACCACTGCTCTGCACAAGGCAAGCTAAAACACTTGCAATTATGAAAGATAGATGACCTATGCAATTCACTAAGCATGCTTGGTTAGATATATTTGATGATACCCCTCCTAGTTTTATTTGCAAGCTTTCTACTTTATTTCTTTATCAAGGTTTTTACCTAGAGTTTACTGAAGTAACTTGTAGATTCTAGGAAGATACTTGAAGGTTGCATAAAGAGCATAAAATTTGGCCTAAGCTAGAAAACCTTGATATCATCCTAAGACATGAGGTGGTACTTAGTTGAAACTCCACTTGTTTATCACCCCTCATTAGTACTCACCCCACTTGTAGATGCTAGTGCTAAGCATAAAACTTGATCAACTTTAGATGGGAATATTATGAAAATCTTAGAATGATGGATCATTCTACGGAGATGTTTTGACATGTGTTTCGAAACACCAGATAATTTTGGTGATGAAAATGTTGATGCCTGAGCCTTAGCCCTTTATAAAACTAATGGTTGTCTGGATGCGATACCATTCCAATTTTACCGTACAACCACAATACTCGAAGATTGGGTAGGGCTTGACTGGAAACTTATATACCTTAGTATTGGTTCCCTCCCGACCAAGGTCTGAGCTAAGGCTACCTTGTGAAGTTTGTCCACCTGTGCAGTACCCAAGATGACAGTTGGTCATGGTTAGGAGGCCAAACTCACAGGAGAGGTGCTCATACTAGGGCGTGTAATTGAAAGGTTAGGATTGATTATCCGCATACTGAGTATGGTGAATTCAGGATTTGTTCCTGACGGATGTATCGAATGTTGTGGTGAAAGTGTACAATCTCTGCAGAGTATCAAACTATTCGAATAGCCGCGTCTGCGGTTATGGACAGTTGGAGTGGCCATACTGTTCCCCCGTCAGATGTTTTCAAAATGACTTGAGACTTTGACTTGACCACAACAGAGTTGTGGCATGAGATACAATTTCCCACTTAGGTGTTATAAATTTTGACTATCTTTCTCTTGCTTCTGAACTTAGTAGAGGTAAATCTGGCTTTTTGCAAAACAACCTTAGAGCTCAGTATCCTACTACAAAAACTCCCTTCACTTGTTAGTATTAGTTTGCGAGTACTTAAAGAGTACTCATGGCTTTGTCCCTGGCTATTCCCGTGGCCAGACTATGAAGAGGAGTACCAGGATGATGGACCCCAGGAAGGTTACGACAACTAGGATCATCTCCCATCGTCAGCATTGCCACTGACCCCGAAGATGGAGCTTCACCTACGCTACCGTTATTATTACGTATTTCCGCTGCTTGAGTTGTAGTAAGAACTGGATCATGAGATCCTTATTTGTGTAAGACCTTATGTATGGTTTGTAATGGATGATGTACTGTGGTATCCAATTCTGTTATGTCTCACAAAAATAGTAATCCTGGGATTGCGATGTATGGCATAACAGGCTTCTGGGATTAAAAATCCGGGTGTTGACAAGTTGGTATCAGAGCCATCCTGACCATAGGATACCCTAGTTAGACTGGACGTTTGAATTAAAAACTTAGTTTCAAAACCAAAGAATGCAAATATTTACAAAAACTTATTCCCATTCTTATCACTCTGATTCTTTCATGAAAATTCATGTTCCTCAAAAACTCTTGCAAAATACATAAAATTTGACACACTTGATCACTCTACTAACTTACTCATCCTATATTCTTATAGATGGACATGAAGTACAGGAAGTTTTATCAGTTGGGGAATGGAGGAGACCTTATCTTTGAGAGGGATTTGGACCAGCTTTTGGAACTTCTGGAGCGTCCGCACCCCGAGTTCTTCGGAGCTCAGCTCAATGATCAAGGAGGAGAAGATCTGTAGTGGCTAATTGTTGCAAGTCTCCGAGGATAGATTGAACCTCCCACTGCTGAGGGAATTCAGTTTACCTTAAGAGATAACAACTGGCTCGATGGACTTGCCAGGGCCATGCAGGAAGCTCTTTCCCGTCTGTGTGGGCAGAGTATAAACCAGATCAAGGGAACCCTCTTTGAGTTTTGCCCAAGGCGTGATGCTAATGGACAACCACTGGAAGCCCCATACCACCCCGAGCTGAAGACTCAATTGGACCACCGTAGCTTCATGATGTATGATCGTCAGCAAGAATTGGACAATTGCCGTGACTACTCCAACCACAAGTCTGCCATCATCAAGACGAAGGATCAAACCATCGCCATGCTAGCAAAGGATCGCAAGTCTCGCCGTCGTCAGCTTGACAAGAAGGAGCGCATCATTGCTCGTCTTCGTCACCGTATCTCGGCTTTGGAGGAGACCATCCACGAGAGAGACATGCAGTTGGAGGAAAGGGAGAATGCCAGAGAGGATCTTCGTGGAGACCCTTACTCCTATCTCAGCGATGATGATGATTTTCTGGAGGATCGGGCTATGGACTTCTTCACCAATGAGGATGATTTCGCCTTCATCAATGACGACGATGCTGATGAGGATGACGACTACACCGACTCCGAGGAGTAGTAGCACTTGAGCACTAGCGTAGTGAGTAGTATTTGGTCCCACTGTATCGTAGTTTCCAGAATGGTTCCTAAAACCATCTGTTTACCTTTGTTGTGGTGTGTGTTGTATCGTGTGAATTAATGAATGAAAAACAAGTTGCTAGAAAATCTGAGTCAAACTTTAAAAACTTTTCAAAGTCCCAGAACCTTAGAAATTTCCCTCTTTTCTCATGCTTTATCTCAATCTTCAGATGCCACGCGGAGGAAGTGGTTCATCCCCGGACCCGATGTTGCAGATCCTGCAAATGTTGGTTTCTGACCGTGAAGCTGAAAGAGCCGAACGTCAAGCCAACCTAGCCACCCTTCAGCAGATAGCTCAGCTAGCCCACAACAACCAAGGCCAAGGAAATCAGGACAACCATGGATCTAAGCTCAAGAATTTCTAGAATACCAACCCGCCTGTTTTCACTAAGTCAGAAGAGCCCCTAGATGCCGACGATTGGCTGCAAACCATGGAAAATAACCTAGAAGTCGCCGGAGTGGAAGCCAACGAGAAAGTTCTATTCGCCACCCATTATCTAGCCAGAGATGCTAGAGCATGGTGGAACAGTGTTCGTGCCATGACCGGAGGACAGATGATGACCTGGGAGGAATTCAAAGTGAAGTTCAACAGAACCCATGTGCCACCATGTTTGATCAAGAGAATGAGAGATGAGTTCAGAGAACTGAAGCAAGGAAGGATGACCGTAGTGGAATACCGTGAATTTTTTTTGTCATTAGCTAGGTATGCTCCGGATGAGATCGACACCGAAGCCAAGAAGAAGGAGAGATTCTTGAATGGTCTGCACGATGAGATGCAGACTGTGTTAGTCAATATCCCATTTGCTGATATTGAAGCCCTGGTCGACTCTACCATCCAGATGGAAGGAAAGATCAACCAAGCCAATGAGAACCGCAAGCATCACATGATGCACAAGCCAGGAACCCATCAGACCCCGAAGTATCGCCCTAACCCATCTCTAGGATTTGCCCCGATAACCAACAGACCCCCGATGAACCGTCCGACCTATCCCAACCGTGGAAACCCTAGGCCCGGAGGAAATCACAACAACCCCGGCAACTCTAGCAATTTAAACCGTGCCCCACCCAAGTTCAACAACAATGCTGCCGCCAACACCAACACTGCCCCGAGGACTGGAAGCAATGTTGTGCCTGTTGCAGCAAAGGACAAGACGCAAGTAACTTGTTATGACTATGGAAGGGTCACTACTCCAACGAGTGCCCCAACAAGAAGAATGCCGCAGCCCCCATTGCCAATGCCCCAGCGCAACAACAGCGTCGTGTTCAGCCTGGAAGAAGATTTGCCCCAGGGAATTCGCTCAACCGCAACGGCTGTCTTTTTCTCATGCATGCTGAAGAAGCTCAGGAAGCGCCAGACGTCGTGCTGGGTATGTTTTCTGTTAATTCAGTACTTGCTAGAGTGTTGTTTGATTATGGTGCATCGCACTCATTTTTCACCAAAGAATTTGCATGCACTAGTAAAATTCAACCAACCAAACTAAAGCATGTGATGATTGTTCAAATTCCCGGATCAACCACCAAGGCTAGGCAAATTTGCAAAGCAGTCCCTATCCGAATCCATGGCATAGATTTTTATGCTAATATGATAGTACTCGGAACGAAAGGTTTGGAAGTAGTACTAGGAATGGATTGGATGTCCAAACATAAAGGATTGATTGACTGTGCCAAGAAAGCCATAACCATGACCAGTACAGCCGGAATATCAGACGAGCATATATCTGAAACCTTACCTCGTCAATTCAAGTGCAACAAAAGTATAGCCCAACCTACCATTGACCAAGTCAGGATAGTCTGTGAATACCCCGATGTATTTCCAGATGTTTTTCCCGGTATGCCCCCAGATCGGGATATCGAGTTTATCATCGAACTAATCCCCAGAACAGGACCCATAGCCCAGAGACCCTATAGTATGAACCCGTCGGAACTAGCGGAACTGAAGAAGCAATTGGATGCCATGCTGGAAATTGGATTGATTCAACCAAGTGCGTCACCATGGAGATCACCTGTTTTGTTTGTGGACAAGAAAGATGGAGGTAACCGTTTGTGTACGGATTATCGGAAGTTGAATGATGTCACCATCAAAAACAAATACCCCTTGCCCAAGATAGAAGATTTGTTTGATCAGTTGACCGGTGCCAAAGTGTTTTCTAAGATTGATCTTAGGACTGGCTATCATCAACTCAAAATCCGTGCAGAGGATATTCCAAAGACTGCCTTTACCACCAGATATGGATTATACGAATATACCGTTATGTCTTTTGGATTAACCAATGCCCCCGCTTATTTCATGAATCTCATGAATAAGATTTTTATAGACTTCCTGGATAAGTTTGTCGTTGTTTTCATTGATGACATTCTGATTTATTCCAAATCGGAAGAAGAACATGAGCTACACCTAAGGACCATTCTTGGAACCCTTAGAGAGCATCAGTTGTATGCCAAGTTTAGCAAATGTGAATTCTGGTTACAGGAGGTAGGATTCCTCGGTCACATTGTATCAGCCGGAGGAATTGTCGTTGATCCTGCAAAAGTGAAAGATGTCGAAGATTGGCAAGCTCCAACCACTCAAACCCAAGTTCGTGCATTTCTCGGATTGGCGGGATACTACCGCAAATTCGTAGAAGGATTCTCGAGTATCGCCAGACCCATGACCCAATTGCTGAAGAAGGACAAGAAGTTTGAATGGACGGACAAATGTGAAGCGAGTTTTCAAGAACTCAAGAGGAGATTGATTTCAGCCCCAATCCTAATCATACTGGATATCACGAAGCCCTTCAACGTGTATTGTGATGCATCCAAGATCGGTCTCGGATGTGTGCTAATGCAAGAAGGCAAAGTTATATCTTATCTATCTCGACAACTGAAACAACATGAGCAAAATTACCCAACCCATGACCTCGAACTCGCAGTCGTAGTTCTAGCCCTGAAGACATGGAGGCATTACCTGATGGGAAATTGTTGTGAGATTTATTCGGATCACAAGATCCTGAAGTATATATTCACTCAGAAAGAGCTAAATATGAGGCAGAGAAGATGGATTGAGCTAATCAAGGATTATGACCTGGACATTCACTATCACCCTGGTAAAGCCAACGTAGTATCCGATGCCCTTAGCAGATTGCCGTGCCGCTTGAACTCCATGATCTTGAAGGAGCAACCAAGCTTGCACAAGGAGATGGAAGATTTTCGAATAGAATTAGTGAGTGAAGGATTTTTGGCTAGCATAGTACTTCAGCCCACTTTGATCAGCCAGATCAAAGAGGCGTAGAAAGGAAATGCTAGTATCGATGGAATCAAGCATCATATTGCTATAGGCAAAGTACCCGGATTCACCGAAGACAAAGAGGGAGTTCTGTGGTACAAAGGACGCCTTTGTGTACCAGCAGATTCTGAGTTGAAAGAAGTGATTCTGAAGGAAGCTCATGATACTCTTTATTCTATCCACCCCGGAGGAACGAAGATGTATCAAGACTTGAAAGAGAAATTTTGGTGGCATAAGATGAAGAGAGAAATCGGAAGCTATATCGCCAAGTGTGATATATGTCAGCGAGTCAAGGCAGGACATCAAAGACCTGCTGGATTGTGGCAACCCTTGCAGATTCCGGAATGGAAATGGGATTCCGTTGGAATGGACTTTATCACCAGATTGCCTACTTCTAGTAGGGGAAATGACTCTATCTGGGTCATAGTGGACAGATTGTCCAATGTCGCCCATTTCTTACCCGTCAAGACCACATATCAGATTTCAAAGCTAGCGGAGTTATACATCGCTAGAATCGTTAGTTTGCATGGAGTCGCTAAGAACATCGTATCGGATCGAGGAACTCAATTTACCTCGAGATTCTGGAAGAAAGTCCAAGAAGGTTTAGGAACCCGCCTAGATTTCAGCACCGCATATCACCCTCAGACCAATGGACAAACGTAGCGAGTAAATCAAATACTCGAAGACATGCTGAGAGCATGTGTGTTAGAATATGGATCTAAGTGGGAAGATTGTCTGCCGTTTGCAGAATTTTCATACAACAACAGTTATCAAGCTAGTTTGCAAATGGCCCCATTTCAATTCATGTACGGAAGAAAGTGTCGCACCCCTTTGAACTGGTCGTAAGTAGGAGAGAGTCAGATTTTCGGGCCTGACATCCTACGAGATGCGGGAGAGAGGGTTCACAAGATTCGTGAGCACCTCAAGACAGCCCAATCCAGACAGAAGAGTTACGTCGACAAGAGACGTCAAGACCTCGCCTTCAACGTAGGAGATTTTGTGTATCTGAAAGTGTCGCCATTGAAAGGAATACAACGTTTCCAACTGAAAGGAAAGTTAGCCCAAAGATATATCGGACCCTTCAAGATTCTGAACCGTCGAGGAGAAGTGTCGTATCAATTGGAACTGCCCGAGGAGATGTCAGTCGTGCATAATGTGTTCCATATCTCATTACTTCGCAAGTGCCTCGAAGTTCCAGAAAAGACTGAAGTGTTCAAGAATATCGATCACCGGACCATAGAGATCAACGATGACCTGACATATCCCGAAGTACCCATCCGTATTTTGGAAGAAGCCTTCAGAACTACCAGAACCCGAAGCATCAAGTTTCTCAAGATTCAGTGGAGCAACCACACAGAAGAGGAAGCTACCTGGGAGCGCGAATATCACATCAGGACGGAGTTTCCCGATCTCTTCAAATCCTAGGTAATCTTTTCGTCCTTTTTCAAATCTCGGGACGAGATTTTGTTTAAGGGGGAAGGTTTGTAACATCCCAAAAATACTAAACTTGGATCATCAAACTCTAATCTTCAAAATTAGGGTTAACAAAAAACTTTTCTAAATAAAAATATGAAAGCATGCATGTGTGTATGCATTCCAATTTGGATTCTTTTGAATTGCCTTGTTTATGTGTTTCTTTGCTTGTAAAAGGATTCTTAGGTGAAATAAACATCATCTAAACAATCCCCACACTTTTCCCAAAGACAAATAAATCAAAACAAACAAAATGAGTGAATGGTCACTTTGACCAATTTAACTCCCATGCCTACTTTGGTTGTCTCTAACTTTCAAAACTTAACAGAAACTTGTTTGGATCTTTGCAGCCCTTGATAGTACTCCTAACAAAGTATCAAGGCCCACTTTGTGATCATCTAAAAACCTTTGAATGCATAGTTTAAAGGACAGTTCAAAATTGAATCTTTATCATATGGGAAGATCCCACTTTTTCAAAAACCACTCAAACAAGCTCAACTTTTAAAACCCAAGCATCCACAGACTCACCAGCACATGCCTAGAACACCCACCAAAAATCTTTTCAAAGTTCAAAACTTGAGTTCTTGCGGCCATTTCATCAAACACTTGGAGGCAACAAATCAATCTGGCCAAACTTCACTGTTTTGAGCAGTAATTTGGCTAAGCAATGTTCACCATTGATCACCCTTGTCTCCCTCAGTGCCAACCAGTGCTTGGAAAAACCCTAGCCCCTACCCTTTGTCCCATGCCATGCCAACCCGAGCACCCCCTTGCCAGCCAACCATGGCTAGCTAGCCAGAGCAAGCACCAAGCCTAAACAACATGTCTAGGACACAGCCCACCGTCCACCGCCACCCCCTGTCCAGTGCTCGAACCCTGCCGGCCACTGGACCACATGCCCAAGCCATGCCAAGCTTCTCTGAGCGCATGCCGAGAGCGCGCCAGAGCGCCACCCTCGACACACGCCCACAGACCGCGCGCCGCCCTTGCCGCGTGCATACGCGATCACCACCATCCCAAGAGACCGCCAGACATCCCCGTTCGCCGCCCCATGCCTCACAGCCACCGCTTGCCGTCGAAGACGACACCTTTGCCGCGCAGAGCATCGCATGTTCCAGACCGTTTGCCACCGCCCCTACACGCGCATTAAAGCCATAGAGCATCTCCAGGAGACCACCGATCGATCGCCACCGCCGGCCATGTCTCTAGCAGCTCGTAGCCATGTCGCCACCGTTGCCTGCCCATCCCGTTCGGTCTCGTCGTCGAGACTATAAATAGAGGCCTCCCCCGCTCAAACTCTTCACACCATCTCACTCCCCTCTCCTCACTGATCGTTCCACCCCGTTCCCGGAGCAAGGCGAGCGGCGCCTCGCCGGAATTGCGCCGGAGGAGGCCGCCTCTAGAGAAGAAGGGCGCCATCGATTTCGTCCACCCCAGGAGAAGCTGCCGGTACCAGGAGGTTTGCCGTCGTCGAATTCGTCGTTCGCCCGCATTGCCGACCCTCGCCTGAGCCCCGGTGAGCCTCCCACGACCCCCACTGAGCCGCTAGGGTTCGAGCTCGCCGGTGACTAGTTCATCATCGACGACGACCCTCAGTCGTTGATCTTACTTCTAATCCAACACACCACGTTGCCCCGTACCGCTTCGCACCCCCATGTCTCACTGACGCGTGGGGACAGCAACTTAACCAGCCCGCGTATGCGCTGTGCTTAGCAGGCCGGCCCAGTATCGTTTCCCGCGCAGCCCACTCGTTTGAATTTGGATTTTTTCCATTTTCATTCAAACACAGTTCTGTACCTAGTTTCAAAAATCAACCCAGCTCGATTCAGTGAACCAAATTGAGTGAAATCAATTTTGTTAGGAAGTTCTTGAAATGTTGAATCCAAGCCCGTTGGATTTAAATCATTTGGATCTGTAGATCACCCTTGGTAAAAATAACAAGGCAGAAGCTTTTCTGCATTCAAACATTTTTCAAATTTAAACCGTAATAGCGTTTGAGTTGATTCCAACTCTCAAAATCACATTTAACCATACCTTTCAGAATATATAAAAATATATGGGTTTACTTAGAGAAATAATCTTCAAGTAACAAAAGAATGCCACATAGGCATTTCTAGTCACTTATTTTAATTAAAATAAAAGGGTAAAACCTTATTAAATTGTGACACCACTTTAAATCACATTCCTATGGACAAAAATATGTGGTGATGACATGTGTCAACATGATCCCATGTTTGGTTTGGAGAATATTAAATCTTAAGTAGTTTTCAATGAGTAGAAATTACTTTTCTAAAACTAAAATCATTAAGTCATATGCTCTAGTCTTGTAATGTTAGTGATGATGCTAGATCATCTATAGAACCCCTTTGTGTGATGATTGCAAGTAGTTAAGTATTTGTTTGGTGATTGTGTACCTCGTATTTATTCATAGACGCTAGTACCGACCAAGGATACGAGGAGGATGGAGGATACTACGAGGAAGAAGCCGAGGAGAACTTCAACCACTGCTCTGCACAAGGCAAGCTAAAACACTTGCAATTATGAAAGATAGATGACCTATGCAATTCACTAAGCATGCTTGGTTAGATATATTTGATGATACCCCTCCTAGTTTTATTTGCAAGCTTTCTACTTTATTTCTTTATCAAGGCTTTTACCTAGAGTTTACTGAAGTAACTTGTAGATTCTAGGAAGATACTTGAAGGTTGCATAAAGAGCATAAAATTTGGCCTAAGCTAGAAAACCTTGATATCATCCTAAGACATGAGGTGGTACTTAGTTGAAACTCCACTTGTTTATCACCCCTCATTAGTACTCACCCCACTTGTAGATGCTAGTGCTAAGCATAAAACTTGATCAACTTTAGATGGGAATACTTGGTGAAAATGGTTATGAAAACCTTAGAATGATGGATCATTATACTGAGATGTTTTGACATGTGTTTCCAAACACCAGATGATTTTGGTGATGAAAATGTTGAGGCATGAGCCTTAGCCCTTTATAAAACTGATGGTTGTCTGGATGCGATACCATTCCAATTTTACCGTATAACCACAATACCCGAAGATTGGGTAGGGCTTGACTGGAAACTTATATACCTTAGTATTGGTTCCCTCCCGGCCAAGGTCTGAGCTGAGGCTACCTTGTGAAGATTGTCCACCTGTGTAGTACCCAAGATGACAGTTGGTCATGGTTGGGAGGCCAAACTCACAGGAGAGGTGCTCATTCTAGGGCGTGTAATTGAAAGGTTAGGATTGATTATCCGCATACTGAGTATGGTGAATTCAGGATTTGTTCCTGACGATATATCGAATGTTGTGGTGAAAGTGTACAATCTCTACAGAGTGTCAAACTATTCGAATAGCCGCGTCCGCGGTTATGGACAGTTTGAGTGGCCATACTGTTCCCCCGTCAGATGTTTTCAAAATGACTTGAGACTTTGACTTGACCACAACAGAGTTGTGGCATGAGATACAATTTCCCACTTAGGTATTATAAATTTTGACTAGCTTTCTCTTGCTTCTGAACTTAGTAGAGGTAAATCTGGCTTTTTGCAAAACAACCTTAGAGCTCAGTATCCTACTACAAAAACCCCCTTCACTTGTTAGTATTAGTTTGCGAGTACTTAAAGAGTACTCATGGCTTTGTCCCTGGCTATTCCCGTGGCCAGACTATGAAGAGGAGTACCAGGATGATGGACCCCAGGAAGGTTACGACAACTAGGATCATCTCCCATCGTCAGCATTGCATGTGACCCCGAAGATGGAGATTCGCCTACGCTACCGTTATTATTACGTATTTCCGCTGCTTGAGTTGTATTAAGAACTGGATCATGAGATCCTTATTTGTGTAAGACCTTATGTATGGTTTGTAATGGATGATGTAATGTGGTATCCAATTCTGTTATGTCTCGCAAAAATGGTAATCCTGGGATTGCGATGTATGGCATAACAGGCATCTGGGATTAAAAATCCGGGTGTTGACACTATATTTGTGTTTGTCATGTTTTATGGAAACAAGATCATTTGTATCTGCCATGGTTTTCATCATTAAAATTGTAATATTTATAAAAAGATGGTCGTTTTATATACCTATGTTTTTTACACAAAGAACCGTTTTCGCACACATTTTTCAATATTCATCGCAATCGGTTTTGGCAAAGTTGTTTGCGAATCATTTCGGTTGTCTTATCTTCCTACGACTTCACCATTTCATTCGAAATGCAAACTCTCTTAATATTTGTGTTTTCCCCCACCTATAAAATTCCTTACATAATATTTTTGCCAGCTATCTCTCACATCTGCACCATGCCTACCTGCGAATCCACTCTCGGTTACATCGACCTCAAGTTGTCTGATGGTGAGGAGGAGCATTCCTCATTGTGCAATGCGGGGGAAGTGTTATCGACCTCACGGGGTATGATTCGAAGGAAGAGCATGCTCCATAGGAGCATGAGCATTCTCATATTGCAACTTGTAAAATTTCTTACCGGTCCCGACTTAAATGGGCGAAATTTGAATTTTTCTCCAAGCTTCAGTCGCAGTGCACGACGCAATATCATAGCAGTGTACCTCCCATGCACTACACATTTTACAATGCACATCCCAATGTCCATTTCCTTGAACACATAAGTCCAAGTCTTAGCAACTAGGCGACTACTTTTGAACATCCAGATTGGAAAAAGGCTACATGCACCAATGTTAAAGCTACATTTTGTCCATTTTTGTCTATGCAAGGGTACTTATTGAAATCCCTGGAGTTCTTCTGTCGGTATAAAATATTAAAATGACGTTGTGGTGTCCTGCACTTCAGTTCTTGGAACTTACCAATACCTCCGATACCTACGAGTGACCGAGAAGCGATGCTGCTATAGACATGATATGGCATGGTATTTAGGTGGGAGAACGAACAAGAGGAGGGAGTATATATATATACACGGAATTGCTATTTCCGCCTGAGAAATATTTCTCAGTCGCGCGTCCCGACGTACGATTTGCTTCGCGATTAGGTCTGTTTTTTATGGTACTCTGTGGTGTGTAGGCTATATCTTTTACCGTTATAACGGGAAGCTGAAGTGGCCTGTACGAATTTACTATGCGCTGCCGCTAGCTGTGGACAGAAAACCTCAAGAATCCACTATGTGCCGCTCGTGCTGGATGGGGTTGTCCGTCTATGGGCCGGCGGCCCGTCTGTTTTTTTACTTTGCTGTTTTATTTCTGTTATTTTGTTTCTGTTGTAACTAGGAGTGCATTTTCTTTTTCTGGATGTTTTTTTTTTGATGTTTATGATTTTCAAAAATTTAATTTTCCTTTTTTAAGGTTTTTTGTTCACGTTTTTGGTGTGTTTTTGTTTTATTTCGTGAATGAACTATTTCAAACCCCCTTCAAATTTTTTTTCTCTTCTATTTTGGTCATGAATGAACTTTTTGTAATTAGTTTTCTGCTTTTTTTTTCTCATGTTCGGTTTTTCTCTACTTTTCTTTTTTTTGGTTTTTTATTGGTCTGTTGTTTTTTCCGAAAATCTATTTTTATGTTTTTGAAATTTTATGTTTTGCTTGTAACGAGAATGCCATGAGCCAGTTGGAATTATGTAGCGACTAGAATTTTTGGATTTGAGTCATTTTGCAATATTGCTTATAATCAGAACGCCCCGAGCCAGTCACAAGTATGTTGTGACTAGAATTTTTAGATTTGAGTCATTTGCATCTTGCTTGTAAGCGAGGACGCGCCGAGCCGGTCGCACGTATGTTTGCAACTGAACCATAACCCTAGTTGCAATCATGTTGATACTATTTTTTAGATTTTGAGTTATTTGCAACTTGTTTTGTAACCGAGAATGTATTGAGCTAGTCGCAAGCATGGTGTGACTGAAACCCTAGTTGCAACTGTGTCGCGAATAAATATACTTGGATTTGAATCATTTTATAATTTGTTTTGTAATCGGGAATGTACCAAGGTAGTCGCAAGTATGTTGCGACTAACCCATAAACCCTTGTAACTTGGGGGGACTTGATTTCCATCGACGGGCCAATTGCAACTTGCTTATAACTGGGGCCCCGCCGGAGGGCCAGTTGCAACTTGGTTGTAACTGAGCTCTGTTGGGTCCCAGTTGTAACTTCCTTGTAACTGAGTACCCATCGGTGTGAAGGGGGTGCAATTGCAACTTACTTGTAACTGAGCTCTGAAGGGTCCCAGTTGCAACTTGCTTATAACTAGGCCCCCGCCAAGGGGGGACAGTTGCAACTTGATTGCAACCGGGAGGGAGGGGGACCTCATCGGCGAGACCCCATCGCGGGGAGTCATTTTTGCAACTTGCTTTCTAACTGAGAATGTTATGAGCTAGTCGGAAGCATGGTGTGACGGAAACCCTAGTTGCATCCATGTCGCGACTGGATATATACTTTTGGATTTGAGTCATTTGCAACTTGTTTTGTAACCGGGAATATATTGAGCCAGTCGCAAGAATGGTGTGACTGAAACCCTAGTTGCAACTGTGTCGCGACTACATATACTTGGATTTGAATCATTTTGTAATTTGCTTTGTAATCGGGAATGTACCGAGCTAGTCGCAAGTATGTTGTGACTAACCACTAAACCCTTGTAACTTGGGAGGGACTTGATTTCCATCGGCGGGCCAGTTGCAACTTGCTTATAACTAGGGCCCCGCCAGAGGCTAGTTGCAACTTGGTTGTAACTGAGCTCTGCTGGGTCCCAGTTACAACTTCCTTGTAACTGAGCACCCATCAGTGTGGGAGGGGTGCAGTTGCAACTTACTTGTAACTAAGCTCTGACGGGTCCCAGTTGCAACTTGCTTATAATTAACAACGACGTCAGCGACTGAGAAATAGGTCTCAGTTGCAACTTCCTTGTAACTGAGCACCCATCAGTGTGGGACGGGTGCAGTTGCAACTTACTTGTAACTAAGCTCTGACGGGTCCCAGTTGCAACTTGCTTATAATTGACAACGACGTCAGCGACTGAGAAATAGCTATTTCTCAGGCGCCTGGAACTTGCTTATAATTGACAACGACGTGAGCGACTGAGAAATAACTATTTCTCAAGCGCCTGGAACTTGCTTATAATTGACAATGACGTCAGACGCCTAAGACGTAGACACTCTCATATATATATCCTAAACCAACTAGGTTCTCTTTTTTCTCAGTTTTTTAGGGAGGCCATTTGATTTTTTTGCCGCTGACACGTGTCCTCTTGATGCGTCTGTGTGCGTTTCTAGGTGAATTGTAGCATTTCGTCATGGTGGGACAAGCCTGCATGTTGTTTCTACATGTCTTTGTTAGCCCGTATGTCATTGTCATTTGGAAAATAATGCCGCTTCCTTTTGTGTGCCCTTATCCCTACCGTATCTCAAATTTGCACACAGCTAATCCCCGTAGTCACATCTATGCATGTATCATTGATTTTTTTAAAAAAAATATGATGGTTTTTTGTTTCTTTATATCATTGTTTTTTGTTTTTTCCTTGACACTCATTCATTTTATGGTCTCCATGAATGATTTATCATCATTTCTTTTGTCCTCGGATGTTTTGGAACTGCGGTTATTGGCATCGCATATATGCATGTATCATTGACTTTTTCTATACATGTGTCAGGTATGCCACATAGCAACCATTTTAACACGTTTGCTCCTTTTGTCCACCACGTGGCATTTCTTTAGATTTTCGGAGAGAGCATCAACCGCCTAACCTCCTCTTTTATTCCTCTCTCTCGCCGCACGGGTGTAGCCGGCATGGACGCTGGGTGGCCAGGGCCGGCATAGGGGATGTCGCGTGGAGGAGGCCGGCGCGGGCGCAGCCCGAAGGACGCGCCGGCGAGGGGAGGCGCAGCCTCGCGGCCGGCCGGAGGAGATGCATTGGCAGTGCCTGGCCTGCGGGCAGAGGAGAGGAGGTAGGGCACAGCTGGAAGAGGAGGAGGCCAGAGTGGGGCGGCCGAGCCTGCTAGCGAGGAGGCGTGGACGTGGACGCGTCCACGGGAGATCGGGCGGAGGTGCTGCCGGCAATGAGACATGGACGTGGGCACGTGGGAGTTGCGTCCGCCGGACGCGCAGGAGAGAAGGATGGACATGTGGCCGAAAGCGAAGTAGGCCAACCGCGGGGAAGCAAATTGGAAAAGGCTACATGCACCAATCGACAGCGAGGACCCGTGGGAGCCGCCACGGCCTCCAATCGACGGTGATGGCGCCGTGATTCGAGGGAGCGGGCGACGAACGGTGGACGACGGAAACCTGAGCTCGCCGGTCATTCTTTCCTCCTCCAGTGATGCCTCATCGCGGTGCTGCTACGGCGGACGCCTTCATGGCCAGCGTGGGTGGCGGTGCGGGCCGCGGGCATGCGCCCTGAGGAGGGTTGATCTCCCGCAGGAGACGGCCATATCTCCTACAAAGCCCGCAGGTACTCATCAGCTGCCGGTTTCCGATTTGACTCACTAGGGAATCTTTGGTTTTACTGTTGCTACCGCTGTGGTAGTTTCCCGCAGGTCTCACCACAGGACTGCGACGATAACTCATGGTGTTGATCTAGCATATCGGCGTGCTCTGAATTTACATCAGTAGAACACCTATGTGCATAGGAATTGGAGATCAGACAATTGTTAGTGCTCCCCTCATGCACAAGTCAAGACTTGGCTGAAAATCTGTTTTTTTTTGTATGATCGAATTTTACCAATCCAAGGAAACTTGATATTCGTGTTAATCAGAACCAAGCATGTTTCAGCCAAATGTATCCTAAAATTGGTACAATAACCATGGATATATCATTTCAGTATTTAGTTAGGGTGTAAATGAATAACTGCTTCCCTAATAGTTTGTTGAATAGTATGGATGACGACATAATTATATAAAGAAGATTGTTTTGCTCATATTGTGCACTCTGCTCCCTATACACTTTCAGTTAACTTTCTTGAACAGATGAAATTCTTTCTTCCTTTGCATATCTCGTGTTGTTGTAGAGAAAAATCAAGAGATGTATCGAGTGATGTTCCGTTCTTTTCCCTTTTTATGTACTCATGTACCTTCGTAGTTGAGCAAAATATTAACTATTATTGTCTCTTTAATGTCTACTACATCCTTTGAAAAAATATTCATAGTATACTAGATTCAGGATTTTGTGTTGGTTTCTTAAGGCCTCATGATTTTGGTGCTTTATTTTTTACAATGGGAGTGCACCAACGTGTTGCAATAGGAAACTTATCCTGACAACAGGAGAACCTATATTATTTTGAGATGAAAAA
The DNA here is from genome assembly GCA_916181665.1 of Avena sativa. Classification (NCBI taxonomy): domain Eukaryota; kingdom Viridiplantae; phylum Streptophyta; class Magnoliopsida; order Poales; family Poaceae; genus Avena; species Avena sativa. Next base: position 207,917,514 of record OV702296.1, read on the forward strand.
CACAGTTATTGTATGAAATTCTTCACTTGAATACTTTTATCATGCTTTGCTTGATGCAGGAGTTGAGTTGTTAAAATTGTTTTCAGTTTACATGCCAAGTAGAAACAAAAAGGTAAAAAAGGTTTATTCTACATGTCAACGCTAAAAACCTTTCATTCCTGCTCCTCTTGCGGTGCTAAAGCTTGGCCATTGCTTGACCATCTCCATTTGAATTTTCTGACAGAAGTAAGTCAAAGAATTTTCCGCGCACAGCTGGTAAGACTATAGAAAGAACTATCATACTGCCGCTGATCTTCGACCTTTTTGATGAAATGCCTAACCAAACCAGGTGATGCCATGAAAGTTTGCACTCCACGATGGCCTCCGTTCCTTTACCGGATCTGTCCACTTAGCCTTGCATTTTTTATGTAGTTCACACCATTAGTTGTGTGCATGCAACTGGTGGTATGGTACCTTGATTCCTCACAAAGGTTGCTCTTTCAATGTTTTAGACAAGCAGGTTTCATTCTTAGATAGTTTGTATTTTATTTACTTTTGCTAGAATAGTTGCAAGCCTACAAGTATGCAGAGTGATAAGTAGTAGAGGTACTTGTGTATGTACAATCTAATTGACTGGTTAGACCTTTCTTAGATTAACAGTGCACATCCTTCAGCTTTTATATGTTACTTGCATTCAGGTATAAGATGGTGTAGGGAGTGGAAGGATGTTGACTTGCCGATGGCGCCGAACAATGTCGTGGGACGCTTCGTTGGAAACCCCAAGAGCAAGGTGTGATGAGCACAACAACAAGTTTTTCCTCAGTAAGAAACCGAGGTTATCGAACCAGTAGGAGGAAAGAAACGTCTCAAAAGTGTTGCAAGCAACATGAAAACCTGCACAATACAAACTCAAGACTTTGCCCCAACGAATAGTGAGGTTGTTAAGCTCACCGGTTTGCTATAACAAAGGATTAAACGTATGGTGTGGAAGGTGATAATGGTTTGCAGCAAGTAAACAAGTAACAGTGGAAGATGTATCGATGGTAAAGATTGGACCGGGGTCCATAGTTCACTAGAGGTGCTCTCCTTAGATAAACAACATGGCATGAAGAGTAAACGAATTACAGCAGGGCAATTGACAGGAACTGAGCAAGGCATAACAATGCAATACTAGACAAAAAGATCCTATGAAATTCGATTGGGCAATACAACAATATACATAGACCGCCATCCAACTGCATCTATGACTAGAAGTCCACCTTCAGGTTATCATCCGAACCCCCTCCAGTATTAAGTTGCAAGCAACAGACAACTAATTTATGCAAAGTGTGTAAGGTAAACAATCCACTTGTTCCATGAACAAGAGACCATTGTTTTCTCCCTAGTGGCAATAACCGAATTTCTGTCACTTTCCTTGGAAACTAGAGGCATCAACCCACTATCGAGCATAGATACCCTCTCTTGGAGTCACTAGCAACTACTTGGAAAAGATAGCTACTAACAACGGAGAGTATGTAAGATCACAAACAACACAGACATGATAGTATCAAATAGACAAAACCATTAATCAGTCTAACATAGTAATCTCAATATCCATCGGATTCCCACAAACACAACCTGCATGATTACAAATAGATTAAATCTTGAACATGAACGGAGCTCACAAGATCTATATATGAAAGCACAAGGAGGAGATACAACCATCTAGATACTACATGGACCCGTAGTCCAAGGTGGAACTACTCACGCTTCATACCGGAGAAGAAGGCCTTCGGGATGATCTCCCCTCCGGCAGGGTGCCGGGAAGAACTTCAGATCTCCCAATCTAGGGACGATGGTGGCGACGGCTACAGAAGGTTTCGTGGAGTTTCGATCGGGTGCCTAGGGTTTCTGCATCGGGCCTTCTTATAGGCGAAGGGGTGAGCCAGGGGGGCCACCTGGGGGACCACACCCTGCCCAGGTGCGGGATGGGCCTACCTGCGTCTAGGGGGTCTGGCTGCCCTGTGGCGCCCCTCTGTCTCGTCTTCTGGCTTCGTGTTGCCCACGGTAAAATATTGACTTTGGCTTTTGTCCCATCCAATTCCGAGAATATTGATTTTCTGTCTTTCTAGAACCAAAAATAGAAGAAAACAGGCAACTGACACTGTGACAACTTGTTAATAGGTTAGTTCCAGAAAAGATATAAAAACACATCCAAGTATAGACAAAGCAAAGCAAAGTAAATACTAAACAAGCATGGAGCATAAAAAATTATAGATACGTTTCCGATGTATCACTTGCTTCGATTCATTATTTGATATATTTAAAATTTGTTCTTATAATAGAATTTGGATGCTTCTCCAAAGTGTCCATCCATAAGTTATTGATTGCAAGCATGGATATATATACTTGTTTGAGACTGCAGTTTGGATCAGATTGGAAGGGACTATCTGTTGCATGTTAGAGTTCATTTATTTGAAATTATTTTGTTGTTTTTCTTGAATGAAAAAATTTCTTATTATAATCTCATGTCGTTTCTCAAGAGTAACATCTTCTTGCATGTTCGGTCATCCTGATTATAATTTATTTCCTTTTTGATCCTCTACTGAATGTGTAAATTTTTATATCCAAATATTCGTTATGTGTGTTTCATAATAAAGTTTACTATCATTACTAGATAGTCTGTGATAATCCAAAAATAAGAATAACAGCGGAATTGGTGTATTCAAGGCAATCTCCAATTGCTCTTTATTAAGACTATTTTTAATCAAATGCTTGCAAATTAGTATAGGATTTGTTTGAACGGTTACTTTCTAGATGCCTAAAACTACAAGGAAGTTTGTATTTCGGTGGTGTTTTTGGAAAACGATATAATGTGAGTAAATACTAAATACTACAACCCTTCCCTTTTTAATGGATTCTATTAGCACACACTTCCTTGGAAAATGTACTTGGTTAGGGAAAGTAAGGTAAACAGTAAGACCCACTATAATTAAGATATGGACAATATCCATGTATTTCAGGCTGGCAGAACACCATAGATGGAGTAATGACTAATATGTAGCTGAGATTTTGGAGTTCCAGAGCTTGTGCCTAGATCCATGCACCACAAATATGTGGCTGAGGATTTAGAGCCACTGACAGGGGAGGAAAGATGGTTTTAGTACTATAATCCATGACTTAAGGTAACTAAACTATTCACTTAGATGTGCTAGCTCTGCCTGACATAAACATGGCCGGGTCTCTCATGTTTTATTTGTTTTATATGTATTTTTATATGTAATTTACCTTAAAAGGAGCCTTCTGATTTACCTGGTTTCACTATCTACCTTAGTTTTCTTTTATGAAATAGGTTATTTTCTAATGATCAGTTAAAATGACAAAATGGACATATTTGTCCTAATAGATGATGATAGATAAGCAACTCCCTCCATTTCAAAATATAAGAAATACTGGTTCATCTTTGCTATTGAAAACTTTTATGATATTTGGCTTGGAGAGTGCACTTGTCTTTAGATCATGTTTTATGTAGTATTTGGCTGAAGCTGATCGAAGGTGATCTTCATATAAAATTTCTCTTACATGATCTTACCGATTGATGTTTCTTTATTTTATCGAAAGTTGTGCTGCTTACTTTTTAGTTGGCTCAGTTATCTTACTCTTTGGCGGATACGGTACTATAAAGTTTATAGTACATGCGGACATATGTGTTTATTTCCCCTATTATCCCTGAAAATAGTACTATGTTGTTTTTAATAACTAATGCAGACGTTCCTGACATAATCAACGATAAGCCGATGGTTGTATAGACCTTGATGTTGTTTCATGGGGGCATGGTGTGTTGCGTCTTTTTTGCTCATGTTGGGTGTACAATGCACTCAAGGTTCACAATATCAGTGGGAGTTGATGAGTAGACTTGGATAAGTATTACAACAACATGGGATTGTCCATGAGAAGTTGGTGTCTATAACACGTGTTTTCTCATGTATCTTTTGATCTTCCTATGTAAAACCTCTGAAAAGTAGATGTAAGAAGTGCATGCTTAATGCTTACTGTGTTATACTCTGTTGTATACATATTCATTGATGTGTGTCCAATTGTAGATAACTTGACTTGCATCGGTTAGAACAGGTTTCACTTGTGCCAACATCCGTTTGTTCTTTGTACTTACAATTGTTTTACTGAGTTACCTTTATCTTTAGATTATGTGAGTATCTGCATTTGTGTTAATTATTATTTTACATGCTTCCATAGGCTGTTACTTTTAATTAACTTTTTTGGTTGTTTTTCTCTATGATACCACTGCTTATACATTACAACAGTCATTTCTGCCATCGCCACGCTCATCAGATGCAGCAATCTCTACCCCATGGAAAGGCAGATCACACATTGATCTCTGAAACAAACATACTATAGAGACCTATCGACTAGTGATAGGGCAAAGGTGTCCGATCTTTCGATGAGAAGGCGATAGTCGATTTGGTGGAGTTCGGGCTTGACGATCCGACTACACGTGCGAGCACGAGCGCCAATGCAATCGCTAGGCCAATCTCCTGGAGGTTACCGATCCTGCGGGAACACGATCAGCCTGACCAACGAGGGTCTTAATTCCTACCTGAAATCGAGAACAAGTAAGAACCAATATTGCAATCAAGATATTGCGGAATTAAGAGGAAAGCTTTATTGAAGAGGTGGGATCCTGAATAGGTGCGAAGTACAAGAGGCCTCTGCGACGCTCGAGCCTTGGCGAAGTTGCGACTATGGCTAACTTAATGTCTAAACAAAATCCGAGTCTAGGGGGTCGACTATGGGGAGTATTTAAGGGCGAAAAGGTGGGGTTTCGGCCAGGCATGGAAGTGGTGGCCGAATCCAACCCTAAAAGTCCTTTTCCCCTCAAATACAGACTCTAAAAAGTGGCTAATTAAAATCCTGCGAAAATTACATGGGCCTAGCCCAAAATAAAGGTGTCGCAGCACCATATTAAGCTATGGACGAATTCGTAAAGTATTGATCTTGAATATTTCGTCCAAGCCTTCTTTCTTCATTCTGGAGGCCTCAAAGTTCTGAAATCTTCATCCGTGGCCTTCTCTTGGATCATCACATGCTTGCTGCCATCTCCATGCATGGCCATGCTCCAATGCTTGTGCCTCTCATCCATGCTTGGTCCATCATTCCTAAGAGTAAGAAATACATCTGATTTAGGCAGCATCATATTCTCATGTATGTGAGGAATAGTTCCAAGAAACGAAAGTACCTGATAGTTAAGTTGTTTGGCACGAGATCTTGTGATGGGTCCTTGTATGTGTGTTGTTGTAGGTAGAACGGTTGTACCAATAGTAGGGATGTCCACATCATGCTCCCCTTCTTGAATTGAAGTCGTCCTCGACGCAATCTCATCTTCCTCACCAAAGTAAGGCTTCAAATCTGCAATGTTAAACGTAGGACTAACCGTACCAAAGTCTGCAGGCAACTCAAGTTTATATGCATTATCATTTATTTTCTCTAACACCTTAAAGGGACCAGCAGCACGTGGCATTAACTTAGACTTGCGTAAATCAGGAAAACGATCTTTACGCAAATGTAACCAAACAAGATCGCCAACATCAAACACAACATGCTTTCTCCCTTTATCCCCAGCAATTTTATACTTAGCATTCATGTGTTCAATGTTATCTTTAGTAGTCTTATGCAAGTTTAATATCATTTCAGCGCATTGTGTAGCATCCAAATTATGTTGCACCGAAGAAGGTAAAGGCAATAAATCAATAGGTGCACGAGGAACAAAACCATACACAATCTCAAATGGGCACATCTTTGTGGTAGAATGCAACGAACGATTATAAGCAAATTCTATATGAGGTAAACACTCTTCCCACAATTTTAAGTTCTTCTTTAAAACAGCCCGCAACATAGTAGACAAAGTTCTATTTACTACTTCAGTTTGTCCATCAGTTTGGGGATGACATGTAGTACTAAACAGCAATTAGTCCCCAACTTAGCCCATAAACATCTCCAAAAGTGACTAAGAAATTTAGTATCACGATCAGAAACAATAGTATTTGGCACACCATGCAAACGAACAATTTCACGAAAGAACAAATCAGCAATATGCGCAGCATCATCCGTTTTATGACAAGGAATAAAGTGTGCCATCTTAGAAAATCGATCCACAACAACAAAAATACTATCCCTCCCCTTCTGTGTTCGTGGCAATCCCAAAACAAAGTCCATAGAAATATCCTCCCAAGGAACACTAGGAACAGGAAGAGGCATATATAAACCATGTGGATTAAGGCGAGACTTAGCTTTTTGACAAGTAGTGTAGCGTGCTACAAATCTCTCAACATCTCGACGCATACGTGGCCAAAAGAAGTGTGCAGCAAGAACATCCTCCGTCTTCTTGACACCAAAGTGTCCCATCAATCCTCCTCCATGCGCCTCCTGTAACAACAAAAGACAAACAGAACTATCTGGAATGCATAGTTTGTTAGCACGGAACACAAATCCATCATTGAAGACGAACTTGTTCCAAGTTCTACCATCTCTACAATTCTGCAACACATCTTTAAATTCAGCATCATGCACATATTGTTTCTTAATAGTTTCCAATCCAAATATTTTGAAGTCAAGTTGACATAACAAAGCATAACGGCGCGACAAAGCATCAGCAATAATATTATCTTTACCCTTTTTGTGTTTGATAACATAAGGAAAAGACTCAATAAATTCAACCCACTTTGCATGACGACGATTCAACTTAGCTTGACTACGAATATGCTTCAAAGATTCATGATCAGAATGAATAACAAATTCCTTAGGCCATAGATAATGTTGTCAAGTTTCTAATGTCCGAACCAACGCATATAATTATTTATCATAAGTAGAATAGTTCAGACTAGCCCCACTCAATTTCTTGCTAAAATATGCAACAGGTTTTCCCTCTTGTAATAACACCCCTCCCAAATCAATTCCACTAGCATCACATTCAAGCTCAAAAGTCTTAGTAAAATCAGGAAGTTGGAGTAAGGGAGCATGTGTTAGCTTATCTTTCAATATGACGAAGGCCTGTTGTTGTGCATCGCCCCAAACAAAGAGCACATCCTTCTTGGTAAGCTCATTCAGCGGCACGGCAATTGATCCAAAGTCTTTGACAAAGCGCCTATAAAAACCAGCGAGGCCAAGAAAACTCCTCACTTGTGTGACCGTCTTGGGCTACGGCCAATTCTCAATAGCTTCAATCTTGGCTGGATCCACTTCAATACCCTGTGATGTAACAACATAGCCAAGAAACGCAACTCGATTGGTGCAAAAGGTGCACTTCTCAAGGTTACCAAACAAACGTGCATCACGCAAAGCATTGAAAACATCACGTAAATGGTCCAAATGATCCTCTAAAGATTTGCTATAAATCAGAATATCATCAAAGTAGACTACCACAAAACGTCCAATGAAAGCACGTAAAACTTTGTTCATTAATCGCATGAAAGTGCTAGGTGCATTAGTTAAACCAAACGGCATTACTAACCACTCATATAAACCGAACTTAGTTTTAAATGCTGTTTTCCATTCATCTCCTAATTTCATACGAATCTGGTGGTAACCACTACGCAAATCAACTTTAGAAAACATGGTAGAGCCACTCAATTCATCAAGCATGTCATCTAAACGTGGAATAGGATGACGATATCGAATAGTAATATTATTGATAGCTCTACAATCAGTACACATGCGCGAAGAACCATCTTTCTTAGGTACCAAAATAATAGGAACAGCACAAGGGCTAAGGGACTCACGAATATGATCTCTGTCGAGTAGTTCCTGAATTTGGCGTTGTATCTCCTTTGTCTCCTCTGGATTGGTTCTATATGGCGCGCGGTTGGCAACGTGGCACCAAGAATTAGATCAATTTGGTGCTCAATTCCTCTAATAGGAGGTAGTCCTGGTGGCAACTCAGCGGGAAAGACGTCCTCATATTCCTGCAAAAGGTTAGCAACAGCGGGTGGCAAAGAAGGAGGCATATCCTCAAATGAAAACAAAACCTCTTTGCAGACAATTGCATAACATTGAGTATTGTGTACATCTAGTTCAGCAATATCAATTTTATTTGCAAGCATACATGGACTCTTCAAACGAATTTCAGTAGCATGTGTAGAATCAGATTTAGTGTTCTTTGGTGGTATAAAATCTGCAGCAACAATCTGATTCTCACTTTTATTTTTCTCCTCAGTTTTAGCTCTACTAGCTCTAGCAAGATCATCTTTTAAAATCTGTTCGGGAGTCATAGGTTTTAGACCAATTTTCTTTCCATCATGCATAAGAGAATAGTGATTAGTTTTGCCATTATGAACAGATTCTCTATCAAATTGCCATGGTCTACCAAGTAACAAAGAACAAGCTTGCATAGGTACAACATCACAATCAACAAAATCAGAATATGTACCAATAGTAAAATGCATGCGTACCGTTCTTGTTACCTTGATCTTGCGAGAACTCTCAAACCATTGGATGTAATATGAATGTGGGCGTTGTCTTGTTGGAAGCGCAAGCTTCTCTACCATGTCCACACTGGCCAGATTATTACAACTCCCTCCATCAATGATGATCCGTATAGCTCTTTCCTTGACAACACCACGTGTTTGGAACAGGTTGTGGCGTTGATCTTGCTCAGATTTGCTCAATTGCACACTCAACACACGTTGTGTAATTAAGCTCTTGTATTGATCAGCATCTTCAGCTCCCATTACCTCTGGCTCTTCATCAGCATCAGAATTGTCTCCATCTCGAGCAGAAATAAGGGCTAGTGTATCTTCATCGAAGTCACTCGCTGAATCGTATTGACCATCTTCTCGCACCATCATCACACGTTGTGTTGTGCACTGTCTCTCAATATGACCAAAACCCCAGCACTTGCGGCATTGTATATCCTTTGTCTTACCCGTGGAAGCCATAGAAGATGCACTACGAGCAGGAGCATTGGATGATGGTGGAGGAGCAGCTGGAAATCTTGTGGTGGTCTTGGATGTGGTAGTAGCTGATGGCGAATCACGAGGAGGCGCTGATTGTCGGGATGTCCAAGAGGATGTGCGACCTGCAGAATTATTAGTCCTCCTCCATGGTGTTTGGCGATCCTGCACTTCACGTTCAGCTTTGCAAGCAAGATGAAACAAACGAGTGATAGAATTATATTCCTTATAATCTAATATGTGCTGAATGTCCTTGTTTAATCCACCAAAGAAACGTGCAAGCATTTGTTCATTAGATTCAACAAGACCACACCGAACCATCCCCGTTTGCAACTCCTGATAATACTCTTCTACAAAAAATTTCCCTTGCTCTAAACGTGTCAGATTCTTTAGTAAATCACGTTGATAAGTGGGAGGTACAAAACGAACATGCATAACAGTTTTTAGAGCAGTCCAAGTACTAGGAATAGTAGTAGGATTTAAACGACAATACTCAGACCACCAAAGGGAAGCAAATTTAGTAAATTCACATGTAGCAGCACTAACACGCATATTCTCAGGATATTTTAAACATGCAAAACGTTGTTCGACTTCCATCTCCCATGTAAGATATGCATCAGGATTATATTTACCCTCAAAAGATGGAATATTCAATTTAAGCTTAGCAACATGCTCATCATCACGTACCGGTGGTCGGGCGTTGCGGTGGTAATGTCGGGGACGTCCAGCAGGTACATGTGGAGGTTGTTCAACCTCATCGTTAAAATCGTCGTCGTCGTGGTCGTAGTAGTACCCGTCGTCTGTCCCCAATGTCGCAGCAGCCGCGGCGGAAGTCTGAGGTGCGTCAGCTGCAGCAGTTGCCGCGGGTGCAGCGGCCGCCGAACCAGTAGTCCGACCCGTGATCGGAACGCACCGTGCGCCATGTGTGGGTGCGGGTGCCGGCAATCTGTTCAAAAGCTCCTTGAACCGAGCGTCAAGCTTGGCATTGAAGGATTTCTCGAGCCCATCGATCTTGTCCACGGCGTTGGAGAGCTTGGTGTCAAACTCCCCTAGGCATGTATCCACGTCTTCAGCGCGACTGACCAAAAGCGCGGAGAAGTGGGCATGTAGTTCTTCGTTCGTCATTGTGGCAGGGTGCCGTGAAGTATCTGTCATGGTTAGTCCTTTAAAAAGCACAGGTATATACTACGGAAATTGGATGGAAGGCACGGGTAATCCGTCAAGCAATATACGAAGCTCTTACAAGTTCTTACCAAACAGCAGGAAAAGGCGATGTGCAACCGCGAGGATCAGTGGGTCCAGAGATTGAACCGAGCGATTACCGGGGGTCGAGACACCGCACGTGGAGAATATCTGTGGAGCTCTGGGAAGGCTTAGCAAAAGGGGGTTAGCAATTATGAAAACAGCAATGCAAAAGTTGAAAGAATGGTCAACGACGGTACTGTGCTGGTCCTAGGCTAGACCGTACTAGAGACGCGAGCCTAGATCACCAACGATGTCACGACGCGGCACAACAAGCACTGTATGATGATATGGCACCCTGAAAAGCGAACCGAGAGGTGGAAAATCACTATGATGGCGAGTGTCTAGAACTGATCTACGGGGTCTAAAAATAGGTTAGCCCCAAAAAAAAAATCGAAATTTTTTATTTTGCTCCGGAAAGCGCGTAGGCGCCAAAAAAATATCGCTATAACGGCCGATGGAGAAAAGTGATCCCCGGGGTCGAAAAACAGTATAGCCAGAAAAAAAATTCGGAGGCTGTTCCAGACTTTTTTTTTGCTCTCCTTCTGGACTTACGACCGGACTCTTAGCGCGACACGGACTTTAGCTGAACACGGAAACAACAAAGAAGGAAAGTAAAAAGAAATAACGAGGAAACAATAACTCTACTCAGACTAGTACCACGACAGGAAACTGATCGGATCTGTGTCGCGGTAGGAAGGCGGTGGCGGAGTATTAGGGTTTATGGTGGTAGGGTATATGGCGGCGGAATATGGTTGCAGAATATGGTGGCGGTGATCGGCGAGTGTGGCGGTGACTACTATGATCAGAACTCGAAACTCTAAGGGACGAGACACTAAGACCAGCAACTCGACGCGACGATGTAGACACAAATTCAACAATGCAAAAACTGAAAAGATAATGCGAGGCGTAGATTGGTTATGGGATGGATCTAAACTCTAACTGTGTTTTTGGCTTTTTCGTGGGTTTATAGGTAAAAACAGATCTAATCTACGAAAACAGTAAAATCTCACCGAGCAACCTGAAATCTGATACCACTTGATAAGGCAAAGGTGTCCGATCTTTCGATGAGAAGGCGATAGTCGATTTGGTGGAGTTCGGGCTTGACGATCCGACTACACGTGCGAGCACGAGCGCCAATGCAATCGTTAGGCCAATCTCCTGTAGGTTACCGATCCTGCGGGAACACGATCAGCCTGACCAACGAGGGTCTTAATTCCTACCTGAAATCGAAAACAAGTAAGAACCAATATTGCAATCAAGATATTGCGGAATTAAGAGGAAAGCTTTATTGAAGAGGTGGGATCCTGAATAGGTGCGAAGTACAAGAGGCCTCTGCGACGCTCGAGCCTTGGCGAAGTCGCGACTATGGCTAACTTAATGTCTAAACAAAATCCGAGTCTAGGGGGTCGACTATGGGGAGTATTTAAGGACGAAAAGGTGGGGTTTCGGCCAGCCATGGAAGTGGTGGCCGAATCCAACCCTAAAAGTCCTTTTCCCCTCAAATACGGACTCTAAAAAGTGACTAATTAAAATCCTGCGAAAATTACATGGGCCTGGCCCAAAATAAAGGTGTCGCAGCACCATATTAAGCTATGGACGAATTCGTAAAGTATTGATCTTGAATATTTCGTCCAAGCCTTCTTTCTTCATTATGGAGGCCTCAAAGTTCTGAAATCTTCATCCGTGGCCTTCTCTTGGATCATCACATGCTTGCTGCCATCTCCATGCATGGCCATGCTCCAATGCTTGTCCCTCTCATCCATGCTTGGTCCATCATTCCTAAGAGTAAGAAATACATCTGATTTAGGCAGCATCATATTCTCATGTATGTGAGGAATAGTTCCAAGAAACGAAAGTACTTGATAGTTAAGTTGTTTGGCACGAGATCTTGTGATGGATCCTTGTATGTGTGTTGTTGTAGGTATAACGGTTGTATCAATAGTAGGGATGTCCACATCAACTAGGGCTGAGAGAACCCAGATATATAACAAGCCAGTTTCGCGTATTCAAAATGACACAATACCACAAGGGAGTAACACTTGTCAATGATCATCAAACGTGGAACCTTTGTTTAAAATAAAGACAGTGATATGTGTGCTCTGCTTATCCCTACACTTGAAAATAATGCAATACATCTCATAGCGACAACAAGGGCCCGGCGTGCCGCCCCGCCAATCCCAGCTAGTAGTATATATTGAGTTAAGCATGTCTGTGACATGCATCCTTTTCCATTATTATTAGATACAAGTAGGTAACTGAATGATGATACCACCAGTAATAAGATTCTTCGGTTGAATATATAACGGGACTCGTGGTATGTATGTGACAGGTACTTCTCGTTTAGAATAGTGTAGTCATTTTGATTTTTGGTAGGGAAACATGTACACCATTGGGAGACTCCTGCCACCTGTGGTACCTAGCTACGAGTAATTAACCAAATTCTCCAAATTTTAAGGTTAGCGTATATACAAGCAAAAATATGTAAATTATGTGTATTAGTAACCAAGATTAATATTAACTATAGTGTAACCACTTACGACGGTTGTGGTTGTAATTGTTACAGTTTATTGTTAAATGCATCACCGCTACAACTATGATGGTAACTTATAAACTTGTAGTCTCCTAAGTACACTAGTAAATGTTACTAAATAGTGTGTCAACTACACAATCACCTTGGTATTAAGTAATACCAACCACCTTATATTTGCAATTGCCACATGACCTGATAATTTTATAAAAAAAATGGCATTGTAAGTACATGCTACTCAGGGTAATGGCAAGGCTATATGGTGGTAATGTTTTCAAAACATCGTGGCAAAACAGTTAACAAGTTCATATCCAAACTGATAAATATATTACAACGCTAATACATAACATCATATAGGGTGGGGGTGAAACTGACATCAGAAACATACATTGGACCAATGACTATAACCATGTAACTAATGGTGGTGGCACATCGACAATGGAGGAAAGCCCGTTTGCGAGGAAGTGCTTTGAGGATGTGTCAATTTTGTACTTAGTGTCCAAAAATTGGAAACACATGATTGCTCTGTCTCTCTATCTATCCAAGACCCTGACACAAAAACCTAAGACCATTGAATTTAAGCTTCGTGAAAGTACGAGTTATTATATCTAATTAGAATGTGTTAGAGTAAACAATATCCACATTTTTAACATTAGAGCCAAATAGGCATACCATTGAATTTTTGTATGCCAAATGAGTTGTGGCCGTCCTAGATGATACGTTGATCGTGAGAAGTTTAAGAACGGTTAATATACCCACCAACCATCCCTTCTCAGCGCATTATTTTAAGAACGGTTAAAATAAAATACTGGACAGTGTGTGTGCGTCACTTCTGAAATGGGAAGATGAGGCATGCGGAATTACATTGTGTGTGCAAGATCGAGACCAAGGCAAGGCACTTGTTGCAGTATCTTAGGTGCTCGAGACCATGGCACAAGGTATGGCTGCTAGTTGAGGAGCCAGGCCAGCCGCTGAGCATATTCACCTAGTGCAACCGCACAGGGTCCCCAAAATTTTGTGATACTCACTAGCGTCTAGAATGGCAGGACCGGCCCTGTGAGGATCCTAACTAGCTGCCTTGGTAAATGACAAGAAAAAAGTAGCGTTAGTTCAATCTTAGCGAGGCAGAAGAAAAGCACGGAGATGCATGTGGTAGCCAGATTCCCTGGCGGAGAGGGCAGCATCAGAATGGGATGTGTATCATAGGTATTTTGTTCTATCAAAACGTGTAATGAGCAAACGTGCCCAGGATCTTAGGCATGAGATTACCCACGCGTCTCCTGATTTCATAGGAGTGAAGAGGGTAGTTCTGTGCAACGATAAAAACCATCACAAGCTACAAGGTCGGTCCTGAGATTTCTGGGACCGGAGGGGGCCTTTAATACAAATGATAAAACAAAGATGATATTTGAAATGCATGAAAAAATGTTGGCATCAAATATACATTGGACTCATACCTCTAGGAATGTCTCCCTTTGACCTCGCTCTCCTCTTGGAATGTCGATGATAGTCGTCCTGAGCTTATGCCTAGGGAAATGCTAAACAGCGCCAAACACGCGCGATGGAGAATTAGACTCATACCTAACCATGACCTTACAGTTCTTGTTTTTTCTCCGAGTTGCCGTCTGAACCAAAATTCTGATTTTTTTATGGTTTGGAGCAGGTCTTGGCATCTTTGATGGACCGTCACTTGCCGCTACCCTCCTGATGGGGATTGTGTTGCACCGCGTTGGCCCTATCAGGTCTGACGCGCTACGCCCTGCATTTGCTTATCACACTTGGTTAGTTGTGCAACCAATGGGAATGAATATATAGAGCAATCGGCGTGACCAAATAGAAATCTTTTTTTAGGGGACCAAACATAAAATGCGTCTCATATCCTAGCATACCCTCTGGATCGGCCTTGTGTCCATGCTCAGTGAAACTCTGTACTTGCCATGATAATGCCTAATGGGCTGGCCTTCTATTTCTATTAATCGAGGGATCAGATCAACATACAAGCTGTACAAAAGATTAGGATCAATCTACAGAAAAATCCAGCAATCAAATAGGGATTGGCTAGTGATACTAACTACTCTACATATACGGTAGTTAGTCTAACATTCCTCCTCAATCTCATCTAACGAGAACTAAGTTGAAATTGGAATTCAAACGCTCAAGAATGAGATTTGTAGAAGGCTTGGTAAACGCGTCTGACATGGTTATACCCTACGGGTACGTAACTTCAGCATACCTAGTCCAGCTCAAGTAAGGTCCACGGCAGACATACGCTGGCCCATGAAGATTTTCGGGTGGCCAAGTCGCATGACGTCTTCGGATCCTTGGAGAGCAAGACTAGAGGAGATAGGAAATTCAAAGGGGTAAAACCCTAGAACTTGTAACCGACTAGGACTACGCCCGGGACCTGCCTAAGTCTATATAAAGGCCAGGAGGGCACGTCCTAGGGCAACTCGACTCATACTTTCGCACACGCATCCACGCCAGATCGAATCTGCGCACCTTGTAACCTTCGGTTCCGCCGTAATCAAAGAGCAGACAAGCAGGAGTAGGGTTTTCCCTCCGGAGGCCTGAACCTGGATAAATCTCGTGTCCCCTGGTTGCTTGTCTGTTAACCGTGCCACGATCTCCAGTATCCCCATCTTCTCCAAAACCCAAGTCCATAACAATGGGCATTGACGAGATTAAACCTCGTCAATTGGCACCGTCCGTGGGAATTGGGGTTGCTGATTGTGCGGTCGTGACGGTTCCGACCCGATCGATCTACAACTCCGCGGCGACGGAGAATCACCTCCTCTTCGGCGCTTTCGACTTCACCGCCCACTCGCCGGATACCATGAAGGATTTCGAGCCCGTAGGCGACGGACTCGAAATTCTGTTCGGCAGCTTCTGCTTCCAGGTGGGACAAACTGGCACCCTCCGCCTCCCTGAGCGGGTGCCCGTGCCGTCAATCAGGCCCGCTTCATGGGCTCCACACCCCGTGCTACGCACGTCACCATCAACAGATGAGTTCTACAGCAGCAGCAGCTGCAACTCCGATCTGTGCGATCCACCTTCGGATGAAGGGACCTACGGTTCCGGATCCGAAAGTTGCGGCAGCAGCCAACCAATCTGCAGGCGCTATCTGTGCGCCGCAGTCATCCAAACCGACGAGGAAACGCCTAACCCGCCGCCCAACCCCAACCCGCAGGACAGAAACGGCGAAAACGGTGGAAACGGCGAAAACGGGGAAAACAGGGGCCACCTCATCCAACTTAGCAAAGAAGGATGGGTCGAAGCACGCCGCGCCGTCGCAGGCGAGATAGTCCTACCTCTGGACTCCTCACGTGACCTACTGATGGCATACCACTACCTCCTCATCGAGGAGCACAAGAAGCAAGTCAAGATGCAGGAGACGCTCGACAAACGCAAGCAAGCAGCCTCTGAGTCCAGTGCGCGACGAGCTGCGCTCTCCGCCAAAGGACCCGGCTCTAGCACAAACGGAAACCAGGGAAACAAGCACCACTCTCGGGTGGAAAACATGGACCCGAAGGAGCGGCGTGACGTGACCCGAACTCTCCACACATCGTTCATGGATATGGACGCTGACGGCAACATCATCCCGAAGACGCCACAAGCTGCGATCATGGCAGCCACTGCGTATCTCGCGGCTCACCCACCTCCGGAGGGGGACCCGAAAAGGGCCATGCATAGGTCCGCACTCACCGGACTAGGACTAATCGGAGCTGCGCTCCACGAAGAAGCTCCTACGGAGCCGAAGAAGAAAGCTCCGGCCAGGCGCGACCGGAGCCCCACTCCCTCATCCGAAGATGAAGAGGAGCACGATCTTCCTCGAAGGAAGAAGAGCTCGCACCGCCATAAACGCGACTACGACGCCAGAGACAAGCTTACACAGCGCAAGATCGACAAAGCACGCGCCAAACGCGCATGCTCGTCTGAATGTGAGATGGATGAAGACGAAGGAGAACTCTGCGGGGCTCGATGCTTCAGCAGATCCGTCCGGCGAACACAGATGCCATGCAACTTCAAGCTTCCTTCGGATACTCCAAAGTTCAACGGCACGCAAGATCCAAAGTCCTGGCTCAGTGACCATCTGTCATCCGTCAAGCTTCACGGAGGCAACAAAGAAACCGCCATGCAATGCCTTCAGCTGCAGCTGACAGGCGCGGCGCGGGTCTGGCTTAGCAGCCTATCATCAGGATCCATCCGAAGCTGGGAGGAGCTCGCTTATAGCTTCATCCGAAATTTCAAAGGCACCAGCAAGAGGCCCGCCTCAATCGAAGAGTTGCGAGCCTGCACTTAGAGAACGGGTGAATCTATTCGCTCGTACATACTACGCTGGTCTACAACCAAGAACTCCGCAGCACACATCTCCGAAGAAAGGGCCATCGACGCCTTCAGGGATGGCGTCAAGCGCCCAGACTTCAAGGAGGAACTTGGGCGTGTAAAGCCCAAGACACTCGACCACCTCATGGAAATCGCCAACAGTTGGGCAGACGGCGAAGATTGCATCCAGCGGGTGCAATCAGATGAAGAGGACGACTACGGCCGAAGACGCGAACGACGCAGCAAGAGGAGATCGCGCGTCTACGAGGACCGCGACGGACCCGACATGGTCGCAGCCGGCTACGCCGACCGCCGTAACGACAACAGCCGCAACAACGGAGGATACCGCAGCGGAAACTTCCGCGACAACGGACGACCAACGCAGTCGTGGCAACGTCGCGACCGCGACAACGGACCCTCAGCATTCGACAAACTTTCGGGTCCATGCACCATCCACTTCTACATCGACAAACAAGATGGCAAAAAGAAAGCTAGCCACATGCTCAAGGACTGCCGCGAGTTCCAGAAACTCAGCGAAGGCATGATGCAGATGAGGCAACAAGCTCCAATTCCTGCGTTCGGAAACGCACCTGCGCCAGGTGAAATAGCACACGGAGCTCCTCCACCGCCGCCTATTGAAGGCCCAAATCAACCAGTCGCACCAGCGCAAAACAAAGCCGGAGTCGCATACCCCCCACCAAAGGGAGCACTAAATATGATCCAGAAGGGACGCCCCACCAACAGGGTGCAGAAGAAAATCACCCGACAAATCAACTTGGCCGTGGCAACTCCGCCTGCAATCCCTGAGTACCTCAGCGGATCGGAGTCCTGCATCACATTCACTCGCGCGGATCACCCTTGCCAGATCCCTCGCCCAGGTCATGCTGCCCTGGTGCTAGAGGCGCAGATCGGAGGCTTCGAGATGAGTCGCGTCTTCATGGACGGCGGCAGCGGCATCAACCTAATGTTCGCAAGCACTCTAGCAGCTATGCGGATCCCGCAATGCAGCCTGGAACCATCAGACACAACGTTCCACGGCATCGTCCCAGGGAAGGGCATCTTCCCCCTGGGCAAAATAGGGCTCGACGTCATCTTCGGGAAGCCGGACAACTTTCGGCAGGAGCGCCTAGAATTCGAAGTGGTGGACTGGCCGTCGCAATACCATGCCATCCTGGGACGAGTAGCATTCGCAAGGTTCCTGGCCGTCCCACACTACGCATACCTACTACTCAAGATGCCAGGACCAAGGGGCGTCATCACAGTCCACGGGAGCTTCACCCGATCGAACCAATGCGACAGGGATTTTAACAAAATCTCCCAGTCTTTCGGCATGCAAGACGAGCTTGTAAGGCTCCGCGAGGTGACGGACAATGGGCTACCCCCAGTCACAAAGCAGAACGCACCTGACATGTCTTTCGACTCCACCATCAACACCAAGAAAGTGCAGGTCCATCCAACGGACGCCTCCAAGACGGCGTTGATCGCCAACGACCTCAATACTGCATAGGAAGGCGCGCTCGTCGAATTCCTCCGTGAGCGCTGGGAAATCTTCGTCTGGTGTCCTGCGGACATGCTAGGAGTTCCCAGGGAATTCGCCGAGCACGCACTCAATGTCTTCCCAGACACCAAGCCAGTCAAGCAGTCCATCCGAAGACTGTCGGAGCCACGAGCCGAAGCTATCGGCAAGGAGATCAACAGATTACTCGCAGCAGACTTCATCCGGGAAATCAAGGAAAGCGAGTGGCTGGCAAACACGGTGATGGTCCCGAAGAAGGACACGGACATCCTGCGGATGTGCGTGGACTTCACGTCACTAAATAAACACTGCCCTAAGGACCACTTCCCTCTTCCTCGGATCGACCAGATCATCGATTCGACTGCAGGTTGTGAGAAACTCTCCTTCCTCGACGCCTTCTCAGGCTATAACCAGATTCGACTCAAGGTCGAAGATCAAGAGAAAACGGCGTTCATCACACCGTTCGGAGTATACTGCTACAACACAATGCCCTTCGGGCTAAAGAACGCGGGTGCCACGTACCAGCGATGCATGCAGGCCTGCCTCAAGGACCAGATCGGTCGCAACGTCCAAGTCTATGTCGACGACATAGTCATAAAAACCAAGGAGGCAAGAACACTTATCAACGATCTCCGCGAGACGTTCGACAACCTTGATCGCTACAAGATCAAGCTCAATCCAGAAAAGTGCGCCTTCGGCGTCCCCTCGGGTCAGCTGCTCGGGTACTTCATCTCTCAACGAGGGATCGAAGCGAACCCGAAGAAAATCAAAGCTATCATGACAATGGAGAAGCCGAAAAACCTCAAGGGCGTTCAGCAGCTCGCAGGACGAGTAGCGGCACTAAGCAGGTTCATCAGCCGCATGGGCGAAAAGGCCCTACCATTTTACCAGCTGTTGCGCAGGGCAGACAAGTTCGAGTGGACACCAGAAGCCAACGACGCATTCGAAAGCCTCAAGCGGCTCCTCTCCACCTCGCCAGTTTTGGTCACGCCACAAGAGCGCGAGCCCCTGTTGCTGTACATAGCAGCCACACACCAGGTGGTCAGCACAGTACTCGTGGTCGAACGACCCGAAGAAGGCAAGACCCACGGGGTACAACGCCCAATTTACTACCTCAGCGAGGTTCTCACTCCAACAAAACAGCGGTACCTGCACTACCAGAAGCTGGCCTACGGCGTGTTCATGACGGCTCGACGACTGAGCCACTACTTCCAGGAGCATCAGGTGATGGTTGTCAACGAGGCACCCCTAAACAGCATCCTGAATAACCCAGAGGCCACAGGGCGCGTGGCCCTGTGGGGCACTGAACTATCACCCCTGGACATCATCTACGAGAAGCGACACGCAATCAAATCTCAAGTCCTTCCGGACTTCCTGGTGCACTGGATGGAGCTGCAGCTGCCTGACACCCCAGACATGTCGCAGTCCTGGACAATGCATCTTGACGGCTCCAAACGCGAAGCCGGAGCAGGGGCATGAGTCATACTAACCTCCCCGCAAGGTGACAAGATGAAGTACGTCCTTCGGATGAAATTCAGAGCCTCCAACAACGAGGACGAATACGAAGCCCTCATCCATGGCATGAAGATGGCAAAAACATGTGGCGCAACGCGCCTGGTCATCTACGGTGACTCCAACCTTGTCGTACAGCAGACGATGAATGAGTGCGACGCACACGCCGAAAACATGATCGCGTACCGCGCGCTATACAATGCACTCGAAGGAGAATTCGATGGCTGCGAACTTCGGCATGTTGGAAGAGAGAGCAACGAGGAGGCCGATAGACTCGCTAACATCGGCTCCACTTGTGCAAAGGTACCACCAGGTGTGTTCCTCGAACAGATCTGCGTGCCATCCATCAAGCGGAAATTCCCCAAGGGATCACCCGAAGAAGCAGAACACTCGGGGGCTACGCTACCCGAAGGTCATGAAGGACCCGAAAAGTTGGATACCGAAGTTGCCATGGTCAACCTGATGCAGGTCATGGCAGTCGAAGAAACTTGGACACGTCCATACCTCCAGTTCCTGATAAACGGAGAATTGCCAGACAGCCCGACAGATGCCCGGCGCGTATCTCGTCGGTCAAAAGCCTTCACCATCATCAACGGCGAGCTGTACAAACGCAGCATTACAGGCGTACTACAACGGTGCGTCACCATCAATGACGGCAAGGCCATACTCCAAGATATCCAATAGGGCATCTGCGGCCACCATGCAGGCAGTCGCTCCCTCGTCGCCAAAGCTCTGCGAGCAGGATTCTACTGGCCAACGGCCATGAGCGACGCGAAAGACATCGTCCGAAGATGCAACGGGTGCCAACGGTTCGCCGGCAAACCGCACGCACCTGGGTCCGAACTTCAACCCATACCCATAGCCTGGCCTTTTGCCCAATGGGGCCTTGACATGATCGGCAAACTGCCAAAATCCTCGAAGGGAGGACACGTCTTCCTCCTGGTCGTAGTCGACAAATTCACCAAGTGGATCGAAGCCATGCCAGTCACCAACCAGAAGGGCAAAACCGCCGTCAAATTCTTCGAATCCATTGTCTACAGGTTTGGCGTACCGCACAGCATCATCACCGACAACGGATCGAACTTCATCTCTGAAGAATTCCAGGACTTCTGCGAAGGCCTCGGGATCAACATCACGTATGCCTCAGTGGCACACCCGCAAACAAACGGGCAAGTGGAAAAGGCCAACGGTCTAATCGGCGCCGGCATCAAGAAGCGCCTCATGAGCTCACTCGAGCACAAAGCCGGAAACTGGACGAAAGAGCTACCGTCTGTCCTGTGGAGCTTACAGACTACGCCAAACAGCTCCACCGGTTACACACCGTTCTTCATGGTGCACGGAGCTGAGGCCGTGCTACCAGCCGAAGTACGCCACCAGGCTCCACGAGTCGTCGCTTACAGCGAAGCCGAATCCACGGCTGCACTCGAAGATGCCGCCGACACACTCGACGAAGCACGGGATATAGCAGCAGCTAGATCAGCGGTGTACCAGCAAAGTCTCCGCAACTACCACAGCCGCCGGCTGCGCCCAAGGTCCTTCGTCGAAGGAGACCTCGTCTTGCGACTTAAGCAAAAGCGACCGAATAAACTCGAGTCACCATGGGAAGGACCCTATGCCATCACCGAGGTCATCCCAGGTGGCGCCTATCGCCTCAAGCATGTGGAGTCTGGAGTCGCATACTCCAACCCATGGAACATCTCGCACCTGTGACGATTCTACCCATAGCAATGTACCCCCTTTTTACTTTCGATAAGGCTTACAGCCAAGGCTACTCAGCCGAACCATGTACCTCCTCCATTACGATACAAATACAGCTAAGTGTCTCGCCCCCAACCTTCGGTTGACTATTTCTCTGCAACTTTATTACATGCTACAAACGCACTCGGGGGCTCCCCCCACCTCACGATTTCATCGACTGAGGACAAAACGTGTACACCTGAGTAGCTGACCACGTCAGGCAAACGAAAAGGGCACGTACTAAATCAAAGCACTGCGTGCTCGCAAACAAGCAAACCTTTACAACAAAGGGCACATACACGCCCCGCCGCAATATACAAATTTTACATCTATCTGTTTATTTTCAGGTCCTACCTATTCTGAAGAATAACCTGAGCACGCTGCTCAAACAAATCTACAATCTGTTCGGCATACTGCCTTACAGCCGCGTAATGCGGACGCATATTCCACTCACCACCATCTGGTCGAGGAGGTGGCCCAGTCGCCACAGTAGCCAAATCTACGTCAGGGCGGTGCACCCTCACAAGGGACAAGGCAGCCTTCACCCCTGCGACGAGCTGCTGCCGCACCAGCTCCTTGACATTGCTGGCACTCCGAAACTTCGTCAGAAGACCTGCAAGGGTCGTTGGCACGGCATCCAACGGAAGCATGACGTGCAGCACCGAGGAAAGCGATGTCTGCACCTGG
The DNA here is from genome assembly GCA_916181665.1 of Avena sativa. Classification (NCBI taxonomy): domain Eukaryota; kingdom Viridiplantae; phylum Streptophyta; class Magnoliopsida; order Poales; family Poaceae; genus Avena; species Avena sativa. Next base: position 207,939,982 of record OV702296.1, read on the forward strand.
CGGAGCACCCGCGAAACCTGGTAGACATGATCCTGCACCGTCGCCAGAACTATGGCGCGATCACGATCCATCCAGAAGCAGCCGCCAGCCTCCATGTCCTGTTGAGTCAAGCAATTGACTCGAACAGCAATACACTCCTTTTCTTCCCTCGGAGCAAGATTGGCACCTGCGACAACCGCACAAAACAAGAGTAAGGCCAGCAGGCTCACCCGAAGAACTGAGCTACAGCCCGAAAGAAGGATCAACTTACATTGCAGCTGCTCGGACAGCCGACCCAGCTCCGCCATCAAATACTCCCCTCTGGCTGCACCACGGTCTGCTTTGGATTTCCAAACGTCAGCGCGACCGCGTAACCCAAGCAAATCTCTCTCCAAGCTGCGCACGCGATCTCGAAGAAACGCGAGCTGCGAGGAATCATCCAATGATGCTCGCAAGGGCCTTTCGGATGAAGTGTCAACTGGGTCAGCACCCAAAGGAACCTATAGCAGCAGAAAAAGAAGGCACACAGACATTCAGCCAAGGATAGAGCGCAACTCGGAGGAATTCATTAAAGTATATAAGGCCACTACGTGGCACAAGGATGATACTACAAAAGATATTTACAACAAAAATAGACTACAAACTACCCTACGTCTACTATGCCTAAGGCGGCGGACACTGAGTCGCCTCAGAACCAGACTGCCTAGCTTTGGCCTCGCCCTGCTGCCGCAATGCATACTCAGACAGCAAGTCAATGAGCTTGGGCCCATATCGTCTGCAGCGAGCGGAGTAGGCGGCGAAGGCTACCTCGGATCCATCCGCAGCTGTAGGCATCCGCGAAGTAATCTGGGGCAGGTCCAGCTCCGCCCCAGCCGCCATGGCCATCGCCAGCCCGACGGACGCGCCGATGCCCTTCTGCTTGCGCTTGTACGCTGCAGGCGCTTCGGCTGACAGAGCCTCTGCCAGAGCACCCACGTCTTCAAGGGATGCGCCCTTCGGGAAGAGCTCCTGGTAGAAGCGACCAAGGACCTCTTTCGCCTTGGCAAGGGAGTTGACGACGGTGCTGCAGTGGTCTTCGACCGCTACAGTGGCATCATCTAGAGCACTCCCGTGCTCCAGAGCACCGCGGTCGAACTCAACGCCTGCGGCATCTGAGACAAAAAAGAAGAGAACATGAAGAAAGGCAACATAGAAGAAGATTCGTAGAAAAAGGAGCAAGTACAAAAGCTAAACGCTCACCCGAAATAGCCTTGGCAGCAGCCATGAGCTTCTCCGCCACCCCTTTTTCACGAGCAGCCGCAACGGTGGCCAGCTGCTCCTCACGATATGCGGCCTCCTGCTGCAGACGCTCTTTCGCTTCGGCTGCTTTCGTCAGCTCCAGCTCAAGGCGCTCTCTCGCCCCAGCGGCAGCTTTGGCCTTCTGCTCCGATTGGCCAAGGCTCTTCTTCAGAGCATCGACCTCACGGAGAGAGTCGTTATGCTCCTCTGCATTTACAACAAGCAAGTGTCAAAGAACAATACGAGGATAAGCAAGAGAAGTACTACAAGACAGACGAATACCTTGAAGCTGCCGCAGTTTCGCCTCCAGCGTCAGGCGTTCCTCCACCAGCCGCTTGGCCTCTTGGACAAAAGGCTGCAGCAACAGGCAATAGTAGTAAGAGCAGGACTTGGGGGCTACGCCCAACACAAAGAAGCATAAACAACATCAGCATACGAAGACACTCGGGGGCTCCCCCCGTAACATCAAACAGAAAAACTTACGTGCTCCGAAGGCGAACCCGCAGACCCGCCTGCGAAATTCTGAGGCGCAACCACCAGCCTCTCCTGCACAGGAGGAACTGGCGCAGCGTCACCCGAAGTCGCCACCGTCTGAGGAGGAGGCGACGCAATGTTCGACTCCCCCATCATCTCCCCCGCACCATCACTGGGGCCGTCGGAGGATTGCCTGCATACGAAGCCAATCAGCACAGGTGCAAACATCATAAGAACAAAGGACAACAGTGGCAACAAGCAAACTTGCGAGCCCAACGCGCTCAGGTCGAAGATAGGAGAAGCCCTTCGGGCCCTCTTCTCCTCCTTCTTTTCTTCCTTCTTCTCCTCCTTCTTCTCTTCCTTCTTCCGCTTTGCTGGCGGGTGCGGAGCAACAGCCCGCACAGGAATGGCAGGAAGGGGAGAGGAAGAACCCCCATGAACATCATCATGACGCTCAAGGCCCAGAGGATTTCTGGGAGTCGGAGGAGTCGAGGCATCTGACGACTCGCTAGAGCTCCGTGATCGCTTGCGCGAATGGTCCTCACTCGATTCGTCGGCATCCTCCGCTGGGGATCGCGCTGACGGTAGCTCGGACACGGAATCCACCACTTCATTATCAGGGGCATTCGGATACCTCTCGGGCAACGGTGGTGCCATACCCAGCACTTTGAAGCTCTGCAAAAGGAAAAGGAACTTTGTTAGCAAACAAAGGAAAAAGTACACAGTTGACAAAAACAAAAGGGAAGCACTACGTGCGCAAATCTACACCTTCGGTACGACCAACGTCGAAGAAAAGGGAGGAGTCAGCGACTTCCCCGGGATTTCTTCGTCGGCCTTGAACTTCAACAGCGCGCAAAGAGCCTTGTCAAGTTCCACCTCGGAGATTTTCTCACTCGAAACCCTCGTCGGATCACGGCGCCCAGAGTAAAGAAACATCGGATGCGCCCTCGCTTGGAGAGGCTGCACCCGACTCTCAAGAAACGTCCGGATGATGTCGACACCGTTCACCTCCTTCTCAGGAATCAGTTGGAGATCCTCCACCCGACGGTACAGGACCTCTATCTCCGCCACCTCACCATCCAAGATTTGGTTTTTCCAGGATCTTTTCTTCTCAATCAACTGGGAGGAGTCAAAAGGAACGAGACCAAAATCTTGCCCAGGCAGTACGGAGTCACGGATGTAAAACCATTTCCTCCGCCAGTACTGGACAGATTCGGACATGGAAAAGGAAAAGAATTGCACATTGGGACTAAGGGAAATGATGAAACCCCCAATGGGATACACACCATCCGAACCAGACTGCCTCTTCACGGAATAAAGCTTCCGGAAGAGGCCAAAGTGCGGCTCAATGCCAAGCCAACACTCGCAAAGCGTGATAAAACACGCAATGTGGAGAAGGGAGTTGGGAGACAGATGATGGAGTTGAACCCCATAGAAAAAGAGCAGTCCACGAAGGAAGTCATGGACCGGAAAAGAAAACACGCGAATCATGAAGGCAACAAACATAACCCGATACCCAGATGGGGGACGGGGGATTACCTCATTGCCGGGGAGTCTCACGGCCGTCGTGTCTTGCGGGATCAGGCTCCGCTCGCGCAGTTTGCGGAGATCGCTCTCCCGCGCTTCTGATCGCCGCCAGCCACCGTTAGTGACGCGAGCAGTGGCGGTGCCCTTCTTGCCTCCGGCGGCGCTGGTCCCAACTGCAGATGAGGACTTCTTTGGTTTCCCCATGGCGCTACGGCGGTGGTGGCGTTGGCAACGAAGAAAGACAAAGGAAATGTGGAGGAAACTCTCAGCGCGCAGCAAGAATAGCTCAAGAACGAGGGGGCAGTGAATAGATGAACTGCTGCGGTGAAAAACAAATCACGATTTCACCAGGGATTATAACAGCGAAGACGACGCACGCTGGCCGTCCATCGAGAAGACCTAACGCCAACGGTAGATCTGGCCGTACACGTGTCAGCACCAAAACGAACCGTCGTTACCACGCCGTCCACTACGTGCGGAAATCAAGGAGACGCCGTAATCATCTCCACGCCGCGCGTGACCGGTCAATTCAAAGTCAGCAAGTGGGACCCATGCTTCGTCCAGTCAAGTCATCTCTGGCGTAGCAGACGCTTGAGGTCATCGATCGTAAGCACTGACGTCATCAAAAGCTATACTAGCACCACTTCGGCTCCATAGTTAAAAGTACTCACTCGAATCTACGATTCGACTAAATACTTGGGGGCTACTCCTATCAGGAGCGCTGGCCGCGCACCCGACAGACAAATGAGGACAAAATTATTTCTCTGAGTCCTACGTCGAGTTTACGACTCCACTACGGACTCGGAGGCTACTCCCATAGGGAGGATGGATTTAAGCATCCAAAAATTTTTGAGTCCTGCGGACCTAATGATTGAAACAATGCTTGAACTAAAAGTCTCCGTTCGAGTCTACGACTCGAACAGACACTTGGGGGCTACTCCCATAGGGAGCGCTGGTCGCGCACCCTATGAAATCTTCGACTGCGATCTTTCGGATCAGCACGCAAAACTTTTCGACAACTCTGCCCCAATTAATGCTAAGTGAGTAACATCCTCCTTGGCCACCCGAAACACCTCCGCGGTGATAAACATTCGGATGCTGCGTCTGCGACGCAAAGATAAGACCTACAGATATCATCTGATGGCCTGGCAACGCACCTGACTGCGCTCTGCTAGTATGAATCCGTACCAGCAGGTACGATGAAAAATCCCGACGGACGCGTTGGGTACACCAATTAAAATCACTGGAATTCCACTCCTGTAAGTCCTCCGCGGCCTGAGTTGAATTACGCCAGCATATGTTCCAGGCCTGGGTTAAGGGACCCAAACCTGAAGAAGATCATGTTGTTTCGTCCTAAGACAGTTAACTGACTCCGTCGGGTGAGTCAGGCACACGCATCAACAATCCCTACACACATATACTATTAACATATAACTGCTCCCGAAGGATGGAAGAGTCCTCAGCCGAATCTACGATTCGACTGATCACTCGGGGGCTACTGACATGGTTATACCCTACGGGTACGTAACTTCAGCATACCTAGTCCAGCCCAAGGAAGGTCCACGGCAGACATACGCTGGCCCATGAAGATTTTTGGGTGGCCAAGGCCCATGACGTCTTCGGATCCTTGGAGAGCAAGACTAGAGGAGATAGGAAATTCAAAGGGGTAAAACCCTAGAACTTGTAACCGACTAGGACTACGCCCGGGACCTGCCTAAGTCTATATAAAGGCCAGGAGGGCACGTCCTAGGGCAACTCGACTCATACTTTCACACACGCATCCACGCCAGATCGAATCTGCGCACCTTGTAACCTTCGCTTCCGCCGTAATCAAAGAGCAGACAAGCAGGAGTAGGGTTTTCCCTCCGGGGGCCTAAACCTGGGTAAATCTCGTGTCCCCTGGTTGCTTGTCTGTTAACCGTGCCACGATCTCCAGCATCCCCATCTTCTCCAAAACCCAAGTCCATAACAATGGGCATTGACGAGATTAAACCTCGTCAGCGTCTGCCACCTAAACTTTAGACGAGACGAAACGAACATCAAGAGCACCATGTGCTACCTTTTCTCTAACGTAGGTGTGCTTAGTTCGAGCGTGGAACACCAGGTTTGTAGTTAGGTAGGTAGCACCGAGGTTATCGCACCAAAGCACTGGAGTGCGTGGTCGTGGAACATGAATTTCTCGAAGAAGCGACTACATCTAGATGACCTCTGCCATGTGATTGTCCAATGCCTGGTATTCAACTTCTGTCCGACCAGAAAGATATCCTACCTGGCCACCTCCCTCGCCACCTCCCGCAGAAGATGATCTAGCGGTCACCTTCAACGTGTCCGACGATATTTTGCAACGGTGATTTTCCTTGTTTTTCTATTTTATTTTTTATCAGTGTTCTAGTTATTCAATTCAATTTGAGTCTGTTTTTATAGAACGATATAGAGGAGATTGGCGGAATATAATGAATTTATTATTGAGACTTATGAGAGAGTATATATAGACATATAGGGGATCATCTTGGCATACAAGTCAAGTTATGCTAGAGTTCTAATTATCCTAAACTACCATAACAACCGTGTTCAATACTCTAGCATCCCCCAATAGTCGTAGCGGTAACATCGTGAACAACTGAAACACCGCAGATGGTTAGACTGAAGATAAACCGAAGTAGCATCCAGTAGGCTGTCATCCCCCCGCAGTCCGAGCGGGAACATCATAGATGGTGTCGTGTTGCGGCATCTTGGACTGTAGAGGAAGCTGGTGAGATGCTCAAGCAAGGTGATAGCCCATGTGCCGATATCGAGGGAGCCGAGAGCATGAGGCGGTGCCGAGGTTGAGGTAGCCGTTGCAAGGGGTCGCCATGGTCGATGTCGTGGTCGGGGATGCCGGTGTCGAGGTAGCCGCACATGAAACCGCGGGAGCGAAGAGGGCGCCATGGTGATGATGACGGAGATGCGTCGAGGGTCCACGACATCTTGCCGAGGGTGCATGGAGGCTTGCCGAGGGTCTGCGGAGGCTTGCCGAGGGTCCACAGAGACTTGCCGAGGGTCGATGCAGTCTAAGCCGTCGAGGATGAGGTGCAACCATAGTTTTGCCAGAACTAGGCGCACCTCGGGGATGAATGCACACTCCGGTTGTGCCAAAACCGAGTATGCAAGAAGAACTCATTGGTGATGTGGTCGAGGTAGTCGTAGAGGAGGGTGCCGATGCCGAAGAAGATCATGTCAAAGCCGATGAAGACGAGGTACTGATCCGAGCTTGCCAGACTCGGGAACGCATCGGGGACGAAGGCATGTACCTATGTTGCCAGTATGGGGCGTGCGAGGGAAGGGACCATCGTGAACTTGTGCGCCAGTGTCATAAGGTACGAGATGACGATGGAGACGAGGTCGTTGTGGACAAAGATGTAGAAGTCAGCGAAACCAGTCGTGACCCGAAGTGGTCATGCTGGCGCCTAGAGAGGTGATGAGGTAGTCGGTGGTACCTACAATAGCGAGAAGTCGCCCTACAGGTTACCTTGTGAAGCGTGGCAGCGGTGCTCGAAGTAGGGGAGAAAGAACCCGACGGCGTTATAAAGACCGTGCAAACAGCGATGATACGCGTCGTAGGAGAAGGCACGATGGAAACCGAGGATGTCATTGCGCGGGGATGACAAAGTAGACTGCGTGATGCGATGCTATGGCCCGAGGGGAGGCATAGCTACAGGAAGAGTCGGTGCAGCGGCTGGGAGACTGCCAGCAACGACAGCGGCTCTAGGGTAGGATCGAATTTAGGGCTGATACCATGTAGAACGATAGAGAGGGGATTGGCGGAATATGATGGATTTATTATATAGAAGTATAGGGGATCATCTTGGCGTACAAGTAAAGTTAGGCTAGAGTCCTAACTATCATAAACTACCATAACAACCGTGTCAGTATAATACTCTAACAGTTTCCTATCCATCGTTGATATATGTATTGCCGATGATGACAAGTTTTTGCAAAGTATGAATATCCTTCCCTCGAGTTTGTCTCTCAAGAAACCCCATCACAAGAATATGAAATAAATTATAATGCGGACAATCTTGATTTGGATGATGGGAGTTTCTTGCATGCAAATACGAGGGGAAGAAATTCAAACTACACCACGGAGGAAGACAAGTTGATTTGCTTGGCCTGGAAGATGGTGGAGCTAGATCCGGCCATGGGCTCTAGGCAACCAAAGGATGTCTATTGGAGGCAGAGAAAGGAGTACTTCTATACATAAGAGTGACAATGAATGAACAAGGTGTTGGATTTATTATAGGTGTTGGATTTATGTTTGTCAACTTATAGGTGATGGATTTATGTTGTTTGGTTCGGGACACATTTGTTTGTTTGTTAATTCGCCTCAACACTGTGATGTCAACCAAAGTTGTACATAGCAATATCTTATTATAGAACTGTCTTTCTATTATAGTTATCAATTAATAGGGTAGCCTACAAAATGGTTCTTATAGATGCAAGGACCTTGTATGGTGGAGCTTCACCTGGCCGGCCGTGGAGACGAGGGGGCGAGGCCAATTGGCGTGCAGCGTGGTGTTGATGAGATTCTCCTGGCCAGCTGTGAAGGTGAGGGGGAGTTGAGAGGCGTGTCATTCCTTGCATCTTCATGAAGGGGGGTGTTGGTGGCACTGTGGTGCCCCAGAGTTTGCGACATCCTGCTGTCATCTTGTAGATCTCAAAGTTGTGATTTGTGGAGAACCCAAACGGATGCGAAGTGGCTTCATAGGTACCCTTGGTTGGAGAGGCCTCTCCATACTTTGGTGTTGTGCGGGCACTGGAGTCTCTTCTTCCCCGTGGCGAGAGAGCCCAACAAGAAGATATTCCTAGATTTCGGTGCGGGATCCAGGGCAGTGTCGCCCCAAGTGGCTTGTTCCCAAGCGGCGGCGCGGGTTCCCGGGTGAGGAGGTCACTGGGATCCAATGGAAAATATCATGGACATGATCGTGTTTTCAGTTATTTTTTCTCAGGATCTTTTATGTACAATTTGTAGCCTTGTCTGCTAATCCCCTATCCCTTCGAGGATTGTTTGAAATTTTGTTACCATCGCTTGGTTAATGCAGCTTCTCTAGCCTTCGAGCCCTTTTGTGTTCAAAAGAATAGGGAAAGCTCATGGCCCAAGGAGGTCTCAACGAATGAACAAAAGATCGAGAGGAAGAAAACAATACACAGTGTCTGATGTCGATCTGACGAATTGCCTCAACAGAATATATTGGGCTCGTAATATTATTTTTCAAGAGTATATAGTAACAACAAGGGCAGTGACTCTAGTTGAACATCATGATGAGAGGAAAGGCCAGCGCGAATAGGTTGGATCGTGTCGCTGTACGCGCTGGTTAGATAGACCGGACATGAAAGAAGTACACGTAACCCCCATAACTTTCAGAAAAGGGACAGAGAACCCCCTCAAGTTAAAACTAGGGTACATAATTCCCACAACTTTGCAAAACCAGACAAATAACCCCCTCACCTCGGTTTAGGTTGTTTTGCGTGGTGGTTTTGCTGACATGGTGGTTATTCCAGGGTGCCACGCTGGATGGACCAATGCGCTAGGCATGCACTGATTGCACGGAGCTTATCGCCCTGCTCCATCTAGCTAGTCACGCGTGATCCTCCCTTATCGGTGTCGTCTGCATACGGGCGCGCCTCGCCGGCCATGGGTCCTGGAGCCGCTCGATTCGGACCAAGTTCAGGCTGCGGCGTCAGTTTGGTTTAGGGTGCATGTCGTTCGCAATGTACTGGGTTAACTTTCGCCATGAAGGCCGAGCAGCATGGTGATGAGGCGCGCGAGCAGCGCCGGAAGTAGAGCATAAAGCAAGCAGGCACCAGTAGCACGTCAAGTGCGCAGGCAGCACGAGCAGGCTAGCAGGCATGTGGATGAATGTGCATGGCCAGCTAGCTGTAGGGTTTCATAGCATGGAAAACAAAAAAATTCTACCGCATACAAACAAACAAGCCAAGATCTATCTACTAGATTGTAGCAACGAGTCGATAGAATAACTCACCCTCGAAGATTCCAAAGTGTTTAACGAGAGCGGATTCTCGTGGGTGATGTAGTCGTACTCTTCCCGATCTCAAGATCGCGTAGACGATCCTTCCGGCGCTGCGTTCCGGCAGCGCTCCCGCAGTCGGTCACACGTTCGGTACTCGACGAAGACCATCCTCTCCCTTCTTCCAGCAGGCAGCGGAGGATGTAGCACTCTCCTCGCGATTCCGGCAGCACAACGGCGTGGTACCGGAAGTAGAGGGGAGATCTCGCAGGGCTTCGCCTTAAGCCGGAGCGAGTATGGTGGAGTATGAGAGAGTCCTCGGTGTTCTAGGGTTTAGACACACCAAGGAGGGGACAAGCCAGCGGTTTGCCCTAGGGCGGCGGCGGCGGCAGCAGGTGTCGGCGCCGGCGGCTTAGGGTTTGGAGGAGAGGATCTTGTGTGTCTCTAGGAGGGAGCCCTGCCCCTCCTTATATAGGTGGAGGGGCCGGTCGGCCAAGGGGAGGGAGAGGAGTCCCTCCCCAACTCGGCTTGGAGGGTGCGCCGCCGGTTGGAGGAGGGAACTCCTCCCCAACTCGGTTTCCCACTCCTCCTCTTTTCCTCTTTCCAAATTTAGCCGTTTGACTTTTCAAACTAGCTATTTGACTTTTCAAACCAGGATTTGAATTAATCCTTTATTTGGTTCAGCGATGAAACTTAGTACATGATGCAATCATACCAACTTGATACAACACATTCATGTACCCTTCCCCTCCGGAGTGCCGGACATTCCGGAACATTCTAGAACATTCCCGATGAAAACACCGGAACCATTCCCCAACTCCGAAACGGGACTTTCCTTATATGAATCTTATTCTCCGGACCATTCCGGATCTCCTCGTGATATCCCGGATCCCATTCGGGACTCCGAACAACATTCGGTCTCTTTCTCATCATTCCATAACTACTCAAAACAACGTCGAATCCTTAAGTGTGTCTCCCTACGGTTCGTGAATTATGCAGACATGATCGAGACACTTCTCCGAACAATAACCAATAGAGGAATCTGGAAATTCATATGGCTCCCACATATTTCTACGATTACTTTGCGATCGAATGAACCACTTACATACGATATCAATTTCCCTTTGTCTCACGATAGTTTACTTATCCGAGGTTATGATCGTCGGTATCTCTGCATACCTAGTTCAACCTCGTTACCGATAAGTACTCTTTTCTCGTTCCCGTGATATGTGATCCCTTGTGAGCCAGTCACATGCTTGCAAGCTAATTGGATGACATTTCACCGAGAGGGCCCAGAGTATATCTATCCGTCATATGGATGGACAAATCCCACTCTTGATCCATGTGTTTCAACCAATACTTTCCGAACACTCAATGCCACCTTTATAGCCACCCAGTTACGGTGTGGTGTTTGATGTCATCAAAGCATCCATCCGGTAAAGGTGATATGCATGATCACATGGTCGAAGGAATTAGATTACTATGTATCAGAAAGCATATAGCAATTGAACTATTAAAATGACTTGATCTTTATGCTACGCTTATCTATAGGAGTATGTCCATCATATCATTCTCCTAACGATATGATCTTGCTGTTAATAACATCTCAATGTTCATGATAGGGAAACCACAATCATCTATTAACCAACAAGCTAGTATTATATAGAGGCTTTACTAGGGACTTCAAATTAAGTTTACAAATCACACAAGTATCAATGTTTCCTTGTTAATACTATTATAGCATGAATGTAAACATTTATCATAAACACAAAGATATAATAATAACTACATTTATTACTGCGTCTAGGGCATATCTCCAACAGTCTCCCACTTGCACTAGAGTCATCTAATCTAGATTACATGGTAATATACCGAACACCCATGGCAGTTTGGTGCTGGTCATGTTTTGCCCTCGGGAGAGGTTTAGTCAACGGATCCGCCACATTCAGATCTGTGTGTACTTTGCAAATCTTTATATCCCCATCTTGGATATGTTCTCGAATAGCGTGAAAACGTAGCTTGATGTGCTTCAGCTTCTTGTGTGACCTTGGTTCTTGCGCATTGGCTATGGCGCCCATGTTATCACAGTAGATAGACATTGGGTCCAGCGCACTAGGAACCACACCTAGCTCTGTAATGAACTCTTTCATCCATATCGCTTCTTGTGAAGCCTCCGAAGCAGCCATGTATTCCGATTCAGTTGAAGATCTCGCCACAACGCTTTGCTTTGCACTCCTCCAGCTAACTGCTGCACCATTCAAAATAAATACGTATCCAGATTGTGATTTAGAATCATCCGGATCGGTGTTCCAACTAGCATCAGTGTAACCATTCACAACGAGCTGTTCATCACCTCCATAAGAAAGAACCATATCCTTAGTTCTTCTCAAGTACTTAAGGATGTTTTTGACCGCTGTCCAATGATCCACTCCTGGATCAGTTTGATATCTGCTAGCTAAACTAACAGCATATGCAATGTCGGGTCTAGTACATAGCATAGCATACATTAGAGATCCTATGGCTGAGGCATAGGGAGTCTTACTCATCCTTTCTCTATCTTCTGCTGATGTCGGACTTTGAGTTTTACTCAAGATCGTATTGGGCAACATGGGCAAGAACCCTTTCTTGCTATCTTCCATTCCAAACCTCTTTAGAACTTTGTCCAAATATGTACTTTGTGACAATGATATTTGGCGTTTCGATCTATCTCTATAAATCTTTATGCCTAATATGTAAGCTGCTTCGCCAAGATCCTTCATTGAAAAACTATTATTCAAATATTCCTTGACACTATTAAGAAGGTCTACATCATTCCCAATCAATAATATGTCATCCACATATAGTATTAAGAATGCTACAGAGCTCCCACTCACTTTCTTGTAAATACAAGCTTCTCCATAAGTTTGTATAAAACCAAAACTTTTGATCACCTTATCAAAATGTTGATTCCAACTTCGGGATGCTTGCTTCAATCCATAGATGGACCGTTGAAGTTTGCATACCTTGTTAGCATCTTTAGGATCAACAAAACCTTTGGGTTGCATCATATACAACTCTTCATCAATGTCTCCATTGAGGAATGCTGTTTTGACATCCATCTGCCATATCTCATAATCGTAATATGCAGCGATTGCTAACATAATCCTCACAGACTTTAGCTTCGCTACTGGTGAGAAAGTCTCATCGTAGTCAACTCCTTGAATTTGTCGAAACCCTTTTGCGACAAGTCGAGCTTTATAGACAGTAACATTACCATCAGCATCTGTTTTCTTCTTGAAGATCCATTTGTTCTCGACAGCCTTCCGGCCATCCGGTAAGTCCACCAAAGTCCATACTTGGTTTTCGTACATGGATCCAATCTCGGATTTCATGGCTTCTTGCCATTTATTGGAATCTGGGCTCATCATCGCTTCCTCATATGTCTCAGGGTCATCGGTGTTGTCCACCAACATGACACTCATAACGGGATCATACCAATCTGGAGTGGTACGAGTTCTCGTTGACCTGCGAGGCTCTGTAGCAACTTCAATCGAAGTTTCATGATAATCATCATTAGCTTCCTCTCTTATTGGTGCAGGCACCACAGGAACTTCTTCCGGTGCTGCGCTACTCGCAATTTCGAGAGAAGGTTCAACAACCTCGTCAAGTTCTACTTTCCTTCCAGTCACTTCTTTCGAGAGAAATTCCTTCTCTAGAAAGGATCCATTCTTGGCAACGAAGATTTTGCCTTCGGATCTATGATAGAAGGTATACCCAATAGTTTCCTTCGGGTATCCTATGAAGACGCATTTTTCCGCTTTGGGTTCAAGCTTGTCCGGCTGTAACTTCTTTACATAGGCTTCGCACCCCCAAACTTTAAGGAACGACAATCTAGGTTTCTTCCCAAACCATAATTCATACGGTGTCGTTTCAACGGATTTAGAGGGTGCCCTATTTAAAGTGAATGCGGCTGTTTCTAATGCATAACCCCAAAATGATAGCGGTAAATCTGTAAGTGACATCATAGAACGAACCATATCTAAGAGAGTTCGATTACGACGTTCGGACACACCATTACGTTGTGGTGTTCCCGGCGGTGTCAATTGTGAAAGTATTCCGCATTTCTTCAAATGCTCGCCAAACTCGTAACTTAGATATTCACCTCCACGATCAGAACGTAGAAATTTAATCTTCTTGTTACGTTGATTCTCTACCTCACTTTGAAATTCCTTAAACTTCTCGAAAGTTTCGGACTTATGTTTCATGAAATAGATATACCCATATCTACTCAAGTCATCCGTGAAGGTAAGAACATAACGATAACCACCGCGCGATGCTACACTCATTGGACCACACACATCGGTATGTATGATTTCCAATAAGTCCGTATCTCGCTCCATCATACCAGAAAATGGAGTCTTAGTCATTTTACCCATCAGACATGCTTCGCATCTATCAAGTGATTCGAAATCAAGTGATTCAACAAGTCCATCGGAATGGAGTTTCTTCATACGCTTCACTCCAATGTGACCAAGACGACAGTGCCACATATAGGTCGAGTTATCGCTCGATTTCAAACGTTTAGCCTCAATGTTATTAATATGTGTATTTCCACTATCGAGATTCAACAAGAATAGACCATCTATCAAAGGTGCATGTGCATAAAACATATTACTCATATAAATCGAACAACCATTATTCTCAGACTTAAATAAGTAACCGTCTCGCAACAAACAAGATCCCGATATAATGTTCATGCTTAACGCAGGCACCAAATAACAATTATTTAAGTATAAAACTAATCCCGATGGTAGATGAAGGGGTAGCGTGCCGACCGCGATCACATCAACCTTTGATCCGTTTCCAACGCGCATCGTCACCTTGTTCTTCGCTAGCTTCCGTTTATTCTGCAGCACCTGTTTCGAGTTACAAATATGAGCAACCGAACCAGTATCAAATACCCAGGCACTACTACGAGTACTAGTGAGATACACATCAATAACATATATATCAGATATACCTTTCTTCTTGATGTTGCCATTCTTCAAATCCGCCAAGTACTTTGGGCAATTCCGCTTCCAGTGACCTTTTCCCTTGCAGTAAAAGCACTCAGTATCAGGCTTAGGTCCAGCCTTGGTCTTCTTCGTCGGTGTGGTAACTTTCTTACCACCCTTCTTGAAGTGTCCCTTCTGCTTAGACTTGCCTTTCTTGAATTTGGTGGTCTTATTGACCAACAACACTTGGTGCTCTTTCTTGATCTCCACTTCTGTAGATTTCAACATGGCAAAGAGTTCTGACAACGTCTTGTTCATGTTTTGCATGTTGTAGTTCATCACAAAGTTCTTATAACTTGGTGGCAGTGATTGGAGGACACGGTAAATCCCCAAAGCATTGGGAATCACTATACCCAAGCTTTGAAGTTTGTTTGCGTGCCCAGACATCTTAAGCACATGCTCGCTGAGGGAGCTGCCCTCTTCCATCTTGCAGTTAAAGAACTTTTCAGAAGCCTCATAGCTTTCAATTGCCGCATGAGTCTCAAAAATCAATTTGAGATCCTCGACAATATCATATGGGTCTGAATTCTCAAACCTTTTCTGAAGCTCCGATTCTAAACCATACAAGATAGCACACTGAACTGTGGAGTACTGAGTCTTCCGAGTGAGGTAAACATTCTTTACTTCATCGGCGGCATCAGCTGCAGGTGGGTCACCCAGCGGTGCATCCAGCACATAGGTCAAATTACCAGCTGTGAGGACAATCCTCAAATTGCGGAACCAATCCGCAAAGTTGCTTCCATTGTTTTTCAACTTTTCTTTCTCTAGGAAGGCATTAAAATTGATGGTAGGGGCTGCCATTGATCTACAACATATTTGCAATAGTTTAGACTAAGTTTATGACAAATTGAGTTCAAATATATAAATTTAATCTAGGTGAACTCCCACTCAAAACAATATCCCTCACATTGTTTTAGTGATCACACGAACCAAATCCACCACATCAACACCGATCATCACGAGAGTTGATATAGTTTCAACGGCGAAGAATCGACATGTTCATCATATCTACTATATGATTCATGCTTTACCTTTTGGTGATCCGTGTTCCGAGACCATGTCTGTACATGCTAGGCTCGTCAAGATCAAACCTTAGTTTCCGCATGAGCAAATCTGGCTTGCTCACGTTGTATGCACTTGCAGAATCTAACACACCCGATCATCACGTGGTGCTTCGAAACAACAAGCTTTAGCAACGGTGCCAACTAAGGGTGAACACTTTATGACTTGAAATTCATGTGCATGAGGGATCATCTTATAATGCCACCGTTGTCTACTAAGAAATACAAGATGCATAAAGGATTAACATCACATGCAATTCAATAATATATGATATGATATGGCCTTTCTTCTTTGTGCTTCCGATCTCCATCTTCTAGCACGAACATGATCTCCATCATCATCGGCATTGCATCAAGGTCAATGACGCTTCTCCATGGTTGTCGTCCACCCGTTTCAACTATTACAACTACTTTGAATAGACACGCGGGTCTTAACATAAATTAAAGACAACCATATGGCTCCTGCCGGTTGCCAACTTACAATAAGGAACATTGCATACATCAAATATAATCACAATCATGGCCATATCACATCACAGCACACCCCTGCAAAACAAAGTTAGACGCCTCTACTTTCTTTGCATATTTTACGTGGTTTGGGGCTTTCAATAAGTGTCGTTCTAACTTATGAACAAGAACAACAACATTGATACTAGTATTGTTAATCACCCGTTGTAAATTGGATCTTAACTATGCTAGGAGAAATAGGCACCCGCAAAGCCACTTATGCAATACAAGTTGCATGTCAAGCGTGGAGCAAGTCTCATGAACGATGTCATGTAAGGTTAGCCCGGGTCGCTTCATCCCAACATACCGCAAGATGCAAAGTACACAAGAAGCAATCGACAATAAAAGCATCAACGCCCACAATGACCATTGTGTTCTACTCGTGCAACAGATCTACATATAGACACGGCTCTGATACCACTGTAGGGTTTCGTAGCATGGAAAACAAAAATTTTCTACCGCATACAAACAAACAAGCCAAGATCTATCTACTAGATTCTAGCAATGAGTCGATAGAATAACTCACCCTCAAAGATTCCAAAGTGTTTAACGAGAGCGGATTCTCGTGGGTGATGTAGTCGTACTCTTCCCGATCTCAAGATCGCGTAGACGATCCTTCCGGCGCTGCGCTCCGGCAGCGCTCCCGCAGTCGGTCACACGTTCGGTACTCGACGAAGACCTTCCTCTCCCTTGTTCCAGCAGGCAGCAGAGGTTGTAGCACTCTCCTCGCGATTCAGGCAGCACAATGGCGTGGTACCGGAAATAGAGGGGAGATCTCGCAGGGCTTCGCCTTAAGCCGGAGCGAGTATGGTGGAATATGAGAGAGTCCCTCGATGTTCTAGGGTTTAGACACGCCGAGAGGAGGCTAGGCCGGCGGCTAGGGTTGCTAGGCAGCGGCGGCGGTTTGCCCTAGGGTGGCAGCGGCGGCGGCAGCAGGTGGCGGCGCTGGCGGCTTAGGGTTTGAAGGAGAGGATCTTGTGTGTCTCTAGGAGGGAGCCCTGCCCCTCCTTATATAGGTGGAGGGGCCGGCCGGCCAAGGGGAGGGAGAGGAGTCCCTCCCCAACTCGGCTTGGAGGGTGCGCTGCCGGTTGGAGGAGGGAACTCCTCCCCAACTCGGTTTCCCACTCCTCTTTTCCTCTTTCCAAATTTAGCCGTTTGACTTTTCAAACTAGCTATTTGACTTTTCAAACCAGGATTTGAATTAATCCTTTATTTGGTTCAGCGATGACACTTAGTACATGATGCAATCATACCAACTTGATACAACACATTCATGTACCCTTCCCCTCCGGAGTGCCGGACATTCCGGAACATTCTAGAACATTCCCGATGAAAACACCGGAACCATTCCCCAACTCCGAAACGGGACTTTCCTTATATGAATCTTATTCTCCGGACCATTCCGGATCTCCTCGTGATATCCCGGATCCCATTCGGGACTCCGAACAACATTCGGTCTCTTTCTCATCATTCCATAACTACTCAAAACAACGTCGAATCCTTAAGTGTGTCTCCCTACGGTTCGTGAATTATGCAGACATGATCGAGACACTTCTCCGAACAATAACCAATAGAGGAATCTGGAAATTCATATGGCTCCCACATATTTCTACGATTACTTTGCGATCGAATGAACCACTTACATACGATATCAATTTCCCTTTGTCTCACGATAGTTTACTTATCCGAGGTTATGATCGTCGGTATCTCTGCATACCTAGTTCAACCTCGTTACCGATAAGTACTCTTTTCTCGTTCCCGTGATATGTGATCCCTTGTGAGCCAGTCACATGCTTGCAAGCTAATTGGATGACATTTCACCGAGAGGGCCCAGAGTATATCTATCTGTCATATGGATGGACAAATCCCACTCTTGATCCATGTGTTTCAACCAATACTTTCCGAACACTCAATGCCACCTTTATAGCCACCCAGTTACGGTGTGGTGTTTGATGTCATCAAAGCATCCATCCGGTAAAGGTGATATGCATGATCTCATGGTCGAAGGAATTAGATTACTATGTATCAGAAAGCATATAGCAATTGAACTATTAAAATGACTTGATCTTTATGCTACGCTTATCTATAGGAGTATGTCCATCATATCATTCTCCTAACGATATGATCTTGCTGTTAATAACATCTCAATGTTCATGATAGGGAAACCACAATCATCTATTAACCAACAAGCTAGTATTATATAGAGGCTTTACTAGGGACTTCAAATTAAGTTTACAAATCACACAAGTATCAATGTTTCCTTGTTAATACTATTATAGCATGAATGTAAACATTTATCATAAACACAAAGATATAATAATAACTACATTTATTACTGCCTCTAGGGCATATCTCCAACACTAGCTGCATGCATGCGCGCCGGGTGACCGGCATGGCGGCATGTTCCGCTGCTGGCCCCAGCTAGAGAGCTAGGCTTGCGCGCGCGAGCAGATGACTCGATCTGCTGGGTTCCAAGCGGTGCTGCACCCCAAGTAGAGGCGCTGGACATCCAATCTTGTGCGCCGTCACCACCACGGAGGTCCTCCGTCTCGTGTGCTGAACCATGCCTTGAGACGTACATGGGGAGAGGCCGGAGAGGAGTGCGACCACGGCGAGACATGGAGTCGCGCGAGGATGCACACGGGCAGCGCTATTTCAGTCCGGAGCTGACCATGCCCTGCGACAGGGAGATGGAGACGATGCTGGCAGGGCGGATCACACGTGACTAGCTAGATGGAGCAAGCCGATTGGTTCCGTGCATGCCTAGCATCGACCCATGCAGCGTGGCACCCTTCAATAGCTGCAACTTCGCCATGTCAGCAAAACCACCACGCAAAACAACCTAAACCGAGGTGAGAGGGTTATTTGTCCGGTTTTGCAAAGTTGTGGGGATTATGTACCCCAGTTTCAACTTAAGGGGTTTCTTTGTCCCTTTTTAAAAGTTATGGGAGTTATGTATACTTCTTTCACCGGACATTGATCCAAATTTCTTCAGGGGCCGATCCATCCAAACCAAATCGGACGGTTTGCGTTGCCGATTTGGATCGGCCTGATGGAGATGTCTTAACTACACGCAGAGGGAGTCCACGGAAATAAGACATGGTGACGAGGAAATCTTATATTGGAACCGTTTTCAGGATTCAACTAGAAATAAACTGGCTAGGTCGAAGTAATCCCTATCCTCTGCTTTTTCTCCGTTACCGCATCCGGGCGAGAAGATGCAACCTGGACCCATCTCAACGTTGCAGTCGGCGAGCATGCAACCGTTGGCGAGGCGCTGGCCATGGAAGATGAGGCGCTGCTGCTCCGGCGGGATCCCCTCCTTTCCCTGAATCTTCTCCTTCATGCTCTCAATCGTGTCGCTGCCCTCCACGTCTAGGCTGAAGGTGGCGTCACGGTACACTAGTGCAGAACGACCCATTGGTCCCGGTTGGTAAGGGGCTTTAGTCCCGGTTACCCAACCGGGACGGGGCAATTGGGACTAAAGCCCAAACCTTTAGTCCCGGTTGCCCCACCAACCGGGACAAAAGATCATACACGTGGCCGCTGCTCCGTGCGAGGGGGGGAGGAGCAACCGTCCCGGTTCGTAATATGAACCGGGACAAATAACCTTCTGTCGCGGCAGAGATTTGACACATTTCTCTACCGTGGCAGAGAATTCATTTTGGCAACTTTTGTTGCCGCGACAGCATTTTGGCCACTTTTTGTGCCGCGGCAGAGAATTCATTTATGTTGTTTTATTGTTTATTTAGTGTTTTGCACTCATCAATGAAGGAATCATTATATTACACAAGATTATCATGACAATATTATATTCGACACATGGATCGAGTTCATGCACTCGTTTACAAAAGTTGCTCTTTGTACAATCCCTATTGTCTATATACAGCCGAATAGTATTCCCCTTTTGGGTTTAGGACTTCTGCATCCAAGAATCCCGCCAATTCCTCCTGAATTGCTCGTACGCGATCCTTTGGCAGAAGACCGTCCCGTAGACGTTCGATCTGATTTAAAAAAGGAGTCAGCCTATATAAATGAAACTAAACACAATTTGATTGTAATTAAAAACTATAGAAATTGTTTACGTACATGGAGTTGCTCTAAATTTCTGGCCTTCTCATCGCACGTCTGCCGGATGAACTCGCAAACATAGTATCCACATAGATTGTTACCTGGTCCCTGTGTCAGGCACTTTACGAGAACATAGTTCAATCAAAATAATAATCAAGCATGATAATAACTGTATCAAAACTAGAATCAAAGAAATGCGCGGATATAGCTAGTGGTGCTTACATCTAGTGCTTGAAATGTAAGCTTCGCTTTCCAAACACCCCTAGCCTTATTGGTGAATCGTTTCCAAGCGCTGCCCGACGAAGAAAACGAATAAAATAAGTTATTAATTACTTGATATCATAAAATTCATGAATGTTGACGATATAGTGTCGTAATGATTAGAATTACCGCTGGAGAAGCATCTGCATGTCCTTCCACTGCTCAAGGAGTTTATGTTTCGAGTCCATGACTAGTACACGCCCTTTGTCAAGTTGAATGATTAACAGAATATAGTGGAAGCTGCGAATGCATAACTAATCAATTATATACTTAACATCAAGTAAGCGAAATAGAAAGTGTATACAAGACAATAACACTCACTCGAAGTTGTAAGGAAAAAGTATTTCCCTTTTGGTTTCTTGAAACCTTAACACGTGTACTATATTATCCTCCGTATCCTGGGGGCTTGTTTTGAGATTAGCTTCATGAACCCAATATGGGTCAATGAAGCCAATGTCATAGATTTGTTCTCTTCTGCATTCGAGAATCTTCATTCTGCATATTACAATATGATTATATACATGCAATAAACAAGGTGAGATAACTGGAGACTAAATTAATTACAGAATTAGTACTTACAAACAATAGGCACTGATGATCGATTTGTCCAAGGCGTCTTGATTGAATAATTGAAATAGTTCATCAAATTCAATGGATATCATGTCATCCTTTTCTTTCCCATGATGCTTTTTTGTAACCCTCAGCACTATCCAGTTAGCCCCGGCCTTTGTGGCATGCATGTACCAGTTATGCAATCTTCGCATTTTTGTTGGAAGATTGTTTACCTCCTCAGGTTTGACGAGAGGTTTGTCGTACTGGTATTTGTATGCTACTTCACTCACGGGGAAGTACTCTAACTGGGATAAGTACTGGGCAATACTCATACCTTGAGCAGCGGCAGCTTCTCCGTATTCTGCAACTACCTCTGGATCATACTGCTCTTCGGCCCCATATTTTCTCGAACCCACATTGGTATGGGAAATCACCTTGAGAGGGGCGCAAGACTGTTTTGCTTGTTCTCCGAGCTGGGCAACAGATTTCTCGCTTGCATCAGTACTGCTCTTTGAGGCTTGTTGTGCCGCATGTGACTTGAGAATAGAGCGCTCATAGTCTGATGACAGCTTTGGCTCGGGTTGATGAAGAGTCTTTAGCATTTTCAACACTCTGGCTTTTTCTTCTTTGGTGCTGGGGAACTCTGGCTCTTTCGGCCGCCTCAGCTTAACGAAAAACGCTGTCGTTTCCGCATCAACGATCACTGCAGTCTCCTCTTCAGTATAGTCATAAGCTCTCTTGGGAGGAACCTTTGGTACTTTTGGAAGAGGCTCTTGTTTACGTTTCGGCTATCGCTTACCACGGCGCAGAGTAGCGGTACGCTTACGCTTTTTATCCTGAGGCACCGGCGATGGCTCCCGCGGCGATGGCTGCGCTGGAGATTGGTGAGGCGACGGAGCCGGGTGAGGCGACGAAGACGGCTGCCGCAGCGGCGACGACCTCGCTGGAGACGGGTGAGGCGACGGCGAAGATGGCCTTGGCGTGTGATTTCGAAGTACGATACATTCCTTTGGCCATAGAATGGTCCATATTTTCTGCATAGGTGGAAAAACGGATAAGTCAAAGCGGCTAAGGGAGAATGTTAGGTACGGTGTTGAGAGATATAAACCCTAATTCGGAGAAACCCTAATATATACATACACAATAATAAAAATGAATTTACAATATCAGAAACCCTAATTCGGAGAAACCATCGGGCTCGGACCCTATCGCGAAGAATCAATACCAGAAATAAAGGTTGCAATCAATCAACCATCGGGTTTGGGATGCCCTGGCGAGGACACACCGGCTAACCCTAGGCGCAACATCGATTCAACTGGGGTCTATGACAACTAATATCATGGCTAACCATCTACAATACGATGGCTATCAAGAAATCTTCGATCTTCGATGGTGTTGACCTCGGTCTTTGATCTCGATCTCGTATTCTACCATGAAGAACCGAACACCGGAAAGAGAGGGGAACAATCAACACATGGCATCGATGCAATGATCAAACAAGGATGATGATATGACAAGTTAATTTGTATTGAAAAGTAACCCTGAGACATGCTCGGCAATTTAAACGGGGTTCCGAGGGGTGAAAACCCTAACTCGGCGAAACTCCAGAGTATATGAGAGGGGTTGATTTTGTTCTCTAATTAAACTTTTCTTGAAAGTTGTTGAACAATGCATGATTATAGGTTAAATAGTTAGATCTCATTTTTCTGAACATTTTGATATATTATTTGTATTTTTCTGAGATATAAATAATTAATTATTGAATTTACAATATTATATCAATTTCAGGATTTAATTAAACCATTTCTGAATTTAAACAAAACAGAAAACATTTTACACCGAGGCCATTGCTAGCCACAGTGGCTGATAGAGGGGCCCGTTGCCACCTCACCCTCCACGCAGGCAGGTGGGACCTGGACCAGGCTTTGACGGGTGGACCTGGACCAGGCCAGTGCTAACCTGCACCGCAGAGGCACCTAGCCTCTGAGGCTGGCAGGTGGGACCGGGGCCACGCGGGCACCACGCGGTAGCCACGCGAGCACCACGTCACCACGACGGGTGGCGCGGCATACGGTGGTCGACGGCGACTCTGGGGAGCGCGCGGGACTATGGGGCTGTGCGCGTTTGAACCAGCGTAGCACGGCGAACGATATAGAGGCAGCGCCGCTCCTATTTGGTAGCCGGAGCTACGTCTACGGCAAGGTCTGGCGGTGGCCGACGGCGGCGCTCGAGGCTAGAGCAAACAAGAGAGGGAGGAAAGGAAGGGAAGGGTCCTCGAGGACCGGTGGCTCACCCTGAGCGTGGTGGTGGGGTCAGGGAAGCACGGCAAGGTTGGAATCGGGCTGATGGACGGCGGCGAACCTCGTCGGGGTTCGGGAAGAAAGCGTCGAGGGGGGCGGGGCGTGCTCGAGCCCTCTGCTTGCGTGGACGGAGGCGACTGGGGCGCGCGCGGACGGAGGCGATGGTGTGGCGGCGGCGAGCTCGGGCAGCCTGCCGGCGTCGTCGGGGTTTCCTGTGCGCGCGTCGGTGAGAAGCAGAGAAGTGAGATGGGGAAGAAGAAGAGGAGGCGCGTCAGTTATAAACGAAGGGCCTTTTGTCCCGGTTGGTGGCTCCAGCTGGGACTAAAGGGTCATACATCCCGGTTGGAGCCACCAACCGGGACGTATAGTCCACTTTTTTTTCATCAGCCCAAGGGGCGCGCGCAGGGCTCTTTAGTCCCGGTTTCAGCCGCTCTTTAGTCCCGGTTGGTGGCTCCAACCGGGACATATGACCCTGTTTTCAAAAAATTTCAGGAATTTTATTTCTGTTCCCGCCTTATTTTTTATTTAGGGTTTAAATTTGTTTTTAATAACTAATTCAAAACCATTTTGAATAACTAATTCAAAATTACTTTGGAATTTAGAAAAACTTTAGACATAATAAGTGTTTGAATTTGAATAACTAATTCAAAACCATTTTCTGTTTTTAAAAATAATTAATGTAACCATTTAAAATTAAAAATGAATTAACTTATATTTTTTGAATATTAATTTGGAATTTAGAAAAACTTTAAACATAAAAAGTTTTTGCATTTGAATAAATAATTAAAAACCATTTTCTGTTTTTAAAAAATAATTAATGTAACCATTTAAAATTAAAATGAATTAACTTATATTTTTTGAATATTAATTTGGAATTTAGAAAAACTTTAAACATAAAAAGTGTTTGGATTTGAATAAATAATTCAAAACCATTTTCTGTTTTAAAAAATAATTAATGTAACCATTTAAAATATGAACCATTTACAATTAAAAATGAATTAACTTATATTTTTTTAATATTAATTTGGAATTTAGAAAAACTTTAAACATAAAAGTGTTTAGATTTGAATAAATAATTCAAAACCATTTTCTGTTTTAAAAAATAATTAATGTAACCATTTAAAATATGAACCATTTACAATTAAAAATGAATTAACTTATATTTTTTTAATATTAATTTGGAATTTGGAAAAACTTTAAACATAAAAAGTGTTTGGATTTGAATAAATAATTCAAAACCATTTTCTGTTTTAAAAAATGATTAATGTAACCATTTAAAATATGAACCATTTAAAATTAAAAATGAATTAACTTATATTTTTTAATATTAATTTGGAATTTAGAAAAAATTTAAACATAAAAAGTGTTTGGATTTGAAAAAATGATTCAAAACCATTTTCTATTTTTAATTTGGATTTGAATTAACTTATATTTTTATATATTAATGGGCGGAAAAAAGGACGGGAAATAATGGGCGGAAAGAAAATTTTATTAGGATAGAACTGGAATTAAAGTACATAACGCAACTAACACAAAGTTACATAGAAGAACTGAAAATTAAGATACATGGCCAGATTAAGCCACAATCGGCCGAACTTGTTTTACAATGTTGGAGTGATTTAGTCATGCTCCTGCCTACACCTGCAATACTCGCCACTGTAGTCGTCGTACTCGCCGCGGCCGTCGTCGCTGTCATCATCGGGATCGCTGTAGTTGAACCTTAAAGGCTGAGTACGAGTGGGCTGGACTTGAGGGTAGCGCAGGCGGGGGCTAGAGTCGGCGGTCGTGTCGTAGGCCATGACGCTCTAGAGAGTCCAGCCGCGCCACCACAGCCGACGGCCGGCCTCGTTGAAGTTTGGAGGAGGTGGGCCGTCTTCCTCGTGCCAGGTGAGCGCCCTCTCACGCCGATCCACGAAGAAGGCTTCCCAATTCGGGAAATAGTCGGGATGCCATCTGGGAATCCTCCGCTAATCCAGCGTGAGCTCGAAGTAGTAGTGGTTCGTGATGGCCATCCGACGTGCCACACCTAGAGGGACAAGAGGAACCGGCACGCCTCCGGCGCTCCGCATCCAGCCGACGGGGACACAGTAGCCCTGCGGGCAGGGGTAGTTCGAGGCGCAAAGCGCCTCTGCCTCCCTGGGAGTTAGTGCTACGGTGGAAGTCATGGGAAAGAGTGGTGAGGTTGCAGATATGAGTCTAGAGATGTGCAATGAAAATGGAGGCCAACCCTACATATATATAGTGAGAAATGGCAGGAAGATAACTAGAGGGAAGAACTGGCGGGAAAAACTGGCGGGAAGAAAAATGGCGGGAAGAAATGGCGGGAAGAAAAATGGTTCATTTAGAACTTGCATTGGATCTCTGAAGAAACCACATATTGCGAGTCTAAAAATGATTTTTTTCAAAAAATCACGGGCGATAGATCATGTACCTGTAGTACAAACCAGACCCACTTCCTACCAGTTCGGCAGACATTTGTCCTTTCTACCGGGGATGGACGAAAAGGTTTGAGATGTCCCGGTTGGGAGATAATCCATGTAAGGTGGTCTAGTATTTTAGGAAAATGGGACGGTAGCATTCTGAAACAGCATTTTGGTGGTTACTTCACAAAACGACCCGTTTTTTGCGCTCGGAAAATGGAAAAGGGCTTTTCCGTGCGACAAAAAGGAAAACTTCCTCCTGCAACATTGTTCTCCATACCAATGTCCACATGTATGCATAATATGGGCACAACATCACAAACTATGCCATGATTCAGCACATAACATCGGTCATTTGGACCGAAAGCCATGAAACCTCGAACATGATAGGTCATTTTGTAAAGGTTTTTTCGAAACATGATCAATATACCAAGTATGGTATTTTGCCTTTCAACTATGTCACATAATATGACACTACGCGAAGGATTTTTATTGTACGGATTTTTTTTGAATTTATTATGCCCGTTTTGAATTTTCTGAATTTCTAACTATGGTCGAACCGACATGCATGAAGATAGGGGACGAGCATCGTTAGAACTTGCATTGAATCTCTGAAGAAACCACATATTGCGAGTCTAAAAATGATTTTTCAAAAAATCACGGGCGATGGATCATGTACCTGTAGTACAAACCGGACCCACTTCCTGCCGATTCGGCAGCCATTTGTCCTTTTTACCCGGGGTGGACGAAAAGGTTTGAGATGTCCTGATGCAGCCCGTCCTACGGCCGCTACTACATCTACTCCCACGAGCTCCCCAAGTGGACCCATGACTCGCGCCCGATCCAAACTCCTTCAAGCTAAGGTGAACTCGCTCCTCTCCTTGTGTGACTTCGATACACCCTTGGATGGCCTGCTACTTCATACCCATACCCTGTGCATCATCAGGTACGAAGAGAAAACCCACAGGACGGAGGAGCACCAGCAGAAGAGACCAAATGCTCTCTGTCGCCAGCGGTACTACCGGACCTGGCAACCGGTACTACCGCTTGGCGGCACTACCGCCCCTGCTACCGCCAACAACAGAAGGTCCCAGAGCTAGCCAAATGCTCTCTGTCACTGGCGGTACTACCGGCCCCGGATCCGGTACTACCGGGCTACGGTACTACCGCCCATGCTACCGCCACCAACAGAAGGCCCCAGCGCAAGTCCCAGGACGACAAGCGGTACTACCGGTCTAGGAAGCGGTATTACCGCATGACCGGTACTACCGGGTCGAGCTGGACCGGTACTACCGGACCTGGAAAGGCCTGAACGTGTTAATTCGGCCCATCGCCTTGTAACCCTATCTATATTTCGCTATTTGTTCCCAAAATACCCCTGTTTATGTGGTTGGTCTATATATAGCCCCCACCCTCTATTGTAAACCCTAGACTTGGATAATAATAGATATTAAGGAAACCCTTTGAGGAACTTATATCTATTGGTCTCATGCTCCTACCAAGGAGCACCAGATTATCCACCCCCCTCTTGGATCTTGCCTAGTGCGTTCAAGTTGTACAAAGCCTTGGGTTCTCGGTTTCTCGCCCCCAATTCGTCAAGATCTCACCAAGCACCTCGTCCCCCGTTGTTGGCGTGGAGAGCGAGCTTCGCCCAACACCGATCCTAGGGATTATGTTGGACCGGTTGCCACCGGCGTGAGAGATAGGTGTGTATCGTGTTTTAGCGTGCGTGTGTTCGTGGTTTTCCTCTCCTTCCTTGTTTTCATCCCCGACCACCGCTTTCCCCCTCGTTTCTCGTGGAATTCGTGAAAGATCGGGCCAACCCCCGGGTTACCCCATAACATATTGGTATCAAGAGCACGGTTGATCACGAATTTCCCCCCAATTTTTCTTTTATCCACCTTAAAATCGAAAATCCCACCAAAAAGAGCCCCAATTTGCCTTCGGATCGATCTCTGGATTTGGTGAGTTTTTCGTGGTTTTGGTCCATAGATCTGTTGCTTTGGGAGTTTATCTATAGCCCATGTTGTTCCTAGCCAGCCTTTCGGTCAGATTTCTCACGAATTTGAGGTTTGTGTCAAGTGGATCTCGTTTTCGTTCCTGTTCTGTGACCAGCGGTACTACCGCCCGTACCAAGCGGTACTACCGCCGTCCGGTACTACTGTCCGTAACAAGCGGTACTACCGCCGTCCGGTACTACCGCCCGTACCAAGCGGTACTACCGCCAGCAACAGACAGTTTTCCCTTCTTCTTGACGCCTCATTTTCGTTCGCTGACTTTTCCCTTTTAGCTTGTTCGTGTTTCGCGTGTTTGTCGCCATCTTAACACAAGCTTCCGCATCAAAGTCACCCGCGCTCATCGACACCGCGACACTCGAACATCATCCACCACCAACGGTTGCAAGTCTTCAACAATACCAAAGGTATAACTTGCGCCACTTTGACAGCCCCATATCTTCCTTTATGTGTATCTATCCTATGAGAGCAACTCATTTTGTGTTTGTCTAAGCATTGTGCACTTGCCTTCGGAAAGTGAGAGTGTGAGGCCAAATACAAAAGCTAACATAGTAGCATAGCAAGGGAGAAAAAGGAAAAAGAATCAAAAAAAAAGAACAAAAGAAAAAGAGAAAAAGATACATAGTCTCCCAATACAAAGAGAATACCAAGCTTGTAAGCCAAGAAAGAGAGAAGAAAGAGCGCACCGAGGCAAGTGCACAAATCTATTGCTTATCCTCTTTTGGCAAACGAGTTGTGGTCTCTCCTTGAGTTGGCACGACAACCGAGCGTAGTCTTCGTTAGGACCTTTTGTGCTCATTTTCATAGTCGTGCTAACCCCGTTTTTCTCCACGTGTGTGTTTTCCGTGTTTTGTAGATCGTATCCTTTTGCTTTTGATCTTTGGTTCTTTACCACGTAGGACAATAACCTTTTGCTTGGATCGTTTCGTTTGGTTTTCCACAATCCTAACCTTCCACCAAAAGCTTTTGAGAGTTGTAGCATATTGGTGTGAGTTTCTTGCCCATTTCACTTTGCACGATTTTCGCTCATTTGTGTGGCAATTGGTTTGATATAATCTCCAAGGTGAGGTAAAAGGCTAACTCTCCGCACCCTTATTCTCCATATACAACCCTTGTTGGCTTTTCATCATGGACATGCATGGAGAGCCATCCCAACCACCACAACCTCCGGAGGATGACACACAATTCATGACAAGATGGGACCACTGGAAGGTCCGAGGAGAATTCAACTACCGTTGTGAAGATCTCGAGCGGCGCCAAGATGAACAATTTAGCAAGGCCCGTGTGGAATTCAAGAACATCGACAACCGCTTCGAAGAAGTCCGTGGCCAAATGCATGCCATGCAACACAACCTCGGTCATCAAAATGAAGCTCTTGGTCGTGCACTCGCCTCAACGGATGAGAAGCTTCAACGCCTCATTGATGGACTAGCAAGGCCACGCTCGCGCGAATCAAGCTCATCTCGGCACTCCTCAAGTGAATCAAGTGCACCTCGCCGTCACGCTTCAAGGCACCGGGATGGACCCGTTCTTCAATCCATGAGCTCTTCGCAAGCGGTACCATCTCCGCGTCACGCCGCAACGTCAAGCTATGATGGTGACCTCTCCGCAAGACCTCCAAGACGTGAAGCGAACCGGCCACAACCAAGGGCACTTGTGATTCAACAAGAGCAACCTCACATGGACCACCAAGGCCATCGTCATCGACATGTCCCTTCAACAACAAGTGAAGCATCCGAAGAGGACGAACAAGATCACCGTCGACGTGAAGCGCTAGAAGATCCTCCAAGGCGTCATCATCGACATGATCATCCACGTCAGCAACATGATGGTCATGACGAGCCTCCCCCACATCAAGAAGAAGAAGAAGAAGAGCAGCCCATGCACATGCGGCTCGACGTCCTCCTCGCCACAGAGCGCAAGACAATGCTCCTCGGCACCACCCACGACAAGAACAAGAGCTAGCTCCCCAAGCTCGTCGTGAGGACCATCAACCTCCTCCTCGTCCTCAACCGCACCAACAAAACGAGCAAGCCCCCCAAGCTCGTCGCCAAAACCAAGTTCCACCACCAAACGCGGCACCTCAACAACCGCAAGAGCAACGCAACCATCACCAAGCAAGACATGAGAGCTCGGATGATGATGATGACCGCCCAAATCATGGCAACCGCCGCAACCGGAACCGCAATGGCGAAGAAACTTTTGGCAAGCTCAAATTCACCATGCCCAAGTTCACCGGTTCCAATGAGCCCGAGGAATATCTCTCATGGGAACTCAAGGTCGACAAGATCTTCCGCATGCACAACTATAGCAATGAGAAGATGATGGCCATGGCATCCCTCGAGTTTGATGAGTATGCCAACCTTTGGTGGGAACAAGTCCAACTCGCTCGCGAAGCAAAAGAAGAGCCTCCAATCGCAACTTGGCAAGATATGAAGGCTCATATGAGATCCCGCTTTGTTCCTTCACACTACACACGTGACCTTTTCAACAAGCTTCAAACGCTTAGTCAAGGGACAAAGACCGTGGAAGAGTACTTCAAGCAAATGGAGCTCAACATGATCCATGCCAACATTGAAGAGCGAGATGAGCAAACAATGGCGCGCTTCCTCAATGGCTTGAACCATCCCATCAAGCGCATCACCGAGTTCCAAAAGTACAACAACATGGTTGAGCTTGTGCACATCGCATCGAAGGCCGAGCGTCAAGTGCAAGAGGACATAAAGTACAACAAGCCAAAGACGTACTTCACCTACAAGCAAGCGCCAACCACTACTCCAACAACACCAAGTGGAAGCTCCTCAAGCACAACCAAGCTTCCATTCAAGCCAACTCTCCCTCAAGGAAAACAGCCCCCAAGTGGCAAACACACAAGGGATGATCAACCATTCAATGGTGAATGCTAGAAGTGTGGAGGCAAAGGGCACAAGTCGAATGCATGTGGAAACAAGAAAGTTTTGTTCATCCATGACAACGGCGATGAAGAATACTTGAGTGAAGAAGAGTTTGATGCAAGGGTCAAGGAAGCCTTAGCAAGGCAACATTTGGAAGAGGACCAAGAACTTCTTGTGTGTGAGCATGACGCAAGTCCATCGCTTGTGGTCACAAGGGTCTTGACTACCCAAGCCAATGAAAATGAAGACCAACGCTCGAACATCTTCCAAACTCATGCCGGCATCAATGGGAAGTCCATCAAAGTTGTCATCGATGGTGGGAGTTGCCACAACCATGCAAGCACGGAATTGTGTGAGAAACTCAACCTCACCCTACATCCGCATAAACACCCCTACCATATCCAATGGCTAAGTGACCAAGGATCCGTCAAGATCAAGCACACCGTCTCGATGACGTTCTCAATTGGGCACTACAAGGACACGGTGGAATGTGATGTGGTCCCAATGACGGTTTGTCACATGTTGCTCGGAAGACCGTGGCAATATGACAAGCGTGCTTTGCATAATGGTCACTCAAACACTTACACCTTCAAATGGCTTGATAAAACTTGTGTGTTGCAACCAATGACTCCTAGACAAATAATTGCGGACAATGCAAAGGCTTTAGCGAGGGCGCAACAAGCAAAAACACCTTGTGAGAAGAGTGGTGAGCGAGAGAACCACACCATAGCGAGTGAGAGCTACAAGCCAAACTCGAGTGGAAAAACTAAGAGTGTTCTTCTTGCCACCAAAAGTGAGATGAGAGAAGTGCGGAACAACCCATCCATCTTGCACTATGTCCTTGTATGCAAGGGACTAGCGCAAGGAACTAACGACTTGACAAATGTTCCTCCTTCTTTGATGACTATTTTGCAGGAATTCCAAGATGTATTCCCCACAGAGCTTCCTCATGGCCTTCCTCCTCTTCGTGGAATCGAGCACCGCATCGACCTCATACCCGGCGCACCACTCCCAAACCACGCCGCGTATCGCACGAACCCGGAAGAGACGAAGGAGATCGAACGTCAAATCAACCAACTCGTCTCCAAAGGTTTGATCCAAGTAAGCACTAGCCCAAGCGCGGTCCCCGTGATCCTAGTCCCAAAAACGGATGATACGTTGCGGTTATGCATGGACTGTCGTCCAATCAATGCTATCACCGTGCGTTATCGACATCCTATACCGCGTCTTGATGACATGCTTGATGAGTTATGTGGAGCCACTATATTTTCGAAAATTGATCTTCGTAGTGGTTACCATCAAATTCGCATGGCTGAAGGTGATGAGTGGAAAACCGCCTTCAAGACCGAGCTTGGTCTCTATGAATGGTTGGTTATGCCTTTTGGCTTATCCAATGCCCCATCTACCTTCATGCGCCTCATGAACCATATTTTGAGATCTCTCATTGGGAAAAGTGTAGTTGTTTACTTTGATGACATCCTTGTCTATAGCAAGTCACTAGAGGAGCATGTTACTCATGTTAAGGAGGTCCTTCAAATCCTTCGTCATGAAAAGCTTTATGCTAATCACCCAAAGTGCACTTTTGCAAGAGACAAGCTGATTTTCCTTGGTTTTGTTGTGTCTTCTAATGGCATTGAAGTTGATGTCTCAAAAGTCAAGGACATACGAGATTGGCCCATCCCAACAAATGTTAGTGAACTTCGCAGTTTTCATGGGTTGGCTGGCTTTTACCATCGCTTTGTGAAAGATTTTTCTACCATTGCTTGCCCCCTCAACGAATTGACCAAGAAAAATGTCACGTTCGTTTGGGGAAAAGCACAACAAAAGGCTTTTGATGAGCTCAAAAAGAGGCTCACCGAAGCACCACTTCTTGCATTGCCAGATTTCACAAAAACCTTTGAGATTGAATGTGACGCTAGTGGTATTGGCATCGGTGGCGTCCTTATGCAAAATGGGCGTCCTATTGCTTACCATAGTGAGAAACTTGATGGCGCACGCCTCAATTATCCCATTTATGACAAAGAAATTTTTGCCTTGGTTCGCGTCCTTCAAGTATGGCAACACTATCTTTGGCCCAAAGAATTTATTATCCATTCCGACCATGAGTCGTTGAAGTATCTTAAGGGCCAAGCCAATTTGAGTAAAAGGCACGCAAAATGGGTTGAGTTCATGGAGTCTTTTCCTTACATTGTCAAATACAAGAAGGGCAAAGAAAATTTGGTAGCGGACGCCTTGTCTCGCAAAAACACAAGCCTTCTTACACGACTCGAAGTAAATGTCTTGGGTCTTGATGACATCAAATCTTTGTACGCGTCCGACCCTTTCTTTGGACCAATATTTGCACAATGTTCAATAGACAAAGGGATTGATGATTTCTATTTGCATAAGGGTTTTCTTTTCAAACAAAACAAGCTTTGCATTCCGAAATCGTCTCTCCAACTTTTGCTTCTTCAAGAGTCCCATGGTGGAGGCCTTATGGGTCACTTTGGCCGTGACAAGACATATGACATGCTCTCCACTCACTACTTTTGGCCAAAGATGAAGCGCGACGTGGAGCGCCACGTCCAACGATGCACTACATGTATCCAAGCTAAGTCTAAGTCCAACCCCTTTGGTCTTTATATGCCATTGCCTATTCCTCATGCACCTTGGTCGGACATTAGCATGGACTTTGTGTTAGGCTTGCCTAGATCTAAACATGGACATGATTCTATATTTGTAGTAGTGGATCGCTTTTCCAAAATGGCACATTTCATTCCGTGCCATAAGACCGATGATGCTTCACATGTAGCAAATTTGTTTTTCAGGGAAATAATTCGGCTACACGGTGTGCCAAGAACAATCGTCTCCGACCGCGACGTAAAATTCATGAGCTACTTCTGGAAGACCCTCATGGCTAAGCTCGGCATCAAGCTCCTCTTCTCGTCCGCCTCGCATCCTCAAACCGATGGACAAACCGAGGTCGTCAATCAAAGTCTTGGCACACTCCTCCGGGTGTTGATAAAGAAGAACCTTAAAGACTGGGAGGAATGCATTCCACACGCCGAGTTCGCCTACAACCGCGCCAAGCACTCCACCACCATGAGGAGCCCGTTCATGATTGTCTACGGCTTCGAGCCTCTCACCGTGCTCGATATCCTTCCACTACCACTTCATGAACGTGCCAATATGGACGTTGTCAAGCGCGCCCACACAATGAAGAAACTCCATGAAGACACTCGAGCTACTATCGAGCAACAAGTCCTTCGCCAAGCATCAAGGCTAAACAAGAACAAGAAAGAGATAATCTTCGAAGAGGGCGACCTTGTGTGGATACACTTGAGTAAAGACCGCTTCCCCAAGGAACGCGACTCCAAGCTAAAGCCAAGAGGTGATGGACCATTCAAAGTGCTCAAGAGAATCAACAACAACGCTTATGTCATCGATATCCCAACATCAAAGTATCTTGTGAGCTCGACATTCAATGTCAAGGACCTATCACCCTACCATGGAGAAGATGAAGTTGACAAGGTTGAAGAGTCGAGGACGACTCTTTCCCAAGGGGGGGAGCTGATGCAGCCCGTCCTACGACCGCTACTACATCTACTCCCACGAGCTCCCCAAGTGGACCCATGACTCGCGCCCGATCCAAACTCCTTCAAGCTAAGGTGAACTCGCTCCTCTCCTTGTGTGACTTTGATACACCCTTGGATGGCCTGCTACTTCATACCCATACCCTGTGCATCATCAGGTACGAAGAGAAGAACCCACAGGACGGAGGAGCACCAGCAGAAGAGACCAAATGCTCTCTGTCGCCAGCGGTACTACCGGACCTGGCGACCGGTACTACCGCTTGGCGGCACTACCGCCCCTGCTACCGCCAACAACAGAAGGTCCCAGAGCTAGCCAAATGCTCTCTTTCACTGGCGGTACTACCGGCCCCGGATCCGGTACTACCGGGCTACGGTACTACCGCCCATGCTACCGCCACCAACAGAAGGCCCCAGCGCAAGTCCCAGGACGACAAGCGGTACTACCGGGCCAGGAAGCGGTACTACCGCATGATCGGTACTACCGGTCGAGCTGGACCGGTACTACCGGACCTGGAAAGGCCTAAACGTGTTAATTCGGCCCAGCGCCTTGTAACCCTATCTATATTTCGCTATTTGTTCCCAAAATACCCCTGTTTATGTGGTTGGTCTATATATAGCCCCCACCCTCTATTGTAAACCCTAGACTTGGATAATAATAGATATTAAGGAAACCCTTTGAGGAACTTATATCTATTGGTCTCATGCTCCTACCAAGGAGCACCGGATTATCCACCCCCCTCTTGGATCTTGCCTAGTGCGTTCAAGTTGTACAAGGCCTTGGGTTCTCGGTTTCTCGCCCCCAATTCGTCAAGATCTCACCAAGCACCTCGTTCCCCGTTGTTGGCGTGGAGAGCGAGCTTCGCCCAACACCGATCCTAGGGATTATGTTGGACCGGTTGCCACCGGCGTGAGAGATAGGTGTGTATCGTGTTTTAGCGTGCGTGTGTTCGTGGTTTTCCTCTCCTTCCTCGTTTTCATCCCCGACCACCGCTTTCCCCCTCGTTTCTCGTGGAATTCGTGAAAGATCGGGCCAACCCCCGGGTTACCCCATAACATGTCCCGGTTGGGAGATAGTCCATGTAAGGTGGTCTAGTATTTTATGAAAATGGGACGGTAGCATTCTGAAACAGCATTTTGGTGGCTACTTCACAAAACGACCCGTTTTTTGCGCTCGGAAAATGAAAAAGGGCTTTTCCGTGCGACAAAAGGGAAAACTTCCTCCTGCAACATTGTTCTCCATACCAATGTCCACATGCATGCATAATATGGGCACAGCATCACAAACTATGTCGTGATTCAGCACATAACATCGGTCATTTGGACCGAAAGCCATGAAACCTCGAACATGATAGGTCATTTTGTGAAGGTTTTTTCGAGACATGATCAATATACCAAGTCTGGTATTTTTCCTTTCAACTATGTCATATAATATGACACCACGCAAAGGATTTTCATGGTTCAGATTTTCAATATACTAAAGGTTCATCTTTAGTCCCGGTTGGAGGGATTTCGGCAGGCTGGGCCAGGCAACACTAATGATAGGGGTGAGTGTCGACATTATGTCGTGCAGCGTGTACCTTGTCCCGGATGGTGTCACCAACCGGGACTAAAGATGAACCTTTAGTCCTGGTTGGAGACACCAACCGAGACAAAACATGAGTCAGCACTAATGATAGGGGTGAGTGTCGACATTATTTCGTAAGTGTCGACACTATGCCGAGCTGCTTGTACTATAAATAGGCATCCTTGTGAGTCCAGTTCTCCAGCCAGTTTGAGGCATCTCCAAGATGGTTTTCGAGAGCAGGGACACCACTACGGCCAGTTTCAGGGAGATGCCGACGGAGCCCAGTCCTCCGGCATCTCCGAGAAACTGGTCATAGAGGCACTCCCTAATATGTGAAATTAGTTAGCTCCCAGGCGTATTGATCTAGTTAGAGAAGTTACAAGCTGCAAGATGGTTTTCGAGAGCAGGGACACCACTACGGCCAGTTTCAGGGAGATGCCGCCAGATCCCAGGCCTCCGGCATCTCCGAGAAACTGGTCATAGAGGCACTCCCTAATATGTGAAATTAGTTATCTCCCAGGTGTATTGATCTAGTTAGAGAAGTTAAAAGCTGCAAGATGGTTTTCGAGAGCAGGGACACCACTACGACCAGTTTCACGGAGATGCCTCCGGATCCCAGTCCTCCGGCATATCCAAGAAACTGGTCATAGAGGCACTCCCTAATATGTGACCGCGCGCGTTGGAGATCAGATCTTAATGGTAAGTACGAATCGGGAAAACTTCTTCATAGTCCCGGTCCAGCCACAAAACGGGACTAACACTCAAGACATTTATTAATATTAAAAACTAAGACTACAAAACCGGGACTAAAGGCCCCCTATATATAGTCCCGGTCAAGCCACAAACCGCGAAAGATATCCTTCGGTGAAGCCACAAACCGCGAAAGACATGAACTAGAGTTACATAATATGAGCATGAACTTCTTGGCATATGTCCTTCCTTATGATCGCTTCAGACATAACCATGGAGCATCTTCTTTACTTAACAGAATGCTTGGGTCAGTTTTCACTGTGAAGGGCGGAATTTCATAAAACTTATTATAATCTTCTGACATGTCTGTCTTGTCCTCGATTCGCACGATGTTTCTTTTCCCTGAAAGAACTATGTGACGCTTTGTCTCGTCATATGATGTATTCGTTTGCATATTTTTTCTTTTTTCGGTCTGGAGGACATGTACTTCACATAGAAAACCTGAGACACATCATTGGTTAGGACGAATGGTTCATCTCTATAACCAAGATTATTGAGATCCACTGTTGTCATTCCGTACAACTGGTCTATCTTTACCCCTTCCCCATTTAGGTTGACCCATTTGCAGCGAAACAAAGGGACCTTAAAAGAGACTCCATAGTCTAGTTCCCATATCTCCTCTATGTAACCATACTATGTGTCCTTTTGTCCATTCTCGTCTATCATCAAAGCGGACACCACTATTTTTGTTGGTGCTCTTTTTATCTTGGGTGATCGTGTAGAATGTATTCCCATTTATTTCGTACCCTTGGAAATTCAATACAGTAGAAGATGGTGACGCGGCCAACAAGTATAGCTGATCTCCAATAGTGGTGTCATTCAAGAGATGTGTCCGCATCCAACCACCGAAAGACTTCATGTGTTCATCTGTAATCCATGATTCAGGCTTCCCCGGGTTTTTGGAGCGTACAATATTCTTGTGTTCCTCGATATACGGAGCTGCCAAGGTGGAATTATATAGAACTGTGTAGTGTGCTTTAGTGAAAGAATCCCCGTCCCTACATATCATTGCTTTCTTTCCTAGCGTGCCTTTTCCACTTAGTCTTCCCTCATGCCGCGAGTCAGAAACACCAATTGGCTTAAGGTCAGGAATAAAGTCAACACAAAACTCAATGACCTCCTCTGTTCCATATCCCTTGGAGATGCTTCCTTCTGGTCTAGCACGGTTATGAACATATTTCTTTAAGACTCCCATGAACCTCTCAAAGGGGAACATATTGTGCAGAAATACCGGCCCGAGAACGGCAATCTCTTCCACTAGGTGAACCAGGAGATGCGTCATAGTATTGAAGAAGGATGGTGGGAACACCAACTCAAAACTAACAAGACATTGTACCCATCCTTCTGTAACCTTGGCAGAATATCTGGATTGATTACCTTCTGAGATATTGCATTGAGGAATGCACACAGCTTCACAATGGGTACTCGAACATTTTTTGGTAGAAGCCCCCTCAATGCAATCGGAAGCAACTGCGTCATAATCACGTGACAGTCATGAGACTTCAGGTTTTGGAACTTTTTCTCTGCCATATTTATTATCCCCTTTATATTAGATGAGAAGCCAGACGGCACCTTGATACTGTAAAGGACTTCAAGAAAGATTCCTTTCTCTGCTTTGGTAAGAGCATAGCTGGCACGACTTAAGTGACGCCCTTTATCCGTCTTGTTCTGTGTATGCATGTTCTTTGGGTCTTTCATAATTTGTTGGTCCTCCCGTGCTTCTGGTGTATCTTTTGTCTTCTCATACACGCCTAGGAATCCTAGCAGGTTCACGCAAAGATTCTTCGTCACGTGCATCAAGTCGATTGAAGAGCGGACACGCAGGACTTTCCAATATGGTAGCTCCCAAAATATAGATTTCTTCTTCCACATGGGTGTGTGTCCTGTAGCGACGTCGTTCGGAACTGATTGACCGCCGCGACCCTTTACAAAGATTACTTCTATGTCCTTGACCATACCAAATACATCATCACCAGCAGGGAGTTCAGGCTTCTTCCGGTGATCTGCCTCACCTTTGAAATGCTTGCATTTCTTTCTTACAGGATGATTGGTCGGAAGAAATCGTCGATTTGCCAGGTACACAACCTTCTTGCATTTATGCAAATATGTACCTTCAGTCTTATCTAAACAGTGTGTGCATGCCTTATATCCCTTGTTTGTCTGTCCTGAAAGGTTACTAAGAGCAGGCCAATCATTGATGGTTACGAATAGCAACCCTCGTAGATCAAATGGCTCCTGTTTGTTCTCATCCCACGCACCTGGTTTTCCCCACAACTGTAAGAGTTCTTCAACTAATGGCCTAAGGTACACATCAATATCGTTGCCCGGTTGCTTCGGGCCTTGGATGAGCACTGGCATCATAATGAACTTACGCTTCATGCACAACCAAGGAGGCAGGTTGTAGATACATAGAGTCACGGGCCAGGTGCTGTGACTGCAGCTCTTCTCCCCAAAAGGATTCATGCCATCCGTACTTAGACCAAACCATAAGGTCCTTGCGTCACCTGCAAAGTCTGGGAAGTCTCTCTCGATTTTTCTCCACTGTGACCCATCAGCAGGGTGTCTCAACTTCCCGTCTTTCTTACGGTCTTCTTTGTGCCATCGCAACAACCTGGCATGCTCTTTGTTTCTGAACATGCGTTTCAACCTTGGTATTATAGGAGCATACCACATAACTTTAGCAGGAACCCACTTCCGGAGGGGCTCTCTCTCAACATCACCAGGGTCATCTCGTCTGATTTTATACTGCAATGCATTGCATACCGGGCATTTATCTAAATTCTCATACTCCTTACCGCGGTAGAGGATGCAGTCATTAATGCATGCATGTATCTTTTGCACATCTAATCCTAGAGGACAGAGAGTCTTCTTTGCTTCGTAGGTACTCTCGGGAAGTTCGTTATGTTTTAGAAACTTCGGCTTCATTATTTTCATCATCTTTTCAAATGAGGAGTCAGTTAGACCACACTCTGCCTTCTATCGCAACAATTCCAGTATGGTACCGAGCTTTGTGTTGCCATCTTCACAATTTGGGTACAACAATTTCTTGTGATCTTCTAACATGCCCTCTAACTTCAACTTCTCATTTTATGTTTCACAGTCTCGCTTTGCATCAGAAATGACCCTACCAAGTTCATCAGCGGGCTCATCTGATGTCCGTGCTTCACCTCCTTCCTCTCCATTGTCTTCCATTGCAGTATCACTGTATTTAGGAAACATATGATGATAGTTGTTATCATCATCTTCTTCTTCACCATATTCCATCATAACCCCTCTTTTCTCGTGCTTGGTCCAGCAATTATAGTTGGGCATGAAACCTTTCATAATCAGGTGGCCGCGAATGATTTTCGAGGAAGAGTACTCCTTGTTGTTCCGATATTGAACACATGGACAACGTATAAAACCATTCTCTTTGTTTGCCATAGTCACATCGATAAATTTATTCACGCCTTTCATATACCCGGCTACGCGCCGGTCACCGTACATCCATTCCCGACCGTTCATCTGCATCATATAAATAAGTTTATCAAAAAATAGGACATCATAAATAGTTAAATGACCAATTCACATCGACACATGCATTGTATCAATGACAGAGAAAAGATAAAATTGCTAACCTCGATCGAGAAAAATAAAGAGGAGAAAGCTCAAGTGCGTCTCGGACACCTTCTATATTTTTGTTCTATGAGAAATTGAACGGGATCATTCACTCAAACATTTCATCGAACACCTTGAATGCATGCATAGGGAAAAAACTAGCACACCCCTCACACCTTCCACCAAGAAAAAACAGAGTGGAGGCAGAGGGCTGGGGCGTTGCATTTATAGAGGGCGGGAGCATACATCCCGATTTGTAACTCAAACCGGGACTAAAGTTGTGTGCCACGCCATGTGGCTGATGCCCAACCTTTAGTCCCGGTTTGTAACACAAACCGGGACGCATAACCCCTTACCAACCGGGACGCATGCCTCCGGGTCCTGTGCCCGCTTGAACCGGGACGCGTGCCAGCATTAGTCCCGGTTCGTGGCGCAACCGGGACTAATACTCTTAGGGGGCGCGAACAAATGGACTTTTTTCTACTAGTGGTACAGCGGACGGATGTAGATCACTATCATCGCAGCTGCCGCCATTGGCGATCGATGGTCCTGCTGGCCGGCGGAATTTTGATCACGAAGGATTCCCTACTATGTATTTTGCTCAGTTGGTAGTTTGTATGGAGGTTAGAATCGATGGCACCCTGCGTCCTTTTAAGATGGAGAAATGATGGACGACGGAAAGGCCGTGAGATTTTTTATCTCACTTGTGATCGGAGTCGAGTCCGAAACGTACTAGAAGAGACGTTCATTAATGTTTTTTTTCTCAATTGTAGAGGAGTGAGATTAAGGAAACCAACTCTAAAGGTGTTACCTGTCCAGTCGGCGTACCATCTTGCCAGGACTGAACGTATGCACTCAAAACGCACTGCTGGCCGAGGCAACAACTCTGACATGGCGCTCCAGGAGAGGGATTGGAAATCAATTTGGGCAATCACCTGTCTTGAAAAGATGAAGATCGTACTCTGTCATATGGCACATGACTGTTTGGCTACTGGTGTTCAACTTCGGAGAAGCAACATTCCAGCTGACGACCATTGTGTGTTCTGTGGACGAACGGAATCGGTGCAGCACTTGTTTCTGTTCTACCCCTTCGTGTCAGCGGTGTGGGCAGCGGTGAAGGAGCACTCTCCGATCAGCTTGGACAAAGGGTCGGCGACCTCAATCAAATTTTGGCTCTTTCAGTTCCTGGGCAGGGTCTTGAAGATCCAAGCCACAACCATGGCGGTCACGTGCTGGCACATATGGGAAGCAAGGAATGACGCGCGGCATGGTATTGAACTACTGCTTCTCAAGCGTATTGCTAGCCAAATCACAGCCTATGTGTACAACATTGAGAAGCACTGTTTTAGTACCTCGACGACTAACAGGTGTGAATCCTCTATCTCCGCTCGTTGGATTCCACCACCAGTCGGGAAGGTCTGTGTAAATGTTGATGCTACTTTGTTCAAGGAGGAGGACGGTTTGGCTGGGATGTAGTGGTGCGTGATCACACTGGTTCTGTTAAGTTGACATGCTCTGAAAGTGTGGATGGCATGGTGTCACCTGAACTTGCTGAAGCGATGGCGATACGGCGTGCCCTGGTGATCAGCCGAGACAATGGTCCCAATGTTATCCTTGCCTCTAATTGTCTCTCGGTGATCCAGAAGATCTCGTCCAAGTTGGTGGATAGATCCCCGGTCGGCTCTGTGATAGGCGATATCAGACACATTTCTATAGGGTTTGACAGTTGTGTGTTCCAGCATGTGGGACGCAAGCTCAATGGCGTGGCGCATAAATTGGC
Source organism: Avena sativa (assembly GCA_916181665.1). NCBI lineage: Eukaryota > Viridiplantae > Streptophyta > Magnoliopsida > Poales > Poaceae > Avena > Avena sativa. Next base: position 207,981,622 of record OV702296.1, read on the forward strand.
TCGGAATTGTGAGCGTAGCATTTGTAATATTTCTTTAGATGTTATTCCGGAGTACATCCGGAAAGAACTTTGTAATGATGTTGGTTAATCCATAAAGCGCCAAGTTCTCTCAAAAAAAACTCTCAAGGTGTTACATGCTGATACAAAACAAATAAGCTCATGCAGAAATTCCGAGGTTGATACCTAGCCTATACATGCTACACTGTATGAAGTGATTTGCTCAAACTTAGTTAACCATGTCGCCTTGTCAAAAAATCTACAATACTTTCTCTACCTAGAAATAAGTGGCTCAGAATTGTCTAGATTCGGATATATCTAGACGCGTTTTAGTGTGTAGATAATGCAAATCTAGATAAATTCAAGTCACTTATTTCTAAACGGAGAAAGTACGTCAATAAAATAGTCAACTGTGATAATTAGGGGCTTAGGGCTTCTTAGTCATTAAAGGAAGGAGCAAGCCAATGAGTTCAGAAGTCATAACAGTGATCTCATCTCTTGGTGCAAATTATAAACATTCAAACGGTTGCAAAGATGACGTTCCGAACCTTGAGCAAACTTGCATCCCTGTATGTATGCATGATTTGTCATCCTAGTAGAATTTGCTAATAAGTCCACACCAGGCAAAATCATCACAAGATAAATGTTCAAGAAGGGGTGCAAAATTTGAATATTTTTGTCTCCTTCAGCAATAGCCGCTGAGCTTAGGTTAGTTTGTGCAAGTTTACTCTTGTGTGATTTCTTCACATGAGTTATGGTGCAGTGTTGAGATGCAATGTGTGACGCCCCGATAAGGGGACATCAAAGAATTTTGATATAATTTTTAGTTTTATCGCCGATCTTTTTTTCTTATTTTTGTACCAGTTAATACATTTGTGTTGGAATTTGGGTGTGGGCCTTGACCCATAGCCTAATACAAATTCTGAAATTCTCTTGGCCCATTCATGCCTAACAAGGGGTGGCACCAAAGTTTAGTCCCACCTTGCTAGTTTAGAGGGAGTTGGACCAATATATATAGTGGAGTGTTTCACTACGTCCTAAAGAGAGTGAAGAGGATTGGCATACACGCGCGCTCCTCCTCCTCCGCCCGCCTCGCCTCGCCACGACGCGCACGCGCGCGCGCCGCGGTTTGCGGAATTGTGCCTCGGTGCTTTCCGGAAACATGGGTTGTTACTACTCGGACGTGGGCTACGCCCCACGTCTTATCCGATCGGCGCCTATATATAGACGGCCTTAGGCTAAAACCCTAATACGAGAAAATACACATCTCTCTGCCTCCAGAACCTTGCGCCGCCGCTACACCTTCTCCATTCCCTCTTCCGGCGTGCACCGGACGACGGGACAGTAGGCCTCCGGAACCACCGCCTCTCGTGAACCTGTACGGGTGAGGGGCGATCAGGTTTTTGGGGAGCGCGTCTGTGCGACTACTGACGGCATCACGTCGACCGACCACTCCTTCCCCGACGAGGACTTCTTCCCGGACATCAGCAGCCTCTACATCGATGCCATGGCTGACGACACTGGTGTCAACGCGAACCTCAATCCTAACCTGAACACGAACCCGATTCCTCCTCCAGCACCGTACGTAATATGTTCCTATCTAGTTCAGTTTCTGTTGCAGTTTCTTGTACTAGCTCTTGGAATAGATGTGATCTGCTTATTCTGGTTGAATATGATCTGTTCGTCTATTCTGCTAGTATACATGATTAGATTAATTCTAGCACTTACAGTCATGATTTATTATTACTTATTTCGGATTAAATATTATGGTAATTTGCTTATATTTTCAACAATCCAAAAACCTGATTATAGGCAACTGAATTCAACTGGTTTAGCCGCGGCTACAAGGCCGCCTCCTTTTGACGGTGTCAATTATAAGAGATGGCGCACGAGAGCAGTTCTATGGTTGAAAAACCTAGGCTGCTATAGCGCCACTCTTCGCAAACCTGAGGGAGACCTTTCTCCTGTTCAGGAGGAAGCATTTCAGAAAGTCGACACCATGTTTATGGGGGCTTTGTTCAATATTCTTGGTGACAACATTGTTGACACCTATATGTCATTTGATAATGGCAAGGATGCGTGGGATGCACTGGATGCCAAGTTTGGTGTTTCGGATGCTGGCACTGAACTGTATATCATGGAGCAATTCTATGACTACAAGATGACTGATGACCGTCCCATCGTGGATCAGACTCATGAGATACAGTCCCTTGCCAAAGAACTCGAGCAGTTCAAGTGTAACTTACCGGACAAGTTCGTGGCCGGAGGCATTATTGCCAAGCTTCCTCCTTCTTGGAGGAACTTTGCTACCTCTCTGAAACATAAGAGACAGGAGTTTTCTATTTCCGATCTCATCGGATCTCTTCATGTTGAAGAAAAGGCGAGAGCAAAAAATACACGTCCTCGAGGCTTTGATGGAAGTTCTAGCGCACATGTAGTACAGAAAAACAACTTCCAGTCCCACAAGTTCAAGAATAAGAACAAGTCTGATGGCAAAGGAAAGTTTGATGGCAAAAACAAGGCCGCACAGACTACCAACTTCAAGAAGAAGACTGAGTATAAGAAGAAAGGATCTTGCCATGTCTGTGGTGATCCTAATCATTGGGCTCCTAGCTTCCCCAATCGCTTTGACAAGCGTTCACATGGAAATAGTGGCAAGTCCGCTAATGTTGTCCTTGGTGATATTGAGATGAAGGATGTTGGGTACGGTATATTTCCCACTGTTCTTTTAGTTTGTAATTCACCTGATTGGTGGATAGACACTGGTGCAAATATACATGTATGTGCTGATATTTCCATGTTCTCTTCTTATCAGGTCGAACGGGCTGGCTCCGTGCTGATGGGAAACGGCTCACGTGCTTCTGTTCAAGGTGTTGGTACGGTGGATCTGAAGTTTACTTCGGGGAAGATCGTACAGCTGAAGAATGTGTAGCACGTTCCCTCAATCAATAAGAATCTCGTCAGCGGATCTCTTCTGTGTCGAGATGGTTTTAAGTTAGTCTTTGAGTCCAATAAAGTTGTAATTTCTAAGTGTGGACAATTTGTTGGAAAGGGTTATGAGTGCGGAGGCTTGTTCCGCTTATCTTTGTCAGACTTATGTACTCAAGTTATTAATCATGTTTGCAATGATAGTGAATCCAATATTTGGCATTCACGACTTTGTCATATTAATTTTGGGTGCATGACGCGGCTTGCCGATATGAATTTAATTCCGAAATTTACTACTGTCAAAAGTTCCAAGTGTCAAGTATGTGTGCAAGCTAAGCAACCTCGCAAGTCTCACAAGACTGCCGAGGTACGAGATTTGGCACCACTGGAATTAATACATTTAGATCTTTATGAGATGAATGGTGAGTTGACAAAAGGTGGAAAGCGATATTTCATGACTTTAATTGATGATTCCACTCGATACTGTTATGTGTATCTTCTGAAATCTAAAGATGAAGCTTTTAATCACTTCAAAATCTATAAAGCTGAATCAGAAAACCAACTTGATCGAAAGATTAAGCGACTTCGGTCTGATCGTGGTGGAGAGTATTTTTCCAACGAATTTGATTCTTTTTGTGCGGAGCATGGTATTATCCATGAGAGGACGCCTCCCTACTCACCTCAGTCAAATGGGATGGCCAAAAGAAAGAACCGTACTCTAACTGATTTGGTTAACGCCATGTTAGATACATCGGGTCTATCCAAGGAATGGTGGGGGGAGGCGATAAAGACTGCGTGTCATGTCCTAAACCGTGTTCCCAAAAAGAACAAAACCATTACTCTATTTGAGGAATGGGAAAGGAAAAGGCTGAAACTCTCCTACTTACGAACTTGGGGTTGTTTGGCGAAAGTGAATGTGCCGATACCCAAGAAGCGCAAGCTTGGACCCAAAACCGTGGATTGTGTCTTTCTGGGATATGCATTTCATAGCATTGGCTATAGATTTTTGATAGTGAAATCTCAGGTATCTGACATGCATGTTGGTACAATCATGGAGTCGAATGATGCGACTTTCTTTGAAGACATCTTTCCCATGAAAGATTCGTCTAGTTCATCAAATCAGGAGATGCCTAGTTTATCTAGTCAAGAATTAATCACAATTCCTGAACCCACCATTTCGACAGAACACCCTGATAATCCTGTGGAGGATAACAGTGAAGCTCCTACCAGAAGTAAGAGACAAAGGACTGCGAAGTCCTTTGGTGATGATTTCATTGTATACCTCGTGGATGATACTCCCACTTCTATTTCAGAAGCTTATGCATCTCAAGATGATGACTACTGGAAAGAAGCCGTTCGCAGTGAGATGGATTCCATCATAGCAAACGGAACTTGGGAAATTACTGATCGTCCTTATGGGTGCAAACCTGTAGGATGTAAGTGGGTGTTTAAGAAGAAGCTTAGACCTGATGGTACTATTGAGAAGTATAAGGCACGCCTTGTTGCCAAGGGTTATACCCAGAAAGAAGGCGAAGACTTCTTTGATACTTATTCACATGTGGCTAGATTGACCACCATTCGAGTACTGCTATCCTTGGCTGCCTCGCATGATCTTCTCGTTCATCAAATGGACGTTAAGACGGCTTTCCTAAATGGAGAGTTAGATGAGGAAATTTATATGGATCAGCCGGATGGATTCGTGATAGATGGTCAACAAGGCAAGGTGTGTAAGTTACTGAAGTCTCTGTATGGTCTTAAGCAAGCACCTAAGCAGTGGCATGAGAAGTTTGAAAGGACTTTAACTGATGAAGGCTTCATTGTAAACGAAGCTGACAAGTGTGTGTACTATCGCCATGGTGGGGGCGAGGGAGTCATCTTATGGCTGTATGTTGATGATATACTGATATTCGGGACCAATCTTAATGTTATCAATGAGGTCAAAGACTTTCTATCTCGTTGTTTTGAGATGAAAGATCTAGGAGTGGCTGATGTGATATTGAATATCAAGCTGCTGAAAGATGATGATGGTGGGATAACACTGCTTCAGTCTCACTATGTGGAAAAGATCTTGAGTCGCTTTGGGTATAGCGAATGTAGATCCTCTCCTACACCATACGATCCTAGCGTGCTGGTTCGAAAGAATCAGGGAGATCCTAAGGATGCTAAAGATCAGCTGAGATATTCTCAGATTATTGGCTCGCTTATGTATTTAGCCAGCGCTACGAGGCCTGACATCTCCTTTGATGTAAGCAAGTTAAGTCATTTTGTCTCAAATCCTGGAGATGTTCATTGGCAGGCCCTTGAAAGGGTTTTGCGTTATTTAAAAGGCACTGCGAGCTATGGGATTCACTACTCCAGGTATCCAAGGGTACTTGAAGGGTATAGTGACTCAAACTGGATTTCTGATGCTGATAAGACTAAGGCCACGAGTGGTTATGTGTTTACACTTGGTGGTGGCGCTGTTTCTTGGAAGTCTTGCAAGCAGACCATCTTAACGAGGTCAACTATGGAAGCAGAACTCACAGCAATAGACACAGCCACTATTGAAGCAGAGTGGCTTCGTGAACTCTTGATGAACTTACCTGTGGTTGAAAAACCAATACCCGCAATCCTTATGAACTGTGATAATCAAACTGTGATCATAAAAATAAACAGTTCTAAGGACAATATGAAGTCATCAAGACATGTGAAGAGGAGATTGAAATCTGTCAGGAAAATGAGAAACTCCGGAGTTATTGCATTGGACTATATCCAAACATCGAAAAATCTGGCAGATCCCTTCACAAAGGGTCTATCACGTAATGTGATAGATAATGCATCGAGGGAGATGGGTTTGAGACCCACTTTTTGACTTGCTCACAGTGGTAACCCGCTCTATGTGATCGGAGATCCCGTGAAGTAGAGTTGGGAGACAAGCTGTTGGTCAACTGGGAGGAGAGTATCCTTACAGCATACTACCACTCCGTATAGATGCAATACTCTCCTATTCTGCATGGCAGGTTGGTATTTACCTTAATGTGTTCTGAGTGGCTTGTTTAAGCAAAGATGTTATCCTGCAGAACATCTTTTGAAGAACACACCTATATGAGTCTGACTGTTAAATGTCGCAGTCCATGAGAGTTGGGTGCTCTCTAATAAACTCATGAAAGGCCATGGAGTATGACGCATAAGATCCAAACCGCGGAGAAGCTTCGCGGCAGCCCTGTATCGGTCTAGACCTTATGTGAAACTAGTGCGCACCAAACTTGTAGTTCAAGGCATAGTCCACTATTCAAGTTGCAATCTAGTGTAGCATGAAGTTCTAAGTGGAAGTTCAACTTAACAGTCTCCACCTCGCACCGGTATATAAACAATGCTCTGGAACTAATTGATGTAATGTGATGTGATGAGATGTGCCTATGCGAATTTGTGGGGGGTTGTTGGAATTTGGGTGTGGGCCTTGGCCCATAGCCTAATACAAATTCTGAAATTCTCTTGGCCCATTCATGCCTAGCAAGGGGTGGCACCAAAGTTTAGTCCCACCTTGCTAGTTTAGAGGGAGTTGGACCAATATATATAGTGGAGTGTTTCACTACCTCCTAAAGAGAGTGAAGAGGAGTGGCATACACGCGCGCTCCTCCTCCTCCCCCGCCCGCCTCGCCACGCCTCGCCTCGCCACGCCTCGCGCGCGCGCGGTTTGCGGAATTGTGCCTCGGTGCCGATCTTATCTTTTTGCTGCTCGGGAAAATTATTGTGCGAGTTATTTTTCTGTCAGCCGTTTCCGGTCTTTCCGGAAACGTGGGTTGTTACTACTCGGGCGTGGGCTACGCCCCACGTCTTACCCGACCGGCGCCTATATATAGACGGCCTTAGGCTAAAACCCTAATACGAGAAAATACACATCTCTCTGCCTCCAGAACCTTGCGCCGCCGCTACACCTTCTCCATCCCCTCTTCCGGCGTGCACCGGACGACGGGACAGTAGGCCTCCGGAACCACCGCCTCTCGTGAACCTGTACGGGTGAGGGGCGATCAGGTTTTTGGGGAGCGCGTCTGCGCGACTATTGACGGCATCACGTCGACCGACCACTCCTTCCCCGACGAGGACTTCTTCTCGGACATCAGCAACCTCTACATCGATGCCATGGCTGACGACACTGGTGTCAACGCGAACCTCAACCCCAACCTGAACACGAACCCGATTCCTCCTCCAGCACCGTACGTAATCTGTTCCTATCTAGTTCAGTTTCTGTTGCAGTTTCTTGTACTAGCTCTTGGAATAGATGTGATCTGCTTATTCTGGTTGAATATGATCTGTTCGTCTATTCTGCTAATATACATGATTAGATTAATTCTAGCACTTATAGTCATGATTTATTATTACTTATTTCAGATTAAATATTATGGTAATTTGCTTATATTTTCAACAATTTGTTCCCATGGTATGTTGCTTACTTAACAAATATAATGTTGTTTTTTCTCAATAAAATTGTTTATGGAAAGATGTGGCGTTTGAACCAAATTGTAATTGCATAGTTGATATTGAAGTGCTTGGATTGGGAGAGGGCCCTCTTATTTTACTTAGCCATAACCCAAATGTCAAAGGAAGCAAATGAAGAATCCAACAAGTCAACCAACAACAAACACAACGGTACACCACACAAGAACAATCATCTGCCTTTGATCCGTCCTGCCCAGAAGATTAATTCCCGAGGAATCCATCATGCCTCAATGGCAACCTAATGTATTAAAATGGATAACATTTACAATATTCTTTTCTCAAAATGTTAAAAGTCTAAGCCTGAGAAGGTAAACGTTGCACCTACAACTTGTTGTTTTCCAGATCTTCCAAAGACCTCCTATGCCTATGAGTAACTAGAAGTCAAGAAAATGAGGATGAGGTAAGTCAGGGTGCTTGAGTGGGATCTACAAAAGCATGAGAGAAAACTCCTATCTAGTGACTTTGAAGTATGAAGTATGGTATATATGGTGTTAAAGGTTTGTGTCCTCTCGATCTCATGTTTAGGTCATAAAGTAAATAGGCAAGTGATGACTCCATAAAAAGTAAGATGGATAAATTAGATAATGGTGGTAGATAGTGCCTACCTATATGCAAGAAAAGGTCTCTTTAAGTTGAGGTTGAAATATTAATCTCATGTCTTAGTTACATGTAGAGTGAGACTTCTTATCAAAGGTAACATCTGGCAGTGAATTTGTATTATTAATTTTGTGATATGATAGTTTATGCGTGGATCACATCTTATTCTAATAAATAGCTGCATATGTTGAACACACTCGGCTAGATGATGTGTCATAACCTGATCTTTTGAGCGCAATGTCATGATATGACTGCAATTGTTGTACAAAAACATGTAGACAATCATATAAATTTAAGGTGTGCTTTGTCCTTAATTCTCTCAATTCTTCTTCACATCCTCCGCTCCACTGGATGTATCTCTTTATTTTTTACAACTCCCTTCACATAGGGGAATAGGTTATGTAGTTTCTGAAAGGGCCAACACAGCTACCAAAAGTTGAACATTCTGTCTTCCACAACATCCTCTAAAATGTTAGAGGTGTGCTTTGGTGTCCTCCCTTAAAATTAAGTTTGCATGGGCCAATTTCTTTTGAGCCCGTTGAAACCTATATCCAGACCATGTATGACTCCATATAGGTGTACTTGGTCGAGCCGAGTATACTGTGTGTTCCCACCTACTGATCCCACCACTCGTTATCACGATCTACATCTTTGCATGCCATGTTTTGAATTTTTGTTGCTTCTGTTATATACTTTCCGATTTCCGCCCCCATAGATACGCGAGTATACGTATATTGTGAGTATACGTCTAAGAGGACCATACGGACATCGGTGGGTTCGTGCAGTCTTTGAAACGAATTAGTATCAAGTTTTGTTTGTCAATGTTTGAAAAATAGGGGGACACCTTGATAGGGCAAAGTTGTCCGATCTTTCGAGGCGATGGTGATAGTCGATTTGGGTGGAGGTCAGGATTAACGATCCGACTACACGTGCGAGCACGAGCGCCAATGCAATCGCTAAGCCAATCTCCTAGAGGTTACTGATCTTGCAGAAGCATGATCATCCTGACCAGCGAGGGTCTTAATTTCTACTTAAAATCGAGAAAATGTAAGAACTAAAATTGCAATCAAGATATTGCGGATAAAGATGAAATCTTTATTAAAAATGTGGGATTCTAAATAGGTGCGTAGTACAAGAGGCCTCTGTGACACTCAAAAGTATACTGTAGTTGCGACGATGGCTAACTTTTAGTCTGAACAAAATCCAAATCTAAACGATGACCTAATGTATGTATATATGGAGGGACGAAGGGGGATGCGGCCAGCCTTGGGAGAGGCAGACGTAAATAATTCCTAACTCGGTTTCTTCCACTTATACAGACTAAAAATTTAGCCTAAAAAGTTGGTCGAAAATTACATGGGTCTGGTCTATTAATAAAAGGTTATGCAACACGATATGACTATATGAACGAAATTATGAAGTGGTAATATCTTGGTTTCATCCATATCTTCATCTCTTATTATGGTGACTTCAAAGTTTTGAAATCTTCACTTGTAGCGTCATCTTCCATCCTCTCAAGCTTTTTGTCGTCTCCATGCATGATCATGGTCCATTAATTATCCTTCTTGTCGTTTCTAGGTCTATCATTCTTAAATAACATAAGCACATCTTATTTAGGAAGCATCATATTGTCATGTACATTAGGAAGAGTTTCTAGAAATGAAAGTACCTGCTAATTAAGTAGACGTGCACAAGCTCTTTTTTTTTGGAGAACGTGCACAAGCTCTTGTGAGAGGTCATTGCAATTATACTATAGGTGCAGTGGTTGTATCAGCAGTAAGGATGTCCTCATCATCCTCTCCTTCTTGAACTAAAGTCGTCTTCGCTGAAATCTCTTTTTTTTCACCAAAGAATGGTTTCAAATCTGCAATATTAAATACGGGACTTACCGTGCTCAACTCTGCATGAAGCTCAAATTTGTACGCATTATCATTTATCCTCTCTAACACTTAGAAAGGACTAGTAGTAGGTGGCATTAACTTTGATATGCACAAATTAGGAAAATGATCTTTGTGCAAATACAACCATACAAGATCTCTAACATTAAACACAACATGCTTTTTACCTTTATCTTCTGCAAATTTATACTTATCATTCATACATTCAATATTGTCTTTAGTAGTAGCATACAACTTCAAACTATGTTCAGCATGTTGTGTAGCATCATAATTATTTTGCACCAAAGATAGAAGAGGCAATAAATAAATTGGTGCACGTGGAACAAAACCATACACAATCTCAAAAGGGAACATCTTAGTATAAGAATGTATAGAATGACTGTAAGAAAATTCAATATGAGGTAAACAATCTTCCCACTCTTTTAAGTTCTTCTTTAAAACAGCCTGTAGCATAGTAGATGAAGTCCTATTAACTACTTCAGTTTTCCCATCAGTTTGAGGATGGCATGTAGTACTGAAAAGTAATTTAGTCCCAAATTTAGCCCACAAACATCTCCAAAAGTGGCTAAGAAATTTAATATCATGATCAGAAACAATTGTATTTGGCACACCATGCAAACAAACAATATCACGAAAGAACAAATCAGCAACATGTGCGGCATCATTACTCTTCTGACAAGGAATAAATTGTGCCATCTTAGAAAATTGATCCACAACAAAAAAAATACTATCCCCCTTTCTATGTTAAAGATAATCCCAAATCAAAGTCCGTAGAGATATCCTCCCAAGAAACACTAGGAATAGGAAGAGGCATGTATAAACCACGTGGATTAAGGCCTAACTTAGCTTTTTGACATGTAATGTAGTGAGAAACAAATATCTCAACATCTCTACGCATGTGTGACCAATAAAAGTGTGCAACATGTATGTCTTCCGTCTCTTTAGCACTACAAAATGACCCATCAAACCTCATCCATGTGTCTCCTGTAATAATAAAAGACGAACAAAGCTATCTGGAATGCCTAGCTTGTTAGCACAGAACACAAATCCATCATTAATGACGAACTTGTTCCATGTTTTTTCCTTTGTTACAATTCAGCAATATATTTTTAAATTCAACATCATGTTCATGTCCTTTGATAGTTTCCAAACCAAAAAATGTGTAGTCAAGTTGTGAAGCATGGTATAACGGCGCAACAAAGCATTAGAAATAACATTATCTTTACCTTTTTTGTGTTTAATAACATAAGGAAAAGACTCAATGAATTCAACCCACTTAGCATGCCGCTTATTCAGTTTTGCTAGACTACAAATATGCTTCAAAGATTCATGATCAGAATGTATAAAAAATACTTTAGGCCATAAATAATGTTGCTAAGTTTGTAATGTCCGAACTAGAGCATATAATTATTTGTCATAAATAGAATAGTTTAGACTAGCCCCACCCAGTTTCTCACTAAAGTACGCAATAGTTTTACCCTTTTGTAATCACACCTCCCAACCTAATTCCATTAGCATCACATTCAACTTCAAAAGTTTTAGGCAAAATCAGAAAGTTGGAGTAAAGGAGCATGTGTTAACCTCTTTTTCGGCATCATAAAAGCATCATGTTGTGTGTCGCTCTAAACAAGAGGTACATCCTTCTTTGTAACCTCATTTAATGGCTCAGCAATAGATCCAACATCTTTAACAAAGCGCCTATAAAATTTAGTGGTATCAAGAAAACTCCTCACTTGTGTGACCATTGTGGGAAGAGGCCAACTCGAAATTGCTTCAATCTTGGCTGGATCAACTTTAATACCCTATGTTGTAACAACGTAGCCAAGAAAAACAACTCGATCGGTATAGAGGGTGCACTTCTCGAGATTAACATACAAACATGCATCACGTAAAGCATTTAAAATAGCACGTAAATGTTTCAAATGATCCTCCAAATATTTTATATAAATCAGAATATCATCAAACTAGACTATCACAAAATGTCCAATGAAAGCACGTAAAACTTTGTTTATTAATATCATAAATATGATGGATGCATTAGCTAAACTAAAATGCATTACTAACCACTTATATAAACCGAACTTAATTTTAGAAGCTTTTTTTCCATTCATCTCCTAATTTCATATAAATCTAAGGGTAACCACTTCGCAAATCAATCTTAGAAAACATAATAGAGCCACTCAATTCATCCAACATGTCATCTAAACGTGGTATAAGATGACGATACCAAATAGTAATATTATTGATAGCTCTACAATCAGTACGCATGCACGACGGCCCATGTTTCTTAGGTACCATCTTTGTCAAGTAATTCTTAAATTTGGCATTGTATTTCTTTTGTCTCCTCTGGATTGTTTTGATATGGGGCGCGGTTGGGAAACGTGGCACTAGGAATTAGATTAATTTGATGCTGAATTTCTCTAATAGGCGGTAGTCCTGGTGGCATGTCAGGTGGAAAAACGTTCGCATATTCCTGCAAAAGGTTAGCAGCAACATGTGGCAAAGATGGAGACATAGCCACAAATAAAAACAAAACCTCTTTGCAAACAATTGCATAACATAGAGTATTGTTCACATCTAATTCAGTAATATCAATTTTATTTGCAAGTATATAGAACCTTCAAACAAATTTCAGTAGCATGTTTAGAATCAGATTTAGAGATCTTATGTGGTACAAAATCAGTAGCAACAATTTGATTCTCACTTTTGTTTTGCTCCTTAGTTTTAGCTCTACTAGCTCTAGTAAGATTATTTTTTAATATGTGTTCAGGAGTCATAGGTTTGATACTAATTTTCTTTCTATTATTTATAAGAGAATAATAATTAGCTTTACTATTATGAACAAATTCTTTATCAAATTGCCAAGGTGTACCAAGTAACAAAGGACAAGCTTGCATGGGCACAACATCGCAATCAACAAAATCAGAATATGTACCAATAGTAAACTGCACACGTATTGTTGTTGTTACCTCGATCTTTCAAGAACTCTCGAACCATTGAATGTAATATGAATGTGTGTGTTGTCGTATAGGTAGAGAAAGCTTATCCACCATATCAACACTAGCCATATTATTGCAATTCCCTCCGTCAATAATGATCTGGATAGCTCTTTCTTTGACAACGCCTCTTGTTTGAAAAATATTGTGGCATTGATCATGTTTATCTTGGCTCAATTGCACACTCAACACAAGTTGTGCAACTAGACTCTTTTATTGATCAACAGTTTTAGCTTCCATTATCTCTGTTTCTTCTTCAGAATCAGAATTATCTCCATCTCCTGTAGCAATAAGAGCCAAAGTATCTTCGTCAAAATCAGTCGATGAATAATATTCACAATCTTCACGTACCAACATAACACGTTGTGTTCTACCCATCCGCTCAATATAACCATATCCCCAGTATTTGTGGCATTGTATATCCTTTATCTTTCCCGTGGAAGCCATAGAAGAAGAACTACGAGCAGGACCATTGTATGACGGCGGAGGAGCAGCCAAAGGAGGTCTTGAGGTAGGCGTGGTGGATTTGGATGTGGTAGGTGCTGGTGGAGTACCACAAGAAGAAGACGCTGATTGTCAGGACGTCCATGAGGATGTACGACCTACAGAATTATTAGTTTTTCTCCATGGTGGTTGTCGATCCTACACTTCATGTTCATCTTTGCAAGCAAGCTGAAATAAACGAATGATGGTAGTATATTTCCTTATAGTCTAAGATGTTTTTAATGTCCTTATTTAACTCACTAAATAAACATGAAAACATTTGTTCTGTATTTTCGACAATACCACACCGAACCGTCCTTTTTTGTAATTCCTAATGATATTCTTCTATAGAATTTTTGTGTCAATTTCTTTAGTAAATCACGTTGATAAGTAAGAGGTATAAAGCGAACACGCATAGCAGTTTTTAAGGCAGTCCAAGTATGAGGAATAGTAGTGGAATTTAAGAGACAATGTACATACCACCAAACGCAAGCAAAATCAGCAAATTTGCAAGTAGTAGCACTAAAACGCATATTATTAGGATATCTCAAACATGCAAAACGTTGATCTACTTCCAATTCTCATGTAAGATAAGCATCATGATTATATCTATCATTAAGAGATGAAATATTTAATTTAAGCTTTGCAACATGATCATTATCACGTATCGATGGTCGGGCGTTGCGGTAGTAATGTCAGGGTCAGCCTGCGGGTTGTGGAGGTTGTTCATCCTCCTCATCAAACAGATGTTCGTCCTCTAGATCGTACTCATCTTCCCCTTCATATTCCGCAAATGCTGCAGCAGCAGCGTTTGTAGCATGTGGTGCATGAGCTGCATGTGTAGTGGCAGGAGGTACGCGTCGTGCAAGACCCACGTTTTCGGGTGCAGGTCGATGTGCCGTCGAGGCTGGTGCAGGTGCAAGTAATCTGTCTAGAACCTCCTAAAATCTACCGTCGATCTTGTGGTTGAAGGATTTCACGAGTCCTTCGATTTTGTCAATGGTGTCGGTGAGCTTGTTGTCAAAATTCTCTAGTCTTGAATCAACATCTTGAGCACGCCCTACAAAAAGCTTGGTAAAATGAGCATGCATCTCTTCGTTTGTCATGTTTGCAGGGTCAAGAGGTATATCTGCCATAGTTAGTCCTCAAAAGAACATGTATATATGCCAACAGTACAGAAATATGGTGGCAGCGCGCGTAATTCGTCAAGCAATATACAAAGATCTTACCAGTTCTTAATAAATAGAAGGAAGGCGATGTGCAAACTGCAAAGATCAATGGATGCCAAAATTGAGCCGAGCGATTACCAGGAGTCGAGACAACACATATGGAGAAATCTGTGGTGCTCTAGGAAGGCTTAGAAAAGGGGGTTTGGAATTATCAAAACAGCAATGCAACGTTGACTAGATGATCAACGACGGTATTGTGCTGATCCTAGGCTAGACTGTTCTAGATACGCGATCCTAGAGCACCAACTGATCCATGGTGCAGGTGCAGGTATATCTGTCACGATGCGACATGAACAAGCAATGGTGGAATGAGGTGGCGCCCTGAAAATCGAACCAAAAACTCCAGAGATCGCTATGATGGCGAATGTCTCAAACTGATCCACGGGGTCTAAAAATAGGATAGCCTCGAAATGTTTTTGTCGAAATTTTGGTACCGTGCTTTGGAAAGCACGCAGGTGCAAAAAATTGTCGCTATAACGGCCGATGGAGAATAGTGATCCCCAAGGTCAAAAACTAGTATAGCCAGAATTTGTTTACTCTCCTTCTAGACTTGCGGGTGAACTTTTAACTCAACACTGACTTATATGACAGCGTGGAACAGCAAGGAAGGAAACTAAAAATAATAAGGAAGAAACAACTCTATTCGGACTCATGCCGCGAAAGGAAACTAGAACAGATCTATGTCGCAGTAGGAAGGCGGTGGCGGAGGTTAGGGTTTATAGCAGTGATGATGGCGGCGAAATATGGTGGTGGAAATATGGTAATGGTGATGATCTGCGAGTGCGGCGGTGGTAAATAATGTGACCCGAACTCGAAACTCTAAAGGACAACCACTAAGACCAGCAATTCGATGCAATGTTGCACACACAAATTCAACAATGCAAAAACTGAAAACATAATGCAAGGCTAAGGAGTGGTTATGGGACAAATCGATCTAAACTCTAATTGTTTTTTTTTTGCCTTTTTCGTGTTTTATAGGTAAACCAGATCTATATTAAGAAAACAGTAAATCTCATCGAGCAACCTAAAATCTGATACCACTTGATAGGGCAAAATTGTCCGATCTTTCGATGAGATGGTGATAGTCGATTTGGGTGAAGGTCGAGCTTGACGATCCGACTACACGTGCGATCACGAGCGCCAATGCACTCGCTAGGTCAATCTCCTGGAGTTTACCGATCATACAGAAGCACGACCAGCCTAACCAGTGAGGGTCTTAATTCCGACCTGAAATCGAGAACAGCTAAGAACTAATATTGCAATCAAGATATTGCGAATGAAGATGAAAGCTTTATTAAAAAGGTGGGATTCTAAATAGGTGTGTAGTATAAGAGGCCTCTACGACAATCAAGCATATGGCATAGTTGCGAAGATGGCTAACTTTTAGTCTAAACAAAATCCGAGTATAAACAATGACCTAATGGACGTATATATGGAGGGATGAAGGGGATGAGGCCAGCCTTGGGAGGTGCATCCGTAAATCCTTTCTAACTCAGTTTCGTCCACTTATACGGACTCTAAAAATTCAGCCTAAAAATTTGGACAAAAATTATATGGGTCTGGCCCATTAACAAAAGGTGACGCAGCACCATATGACTATATGGACGAAATTATGAAGTGGTAATATCTTGGTTTCGTGCATCTCTTCATCTCTCGTTATGGTGGCTTCAAAGTTCTGAAATCTTCACTTGTAGCGTCGTATTCCATCCTCTCAAGCTTGTTGTCGTCTCCATGCATGATCATGCACTCATGCTCCATTAAATATCCTTTTTGTCATTTCTAGGTCCATCATTCCTAAATAAAATAAACACATCTGATTTAGGCAACATCATATTCTCATGTACATTAGGAAAAATTCCTAGAAATAAAAGTACCTGATAATTAAGTCGACATGCAAAAGCTCTTGTGGGAGGTCCTTGCAATGGTACTGTAGGTGCAGTGGTTCTATCAGTAGTAGGGATGTCCTCATCACACCGAAGTAAAAGTGAAAATGTTAAAAAAATAAGAAGATGAGATGATCAAAGTTATGCGATATGTCATTGTTTTTGACACTTTCTAGACACCTCCCATGCCTATGGTAACTAGAAGTCAAGCAAATGAGGACGATGGAAAGGCCGTGATATTTTTTATCGAATTGTGATTGTATTAGAGTCGAAACATAATAGAATAGATGTTCATTAATGTTTTTCACCGATTAGAGAGGAGTGAGATCAAGGAAACCAACTCTAAAGGTGTTACATGCTGATACAGAAAAATAAACTCATGCAGAAAGTCCCATGTTGATACCTAGACTATGCATGCTACACTGTATGAAGTCGATTTCCTTAAATTGTCAACCATGCCACCTTGTCAAAAAATCCGCAATACTCTCCATCTGAAAATAAGTTAATCTAATTTGTCTAGATACGGATATATCTACACGCGTTTTAGTACGTAGATAATGTAAGTCTAGATAAATCCAAGTCACTTATTTCCATACGGCTTAGGGCTTCTTAATTATTAAAGGAAGGAGCGAGCCAACGAGTTCATAATTCATAACGGTGATCTCATCTCTTTGTGCAAAATTATAAACATTCAAACGGTTACAAAGATTTCGACCCAAACCTTGAGCAAACTTGCATCCATGTATGTATGCATGATTTGTCATCCTAGTACACTTTGCTAATAAATCCACACCAGACAAAATCATCACAAGATAAATGTCCAAGAAGAGGTGCAAAAGTTGAATATTTTTGTCTCCTTCAACAATCACCGCTGAGCTTAGGTTAGTTTGTGCAAGTTTGCTTTTGTGTGATTTCTTCATATATGAGTTATGGTGCAATGTTGAGATGCAATATATGAAGACTCGATAAGGGGACATCGAAGAACCTTGATATAATTTTTAGTTTTTTCACCGATCTTTTTTCTTATTTTTGTACCAGTTAATATGTTTTATCCCACGGTAAGTTGCTTACTTAACAAATATAATGTTGTTTTTCCTCAATGAAATTGTTTATGGAAAGATGTGGCGTTTGAACCAAATTGTAATTGCATAATGATATTAAAATGCTTGGATTGGGATAAGGCCCTCTTATTTTACTTAGCCATTGCCCAAAAGTCAAAAGGAAGCAAATCAAGAGTCCAACAACAAACAACGGCACACCCCACAAGAACAATTAATACATTCGCATTTGATCCTTCCTCGTGGGAATATTTATCACGAGGACTCTGTCGTGCCTTAGTGGCAACCTAATGTATTAAAATGGATAACATTTTCAATATTCTGGTCTCAGAATGTTAACAAATCTAAGGGTGAGATGATAAACGTTGCACCTACGATTCTTCTTGTTTTTCAGATCTTCCGGACACCTCCTATGCCTATGAGTAACTATAAGTCAAGAAAATGTGAATGGGGTAAGTCATGGTGCTTGAGTGGGAACAGAGGAAGCATGAGAACAAACACCTATCTACTACGGAGCAGGAAGTATAGTATATATGCGGTTAAAGGTTTGTGTCCTCTCGATCTCATGTTTAGGTCATAAGGTAAATAGGTGAGCGATGACTCCATAAAAAGTAAGATGGATAAATTATATAATATGGTAGACAGTACCTACGTAAATGCAAGCAAAAGGACTCTTTGAGAGTTGAGGTTGAAACATTAATATCATGGCTTAATTACATGTAGAGTGAGACTTCTTATCAATGGTAACATCTGGAAATGAACTTGTATTTTTAATTTTGCGATATGATTAATCTGTGTGTGGTGCACAACTTATACTAATAAATAGCCGAATATAATGAACACAGTAGTATGGCATGATGTGTAATAACCAGATCTTTCCAGGACAGTGTCACGATATATAACAACAACTGTTATACTGTACAAACATGTGTAATTCATATTTCTTCAAAAACATGCACGAGACTTGGGTGTCTTCTATATTAAAATAGAAAATGAAATATTCATACAATAAATTTATGGGGTAATGATCACAAGGATCAACCTCCCTGACTCCACACTATAACCAAGCACAATACTCCCCACCCTACTAACCTCCACTCCACATCTGTTGGCCCTTTTTGACAGCTCAAAATCTTCTAAGATACGTCTACAAAGTTCTCCTGGTATAACCGCACATTTGTGGAACACCGACTGTGATGCTCCAACCAAAGACTACAAGAAACTAACAAAATCATCATGTTGAGTTCCTTCTGATTTTTTTTTTTGGCACAGCCATAGCAATCCTTTCCCACCACTATGATTTTTGTTGTCGCATCTAGAGTGAAAGGGTAGTGGGCATTGCGCCAGAGGTTGTAGTCTCCTTCTCGCCGGTCTATTTGCAGTCTATAACATGCAACTTATGGGTTAGCGGCTTCTGACCTGGCAAGAATGCTTCGTACAAAGAATTTTCTATATACACTCCCCCAGCTGTGAGCTTCCAGGTGAAGATGTCTTCGGTCTCGCTCATAGTCTACTTCCCACCTATGATCTGGGACTGCAAGGGCCTCTGTGACTGTCCACTTGCACGCGCAGATCTAACAAACTACATAAGAGCACGTTTCATAGTAAAGACTATTACTCGTTATAAGCCACCATCGTATCATTTATATCCAACCTAATAATCTCACCGTCCCATGGCTTAGGACGTAAAAAAAAATCCCATTTCCCCTCATATCTTAAGGCGGGGGTGTTATTCTCTCGCCATCTTCCGAAATCAACCCTTATATGCATTTATCTCTTGCTCAAAACACGGGAGACATTTATAGGTACGAGAGTTTTCATTGGCCGCATGCTGCATGCGGGAGCGGAAATAATTAACTACCCCAATTCTGCAGACCAGGATTGGCACCCGGTTATGCGAGAAGATAATCAGGAAGCTAATTATCAAATTAATAGGGGTTGAAAACGGTTGCCTTGAATGGACTCTCCTTAATAAACGAGCCCAAAAATTTACGCCATAAGCCTTGGGATGGAGGGAGTAGTCAACATATTAGATATATGTAATTACTATTTTATTCGATCAATGCCTACTTTACACTCTCATAGAGTGCCTAGGAGAAGCTCTTGTATGAGCCCAATACCCTTCTATCTCTTCTTCTCTTTCTGATACGTCGGAAACGTATCTATAATTTTTTATGCTCCATGCTTGTTTAGTACCTACTTTGCTTTACTTGTCCATACTTTGAGGTGATTTTTACATGTTTTCTGATACTAACCTATTAACAAGTTACAACAGTGCCAGATGCCTGTTTTCTGCTATTTTTGGTTTTATAAAAGTTAGTAAAGAAATATTCTCGGAATTGGACGAGACGAAGGACAAAGTCAATAACTTTTTGCGGGGAACAAGAAGTCCAGAGGAGAGAAGAGGAGGCGTGCCAGGGCGGCTAAACCCCCCTAGGCGTGGGTGGGCCCTACCCCGCGCCTGGGTAGGGTTTGCCCCCTCTGGCCGCCGCCTCGGTCTCCCCCTTCGCCTATAAGAAGCCCCTAATATAGAAATTCTGAGTACCCGGTCAGAAATCCACGAAACCATCTGTAGCCACCGCCACCATCGCCCCTAGATCAGGGGGATCTGAAGTTCTTCTCGGCACCCTGCCAGAGGGGAGATCATCCCGGAGGCCTTCTCTCCGGTATGATTCATGAGTAGTTCCACCTTGGACTATGGGTTATGTAGTAGCTAGATGGTTGTATCTCCTCCTTTGTGCTTTCATGTATAGATCTTGTGAGCTCCGTTCATGGTCAAGATATAATCTATTTGTAATCATGCATGTTGTGTTTGCGAGGATCTGATGGATATTGAGATTATTATGTTGGTTTGATTAATGGTTTTATCTTTATGATTCTATCATGTCTGTGTTGTTTGAGATCTTGCATGCTCTCTGTTGCTAGTGGTTATCTTGGCCAAGTAGTTGCTAGTGACTCCAAGAGGGGGTATTTATGCTCGATAGTGGGTTCATGCCTATAGTTTCCAAGGGAAGTGACAGAAATCTCTTCGGTTGTAGATGTGCTATTGCTACTAGGGAGAAAACAACGGTCTCTTGTTCATGGAACATGTGGACTGTTTATCTTACACACTTTGCTTAAAGCAGTTGTCTGTTGCTTGCAACTTAATACTGGAGGGGGTTCGGATGATAACCTGAAGGTGGACTTCTAGTCATAGATGCAGTTGGGTGATGGTCTATGTATATTGTTGTATTGCCCAATCAACTTCATAGGATCTTTCTGGCTAGTAATTGCATTGTTATGCCTTGCTCAGTTCCTGTCAATTGCCCTGTTGTAATTTGTTTACCCTTCATGCCATGTTATTTATCTAAGGAGGGCACCTCTAGTGAACTATGGATCCCGCTCCAATCTTTACCATTGATACATCTTCCACTGTTACCTGTTTACTTGTTGCAAACCATTACCTTCCACACCATACGTTTAATCCTTTGTTACAGCAAACGAGTGAGCTTGACAACCTCACTGATTCGTTGGGGCAAAGTCTTGAGTTTGTGTTGTGTAGGTCTCCGCGTTGCTAGCAACACCTGTGTGACATTTCCTTCCTCCCACTGGTTCAATAACCTCGGTTTCTTACTAAGGGAAACTTGCTGCTGTGCTACTTCATACCTTGCTCTTGGGGTTTCCAACAAAGCGTTCCACGACAAGTACTGGGCGCCATCAAGCTATTTTCTGGCGCCGTTGCCGGGGAGGCTAAGGACGTCTTCACTAGGGGAGTCCTTCACTTCCTTTTTCTTTACTTTGTTTTTAGTTTGCTTTGTTTCTTTTGCTTGGTTTTGTTTGCCTCTTTTCAAAAAACCCAAAAAATTAGTCTAGTTTGGTTTGCTTTCTTTATTCAAAAACACAAAAAAATTAGTTCCTACTCTAGTTGCTGGTCTGTTGTTGCCTTGCTTGGTCATGCTTTCTATCAATGGATGGTTTCTTTGAAACTAGTTCTTATTGGCAAGGTGGGTTCACGGAAGAAAAAAAGTATTATTATAAGGAACACCGTTTGTCACAAAAAGGGAAACACTTATGGGAACAAATTGATAAGTTGAATACTATTTATAGAGACATGTGCTCTACTTATAATGTTATTTATTGCTTTGATAAAACTTGTTGCTGCAGGAGGTATAAACACCTACCCTTTCAATGTGAGTATAATGATAATGTTACCATATCTTCTTATGTTAAAGGAAATTATGATTTTGATGATGTGGAACAAATTGAAGAATTTATTGCCTTCAAGGGTGCATTTGAACTTGCCAGTTTGCTTGAGAATACTGATGATGCACCTTATAAACGTGAGGTTTTTGAGATACATAAATTTTGCTTTGATAATTACAAGGGAGAAAATGGCTATATTCTTGAATGTTTTAATAGGTGCTTTCCACATTTGGAAGAGACTAATGCCTTGCAGGAGCCTATGAAAGAAGAAATTGTTGAAACTGGAAGCTCATTAGATGAAAAAGATGAGGAGAGTGATGAACAAAAGGAGGAAGAATGGATCTACCCATGCCTACATTCTAATGAGAGTAACTCTTTACCTCTTACATTATTTGATTGTCCCCCGTGCTTACCAAAGCGGGATGAATGCTATGTTCCTGTGGATCCTTTTAAAATATCTTCTTTGGGTAAAACCTGTGAAGGTTTTAACCCCACTATTTTTGAGCTTGATGGAAATTATGTGTTTGTAGATCATGAAAAGCATGCTTTATGTGATAGCTATATTTTTGAGTTTATTCATGAGGCTACTGAGAGAGGAAAATATGGTTGTAAAAGTTTTCATGGTACTAAAATACCTCTCTTTATGCTGAAAGTTTTGAAGTTACTCTTGTTTTCTCTTCCTATGCATGTCACTTTGTTCTTTGTGAACTTATTTGTGTACAAGATTCCTATGCATAAGAAGTGGGTTAGACTTAAATGTGTTTTGAATCTGCTTCTTGATTCTCTCTTTGACTTCAATTCATAATTCTTATGTGAGCATCTTCTCAAGCTATCAAGCCTAACTTAAAGGCATTAAAGAAAAGTACTTGTTGGGAGATAACCAATGAGTTTCCTTGAGTCTTGAAAGTTATTATTTCTATAATGACCTCTCCTTATCCTTTTTGTTTGCTTTTTTGTGCCAAGAATGACCTCTAATGAAAGGGAAGTAAGATTTGGGGAGTTGCTGTCCCGAAACAGATTTCTGTCCTCTACAAAAAAAAAATCGTAAGGAGGATCTGTAACTCGGATTGAGCTCAAAATTTACGAATAAATCCCCCAGTATGTTGGCTAACTTTCCTTAGTTCAACATTTTTTATTTGAGCAACAGAAGATGTTCGAAAAAAAATTCTACCTGCTGGTCTGTTTTGACAGATTTCTGCCATTATTTGCATTTGCTTCTTATTGATTCCTTTTTGATCTCTCTTCAGGTAAATTGAGTTTATTTGAAGGAGTTACTACAGTAGCTTGTGTTTTTAGTGAAAATCCTTGTTGTTCCACATCTTTGCCAGTGGTCTAATATCTTTTGAATAAGCTAATGTTGCTAATGAAGATTGTGTGAAGTTTTGTATGAAGGAAAAATTTCAGGTGTAGAGAGAGAGTGATGCAATGAGATGAAGAATGGACAAAAGCTCAATCTTGAGGATGACACCATGGTGTCACACCAAGAAATATCCAATAGGTACAAGCGTCAAAGCTTGGGGATGCCCAAGGCATCCCCTTCTTCATCAATAAAAAGCTCAGGTCTGTCTAGACACTTCGTTTTTATTGTTTCATGCACTGCTGTGTTGTTCTTGGAGCGTCTTAGTTTTCGTTTTTTTTTCTTAGTTTGATTTAGTAGTTTGGACCCCCGCTCTCGTTGTGTTGTTTTGCAAATAAGTTTGCTTGGTGTTTGGACAAGAGTATTAAGTTCTTGCTTGAAGTGCAAGAGGAGCTTGTATTGATTATGACTTAGACTTTAGCATGATATGCTAGGTTTTGTTTTAGCATTATGCTTAGTGATTATTGTTGTAGCATGTCTTGTTCCAAACAATTGGGATTGCTTAGTGTGCCTTGAATAAATTATGCGTTGTTTTAGCATGCAAAAGCATAGTATTGTGGTATTCTCCTTTGATGTTTTGCTTGGGTTGACTTGGCACATGCTCACACCATGTTATGACTATGACAAGTCACCATTAGCCTCTATGATCATGTAGTCCTTGACTTGTAGTTCCACTCTTTGCTTTGATTAGTTTTCTTTGTTGCATTGCATAATTATGACCATTATTGCTCTCTTAGTTGGTTGCTCCCAGTCTTTTGCTAGCCTCCACTTGTATGAGTAAGTTCTACTCATGCCTCCAACTCCCAAGAAACCAAGTTATTCCAAAGTGTCCACTATAAACTCCTATGCATGGTGTGTTACACCATTCCAAGTATATTCTTGTTTTCATCTATCTTCCAATTAAAAACTATTTTGTTATGTGAAAACTTAGTGATTAAAGCCCTCATGAACTTGATGGCACACGTTATTCTTTGCTCCTAATAAACTTGAACCATTGTGAAAACTTTGTTGTATATACTTGCACTTATAAGTTGGAATTAGCAGAACCGTGCTGTCACGGGGAACGTTTTCAACATTGCACTTGTAACTTGTTGTACTCAGTTGATATCATGTTCTTTTGTCTATTGATGTCACCGGTGTGAAATAAAGAGGGAACTTGTAAGTCCATGGAGTTTTTATCCTGTGTTAGAGAAACGCCTAGGCCGCTAGCCTAAGCCATGCCTAATCATGGTGGAAACTTGCGGCATCACCATAGTGACATATATGAAGCATTCTTCTTATAAAAAAAAGAGACACATTGAGAAAAGAGGAAAGATAGAAAAAATCACCATATTCCCATGGTACATAAGAAGAATTGCTGAGATGCTCATTGTCTGCTTGCCTTGTCATTTTGGTTATGGGAAAGCTCCTGTACCATGTGCAAGAGGTACCCCGTTGGTGGTTCTCAATGATATGCAAATACTTACAGTGACAAGAACTTACCTGAACCCAAAGTTGAGTATGCATGAGGTGTGGCCCTCGTATTCAAGGAGCATGAGATTGCCAACTTATACTTCGTCAAGCATATACTCCAGCTTTGCCACTTTAACCTTAACCACTTCAAGATGCTTATGATAGGGGCAATGAGGGATAAAAGCTAACTAGTACCATAATTTTGGAAGCTCTTTTTGAAAATTGTAATCCCTGCTTCCTTTACAAAAAGGCCTTTCTTCCACCATTATTTGAGTCTCCACCTTCTACCTCTAGGCACCATTAAGAGAGCATAGTTGTCATTCTTTGTGCAATGTTCTAAAGCTTATTAATTAATGCATATTGTGTTATTACTTGCTCTTGTGCTATTTGTTTCTAGTCACCCTTGTGAACTTTGCAGGTGTCATATGCATTATATTGCTACTCTATGAGGGACAAGCTGATTGCCACTATGTTATGTTTTCTGCATATGAAACAAACAAACGTTTTTGAATGTGTATTATTCATGATCTTTGTTTGTAGCTTGCCATGTTTCATACATAGTTATTATGTCCTATTGTTAGAACTCCATCTTTCATGCACATGTTTAGAGTTCTTTGATCCCATCTTTCAATGTTTGCAAATGGTTGGATCTTTATTATGAGGGTGCATGTCACCTCAAAAATTATTCTTTTATCACTTACTTACTCGAGGACGAGCAGGAGTTAAGCTTGGGGATGATGATACGTCGGAAACGTATCTATAATTTTTTATGCTCCATGCTTGTTTAGTACCTACTTTGCTTTACTTGTCCACACTTTGAGGTGCTTTTTACATGTTTTCTGGTAGTAACCTATTAACAAGTTTCAACAGTGCCATATGCCTATTTTCTGCTGTTTTTGGTTTCAGAAAAGTTAGTAAAGAAATATTCTCGGAATTGGACGGGACAAAGGACAAAGTCAATAACTTTCCGTGGGGAACAAGAAGTCCAGAGGAGAGACGAGGAGGCGTGCCAGGGTGGCTAAACCCCCCTAGGAGTGGGTGGCCCCTACCCCGCGCCTGGGTAGGGTTTGCCCCCTCTAGCTGCCGCCTCGGTCTCCCCCTTCGCCTATAAGAAGCCCCAGATACAGAAATCCTGAGTACCCGATCAAAAATCCACAAAACTGTTTGTAGCCACCGCCACCATCGTCCCTAGATCGGGGGGATCTGAAGTTCTTCCCGGCACCCTGCCGGAGGGGAGATCATCCCGGAGGCCTTCTATCTGGTATGATTCGTGAGTAGTTCCACCTTGGATTATGGGTCCATGTAGTAGCTAGATGGTTGTATCTCCTCCTTTGTGCTTTCATGTATAGATCTTGTGAGCTCCGTTCATGATCAAGATCTAATCTATATGTAATCATGCATGTTGTATTTGCGGGGATCCGATGGATATTGAGATTATTATATTTGTTTGATTAATGGTTTTATCTTTATGATTCTATCATGTCTGTGTTGTTTGTGATCTTGCATGCTCTCCATTTCTAGTGGTTATCTTGGTCAACTAGTTGCTAGTGATTCCAAGAGGGGGTATTTATGCTCGATAGTGGGTTCATGCCTATAGTTTCCAAGGGAAGTGACAGAAATCTCTTCGGCTGTAGATGTGTTGTTGCTACTAGGGAGAAAACAGCAGTCTCTTGTTCATGGAACATGTGGACTGTTTAGTTTACACACTTTGCTTAAAGCAGTTGTCTGTTGCTTGCAACTTAATACTGGAGGGGGTTCGGATGATAACCTGAAGGTGTACTTCTAGTCATAGATGCAGTTGGATGATGGTCTATGTATATTGTTGTATTGCCCAATCAACTTCATAGGATATTTTTGGCTAGTAATTGCATTGTTATGCCTTGCTCAGTTCCTGTCAATTGCCCCGTTGTAATTTGTTTACCCTTCATGCCATGTTGTTTATCTAAGGAGAGCACCTCTAGTGAACTATGGACCCCGGTCCAATCTTTACCATTGATACATCTTCCACTGTTACTTGTTTACTTGCTGCAAACCATTACCTTCCACACCATACGTTTAATCCTTTGTTACATCAAATCGGTGAGCTTGACAACCTCACTGATTTGTTGGGGCAAAGTCTTGAGTTTGTGCTGTGTAGGTCTCCGCGTTGCTAGCAACACCGATGTGACGTTTCCTTCCTCCTACTGGTTCGATATCCTCGGTTTCTTACTGAGGAAAACTTGCTGCTGTGCTACTTCATACCTTGCTCTTGGGGTTTCCAACAAAGCGTTCCACGACAAGTACTGGGCGCCATCACTCTCCTCCACCTCATCTCAAATATATTATTTAACGGTTTTATTAGAAATCAGGTGCCTGATTTTTAGTTATGTCATAGTCGCCTCTCTCACCACTGAATATACCTTGCGATTCGTGCAATGTAGGAGTTACACATCAGTTGTAACTAGGTTGTAACTAAGAATTAATGAGTGCATCTAGGTTGCAACTGATAATTGGTATATATTTTATCAGTTGCAACTAGGCTGTAACTGAGAATTAGCACAAAATAGTAGGATACAAAATAGTAGGATGATATCAGCGACTTAGACATAACTAAAAATCATACGCCTAAGATCTATGCGCTCCCATTATTTAAAGTCTTATAGCCTACTTACATAAACTTAGTGTACTTTCTCTAAGGTTGGGTGTGAGTTGGGCTGCACTGCGCCACTCGATCCAGCTGTCATGCCAGAATATGAGGTTCTTGTCATTCCCAAGTTGACTCAGCGTGCAGCTCTAAAACAAATCCTCTACCTTCTTCGCAACACAAAATTCTAGGCCATGCCATTACTTGGTAGCATCCACTTTTTCAAACCAACCACACTGAATACGTAAAGCATGATTCAGTAACTGCAGAATGTGTAAATTTAATTTGTGCTTTGCCCTTAATTCCCTATATTGTCCACAGTCTCTGCTCCATTGGATACATCTGTTTAATTTGTACAACTCCATGCACTTAGAGGAACAAGTCCTGCAGTTTCTGACAGGCCCAAAGCAGGTGTACAAAAGTTGAACATTCCTTCTTCTCCAGTAGCTGACGAAATGCTTAAAAAATAAAAAAAATCAGCAGATCATATGATCAAAGTTACGCTATCAAACCTTCTTGTTTGGGGAGTTTCTGGACACCTATCATGCCTATGAGTAACTAAAGACAAGCTAATGAGGATGAGGTAGGCATAGTGCTCGAGTGGGATCTATCATAGGATGAGAGCGAACCCATAACTAGTGGCTTGGGAGGAGGAAGTATAATATATATTAGGGTAAGTGTTTGTGTCCTCTCTCATGGCTAGGTCATAAGGTAGATAGAAGAGCAATGACTGCATTAAAAGTAAGATAGATAAATTAGATAACGGAGGTTGATGGTACCTACCTCAATGCAAGCCAAGGCCCCTTTAAGAGTTAAGGTGAAAACAATAATCTGTCGGCATAGTTACATGTAGAGTAAGGCTTCTTCTTGGAGGTAACATCTAGCAGCGGACTAGTATTATTAATTTTGTGATGTGGCAATTCATGTTTGGGAAGGTGGCGTATGTCATATAGTATTATTACTCAATCACGCCATGCTTTTGAACACGGCATAGCTCAACGGGTTGGAAAAGTGAATGTATAAACTCAACACTTGGGTTTAAAATCATCGTACTCATGTTTAATGGTTGTGTGCATCTCTAGCTGGTGCCAGAAGCATGATGTTCCTATGTCATATAGCAACCAAGAAATCTTAGAAATCCACAACCGTGATTTGGCTTCATATTGTGCTGATGACTTTGCTAATTGGGTCGTGTGTATTTTATGTAATTTGGCGAAACATTTGACCGTTTTAGGATTAGTCCTTGAGCAATCTTGCTTACACGTAGATGCTTTACTAACACCATGCATAAAGTAAGCATGCATGTTGTCTCTACACCAGGACATGCTACCCAGAAGCTTCTGCTGCTGTCAGAAAGTTTAGAATAACCTGACCAGCTACCTTTCTTCTTGGGTAGCAGCATTATGGAACAACATGAAAATTATTATATTGAAAATAATGAGCGTGCGCGTAAAAAGTGTTGGGGGAGGATACAAAAATCCCGTTGCTTCTGGTGAACCCCAAGGATAGATTCAATTAACAGATATACAGCGGAAATAAAACAATAAGCACATGCACAGTTGACACAATGATTTATGTGGAAAAACCTTCTGAAGGTGAGGAGGAAAAAACCACGGGTGCGGACCAACCGGCCCACACGAGCTTCACTATGAGAAATCTGGGTACAGGGTCTTCTCTAGAACATCTAGAGGTATACAACACACTCAGCACATTGCTAACCGACAACAATAACAATAACCACTTGAGAGAAAGATTACAGCAAAGCAGAGTATCTCAGTTTCTGTCCTCTTCGGTAATTAGAAATCTGCTCTTAAACAGCAGATCCGATCAACACCAAACTTGGTAGAAAAGCCGACATACAGGTTCCCAACATACGTGCAAAATTTCAGGCCAATCGGACACCGTTTTCCTGCCCAAACTATTTATCTACCAAAACTGCTCCATGCTGAAACTATAGCAGTCCGAACTGACTAAACCGCTTCCAAATCTGATGCTACACTAAGCCAAATCTCAAACCAGCTAACCATATCGAAGTAATCAAATAAAGGAATAATCTCACCAAGTTTGTAGCAAATCCAAGCATGTTTG
Source organism: Avena sativa (assembly GCA_916181665.1). NCBI lineage: Eukaryota > Viridiplantae > Streptophyta > Magnoliopsida > Poales > Poaceae > Avena > Avena sativa. The sequence continues at coordinate 208,010,872 of OV702296.1, forward strand.
AGCCTCCAAACACTAGCTCTAAGACAGACCAGTCAGATCTCAGAAATCTGGACATAAACCACCTCTCCTTCCTCTCTTCTCAATAGGTTGTGGTGTTCTTGTGTGTTCTCTCACCCTCTCTCTTGCTCAGCTCACACTCTGATTGGTTGTATCACACACATACCCACCAAGGGTGGCTAGGGTTTTCTTTTCTACTCCACTTCTAAGGAGCACCTCAGCCGTTGGATACGAACATCGATCAATGGTTGAAACATGTTGGTCTTTCACGGGCTGATGTTGGGATGCCAACACACCTCCATGTGGAGGGATATGGCCCAACAAACTCCCCCTCTCGACATCATGGAGGGTCTCACTGCCAACCGGCAGTCATGCCGGTGATCCGACCGCATACCTCGGTCTTTCCTCTTGTCACAAGCTTGGTCAACATATGAGTCCCATTATCATCTATGTGCACCTTCTCAATTTCCATTTGCTTAGAATTCAACACATCTCGAATCCAATGATAGCGAACATCAATATGCTTCGACCTCGAATGTAAACTTGCATTCTTACTCAGGTGAATGGCACTTTGGTATTGTCAAAACATCATATACTTGTCTTGCTCAAAACCAAGCTCACAAGCCAATCGTTTTAGCCACAATAACTCCTTGCTCGCCTCAGTCTCCAAATGCATATTTCCTCTTCCAATGATTTTTGCTCTATCATTAGTTTCCATCTTCACAACAGCAAAATCACATGTTGTGTAGTTGGCGAAGAGCTCTCTACAAGATGTAGCATGTGTGGTAGCACCGCTCTCTGGAATCCAAGTCATCTCATCACCATCTGCAAGGTTGATGGTATCATCCGAAACTACAGTGATCCTCTCCTCAGTGGTGGCAAAACCGCTGCCATCATGTTCTTCATGCATGAGAAACATGATCTCCTCAACCATAACAATCCGGCCTCCCTCCCTAGCACTATCACTATAGGTTTGTTTCTGAACTTTCTTCCTTTTTTGTCTTTCTTCCATTGTTCACAATGCCACTTGATGTGACCCTTCTCATGGAAGTGATGGCATATAATACCATCATACTTGTCTTTTCCTCTTGATTTGCTTCTACTTCTTTCTCCACTCTTACTTGTACCTTTTCTCTTGCTTCTCCCCTGTAACTCGGTCACTAACATTTCAGAATGTGAGGAAGAACCGTACTTATCAGCAATTTTTCTGGACTCTTCATTTAGTACCTTGGTCTTCACAAGGTTCCAAGTGACTACTACATTAGGTGTTGAATTGCACACGGTGACCTTAAAGGTATCCTAAGTGTCCTGTAATGAGCCAAGTATCAGCAAATCTCTCACTTCATCTTCAAATGTGATTCCTATTAAAGATAGATGATATATAATGCCCTAAAATTTATTCACATGATCTGCAATTGGAGTGCCCTCCTTGTACCTCAAACACATCAATTTCTTGATCAAGAACATCTTGTTAGTACTTTCTTTGCGGGCATACAACTCCTCCAATTTCTTCCATAAGATATGTGCATGTGACTTATCATTGATATGGTTCAAAAAATTATCATCCACCCATTGTCGGATGAAAGAAGTATCTCCCACTGATCTTCTTGCATATCACTGGGCATCTCAGTGGAGAACACCGGCTTCCAGTAATCCTTCACGTATAACAAGTCCTTCATCTTGCTCTTCCAACCTTGATAGATTGTAACATTCAAAGAAATCATTCTGTTGGTATTCACTTCAATCCTTCACCACAAGAAAATACACTCAGCCCAAAACAAACCTTGCTTTGAAACTGAATACAAACTGAATCTCAGCTCTGATACCACTTTGTTCGGGGAGGATACACAACCCTCTCTGCTGGCGGTGAACCCCGAGGATAGTTTGAATCAACATATATGCAGCGGAAATAAAACAATGAGCACATGCATAGGTGAGACAAGGATTTACGTGGAAAAACCTCCTTAGATGAGGAGGAAAAAACCACGGGCGGACCAACCGGTCCATGCGAGCTTCACTATAATCAACCTGGGTACATAGTCTTCTCTAGCACATCTAGAGGTATACAACACACTCAGCACGTTGCCAACCGGCAACAATAACAACAACAACCACTTGAGAAAAATGTTACAGCAAAACAGAGTATCTTAGTTTCTGTCTTCTTCGGTAATCAGCAAAATGCTCTTATACCGCAGATCCAATCAGCACCAAACTTGGTATACAAGATGACATACGAGTGTCCAACATACATGCCAATTTCAGGCCTATCAAACACCATTTGCCTGTTCAAACTATTCGTCTACAGCAGTCTGAACAGACTAAACCGCTTCCAAATCTGATGCTACACTGACCCAAATCTCAAACCAGCTAACCAGATCGAAGTACTCAAAGCAAGAAACAAGCTCACCAAGTTTGGAGCAAATCCAAGCACGTTTGAGCCTCTAAACACCAGTTTGAAGACATACCGGTCAGATCTCAGAAACCTGGACAAAAATCACCTCTCCTTCTTTTTCCTCTCTTCTCACTAGGTTGTGGTGTTCTTGTGTGTTCTCACCCTTTCTTTTGCTTAGCTCACACTTTGATTGAGTGTCTTACACACATCTACCAAGAATGACTAGGGTTTTCTTTTCTACCCCTCTTCCAAGGAGCACCTTAGCCATTCGATACGAAAATCGATCAACGGTTGAAACGTGTTGAACTTTTACGGACTAATGTTGGGCTACCAACAAACCTTCGTATGGAAGGACATGACCCACCAAAAAGGTTCCAAGTCACCACACCCTTTATTTGAGCCGAATTCTGCGGATATATTGGGGTTGGTGTTGACTACATGTTGCACTTGTAAAGCTAGATAAAAGATACAATTGGTTATGTTTGTCGCCTGATTGAAGCCTAGCAATGATTATTATTACATAAGCCTAGAGCCTTGGATGGGAACTTCGGTGCCATGTAACCAGGTTGATTCATCCCTCTTCGATGTCTGTACTAGTACTAGATCACTTTAGGGAAAGGCGACACTGCATAGTTTTTGGCTGTCGAGATGGCTTGATGATCCTTGTTCCTAGCTAGCCTCGCTCAGGCCTTGCCAGATGAAAAGTAGATGGCATCTCTATACGGCTTAATTCGGGAACGTGACTTAAGAAATATATGGTTTCATGGATCAAATTACAAGTCATTAATCAATCCAATGAGAAAGATCAAATTACAAGGCATTAATCAATCCAATGAGGAAAATGAAATTTTGGAATGAAAAAGTACAGTCGAAATGCATGTTTTTTACGACATGTCTTTGGCTATGGCAACGGATTTTGACGGATGACATGCTTCAGGTCGGGGGTATCGATCATGGTGAGCATCATTGTTCTCTCCGCGAGCAGGAGGACAAAACTGCCACCCATCTGATCATTTCATGCTCTTACTCTCGTGTCATCTGGCATCTCTTGGCTCAATGGACTGGCACGCAGCGGTCAAAATCTTCAGTTCACTTCACTGGCGGACTAGTTTACATGTCTGCATGCAAACTAGCTTACACATGGCTATGCTAGAATCTTCAGTTCACTTCACCCTGTATTTGATTTTGAGCAACGTGCAGGTAGAGACTCTTACAAGAGTTGATATGGAAAATATTCATCAATCTCGAGGCTATATAGTTGCAACGCACCTGCAACTAAAAATTTCATTTGCAACTCTGGTTGCAACTAAAAATTCCACTTCCAATGCAACTCACAGAGTGCACAAATCACGATGTGAATCCAGTGGAATAGGAATCACTAAGCTCTAATTAATTCTCAGTCGACTAAGAATTAGCAAAACCCTTAATATATTGTCTTCTATAAAAAAATAGACCATCGAATTCTGTTTATTTAGAGCTTCTTAATTCCTATTTCTAAGCCAAATACTTGCTTTTTTTAAACAACTAAGTGGTTTATCTGTCGCTGTTCTATAGTTTTTGGAGAACGCAGCTTCTTAATCAAATACCCCACTATTGTCCTTGGCACGACGGTGATTGATCTGGTTCCTTGTGCTAACGACTTTGATAATTGCAGTGTTGTTTCCTAGAGTATTCAAATTAATATGCAATCAAAATATTGCCGTTAAGTGTGTGAATAACAAACATGATGCTAGGAAAAACTGCAGAGATAGATGTTGAATGTCCTGATCCATGAGCAGCCTGAGATACTTCGAGGGGAGTCTGTTAATTGTCTTTGTCTCTGTCTCCATGACGGTCTAGTTAACTTTGGGACACGGCTAGCCAGCATCCTGTGCTGGTTTGTCCATTCCAGCATTTGGATGCTGGTTTGTCCAACCCGTACCTAGGTGTTAGTTGGTGTGAGCCAGCACTCAATTTTGTCAAAAGATAAGCTTTTGATACATAAAGGTGAGACAAGACAAACCACGTGAAAAACAAAAGCTAGACTCTGCCAGATGCATGACAAGTATTAACAATGATCCTAATTTCGCGCACTCTTTCTCGAACTAATCCAGTGCCTTGTCTTGTATTGGCTCTTTGCAGCCATCGTCCATGTCCAACTGCTACCAGTTCTGTCATCAGGCGTACAGTCAGACATCAAAGTATTCCGCAGCTGCCGCCTGCACCTCAGTGAGAAAGGGATGGGAGCGAGCACTGGCGGCTGCAACTTGACATTACTTGAACACTGGCGACCACCATGCCTGATCCGTCCAATCGCCTTTAAGATCGGACAATACTTGAACACCAACTTGGTGATATGCTAGAATACAACTTAGTTAGATGATGTAAACAACTTAGGCATATTGATAAATCAACTTAATCAAATCACTATGCAACTCAGGAAAATGCTTGTACACCAACTTGGTTATGTGCCAAAATACAACTTACTTAGTTGATGGAAACAACTTAGGCATGGTGATAAAAGGAACTTAATTAAATCACTATGCAACTTATGACATTGCGTGTACAACAAATTGGTTATGTAATAAAACACAAGTTGGTTAAATGACGAAAACAACTAAAGCATGTTGATAAAAACATTATTAAATTTCTGTACAACTTCGGACATTGCTTGTACACCAACTTGGTTAGGTCATAAAAAAAACTTAGTTAGTTGATGGAAACAACTTAAGTATGTCGGTAAAAACAACTTAATTAAATCACTATACAACTTCGGACATTACTTGAACACCAAATTGGTTAGGTGATAAAATAAAACCTACTAAGATGATTGAAACCAATTTAGGCATGTTGATAAAAGCAACTTAACTATATTAGTAGAACGCAGTACTTAGTTGAATTTATAAATCAACTTAACCATGTTGAAGGACCAACTTAACTATGATGAAGAAACGACTTAATCAAATCTGTATCATACTTGTATTTTCAAACCAACTTAACCATGTTGGAACCAATTTAACCAATCTGAGCCTGACTTGCTGGCTAGGCTTCTTATTTCATATGGAGAAGCAACTTAATTAAAATCAGTAGCCAACTTAAACATACTACCTCCATTCCAAGGCTTAAGCCCTATATTTTTTTTCAAAAGTCAAACTACCTCAAGTTTGAAAAAGTTTTTAGAGAAAAATATTAATATTTATAATACGTAATCCATACCCTTTCATACATCATAAAACATATTTTCACATGGTATCTATATAATATAATAGTTTTTTCTAAAAGTTTGGTCAAACTTTCCGTTGCTTGACTTTTTAAAAAAAGCCTTAAGCCTTGAAATGGAGGGAGTAATGATTAAGCAACTTAATTAAATCGGTAGCCAACTACAAAGCAAGTTAATAAATAGGTAAACCTAGATAAGCACGATGAGAAAAACAACTTAGTAAGATTCAATAGACAACTTTACAGATACTAAGAAGGCAACTTAGTTCAAATTTAAGAGAAGGTTGACAACTAGCAAAACTTAAGAAACAATGATATGGAGAAGCAACTTAACTAAAAATTAGTAGCCAACTTAAGCATAGTGATTAAACAACTTAACTAAATCAGTAGCCAGCTAAAAAGCAAGTTGGTAGATAGGTAAACCTACTAGCTAGGCACGATGAGAAAAACAACTAGGTAAGATTCAGTAGACAACTTTAGGCATACCGAGAAATCAAGTTAGTTAGATGTAAGAGCAGATTGATAACTACCAAAACACAACTAACCGTCATCTTAGAAAGGATAGAAAAAAGTCTAAGATAAGCACGATTACACAAAAATAAACTTGGTTAGATTGAGAAAGACAACTTATTTGGTCACAGAGCAACTTAATCAAAATTAGAAACCAACTAATAAGCAAAGATGTTGATAAAAAATAGGAAAAAGTCTAAGGTAAAGCCTGATTACACAAAAACCATTTAGTTTGATTGAGAAACAACTTAGTTATGATGATAGAGCAACTTAATCAAAATGAGAAACCAACTTAGGTACACATGTTGATACAAAACAACTTGGTCAGATTGAGAAGATAACTTATTTATGATGATAGACCAACATAATGAAACCAGTAACCATCTTAAATCATGTTGCTAAAAAATCCGAGTTCCCACTAAGTTGGATGATACATGTAGACTAATGTGTCTAAACAACTTACTTAACGGTATAAGCAACTTAATTGAAGTGGCACACTCCTAACATTTTAGTAGTAACGGATGAGAATTTGTTTTACATGCCTAGAACTGAAAGGTTGAAAACCAATTTAGGGATAAATTGCTCTCGCAGGCCGAGGTCCGGAGATGTCATCATTGATGGGGAACAGGTCTCCCGCATTTTCTCCATTGGACAGAAGGATGAAGCTATCCCTGTGTTGGCTGGCAATCCAACTTGACAATTTTCAACTTGAATTAAAATCCCTGTGTTGGCTGGCAATCCCGCATTTTCTGCGCTGCAAGTTGGAACGGTACGTCCGCGGCTCCGCTAAATCGCACCCACATAATCGTATACGCGGGTGCCCGCGTAACACTATTAAAATTATGTGGCATATGCGGTTATTCTGCAAGGCCCGCATCTGGCCCGCTATCCTCGCGTCTCCCCTCTTCCATCAGGCAGATGCAGATACGACTTTAGCCTCGCCAAGCTGAGTAGGATTAGGGCGCCGCCGCTGGGCTAGGCTCTGCCATGGCGGCCGCCGCTCCTCCTCCGGCGGACGGCCAACTAGCAATCCGCCCCTCCTCTCCCTCTATTCCTATAACACGCCCTGTCATGCTCCTCGACGAGCAGATTCCACAGATGGATACAGACGACATGGGGATGGTGGGCGGCGAACTCGGTGGCGTGGGGAGGGCAGCGGACTTGGGGTCAGATGGAGGCGAGAAGGGCGCGGAGGGCGTGAGGATGGTGGGCGGCCAAGGCTATATTGATGGCGGCGATCTACAGATGGGCAGGGACGGCGGTGATCCACAGATGGGCAGGGACGGCGGCGGAGAGCAGCAACAGTGCAAGAAAGTGGCTGAGCAGAATCGGTCCAAGAAACTCAAAGCAAGCTCCCTCGCCCCCAACATCACCAAGGTAAAAAATCATCTTTTTCATTGCTTTTGGATGGTACAACATACTTACTTTCTCAGATGTAGAACTTCGGTCTGTTTGGTTTTGTATGCATGCGACGAGGATTGATTATAAATAAATTAGTTCTCCAAATTCGCAAGAAACTTGAACAGGGAATTAGAAAATCAAATTCGCAAGAAATCTCAGCATTACCTTTTTAAGTAGCTCTCGCCTTCCCTGAGTAGTAGCCTTGAGTAGTAGCTCGTAACCTGCAGTGATGCTTGGTTTCAGACTCTGAACAAGTGGATGTGTGCTTTGTAAGTGCTCTGGTTTACTTGCTACTACTGGAAATTGGTACTAATGTCTAGCGACTCATTACTGAATAATTAGCTAGCGTCTCATTACTGAATATATTAGTAGTAGGTGAATATATGATGTCGAGCGCTGATACTTGGGGTTAACCAGATGATGCATCTTACAGGTAAGGACCGAAAGCATATATATACACGGCTAAGGAACCTACTACGATAACGAAACCAGATCAAACCAGATACTACCACTGGGATATGTACTATGAATATATGATGTTTGGTGTCTACTTGCTCAACTTGCCTGCTCATGTCTAGCTTTGTAATGCATGAGATCATGTTGCTTGCATATTTTTTTGTGGTAAGACGACTGATTGCTCGGGATTATGTTTGGGATAAGATCCGTTTATACTTTATGTAGTTTATTCCTGGTGGGTATTAAGATAGGTGCCTTAAGAGTAGAAAAGGCAAGGGGTGCTAGGAACAGGGGACATCAATGCTCCAGGTGAAACACACATTCTAGTTCGTCTGCTCCTTTTGTTTTCTAACAATAAGCATCAATATTTCGTTCTTTATCATTCTGTTCTGTACTGATCTTTGTACGATTTCCGCTGCAGTCTTTGGGTTTGTGGTTTTTTTATCAGTAGTAGAGCTTGTCTTTGTTGTCCTTGGATACTGTTGCTGCTGAGTTGGTTTTACTCAGTGTTGGTTGTCTTGTGTCAATGTCCTGGGATCTGAATGCAAAACCATTTAGTATTCTAGTTTCTGTTTAGCTTATCTTTTCTCTATGTTTAATAGGTATCTCAGGTGCAAGTGGGAGAGGGCAAACATCACACAGAAAATGAACTCCCAAAGCCAACATCGAAGAAGAGCAGAAATAGCAAGGTTCCTTTAAGGGTGAGTTCTCCTATTCAAGTGGCGAGTTCACCGGGTGTAAATATGCTGGCCAGGGCTGCATCATCGAAAAGGGCATCATTAATGGTGAGGCCCGCCTCAGTAAAAAGGGCCAAGATGGCACGTTCTCCCGAGACATCACATCAGTCACCAAGTTCTACCATGGCATCTCTAGTACAAGATCTGCCACATATTTCTCCTTCTCTCGAGGATCTCTCTCCGGGTACAAGGACAACCAATTCTCAAGGTAAGATTTGATGCACATGTACTCCTATGTTACTCATTTAGTTTTACTTTACTCTTGATAGGCTAACTAAGATTTTTCCATGCATGTAGGCTCAAAACAAAAACGCCGCAAGCTGATATCATTGATATGGGAAGAGGCTGTACCAATCTATCTAGATGGGAAACTTGTGGAAGGCAGATGCATTCATTGTCGTCAAGTATTTCCGGCTGCCAGAGACACAGGGACCAGCAATCTCAAACGACATTTAAAGGTATGCGAAGCAAAAAAAAGCAATGAATAAAATGGTGGAAAAGTTGGGTCGTCCCGCGGGAATTGATCCAAATTGAAAATTTAATCCCGTGGTTGCAAGACGAATACTTGTCAAACTGATTGTGGTCAACGAAATGCCCTTTTCTTTAGTTGAGTATAAGCCTTTTAGAGAATTCACTGCTGCTTTGAACCCATGGTTTGAAAATGTGTCCAGAACGACCATAAGGAATGAGTGTATCACTGCCTTCAATGAGCATGGGAATATACTAAAAGAGTTTTTTGAAAATTGTGACTCTCGGATATCTCTAACGGGAGATATGTGGACCTCAAATCAGAAACTAAGTTACTTTTGCATGACTTGCCATTTCATTTCTAATGAGTGGGTGCTCCATAAAAGGATAATAAGATTTTCTATGCTAGAGACACCTCATAACTCATGGAACATGTTCAATATAGTGCTAAATAGCATTCAGGAATGGAACTTGGAAGATAAACTGTTTAGTTTCACATTGGACAATGCATCAGTCAATACTGCAATGATCAATTTACTGAGAGAAAATTTGAAGAACAAGGGTTTTCTACTTATAGAAGGAAAGTTATTTCATTTTTGTTGTTCACCACACGTGTTTAACATGGTTGCCCAAGATGGTCTGCGAGAAATAAAACCTGTGGTCAATAACGTAAGGGAAAGTGTCAAATTTGTCAGAAGTTCACAAGCAAGAGTGGAGAAGTTTCTTGAGATAGTCGTACAAGAAGGATTGAGTTCTAGGTATAAAAGTCCATCCGTTGATGTCATGACTCGCTGGAATTCTACTTATCTGATGCTCGGAGCTGCTTTGCCCCTTAGAAATGCATTTTCTTCCCTTGAGAAACAAGATAAGGATTTCACATTTTCCCCGTCGCCCTCTGAATGGAAAATGGCTGCAGCCGTGTGCAACTTGTTGGAATGCTTCTACACTGCAACAGTTTGTCTCTCAGGCTCGAAGTATCCCACGTCACATCTTTATTTCTACCAGCTATGGAACATTAAGATGATGTTGAACAAAGAAGAGTCAAGCCTGAACAGAAAGATCTTGAATAAAGTTGCATCAAGTCAGTACATCACAATTGCTCGTATGGTAAATCAAATGCAGATCAAGTTTAACCAATACTGGAAAGAGACATACATGTCTGCATGCATTCCCGTCGTACTTGATCCAAGGTTCAAGTACGACCTCCTTGAATATCTCTTGAGTGACTTCGGAAATGAAGAGGAGGCAGGCAAATGGATGGGTGAAGTGAAGAATACCATGGAAGAACTTTTCAATGAATACAGTAAAGAGGAATCTGTACAGCCACAGAGAGAAAATGATACCGAGGGGGTGGAAGATGATGATGACCCACTTGCACAATGGGATCGATACATGAGGTCTAAAAGACGACAGTCAAGCAACGAACTAGATCGATACTTGAAAGAAGAATTGACACCTCGAAAGGAGGAGGTTGATATTCTCCAATGGTGGAAAATAAGTTCTTCAAAATATCCTGTGCTCTCTAAAATGGCCCGTGACATATTGGCCATCCCAGCCTCAACTGTCCCTTCTGAATCCGCTTTCAGCACTGGAGGACGCGTCATTAGCGACTACAGGAGCAGCCTCGCGTGCTCTACCATCGAGGCTTTGATATGCCTCCAGGACTGGTTTAGGGCAGCCGGTAAGTGATTATTTCTTTATTCAGGTTATTGTTTTAGCTCTTTTTTTTGGCTAACAAGAAACTCTAACATTTTCAGATGATTTGGACCGTGAGTAGCGCATTTCCTGGTAGCTAGGATTACATCTTATAGGTAACTTGCTCTGTTCTGTACTTGCATCTTTTTGTTGTATAGACTGCTATGGAGTTTATATTTGTGCATCTAAATCAGTAGTTTCTAGAGAATTTAACAAGTGGAGATAGCTTCATAGTACATATCCCAGTGGCAAGCTTAAAATGACCTTATTCTTGGGAAGGTACAGGTACAATTCCAAATAGTAGTGTGCAGGCAGGCCACTAAACTGCAGGGCAGACATTTCAGTTGTGACATTACAGTTCAAATTTGTGATTTGGAGTGTCCATGTAGTAGGGGCTGTTACGGTAGAGATAGATTCAGATAGTTAAATAATCCAGATTGTTGATTTTGTACTGTACATGTAAAACTGTTACAGTAGAGACAAATTCAGATTGTTGATTTTGGAGGGTACATGTAGGCTGTTGGAGTAGATTAACATGTTTATGGTTAGGATGGTTGATTCTGATGTTTAAATTCCTAACCAATATGGTTGTCAACTATATGTTCTAATATATTATTGTTCCATTGATCTAATGCACCTGTAAGTTATATCATTTCCATGTAGAAATTTGTATGTTTTATCTATTATTTATTTTTATCAGTAGCTTATTTATCTTATTCTCAGTGGATTTGAAGAAGCAATTGTCTGAGCAAGGATGCAAATCTGATCTTGAAAATATCTTGAAGAAATCAGCAAGTCAACTTCCTACGAATTCACTCTGATATGTGTAGCATGCAATTGGAGTAGTTGAAATATGAAATGGAGCACTGTAACTTGATGTCTTAGTCTGCCACTTCAATGGAGCGATGTAACTTAATGGCCTAGCCTGCTTGAAGAACCAGCAGCTCAGCTTTGTTTATTCTGTGAAGAGCCAGCAAGCTCAGTTTGCTTCTTCCTGTATTAGCTAGCTTAGTAGTGTTTTTGTCAGCAGACTGATTTCTCTCAATGTGAATGCAATCAGTTCTACTAGTTTCATATTACCGAATCAAGCAAAAACCAGTGAGCTAGCTAGTTCTTGGGATTAAAAGTATTCTGCAATGTGGATATATGCGGGTACCCGCTAATAACCCCTTAAATACGTGGGATATCCGCAAAAGCCAACTTATGTTGCGCGGGCATATGCGGCACGATGCAGGTGTCCCGCAGGCTGTCCCGCTTGCAGCGTTATGTACGAGTGACATCAGGCTGACTAACTAGGTGAGCAAGCAAGTACTCACTAAAACGTGAAGGTTGTGGTCTATGGTCGTGCTGCTAATGGTAGAGGAGCAGGCTGCTAAGGGCTCTTCTCATGCTATGGAACCCGTTCAAAAAGATGCTAATTAAATACATTGGATGTGATTGGACCGACCGACGAACCAAAACCAGGGCCATTAATTCCCTTGCCAACTGCATCTCCATCAGGAGCTCACGACAAGATGATGAAGCAACAATACAATGGGCCAGGCATCCGAACTACGTACAGAAGTAGTAAAGGTCCATGGATCAAGGACTATACCAAAAATGTAGATGTTAACTAGATAGCTTGGATTTGGATTCAGTGAAAAAAACAGTATGCAAGTGGAACTGCGATTCTTCGACGCAAGCTATGTTGTATGGATTTGGAGTCATCGATGATCGATACACAATAGCATGCATTTTGATATGGTTCACATGAGCGGACAAAAAAAAAGTGGCAATATGAAGAAAAAAGTAGAAATTCTTGTTTTCCCATGAAATGCAAACTAGAGGCTCGAAAGATGAACTAAGAATTTGGGGGCATAAACATTTATCCGTAAGCGTAAGCTGAGTATGATCATAAGCTTCCTAACTTGAACAATCCCTGAAAGAAACTTGAGGAATTTGTCGTTACTCCCACAAATCGATGACAACCAAACGCAGAGATGTCAATTTCTTAAGAATCTAGCCATAATTGATTTTAAAACAAAATCGTTAAATGCGTGAGTTTGGGCGCATGAATCACCCATTTTTTGACATAGTAGCCACAAAATAAAATATCAGCGATGGCATCCACACGGGCCTCCCCTAGTCGCCGTCTCGCATCAGCTGGAGCACATCCTCATTGTCGTGCTGATGCGGGTTGTTGATTAAGTCGACGAGCACCTCCTCGGTCTCAGCGTTGACGCGGCTGTAGACGAACACCGTCACTTGAAAAGCGAAGGCGAGCGACTCAGCGACGCAGATCTGGTCAGCTGGAAGGGGTTGGCGGAGTTGCGGTCTAAGGAGGCCGCGGAGCAGAGTGGCTTCCCTTGCCAGGTGACGCAGATCTGGCATGCCATCAGGTCGTCCATCGACATCTTCTTCCCGAAAGAGAGCCAGCGGGGGCGAGGGACTTGGCCGGCGGTGATGGCGGCTGGGAGGATCCGGCGTCGGGCCGGTAGGAGAGGTTGAAGAAGCCGGTGCCCAGGGGCAAGGCGGCGGGCGGGGAGCGAACGGGTCAGAGAGGAGCAGTAGCAGCTGGGACTGGGTGGCGGGGAGGAGCAGGGTCGACTCAAGGGTTGGGAATCGCGTTGGAATGGCCGTGCAAGCTGCTCTGCAGTGTCGGGACGGGGACATGATGCACACCTGATTGACTCGTTCCAGGACGATCGAACGGCCATGGAGCGAGTGCTGGAACGTGACGTTGCCTCCTTGACCACACGGGAGCGCCTCCTTGACCACACGGGCGTGCCTCCTCTTTCCCAGTCCCCACCCTGCCTCCGCCCCATACCTGGCCATCGAGCGGGCTTTGGCGGGTCAGCCCGCAGTCCGCAAAAGAAGCAGGCCGGCCAGTTTAGCATGTGTCAGCCGGGATTTTCAATATATAATCCGAAAAGAGAGAGCAGTGGGGGTTGAACTAGCTACCTCCTCCTCTTCTGGAATCCAATTAACCAGAGGACTACCAAATTTTAGCTGATACCCTAGCGGTTCGACCTTTATTGAAGGTTAGTTTCGACGGGCCAGCTAAGAACAACAACGGCCCGGCCCGCCAAGCCTCTGTGTCGTGCCCAGGCCGCGGGCGAGGCACCCGTTCCAGCGAGGCCCGTCCCATGAGCTTGACGGGCCACCGTGTGCCATGTTGGGCTAGGAACGTAAAGCCTGTGTCGGGCCATTGGCCAGGTATGCTCCGCCCCATCCCCTCGCAGATACCGGTGCGAGCCGTCCCGGCAAAGCTCGGGCGGTGCCGACAACGGCGGGAGTTTTTCGCTGCTCGCGTGTGGCACAAGGAGGCCGGCCTAGATGCGATGTGGTTGCGGCGAAGGAGGGATCCTGGTGGTGGCTTCATCAAGCTACTGGCCACAGCAATACGGTGGTCCTTGGAAGTGGCGCGGGTGGGTGTTGCAGCCGGCTCCGGTTTCCCATCTAGGACAGATGGGCTGGGGATGGCCCGTGGCCATGACTGTCGGATGGGATGCGGGAGGAGCGGATGAGGCATCCCTCAGTAACGTCTCTGGCACGCTGATCTGAATCTTGTAGGAGCACCGACGCAAACAGCGGTGGTATGGGCCTGATCTAGGCCTACAGGGCCACGACTATCGTGTGTGGGCGCTCGACGAGGGCATCCAGGTCGCGCCGGCTCTATGGTTGTCGTGTGCAGGCGTTCAACGAGGGCATCCAGGTTGTGCTGCCTCGGACCGGTTTAGCCAGAGGGATGACCGCGGTGCTGCACCTCCTCTAGGGCCAATGGTGACCGGAGCAGCAGCTCTAGTGGAGGCAGTGACCATGCTTTGCCCTGGACCATCTCGGTCTCATATCCGGTGAACTTGGATGATTCTGCGGTGGTGGGCAATGTTCTTCTTATCTGGCGACAAGTTGCTTCTCGAGGTGGTAGTCCATGCATGCAGCCTTGTGGCACGTCTCCGTCTCGCCAGGGGGGACGGTTAGTGGCTCGGACGAAAACCCTGCTTGGCGCCATTTCCCTCCCTGGAGGTGTGATCTGGGGCCTAACCATTCCTCCCCTCGACGCCAGAGGAAACTCTATGTCTTCTTGTCAGACCAGGCAATGGTGATGCTTCAACGTCGTTCTCCTCCGTAAAGGCGGTGTTTAGGCTGCGAGGGGTGTCCACAACATGGCATTTGGAAACGATATCCTCTTGTGTGTTGGCTACTACTTAGGGCGCGTTTGGTAGGGTGCCTCTACTCAGAATTTCTCACCTCAGATGGAATTCACGTGTTTGGTAGATTGGGTCTGTGCTCTCAGCACTGCCCACTCGATACGAAAATGGCGCCTGGGCACTGCCCGCTAGCGAAGCCGAAATTGAGCTTCGCTCTTCGGCACTGCCGAATCCATCCCGAAAAAAGGGTCTTGCTCGTCCCGACCCCGCATCCCAGCATCCCCCAGTCCCCACCCCGAGCCGGAGCACGCACGCATTTACCCCCTGCCCTTCCTCGCTCACCTTATCGCCTGGCCGTCCACCTCCCAGATCCCATCGTCGGTTACTCTCCCCCGCCATCGTTCAACCTCCCTTCCCCCAAGCTCACTTCCTACCCTTCTCTCCATCATGCCGGCTTGCTGTGCTTGTCCAAAGCTCTGCCCTGTCGTGCTCGTCCGAAGAGCTGCCGCCATGGCAGCCTTTCCCTATCGCCTTTGTCCCCGGCCACGTCGCGCTGCTCCACCTCGTGTCCGTCCCAGGCCGTGCTGCCCCGCCTTGTCGTCGTCCCCGGCCACGCTGCCCCGCCTCATCGCCCCGCCGTGTCTCCCTCTTCATAGGACCTCGAATCGACCGCCTTGCCCCCGCGAGCGAGCTCCTGGCAGTGAGCCACCTCGTCGAGCCTACATCCAGCCGTCCAAGCACGGACAGTGGGCGACCTTGTCGTGTCGCCAGCCATCCGTCCAAGCTCCGGCAGTGGACCACCTTGCCGCTGCCACCTAGGGGAGAGCACTAAGTGACACCCATGAACCCGCCAGGACCTGATTGCTTTTTACTTTTTTGTATACAATGCCCTGATTGCTTTCTATTTTCATCCTAAGGGCCCCTGTGTAGAAATTTCGAGTCCAACTTGTTTTTACTCATAGAACCCACCAAACAACATCTGAACTAAGCTTGTTTCAACAAACCCGGGCTACCAAACAAGTGAGGAAATCTGAGTTGAGCTTGTCTAGGGACAGCATGTATGAAGGGAGATGGTGATTCTGAGGTGGCACGGGCTACCAAACACGCCCTTAGGGCATGCGTATCCAAGTGCAATGTATGTCTGGGCAACTTCGGTTTTGGTCGTTCCTTGGTGACATTTGGCGTTGGTTGTGACGTGGTTGGAGGCTTGGTGCCCCGCCTCCTCTCCATACTTGGCTAGGGTTGGGCAAGGCGAGCTCGTTCTTGTTGTGCAGGAGTGTGTTGTAAGCCGAAAGCCGAGTGTGGTGTTGTAGCCATTGTATGACATTATTGTTAGTTTAATACAAAGACGCGCATTGTTGGTTCTCGAAAAAAATTCACTAGAGTTACCCAGGTCTAACCACTACAGGACGCGCGCGCTACGCCGAGGGCAAAAAGCCGTCGGCGTAGGCCAAAATGCCCTCGGCGTATAGTACGCCGATGGCTGCCCTCGGCGTAGCCTCCTCGGCAAAGGTCTCCCTCGGCGGAGCACAAACAAGCCGTCGGCGTATCGAAATGTCGTCGGCGTACGCTACGCCGAGGGCAAAGCCCTCGGCGTAGCGGCCGTCGGCATAGCCTGTCGGCCGATTGCAAAAATATTTTTTTAAAAAAATTGTTTTTTTTCTCAAATTTTTTCTTTGAATTGTTTGACTCGTTAATCTTCCACTTCCAACATTTTTAACACTAATTACACTTAATATTTGATTAAATTTCAGTCTTAGTCAAACTTTCTAGCCGGTCATCCATCCTAATACTACTCCATCTCCAGCACGCTTAACTTCCTCGTTCCTTCAGAATCCGTTTCTGCAAAGTAATTCATACATTGTTGTCAATAATATGATATCAATCCTATTAACTCTTATATCATCATGTCACATGTTTGTATTTTTTGAAATTACAAACAATTATGTAAGTAAACATTAATGAATAAGTAAAAATATTATTGAATTCAAATAAAAATATAATAATTTTACTTTTTTGTATTTGTTTTATTTAATATGGAATAATTAATATCTTTAAATCTGTAAATCGGAATTCGACAAAAAAATATGTCTAAATTGATCAGAAAAATGATAGGAATCTAAATATGATATCCATATCAACTAATCACAAACCCTCCGTTTTTGAATTAGCTATTTGGTGGTTGCTTTAGAAAATCCCCTTTTTGCGCCTGGATAATGAAAAATGGCTTTTTAGTGCGATGAAAAGGAATACTTGCATTGGATCTTTGATAAAATAGCATATTGTGAACCTAAAAATGATTTTTGTAAATAAACATGAGCATCGGATCATGTACCTGTAGTTCATATCTGACCCACTTCCTACCGATTCGGCAGGAATTTGTCTTTTTCACCAGAGGTGGACGGAAAGGTTTCGGACCCCCCTGTTGGGACATTGTCCATATAAGGTGGTATAGTATTTTTGTAAAATATGGTGGTAGCATTTTGAATTAGCCATTTGATGGTTGCTTCACAAAACCGTCCGTTTTTTATGCTCGGAAAATGGGAAATGGCTTTTTGGTGCGACAAAAAGGAAAACTTCCTCCTGCAACATTGTTCGCCATCCCATGATACATGTGTATGCACAATATAGGCACATTATCACAAACTATGACTTGATTCTAGCCATAACATTGGTCATTTGACCCGAAAGCCAAGAAACCTCGAATGAGATAGGTCATTTTGTGAAGGTTTTTTGAGACATAATCAATATATCAAGTTTGATATTTTTCCTTATAACTATGTCACATAATATAACACCACGCGGAGGTTTCACATTGTTTCGATTGTTTTTTAATTTTTTATGCCCGTTTTAAACTATATATAATATTTTATGTTTTACTTAATTTTTATTTACAAATGTGTAATATTTGAGTGTAGATAGATAGGTCTTATTTTTCTGCAAATTTTGATATATTATTTGTATTTTTTGAATTAGAATGATTTAGTTATGATTTTTTTCAAAGTTTAATGAGATAAAATAAAAAATAGCTACGCCGAGGGCAGTCGTCGGCGTAGCATAGGATATGCCGAGGGCAATTCTACGCCGACGGCTGCTTGGCGGGGCTGGCCTGGATAATGGCTATGCCGACGGCCCCGACGTTTGGCCGTCGGCGTAGCGACCGGCCGTCGGCATAGCTTTCCATTCCTGTAGTGAACATCTTTCGTACTTTTTCATAGATCTTCACTAGAGTTACCCAGGTCTCCTGTGAACTAATAACCCTTTTGGAGTCTGACAATGGTGAGTTTTCCACGTCTTGGTAGAAAACTAGCTACATCGTTGGATTTTATGGTAGTTAAAAAAAGAAGCAATGAGGGTGAACAAATTCATTCAGGCAATGTACTGCTTGAATATGGATAACATTCATGGTATCCTAGACTCGGAATGTTAAGAAGTATGCTGATAAGTCGACAGATGTTCCATGAGAAAATTTTCTTGTCTTTGGGAGTTCCCGGACACCTCCCATCCCGATGAGTAACTAGAAGCCAAGCAAACAAGGTGGTAAGACATGCTACTCGAGTGGGAACTATGGAAGCATGAGAGCAAACTCATATCTAGTGGCTTGGGAAGAGGAAGTATATTATATATGGGGTTAAGGTTTTGTGTCCTCTCTCATAATTAGGTAGATAGGTGGGCATGACTCCATAAAATGTAAGATGGATAAATTATGTGACGATGGTTGATGATACCTACCTGAACGCAAGCCTAGGACCCTTTGAAAGTTGAGGTGAACACATTAATTGTTCTCTCGGCTTACATGAAGAGTGTGTGTCCTCTCTCTCATTGTTAGGTCGTAAGGTAGATAGGAGAGTGATAACTTCATATAAAGTATAGTTGATGATACCTACCTAAACGTAAGCCAAGGGCCCTTTACGAGTTGCAGTTGCAGTGAAACACATTAATCTCTGAGCTTATATATAGTAGAGTTGAATTTCTTCTCAAAGGTAACATCTCGTAGTGGACGATTATTACTAATCTTGTGATGTGATACTTCGCGTGTGGTGCATGTCTTATATTAATCGACCACGACATGTGTTGAACATAGCCGGCAGCATGATGTGTCATAACCATGATGTTTAGAGTATTGTTTGGGCAAAAACTGCCTGAGATAGACGTTGAATGTTCTTTGTCTCTGCCGCCCGGACATGCTAATGAACTTGGCCACTGACGCCACACCTGACCATAATTTTCTGAAGATGACATGTTTTTTGGTGTTCGCCATGGCCAAAATTTTGAGTCCTACTTTCAGAAAAAAAATATAGTGAGGCACATGGTGTATTTGGAATATTCATTTCCTTTTGCGACCCAATGAATTTCAGATTAACCTGACCGAGTAACAATTTTTGGAAGACTCAAAATCAGCTTATTTGCAAAACTTGAACATTTGGTCTCCTTCAGCGGCACCGTTACAACAGAACCAACAGGGAAAGAAATGAAATGGTCAGTGCGCCATGTCAGCCCGTGCGGATGCGCTCAACAGCTCCAAATCTGCACCATCATCTGCCATGCTACATTCTACGAAACACCCTACGTTTGAACTGAAATACACGGGTGGATTGGGGTTGGTGTTAAGAATGGTTAGTCGTTGACCGTGTGAAACTAAATAAAGGTAGTAACATCATTTGAGAGTGTGTCGCTTGACTTAAACATAGAAATGTTGTTTGGTTAGGTGAGCATCCTAAAAATTAATGAGTAGTAGTTGGTAATTTGTTGTATCTCACTGTTTTACCAAAGATTTACACTATGAGTACCAGGTGTTCGCGAAGTGGAGTGTGTGCATAGTGTCGTGGAAATTAAAGAAAGATAATATCTGTATCTACATGAGTCTTTCTTCAATCGAGGAGATTTTTTGTTTTAACATGGAGATAGTCACTAGAATATATTCAACTCTATGTCTATATAATTGTTGCTCACACGGTCGGAATTAGTTAATATTAGTAGGTCTTAATTACTTCCTCTGTCCTGAAAATAATGGAGTAGACTTGTCTATATTCGCATAGAGTAGACTTTTCTATATACATGTGAATCTCCTTTCTGTTTTTAGGATCTTCGAGACACCTCCTATTCCTATAGAAAGTAAGCTAAAACCAAGCAAATGAGGATGAGGTAAGGCATGGTACATGAGTGGGAACTATGAAAGCATGACAGTAAACCTGTATCTAGTGGCTTGAGAGGAGGAAGTATGGTATATATGGGGAGGGTTTGTGTCCTCTCGTGTGGCGATGTCTTAAAGTCAATAGACAAGAAACTCCATAAAATGTAAGATGGGTAAATTAATAACAATGGTTTATGACCTACCTAAATGCAAGCCAAGGGCCCTTTAATATAGTTAAGGTGGAGACTTTAATCTGCCAGCTTAATTACATGTATAGTCACGCCTTCTTGTCAAAGGTATCTTGAACAATTAATTTTCTGATGTGATATCTCATGTGTGGTGCACGGCTTATAATAATCAATTGATGTATATGTTGAACATCGTCGGCTGCATGACGTGTCATAACCAAATCATTCAAGTGCAATGTCACGATATATATAAGTGTATCTGTTGTAGAAAAAATGTCTAATTAAACCAAATAATTTTATTGTGATTTGCCTATAATTCTCTCAGTTTTCCACAGCCTCTGCTCCACTAGAGGCAGCTACTGTATTTAATTTGTACAACAAACTTCACCTAGAGGAACAACTCCTACCACCAAATTAAAATAAAAAAATTAGAGTTTCTTTTGGGGTAAAGCCAACGAGCTATCCTCTTAACACCACATACTTTGCTAGCGACGCCGCACAAGGTGAAAATTGTCGCAAGATTGATGCCAATAAAAAACCGAGGAACCAAAGTGTGAGGCATACAGAGCATTCTAGAAAGCTCAAATTAACCTAACCTGCTACCTTTCTAAAAGGTCAAAATGTGAAATGGCCATGCTCAAAGAATATTTAAACCATTCAAGGAAGATTTTAGAAAAGCAAATAGCTACAATTCACATATCGGCGTCGTATATAATACAATATATAATAGTAATGATAAATATACTTTTTGTATTCAAAGGGGCTTTAGATCTATCACAATATATCCATTGGGTTTATATTTTGCTCAAAAAGAAACCACACAAAATTTTGAAAGTAATAGAAAACTAAGTAGGTATTTTAAATTTGGAAAGATATTTCAAAAAATATTAAATTATATATATATATATATTATTGTGTATATGGATGCTTTGCAAAATCATCTCGGGAAAAGCATATGGCACCTAAATGGATCCAAAATAACTTAAATAAGATAATAAAAGGGATTTATAACACTCCAAGAAATAATATGTCCAAAATGGTACATAGAAAAAATATCTTCATAACTAAAATTTAAATAAATATTTTGTTAACCCTTTGCCACTATTGCTTTATGTAAATTATTTAAGGGTAACATATTTTTTATAATTTTCTCAAAACAAAATATCTTAAAAGTGGAAAACAAAGTTCAACAAAAAATGTTTTTAAAACATTTTCATAAACCATATATTTTTTTATTAAGGTTTTTTATGCAAAAAGGATCCCGTGGAGAAATCTTTTTGACAATTATTATTTTGGATTTTGTTAAAACCAAATTCAAATGCTTTTGATTTTGACAAAACAAAATAACTCTAATAAGTTTTGCTATATATTTGTTCCTACCCATTTGAACCAAATTCATTTTCTTTGGAAGCATTGTTTGTGATACTTTAATAAGCCTTCAAAAAATTATTTTCCTTTGAAAATTTTAAACAAGATCTGTAATTTCAAACTCACTTTCTGTTAAATTAGCATTCCAAAATTTGGAATGTTTTGGGATGTTACGAATGTGTTAAAGTTGTGTCGAATATGTGTATAGGATACAATTATAATTGAACTAGGGCATGTACAACATCTAATAGTTAAACTTTTAAATAATAAAGCATTCATTATTGAAAAAATATACATCGCATGAACTCTTATGTAGGCTCTTAAGCTGAGATAATCGATGCAAACTCACCATAGAAACTGGAAAGGAGGTCATATCCACAATGCAAAGTACTAATTTGGGGTGCTAAAAGAGGCAAGGAAAGGAGTTTACTCTAGAAAAACTAGACAAGCGCCTAGTGTAGAGGCAAAGAAGATTCACGGGATCAAATGGGAAACAAGCAAAATGGCAGGGGAATCGATCACATGGCGCTTGCCATAAGAACCCCCATTGTACATGCCTTACGCGGTAGGTTTATTTTTTTATAGAGCATGGCACTTGATTGATTAAATCGCATCAATACAAAGAGTCTTTGAATGCAATCTGGGGGCATAGTGAGAAATAGAAACTAAAGAATCTAGATTACAAGATCTAGCAAGATGTGTGCCTTACGCAGTAGGTTAGGTGTTGGAGTCGAACACTTGTAACTTGGTCTATTATATAAAGATACCGGGAAGAGTCAAAATAGACTAGATGCAAGTTGTAGCTTAGACACAAGATTATTTTTTGAGACGGTCTGACATCCTTAGAAAGGGCACTGGACCGGCCTAGCGTTTGATGGTCTGATGTGTTTGTAAGAGCTCGATGGACTTTTCATCGGTGGTACTATGATATAGTACTTTTTCGAAAAGGGGAATAAGACCACGAACTCTGCATTAGTTGATACACACATCCTTTTATTAAACGTTCATCATTAAAAGCATGATATAGTACATGGGGAGTAATGCATGTTAAGCATGTCATCGATGAACTGCGTTACCAAAGATTGTCTCTCATCTAGTTTCTACAATGATCTAGTCGCGTTATATACTAGCATGCTGCTCCTAACAAATATAATAAATATATGTTTTGAGCATCTAATCATTCATCTCGACTAACCTTGCCTATTTCCCTTCTTTTTAATAATGTGGTTGTGCAGGGGGACACAAGATTTTAATGCAACACGCAAAATGAAGAAAGAAACATGAACACATAGGGGCACAAAATTTTTACATGGAAAAATATCTCCAACAAAAAGAGAGAAACATAGACGCGAGCCAGGGAAATTTCACTATATAGGGAGTATTTACACAAGGCCAGGGATTTTCTTAGAAGTAACTAATCTCAACCGGCAGCTTACAAGAGTTATATATAATGGTGGAAACCCTAGGTCATCAATCCATACTTGTTATCCCAACCAGCGGCGGGCCTCCCTCTGTTTCGTCAAAAGTTATCCTTCTTATGAATTTGGATCACAACTTTAACAAACTCTATCTTGAGACAAATTCCTTCATCTGGCATGAATAGCAACATCTCCGAACAAACAAAGGAAACATTTTTTTACGCAAATATCCACTTAGGATAATCAGTTACAACACCTAATATTGTGAAAAGCTCAAACTTAGCAATATGAACATTCTTAGTCATCATATCAGCACGATTACCATGAGTACTGATCTTGCATACTTCTATTTTATCTTGAGCAACAATGTCTAGAATAAAATGGTACTTGATGACTGCAAGTGCACAGATCAATTGTAGCTAGTTTTGAAATAAGAGTATTGAACCCACGGAGAGCTATTTGGTTGAGATCTTTATGCCCCTCGTCACTATCTACCAAAGCATACTTATAAGTTGGCTTTGATTTCAAGTAAACAGGTGTTTGAAAGGTTTTTGGTTTAAGTGCAAGAAAGTAAATAAAATGATTAAAAACAAAACAAGTAAAAGGAGTGTTTTGGAATGGAGGTTGAACTCAATAGGGCTAAGGCGTTCTCGGGTATGTAGGATACACTTCTAGCATGTTGTAGTTAATCATAACTAGCAAGGTGGCCCTCGCAATTGCGATGGCATCATCTTTGATATGTCGAAAGTAATTGAAAATTTTATACATTTATATATATATATATATATTATGTAAAAGAAAATAATATTTTTCTATAGACATTCCGCATGCTATGCTAAGTAGAACACCACATGTGTGAGTGAAAGGATTAACAATCTCTAATTATACAAATTAGAAAGGGAATTCCATATATAAAAAGCACCATGCAAATCTATATTTTTTACGAATTAAAAACCCACAAACTGCAATTATGATAGTCTATCTCTTTGTGCAAACTATCCACGTCATAGGCTTCTTTAGACATTTGATTTCACTTATCTACAACTTCAACTAATTCTCACATAAAATCAATCAGGTGTACTTCTAAACATTGTGACCTTCATTTGGTAAAATACACTACATTCCACATTGGTTAAATATAGACTATAGTGACAGTTGAATCATGCTTCCTCCCTTTAATTTAAAAAACAAAATTCCTAACGAAATATACATATATAAAATTTCTAAAAAAAATTTGTTGCACAGTGCGGGATATCCTTCTAGTTTAATGACCATACATGTCATTCATACGAGATATACATATGTAAAAAACTCTAAATATATTCTATACTTTTTATACGGTGTTAGAGTAGTATGTGAGGTTAGCATTCATGTTGTCGACCAATTTGTAGTGGATGTATGCATACCAACAAAATCAATAACGTATGCTTAATAATCATGGCTCACACCCAAGTAATGGTGAGATGACTTGAGGCTAATTTTTCATTTGAATGGAAAAAACAAAAAAGTAAAAAGTAACATAATTTATCATCATTAAAAGGTTGGACAACTACAAAAAAAATCTCATTTTACTCTATGCACATCTTCTTCCTCTTCTTCTCTCTCTTTAGTCTAAGATATACAAGATTATTTATCGGTTTTTAGACACGAATTCTTCCACGGACACAATTTCACCATAGTTTCTTACATGTATCTTCCTTAAAAAAGTAAGCAAATTATTATAAAATATTTGTAACCAAAATATAATGATATTTGTGTATTTTGGATTATTTGATTATATATTTTATGTCATCAATGAAGTTGGGAAAATTTGGCTGCAAGCTTTCTAGATCGGCATTTATTTTCTACTTTCTGCCAAGTTTGTTATATGCTCTCGCTCACATATTTGTTTCTGTATAATTTAGCGTATATAAAAATCTATAAGACATTAGTTTGGTATTGATATTGATACTATTTGGTACAGTTAGTTTGAACCGCTTTTATATAAAATATACACCGTAGGGGCTTCCCCTATGATAAAGTTGTCAAAAAAAATATTGATACTGTTTGGTATTGATATTTCTAAGATCGATCATCACCCTCTCTTATGTAAGCAATACCTAGTAACAACCATTGGGACTCGACCTCCATGAACAATCTGCATTGGATCTCTTTCTCTCTTTCATTTGACACTAATTGTTTGAAAACATTATGGGTGACCACGCCACTAAGCATTCGACGAACTAAAACTCCAAACAATTTCACATACCGACACTAACTTGTAATGTCCCAATGAGTATATTTTAGATAAAGTACCATATAAAATGTATATTCTTATTTATCAATGTTTGTAATGATTAGCTAAGGCGAGGCACCATTCAAATAAAGAAATATAATAATGGACACTCAAGTTCACCTTATTGTATCCAACATCAAAATAAAACCCTCAATTCAAATGTAAGTAAACTCAAACTGGATTTCTTATCTCTTTGAGGAAGCGATGTGCGAAGGATAAATTATGCCAGATAAATCTTTTCATGACTCAAACCAAATGGGCATCATCTTCGTCCAAAGTATATCCTTTCGTTCTCTACACAACGTCTAAGGTATCCTACCTAAGGACAATAGGCTATATTTTAATGGCTCATTCTTTTCTCTCAACAATTAAATTCAGAAAAACTTATTAGAAAAAATATCATATGAAATAAGGAGACCCAACAAACTCTATAAACATTAAGAATCAAAGTGTCGCTATAGACTATTGGTAGTGTTCTTGTAGTGATGCGCCCCTATCCTTTACGTTGAAACCAAACATTCTACAAAATCATTGCAGATCGAACCAACAATGTTTCACGCTCCACAAATAAAACAAAGTTTCATGCACACATCATCGTCTTTTTTGCCATTGAAAATATAATCATTTGGTTTCAAAATAGCATACGAATATATAGGTTTTTTTTACTAATTTTTCAGCCCCACGGATATTATCAAACGACTAATAAGCACACAAGACCTCATAACCAATTGATGCACATATGATTTAGGGCTTGGTCCTATAAATGAGCTTCTGCGCTGACTACCATCCTAACACCGGATGAACACCCTACAGACATACCTATTAGGTATCAGGCTCAATAGGACAGTGTTGCTTATCTTTTGTCTGTTGGCCATAGGCTTTGTGACTTTGTCATATCTAATGCTCAGCTCGTGCAATGATTGCTTATGGCCTCTTAGGATAAAATAAAAATAAGATCCATCGGTAGCAAGAAGATTTAGGCTGAGCTAAAGGTTGTAACGAAGCTGACTTAGGCTTGGGAATTAGGATGCAAGGACTATGGACTATGTATTTGCAGATTACTGACAAAGAAGCAGATGCCAACTTATCATCTGGCGGTCTAGTTGAGGCAAGCAGTGGGGTTCAACTAAATGTCAGGAAGAGAGTAGAGCATAATGGAGGGAGATCGAGGAAAAAATTATGGTTTTGTTCATACCATCAAGCATGGATGGGTCTAGCCGAATGGAATCAAACAATTATGACTACCAAGTGTTGTACTAAGTGACTCGGTTTTGTCTAGATTTTCATGTATCTATACACTAAAATGCGTCGAGATACAAACAAATCTAGATAATCCAAATCACTTATTTTCAGACGAAAAGAGCAATATTCGACATGGACTCTATCTATATATACTCCCTCGTCTCAAAATAGATGTCACGGATTTGTCAAGATTTGGATGAATCTATATACTAAATAGCGTTAGATTTATCCAAATTTTGACAAATCTGAAACATCTATTTTAAGACGAAGAGTATATGAGATCATGCAAATATAGTACGTATGATCTCTAGTAAAATGGTATTCCAGATCTTGTACGCCGTAAGATATACCCACATGTCCAGATTAATTATTAAAATCAAATAATTTAAAATGCGTCGAGATACAAACAAATCTAGATAATCTGAATCACTTATTTTCAGACAGAGAGAGCAATATTCGACATGAACTCTATCTATATACTCCCTTGTCTCAAAATAGATGTCATGGATTTGTCAAGATTTTGATGAATCTATATGCTAAATAGTGTTAGATTCATTTAAATTTTGACAAATCTGAGACATCTATTTTAAGATGGAGAGAGTATATAAGATCATGCAAATATAGTACGTACAATCTATGGTAAATTGGTATTCCAGATCTTGTAGGCTGTAAGATATACCCACATGTCCAGATTAATTGTTAAAATCAAATAATTTTGAACTGTGTCTATTCTGGATAAGTCGGTAAAGGACATACGCAGGTTGGTGTAACACCCCGGTTCTAAAAAGACCGTGGCCTCTATATGACATGCCAATCCCTGGATCGGTTCATTGGCCCACAATAGAGTAAGATGAATAACATAGCAAAATAACCGTGTATCATAGATAACGAAGATCCAGAGTACCATTATTACAATAAAAGCTTAGCCCAAAGCTAGCTCAAATTATTCAGGTAGCAACATAAACAAAGTAAATCCTCCATTCTTCAAATTGCCCACAAGTGAACAAGTGCCGAGTGGAGTACCGTGACCTATATCGATTACTCAGAATCGGAATAACCTGCAACATGAAACGTAGCAGCCCCGAAGGGTCAATACATGGAATGTATGGCAAGTAGAGCTAGTAAAGGAGACAATAGTACTAACATCTACATGCATATTTGGCAAGTGGAGCTGTGTATGGCTTGCATTTGCAAATACATTTGTCCTACTTTCATAAACAGTTTTGATTTTCTTTGAAAAGATCTCAATTAAGTTAACCCAACAATATTAAAACAATTATGAAATTAGAATGAGCGAGAAACATGCCATGGAATCAATATCAAGCAACTCAGTTGTCCATAACCGGGGGCACGGCTAATCGATTAGATTATACACCCTGCAGAGGTTAGTACACTTTACCCATGTGACTTGGCCAGCCCGGCTCGTACCATCACTCTCATTTTGGGTGATGATAGGGAGAAGTCCAAGTTGAGACCGTTCGGAAAGTAGCTACCCAATCCCGACGCGCACCGGTCCAACCTACCAAAATTCTACATCTCTGGATACGCGGGTTCGGGTCACCACAACCTACTAAGTCCAACCAACCGCCCATTCCATTATTGGCACATGGTTGTACACGTAAGCTACACAATAAAGCAGCCAATCATTCTCTCTTGATACCTGAGTGTCTTTCCGCAATGAAACCACCAAAAATTATCAATACCATCACACCCAGGGGATTCATTGATTAAGTTGTTTTAGTTTTTACAAAACAACTCATTTAGAAACAACTTTCAGTGATGTAACCCAGCCCTCGTTCATCATAGCATGGCTAAGCACATCTACCAATGGTGGTTCATCTACAAGGAAGGCCCTACCACATAATAGGACATAGCATAGCGGTAGTATCATCCTACACATGCATCTACAAAATACACGACAATGCATTGAAAATAGTAGGACGATATCATGAACAAAGTAGCATCTACTTACCTTGGTTGTAGCGGTCGGAAGAACAATCCACACACGAGCAAGCGTTGCACTCGTCACAATCTACACGATACAATTGAATTCATAAACAAACAATCCACAAGCATATGCAATAAATATGATGCATGAATGCAAGAACGAAAAGTAAATTGGTGCTACAGGTGCACCGCAACATCCTATTCCATAATACTACCGATTGCATGCATGGAAAAATAGTTTTAGCGCTAGGAAAACTATTCGACAAAAGTAATGCTCCAAACTAGAGCTAGAACTCAAATAATTTACTACCGGTAGTATAATGTTTGTAAAATCTTGGGAAAATTCTACCGCATAGGCATCGCTGATTAGAAACAGTACCAACTGGAATTACTCAAAAAGGAATTATAAAACTCCCCGAGTAATTAAAACACTGCAGAAAGCCACTAGACAGTTTCTGCAAAAGTTTTTACTGTAAGCCTATCTTTTTAATTCACGATGAGACTCCCCTTGTTCCACTGAATCCAGGGACATATCATACGCGATTTTTGGAGCTACGGATCTTTTCCTACGAATTTAATACTCCGAAAAGGCCACTAACTAGTTTGATTAAACTGTACTAAACCTTGCTGCAAAAGCCTGAACCAAAGGTACAGCGAGATTCTACACGACTTACTGAATCTACACATATTTTATTTGCAATTCTTGGCCAAACGGTTTAATTTCTACGCAATTTACAAGTTTCTACCGAAATCAGTCAACTAAAAGGATTAACGAAATTAACCAGTCAACTGTGTCTGTTGACTAGTCAACGCGTCTGCTGACTGGGCGTCTGACTAGTCAACGCCTGAGTTTGTCCGGTCAACGAACGATCTAAGCCGCTGATCTGAGATCTGATGGTGGCTGCAGTCTTACCGGAAACGAACGGGGGAAACGGACGGCGGCGAGCTCCGGACGGTGCGGCGATCGATTCCGGCGTCTTGGTTTTTCCTGCGAGGATGAAGAGGGTCAGCGCAATGGATTTAAAACAGACACGCGATGGCGGCGGCGTTCGGCACGCGTGCATGCGTGTGTGTGTGCGTGTGCGTGCGTGCGACAGCGCGCGCGCGGGGCGGCTCGGCAGCGACGCGGCGCGCGAGCAGCGGCAGCGCGCAGCGAGCGGGCGGCGCAGCGGCTGCATGTGGCGGCGGCGGCTGCATGCTGGTGGGGCGCACGGGTGGAGACGGGCGGCGCGGTGGCAGGTGGAGGCGGCGCGGTGGCGAGGTAGGCGCGCGGCGGCGGGATGAGAAGGCGGCGGGGCGGGGAGAGGGCGGCGCGGTGGTGGCGCCAGGGGACGGCGGCGACGGCGGATGGCGCGGGCGGCGGCCGCGGGAGGAGGCGGCGGCGGCTCGCAGATCCCGAGGCGGCGCGGGTGTCGAGGCCGAGGTGGGGCGGCAATCGCGGGCAGGGCGGGGCGTGCGGGTGCGGATCCCGAGGCCGGGTGGCCTCTTTAAGTGGGCCCTCTCGCGGAATCCTACGCGAAAACGGCGCGGAGTTGGTTTCGGACTCGGAAATCGGTCCAGAAATTCGGACCGTTTTCCGACGATTCACTAAAATGGCGACAACTTCTCCGTACGAGCTTCGATTCGAACGATTCTTGCTCCTACGGTTTCATATAGTCGAGGGGAACAATCTAGGGTTAAGGTTTGAGTGAAACCACTAGGCTACAAGGGTGGACAACGCTAGTCCTACTAAAGCCTTCCGCAGGAGCCTCGTAGCAAAATAGAATAGGGATTTGAAAATAGCGTTTCGCCGAACCTTTTCACTCGACGCTTTTGAATAGAAAAGTATGATGCAATGTTATGAATGATATACAAGACCAAATCTAAAATTTGGGATGTGACAGTTGACTACGCTTAATTATTTATTTCCATATGTAGGGATGTAAATAAAGAAAAATATAGAATAAATTATTAAAGGGATGCGTTATAAACCGTAAAAACGAAGACGTAACTTCTCTCTCGACAGACTAATGTCTTGTTTGGATTATTGTTTTTTAGTACCGTCGTTTTGAATTTGTGAAGAGGTTCAGCAGGAACAGTCCGTATAATCTGGTGGTTTTGGCTAAAATAAGACATTCCAAATGGGGCATAACATGTTCGAGTTTCTTAGAGCTGATTAAATTGTGCACATGCGAGGGAGGATCCTAGTATTTTGTTTTCTTCAACCATTTACAGAGATGGACTAGGGATCGTGTTGGGACAGAGTTTTTTTTTTCTTAAACCGTGTACGCGAGAGATCAAATACGTGACACGGGTTGAACGTGTGTATATGTAAACATAATTATGTTACCCCTCCGACCCATATTACTTGACTTGTATTTGTTAAAATTTAGATGAATCTATATACTAAATAGTGTCTAAATTCATTCAAATTTTGACAAATTCACGTCAACTAATATGGGTCGGAGGGAGTATGTTTATTTGATTAAATCTTAACCGTATATTTCACATCTAACTGTTGTAAACAATTTTGATGATGTGGATCAACCTAACACCTCGAAAAACAACCTTTTATTGATTTTAGTATATAATAGATATATTAGTATAACCTATTTCTTATGTCATGATATGTGTGGAGAGAGTTCCATAATAAGATGTTCACCAAGGCTCATAGACAATCACTTTGTTGAGCCATAAATGAGGTCATCTCTAAATAACCACTGTGATGCCTGGAAGAAATCACCATGCAAACTGCCGCAATTAAGGGTTTTCTCATGGATATCGTAATTAGCTTAGTAAATTTCTCTTTGTTCCCCTTCGACCGCGTTAGATGATAGCGGTGCTTATAGTCATAATAGCAACCGGCACGACATCCAAACACGTCCAAAGAGTTTCACCCTCTACTTTAGACCCGAAGGCAAATAATATGTGGCCGACTACACATACCATCTAAAGGAAGAGATTAAACACACATCATAGATCAAAGGACCTTCTACACAAGTAATAGATCATCTCTATTTCATTTCATAATAATGCTAGGGTTTCTTCATCTCCCCAAGAAGGAAGGGAACTACTCACACATGGAAGCAAGCAACAACATCATCATAATCAAATAGATGGATAAAGGTAATGGAATGAATCTAGTACAAACCACAATTGAATCTGGAATTATAACAAGAACTAATGAATAGAAGATGGGGGTAGAGATGGTGATGGTGATGCAGCGGTTGATGATGTAGGGGGTGATGCGTTGTCCTCCAATAATCCATGCAGCAGCAAGAATTTTCCCTTCTCCAAATTCCTCCTTCAGATCCCTTTCTGGTGTGGTTCTTCGTGGTTGTAGGTTTCTATGAATGTCGGATCTACGATCTGTTTTCACGAGAAGGAAGTATTTGACGAGTCGGTCCTGTCGCCGGGTCGTACGGGCGCGCGGTACAGGCAGACTCCGCCCGTACCACTGGTCGTTAGTCTGGCTGGAGCCTCCTGGGCGTGAGCAATTCTTCCAAGTGCAAACATAAATCAGTAAAATGACTTTTATCACTTAAAAATATCATATTACTGTGTAATATGATAGTCTTAATTGATATGTTCATTACAGACTTAGTAAATTGGGATCTTGTTGAAACAAGGACAGAAAGGTGCGCGCAAACGCGGTAAAATACTAAAACCCTATGCTACTAATGCAAAAAACAACAAGTAAAAATGCTTAAATTTCGACTCATCAACTCCCCCAATCTAGACTCTTGCTCGCCCCCGAGCAAGACGGTGGCTTATGAACAAGATCAACATGTTTATGAGGCATGAGTCGTTACAATAAATGAGGCAAACATTAAAAAAAAGAGTACAATATCGAATGTAGAGTTACATCGGGAGCATTATCACACCTTTACACATCACATGACTTAGAGGCTTCCACACCTTTTTGTATTAATGTTATTATAAGAAGCTATTAGTGATTGAACCATCTCTTTTTCTCTTTTCTTTATTCTCTCTTTTTTTTGTAAGCTTGTACTCTTTCTTTTGCTTTTGAGATTTTACTTTTTCTCTTTCTTTTCTTCCTTCTTCTCTTTGTTTTAGCACAGCTATGTGATCATGCTCACTACTATGGATTTTACAATCCAAACCTGTGACTATAATATGCTACCAGGATCTTACTTCTCATAATTTAATCCATACTTTGTTGGTGTGGAAGACCCTAAAATCATGATAGTTGTACAAGTATCATAACACTCAACCTAGTCCAATCATCTAATATAATAATCATAAATCAAAAAAATAACTTTAAATATCATAAAGTCTCGAAACTCAGCGGATATAATTCTTCTTACAGTACCTGCAGAACTTGTCAATTCCCTTGGACTTTGAATGATACTTGTCATCCTTGCTCTTATCTCTATTGGCATAGCTTTTATATTTCTCTGCTTCGTCCTTCCACGAACTTGTAGAGTTTCTGCCTTGGATGATGTTCCATCGGCATGTAACATAGTTTTCGTCTTTTCCCTTTGCTTGGAGGGTATGTTGTCCTTCGGCCAGGCTTCAATGATATTATATCTCCAAAATTTGCATAGAAACTAGGCAGCAACCATAAGAGTAAAAGAACTAAATCTTCATCATTATATTTAACCTCCATAAAATGCAAATAAGAATCGGTCTCTCTGTAAACATACAGATGATTCATTACTGATACACCTTCTTGCAGCTTGTGCAAGAACAACTTTATCTTTATGGATCTTACTGTTGGAATTTGGTGTATATTGGGATGTTGGCCCATTAGACAAATTCTGAAATTCTCTTTGGCCCACTTGTATATGGTAGCATATGGTTGTGCTAGTGGTGCTAAAGTTAAGTCCTACATTGCTAGTTGAAGGGGAGTTGGACCACCTTATATAGTAGAGTGTTGCACCACTCACTAAGGTGTGACACGAAGAGTAGCCCTCGCGCACTCCTCCTCCAACGCCGCCCGCCTCGCCTCGCCACGCCACGCCTCGCCACGACGCGCGCGCGCCGCGGGTTGCAGGAATCTCGCCGAGGCGAGCTTTATTTTGCTTGTTGGGAAAACTGATTATGAGTCATTAACGGACACGTTAATTACAGCCGTTTCCAGTTTTTATGGACGTGGCTGTTACCGACTCGGACGTGGGATGAGCCCACGATCCTCCTAACCTGCACTATATAAGCGTCCGGGGCTAAACCTAATTGGCACGGAATCAATCCACACATGCGCCTATCTCCAGAACCTTGCGCCGCCGCTTTCGTCTTTCCCATCCCGGCTTGCGGCGTGCACCGCAGATCGGGACAGTAGGCCTCCGGAACCCCGCCTCTCGTGAACCTGTACGGATGAGGGGCGATCAGGTTTTTGGGGAGCTCTTAAGCGCGACTACTGGCAACCACGACGTCGTCCGACGGAGTTCCCGAACGACGACTTCTTCCCGGACGTGAGCGACCTCTTCGACAACCTCAACATGGGCGACGCTGCTGTGGCTGCTATTCAGCCTACATCGTATGAGATCTCGATTTCTCTCTTTCGGATTATGCTAGAGTTCTTTGTTCTAGCGTTTGGTGTAGATGTGATAGGTTTATCTCCTATAGATGTAATCTGTTCATCTACTTTGTTGATCTGCATAATTGGTTTTATTACCGTTTGTATGAACATGATTTATCAGTTTATTATTTGGATTAAATCATATGGATTATTGCTTATATTTCCAACAATCCAAAAACCTGATTATAGGCAACTGAATTCCACTGGTGTAGCCGCGGCTACTAGGCCGCCTCCTTTTGATGGCATGCACTATAAAACATGGCGCAAGAGAGCAGTTCTCTGGTTTGAAAACCTAAACTGCTATAGCGCCACTCTTGGCAAGCCTGAAGGAGATATTTCTGCTGAGCAGGAAGCGAACTTTAAGAAAGCCGATACCATGTTTATGGCGGCTTTGTTCAGTATTTTTGGGGACAATATTGTTGACCCTTATATGTTATTTGATGATGGCAAGGACGCGTGGGAAGCGCTCGAGGCCAAGTTTGGGGTCTCGGATGCTGGCACTGAGCTGTATGTCATGGAGCAGTTCTATAACTACAGGATGGTTGATGAGCGCTCCGTCGTTGAGCAAGCTCATGAGATGCAATCACTTGCCAAAGAACTTGAGCAGTTCAAGTGTTCCTTACCGGACAAATTTGTGGCTGGTGGCATTATTGCCAAGCTTCCTCCTTCGTGGAGGAACTTTGCTACTTCTCTGAAACATAAGAGACAAGAGTTTTCTGTTACGGATCTCATTGGGTCTCTTCATGTGGAAGAGAAGGCGAGAGCAAAGGACAAAACTGCTCGAGGACTTGAGGGAGGTTCTACTGCCAATTTAGTGCAGAGGAAAAACTTCCAATCCCACAAGTTTAAGAATAAGAACAAAACTGAAGGAAAGGGAAAGTTTGATGGCAAGAACAAGGCCACGCACTCAACCAACTTCAAGAAGAAAAATGATAAGAGGAAAGGCTCTTGCCACGTCTGTGGTGACCCTGATCATTGGGCTCCTAGCTGCCCTAATCGCTTTGACAAGCGTCAACATGGGAACAGCGGCAAGTCCGCTAATGTTGTTATTAGCGATACTGAGATGAAGGATGCTGGGTACGGTATTTTACCTACTATCCTTTCAGTATGTCATTCTCCTGATTAGTGGATAGACACGGGTGCTAATACTCATGTGTGTTCTGATATATCCATGTTTTCCTCTTATCAGGTCTCAAGGACCTCTTTCATGCTGATGGGAAACGGCTCACGTGCTTCTGTTCATGGTGTTGGTACGGTAAATCTGAAGTTTACTTCGGGGAAGACCGTACAGCTGAAGAATATACAGCACGTTCCCTCCATCAATAAGAATCTCGTCAGCGGATCGCTTTTATGTCGAGATGGCTTTAAGTTGGTTTTTGAGTCCAATAAAGTTGTAATTTCTAAGTATGTACAATTTGTTGGAAAAGGTTATGAGTGCGGAGGTCTGTTCCGCTTGTCTCTGTCGGACTCATGTACTAAAGTTATTAATCATGTTTGCAATGATAATGAGTCCAATGTTTGGCATTCACGACTCTGTCATATTAACTTTGGTTGCATGACGCGGCTAGCCAATATGAGTTTAATTCCGAAATTTACCACTGTCAAAGGTTCTAAGTGCCAAGTTTGTGTGCAAGCAAAGCAACCTCGCAAGTCTCATACGGCTGCGGAACCGAGAAACTTAGCACCTAGAACTTATACATTCAGATCTTTGTGAGATGAATGGTGTGTTGACAAAAGGTGGAAAAAGATACTTTATGACGTTGATTGATGACTCCACTAGATACTGCTATGTTTATCTTCTGAAATCTAAAGATGAAGCTTTGAACTACTTCAATATCTATAAAGCTGAGGCAGAAAACCAACTTGATCTTAAAATCAAGCGGCTAAGGTCGGATCGTGGTGGAGAGTACTTTTCAAACGAATTTGATTTATTCTGTATGGAACACGGTATTATACATGAGAGGACGCCTCCCTACTCACCTCAGTCAAATGGGGTGGCCGGAAGAAAGAACCGCACTCTAACTGATTTGGTTAACGCCATGTTAGATACATCGGGTCTTTCCAAGGAATGGCGTGGGGGAGGCCCTAATGACTGCGTATCATGTCCTAAACCGTGTTCCTGTAAAGGATAAAACCATGACTCCATTTGAGGAATGGGAAAAGAAAAGGCTTAAACTCACTTACGAACTTGGGGTTGTTTGGCGAAAGTCAATATTCCAATACCCAAGAAGCGAAAGCTTGGACCAAAAACCGTTGATTGTGTTTTTCTGGGATATGCTTTTCATAGCATTGGCTATAGATTTTTGATAGTAAAATCTGAGGTATCCGACATGCATGTTGGTACAATTATGGAGTCGAATGATGCGACTTTCTTTGAGGACATCTTTCCTATGAAAGGCATGTCTAGCTCATCAAATCAGGAGATGACTAGTTCATCTAGTCAGGAATTTTCTATAATTCCTGAACCCACTATGCCGATAGAACACTCTGATGATCCTGTGGAGGATGACAATGAAGCTCCCAAAAGGAGCAAGAGACAAAGGACTGCAAAGTCATTTGGTGATGATTTCATTGTGTACCTTGTGGATGATACTCCCACTTCCATTTCAGAAGCTTATTCATCTCAAGATGCTGACTACTGGAAGGAAGCTGTCCGAAGAGAGATGGACTCCATCTTAGCTAATGGTACTTGGGAAATCACTGATCGTCCTTATGGGTGCAAACCTGTAGGATGTAAGTGGGTGTTCAAGAAAAAGCTTAGACCTGATGGTACTATTGAAAAGTACAAGGCACGTCTTGTGGCTAAGGGTTATACCCAAAAGGAAGGTGAAGACTTCTTCGATACCTACTTACCTGTAGCTAGATTGACCACTATTCGAGTACTACTTTCCTTGGCTGCCTCACACGGTCTTCTCGTTCATCAAATGGACGTTAAGACAGCTTTTCTAAATGGAGAGCTAGATGAGGAAATTTATATGGAGCAGCCTGACGGATTTGTGGTAGATGGTCAAGAAGGAAAGGTGTGTAAGTTAGTGAAGTCTTTGTATGGTCTTAAGCAAGATCCTAAGCAGTGGCACGAGAAGTTTGAAAGAACTTTAACTGTCGAAGGCTTTGTTGTAAACGAAGCTGACAAATGTGTGTACTATCGCCATGGTGGGGGCGAGGGAGTTATTATGTGTCTCTATGTCGATGACATATTGATATTTGGGACCAACCTCGCTGTTATCGAGGAGGTCAAACAGATCCTATCTCGCTGCTTTGAGATGAAGGACTTGGGAGTGGCTGATATAATATTAAAACATCAAGCTACTAAAGGATGACAATGGTGGGATTACACTGCTTCAGTCTCACTATGTGGAAAAGATATTGAGTCGCTTCGGGTATAGCGACTGCAATTCTTCTCCAACGCCTTATGATCCGAGTGTGCTACTTCAAAATAATCGAAGGAATGCTAAAGATCAATTGAGATATTCTCAAATCATTAGCTCGCTCATGTATTTAGACAGCGCTACTAGACCTGACATCTCCTTTGCTGTAAGCAAACTAAGTCGATTTGTGTCAAATCCTGGAGATGATCATTGGCATGCTCTTGAAAGAGTTTTGCGCTATTTGAAAGGCACTGCGAGTTACGGTATTCACTATACTGGGTATCCACGGGTACTTGAGGGTTATAGTGATTCAAACTGGATATCTAATGCTGATGAGATTAAGGCCACAAGTGGTTATTTGTTTACACTTGGTGGTGGTGCTGTTTCCTGGAAGAGCTTGACGTGGAGGAAAGGTAACCTCCCCGGCAAACGGAATAAAGATGGAAGCAAGCAAACATGCAACAGATCTAGATACAAACGGTGTTTTAATGTTTAGAAACAAGGCCTAGGGATCATACTTTCACTAATGAACACTCTCTCATATAAATATCCTCTCTTCATGATACTACTCTTAACTACTCTCTGGTTGAACACTCTAATCATTGGTAGGGCTATAACAGCACACCTCAAAGTCTGCCTTTCCCAATCTAGATAACCCCACACTGTCACCTTGAGCGCTAGATGGTTCCAACAAACACCACAATTTCATAGAGACATCCAACTCCAAATATAACTCATAACAAATATTTAATCTAGCCAAAGTGCCACACACGGTGCCCGCAGTCACTTTCAGACACGTGGGGGAAAAGCATAGATCTATTAAAGCATAAAGAGTATTTATGTAGACTCAAGCATAAGTCCCACCATGGCGTGCACGCTGTCACTTTCACACACATGGGGAGAGCAAAGATCTAATGAAGCACTTGAGTAGCAAGGTAGATCTACTTGATTATAAAGCTCATGACCACAAGATCATGCATAGAGAGAGAGAGATGAACACATAGATACCGGTAGAGCCCTTAGCCCTAAGGAAGAACTACTCCCTCCTCATCATGGGAATCAGCAACGGTGATGAAGATGACGATGGAGATCGATGGAGACGGCTCTGGGGGCACTTCCCCGTCCCGGCAGGGTGCCGGAATAGAGACTTTCTATCCCCCGAATCTCCCCTTCGGTGGCGGCAGCACTACAGAGGTTTTCGTGGATTTCTTCTGGACACCCTAGGGTTTTTGGGTCGGAGGCTTCATATAGGCGCAGGAATCAAGGTCGGTGGGGGTCCAGGGGCCCACACCCCCTCTAGGCGCCCCTAGGGCTTGCCGTGCCTAGGGGTTTGGCCACCCTGTGGCCTCCCTCCGGCTCTGCTTTGTGGTTCCGTGTTGCTCCGGAAAAAATAATAACTTTGACTTGTGTCCCGTCCAATTCCGAGAATATTGATTTTCTACCTTTCTGGAACCAAAAACAGAAGAAAACATGCAACTGGCACTACGGCAACTTGTTAATAGGTTAGTTCCAGAAAAGATATAAAAATACCTCAAAGTGTAGACAAAACATAAGACAAATGATACAAAACAAGAATGGAGCATCAAAAATTATAGATACGTTTACGACGTATCAAGCATACCAAGCTTAACTCCTGCTCGTCCTCGAGTAGGTAAGTGATAAAAAGAATAATTTTTGAGGTGACATGCAGCTTCACAATAAAGATCCAACCATTTGCAAGCATTGAAAGTTGGGATCAAAGAACTCTAAACATGTGCATCAAAGAATGGAGTTCTAACAATAGGACATAGTAACTATGCATGCAACATGGCAAGCTACAAACAAAGATCATGAATAACATGCATTGAAAAACATTTGTTTGTTTCACATACAGAAAACATAGCATAGTGGCATTCAGCTTATCCCTCATAGAGTAGCAATATAGATGCATAGGACACCTTCAAAGTTCACAAGGGTGACTAGAAACAGATAGCACAAGAACAAGTAATATCACAATATGCATCAATCAATAAGCTTTGGAACACTGCACACGGAATGACAACTATGCTCTCTTAATGGTGCCTAAAGGTAGAAGGTGGAGACTCAAATAGTGGTGGAAGAAAGACCTTTTTGTAAAGGAAGCAGGGATTACAAGTTTCAAAAAGAGCTTCCAAAAATTATGGTACTTATTAGCTTTCAGCCCTCATTGCCCCTATCATAAGCATCTTAAAGTGGTTAAGGTTAAAGTGGTAAAGCTAGAGTATATGCTTGACAAAGTATAAGTTGGCAATCTCAAGTCCCTTGAATATGAGGGCTACACCTCATGGATACTCAACTTAGGGCCCATGTAAGTTCTTGTCACTGTAAGTATTTGCATATCATTGAGAACCGCCAACGGGGTACCCCTTGCACATGGTACAGGAGTTTTCCCGTAACCAAAATGACAAGGCAAGCAGACAATGAGCATATCAACAATCTTCCTATGTACCATGGTAATATGGTGCTTTTTTATCTCTTTCCTCTTTTCTCAATTTGTCTCTCTTTTTTTATAAGAAGAATGGTTCATAGATGTCACTATGGTGATGCTGCAAGTTTCCAC
Organism: Avena sativa; assembly: GCA_916181665.1. Lineage (NCBI taxonomy): Eukaryota > Viridiplantae > Streptophyta > Magnoliopsida > Poales > Poaceae > Avena > Avena sativa. The sequence goes on from OV702296.1 coordinate 208,050,895, forward strand.
CATGATTAGGCATGGCTTATGCTAGCGGCCCAGGCGTTTCTCTAACACAAAATACAAACTCCATGGACTTACAAGTTCCCGCTTCATTTTACACCGGTAACATCCATAGACAAAAGAGCATGATATCACCGAAGTACAAAGAGTACTAGTGCAATGTTGAAAATGTTCCCCGTGACAGCACGGTTCTGCTAATTCCAACTTATAAGTGCAAGCATATACAACAAAGTTGCCTCAATGGTTCCAGTTTATTAGGGGAAAATAATAAAATGTGCCATCAAGTTCATGAGGGTTTTAATCACTAAGTTTTCATATAACAAAATAGTTTTTAATTGGAAGATAGCTGAAAACAAGAATATACTTGGAATGGTGTAACACACCATGCATAGGAATTTATAGTGGACACTTTGGAATGATTTGGTTTCTTGGGAGTTGGAAGCATGAGTAGAGCTTACTCATACAAGTGGAGTCTAGCAAAAGACTAGGAGCGACCAACTAAGAGAGAAATAATGGCCATAATCATGAAGAGCGACAAAACATTACTAATCAAAGCATAGAGTGGTACTACAAGTCAAGGACTAAATGATCATAGAGGCTATGGTGACTTATTCATAGTCATAACATGGTGTGAGCATGTGCCAAGTCAACCCAAACAAAGCATCAAAGGAGAATACCACAATACTATGTTTTTGTATGGTAAAACAATGCATGATTCCTTCAAGGCACACTAAGCAATCCCAATTGTTTGGAACAATAAATTCTACAGCAATAATCACTAATCATAAGGTCAAAAAAATATCTAGCATGACATGATAAAGTCTAAGCAACAGTCAACACAAGCTCCCTTTTGTACCACTATAAGCATGAAGCTTTCTACTCTTTTCCAACACCAAACAACTTATTTGAAACAACTCACAAAGATAATAATCAATAAAGATCAGTGAGATTGTCTCACAAATCCACAAAGAAGAACTAAAAAGTTCTAAGTTGAAAGAACGAGAAAACTAAGGCTGAACGCAATGCTAGCAAAAGAGAACACTCACAAGACAATAAGAATGAAAACTAGAGTGTTCTAGGCAATGGAAACAGAGTGTGTATCTCTCCAAAAGAAGTGTGGTGTAACCAACCAATTTACTCAAGCAAACTAAGAAAACGAAAACCAAAAACGAAAACTAAGACGCTCCAAGAACAACACAACAGTGCATGAAACAATAAAAACGAAGTGTCTAGACAGACCTGAGCTTTTTATTGATAAAGAGGGGATGCCTTGGTCATCCCCAAGCTTTGACGCTTGTAACTCTTGGATATTTCTTGGGCTGACACCGGGGTGGCATCCCCAAGCTTGAGCTTTTGTCCATTTTTCATCTCATTACATCATTCTTCCTCTACACCTGAAAATTTTCCTTCATACAAAACTTCACACAATCTTCATTAGCAACATTAGTGTATTCAAAAGATATTAGACCTCTAGCAAAGCTTTGGAACAGCAATACTTTTTACTAAAAACACAAGCTGCTGTAGCAACTCCTTAAAAAAGATCAATTTCCAAAAAAGAACTCAAAAAGGAATCAATAAAAAGCAAATGCAAATAATGGCAGAAATCTGTCAAAACAGACCAGTAGTCAGAAACCGATTTTTTCGAACATCTTATGTTGCTCAAATCAAAAAGTGTTGAACTAAAAAAAGTTATATAACATACTGGGGGATTTATTCATAAATGTTCAGCTCAATCCGAGTTACAGAGACTCCTCGCGAATTTTTATGGTGGACAGAAATCTGTTTCGGGACAGCAACTCCCCAAATCTTACTTCCCTCTCATTAGAGACCATTCTTGGCACAAAAAGCAAATAAAAAGGATAAGGAGAGGTCATTACAGAAGTAATAACTTCCAAGACTTAAGAAAACTCTTGAGTTATCTCCCAACAAGTACTTTTCTTTAATGCCTTTAAGTTAGGCTTGATAGTTTGAGAAGATGCTCACATAAGAAATATGAATTGAAGTAAAAGAGAGCATCAAGAAGAAAATTCAAAACACATTTAAGTCTAACCCACTTCCTATGCATAGGAATCTTGTAAAGAAACAAGTCATGAAAGCACAAATCAACAAGCATAGGAAAGCAAAACAAGTGCAACTTCAAAATTTTCAAAATAAAGAGGGGAAACTTAATATTATTGAGATGCATAAAACTATGTTTCCCTCTCTCATAATAACTTTCAGTAGCATCATGAATAAAATTAACGATACAACTATCACATAAAGCATTCTTATCATGAGCCACATGCATATAATAATTATTACTCTCCACATAAGCATAGTCATCCTTATTGATCATAGTGGGAGCAAATTCAACAAAATAGCTACCATTAATATTCTCATCACCATAATCATCAAATATAGGAGGCATATTGTAATCACAATTAATTTCCTCCTCAGTAGTAGGTGGACTGAAATATCATACTCATAATTGTAATCATCATATATTGGAGGTAAACTATCATCAAAGAAAATTTTCTCCTCTATGCTTGGGGGACTAAAAAGATCATTTTCATCAAAACCAGCTTCCCCAAGCTTAGAATTTTCCATAGCATTAGCAACAATTATGTCCAAAGAATTCATACTAATTACATTGCTACTAGCATGCAAACAAAGTTCCATTGATTTTTTAATTTTCTCTTCAAACACTTCATGTCCTAACTCAAGATAGATACTATAAGGTCTCTAATTTTTTTTGTTTTCCATTAAGCCTAACTAGTGAAAACAAGAAACGAAAAGACGAAATTGCAGAATCTAAAGGAAATAACTTCGAGCACTCACACCGGAGGATGTGAGTACCTTTTACCTTACCTCCCCGGCAGCGGCGCCAGAAAAGAGCTTGATGTCTACGCACTTCTATTATTGTAGACAGTTGTTGGGCCTCTAAGTGTAGACGTTTATAGAACAGCAGCAAGTTTCCCTTAAGTGGATTACCCAAGGTTTATCGAACTCAGGGAGAAAGTGGTCAAAGGTATTCCCTCTCAAGCAACCCTGCAATCAAGATACAAGAAGTCTCTTGTGTCCCCAACACACCCAATATAGGTGCACTAGTTCGGCGAAGAGATAGTGAAATACAAGTGGTAACGGTGCCAGAAAATAGCTTCTGGCTTGCTGTTGACGTGGTGTAACGGTGCCAGAAAAGAGCTTGACGTGGAGGAAAGGTAACCTCCCCGTCAAACGGAATAAAGATGGAAGCAAGCAAACATGCAACAGATCTAGATGAAAACGGTGTTTCAATGTTTAGAAACAAGGCCTAGGGATCATACTTTCACTAATGAACACTCTATCATATAAATATCCTCTCTTCATGATACTACTCTTAACTACTTTCCGGTTGAACACTCTAATCATTGGTAGGGTTATAACAACACACCTCAAAGTCTGTCTTTCCCAATCTAGATAACCCCACACTGTCACCTTGAGCGCTAGATGGTTCCAACAAACACCACAATTTCATAGAGACATCCAACTCTAAATATAACTCATAACAAATATTCAATCTAGCCAAAGTGCCACATACGGTATGCCCGCAGTCACTTTCACACACGTGGGGAAAATCATAGATCTATTAAAGCATAAAGAGTATTTATATAGACTCAAGCATAAGTGCCACCATGGCGTGCATGCTGTCACTTTCACACACATGGGGAGAGCAGAGATCTAATGAAGCACTTGAGTAGCAAGGTAGATCTACTTGATTATAAAGCTCATGACCACAAGATCATGCATAGAGAGAGATATGAACACATAGCTACCGGTAGAGCCCTTAGCTCTAAGGAAGAACTACTCCCTCCTCATCATGGGAATCAGCAACGGTGATGAAGATGGCGATGGAGATCGATGGAGATGGCTCCGGGGGCACTTCCCCGTCCCGGCAGGGTGCCGGAATAGACACTTTCTATCCCCCGACTCTCCCCTTCGGTGGTGGCAGCGCTATAGAGGTTTTCGTGGATTTCTTCTGGACGCCCTAGGGTTTTTGGGTCGGAGGCTTCATATAGGCGCAGGAATCAAGGTCGGTGGGGGTCCAGGGGACCCACACCCCCTCTAGGTGCCCCCAGGGCTTGCCCGCGCCTAGGGGGTTTGGCCACCCTGTGGCCCCCCTTCGGCTCTGCTTTGTGGTTCCGTGTTGCTCCGGAAAAGAAACATTGGCTTTTGTCCCGTCCAATTCCGAGAATATTGATTTTCTGCCTTTCTGGAACCAAAAACAGAAGAAAATAGGCAACTGGCACTGTGGCAACTTGTTAATAGGTTAGTTTCATAAAAGATATAAAAACACCTCAAAGTATAGACAAAACATAAGAAAAATGATACAAAACAAGAATGGAGCATAAAAAATTATAGATACGTTTACGACGTATCAGTGGGGCGGCGGTGGGCGTGGTGTGGCGGCGCGGCTTGGTGCGTCGCCGGAGTTGGTTGGTGCTGCTGGGGTTGCTGCCTTGGCGGTCTGCGTGGCCTGTTGTTGCTAGCGTGGTGTGGAGGCGCAGCCAGGTCGGATCTGGGCCTTGTGGAGGGGCCTGTGCATGGAGGTCGGCGTGGCGGTGGTGCCTGTGATGATCTGCGGTGGTCGGTGGTGTTGCTTCGGGTGGCCTCGGCGGTGCTGCCTGCGGAGGTCAGCGATGCGGCGGCTTTCTGCGCGGTGCTGGACGTGGACTTGGGCGCGTGGTTGGAGGGCTCGTCGTGACGGCGCGGGCTCGTCCGGGTTTCAATCTGGGCTGTCAAGGAGGTGGTTTGGTGGCGGCGATCTTCTGTCCCTTTCGCGGTGGCGGCTGCTCGGGTTCGCTCTGGTTGTTTCGGCAACTATCTCGCGGGCAGTGGTGATGATCCGGATGGCGGCTTGTGTCGCGGCGACGGGGAGTCTAGGCGTGGCGGCGGGAGTTATGTTTGTTGATCGTCGGGAGCTTGGAGTAGGAGGGGTGGGATTGGTTGGTGGTTTGTGTCGGTCCCTGTTGGGCAGGCGTGTGGTTTTGAGACTCTTCGCTAGGCGAAAGCCCTGTCCTGGCGGCTGGCCGGGACCGACGACGGTGACGCCCGTGGGCGCCGCATCCTTCTTGAAGTCGTCGTCGAAGCGGGTGTTTCATGTGCCTCCGCCTGGGCTCTCCGGGGGAAACCCTAGATTCCTCGCGGGATCGGGCGTGGGTGGCGCTCTTGTGTCGCTTTGCCTCTTGGGGCCTCGCTTTGGACGTCCACCGGACAACGGGGCTTATGGAGTGTTTTTGTGTTTTTGGCAGAGGCGGTTTTCGTCTTCGGCCAGTCAGGAGTGGCCCTGAGGCCGGCGTGGTAGTTGGAGCGGTGGCTCCGGCCTTTTCGCCTCCGCATGTTGCGTTGAGGTGTGGTGTCGACCTGGTTGGTCGTCGACCCGTGTGGAGCGTAGCCTCGGGGCTGGCGTGTGCTGTTGTGTTGTATCGGTTTTCCGGCCAGTTTTTCTTATAAACGGGCCAGCTCTTTTCTACTATATCAATGAAAGACAAAGCTTTTGCCTCGTTTCAAAAAAAAAAAAACTGACGTATTCCTTTGAAATAGCTGGAAGATACTACATCATAGTTTTCCCCAAATCTACGTTAGAGTTAGCCGGTTCTCAGAACTAGGCCCTAGTAGTAACCCATGTGGAGAGTTTTCCCCGTCTTGGTAGTAAACTAGCTACATCGTTGAATTTTATGGAAGTTGAAAGAAGAAGCTACGAGGTTAAAGAAAAGCATTCAGCGCAGTTTACTGTTTTAATACGGACAACGTTCACTGTATCCCAGACTCGGAATTCTAAGAAATCTGCAGATGAGTCGACAGAAGTTGCATGAACAATCGTTCCGGTTTTTGGGAGTTTCCCTACACCTCCCATGCCGATGAGGCGATGACTAACTAGCAGAATCCAAGCAAACAAGGTGGTAAGCGAAGAAAATAGCGATAATATGGAAGTATGAAGCAAACTCATATCTAGTGGCTTGGGAGGAGGAATTATATTATAAATAGGGTTAAGGGTTTGTGTCCTCTTTCATAGTTAGGTAGATAGGCGGGCGATGACTCCATCAAATGTAGAAGTAAGATGAATAAATTATGTGACGATGGTTGATGATACCTACCTGAACGCAAGCCTAGGGAGCTTTGAAAGTTCAGGTGTAAGTTTGTGTTTGTTTGGGCTGCAGCTGTGGAGAATCAGCTGTGAAGAATCAGCTGTGGAAAACCAGCTGTAGGAAGAGCTGTTGAAAGCAGAGATTTGGTGTTTGGCAGAAGTGCTTTTAATGACTGATGTTGCTGGTTTTAAAACTGAATTGTCTGTAATATCCTTGAGTTAGAAGATAAGATGTTATATATGTACTGATTAGAAATGAATTACTCTCTTCAACCTATATTAGTTGACTTAAATTTATCAAAATTTGGATGGACCTATATCTAATAGTGTCTAGATTTATTCAAATTTAGACAAATTTAAGTCAACTAATATGCGAAAGCCCCCATCACCAGACCGCCTTGAATCCCATGCCCGCCGGTGGCCACGGCAGCGTGCCGCAAAGCCCCTGCCCATCCTGCAACGCCGCCCGCATACCGGCGATGGGAGAAATCGATTTGGGGGAGCAGCCATGGTGGCAGCCGGACCTCGTGCGAGGACGGCGTTCTGGACAGAACCGGCGCAGGCTCGACTTGGACCGTGAGGCTCTCCGCGGGTGGGTTCTATGGCTGCGCGAAGGCGACAGGGATGGACGGCGCTAGCAGTGGGAGGGAGTGGTGGTGGGCGGGATACCGAACCTAGAGCTCTCACGGCAGGAACACAGGATGCTCCCAATATCTACTGAGATTTTTGACTGAGATTTTGCAGGCTGAGTCGTCTGGCTCGTCGCACCATATTTCTTCAGCAGTATTCAGATTTTCAATTAATCATCATGATTGATTGCTCCATCTCTTGATATCTATTTTCTTCAATCAATTTTAGGAAATATCTTCCTCATCTTCACTGGGTCCTTTCGCATTAATTTTTTTTAGTATGCAGCGATTCAGTTCAATCAAGTCTTGCATAGTACAAACGATTGTATGATTTCGGTTCCACTCTTCAATTTGACAAAAGATACTTATTGCCTGGTGAACTTCTTGCCATTCTAGGCGTCGTGCGTGGTCTGGGCGTCCGGCCAGGAAGATGGCGGGCGTGTGCAGGATGGAGGGAGTAGTGCACGGCGGCCATGGAGGCGTCGAGTAGTGGAGGAAACTGCCTGCAAGGGAAGCAGCGGGGAACTCGAAGGGGCACGGTAATCGGCCGACGGCGGTGGGACGCACCAAGGATACATGAGGAGGTCCAGACCGGCTCGCCGTGGCTGGCAGCAATGTGTCCGGCGCCGCCCACCAAATATTTATAAGGGCTCAATTGTTTTTTTGTTATTCTGTGTGAGGTGTTTTTTGTCAGTTAGGCTAGACATCTGTCCTTGACGAATGGTTCGCGGGAATTCCATTGCGGGGTAGAGTAACGGTGCTCGTTTAACATACGTTTAGACGCACGATCACGACGCACAATCGAATGACTAACACAGCGTGCAGAAGTAGCCATCATGGTAGCAAATCAGCATCGTATATATAGATATATATGATTTCGGGGATTTGTCAATTAATAAGATTTATTTTGGTTCTAACTTTGTTGGTAGAAAAAAAATTCATATATTTTTAACTTTCAGGGAGCTTCGGGACTCTAAAAAGGACAAGGTTAAAGAGCACGCTTCATAATTTTGAAGACGAATCGAAGAAGCTAAAACTGGCCCGAAGGAGACCAATAGGCCGGCCAGATATCAGGCCGTTCCATGGGGTCCACTTTCCCCATCGGTCGTCCGATTGACCTGAATCTTGCAGTCATAGACTTGTTTTGACCTAATACTCTCTGTATCTACCACTTGATATTTTATTTTGTGACGGACGGAAGTAGAGATCAAAAACCACAAAACACAGAGTTTGTAATCCACCACCGGCGGAATATTGGAGGGAGAACCGCTATCTGAATCTACTCTGGCCGCCTCTTCTTCTTCTCCAACGCCTCCTCATCGCTCTCCACCACGAGAGGGGAGTAGTACACCTCTTGTACTTGGGGTTTGGGATGGTAATTTGATCTAATCTCTCTATGTATGATCATTGTTCTAGCTTGTATCATGTTCCCCACATGATTATGGTGTTATCTATATAATTCATATGGTGGATATTGTGGCATGCGATGATACATGTTAATCATTTAGTGTAGTGTTGAGTCTTTATAGTTTGTCATAATTTGAAATCATGTCATGATATATATGCATTGGTTTGTAATTATACGTCACAGAAACATCGGGATAATGCTAGCGGTAATGCCTTGTTTGCCCACGTCACGAGGTGTTTGACAACGCTGAGTGTGTAGGTAGATGAGAGAGATGCAGGATGTGCACAACAAACAAAACCTTTGCCATAATGTTGTATTGTGTTTTTATAGAAATGAGTATGATGTATTTAGATGAAATGTGTAGTCGAGTGACAAAAATGGCACCGCTGACTGATAGAAATGGGACCACCAACATCCTTTATTTAGAAGTATAAATGGAAGAAGTATGAAGTGGCAGAGTGATAGAAAACGCCCGCTGAGTGAGGCATCACACATATGGGTACTTATTTTCAACTATGTATCTTAAGACATGTAGCCACTATAAATGTTAACCATTAAAGCATATCAATTATCTGTAACTTTTATCATCTTGTAACATGATCACCGCTATTGTCGGAGAGAGAGAGATCAAGTGAAACATTGAACTCATGTATATTGTTCCTGTAAGTGTAAACCTCCGTCTTGTCCTCTTAGATTTAGAGGATTGGGAAACTTTTACATTTTCTATTTTTTACTTTGAAGCATCAAGTTAAATATCCTTTTATACTTTGTTTTGATTAGTGCATAGACAACTAGAATTGTGACACTCTAGTTGTAGAGAGTAAATAGTTTCTCCTTCTTACTCCTACTGAACGATACCCATACTTTCACATTGAGATGTGCTATAATGATCCCCTACTCTTGGGGTTATTAATATCATACTATTATATGTTGCTGTTGTGACCGTGTATAGATCTGTTTGTATCATGGTTCTACAAGTAAAAACATATACACTTTTAGCAACCAACATATGACTAGTTTAAATTAAAACATATGCGAAATAAGATGAACACATACGATGAAACAACATACTTCATTTGTGATCATCCAAAATGCATACGCACGGCTATGAATACTCATTTATGAAGCCCTTCAAATTCGCAAACGACTCGGCTAAGAGAAGTGTGTGCGAAGTAGGACCCTTTGCTTTTAGAAGTATGTGCGATGTGGAGGCCCATAGCCCACCCCTTCATAGTGACAGTTCGATTAACCATGTGCAATGGGTCATTTGAGCCATGTGTGAAGGCATGTTATGTACAAGTGCTAGATACAACTCCGTTCACTTGGAGGATCGAACATGTCTAACTATGTGTAAGGAATTTATTGTTTTACAGTCAGAGAGCAAATTGTATGTGTATAAACACCTAATTAACTTACTAATCCTCATTTCATGTCGGCATTGTCCTCAGACTAGTCACAATGGGGAGTAGTATCATGCATATGATACTAGTATATGATACCATCTCCACAATTCATAGTATCATATAGCAGTACCATAGTCTTAGTGTATTTATTATTTTGTAGAATCTCAATGTAAAAATATGTACAAGATTTATTTGAGATCAGTTTTTCTAGTTCTGCGTGCTATGATACCGAATCTACCTATGATACCAACACAATCTCTTTTATCATTAATTATAGTGACACGTAAGCATTTTGCATGCATGATACCACCTATGATACCCCCATTTGGACTAATCTCACTCATCCTCCACCGCATACATCCTCGCCCGTGAAACTAAATTAGTCATAAAATTTAGGTTAATTAAACATGGGGATTTATTATAGAACATTACTAGTACTAAAGAAAGGAGAAAGCTGGCAAGAGCTAGTGATATGGTTTCAGTGTGCTAACTACTTTGTTAATTCAAATGTGTGCGTGTGAGTTCTTTTATGGCTGATGCAGCTCAGATCACTGTAGAGCTTCGTTGGGAAATCCCAAGAGGAAGGTATGATGAGCACAACAGCAAGTTTTCCCTCAGAAAGAAACCAAGGTTATCGAACCGGCAGGGGGAAGGAAATGATCCAAAGGTGTTGCTAGCAACTTGGAAACCTGCACAACACAAAGTCAAGACTTTGCCCCAACGAACAGTGAGGTTGTTAATCTCACCGATTTGCTGAAAACAAATGATTAATTGTATGGTGTGGAAGGTAACACTACTAGAAACCAGCTATAGATAGACAAATCTTATGTGGCGCATATGTGTGACCATTAGCCACAGATAAACTCCAGTGGCGTATTTCAGGCAATGCACCATAGAAGTCTTCACACTTCTGTGGCGCATATAGGAAAACAATGCGCCACAGAAGTTTGGTGGACCCGCCACCGGGGTTGGGCTCCCTCACTTTCTGTGGCGCATATGTCCATATGCGCATATGGACATATGCGCCACAGAAAGTGAGGGTAGATATGCACCACAAATTTAGTTGACCAATGTTCTATGGCACATACCTCAAAAGTCTGTGGCGCATATATAGATATGCGCCACAGAATATGGAAAACCAGATCCAACACCCCCTATGGAACGCCTTTTAACTTTTGTAAAAAATAACGAAAATGATAAAAAATTCAAAAAAATAATTCCTTTGAGATGTAGTTGTATTTTGGGGTATAGTTGTAGGGAAAATTGAAAAACATGAATTCCGATGTATTTTACAAAAAAGGTAGTGGGACAGTAAAACGACCATAACTTTTGCATACGATGTCGGAAAAAAAGTTTAATATATCAAAATGATCGTCTCGAAATTTCCTACTTGATTTCAACCGCCGGAGGCCGTTGAAGTTTTACAGCTTCCCCAAATTCGAAAAGAGTAAAAAGTTATGGCAGAAAGAAGATTTTTTCCTGCAAAAAAATAAAAAAGGGGGAGAAACTTCTGTGGCACATTTCTCCCATATGCGCCACAGAAGTCTTGGGCGGGATTCGAATTTTGAATTCTGCCGCCCCTTCTCCCTCTCTTATCCTCTTCCACTCCACCATTCTCCTCCTCCACTTCTTCTCTCCTTCTCCTCCCCTTATTCCTCACCTTCTCCTCCTCTCTCCTCCTCCACCCCGGTGAGCTCCTCCTCCCTCCTCCTCCACCCCGGTGAGCTCCTCCTCCTCCCTATTCCACCCCGGTGAGCTCCTCCTCCTCCCTCCTTCCTCTCCACCCCGGTGAGCTCCTCCTCCTCCCACCTCCCACCTCCCTCCTCCCTCCTCCCACCTCCATCCTCTCTCCTCCACCACCCCGGTGAGCTCCTCCTCCTCCCACCTCCTCCTCCGATGGCCTCCTCCTCTCCTCCATCGGTGACCTCCACCTCCTCCTCCGTCGAGCCCCTCCTCCACCGGCGGCCTCCTCCTCTCTTCCACTGACGACCTCCTCCTCCTATGGCCACCATCGGCCTCCTTTTCCTTCTCCGGTGACCCCCACCTCCGGTGATCCTCACCTCTGGCCAGATCTGGACGGGTTTTTTTTTGAATTTTGAAAAAACATCAGTGGCGCATATTGGCAATATGTGCCACAGAAGTTTAAGATCTGGTTGGGGACTTTTGTGGCGCATATTGGCAATATGCACCACAGAAGTTTTTGAGACTTGTGTGGCGCATTTCAATATGCGCCATAGAACTACCATTTAGTGGAGAGATAACAGTGGTGCATCCTATATGCGCCATAGAATTCCCAAAATGATGCGCCACTGATAGGCCTTTTCCTAGTAGTGTAATAGTGGTTTGCAGAAAGTAAACAAGAACAGTGGAAGATGTATTAATGGTAAAGATTGGACCGGGGTCCATAGTTCACTAGAGGTGTTCTCCTTAAGATAAACAACAGAACATGCTGGGTAAACAAATTATATCGGGGCAATTGATAGGACAGAGAAAGGCAAAACAATGCAATACTAGACATTCATGATCCTATGAGATTTGATTGGGCAATACAACAATATACATAGACCGCCATCCAACTGCATCTATGACTAGTAATCCACCTTCAGGTTATCATCTGAACCCCCTCCAATATTAAGTTGCAAGCAACGGATAACTGTTTTAAGCAAAGTGTGTAATATAAACAATCCACTTATTCCATGACAAGAGATCATTGTTTTATCCCTAGTAGTAACAACACATCTACAACCTTAGAGATTCTTCCCTAGATTAAATAGAGGCATGAACCCACTATCGAGCATAAATACTCCCTCTTGGAGTCACTAGCATTTACTTGGCCAAGATAACTACTAGAAATGGAGAGCATGCAATATCTCAAACAACACAGACATGATAGAATCAATAAGATAGAATCATTAATCAGTCTGACATAGTAATCTCAATATCCATCGGATCCCCGCAAACACAACATGCATGATTACAAATAGATGATCTTGATCATGAATGGAGCTCACAAGATCTAAACATGGTAGCACAAAGGAGGAGAAACAACCATCTAGCTATTACATGTACCCGTAGTCCAAGATGGAACTACTCATGCATCATACCGGAGGCTGGCATGGTGCTGAAGAAGGCCTCCAGGATGATCTCTCCCCTCTGGCAGGGTGCCAGGAAGAGCTTCAGATCCCCTCCGATCTAGGGATGATGGTGGCGGCAGCTATCGACTATTTCGTGGAAGATTTATCAGGTACTTAGGGTTTAGTTATCGGGGGATTCTTATAGGCGAAGAGGGAGGCCGAGGGGGTGCCCGAGGCGGCTGCACTCCCTAGGCGCGAGCCAGGGGTGTGGCCCTGATACGTTGGAAACGTATCTATAATTTTTGGTGCTCCATGCTTGTTTAGTATCTACTTTGCTTTACTTGTCCACACTTTGAGGTGCTTTTTACATGTTTTCTAGTACTAACCTACTAACAAGTTGCAACAGTGCCAGATGCCTATTTTCTGCTGTTTTTGGTTTCAGAAAAGTCAGTAAAGAAATATTCTCGGAATTGGACGGGACAAAGGACAAACTCAAATACTTTCCGTGGGGAACAAGAAGTCCAAAGGAGAGCCGGGAGGCCAGACCCACCCCAGGCGCGGGTGGGCCTAGCCCCGCGCCTAGCTAGGGTTTGGTGGCCCTGGACACCTCCTCGGTCTCCCCCTTCGCCTATAAAAAGCCCCCGATGCAGAAACCCTGAGTACCCAATCAGAAATCCACGAAACCGTCTGTAGACGCCGCCACCATCGTCCCTAGATCGGGGGGATCTGAAGTTCTTCCCGGCACCCTGCCGAAGGGGAGATCATCTCGGAGGCCTTCTCTCCGGTATGATGCATGAGTAGTTCCACCTTGGACTATGGGTCCATGTAGTAGCTAGATGGTTGTATCTCCTCCTTTGTGCTTTCATGTATAGATCTTGTGAGCTCCGTTCATGATCAAGATCTAATCTATTTGTAATCATGCATGTTGTGTTTGCGGGGATCCGATGGATATTGAGATTATTATGTTGGTTTGATTAATGGTTTTGTCTTTATGATTCTATCATGTCTGTGTTGTTTGTGATCTTGCATGCTCTCTGTTGTTAGTAGCTATCTTGGCCAAGTAGTTGCTAGTGACTCCAAGAGGGGGTATTTATGCTCGATAGTGGGTTCATGCCTCTAGTTTCCAAGGGAAGTGACAGAAATCTCTTCGGTTGTAGATGTGCTGTTGATACTAGGGAGAAAACAACGGTCTCTTGTTCATGGAACATGTGGACTGTTTACCTTACACACTTTGCTTAAAGCAGTTGGCTGTTGCTTGCAACTTAATATTGGAGGGGGTTTGGATGATAACCTGAAGGTGGACTTCTAATCATAGATGCAGTTGGATGGCGGTCTATGTATCTTGTTGTATTGCCCAATCAACCTCATAGGATCTTTCTAACTAGTAATTGCATTGTTATGCCTTGCTCAGTTCCTGTAAATTGCCCTGCTGTAATTTGTTTACCCTTCATGCCATGTTGTTTATCTAAGGAGAGCACCTCTAGTGAACTATGGACCCCGGTCCAATCTTTACCATTGATACATCTTTCACTGTTACTTGTTTACTTGTTGCAAACCATTACCTTCCACACCATACGTTTAATCCTTTGTTACAGCAAACCGGTGAGCTTGACAACCTCACTGTTCGTTGGGGAAAAGTCTTGAGTTTGTGTTGTGCAGGTCTCCATGTTGCTTGCAACCCCTGTGTGACGTTTCCTTCCTCCTTCTGGTTCAATAACCTCGGTCTCAATTGAGGGAAAACTTGTTGCTTGCTCTTCACACCCTGTGCTTGGGGTTACCAACGAAGTGCCACGTCGAGCACCACCAAGTCTTTCTGGTGCCGTTGACAGGGAGGCTAAGGACGTCTTCACTAGGGGAGTCCTTCACTTCCTTTCTCTTTACTATGTTTTTAGTTTGCTTTGTTTATTTTTCTTGGTTTTGTTTACCTCTTTCCAAAAAACCCCCAAAAAATAGTCTAGTTTGGTTTTCTTGCTTTATTCAAAAACACAAAAAATTAGTTCCTACTCTACCTCACCATGTTGCTCCCCAAGTTCGCCCTGAAAGATCTTGCAATAGGTGGTGACTCCATAATTGGGAAAGATAATATTGAAGAATTCTTTAATTATGTTAGCAAGCATGAGGATATTGAGGACAAATCTATAGCAGAGCTTGCTCCTAATTATGAGATTGCTGCAGCTTCTTTAGTTCATATGTTGGAGGCTAGGTTTGTTATCCTTAACCCCTTCATACATTTTTTGTTCCTAAAACTAAAATAAGAAATGGATGCTGAAAAGAGAGAATTCATCCTTGAAACTTTATCAAAAGAATTCCATGATGTTGCTAGGGAAGCCAAAAAGGTTTTTGAGTGTTTCAATATGCTATGCTCAAGTGTAGGTGTTGTGGGTATTTCTGATAAAACTAAGCCTAGAGAAGAATTTAAGATACCCATACACTTTAAGCTTGTTGGAATGCATGAAGCCTTTGAAAAAGAATTTTGATTGGATTTCTCCTGAAAATCTTTTTGATGAAGGTAGTAGACTAAAGAGAGATGATAAGGGATACTCCAAAACCCATTTGGATGAGATACCTTTCATATTTGAGGACTTTGCAAGTATGAATATTAATGCTTCTTCATTTGAAAATACTTGATTCTTCTTGCTTCTTGTGCCTAACTTAAAGGCGTTAAAGAAAAGTACTTGTTGGGAGATAACCCAAGAGTTTACTTGAGTCTTGGAATTTATTACTTCAGTAATGACCTCTCCTTATCCTTTTTGTTTGCTTTTTTGTGCCAAGAATGACCTCTAATGAGAGGGAAGTAAGATTTGGGGAGTTGCTGTCCCAAAACAGATTACAGTCCTCCACAAAAACAATCGTGAGGAGGCTCTGTAACTCGGATTGAGCTCAAAATTTACGAATAGATCCCCCAATATGTTATGTAACTTTCGTTAGTTCAGCACTTTTTGATTTGAGCAACATAAGATGTTCAGAAAAATCGGTTTCTACCTGCTGGTCCGTTTTGACAGATTTCTGCCATTATTTGCATTTGCTTCTTATTGATTCCTTTTTGAGTTCTCTTTAGGTAAATTGAGCTTTTTAAAGGAGTTACTACAGTAGCTTGTGTTCTTAGTGAAAATTCTTGCTGTTCCAAAGATTTGCCAGTGGTCTAATATCTTTTGAATAAACTAATGTTGCTAATGAAGATTGTGTGAAGTTTTGTATGAAGGAAAAATTTCAGGTGTAGAGAGAGAATGATGCAATGAGATGAAGAATGAACAAAAGCTCAAGCTTTGGGATTCCACCATGGTGTCACCCCAAGAAATATCCAAGAGGTACAAGCGTCAAAGCTTGGGGATGCCCAAGGCATACCCTTCTTCATCAATAAAAAGCTCAGGTCTGTCTAGACACTTCGTTTTTATTGTTTCATGTACAGTTGTGTTGTTCTTGGAGCGTCTTAGTTTTCGTTTGCTTTGCTTAGATTGTTTAGTTTGCTTGAATAAAGTAGTTTGGACCCCCGTTCTCGCTGTGTTGTTTTGCAAGTAAGCTTGCTTGGTGTTTGGAAAGGAGTAGTAAGTTCTTGCTTGAAGTGCAAGAAGAGCTTGCATTGACTGTGACTTAGACTTTAGCATGACATGCTAGGTGTTGTTTTAGCATTATGCTTAGTGATTATTGCTGTAGAATGTCTTGTTCCAAACAATTGGGATTGCTTAGTGTGCCTTGAAGAAATTATGCGTTGTTTTAGCATGCAAAAGCATAGTATTGTGGTATTCTCCTTTGATGTTTTGCTTGGGTTGACTTGGCACATGCTCACACCATGTTATGAATATGACAAGTCACCATTAGCCTCTATGATTATTTAGTCCTTGACTTGTAGTACCACTCTTTGCTTTGATTAGGTTGCTTTGTTGCATTGCATGATTTTGGCCATTATTGCTCTCTTAGTTGGTTGCTCCCAGTCTTTTGCTAGCCTCCACTTGTATGAGTAAGTTCTACTCATGCCTCCAACTCCCAAGAAACCAAGTTATTCCAAAGTGTCCACTATAAACTCCTATGCATGGTGTGTTACACCATTCCAAGTATATTCTTGTTTTCAACTATCTTCCAATTAAAAATTATTTTTTATGTGAAAACTTAGTGATTAAAGCCCTCAAGAACTTGATGGCACACTTTATTCTTTGCCCCTAATAAACTAGAACCATTGTGACAACTTTGTTGTATATGCTTGCACTTATAAGTTGGAATTAGCAGAACCGTGCTGTCACGGGGAACGTTTTCAACATTGCACTTGTACCTTGTTGTACTCAGTTGATATCATGTTCTTTTGTCTATGGATGTCACCGGTGTGAAATAAATAGGGAACTTGTAAGTCCATGGAGTTTGTATTCTGTGTTAGAGAAACGCCTGGGCCGCTAGCCTAAGCCATGCCTAATCATGGTGGAAACTTGCAGCATCGCCATAGTGAGCTATCTATGAAGCATCCTCAATAAAAAGCTATGCATATGGTAAATAAAAAGATTGCTGAGATGCTCATTGTCTGCTTGCCTTGTCATTTTGGTTATGGGAAAGCTCCGGTACCATGTGCAAGGGGTACCCCGTTGGCGGTTCTCAATGATATGCAAATACTTACAATGACAAGAACTTACCTGGACCCAAAGTTGAGTATGCATGAGGTGTGGCCCTCGTATTCAAGGGGCATGAGATTGCCAACTTATACTTCGTCAAGCATATACTCCATCTTTGCCACTTTAACCTTAACCACTTCAAGATGCTTATGATAGGGGCAATGAGGGTTGAAAGCTAACAAGTACCATAATTTTTGGAAGCTCTTTTTGAAACTTGTAATCCCTGCTTCCTTTACAAAAAGGCCTTTCTTCCACCACTATTGAGTCTCCACCTTCTACCTTTAGGCACCATTAAGAGAGCATAGTTGTCATTTTATGTGTAGTGTTCCAGAGCTTATTAATTGATGCATATTGTGATATTACTTGCTCTTTTGCTACTTGTTTCTAGTCACCCTTGTGAACTTTGCAGGTGTCCTATGCATCTATTTGCTACTCTATGAGGGACAAGCTGTTTGCCACTATGCTATGGTTTCTGCATGTGAAACAAACAAACGTTTTTCAATGCATGTTATTCATGATCTTTGTTTGTAGCTTGTCATGTTGCATGCATAGTTACTATGTCCTATTGTTAGAACTCCATCTTTCATGCACATGTTTAGAGTTCTTTGATCCCAGCTTTCAATGCTTGCAAATGGTTGGATCATTATTGTGAGGGTACATGTCACCTCAAAAATTATTCTGTTTATCACTTACTACTCGAGGACGAGCTGGAGTTAAGCTTGGGGATGTTGATACGTTGGAAACGTATCTATAATTTTTTGTGCTCCTTGCTTGTTTAGTATCTACTTTGCTTTACTTGTCCACACTTTGAGGTGTGATGTCTACGCACTTCTATTCTTGTAGACAGTTGTTGGGCCTCCAAGTGCAGAGGTTTGTAGAACAGCAGCAAGTTTCCCTTAAGTGGATTACCCAAGGTTTATCAAACTCAGGGAGGAAGTGGTCAAAGGTATTCCCTCTCAAGCAACCCCGCAATCAAGATACAAGAAGTCTCTTGTGTCCCCAACACACCTAATACACTTGTCAGGTGTATAGGTGCACTAGTTCGGCGAATAGATAGTGAAATACAAGTGGTAACATTGCTAGAAAATATCTTTGATGGAGCTTGACAGTGAGGTAAAGACTGGAAGCAAGCAAACATGCAACAGATCTAGTAGCAAACGATGTTTCGATGTTTAGAAACAAGGCCTAGGGATCATACTTTCACTAGTGAACACTCTCTCATATAAATATCCTCTCTTAATGATACTACTCTTAACTACTCTCCGGTTGAACACTCTAATCCATGGTAGGGCCTTCCCCAATCTAGATAACCCCACACTGTCACCTTGAGCGCTAGATGGTTCCAACAAACACCATAATTTCATAGAGACATCCAACTCCAAATATAACTCATAACAAATATTCAATCTAGCCAAAGTGCCACACACAGTATGCACGTTGTCACTTTCACACACGTGGGAAAAACATAGATCTATTAAAACACAAAGAGTATTTATGTAGACTCAAGCCTAAGTGCCACCATGGCGTGCACGCTGTCACTTCCACACACATGGGGAGATCAGAGATCTAATGAAGCACTTGAGTAGCAAGGTAGATCTACTTGATTACAAAGCTCATGACCAGAACAAGATCATGCATAGAGAGAGAGAGAGAGATGAACACATAGCTACCAGTAGAGCCCTTAGCCTCGAGGAAGAACTACTCCCTCCTCATCATGGGAATCAGCAACGGTGATGAATATGGCGATGGAGATCGATGGAGATGTCTCCGGGGGCACTTCCCCATCCCAACAGGGTGCCGTAACAGAGACTTTCTGTCCCCCGAATCTCCCGTTCGATGGCGGCAGTGCTACGGAGGTTTCCGTGGAGTTCTTCTGGATTCCTTAGGGTTTTCCCATCGGAGGCTTCTTATAGGCGCAGGAATCAAGGTCGGTGGGGGTCTAGGGGGCCCACACCCCCTCCAGGCGCCTCCAGGGCTTGCCCGCGCCTAGGGGGGTTTGGCCACTGTCAACACCCGGATTTTTCAATCCTAGATGCCTGTTATGCCACACGTCGCAATCCCAGGATTACCATTTTTGCGAGACATAACAGAATTGGATACCATAGTACATCATCCATTACAAACGATACATAAGTTCTTACACAAATAGGGATCTCACGATCCAGTTCTTACTACAACTTCAAGCAGCGGAATACGTAATAATAACGGTAGCGTAGGCGAAGCTCCATCTTCGGGGTCACAGGCAATGCTGACGATGGGAGATGATCCTAGTTGTTGTAACCTCCCTGGGGTCCATCCTCCAGGTACTCCTCTTCATAGTCTGGCCATGGGAATAGCCAGGGACAAAGCCATGAGTACTCTTTAAGTACTCGCAAGCTAATACTAACATGTAAAGGAGTTTTTGGATAATAGGACACTAGGCTCTAGGGTTGTTTTGCAAAAGCCAGATTTATCTCTACTAAGTTCCGAAGCTAGTCACAATTTTATAACTCCTAGGTGGGATCTTGTAACTTAGGTCACAACTCTGTTGTGGTCAAGTCAAAGTCTCAATTCATTTCACAAGTCATTTTGAAAAGTCTGACGGGGGAACAGTATGGCCACTCCAACTGTCCATAACTGCGGACGCGGCTATTCGAATAGTTTGACACTGCAGAGATTGTACACTTTCACCACAACATTCGATACATCTGTCAGGAACAAATCCTGAATTCACCATACTTAGTATGCGGATAATAAATCCTAACCTTTCAATTACACGCCCTAGTATAAGCACCTCTCCTGTGAGTTTGGCCTCCCAACCATGACCAACTGTCATCTTGGGTACTGCACAGGTGGACAATCTTCACAAGGTAGCCTCAGCTCAGACCTTGGCCGTGAGGGAACTAATACTAAGGTATATAAGTTTCCAGTCAAGCCCTACCCAAAATTCGGGTATTGTGGTTGTATGATAAAATTGAAATGGTACCGCATCCAGACAACCATCAGTTTTATAAAGGGCTAAGGCTCATGCCTCAACGTTTTCATCACCAAAATCATCAAGTGTTCGGAAACATATGTCCAAAACATTTCAATAGAATGATCCATCATTCCAAGGTTTTCATAACCATTTTTCCACCAAGTAAACCCATCTAAAGTTGATCAAGTTTTATGCTTAGCACTAGCATCTACAGGTGGGGGTAGTACTAATGAGGGGTGGTGAACTAGTGGAGTTTCAACTAAGTACAACCTTATATCTTAGGATGATATCAAGGTTTCTAACTTAGGCCAAATTTTATGCTCTTTATGCAACCTTCAGAATCTTTCTAGTATCTACAAGTCACTTAAGTCAACTCTAAGTTAAAGCTTTGATAAAGAAATAAAGTAAGAAGCTTGGAAATAAAACTAGGATTGGTATATCAAGTGGGTATGATCACATATGCTTAAGGCATATAGTAGGCATAGTAACAAGCAAGCATTTGCTTGCACAAAATCAGTATAAGCTTGCTAAATTGCAAGTGTTAGCTTGCATAGGTCAACTTGATTAGTAAGGCTTGCCTTGGGCAGAGCAGTGGTTGAAGTTCTCCTCGGCTTCTTCTTTGTAGTATCCTTCTTCCTCCTCGTATCCTTGGTCGGTACTAGCGTCTATGAATAAATACGAGGTACACAATCACCAAACAATACTTAACTACTTGCAATCATCACACACAAGGGTCCTATAGATGATCTAGCATCATCTCTAACATTACAAGGTTAAGGCTTGATTTAATTCCTTTTATTTTTAGAAAAGTGATTTCTACTCATTGAAAAACTACTTAAGATTTAATATTCTCCACACCAAACATGGGATCATGTTGACACATGTCATCATCACATATTGTAGTCCATGGGAATGTGATTTAAAGTGGTGTCACAATTTAATAAGGTTTTACCCTTTTATTCTAATTAATTAAGGTGGCTAGAAATGCCTATGTAGCATTCTTTTATTACTTGAACATTATTTCTGCAAGTAAACCTATATATTTTTATATGTTCTGAAAGGTATGGTTAAATGTGATATTTGAGAGTTGGAATCAACTCAAAAGCTATTATGGTTTAAATTTGAAAAATGTTTGAATGCAGAAAATCTTCTGCCTTGTTATTTTTACTAAGGATGATCTACAGATCCAAATGACTTGAATCCAACGGGCTTGGATTCATCATTCACAGACCTTTCCAACAAAATTGGTTTCATTCAAATTGGTGCACTGAATCGATCTGGGTTGATTTTTGAATTTGGGTACAGAAGTGTGTTTGAATTAAAATAGAAAAGATTTAATTCAAATCACTGGGCTGCGCGGGAAAAGTTAACAGGTCGGCCTGCTAAGCGCGGTGCTCCCGCGGGCTGCTTAAGTGGGTGTCCCCACTCGTCAGTGACATGGGGCTGAGCGAAGCGATATGGGGCAACGTGGGTCGTTCGATCTGATTCTAATCCAACGGCTGGGAGTCATCGTCGACGCGAGACAACGCCGGCGAGAACGAAACCTAGCGCGGCCAATGGGGGGTGCTGGGGGCTCACCGGGGTATTGGCGAGGGTCGGCGAGGCGGGCGAACGACGAAGTCGACAACGGCGAACTCAGGGGTGGTCGCGGCAGCTCCTGGGGTGGACGAAATCGATGGCTCCCTTCTTCTCTAGAGGCGGCGGGCTCCAGTGAAATTCCGGCGGGGTGGTGCTCGCCTTGCTCTGAGAACGGTGTGGCATGATCAGTGAGGAGAGGGGAGTGAGATGGTGTGAAGAAATTGAGCGGGGGTGGCCTCTATTTATAGTCGAGCGAGGGGACCGTCGGGGGCGATGTTACAGGAGGCTATCGGCATGGGCAAGGGTAGGGGACGGTGTGGTGTCTCCTGACGATGCTCAACGACATGGTTTTGAGGCATGGGGCGGTGCGGCTTGGTCTGGAATGAGCGATGCTCTGCACGGCAGAGGCGGCGTCTTCGACGGCAAGTGGTGGCTATGCGTCACGGGGCGGCGAACGGGGATGTCTGGCGGTCTCCTGGGTCGATGGGGATTGTGTATGCACGCGGCGAGGGCGGCGCGCGGTCTATGGGCTTCGGTCGAGGGTGGTGCTCTGGCGCACGCTCGGCATGGTCTCTGGCGGTCTGGGCGCGGTTCGTGCGCGTGGTCCAGGGCTTGGCAAGGCTCGAGCAGTGGACAGGGAGTGGAGGTGGACGGTGGGCTGCCTCCCAGACATGCTGGCTAGGCTTGCTGCTGCTCCTAGCTTGCTGTCGACTATGGGGTGGCAAGGGTGTGCTCGGCTGTTCACCATTGATGGCAAGCTCACAGTGGTGCTAGTGCTTGGTTAATCTTGCTAGATGATCTACTGAGCTGGTTATGAGCTAAATGGGGAACCAGTTAGGCAAGAATCACTGCTCACAATAGTGTTTGATGTTTGTTTGATTTGTGTCTGCAACCTGTTTGATGAAATGGCCCCATGAAATCAAGTTTTGAATTTTGAAAATATTTTTGGTGGGTTTTCTAGATTGGTGCTGGTGAGTCTGCAGATGCTTGGGTTTTGAAAGTTGAGCTTGTTTGAGTGGTTTTTGAAAAAGTGGGATCTTCCCATATGATAAAGATTCAATTTTGAATTGTCATTTAAACTATGCATTTGAAAGTTTCTGGATGATCACAAAGTGGGCCGTGATACCTTGTTATGAGTACATTCAAGGGGTGCAAAGATCCAGAAAAGTTCCCATTAGGTTCTGAAAGTTTGAGACAGCCAAAGTAGGCATAAGAGTTAAATTGGTCAAAGTGACCATTCATTTAATATATGTGTTTTGATTTACTTGCCTTTAGGAAAATTGTGGGAAATGTTTTAGATGATGTTTATTTCACCTAAGAAACATTTTACAAGCAATGACACAATCAAACAAGGTGGTTTAAAAGAATTTCAAAATCAATGCATACACATATGCATGCATTCATAATTTTAATTAGAAAAGTTTTTGTTAGCCCTAATCTTGATGATTAGAGTTTGATGTTCCAAGTTTAGTATTTTTGGGATGTTACAAACCTTCCCCCCTTAAACAAAATCTCGTCCTGAGATTTGAAAAAGGACGAAAAGATTACCTAGGATTTGAAGAGATCGGGAAACTCCGTCCTAATGTGATCTTCGCGCTCTCAGGTAGCTTCCTCTTCTGTGTGGTTGCTCCACTGAATCTTGAGAAACTTGATGCTTTGGGTTCGGGTAGTTCGAAAAGCTTCTTCCAAAATGCGGATGGGTACTTCGGGATAGTTTAGGTCATCGTTGATTTCTTTGGTCCGATGGTCGATATTCTTGAATACTTCGGTCTTCTCGGGGACTTCGAGACACTTGCGAAGTAACGAGATATGGAACACATTGTGCACGGCTGACATCTCTTCAGGTAGCTACAATTGGTACGATACTTCTCCTCGACGGTTCAGAATCTGGAAAGGTCCGATATATCTGGGGGCTAACTTTCCTTTGAGTTGGAAACGCTGCATTCCCTTCAATGGCGACACTTTCAGATAAACAAAATCTCCTATATTGAAGGCGAGGTCTCTACGTCTCTTGTTGGCGTAACTCTTCTGTCGAGATTGTGCGTTCTTGAGGTGCTCACGAATCTTGTGAACCTTCTCTTCTGCTTCTCGTAGGATGTCGGGTCCAAAAATCTGACTCTCTCCTACTTCCGACCAGTTTAGAGGGGTGCGACACTTTCTTCCGTACATGAATTCAAAGGGGGCCATTTGCAAACTGGCTTGATAACTGTTGTTGTATGAAAATTCTGCAAACGGCAGACAGTCTTCCCACTTGGATCCATATTCTAACACACATGCTCTCAGCATATCTTTGAGTGTTTGGTTTACTCGCTCCGTTTGTCCATCGGTCTGAGGGTGATATGCGGTGCTGAAATCTAGACGGGTTCCTAAACCTTCTTGGACTTTCTTCCAGAATCTCGAGGTAAACTGAGTTCCTCGATCCGATACTATGTTCTTAGGGACTCCGTGCAAACTGACGATTCTAGCGATGTACAACTCCGCTAGTTTCGAACTCTGATATGTGGTTTTGACGGGCAAGAAATGGGAGACTTTGGACAATCTGTCCACTATGACCCAGATAGAGTCATTTCCCCTACTAGAAGTAGGTAGTCCAGTGATAAAGTCCATTCCTACAGAATCCCATTTCCATTTCGGAATCTACAATGGTTGCAACAATCCAGCGGGTCTTTGATGTCCTGCCTTGACTCGCTGACATATATCACACTTAGCGATATAGCTTCCGATTTCTCTCTTCATCTTATGCCACCAAAATTGCTCTTTTAAATCTTGATACATCTTAGTTCCTCCGGTATGGATAGAATAAAGAGTATCATGAGCCTCCTTCAAAATAACTTCTTTCAATTTAGAATCTGCTGGTACACAAAGGCGTCCTTTGTACCACAACACTCCTTCTTCGTCCTCGGTGAATCCGGGTACTTTGCCTGTACCGATACGACGCTTGATTCTGTCGATACTAGCATTTTCCTTCTGCGCCTCCTTAATATGACTGATCAAAGTGGGCTGGAGTTCTATGCTAGCCAAAAATCCTTCACTTACTAATTCCATTCGAAAATCTTCCATCTCCTTGTGCAAACTTGGTTGCTCCTTCAAAATCATGGAGTTCAAGCGGCACAGCAATCTGCTAAGGGCATCGGCTACCACGTTGGCTTTACCAGGGTGATAGTGAATGTCTAGGTCATAATCCTTGATTAGCTCAATCCATCTTCTCTGCCTCATATTCAGCTCCTTCTGAGTGAATATATACTTTAGGCTCTTGTGATCCGAATAAATCTCACAACGGTTTCCCATCAGGTAATGTCTCCATGTCTTCAGGGCTAGAACTACGGCTGCGAGTTCGAGGTCATGGGTTGGGTAGTTTTGCTCATGTTGCTTCAATTGTCGAGATAGGTAAGATATAACTTTGCCTTCTTGCATTAGCACACATCCGAGACCAAGCTTGGATGTGTCACAATACACATCGAAGGGCTTCGTGATATCCGGCATGATCAAGATTGGGGCTGAAATCAATCTCCTTTTGAGTTCTTGAAAACTCGCTTCACATTTGTCGATCCATTCAAACTTCTTGTCCTTCTTCAACAATTGGGTCATGGGTCTGGCGATACTAGAGAATCCTTCTACGAATTTGCGGTAATATCCCGCCAATCCGAGAAATCACGAACTTGGGTTTGAGTGGTTGGGGCTTGCCAATCTTCTACATCTTTCACTTTGGCAGGGTCAACGGCAATTCCTCCGGCTGATACAATGTGACCAAGGAATCCTACTTCCTGTAACCAGAATTCACATTTGCTAAACTTTGCATACAGCTGATGCTCTCTAAGGGTTCCAAGAATGGTCCTTAGGTGTAGCTCGTGTTCTTCTTCTGATTTGGAATAAATCAGAATGTCATCAATGAAAACAACGACAAACTTATCCAGGAAGTCCATAAAAATCTTATTCATGAGGTTCATGAAATAAGCGGGGGCATTGGTTAATCCGAAAGACATGACTATATACTCATACAATCCATATCTGGTGGTAAAGGTAGTCTTTGGAATATCCTCTGCACGAATCTTGAGTTGATGATAGCCAGTTCTAAGATCAATCTTAGAAAACACCTTGGCACCGGTCAACTGATCAAACAAATCTTCTATGTTGGGCAAGGGGTACTTGTTCTTGATGGTGACATCATTCAACTTCCGATAATCCGTACACAAACGGTTACCTCCATCCTTCTTGTCCACAAACAAGACAGGTGATATCCATGGTGACGCACTTGGTTGAATCAATCCAATTTCTAGCATGGAATCCAGTTGCTTCTTCAGTTCTGCGAGCTCTGACGGGTTCATACTATAGGGTCTCTGGGCTATGTGTCCGGTTCCGGGGATTAGTTCAATGATAAACTCGATATCCCGATCTGGGGGCATACCGGGCAAAACATCTGGAAATACATCGGGGTATTCATAGACTATCCGGACTTGGTCAATGGTAGGTTGGGCTATACTCTTGTTGCATTTGAATTGGCGAGGTAAGGTTTCAGATATATGTTCGACTGATATTCCGGCTGTACTGGTCATGGTGATGGCTTTCTTGGCACAGTCAATCCATCCTTTATGTTTGGACATCCAATCCATTCCTAGTACTACTTCCAAACCTTTAGTTCCGAGTACTATCAGATTAGCATAAAAATCTATGCCATGGATTCGGATAGGGACGGCTTTGCAAATTTGCCTAGCCTTGGTGGTTGATCCGGGAATTTGAACAATCATAACATGCTTCAGTTTGGTTGGTTGAATTTTACTAGTGCATGCAAATTCTTCGATGACAAATGAATGCGATGCACCAGAATCAAACAACACTCTTGCAAGTACTGAATTAACAGAAAACATACCCAGCACGATGTCTGGCGCTTCCTGAGCTTCTTCAGCATGCATGAGAAAAAGACGGCCATTGCGGTTGAGTGAATTCCCTGGGGCAAATATTCTCCCTGGCTGAACACGACGCTGCTGCTGAGTTGGGACATTGGCATTGGGGGTTGTAGCATTCTTCTTGTTGGGGCACTCGTTGGAATAGTGGCCTTTATTTCCACAGTCATAACAAGTCACTTGCGACTTGTCCTTGGCTGCGACAGGCACAGCATTGCTTCCAGTCCTAGGGGCAGTGTTGGTGTTGGCGGTAGCATTGTTGGTGTTGAACTTGGGTGGGGCACGGGTGAAATTGCTAGAGTTGCTGGGGTTGTTGTGATTTCCTCCGGGTCTAGGGTTTCCATGGTTGGGGTAGGTCGGACAGTTCTTCGGGGTCTGTTGGTTCTTGGGGCAAATCCTGGAGATGGGTTGGGGCGATACTTTGGGGTCTGATGGTTTCCTGGCTGATGCATCATACGACGCTTGCGGTTCTCATTGGCTTGGTTGATCTTTCCTTCCATCTGGATGGCAGAGTCGACAAGGGCTTCAATATCCGCAAAGGGAATATTGACTAACACCGTCTACATCTCGTCATGCAGACCATTCAGGAACCTCTCCTTCTTCTTGGCTTCCGTGTCTATCTCGTCCGGGGCATACCTAGCTAATGACAAAAAAAATTCACGGTATTCCACTACAGTCATCCTTCCTTGCTTCGGCTCTCTGAACTCGTCTCTCATTTTCTTGATCAAACCCGGTGGCACATGGGTTCTGCTGAACTTGACCTTGAATTCCTCCCAGGTCATCATCTGGCCTCCGGTCATTGCGTGAACGCTGTTCCACCATGCCCTGGCATCTCCGGCTAGATAATGGGTGGCAAACAGAACTTTCTCATTGGCTTCCACTCCGGCGACTTCTAGGTTATTTTCCATGGTTTGCAGCCAATCATCAGCGTCTAGGGGTTCTTCTGACTTAGTGAAAACAGGTGGGTTGGTATTCTGGAAATTCTTGAGCTTAGATCCATGGTTGTCCTGATTTTTGTGGCCTTGGTTGTTGTGGGCTAGCTGGGTTATCTGTTGCAGAGTGGCTAGGTTGTCTTGACGTTCCGCTCTTTCAGCTTCGCGGTCAGAAGTCAACATTTGCAGGATCTGCAACATCGGGTCCGGGGCTGAACCACTTCCTCCACGTGGCATTTGAAGATTTAGATAGATCATGAGAAAAGAGGGAAATTTCTAAGGTTTCGGGGACTTTGAAAAGTTTTAAAGGTTTGACTCGGATTTTTCTAGAAACTTGCTTTTTCATTCATTCATTCATAGCACACAGTACAACACACACCACAACAAAGAAAAACAGATGGTTTTAAGAACCATTCTGAGAACTACGATACAGTGGGACCGAATACTACTCACTACGCTAGTGCTCAAGTGCTACTACTCCTCGGAATCTGTGGCTTCATCATCTTCATCATCATCGATGAAGGCGAAATCATCCTCATCGGTGAAGAAGTCCATGGCCTGATCCTCCAGAAAATCATCGTCATCGCTGAGATAGGAGTAAGGGTCTCCACGAAGATCCTCTCCGGCATTCTCCCTTTCCTCCAACTGCATGTCTCTCTCGTGGATGATCTCCTCCAAAGATGAGAGGCGGTGGCGAAGACGGGCAATAATGCGCTCCTTCTTGTCGAGCTGACGGCGGCGAGACTTGCGATCCCTTGCTAGCATGGCGATGGTCTGATCCTTTGTCTTGATGATGGCAGACTTGTGGTTGCAGTAGTCACGGCAGTTGTCCAACTCCTGCTGACGATCGTACATCATGAAGCTAAGGTGGTCCAATTAAGTCTTCAGCTCGGGGTGGTATGGGGCTTCCAGTGGTTGTCCATTTGCATCACGCCTTGGGCAAAACTCAAAGCGAGTACCCTTTATCTGATTGATGCTCTGCCCACACAGACAGGAAAGAGCTTCCTGCATTGCTCTGGCAAGTCCATCGAGCCAGTTGTTTTCCCTCAAGGTAAACCGAATTCCCTCCACAGTGGGAGGTTCAATCTTTCCTCAGAGACTTGCAACAATTAGCCACTGCAGATCTTCTCCTCCTTGATCATTGAGCTGAGCTCCGAAGAACTAGGGGTGCGGACGCTCCAGAAATTCCGAAAGCTGGTCCAAATCCCTCTCAAAGATAAGGTCTCCTCCATTCCACAGTTGGTAAAACTTGCTGTACTTCACGTCCATCTATAAGAATAGAGGATGAGTAGATTAGCAGGGTGATCAAGTGTGTCAAAATTTTATGTATTTTGCAAGAGTTTTTGAGGAACATGAATTTTTATGAAAGAATAAAAGGGATAAGAATTAGAATAAGTTTTTGTAAATATTTGTTTTCTTTGGTTTTGAAACTAAGTTTTTGGTTCAAACGTCCAGTCTAACTAGGGTCTCCTATGGTCAGGATGGCTCTGATACCAACTTGTCAACACCCGGATTTTTCAATCCTAGATGCCTGTTATGCCATACATCGTAATCCCAGGATTACCATTTTTGCGAGACATAAAAGAATTGGATACCATAGTACATCATCCATTACAAACGATACATAAGTTCTTACACAAATAGGGATCTCACGATCCAGTTCTTAATACAACTTCAAGCAGCGGAATACGTAATAATAACGGTAGCGTAGGCGAAGCTCCATCTTCGGGGTCACAAGCAATGCTGACGATGGGAGATGATCCTAGTTGTCATAACCTCCCTGGGGTCCATCCTCCAGGTACTCCTCTTCATAGTCTAGCCATGGGAATAGCCAGGGACAAAGCCATGAGTACTCTTTAAGTACTCGCAAGCTAATACTAACAGGTAAAGGGGTTTTTGGATAATAGGACACTAGGCTCTAGGGTTGTTTTGCAAAAGCCAGATTTATCTCTACTAAGTTCCGAAGCTAGTCACAATTTTATAACTCCTAGGTGGGATCTTGTAACTCAGGTCACAACTCTGTTGTGGTCAAGTCAAAGTCTCAATTCATTTCACAAGTCATTTTGAAAAGTCTGACGGGGGAACAGTATGGCCACTCCAACTGTCCATAACCGCGGACGCGGCTATTCGAATAGTTTGACACTCTGCAGAGATTGTACACTTTCACCACAACATTCGATACATCCGTCAGGAACAAATCCTGAATTCACCATACTCAGTATGCGGATAATCAATCCTAACCTTTCAATTACACGCCCTAGTATAAGCACCTCTCCTGTGAGTTTGGCCTCCCAACCATGACCAACTGTCATCTTGGGTACTGCACAGGTGGACAATCTTCACAAGGTAGCCTCAGCTCAGACCTTGGCCATGAGGGAACTAATACTAAGGTATTTAAGTTTCCAGTCAAGCCCTACCCAATATTCGGGTATTGTGGTTGTACGATAAAATTGGAATGGTATCGCATCCAGACAACCATCAGTTTTATAAAGGGCTAAGGCTCATGCCTCAACGTTTTCATCACCAAAATCATCAAGTGTTCGGAAACACATGTCCAAAACATTTCAATAGAATGATCCATCATTCCAAGGTTTTCATAACCATTTTTCCACCAAGTAAACCCATCTAAAGTTGATCAAGTTTTATGCTTAGCACTAGCATCTATAGGTGGGGGTAGTACTAATGAGGGGTGGTGAACTAGTGGAGTTTCAACTAAGTACAACCTTATATCTTAGGATGATATCAAGGTTTCTAACTTAGGCCAAATTTTATGCTCTTTATGCAACCTTCAGAATCTTTCTAGTATCTACAAGTCACTTAAGTCAACTCTAAGTTAAAGCTTTGATAAAGAAATAAAGTAAGAAGCTTGCAAATAAAACTAGGATTGGTTTATCAAGTGGGTATGATCACATATGCTTAAGGCATATAGTAGGCATAGTAACAAGCAAGTATTTGCTTGCACAAAATCAGTATAAGCTTGCTAAATTGCAAGTGTTAGCTTGCATAGGTCAACTTGATTAGTAAGGCTTGCCTTGGGCAGAGCAGTGGTTGAAGTTCTCCTCGGCTTCTTCTTCGTAGTATCCTTCTTCCTCCTCGTATCCTTGGTCGGTACTAGCGTATATGAATAAATACGAGGTACACAATCACCAAACAATACTTAACTACTTGCAATCATCACACACAAGGATCCTATAGATGATCTAGCATCATCTCTAACATTACAAGGTTAAGGCTTGATTTAATTCCTTTTATTTTTAGAAAAGTAATTTCTACTCATTGAAAAACTACTTAAGATTTAATATTCTCCAAACCAAACATGGGATCATGTTGACACATGTCATCACCACATATTGTAGTCCATGGGAATGTGATTTAAAGTGGTGTCACAATTTAATGAGGTTTTACCCTTTTATTCTAATTAATTAAGGTGGCTAGAAATGCCTATGTAGCATTCTTTTATTACTTGAACATTATTTCTGCAAGTAAACCTATATATTTTTATATGTTCTGAAAGGTATGGTTAAATGTGATTTTTGAGAGTTGGAATCAATTCAAAAGCTATTATGGTTTAAATTTGAAAAATGTTTGAATGCAGAAAATCTTCTGCCTTGTTATTTTTACTAAGGATGATCTACAGATCCAAATGACTTGAATCCAACGGGATTGGATTCAGCATTCACAGTCCTTTCCAACAAAATTGGTTTCATTCAAATTGGTGCACTGAATCGATCTGGGTTGATTTTTGAAGTTGGGTACAGAAGTGTGTTTGAATTAAAATAGAAAAGATTTAATTCAAATCACTAGGCTGCGCGGGAAAAGTTAATGGGACGGCCTGCTAAGCGCGGTGCTCCCGCGGGCTTCTTAAGTGGGTGTCCCCACTCGTCAGTGACACGGGGCTGGGCGAAGCGGTATGGGGCAACGTGGGTCGTTCGATCTGATTCTAATCCAACGGCTGGGAGTCATCGTCGACGCGAGACAACGCCGGCGAGAATGAAACCTAGCGCGGCTAGTGGGGGGTGCTGGGGGCTCACCGGGGTACTGGCGAGGGTCGGCGAGGCGGGCGAACGACGAAGTCGACGACGGCGAACTCAGGGGTGGTCGCGGCAGCTCCTGGGGTGGACGAAATCGATGGCTCCCTTCTTCTCCAGAGGCGGCGGGCTCCGGTGAAATTCCGGCGGGGTGGTGCTCACCTTGCTCTGAGAATGGTGTGGCACGATCAGTGAGGAGAGGGGAGTGAGATGGTGTGAAGAAACCGAGCGGGGGTGGCCTCTATTTATAGTCGAGCGAGGGGACCGTCGGGGCGCACGGTGAGCTCGTCGGGGGCGATGTTATAGGCGGCTATCGGCATGGGCAAGGGTAGGGGATGGTGTGGTGTCTCCTGGCGATGCTCAACGACATGGTTTTGAGGCATGGGGCGGTGCGGCTTGGTCTGGAACGGGCGATGCTCTGCGTGGCAGAGGCAGCGTCTTCGACGGCGAGTGGTGGCTATGCGTAACGGGGCGGCGAACGGGGATGTCTGGCGGTCTCCTGGGTCGGTGGGGATTGTGTATGCACGCGGCGAGGGCGGCGCGCGATCTGTGGGCTTCGGTCGAGGGTGGTGCTCTGGCGCACGCTCGGCATGGTCTCTGGCGGTCTGGGCGCGGTTCGTGCGCGTGGTCCAGGGCTTGGCAAGGCTCGAGCAGTGGACAGGGAGTGGCGATGGACGGTGGGCTGCCTCCCAGACATGCTGGCTAGGCTTGCTGCTGCTCCTAGCTTGCTGTCGACTATGGGGTGGCAAGGGTGTGCTCGGCTGTTCACCATTGATGGCAAGCTCACAGTGGTGCTAGTGCTTGGTTAATCTTGCTAGATGATCTACTGAGCTGGTTGTGAGATAAATGGGGAACCAGTTAGGCAAGAATCACTGCTCACAATAGTGTTTGATGTTTGTTTGATTTGTGTCTACAACCTGTTTGATGAAATGGCCGCATGAAATCAAGTTTTGAATTTTGAAAAGATTTTTGGTGGGTTTGCTAGATTGGTGCTGGTGAGTCTGCAGATGCTTGGGATTTGGAAGTTGAGCTTGTTTGAGTGGTTTTTGAAAAAGTGGGATCTTGCCATATGATAAAGATTCAATTTTGAATTGTCATTTAAACTATGCATTTGAAACTTTCTGGATGATCACAAAGTGGGCCTTGATACCTTGTTATGAGTATATTCAAGGGGTGCAAAGATCCAGAAAAGTTTCCATTAGGTTCTGAAAGTTTGAGACAGCCAAAGTAGGCATGAGAGTTAAATTGATCAAAGTGACCATTCATTTAATATATGTGTTTTGATTTACTTGCCTTTAGGAAAAGTGTGGGAAATGTTTTAGATGATGTTTATTTCACCGAAGAAACATTTTACAAGCAATGACACAATCAAACAAGGTGGTTTAAAAGAATTTCAAAATCAATGCATACACATATGCATGCATTCATAATTTTAATTAGAAAAGTTTTTGTTAACCCCAATCTTGATAATTAGAGTTTGATGTTCCAAGTTTAGTATTTTTGGGATGTTACAGCCACCTTGTGGGCCCCCTCTCGCTCTGCTTCGTGGTTCCGTGTTGCTCCGGGAAAAATAATAACTTTGGCTTTTGTCCCATCCAATTTCGAGAATATTGATTTTCTGCCTTTCTGGAACCAAAAACAGAAGAAAACAGGCAATTGGCACTGTGGCAACTTGTTAATAGGTTAGTTCCAGAAAAGATATAAAAACACCTCAAAGTGTAGACAAAGCAAAGAAATGTAGATACAAAACAAGCATGGAGCATCAAAAATTATAGATACGTTTCCGACGTATCAAGCATCCCCAAGCTTAACTCCTGGTCGTCCTCGAGTAGGTAAGTGATAAAAATAATAATTTTTGAGGTGACATGCACCATCAAAACCAAGATCAAACCATTTGCAAGCATTGAAAGCTGGGATCAAAGAACTCTAAACATGTGCATGAAAGATGGATTTCTAACAATAGGACATAGTAACTATGCATGCAACATGAAAGGCTACAAACAAAGATCATGAATAACATGCATTGAAAAACGTTTGTTTGTTTCACATACAAAAAACATAGCATAGTGGCAATCAACTTATCCCTCATAGAGTAGCAATATAGATGCATAGGACACCTTCAAAGTTCACAAGGGTGACTAGAAACAAATAGCACAAGAACAATTAATATCACAATATGCATCAATCAATAAGCTTTGGAACACTACACACAGAATGACAACTATGCTCTCTTAATGGTGCCTAAAGGTAGAAGGTGGAGACTCAATAGTGGTGGAAGAAAGGCCTTTTTTATAAAGGAAGCAGGGATTTCAAGTTTCAAAAAGAGCTTCCAAAAATTATGGTACTTGTTAGCTTTCATCCCTCATTGCCCCTATCATAAGCATCTTGAAGTGATTAAGGTTAAAGTGAACAAAGATGGAGTATATGCTTGACGAAGTATAAGTTGGCAATCTCAAGTCCCTTGAATACGAGGGCCACACCTCATGCTACTCAACTTTGGTCACATGTAAGTTCTTGTCATTGTAAGTATTTGCATATCATAGAGAACCGCCAACGAGGTACCCCTTGCACATGGTACAAGAGCTATCCCATAACCAAAATGACAAGGCAAGCAGACAATGAACATATCAGCAATCTTCTTATTTACCATGGGAATATGGTGTTTTTTCTCTCTTTCCTCTTTTCTCAATGTGTCTCTTTTTTTATAAGAAGAGTGTTTCATAGATGTCACTATGGTGATGCTGCAAGTTTCCACCATGATTAGGCATGGCTTAGGCTAGCAGCCCAGGCGTTTCTCTAACACATGATACAAACTCCATGGACTTACAAGTTCCCTCTTTATTTCACACCGGTGACATCCATAGACAAAAGAGCATGATATCAACTGAGTACAAAGTACAAGTGCAATGTTGAAAATGTTCCCCGTGACAGCACGGTTCTGCTAATTCCAACGTATAAGGGCAAGCATATACAACATAGATGACACAATGGTTCAAGTTTATTAGGGGCAAATAATATAAAGTGTGCCATCAAGTTCGTGAGGGCTTTAATCACTAAGTTTTCACATAAAAAATATAGTTTTTAATTGGAAGATAGTTGAAAACAAGAATATACTTCGAATGGTGTAACACACCATGCATAGGAATTTATAGTGGACACTTTGGAATAACTTGGTTTCTTGGGAGTTGGAAGCATGAGTAGAGCTTACTCATACAAGTGGAGGCTAGCAAAAGACTGGGAGTGCGGTGACCCAACATACCACTGCATGATGTAGTACACTATAGTCGTTGACATAACACAAATGAAACACCGTTCACTAGTATTACATCCCTCAGAGTAGTACAACAGAAACATAGCAGGTCCAAGACATGACTACAGGTTACAACTCAACTCTTTACACAAGATCCAGAGAACACTCTAGGTTAAAGAGAGAGAAAGAAACTTCTTACGAAGAAGAATCAAGAATAAATAACTCATAGCTACCATACTTATAAAACTAGTAGCTGAACTACTAGCTTGCATTGTTGCTATTGCAATACTCTACAGAAGTAGGTTCTATGGTTAGAAATTCTATTCTTATCTATTCAGCAACTTCATCTTCACTTGAGTTGATATATATGTTGACTTCCTTGACTTCATTGAAGAGCTTTAGCTTTTGATGAGGATTCCTGGAGCATAACTTGATGTAGACGTCGTCTGTACTGGCTTTAGAACCTAGCAAGGGTTAAGAAGATACTTTGAGTACGAGCGTACTCAGCAAGTCTACTAGAAAAGGAGTGTTTGATGCACTATAGCTACAGACATAGACCATAGGTCGTAGGCAATGCAAGTTTTCGTAAACATTTCTTCAAAGGTTGATTTTATTTTGAAAAGCTATGTTCGTCAGCCTTCACGGTTTACCAGAACCTTCATGGGGTTTCTTTCCCGCCGCGTTCGCGGCTCCTTCCCGGAACAGGGAGTAACAAGTTATAGTTCTTACACTCTGTAGAGGTGCGTCACTTTACCCATGAGAGATCTTAGCTTTGTTGCACATCCGGGCCGCGAACCCGTTCACACTTCCTTGGTGTGAGGCCCAGACTAAGACCCAAGCCAATCACTGCCTTCTCCGCGACCCCGCATGTCTCCTTGGTGTACGCCAGCCCACCTATTGAATTACGGCAATGGTAGTACAGACCGTTCAGATGCCGGAACTATCGTGGGACGTTGAGGGCTCCCACCCATATGCTGCATATCCTCTATGAATTACCATAAATAATATGCACGCTACGAGTGATAACAGCCACGAGCCACACATCCAGCTCCATGCGAGAGGGAAAAGATACAGCTGACTTCTTCGTCCCATTCCAAATCTCATGGTTAACGCGTAATATACGGCGCAAGAATCACTGTCGACATGGGTTGTTAAGTCCTAGATAATATGTTCCTTTACCACCGGAACTCTTATAGTAGGTTATTACCTCATGGTAAATAACCTATAATCATATTATTATGAAAGTAGTGTTTTCTAACCTTTTTCAAATGCAGGTGATGACAACACTAGATTTGTAAAATACTTTACAGAAAATAATCAAAGGACATAAGCAAGTGTGAACTTGCCTTTTGTGATTGCAAGATTATGCACTCACGGTCTTCAAGACAATATAAGATCCAATAGCGGAAATCTACATCATTGGTCCGGTAAGGACTAATGTTTAAAGAAGCAAGATGCTTTTATGCATAAGTAATGTAATGCAAGTTGTTAGCGAATCCCAAGGATAACGTTGATCTAGGGTTCGGATACTGGTAAGGGTTTTCCTTGGAATGTGTTGCCCTTTTAGATTA
This sequence comes from Avena sativa, assembly GCA_916181665.1. NCBI lineage: Eukaryota > Viridiplantae > Streptophyta > Magnoliopsida > Poales > Poaceae > Avena > Avena sativa. The sequence goes on from OV702296.1 coordinate 208,087,320, forward strand.
AGTTTTACATATGTGCTTCTTATTAAGGCTTGTGAGTGTGTGGAAAACAACATGTATTTATACAAGAATAAAATACACAGTATGGAATGCTACATAAGGTTGCTTACATTTTAATTGGTTTATCTTCAAGTTTTACTTTACAAGTAATGTCACTTATAAAGAATTTAAGTATTGACAATCTTATTATACAAGTAAAGTATAGAGTAAAGTGATTGTGATTAGTTGTTATTTGTTTTTCTGAAGTGGCAAAACGAATAACTTTTGAAGAAAATCTTACTCAACTAGGTAGAAGCATTTAAGCTTTTAAGTTAATCTTATGGGGTGTTCTTTCTAGTTATAGTCTTTAAGTTAGAAAGAATTGCCTTTACTGCAATAATGAAATGTGTAATATTTGAGATTTATCTATCTTGGTTTTTAACTGAGTTGGTTTGGTATTAAGATGCTTTATAACTTAATTACAACAGACCAAATTTAACTATAAAGCATATAGTAAAGTTTTTAGTATTATACTCAAAGCTTGGTAACAATAAGTGACTTTAAGAATGTAGATAGACTTAGGGTATTACTTATGATACTTGTATCTTGTTCTCTTTATACTGTTTCCTTAGAGTTACTTAAGAATGGCATTACTTCTATTGAATAGTGGTTTCCTAATTGTTTAGTGGGATAGAATCATTTTACTTTTTATGGATGAGTGGTTATAGTTTGTAAATAAAGAAATAATATTACTTAACTACTTCTGGATTCAATATAGTGTTTTGGTTTGTATGTAACTTGTAGTTGAAGTAAAAGAATGGGTTTTATATTATTACAATTATTCTTGGAGATTTTGTATTAGATAAGGATTCTTTTATAAAATAATTTATACTTATGGTTGAAGGATAATTCAATAAAATTGCATTTAAATTGTATTGAACCATTTTGATTGCATATTATTAATATTGAAGACTAATACTATTTATTAGATCTAAATTGGAAATTTTAGGAATATTAACAAATTTTATTTACCTTTATATGTATTATCAATTAAGGAAATAGGTTTAAATTCAAGTTATTAAAGTGTTTAACTTTTTATTTAATTTAAAAGTGTAATATCACATTTTTAACATATAGGTATTGTTTTTGTGATTATTTTGGTATATTAAATTTATTTTTCTTATTTATAAATAATAAGATATGATTTTAAAAAGGTTTATTACTTCATAAATACTTAATAAATAATAAATATTTAGTTAAGAGAAATAATAATGCATGATTATAGTTTTAAACTCTAATTCTTATTTTTCCAAGGTTTTTAGTATTTTATTTATATTTTTAACATTTACCATTAATAAAATGTTAATTATTAAAGTATTAAAACTTTATAAAGTGTTTATTAAATAATATTTATTTAAATAATTATAATAATATTGTTTAGTAATAGTTTTAAGTTGTAGATTTTATTTTTCTGAACATTTTCATATATTATATGTATTTTTCTGATTTATAAAACAAAAGATATCAAATTTACAAGATTTAATCATTTTATGAATTTTCTAATTAAATAACTAGATGTGTTTATTAGGTAATGCTGATGTCAGCATAGACTGAAGGGTTTTTCTCACCAGGAGCTATTATACTCCCAGTCACTGACTGGTGGGACCATTGCCATGTCATTTCTGTTGTTTTTATTTATTATAGAACTATTACTGAAAAGAAATAAAAGAATTTTATATATGACATCATGGTGACATCATCAATGGAAATCCTCACAGCAGCTTCCGATTCTAAAGATTTGTTGTTTGCGCGAGTTAGTGCTGGGGCTTATCGGGAAGAGGACGTCGCGGGATGCATCTTAGTGGCGGCGCCGCTCGATTTAGGTCACCGGAGCTAGGGGTACGACGGTGGCCGACATCGGCGATGGCAGATGGTCGCGGGGATCTTGATTTAGCACGCAAGGAAGGATTCTACAGAGGCTATTCGCACGAGGATCTCACCAGAAGCACGATGAAGGGCTCGGCGAGGCCGGAGGTAGTCGGAATCGACAATTATTGATGATGACCGGCGACTGTGGTCGTCGGGAATCGGATCGATGCGGTCGATTAGGAGCTCGTCAGCTCGATTCCTTCTTTCCAGAGATGCTACACGCCATGGCGAATCTTGTGGTATGCTCAGCTCGTCGTGGGGTGGCCTCTAACAGTGATAGCAACAACTCCGGCGAGCTCTGTTTTCAGGCACATGAAGAAATGGGGAAAGAGGGGAAGATAGGGTTTGTCGGTGGGGCAGAGGTCTTCTTATAGACAAGGATTAGCGGTGGCTCGAATCTTGGCGGAGCGGTCATCACGACGATGGCGAACGACAGAGCTGGAGCCAGCGAGCTGCTTCCCGGCGTGGTCCTTCTAGCAAGAGGAGGAAGAAAGGAAAATAAAGTCGAAGGGGTATGCGGGCCGGTCGTGGGCTACCTTGGACCAGATGGGCTGCAGTGTGGTGCGTGTGAGCAGCAGATAGGGAAGAGGGAAGATGGGCCGCAGGCCAAATGCTGGTTCCTTTATTTTTTTCTTTCTGTGTTGATTTTTTTATTTTCTGTTTCATTTTAAGATTTGAATTTTGCACAATTGGTTAAAGGTTTATTTATAGAAATTACTTGCCAAGTGTTTGCAGCAGTAATGTGGTGTATTTAGAATCATATAATGATCTTTTATTATATAAGGTTATAATTTTTATTTTCTCTTAATAGATCATTTTTCTCTTATTATTTGTGAGAGCCTTTAATATGAATTTAATTGGGCATAAATTCGTAAACTTATTATAGAATGTATTACTACTAACAATGAGTTAAAGTTTGAATTGAAAATGCTTTACCATAAGTTCTTAGAAGATTTAATATTCACAAGTTTATTTTATTGATGTGTATAAAGATTAATGGTTAATCACATTGTCTTTATGTTTGTAATCTTTAATAACATCACCATTCAAAGTAAAATAGTGGAATTGCTTTCTAGGATAACTTAGGAGAAAGAATTGATAAGGTTAATTCTTAAGCACATATGGTAATGATAGTTAGAAATGACAAAGATGTACTTAAGTGATTTGTTATAGGAAAATATTCCTATGAACCATTGTGAATTTAAGATGATAAATCAATCAGATGAAATGGATACTATGTTCGGTTCTAGAATTAGGGTTTAGTGTTTAACAAGGATTCCTATATTCCATATTTCATAATTCTGGACTTCTGATTAAGGAATTCCTTTCCTAGATATATTACTTCTCCCTATCCATCATCATGTGCTAACATGATGATCTTTACCTCACATGAATATTCTTATCCACCTTTTATTCTTCTAACACTTCTGGTAATTCCAATGAGCTGGATCTTAAAGCAATTCCTAATCTTTTCTTATCTATACCTGGGTATATCAACTACTCTATTGCTGATAATTCCCCAATCCAACAAGTGGTTACTTCTAACTCCAATCATACTCTTCATTAACCATCCTTCAATAATATCACTTCAATAGATATATGCATCAAATCCTACTTCACCTCAAAGGATTGGTATTTCCAAAAAGAAAACTACTACTTTTATAATCCAATGTTACTCTAGCATTATCTTAATCATACTATCATATATCTACTTAACTCCAGTATCTAACATTACAACCGCACATTATATTAATGTGACTTGTAATGACCAATCTAGGATAATAAATCTATACTGTGGCTCAATCATGTTTTATCCACCAATATCACTTATACTTGGTATAAGCATTCAATATTGGTGAGTAAGGCATGGTCATTATAATCCTTGGTGGTTTAGGTTTCCAATAGACTAAACAAGGCTTCATCAACACAACATTACAGTTGTATTGAAATTATCTTCTAACTAGCTCTATTGGATTCAGAGATATAATTCATTGACTATACCTACTTGATCCAATAGGACTACTCCTGGTAACTATCTTCAGACTTCATCCTTGTAATCTTCTTTGTTACCATATTGATTTGATTTCCTCAAATCACTCCCATCCTATAGATAACATCTAGAACTAGCATCACTACTTATCTCTTCTTACTTCTTTCTCTAAAGGGTTTAGAGTGGATGCTATGATAAGGACAAGAATTGATAGATCATGAATTGATAAGTTAAGAATTGGTGAATCAATAATTGATTACTCAATATTGATGAACAACAATTATAAGGATAGGATTCAATAGAGATGATAAGGATTGATATGGAAAGAAAGATATATGGTGAATGATCTTAACTTTGGTTTCTTTCCTACGCAATCTCACTAGAGAGTTAAAATTAGGCATTTCCATGATACTCATTGTATAAGTAGATGAGATTACGATATAGTTGTTTCATTCTTATTATTTGTGTTATATTTATAATTTGGTATTCATGAGTGATTAAAATGAATACTATGATATGATCACCTAAGGATCAAATATAAATCATCAAGTAATGTATTAGGGTTTAGTTTTATTCCATTTGATCTACCCTTAGATCAAACCATGTTTACCCAAAAGAAGGTTTTAGCAAAGGTCATATTGAAACTTATCGCAGTCAACTTGATGATCTACTTCAATTCCATCAGGTTAAGAGAAGTTTCAATCACTTCGACAAGTTTTTATTTAAAAGCGCGAAAATTACTCGGATTTTCTATGCATGAATGCAATGCACACACCTGTGTTCAGCTTATTTCTAAGCTCTAATGCTGGGGTGTTACAGGGAGCAACCAACTAAGAGAGCAATAATGGCCATAATCATGCAGAGCGACAAAATATTACTAATCAAAGCATAAAGTGGTACCACGAGTCAAGGACTAAATGATCATAGATTCTATGGTGACTTGTTCATAGTCATAACATGGTGTGAGCATGTGCCAAGTGAACCCAAGCAAAGCATCAAAGGAGAATACCACAATATTATGCTTTTGCATGCTAAAACAACGTATAATTTTTTCAAGACACACTAAGCAATCCTAATTGTTTGGAACAAGTCATGCTACAGCAATAATCACTAAGCATAAGGTCAAAACAACACCTAGCATGTCATGCTAAAGTCTAAGTCATAGTCAATGCAAGCTCCTCTTGCACTTCAAGCAAGAACTTACTACTCCTTTCCAACACCAAGCAACTTATTTCATAGTCATAGTCAATGCAAGCTCCTCTTGCACTTCAAGCAACAAAGTTGCCTCAATGGTTCAAGTTTATTAGGGGCAAAGAATAATATGTGCCATCAAGTTCATAAGGGTTTTAATCACTAAGTTTTCATATAACAAAATAGTTTTTAATTGGAAGATAGCTGAAAACAAGAATATAATTGGAATGGTGTAACACACCATGCATAGGAATTTATAGTGGACACTTTGGAATGATTTGGTTTCTTGGGAGTTGTAAGCATGAGTAGAGCTTACTCATACAAGTGGAGGCTAGCAAAATACTAGGAGCGACCAACTAAGAGAGCAATAATGGCCATAATCATGAAGAGCGACAAAACATTACTAATCAAAGCATAGAGTGGTACTACAAGTCAAGGACTAAATGATCATAGAGGCTATGGTGACTTGTTCATAGTCATAACATGGTGTGAGCATGTGCCAAGTCAACCCAAATAAAGCATCAAAGGAGAATACCACAATACTATGCTTTTGCATGCTAAAATAACGCATAATTTCTTCAAGGCACACTAAGCAATCCCAATTGTTTGGAACAAGACATGCTACAGCAATAATCACTAAGCATAAGGTCAAAACAACACCTAGCATGTCATGCTAAAGTCTAAGTCACAGTCAATGCAAGCTCCTCTTGCACTTACAAGCAAGAACTTACTACTCTTTTCCAACACCAATCAACCTATTTGAAATAACTCACAAAGATAATAATCAACAAAGACCAGTGATATTGTTTCACAAATCCACAAAGAAGAACTAAAAAGTTCTAAGATGAAAGCACAAGAAAACTAAGGCTAAACACAATGCTAGCAAAAGAGAACACTCACAAAACAATAAGCGTGAAAACTAGAGTATTCTAGGCAATGGAAACAGAGTGTGTCTCTCTCCAAGAGAAGTGTGGTGTAACCAACCAACTTACTCAAGCAAACTAAGCAAACGAAAACTAAAAACGAAAACTAAGACGCTCCAAGAACAACACAACAATGAATAAAACAATAAAAACGAAGTGTCTAGAAAGACCTGAGATTTTTATTGATGAAGAAGGGGATGCCTTGGGCATCCCCAAGATTTGACGCTTGTACCTCTTGAATATTTCTTGGGGTGGCATCCCCAAGCTTGATCTTTTGTCCATTCTTCATCTTATTACATCATTCTCTCTCTACACCTGAAAATTTTCCTTCATACAAAACTTCACACAATCTTCATTAGCAACATTAGTGTATTCAAAAGATAATAGACCCTTAGGTAAAGCTTTGGAACAGCAAGAATTTTCACTAAAAACACATGTTACTGTAGCAACTCCTTCAAAAAGCTCAATTTCCAAAAAAGAACCCAAAAAGGAATCAATAAGAAGCAAATGCAAATAATTACAGAAATCTGTCAAAACAGACCAGCAGGTAGAAACCGGTTTTTTAGAAGACCTTCTGTTGCTCAAATAAAAAAGTGTTCAACTAACGAAGGTTATCTAACATACTGGGGGATTTATTTGTAAATTTTCATCTCAATCCTACTTACAGAGACTCCTCACGAATTTTTATGGTGGAGGACAGAAATCTGTTTCGGGACAGCAACTCCCCAAATCTTACTTCCCTCTTATTAGAGGTCATTCTTGGCACAAAAAGCAAACAAAAAGGATAAGGAGAAGTCATTACAGAAGTAATAACTTCCAATACTCAAGAAAACTCTTGGGTTATCTCCCAACAAGTACTTTTCTTTAATGCCTTTAAGATAGACATGATAGTTTCAAAGATGTGAAGGGTTTCGCGGCATAGTAAATCAAAATTTTCTACGGATGCGAACAGAGGGAAGCCAAGATCTAATCTAGGAGATGCAAACAACGAGAGAGATTGGATTATATCTTCATACCCTTGAAGATTCGCACAGCGGAACGTTCGTTGGAACGTGGGTGATGTAGTCGTACTCGCTTCTCCTCCTCGCGATCCAATCCGATCTAGCACCACAAGTGGCGGTGCCTCCGTGAGATGCACACGTGCATCACATCAACGTCTCCTCCTTCCTTGGTCCAGCAAGTATGGTGGAGAGATGGGTTGGATCTACAACACGACGGCGCGGTGCAATTGGTGGAGAATTTCTGTAGCAGGGCTTCGCCTACAAGCAGTCGGGAGGGAGAGAGGAGGGCAGCAGGGCGGCTAGGGTTGGAGGGGAAGGTGTAGGGGGTTGGTGCGCCCCCAGCCCTCTCTATATAGAGGGGTGGGCGCAGCCTAGCCCCTCCCCCAAGCCAAGGCCGGCGGCCCCAAGGAGGAAGAGTGGGGGGCAAGGAAACCCCCCTTCTAGAAGCTCTATCTAGAGTTTAAACCTCTCTTGGCCGGCTGGGCCCTATGGGGCCTTGTGCCCCTGGCCCAATGCGGCCAGGGCACTCCCTCATAGGCCCATGCCCCCTCCCGGAAGGTGGGGCCACGTTGGTCCCCTTCTGGAAGGTTCTAGAAGCTTCCGGTACAATACCGATTAACCCGGAACAATTCCGAACTCCAAAAACTACACTGCCTTATATGAATCTTATTCTCCGGACCATTCTCGAACCTCTCGTGATGTCCCGGATCCCATCCGAGACTCCGAACAAAAACTCATAAACCAATTATCCAATCTATCCTAGCGTCGAGACACGTTAAGTGTGTGACCCTACGGGTTCGAGAATATGCAGACATGATCTTCTATCAATAATCAACAGCGGGGTCTGGAAACCCAATTGACTCCCACACATTCATCGATGATCATATCGGATGAACCACCATGCCAGGATTCAATCAATCCCATATATATATTCCCTTCGTCTCGCGATATTTTACTTGCCCGAGATTCGATCGTCGGTACCGTCATACCTAGTTCAATCTCGTCCACAGCAAGTACTTTACTCGTTCCGTAATCCGATATCACTTTGTGATTAACTCCTTAACCACATGCTTGCAAGCGGTGTTGATATCGATTACCGAGTGGGCCCGAAGTATATCTCTCCGACTTGGGAGGGACAAATCCCATCTCGATACATACAACCCAACAGATACTTTCCGATCACCTGAGAGACACCTTTATGATCACCCTCTCATAGGATGACGTTTGATGACCTCAAAGCTTTCTTCCGATACCAGGGAGTTGTATTATCTCATGGTCTAAGGAATACAATATTTGACATAAGAAAAGCTTCGCAAAGACGAACACGATGACACGATCTAATTGCTTCGCTTAGTTTGGGTCTGTCCACCATATCATTCTCCCAATGATATGATATCATTATTAATTGACAACTCATGTCCATGGTTAGGAAACCTTAACCATCATTAATCAATGAGCTAGTCCTTAGAGGCGTACTAGGGACACGGTGTTGTTCACAAACCACACAAGTATTAAAGTTTCCGCTTAATACAATTCTAGCATGGAATATAAACATTATCATGAACAAGAATTATAATAATAACATCTTTATTATTGCCTCTAGGGCATAATTCCAACAGTCTCCCACTTGCACTAGAGTCAATAATCTAGTAACAATCTCACACCCATGGCACTGAGGTGCTGATCATGTTTTACACGTGGAAGAGGTTTAGTCAATGGATCTGCGACATTCAGATCTGTATGTACTTTGCTAATCTTCAGATCTCCATCTGCTATATAATCTCGGATTATATGAAACTTGCGGTTGATATGCTTGGTCTTTGGATGATATCTTGGTTCCTTAGCGAGTGCTATGGCGCCAGTGTTGTCACACAATATCTCCAGTGGGTCCAATGCACTTGGAACCACGCCAAGCTCAGTGATGAAGTTCCTGATCCAAACTCCTTCACTTGACGCTTCTGAAGCAGCCATGTATTCCGCTTCTACTGTAGATCCCGTGATCACGCTTTGCTTGCAGCTTCTCCATCTCACAGCTCCTCCATTCAAAATATACACGTATCTTGTCTGAGATTTAGAATCATCCTTGTCGGTGTCGAAACTAGCGTCGACGTAACCTTTTACGACGAGCTGTTCATCACCCCCATAGACTAAGAACATTTCTTTAGTTCTATTTAGGTACTTTAGGATGTTCTTCACGGCTGTCCAGTGTTCCACTCCTGGATCACTTTGATACCTGCTCGTCAAACTAAGAGCATTGGACACATCCGGTCTAGTACACAGCATGGCATACATGATCGAACCTATGGCCGAGGCATAAGGCACTTTGCTCATAGCTTCCCTATCATTTACCGTAGCTGGACACTGAGCCTTGCTCAATATCTTACCTGACAACATAGGCACCGAACCTTTCTTTGCCTTATCCATTCTGAACCTTTTCAGAACTTTGTCTAGGTATGTACTCTGGCTTAAAGCTATCAGGCGTCTTTGTCTATCTCTATATATCTTGATGCCCAATATATAAGCAGCTTCACCTAGGTCTTTTATTGAAAAACACTTGTTCAAATAACTCTTCACATCGTTAAGCATGTTGATGTCATTTCAGATTATCAATATGTCATCCACATATAGTACCAGAAACGTCACCGAGCTCCCACTCACTTTCTTGTAGATGTAAGCTTCGTAGCAATTTGGAACAAATCCAAAGCTCTTGATCACTTGATCAAAATGAAGGTTCCAACTCCGAGATGCTTGCTTCAGTCCATAAATGGAACGCTGAAGTTTGCATACTTTATCAGCATCCTTAGGATCGGCAAAACCTTCGGGTTGCATCATATACAACTCTTCATCAATGTTGCCATTGAGGAACGCAGTCTTGACATCCATCTGCCATATTTCATAATCATGAAATGCAGCAATTGCTAATAAAATCCGAATGGACTTAAACATCGCTACGGGAGAGAAAGTCTCATCGTAGTCAACACCTTGAACTTGTCGAAAACCTTTCGCGACAAGCCGTGCTTTATAGACGGTAACATTACCATCCGCGTCCGTTTTCTTATTGAATATCCATTTGCACTCAACGTCCTTTCGGTCGCTAGGAGGGTCCACCAAAGTCCATACTTGGTTTTCGCTCATGGATCCCAATTCGGATTTCATGGCTTCCAGCCATTTCTCAGAGTCTGGGCTCATGATCGCTTCCTCATAGTTCGTAGGTTCACTGTCTTCTACTAATAAGACAGTCAAGACAGGGTTGCCGTACCACTCAGGAGGGGCACGCGACCTTGTCGACCTGCGACGTTCAGTAGCAGCATCGTCCAAAGCTTCATGATCCTTGTCATTAGCTTCCTCCATTGTTGTTGCAGGCGGCACTGGAACAATTTCAGGTGCTGTGCTACTCTCCAATTCAAGAGAAGGTTCAATAACCTCGTCTAGCTCTACTTTCCTCCCACTCACTTCTTTCGAGAGAAACTCCTTCTCAAGAAAGGAACCGTTCTTTGTGACAAACACTTTGCCTTCGGTTCTATGATAGAAGGTATACCCAATAGTTTCCCTAGGGTATCCTATGAAGACGCATTTCTCCGCTTTGGGTTCGAGCTTGTCCGGCATCAACTTCTTGACGTAATCTTCGCATCCCCAAACTTTAAGAAACGACAACTTAGGTTTAGTACCAAACCACAGTTCATACGGTGTCGTCTCAACGGATTTAGATGGAGCCCTATTTAAAGTGAATGCAGCGGTTTCTAATGCATAACCCCAAAATGATAACGACAAATCAGTAAGAGACATCATTGATCGGACCATATCTAATAAGGTTCGATTCCGGCGTTCAGACACACCATTGCGCTGTGGTGTTCCGGGTGGCGTGAGTTGCGAAACAATTCCGCTTGCTTTAAGATGCGTGAGAAAATCATAACTCAAATATTCACCTCCACGATCGGATCGTAGAAATTTAATCTTTCTGTTACGATGGTTCTCCACTTCATTCTGAAATTCTTTGAACTTTTCAAACGTTTCAGATTTATGTTTCATTAAATAGATATACCCATATCTACTTAAGTCATCGGTAAAAGTGAGAAAATAGCGATATCCACCGCGCGTCGAAACACTCATCGGTCCGCATACATCGGTATGTATGATTTCCAACAAGTCCGTTGCTCGCTCCATCATACCGGAGAACGGGGTTTTGATCATCTTGCCCATGAGGCATGGTTCGCATGTGTCAAATGATTCAAAATCAAGAGACTCCAAAAGTCCATCAGAATGGAGTTTCTTCATGCACTTTACACCAATATGACCTAGACGACAGTGCCACAAATAAGTAGTATTATCACTATCTACTTTGCATCTCTTAGCCTCAATGTTATGGATGTGTGTTTCATCCCTTTCGAGATTTAGAAGAAATAAACCATTCACAACAGGTGCATGACCATAAAAGATGTTACTCATATAAATAGAACAACCATTATTCTCCGATTTAAATGAATAACCGTCTTGCAATAAACAAGATCCAGAAATAATGTTCATGCTCAACGCAGGCACATAATAACTCTTATTAAGGTTTAAAACTAATCCCGAAGGTAAAACTAAGGAGAGTGTGCCGACGGCCATCACATCAACTCTTGATCCGTTGCCAACGCGCATCGTCACCTCATCCCTCGCAAGCCACCATCTATTCCGTAGCTCCTGTTTCGAGTTACAAATATTAGCAACTGAACCGGTATCAAATACCCAGGCACTACAACGAGGGCTAGTAAGGAAAACATCAATAACATGTATATCAAATATACCTTTGATGGTGCCAGCCTTCTTGTCCGCTGAGTACTTCGGACAGTTGCGCTTCCAGTGACCCTTGTCCTTGCAATAGAAGCACTCAGTGTCCGGCTTAGGACCATACCTGAGCTTCTTCTCAGCAGGGGCAACGCGCTTGCCGCCGCCTTTCTTGAAGGGCTTCCTTGCACCCTTACCTTTCTTGAAGGTGGGGGGCTTGTTGACCATCAACACATGATTATTATTTTTGATGTTCACCTTCGCTACTTTCATCTTAGCGAAGAGCTCAGTGATCATATCAGTGGAACCAATCTGATTGTGATCAACTACAAAACTTTTGTAGCTAGGAGTGTCAATCTTGAGCTCCTCTAGAATCTTGCAGTCCAGTTGCTCAAGGCGTTGAGTGTAGCCCGACATCTTAATGGCGTGCTCACTAACGGAACTCCCTTCCTCCATCTTGTAGTTGAGGAATTTCTTAGAGATCTCATATCTCTCAGAACGGGCTTGAGTCTGAAACATGTTTTTCAGCTCCTCGAGAATCTCAAAGGGCCCGGCGAACTCCTCAAAACGATTTTGAAGATCCGATTCCATAGCAAACAACATGGCGATCTTAATCAAATCATAATCATCCTTGCGCGACTGATAAACAACTTTTTCATCAGCCGGCACATCTATAGCAGGGGCGTCACCTAGCGCTTTATCAAGGACATAGTCCTTTTGTCCGCCAGCGAGAATGATTCTCAGAATGCGGAACCATTTGGTGAAGTTAGACCCATTGTTTCTAAGCTTTTCTATCTCAACAAAAACGTTGAAGTTGAAGTTGGACTTGGCCATGTGATCTACAGTATTTGCAAGTACAATTTAGACTATGTTCATGATAAATAGTTCAACTTAATCAAATTACTAGATGAACTCCCACTAAATTCAACATCCCTCAAGTTGTTTAGTGAACACGATCCAAATTCACCACACCTAATCTGATCATCACGAGAAGAGATGTGGTTTCAATGGTGGACAACGAAGTGTCAATCATATCATTCATATGACTCATGCTTAACCTTTCGGTTCTTGTGTTCCGAGGCCATGGCTGTACATGCTAGGCTCGTCAAGTTAGACCCAAGTATTTCTGCGTGTGCAAAACTGGCTTGCACCCGTTGTATGTGAGCGTAGAGTCTATAGCACCCGATCATCACGTGATGCTTGGACACGACGAACTTTCGCAACGGTGCATACTTGGGGAGAACACAATTTTTATCTTGATCTTTAAGTGAGGAATCATCTTATAATGCTACCGTCGCGATCTAAGCATAATAAGATACATAAAAGGATAAACATCACATGCATATAACTTTATGTGACATGGTATAGCCAATCTTCGCACAATGATCTCCATCTTGTGCGTTCCGGCATGATCTCCATCACTCCACCATGATTGCCTCCACCACGAATAGCAACTACAACTATTGCTAACTACTTAGCGATAAAGTGAAACTATTACATGGCGCATAAGAAGTTGACACACAGGTCATACACAATTATAAAGACAACCATATGGCTCCTGCCGGTTGTGTACTCATCGACATGCAAGTCGTGAAACATTACAAATCATGATCATCGCATACAATATACACATCACATCTTGGGCCATACCATATCATAGAAAACACTCCCTGCAAAAACAAGTTAGACGCCTCTACTTTGTTGTTGCATGTTTTACGTGGCTTATGGGAGTAGATGCTAAGAACGATTCTTACCTACGGAAAGCCACAACGGTGATATTATGGTTGCCAAACTCCGGTGTTAATCCCATGACAACTATAGTGAGAGAAACTGACATCCACCAGCCGCATGTGTGGAACAAGCCACACGTCAAGTGCGGAGCCGGTCTCGCGAACGACGTCGCGTAAGGTTGGCCTGGACCGCTTCAATCTCACTATCCCTCGTCATAAGAAGAACACAAACAAGAGGCTTGCAACAGAAAACAACAACGCCCGCAACAACCATGTTGCGTTCTACTCGTGAAACACATCTACGCATAGATCTAGCTCTGATACCACTGAAGGGTTTCGCGGCATAGTAAATCAAAATTTTCTACGGATGCAAACAGAGGGAAGCCAAGATCTAATCTAGGAGATGCAAACAACGAGAGAGATTGGATTATATCTTCATACCCTTGAAGATTCGCACAGCAGAACGTTCGTCGGAACGTGGGTGATATAGTCGTACTCGCTTCTCCTCCTCGCGATCCGATCCGATCTAGCACCACAAGTGGCGGTGCCTCCGTGAGATGCACACATGCAGCACCTCGACGTCTCCTCCTTCCTTGGTCCAGCAAGTATGGTGGAGAGATGGGTTGGATCTACAACGCGACGGCGCGGTGCAATTGGTGGAGAATTTCTGCAGCAGGGCTTCGCCTACAAGCAGTCGGGAGGGAGAGAGGAGGGCGGCTAGGGTTGGAGGGGAAGGTGTAGGGGGTTGGTGCGCCCCCAGCCCTCTATATATAGAGGGGTGGGCGCAGCCCTAGCCCCTCCCCCAAGCCAAGGCCGGCGGCCCCAAGGAGGAAGAGTGGGGGGCAAGGAAACCCCCCCTTCTAGAAGCTCTATCTAGAGTTTAAACCTCTCTTGGCCGGCTGGGCCCTATGGGGCCTTGTGCCCCTGGCCCAATGCGGCCAGGGCACTCCCTCATAGGCCCATGCCCCCTCCCGGAAGGTGGGGCCACGTTGGTCCCCTTCCGGAAGGTTCTAGAAGCTTCCGGTACAATACCGATTAACCCGGAACAATTCCGAACTCCAAAAACTGCACTGCCTTATATGAATCTTATTCTCCAGACCATTCCGGAACCTCTCATGATGTCCCGGATCCCATCCGAGACTCCGAACAAAAACTCATAAACCAATTATCCAATCTATCCTAGCGTCGAGACACGTTAAGTGTGTGACCCTGCGGGTTCGAGAATATGCAGACATGATCTTCTATCAATAATCAACATCGGGGTCTGGAAACCCATATTGACTCCCACACATTCATCGATGATCATATCGGATGAACCACGATGCCAGGATTCAATCAATCCCATATATATATTCCCTTCGTCTCGCGATATTTTACTTGCCCGAGATTCGATCGTCGGTACCGTCATACCTAGTTCAATCTCGTTCACAGCAAGTACTTTACTCGTTCTGTAATCCGATATCACTTTGTGATTAACTCCTTAACCACATGCTTGCAAGCGGTGTTGATATCGATTACCGAGTGGGACCGAAGTATATCTCTCCGACTTGGGAGGGACAAATCCCATCTCGATACATACAACCCAACAGATACTTTCCGATCACCTGAGAGACACCTTTATGATCACCCTCTCATAGGATGACGTTTGATGACCTCAAAGCTTTCTTCCGATACCAGGGAGTTGTATTATCTCATGGTCTAAGGAATACAATATTTGACATAAGAAAAGCTTCGCAAAGACGAACACGATGACACGTTCTAATTGCTTCGCTTAGTTTGGGTCTGTCCACCATATCATTCTCCCAATGATATGATATCATTATTAATTGACAACTCATGTCCATGGTTAGGAAACCTTAACCATCATTAATCAATGAGCTAGTCCTTAGAGGCGTACTAGGGACACGGTGTTGTTCACAAACCACACAAGTATTAAAGTTTCCGCTTAATACAATTCTAGCATGGAATATAAACATTATCATGAACAAGAATTATAATAATAACATCTTTATTATTGCCTCTAGGGCATAATTCCAACAAGATGCTCACATAGGAAATATGAATTGATTTAAAAGTGAGCATCAAGAAGCAAATTCAAAGAACATTTAAGTCTATCCCACTTCCTATGCATAGGAATCTTGTAAAGAAACAAGTCATGAAAGCACAAAGCAACAAGCATAGGAAAGCAAAACAGGTGCAACTTCAAGATTTTCAACATAAAGAGAGGAAACTTAATATTCTTGAGATACATAAAACCATGTTTCCCTCTCTCATAATAACTTTTAGTAGCATCATGAATATTCTTGATGCATATTATGATATTACTTGCTCTTGTGCTACTTGTTTCTAGTCACCCTTGTGAACTTTGCAGGTGTCCTCTGCATTTATTTGCTACTCTATGAGGGACAAACTGATTGTCACTATGCTATGTTTTCTGCATGTGAAACAAAGAAATGTTTTTCAATGCATGTTATTCATGATCTTTGTTTGTAGCTTGTCATGTTGCATGCATAGTTACTATGTCATATTGTTAGAACTCCGTATTTCATGCACATGTTTAGAGTTCTTTGATCCCAGCTTTCAATGCTTGCAAATGGTTGGATCATTATTGTGAGGATACATGTCACCTCAAAAATTATTCTGTTTATCACTTACCTACTCGAGGACGAGCAGGATTTAAGCTTGGGGATGTTGATACGTTGGAAACGTATCTATAATTTTTGAAGTTCCATGCTTGTTTAGTATCTACTTTGCTTTACTTGTCCACACTTTGAGGTGTGATGTCTACACACTTCTATTCTTGTAGACAGTTGTTGGGCCTCTAAGTGCAGAGGTTTGTAGAACAGCAGCAAGTTTCCCTTAAGTGGATTACCCAAGGTTTATCGAACTCAGGGAGGAAGTGGTCAAAGGTATTACCTCTCAAGCAACCCTGCAATCAAGATATAAGAAGTCTCTTGTGTCCCCAACACACCCAATACACTTGTCAGGTGTATAGGTGCACTAGTTCGGCGAAGAGATAGTGAAATACAAGTGGTAATGGTGCCAAAAAATAGCTTTGATGGAGCTTGACGGTGAGGTAAAGAATGGAAGCAAGCAAACATGCAACAGATCTAGTAGCAAATGGTGTTTCAATGTTTAGAAACAAGGCCTAGGGATCATAGTTTCACTAGTGAACACTCTATCATATAAATATCCTCTCTTGATGATACTACTCTTAACTACTCTCTGGTTGAACACTCTAATCCATGGTAGGGCCTTCCTCAATCTAGATAACCCCACACTGTCACCTTCAGCGCTAGATGGTTCCAACAAACACCACAATTTCATAGAGACATCCAACTCCAAATATAACTCATAACAAATATTCAATCTAGCCAAAGTGCCACACACGGTATGCACATTGTCACTTTCACATACGTGGGGAAAAACATAGATCTATTAAAGCACAAAGAGTATTTATGTAGACTCAAGCCTAAGTGCCACCATGGCGTGCACGCTGTCACTTTCACACACATGGTGAGAGCAGAGATCAAATGAAGCACTTGAGTAGCAAGGTAGATCTACTTGATTACAAAGCTCATGACCAAAACAAGATCATGCATAGAGAGAGAGATGAACACATAGCTACCGGTAGAGCCCTTATCCTCGAGGAAAAACTACTCCCTCCTCATCATGGGAATTAGCAACGGTGATGAATATGGCAATGGAGATCGATGGAGATGGCTCCGAGGGCACTTCCCCGTCCCGGCAGGGTGCCGGAATAGAGACTTTCTGTCCCCCGAATCTCCCGTTCAATGGCGGCGGCGCTACGGAGGTTTTCGTGGATTTCTTCTGGATTCCTTAGGGTTTTCCCATCAGAGGCTTCTTATAAGCGCAGGAATCAAGGTCGGTGGGGGTCCAGGGGGCCCACACCCCCTCTAGGCGCCTCCAGGGCTTGCCTGCGCCTAGGGGGTTTGGCCACCCTGTGGGCCCCCTCCGGCTCTGCTTCGTGGTTCTGTGTTGCTCCGGGAAAATAATAACTTTGGCTTTTGTCCCGTCCAATTCCGAGAATATTGATTTTCTGCCTTTCTGGAACCAAAAACAGAAGAAAAACATGCAACTGGCACTGTGGCAACTTGTTAATAGGTTAGTTCCAGAAAAGATATAAAAACACCTCAAAGTGTAGACAAAGCAAAGCAACGTAGATACAAAACAAGCATGGAGCATCAAAAATTATAGATACGTTTTCGACGTATCAAGGTGCTTTTTACATGTTTTCTGGTACTAACCTACTAACAAGTTGCAACAGTGCCAGATGCCTATTTTCTGCTGTTTTTGGTTTCAGAAAAGTTAGTAAAGAAATATTCTCGGAATTGGACGGGACAAAGGACAAAGTCAATTACTTTCTGTGGGGAACAAGAAGTCTAGAGGAGAGCCCGGGAGGCCAGCCAGTGGGCCAGACCCACCCTAGGCGCGGGTGGGCCCAGCCCTGTGCCTAGCTAGGGTTTGGTGGCCCTGGACGCCTCCTCGGTCTCCCCTTCGCCTATAAGAAGCCCCCGATGCAGAAACCCTGAGTACCCAATCAGAAATCCACGAAACCGTCTGTAGCCGCCGCCACCATCGTCCCTAGATCGGGGGGATCTGAAGTTGTTCCCGACACCCTGCTATCTTTTTTCCATTCATCATTAGTCTATTTATTCTGACCTCTATACTTCGATCGAGATATTGGACATAGAATGCCACTCTTTAAAAAGGAAAAAAAGGAGTAATCAGCTGTGACACGAAAAAAACGAATCCTTTTGTTGAGATCATCTCGGAGGCCTTCTCTCTGGTGTGATGCGTGAGTAGTTCCACCTTGTACTATGGGTCCATGTAGTAGCTAGATGGTTGTATCTCCTCCTTTGTACTTTCATGTATAGATCTTGTGAGCTCCGTTCATGATCAAGATCTAATCTATTTGTAATCATGCATGTTATGTTTGCGGGGATCCGATGGATATTGAGATTATTATGTTGGTTTGATTAATGGTTTTGTCTTTATGATTCTATCATGTCTATGTTGTTTGTGATCTTGCATGCTCTCCATTGTTAGTAGCTATCTTGGCCAAGTAGTTGCTAGTGACTCCAAGAGGGGGTATTTATACTCGATAGTGGGTTCATGCCTCTAGTTTCCAAGGGAAGTGACAGAAATCTCTTCGGTTGTAGATGTGTTGTTGCTACTAGGGAAAAAACAACGGTCTCTTGTTCATGGAACATGTGGACTGTTTACCTTACACACTTTGCTTAAAGCAGTTATCTGTTTCTTGCAACTTAATACTGGAGGGGGTTCGGATGATAACCTGAAGGTGGACTTCTAGTCATAGATGCAGTTGGATGGCGGTCTATGTATCATTTTGTATTTCCCAATCAACCTCATAGGATCTTTCTGACTAGTAATTGCATTGTTATGCCTTGCTCAGTTCCTGTCAATTGCCCTGCTATAATTTGCTTACCCTTCATGCCATGTTGTTTATCTAAGGAGAGCACCTCTAGTGAACTATGGACCCCGATCCAATCTTTACCATTGATACATCTTCCACTATTACTTGTTTACTTGATGCAAACCATTACCTTCCACACCATACGTTTAATCCCTTTGTTACAGCAAACCGGTGAGATTGATAACCTCACTGTTCATTGGGGAAAATTCTTGAGTTTGTGTTGTGAAGGTCTCCGCGTTACTTGCAATACTTGTGTGACGTTTCCTTCCTCCTTCTGGTTCGATAACCTCGGTCTCAACTGAGGGAAAACTTGTTGCTTGCTCTTCACACCCTGCGCTTGGGGTTACCAACGAAGTGCCACGTCGAGCACCACCAGGCCCCCTCGAGGCCCTCCTCCATCTCGTCTTCTGGCTCCGTGTTCCCCACGGTAAAATATTGACTTTGGCTTTTGTCCCGTCCAATTCCGAGAATATTCATTTTCTGTCTTTTCTGGAACCAAAAACAAAAGAAAACAGGCAACTGGCACTGTGGCATCTTGTTAATAGGTTAGTACCAGAAAACATATAAAAATACCTCAAAGTGTAAACAAAGCAAAGCAAAGTAGATACTAAACAAGCATGGAATATCAAAAATTACAGATATATTTACGACGTATCAATGGCAACATTAGAAATTGCTATGTTACCAATATTTTTTAGGAAAGAACGTTCTTTTCCCTGAGCAATTTCTAATACCACGAGCTAACCATGTTCTTTGTCTCTGTTATCAGGAGACATGAAATGCTTATCAACTTTGCTAATGACGCCACACCAGGTCAAAATCATCCTTGTCAAAACATTTCTTCCTCGAGTCCGCTCTCAAACCTGACCGACAACCTAATGTTCTAAAATGGATAACATTCAAAATATCCATGCATCATTATGATAATAAATATATGGATGAGATGATAAAAGTTGTATGGATAACCCATCATGTTTTTCAGAGCTTCCAGACACCTATGCCTATGAGTAACTAGAAGACAAGCAAACAACAATGAGGTAAGTCATGATACTTCAATGGGAACTATGGAAGCATGTAACCCCTATCTAGTCACTTGGCGGAGGAAGTATAGAATATATGGGGGCAATGAGTTGTCGCCTATCCAGTAGCTAGGTTGTATGGTACATAGGCGAGCGATGACTCCATAAGAAGCAAGAAGGATAAGTTAGGTAATGATTGTTGGCTGTACCTAGCTAAAGGATAACTAAGGGCCCTTTGTGAGTTAAGGTGAAACACATTAATCTAAAACCTAGGCCCCTTTAAGAGTTTTGGTGAAACACATTCATCTCTCATCATATATATATATAGATAGATAGATAGATAGATTCCAAGTTCTTTAAATGATAGTTAGCAACATATTGGTAATTATTAATTTTGTAATTTGATAATTCGAGCATGGCACATGCCTTATATATATTAACCAATCAAGACATATGTTGATAGTTGTCGATAGCATGATGTGTGGTCACATGATTGTTCAAGCATAATGTCATTAAGTATAACCTTAACCTGTACAAGAATATTCAAAACCAAGTAACTCCATTTGTGTGTTGCTTTCAATTCTCTAAATTCTACACCGTTGCCACTCCAGTGAATGTAACTCTTGAGCTGGTACCACTCCCCTAGAGGAACATGTCTAACTATGTGTGACATTATTTACAATAAGAGTAAGTTATGACATTTGAACACCCAATTAACTTACTACTATCTGCATTGCACGCGTTTGCATCTAGCATCCACTATACATCTTTGTATATAAAACTAAGTACCCATTGATTAAAGATTAATTATTTTAGTGGTTTGTTAACAGTAGGAAACAAATGAGCATCGAGTGACCTTGGAATTCACAACAATGATATGGTTTCATTGTGCTAGTGACATTCTTAATTAGAGCGTGTGTGAGTGACATTCTTAATTAGAGCGTGTGTGAGTGTTTTGCCAAACACTAGAACGTTTAATGTTTACAATTTTTATGTGCAAGAACTGCAGAGTACCCCTGAATGCTTTTCAAACACCACAGGTTAAACATGTCTTTGTCTCTCCCACCTGGTTAGAATGGTCTGAGGATGACTATATATAAAAAAGAGGATCCAAAGTGTGAGGCAGACAAAGCATTCTCGAAGGGTCAGCCTTGACTTGACATATCACCTTTTTGAAAGGTGTAGAACATGATGCAAAAGTTTAAGGGCTTGTTTGATTCAAAGGATTTTGAAAACACAAGAATAGGAAAAACTTAGAAATAATATGTCATGGCATGTAAAATCCTATAGGTATAAAAAGTATAGAATTAATTAAAAAGTCATTTGGTTGCACCATGGGAAAAACACGAGAAATTTCTATAGAGATTGAGTACATGCCATAGTTGTCATAGAATGATAGAAAATTCCAAGAGGCCTAACGCTTGCTAGAAATCCTACGAGATCGTTATGGAGGAAAGCAATCCATAGGAATTTTGGAGGGTTCAATCATTTGAATCAAAAGGCCTCTAGGAAAAATCTCTATGGGTAAGAATCCTAAAGAATTCCTTTGAGTTAAATGGGCCCTAAAGCTTTGTCCCCTCTAGTGGCACCATTAGAACAACAGCAACAAGAAGCGAATTTGTGGAATTTTGAAATGAAAAGCTCTAAAGAGCCAGCATCGGCTGCTATTCTACATTCAACAAATCACCATGTGTTTGAGCTAAATTCCACAGATACATCGGTGTTAGTATTGATCGCTTAACCATGAGAAGCTTACCTTGTAAAACGAGATGAAAGAAATGATTGATGTTGTGTGTCGCCTGATTGAGCAAACAACGATTATAACTAGTTTGCATCACTTGTCATTGCCCTAACTCATCCTCCACCATACATCCTTGTTTGTAAAACCAAATGAATCATGAAATTTAGGTTAATCATGAAATCTTGCTGCTTCATTCTGCAAGGTGAAAGATGGGGACCTGGAGAAGAGGTTACTCAAGAAAGGGAAGATCAATGATGTGACTATTAAGGCTCCTACCAAAGGCAGCATTAAAGGAGGTCACTCTTCTAGCTTGGGGATGGGTGGCAAGAAGAAGCCTGGGGCTGCTGGTACCTGTGGACAGCAAGCCAAGAAGAAGTCCTCTTCTTAAGTGTGTTAAATGTGTCAAGCTAAATCTTTTGCTGGAGTCTTGTTGACTCCCTGTTATGTGTTCTGTGCTTGTGATATTGCTATGTGGAGAGTACTTGTTGTGGATCATCTATGTGGCACTCTAAATTGGTTAAGCTTTTGTCTCTGTTTTTGCTGTTTTCTCTTCTGGGTGATTACATTATTTACATCACCCCATTCATACTTGCTCCTGGTTTCTTAATGAATAACAACAGAACTTGGAAGATCCTGAATTGGAATATCAGGGGAATTAATTCTGATAAAAAATGGTTTGCTCTCAGAAGCAAAATTGAGGAGTCTGGCTGTGACATTATCTGTCTCCAAGAAACCAAGCGAGAGGGTTTTGACAGCTCCTTCATTAAAAAATTCTGCCCCTCCAAATTTACCAACTTTGAATTTCTTCCTTCCAGAGGTGCATCTGGAGGTTTGATCATCATTTGGAATGGCTCCCTGTTTTCTGGGCAACTTCCTTTCCTCAATGAGTTCTCTATCTCCATAACCTTGACATCTCTCTTGTCCAATAAATCCTGGATTCTCTCCAATGTTTATGGGCCATGTTTGCCTGAAAAAAGTCTGTATTTTTAGAATGGTTTGGCAGCATTGACATGCCTGATGATGTGGATTGGCTTATAGTGGGAGATTTTAACTTCTGTAGGCAGCCTTCTGATAGAAATAAATTGTGAGGGGATGTGAATGGTATGCTTCTCTTCAATGAAGCTATTAATAATTTGGGTCTCATTGAATTACCACTTAAGGGTAGAAAGTTCACTTGGAGTAACATGCAGAAGGATCCTCTATTGGAAAGATTGGATTGGTTTTTTACTTCTACTGTCTGGACTCAGAGTTTTCCCTCCACTTTTGTTGCTCCTCTTGCTAAGCCTACTTATGATCACCTTCCCTGTGTCATTACCATTGGCACAATGATTCCAAAAGCTCAGGTGTTCAGATTTGAAAACCATTGGTTACATCATAAGGAATTTAAAGCTATTGTTCAAAATGCCTGGAACATTCCTGTGGGCTTCCTGGATTCTGCAAAAAATATAAATGCTAAATTCAAAAATGTGAGAAGAGGGTTGAAGCTTTGGGACAAACAGCTACCTTGTCTAAAGACACAAATCTGTAATGTTAATGCCACCATTGATCTGCTTGATGTCATGGAGGAAATGAGAACTCTTACTGTTCATGAGTGGAATCTTAGGGACATCCTGAAAGATCTTATTATTTCTCTTCTAAAAAACCAGAATACTTATTGGAAGCAGAGAGGGAAAATCAAATGGGTTAAACTGGGGGATGAGAACACCAAATTCTTTCACTCCAGAGCTACCATCAGTTTTAGACATAACTACATTTCCATGCTCAAAGATGATTCTGATCTTGAGATCTATGATCATGATGGAAAAGCAAATCTTCTTTGGAATTCCTTTAGAGATAGAATGGGCACTTCTGATAAGCCTGAAATGCATTTCAACCTTAATGATTTGGCTGGTGATTGCTTAAGTCAGGAGGAAAAGGAAGCTTTGGAAAAGCCTTTCTCTGATGAGGAGATTGATGAAGTCATCACAAATTTGCCTAATGATAAGTCTCCTGGCCCTGATGGATTTAATAATGAATTCATGAAGCTTTGCTGGCCTATTATCAAGAATGATGTGAAGCATTTACTTTTTGAGTTCTATGAAGGGAAGGTCTCTTTGGAGAGCATTAATGCTTCTTTCATCACCCTCATCCCAAAAATTGCTGCTCCTTTGACTCCTGCTGATTTTAGACCTATTTCCTTGCTAAATAGTGTCTTTAAGATTATCACCAAGATTCTGGCCAATAGACTGCAAAAAGTCATTCTTAAACTGGTCCACAAAAATTAATATGGTTTCCTCAAGCAAAGATCTATTCAAGACTGTTTAGGTTGGGCATTTGAATTTCTTGATCAGTGCCACAAGTCAAAGGAGGAAATTTTAATTCTCAAGTTGGATTTTGAGAAGGCTTTTGACAGAATTGAACATCCTGCAATCATCAATATCCTTAAAGCCAAAGGTTTTGGAGCTAAATGGATTTCTTGGATTCAGATGATCTTTGGGTCTGCTTCTTCCTCTGTGCTTTTAAATGGTGTGCCTGGGAAAAAAATTTACTGTAGAAGGGGTGTCAGGCAAGGTGATCCTTTGTCTCCCCTGTTGTTTGTGCTGGCTGCTGATCTCCTTCAAAGTATCCTCAATAAGGCAATGACCTTGGGTATCCTTTCTTTGCCCACTGAGACTGTTTTCTGTCCTGACTTCCCTGTGGTTCAGTATGCAGATGACACTTTAGTAATCCTTAAGGCTGATTCTGAGCAACTTTTGTGTCTTAAAGCAATCCTGCATACTTTTGCTCTCTCCACTGGACTCAAAGTTAATTATTCCAAGTCCAGCATGATGCCTATTAATATGGATTCTGAGAGGCTTGGGCACTTTGCTAATACTCTTTCTTGCCTCACTGGATCCTTGCCTTTTACCTATCCTGGTCTGCCCCTGAGCTTGAATAAACCTGCTGTGGAGCACTTTTTGCCTATTGTTCAGAGAATTGAAAGAAGGTTGTGTGGAATTGCTGACTTTCTGAACTATGGGGGGAAATTGCAGTTAGTTAAATCTGTGTTATCCTCCCTCCCCATATATTACATGAGTTGTTTTGATCTTCCTGTCACTATTAAGGAGCAGTTGATTAGATATATGAGGCAATGCTTGTGGAGAAAGAAGACCTCTGATGTGCAAGCTAGAGGTACTGCTCTTGTAGCATGGAAGAAAGTTTGTAGACCCAAGAACCAGGGAGGTTTGGGAGTTCTTGATCTTAATATTCAAAATTCTGCTCTTCTTTTGAAGAATCTGGATAAGTTCTATAATCATAAGGATATTCCCTGGGTTCATTTGGTTTGGAATACTTACTATTGTAATGGTAAGCTGCCTGGAAGAAGTGTTGAGGGATCCTTTTGGTGGAAAGCTCATCTAAAACTGATTGACATTTTTAAAGGACTTGCAAAGTGCTTGGTTGGAAATGGGGAATCTACACTATTCTGGACTGATATGTGGAATGATAGTTGTCTCCAACATAAGCTTCCTCACCTACTTTCATATGCAAAAAACCCTCACATTTCTGTCTGTGAGTTCCTGCATACTGCAAATACTCAGGAACTCTTTTACCTTCCTTTGTCCCAACAAGCGTTTCAGGAATATCAAAGTCTTGAACAAATTCTCAATTCTAGCAGGGAAGGGGAATCTGATTGTTGGTCTTACATCTGGGGCAATAATTTTTTGGTCAAAAAGGCTTACTGTTCCTTAGTTGGTTACCAACCGGTTCAGCCACATTTCTCTTGGATTTGGAAATCTTCTTGTCAATAAAAGCACAAATTCTTCTTCTGGCTCCTTCTGCTTGATAGACTCAACACAAGAAATCTTCTGAAAAGGAAATGTTTTTCTCTGGCATCTTATGATTGTGTCTTCCAAGGATGCCATAGTGAAGAAACTAGTTTACATTTGTTTTGGGAATGCCCATTTGCAAGTGCCTGTTGGGCTGAAATCTCACAGGTCAATATGGCTGATCAAAGCATCTTTGAAGTTCTAGCCAGTATTAAAAAAGATCTGAAGGTCCCTTTTGCAATGGAAATTCTGATACTTGGAACTTGGAGCATCTGGATTTGCAGAAACAATGAAATTTTCAACAATCAGCATGCGTCGGTGGAGACCTGGAAGGCTATTACAGCTCAGGAATTAAGATGGGTCCTATATAGAATTAAGAAGAAGTACTATCAGGGCCTTAAGGATTGGATTGAAGCCAACTTAGACAGGAGATAGCTACTTAGAATGTTATCCCTCTTTATGAGGTGGAATATGTTTGTAAATATTTTGTAACTCTATTTGATATATAAAAATTGCAGTGGGGCTTTTTTTGCCCTACTGTTTTACCCTCAAAAAAAAATAACTACTCACTTCTCAGAAATAAGTGTCACAGATTTGTATAGATACACATATATCTAGACATGTTTTAGTGTGTAGATACATGTGTATCTAGACATGTTTTAGGAAGTAGTAATGAAAGGATCAAATCAATAATCTCAGTTCCTTGTAAAACATATATTCCATTGCAAATAGCTAGAAGAAACTAATTTACTTTCCTAAATCTTCATTGAAGTTGGTATGGTCTCCTACAAACTAATCATCCCTGGTTCATTTGGCCCCTTGCATATATTTTTATACTATCAGTAAACTATCTTGAATGGAGAAGCGAGGTAAAATCAACATGGTTTCCTTCATCCATTGACCAAATTGGTAGAAAACTATGTTGTTCAATTTTATGATAGTTGAAAACAAAGCCAAATGTTGTCGAGCAAATTCCATGAATGCAATCTAATGACTTACTCTCTCCGTCCAGAAATAAGTAACTCGAATATGTCTAGATTTATATGTATCTACACACTTAAACGTGTCTAGATATATAGGTATCTAGACAAATCAGAATCACATATTTTCGAACGGAGGGAGCAAAACGGATAGCCTCCCATGTCAATGAGTAACTACATCTTAGTCTAAGAATGCTACAAAAAATCTATGAACAAGATGGAGAAAGTTGCGGGACCGGTTCATGTTGTTTTAGGGAGCTTCCGGACACCTCCCATGCCGATGAGTAACTAGAAGTCAAGCAAACGATGATGAGGTGAAGGACGAGGTAATGAATGAACTTGAGTTGGAACTATAGAAACATGAGAGAACCCATATCTAGTGGCTTGGGAGGAGCAAGTAAAGTATATATGGGGTTAAGGGATAATGATGTGTATCCTCATTCACGGCTAGGTTGTAAGGTAGATAGGTGAGAAATAACTGGAAAAAAATAAGATGGATAAATTAAGTAAAAAAGGTTGATGGTACCTACCTCCACAGGTTAGACTAATCAATCACCACATATGTTGAACTCAACCGTTCATACCAGGTAGGCTATAGACGGTGCCTGTTTGGCATACCTATATCAGTCGCCATCCAGTAAAATAGAAAAAGAAATCTCGTGCAACCATTAGCATTCAATTGTATCTAGTATCCATAGGCCCCCTGATCCACCAGGAACAAGTGGGACCAAAGTTGAATCCAGTACAAAGCGAGTCGAATAACCTGCAAAAAGAATTATATTCGGTTGTTTGTTAAAAATGATATTATTCCAACAAGTCCAAATGGACCAACATAAAGCTAAACCCCAAACACGGATTCTAGCCTTATTTCTTTCATCCATCTCATTCAACTAATTACCAAAATATTCGTAATACTAGTTGGCGGAGTTATATTATGCGTAAAGTATACCATATGCCATATGCTTTTTTCAAAAGGACAAGCGAGAAAAAGATGATCTATAATCTACATTGAGTCACAAAAGCAATATTTTTGACACCCAAGCCGATTGTGCTTTGCCAAATTATCATTAGTTAATAGGATTTTCTCATTAAGGAACCACATAAAAAAATTATTTTCAACGGAACCTTTAACTTTCATAAGTTTGTTCGTAAGAATCTACTGTGATCATTCATAGATTTAGATACATAGACCTCACCGTAAAAAAACCCATGTGGAACTAAGTCACCATATAAAAGAATCTAGGTTTTGGGATAAATGAACAGTCATAAGTTTCTGGCACAAGTGCAACCAATCATTCCAGTTATTACTAGTGAAGCCCCTTCTGAAAGAAATATTCAACAGGGTTTGATTTGAAATAGTTGCAACCAGAACATTTTTTCCTATGGGTACTATTATATGACCTAGGATATTGGTGATCTAAAGACGTGCTTCGTAACCAATTATCCTCCCCAAAACCGAACCATATTCTCATACCCAATTTTGAAAAAACCTCGGCTAAAGAAATCATTCTTAACACTCATGAGAACTTTCCAAAATGGGGAAACAGTAGGATTTTCTTCTACCTAGGCTAATGTTTTATTATGTATATACTTGTTGTGCAAAGTTTCTTGCCACATACCTTCCTTCAAGAAAAGTTTGAACAACCATTTGCATAATAAACACTTTTTTAACTCAAGCACCTCTATCCCTAGCCCACCTTTATCCTTAGGGTGACACAATATATTCCATCTTGTTAGCCTATATTTTTTCTATGTATCATCAGTTTACCAAAAAAATCTTGATCTAAGGAAATCCAATCGTTTTTTACCCCTATGGGTATTTCAAGAAACGAAAGCATAAATATTAGCAGACTCATTAAAACTGAATTAATGAGAATAAGACGGACTCTAGAAGAGAGCAACTTTACTTGCCAACATCTAAGTTTAGACGTAAGTCGAGTCTTCATTGGATTCCATTCAGAGTTTCTTAGTTTTCTATGATGCATACGTACTCCAAGATACCAAAAGGGTAAGGAACCAGACTCACATCAAAAAATGTGCTTGTATTGTTTTTTCAAATCCTTAGATTTTCTAAAATAGAAAACTTCACTCTTATGAAACTTGATCTTTAATCTAGATAGCTTCTCAAACATACAAAGAGTGACTTTCATATTGACTAACTTTTCTAGATCATGTTTCATAAATATAACTGTATCATTGGCATATTGTAATATCAGGCCCCTCCCTCCACCAAGTGAGATATGAAACTCCCAACATGGCCCTCTTCTTTGGTCTTGAACAATGACATCAAGCATATCAGTGACAATATTAGAGATCATTGGAGATAATGGATCCCCTCATCTCAATCCTTTTTAAAAAATGGCTAATGTCATAGTTCACCCTTCTTCCCACACTTCCACCTTGTATGAAATCATTAATCCATTGACACCATAACGGATAAATCCTTTCATGTGTAACGCTTTTTTGTAAGAATGACCTTTTAATTTTATCATGAGCCTTTTCAAAGTAAATTTTGAAAATAACTCTATCAAGTTTTTCCTAATGTAACTCATGAATGGTTTCGTGTAAGACAATCACCTCTTCTAAAATATGGCAACATGGTATTCTCCTTATTGGATAAGAGAGTAATAACTCCAAAATTGAGTTTATACAAAGGTAACACTCCTAATTGTAGGAGTATGAATAGAGACGTCAAGTCTATTTTTATTATTTCTCAGAATTTGTGATAAAACTCAGCCGGAAACCAATGTGTATTATGTTCCATCTGAGAAATCCCCTTAAAGACTTCTTCCTTAGTAAAAATCAGTTGTTAGAAGAGCATTATCTTCTATAGACAACTTCATAATATCATCAATATGATTCTCCATCATAGAGAATTCATTATGATCGGATTCCTCGAAATGTTTCTTGTAGTATTCAGTAATATAAACTTTAATATTATCTTTACCCACAATGGTTCCTTCATCATACTCTAGTTAAAATATTTTTTCTTCCGATACTTCCCGTATGCAATTAGATGAAAATATTTTGTGTTATTATCCCTTCATGAACATGTTTT
The DNA here is from genome assembly GCA_916181665.1 of Avena sativa. NCBI lineage: Eukaryota > Viridiplantae > Streptophyta > Magnoliopsida > Poales > Poaceae > Avena > Avena sativa. The sequence goes on from OV702296.1 coordinate 208,116,868, forward strand.
ATTTTCGCTCTTTGATCCCATTTGGTTTCCTCATCTCTTCTTAGTTTCAATATTTTTTCATTTGCCTCTTTCAAGGACTCCTTTTCTGCCATCGTTAGAGGTTTGGATTCCGCCTTGATGTCTAGTGCATCAATAACGACTAGTAATTTCTCTTGTTCTTTTTTATATTTCCCACTCAAAAAAATTCCTAGCTTCTGAGAAAACATCTTAAGTGTCTCATTTAGTGTTGCCATCTTTGAATGGACTTATCACCAGTGTACAGAATTCCATTCATTAGCCATCATGTCATAAAAATCATTATGTCTCAAGCACGATAGTTCAAATGAGAATTTAGCTTTTATTCTCCAAGTGAGCTTGGGACCCGGATCAATTAGTAATGGTGTATGGTCTAATCCAGCACGTATCAGAGCCCTAACCAAAACCAATGGAAACTTTTGTTCCCACTCTACACTTGCAAGTACTTGATCGAACTTATCCAAAGTTGGCACATCTCTCCGATTGGCACATGTAAATTGTCTACCCGAGAAAACAATATCTCTAAGATCCAAACTTTCAATGATCACATTACACATAAAAGGCCAATATGGATTAAAATCATCGTTATTTTTATCCTTGCTATTTACGCATAAGATAAAATCGCCTCCAAACAATATAGGAAGTTGTTCAGATTCGCACATTCTTACAAATTTTGACAAGAATTCTTGTTTGTGAATCTTGTGCGGCTCCATACACCGGTATAAAGACCAACTCAAAACCATCATTTGTATTCCGCATATGAAACTTAACGCAAAATCTCCCGTATCCACTTTATTAATCTTTAATGTTTTTGTGTTAATTCCTAGTAAGATGCCCCTGACCGGCCATGTGGCAGTGTACAAAACCAGGAAAAGTCTTTAGTAGGGCAATATGCTTTAAAAATGGTACCATAAAATTAGACCTCCTCATCTCCAATAAGGCGATAAAGTCTAGCTGATACTCTCTTATTGATTCCTGAACAGAAGTTCTAAGTTGATCCTAGATGAACAATTCATTTACATATGTGTGAATACCTAATTGGCTTACTAATCCGCATTGCACGACATTACCCTCACACATTCTCCACCACATATCCTTATCCGTGAAACATAATTAATGAACAAATTCTGGTTGGTTAATTTAGGGCTTTCTCGATCATTCACTAGTAAAGAAACGGGCAAGTGAGTGACCTAGGAATTCACGACAGCTATCTAGTTCAATTGTGCTAATGACTTTGTTAATTAGAACATATGTGTTTGTGTCTTTTGTTGACCATTAGAACATGTAATTGCAACGGGTTAGTTAATTGGAACATGTGATGTTTAGAGTATTTCTTGGGAAAGGACTTTACATATAGAGGCTGAATGTTCTTTGTCTCTGTCGTCCAGACATGCTAATGAACTTTGATACTAACGCCACACCAGACCATAATAGTGTGAAGATTACAGTAGAACAAGAGTTAAATCGGCAGCAAGTGATCTCTTCGGTCCTCGCCGGGTCCAAACTTTTGAGTGCTACATTCAGAAGAAAATAATAGTGGAGCATACGGTTTATTTGGAAACTTATTTTATGTTTGCAACGCTATAAATTTGAGATTGACACTAAAAATTTCTAAAAGACCCAAAGCAGGCGTACTAAACATGAACATTCGGTCTCAGCGGCACCGTTACAACAACAACAACAACAACAACAAAAAGAAAAAGAAAATAAACAAAATGGTGAGTGTGTTGTGTTAGCCCGTGTGGATGCGCTCAACCGCTCCAAATCTGCACCATCATCTGCCATGCTACATTCTACGAAACACCCTATGTTTAAACTCAACTACACGGGTCTATTGGGGTTGGTGTAAACAATGGATAGTTGACTGAGTTAAAGTAGATAAAAGCAACATATTTGGAGAGTGTTTTCTTGACTTAAACCTAGCATTGCTATTTGTTTAAGTGAACATCCAAAACATTAATCGGGAGTAGTTGGTAGTTTGTTGTATCTCACTGTTTTACCGAAGTTATACACTATGAGTAAGTTTGATTTTTCCTACCATGTGTTCGCAAAGTGGAGTGTGTGCATAGTGCAGTGGAATAAAAGAAATATAATCTCTATATTTTTAGAAAAGTAGGAATGGCACACCTCCCGCCTTCTACATCATTGGATGATACGTCAAGATATTTTGCTTAGGATAATACAAGTGCTTCCTCCTGTAATTGAGGAAAATTGTTTTAACATGAAGATAGTCACTAGAATATATGCAAATTTATTTTTATATAATTATGGCTCACACTGTAGGAATTAGTCAATGTGATGATGTATTGAATATTAATTTTGGTTATCCATGATCTACTTTCATTTGCACACCACATTCATTCCTAAGCCGAGCTACATGTTTAGAAGTGTTACACCAAGTCGGGATGTATCACGAGATGTAAATTAGAGATCAAACTATATAGTGCTAAACCATTTAGTGCTATTTGGGATATTGTTACTCTTTAGTGAATCTTACCTTTTTTGATTTGGAACAAACCGCTCCTAAGCATAAACAAATCAAGCAAGCAACATCCCCAGGAAAAACATCACTGGAGTAGGGAAATGATGCAATGCTTAATAAACATGGTTGTTCCTTATGGCTTAGTTACTTGTGTTTGACTAACATTTCAAACAATAGTATCCGCTTCATCATGTAAATGACGCTTCATATGAACAAGCCTCGCTACAACAGAATATGCTTACGATTTTCTCTTCCCAACAAAATCATTATTTCTCAGCTAGTATAACGAAGCATATGCAGGAAAGCGGGTTATTCCTGTCTAGCATTAATCAATCATGGCATATGTTGAACACTTCCCGCAAGTGTGATGTGTCATGACTATAACTATTGTACAGAGTAAAAAACTATATAGACCAAGTAACTTTAGTTGTGTTTTTTTTTAATTCACTCCATTCTTCACTGCAACTGCTCCACAAAATGCTACTCTTTAAATAGTAAAATTCCTTTCATGCATTGTGGAATGGGCCCAGAAGTTCTGTGTTCACTCATTCATGTTTTGGGGATATCCGAGGCACCTCCTATGCCTATAGTAAGTAAGTAGAAGCCAACCAAAAAAGGATGGGGTAAGGCATGCTACATGAGCGAGAACTATGAAAGCATGAAGCAAACCTGTATCTAGTGGCTTGAGAAGAGGAAGTATGGTATATATGGGGTCAAGTGTTTGTGTCCTCTGTTGTGGCGATGACGTAACCGATAGACGAGTGATGACTCCATGATAAGTAAGATGGGTAAATTAAATAACAATGGTTTATGACCTACCTAAATGCAACCCCAAGGGCCCTTTAATATAGTTGAGGTGGAGACATTAATCTCTCGGCTTAATTAAATGTATAGTCACGCTTCTTATTTTCTTTTTTTGAATGAAAAGCTAATATATTAATATCAGGACCATATTACATTGTAGCTACATTCAAAAAAAAGATTACATTGTAGCTCAAACAACATGTACTCTGAAGAGAAAAATAAAACTGAAAGCAGCCTGAGCAGAAGAACACAAATGGAGCCTATCAAGAAGTCCATCGAGGACATGGACGCGCCACTCCTGCAAATGAGTTCTTCTAGGGCCTCACAATGCCCAGCCAACCAAAAAGGCAGCGGTTCAACCAGCTGTCGTGATGGCTCAGGGGCGCGAGGTTGAAAATTGAGCTGTAGATGTAGAGGAGGCTTCACCGAGCTCAATCCAAAGAGATTTTCATCGCAAAATCTGGGGAGCTACATCCGACACGATCTCACCTGCCTCCGACGCATACGCCAGGGCGAAATGAAGATTGCCAAGACCGCCTTAACAGCAATTCGCAATTGATCCTTTGTGTAGCAGCAAGACTGAATAGCTACTTCCAAATGAGGGTAAAATTCTAGCAGATGAAAACCTTTTGGAGCAAAAGAAGATGGAGACCCCATCTCCTCCGATCTCCAGCAAGGGCCAATGGAGATTTGGGCATCCCTGCCTTTACTAACACCATGACAGCCTTGGCAAATCCGCATATGCATTTGCCCCAGCCGGCACCATCTTGAGCAAGAAGAATCAAAAGCAGTGTTTGTCCCTTTCGTCCCCTCGCCGCCACGGCCGGCCGAAGGAAGGGGAACATGCCACCACTCCACACCACTGTGCCTCGCCCCCTTCCACCACGGCCAGCTATGCGAGACAGAGAAACAATCCTCTTCTTACCAACCAGATGGAACCGGAATCTCCCTCCTTTGAACCACCAAATCAACCCCAAGGGCAGCTCAGAACCAAGCCCAGCCTCACAGCCACCACATCGACACATGTAGACCGGCGGCCAGAGCACCAGGATCCTATCCATCGGATTGAGCTCAAAAGGAGGGGGGGGGCGAGCTTATTTAGAAGGAGGGGAACGAGCACCACACCCTCCAACAGCTTCAACCACAAAAGCAGCAAGAGGAGGAGGCGAGTCGTTGTCGGCCACCGGAGGCTACTCGAGCGCCGCCGATGCTCACTCCCGTACGATATGACGCCAAACTCCACAGAGGGGAGACCTACCCTAGAGCTACTACTAGACCTACTGCACAGGGGGCCCCAGCCGCCTCTACCCACCCCACCCGCGACAGCGGTGCCACCGGAGGCGGAGGGGAGAGGGGTCGGGCGGCGGTGCCGCCTGGCGACTCTCAAAGGGTGAGAGGGTCAACCGCTACTTTAGGGGCGACTCTCAATGGGCGAGCTTATTTAGAGCGCCGCCGCTTCTTCTCAAAGGTAACATCTTGAACTACTATTAGTTTCGTGATGTCATAATTCGTGTGTAGCGCACAGTTTATATTGATAAATTGAGGCGATTGCATGACATATAAGTGTAACTGTTGTGAAAAACTTCTAATTAAACGGAGTAATTTTGTTTGTACTTTGCCTTTAATTCCCTCAGTTTACCACAGGCTCCGCTCCACTGGAGGCAGCTCTACAAGTCCCTTCACCTAGAGGAACAGATCCTACCGTCCAATTAAAACTAAAAATTCAGATTTTTTTAGGGAGTAAAGCGAATGAGCTATCCTCCTAACACCACATACTTTGCTAACGACGCCGCACCAGGTCAAAAATTGTCGTAAGGTCGATGCCAATAAAAAACAGAGGAACCAAAGTGTGAGGGCAGACAAAGCATTCTAGAAAGCTCGGATTGACCTGACCTGCTACCTTTCTGAAAGGTCCAAAAAGTTGAAATTTTCGTCTCTTTCATGAGGAAAAGAACTATTTTCCTATGTGAAATGAAGGGCGTGCCGTGTCATCCCAACAGGCTGCAAATCCATACTATCTGCTGCCATGCCGAATTCTGCAGAGCACCCTGCCTTTGTTCTAAATTGCCTGGATACATCAGGGTTGGTGTTGACCACTTACCATGAGCAATTGACCCTCTAATGGAACTAGATAAAAGAAACAATTTGTAATGTGCGTCGACATGTTTTTTTTTGCAAAATTCCACTAATTTATTAATAACTATCAATAGTAGTATAAAGAGGCCTAAAAATAATAAAAATTATAAATAGTTTATTGGACCACCTAACGACCGCTACAAACACTAGCGCAAAGCCGAAGACATGTTGTCGGTTGTCGTGTTCGTTCACCGGAGCCGGACGAAGCTTCTCGTAGTAGAACCTGTTATAGGAGACCCATTAATTATTATAATTAGCTTACATCACTTTGTTTGGTTATGTGAATATATATTCATGAAATAAAGTAGTTGGCAAACCGATAGTAACTTGTCACTTTAGCAAAGTTGATTATGTTTGAGTTTTCATATGTTTCAATATGTAACTACAGCTGGCATATTCATCACATTTCAAACATGGAAGGACAAACCTTCGAGTGTGATGAGGCACAAAATCATATACTACATAATATGAGTGTTTCGTTTAATGAAGTGGTCCAGATCCAGACCCTGTCTCATATATAGGGTATACTTAATGATAAAGTGTAGACTATATATGTCTCTTACTTATCAATATAAGTAAGACTAGTATTAACTGTATGTGAAGTGTTTTTCATTCCCTAGCCCGAGTAGACCATCATTTTACCCCCTACCACCATGATTTCCTCATTACGTCAGATTAATCGGTTGAAGTGCAGTTTTAGTCTCTGCCAATGGGGCTCTCTTGGTGTTTTGTTCCCACGGTTCAACGGCTCTTGGTCCCGCGGTTTGTTCTTAGGTGATTTGGCATGTTTTTCGTTGTGGCGTTGACGCCCTTCTCCCTTCACATTGTAGTGTCATATTATGGTAGAAATTAAAACATGTTGACATGATGATTGGTAGTGGACATGTTGAAATAGAAATGGTAAATGACATAAAAGTGTCTCGAAATAGAAAAGGTAAGTGACATAAAAGTGTCTCGAATTACTTGTGTTTGTTGTTCCTTCCCATCTACAGTACTACTTTTCCTACTTATTCGATATGAATTCGAATTGTTTTCTAAGAATCAGTAACAAATAGTTGTTCTTGGTGTCCGAATCAAGATGTGATTACGTAATATTACCAGGACCGGATTGAGAAAAGGCATCTCACTTAGCCTTAACCCGGAAGTAACGAGGAAACAAGGGAACAATCCAACACGTCAACCCATCGGCCACGCCACGCAAGAACACAACAGAACAGAACAGAAGAGAACCTCACGAGCTCCCGAGATTTCCCAAGCTTTGCCCCCCTTCGATCCATCCGCCATCGTCCTCGAGTTCTCCCTCGAATCCCTCCTCTCTCTCGCGCGCGTCATCCTCCGGCGGCCCGGCCAGTCGTCCGTCCGTCCGTCCGTCCGATCCGAACCAGACCCCCCACGCCCGCCTGATCCGATGGCGTCCAGCGCCGGCGCCGGCGGCAGCAAGATCCGCAACGCCAAGCTGGTGAGGACACGCCCCGCCCGATCCCGCGCCTACTTCCGTTTCGTTTCGTTTCATTTTTTTTTGGTCCACGGTTTTAGGCTAATATTGTTATGATTCGCTCTGCGTTCCTACTTCGTCCCCTCGGTCGGGCCCCTATATTTTCGTCAGATTAGGAATACTTGAGTAATTTTGATCATCAAATGAGGAAAATTCTTTTTTTTTGGCTGCCCATACGCTGATTTGTGCTCATTTGTGTTGGATCACCAGGTTCTTCTCGGCGACGTGGGCGCCGGCAAGTCCAGCCTGGTGCTCCGGTTCGTCAAAGGCCAGTTCGTCGAGTTCCAGGTGAGATTCCTCTCCTGTTCACATGTCTGCTTGTGAGCTGAGTAAATTGGGAAAGTGTGCTGGTGATGCCTAATTCTGCCGATTCGGTTGGCTTCAGGAATCGACCATCGGCGCGGCCTTCTTCTCCCAGACCCTGGCGGTGAACGATGAGACGGTCAAGTTCGAGATATGGGACACGGCAGGGCAGGAGCGCTACCACAGCCTGGCGCCCATGTACTACCGGGGCGCTGCTGCCGCGGTTGTCGTCTACGACATCACAAACGCGGTCAGTGTGACTATGAGTAGACCATCTAAATGAATTTCTTAAAAACTAATTACATAGCAGACCTTAACTCGGTAGGATTGACAACACAGCCAAGATTGATAGATATTACTTGCCATTGGTAGTTCTTGATGAGGATTTCTGTTATGATTGTAGTTTGAGCTCCTACTAGTATGTGTTTTAGATGGGAATGTTATGGTGGGCTTGCTGTTTATCTGTTCCTATCTTCTTGGTGGAGTGAATTATTTGTTGGGAACACAATGATGTCTTCCCCCACCCTACTTAAAGATGGCACTCCACGAACCATATTGCAGTATCAAGGTTCGTGCTTAAGCATGGATGAGCAAGCTTATTGAACATTTTGATCCAATCATGATCAGTTGCACCCACTACCCTACTCTGCTTTTGGAGACATGCATATTTTTCCTGACACCCATATGCCCTTCTTTACCCGAATGATCAATTTGTAACTGAAATGTACCGATACTAATAAAATTGTAAGCACAGTTATTATTTTGCTGAACAGGCGTATAGCTGTAACTGTATTCTGGAAGAGTAGCTCTGCAGTAGTTCTGACAGTTCAACACCTTCCTGTGTGTTCTCTGCCCGCTGACCTCTTTCTCTAGGTAGGCTTTTCTAGCGAGTAGGGGGTATCTATTGCTGTATATGGACATAGGCATTAGACTCAACACGTTGATCTCGCAAGGGATTAAGGGATGTGCTATTTTAACCCTACTTTTGTATATGTTGCCAAGTTGCTTTGATAAAAGAGTAATCATAATTCAGAAGTACTATGTAGTAACAAAGCTGTGTCAGCCAACCCTTTGCATTTTGTTACTCCTCCTTACATCTTGTGAGCAAGCATAATGCAGAGAAGGCGCTGCATATTCATTTGTTTCTCGTGAAGTCATATTGTCTTCCTTGAGCTGTTATTTGTTTGACAATAATAAAAGAATCCTTCTCAGGATCTTATATTTTGCTACCAATACATAGTTTCTTAGGTTATATGTACCTTCACAACAATACATAGCTGGTGAATCTTGACTTGACCCGCACCACATGCAAATTTAAATATCTCCTGATTTGACCAGGCAGATTCAAACCAATCCTTATTTGTACCACAAACGAGTTTGAATCCAGTCCCATTTGGTCCTTATTCATAGTGCACCTAATTGCGAGAAAGTAGGTGAATATTAATTTATTATAACGTCAATGTTCTTACCTTACAGGCCTCTTTCACACGTGCAAAGAAATGGGTTCAAGAACTTCAAGCACAAGGTAATCATTTTTCTCTTTGATATTTCTTTTTCTTTCTTCATGAAAATTGATCTTGTTAGTTGTGATAGTGGCCTTGCTAGAGAGGCTTCCTTTGAACGTTTTGTGTAACTGAGAGGCTTCCTTTGAACGTTTTGTGTAACTGAGTTGGCAGATATATAATTCTCGATTGTTTTCATACAGGAAACCCGAATACAGTAATGGCTCTTGCTGGGAACAAGGCTGATATGTTAGAGGCAAGGCAGGTGCCAGCTGAAGTATGTAAACCTGCTTCTTAAATCTCACTTCTAATTGCTTTCATGCCTTGGCATCATAACTTCCACAATTCTTACATGGTGCTACCAAAACCAGCAGCAGGTTGACACGTTTCTTATGTTCATTTGGAGCTAAGTTCTCCATGAAGCAGAAAAAGATTAGTATTTTTTTTTCATTATTTAACACAAAAAAAATATCACAATTGGGAAAATAAAATTGTGCTTGAATCAGCATTATGCTGACTGGTTTCATCAATCGGGAGTAATCAAGCATCAGCATAATGTGCTAATGACAAACCTGCAATTCATCTTGTCTGGTTTTCGGAGTCCCCCCTCTTTTGGTCGGTTTATTCAGAGGTATATTATTTGTGGTGCAGGAAGCAAAGACTTATGCTCAAGAGAATGGACTCTTCTTCATGGAAACGTCTGCTAAAACAGCAGCCAATGTGAACGATGTGTTTTACGAGATCGGTGAGCATTGAATCATTTGTGTTGGTTGCGTCTCTGATTTGCCAGCTGTTTGGCATGCAAAAGAAAATGTCAATTCATTGCTCCTGATAATTTCTAATCACCGCTTCTTTGTTGGCACATCTGATTTCAGCGAAGAGATTGCTCCAGGGACAGCAGGCTCAGAACCCTCAGGCAGGGATGGTCCTCTCGCAGAGACCAACTGAGAGGATGGTGAGCAGTTCATCATGCTGCTCGTCGTAAATTGCTCTAAAGAGCCCACTGTGGGGCCTGCCATGGCCTTGAAATCCACAGAAAATATGCGTGCACAGAAGATGCCGACGACGATTGCGAAAAATGTGTATCCCAGCTTGTTACAGTCTAGCCTTGTTTCTTGTCATGTTGGTTCTGTAAATGTGAATAGTAGAATGTTGCTGCAGATATTCAGATTTGTTACTACAGTGCATTCTCATGCTTAAGTTTCTCTGAGTGAAGGATTTTGCGCTTACTATTTATATTATATATTTTACACTTGAAACAAATCATAGAAATGTTGAGATGGAGATTGTACAATTTGTCACAACAAATATAACTGATCTGCTCAGCTCAACTTGTCACAATATTCAGAGTTAGACAAAAAAAAAGCGTTTGTAAAAAGAACCGGCTTTGCTGATGCAAAGATACCCAAAGAGAATGAAGAAAGGAAAAGCAAGACAATTGTATAGATAGAAGCAATATCATTTTTCCTGCATCAGTTTCAACAGGTCAAGAGAACATATTATTCCGAATGGACATCAGTATGTGCCATATTTCTTTTTTCTCTCTAATGCTATCTATGATGTTTGAATTCTTCACTGGATGTAATCATCGTTGTAGGTGTCACTAATCACTGACACAAATCGCTCAAGCCACGGTAGCTGATGAAGGTCCTTCATGGTGTCGACGACGTATGAGTCTGCACAGCGTGGCGGTGACTGGCTGGGGTGGTCCCCCAGGCTGAAGCCGCCCGCGAGGAACCGCTGGATGAGTGCCAGCTGCGCCCTCTCCTGCTCCGAGTAGCCCTCGATGGCCGTGGGCATGCAGTCGAACGTGTCCCATGCCCAGATCTCCGATGCCTGGCAGGACTGCGCCACAGAGGGCTCAGCGATGCTGTCTTCGTCCCAGAAAACACACTGGCATGTCTGTACGCCGCGGTTGTACTCTGCGCCACAGGAGTAGCAGAACTCATGGCCACACCTGCACAGGTGGCAAAGTGACTTAGAATGGAGACGAGAACTGGAAAAGGCACACATGAATCCTAAACAAGAGCTTCTTTTGGCATGGAATACAAACATATTATTAATTGCAATGAGGTGCTACGTCTTCCATGCCTGAAACATACAAATGCATTGTACTTGCTGTGATGAATAGTAGCCTAGTAGGCCTTAAAGTGGCCACAAAAAGGAATGTATTAATTACTAATTTTTATACCATGAGGTTATGCTACTCATGATGGAATCCAGAATTATGGGAGATCGTCCGAGTAATTACGAGAATCCAGAATTATGGGGAACATGCTCATGAGCACAATGAATCACTAGCCTTTATTATGACCTGTTCTAAAGATTGACTACGTTCATGCTTTTGACTGAAGCCCGAGCCAAGCGCAGAACTAAGTGATGTATCACGTGAATCATAATATAGCATTACAAGTAAGATTTACTTCTACAAATATTTGATTATTTTCGAGAAATCCCTTGTACCTCAGGACATCGATAAGGTACAACAAGAGAACAAACACAATTTGAAAATATCTGGAAAATAAAGGGTAGGGATGTGTAGAGCATACCAGCAAGTCATATGGAAGCAGCCTTGTGTGAGTTCGATCATCCGTCGACATTGCTGACAACGCCTCCATCTATTATTTTGTGCTAGCCTATGCAAAGACAAGTCTCCTGCATCTCTATCCTCGATAGGCAGGTTCTGATACTCATCACAGCCCATCATGATGTGCCATGGGACTCCACAATTGATGCAGATATCTCCGTGGCATTCTGGGCACTCAATGCAATTAAGGTCCGACTGGCTGGACGAACTAGCCCTGGAGAAGTGCTGACTAAGGTCTAATAAAACCGAACAGTTCGGAAAGGGGCAATAAAACCTTTCCATGTCCGAGGCACCAGCCACCGCAAAAGCTCTCTCCAAGGATTCGTAGCTGCTAACCGGAAGGAATGATTTACACTCACCAGCTGAGATACGATATTTACACCTTAACTGAGGGCACCATATGGGCAGCTTCGAGGCCTGAAGCTTCTCTTCAACATATGCAGCCAAGCAACTGTAGCAAAATGTATGGGAACAGCCCACTTTAACCATCTGGGAACCTCTCCTCTCCTCGCAGCATATCGGGCAGGTAGCAACCTCATAGGGAGATACATACATGATGCCTATTGCTTCTTTGGCCAACTTCAGGGGCTTCTCGAGTTCAAAGCTGGGAAGCAATATTAGATCGAAGTCTTCCAGCTTATCAACCAGTTCGAGAATCCTATGTCCTAAAGCTACCAAAAGCTGGTCTTCAAGAATTTCAGCTTCTGCAATCTGTTGTGAAAAATAAGACAACAAAAGATTTGTTGAGTTGAGTTAATACGAATACGAATAGTTTCAGTTTGATGCACTGCCACAAGAAAGTTAAATAATTTAACTCAACCAATATAGCACACAAGACGAGCAAGTATTATAACTCTGTACAGAATACCTTAAATAAGGCACCGCATCATTCATTGCCTTTTCACTTTTTAGCAATCTGTTTCTTACAATTTAATTTATACTCCAACATTTTCCATATGTAAGACTTGATATAACAACGTAACGGCTATGTAAACACCAAGTAAGTTGGAAAAGCCATGAGGTTAGTAGATCAAAATCAGTGTTCACGGGAATTATTAGTTTATGACCATTTAGAATTAGCAGCCATGACTGAGAATTTCCAAGCATGATACAAATCATCCTGTGGAGTGTGAACTGTGAAAGCACCTCAGGAAAGCAAGCACAATACTCAGTTTGATTAAACCGAGAGTCAATTGAGTGACAATTTAGACCAATTAAGTGTTTTTTCTGTTCTGGCAAGCACAAAGGCTGAATGAAATATCATATCAGTCAGTCATTTGACTGAAACAAAATTATCCCAATGTATCGAATTCTGTGAACCGGCAAAAACAGAAGTGCAAAACATCAATTGTAAGAATCAGAAACTCTTGCCTGAAAATATAGCTTCTCGGAATTGGTGAAAGCGAAGATCTTGCGTATGCCATTCTGCAACGCCACCAACAGACCGTCCATCAGCGCCAGGTGCTCGGCCACCAGCTCATCCACGAAGAAGTCCAGCTTCTTCTGCACCCTGAGAACAGGCACCCCAGGCTCCCTCTCCATCACCACGCCAATCCCGGACAGCTTCTTCCCCTCCGCATCGTCTGAGCTCGACGATACACCCTTGAAGAAGAGCCGCACCGAGGTCTCGTCGAGCTCCTCGCTGGTGACACCGGCCGTGAAGGACTCCTCGGTGTCCTCCCACTCCTCATCGTCCCCGCAGCAGCTCCTGAAGTCGTCGTCGGCTCTCGGATTGCCGGCGAGCCCGTCACCGGCCTCTGATAGCCCCTCCTCCATCCTCAAACGGTCAATGAAATGGCCCTCCTGCGAGAATCAGTTAGAAGGCCACTTCATCCCCAATTTTGGCAATCCTCATCCAATCGACCCCCACGGATTGGGGAATCAGATATTGGGGGCAAAAACGGCCAGGAGGCACCAGGCGGAGCTCCAGACCGCGAATTCCACCGCCGCGATGGCGAAACTGGCGGGGACGGCGACCAAATTCACCCAGATGCTGGAGCTCTCCACGAATCTCCAGTTACTCATACGTGACGCTCGCTAATTCGGGCCACAAGAATCTGACGCGAATTGGTCCGCCGCGAGCTCCAGCCGCTGAATCTGCAGGACAAAAATACCACGAACCGTGACCAGAAATTAGAAACTGTACTAGCTCAATTATCGATTTTGGGTGAGCTCTGCCGGGCAGATCTAGAAGAGTTCGGGCGGTTGGTCAAAGGCTGCAGCTTCCAGCTCCAAAATTAAGAGCAAGAAAGTCGCCGACAGCAAGAGAAACTCCCCCTCTCTCCCGTGCACCACAAAAACGGAGAAATTTCCAAGGAAAAATCGGAAATAAAACACGCTCCAAGAACGCGGCAACCCATGAACAGGCCCCGGAATTCAGCTCAGGAAACGCGGGGAGAGAAAATCACCTGCGGTGGAGGGGGTCACATGGAATGAGGCGTCATCGGGGCCGACACGAGAGGGAGGAGGAGCTGCGGCGGGTGAATGGCGACAAAGATGGAAGCTTTCCCTCTCGGCGGTGGGGAAGGTAGAGGTGCCTTCCGTGTGCCGGTAGTGGAAGAATTGATTCGGGGAGAGAGATAATGGGAGGGGAGGTAGAGTGCAGTTAAAGCAAGAACCCTAATTATTCCTTCTCATTACGGACTGTGTGTAGTAATAATTGCTTCCAATTCTCTTTTTCTCTCTGGTTTATCACATGTACAATGCAAGGTGTCTAGTATGGTGTTTAGAAAATAAACTGGTTTTTTTAGTTTTTTTTAGCATCGGTGCTTATTTATATTAGATAGATGCCCAACTAAACATCTCTTCTATAGAAATAAGCATCAATGCTTAGATTTATTTTTTTAAACACTTCTTTAAGCACCTTCTATTATACATGCTCTTACAATGGCATCCTCATTAGATTAAGGGTGCATCTCCTTGTCAAAGCACAGTTAGTTATTTTGAGACCGAGAGAGTACTCATAAAAACTTAGTGACATGTGAACTCACTCCTACTCCCCATGTCTTGTGAAAGCACATGTGAACTCGTTTTCGTTGTAATTTTGGTGATACATCGATGGCTCATGTTGACTTCTATGTCCACATCCATAAAATACATATATCACAAGAATATGCAAGATATAGGACCAGATCATTCCAAGCCATAAAAGTAAAATGAGAAATGTGTTATTCACTATCAGCTTGTGGAAGGCTTGCTCCTTATAAAATGATTGGGTTGCAGGCAATGTCTGAAGTCATTTGTTATCCGGTAGGTCAGTAGTTAAGCATCCCTTCGTTATGAGCTTCATCATAGGCTAGGTCAGTGGGTACGGGCAATTTATCAATAATGTAAACATATTATCATAATACTTATATAGCTCGTGTGGCTTCTATGAATCGGTACTATGAATTTAGAACTGAAAAAATGCATTTCAGAAATAGGAGTGTTTGTTCTGACTTGAATTGCAGTAATAAATTCGACCAATTTTAGTTAGAATTTTACTAAACAAAATATTTACTATCATCAAAGAATTAAATTGAACACATGGAGATGATAGATGGTATAGGTTGCTCTCTATGTACATAGCCATTTCTGAAAGTTTAGATATTTTCAAAAGAATTTTATCGTGTTAACATCAGAATAAAATTTCAAATATCAAAGTTTGAAGTAAGCCTCCTATAAATGTCGTGGTGGTGGCACGGCAGATGCCATGGGTAGCCTTAAGTTGGGGGCCAAATGGGTGCTTATGGTCACCGGGGAGGGAGTGCACGGTCAAGCCATGCACGAAGAACAAGAAGAACTCTTCACACTTGACAATTTGATTGATCCCCCAAAGATTACAAGTGCTCCTTGAACTGTATTGGCTTGAGTAAGCAGGACTAGTTCCCTACTTGGTCCAACATCCCTCTACTACTGCTATGCCCTCCCTTATATAGGCAGTGCTAGCTAGCTAATACCCCTTTGGGTTCTAGGGTTTACTGTTTGGATCTTGATCCCTACAATATGGGCCAGGTCATGGGCTTGCCCTAAGCCCAGAGGCCCGGTCCACAAAGCTTGACAGCTAACGGTCTTCTGGTACGCTGCTTCTTGTTCTTTTTGGCGTCACGTTGTTACTTTGTACGTCAGCGCATGCTTTGGGCGTCACCCGGCTCCTTTTGTGTCACCCGGCGTCGCCCTTCTCTTTTGACCATGCTTTACCATGGTCCCTCCTGAACCTTACTCGGAAAGGTGCCTCGTGTCCTTCTTGACTCGGCCCTTCCTCGATCGACTCGGCTCGTTGGTACCTACAAGGGTTACAACTTTGTCCTATATGGGCCGAGATAGTTTGTATCTCGGCTCTCATACTTATCTTACCCGACCGTTCTTACCCGGCCTGGTTCCTTTTTACTCGGAGCCAACCCAGTTGCGCTATGTTTCCCCTCTCGTGATCCTACCGAGGGTTATCCCCCCGACATTAGTCTCCGAAGCTGGTGAGGTCTAGCAGTTCAAGCTGTTAGGCGTCTCCAGGTTCCTTTTGTGTGAATGGAACTTAGTTTCTGTCTTTTATCTATCTCAGTCTCGCACCTTGCCGGGTTAGTCTGACAATTTCGGGTTAATTCTTTGACTTCTTGGCTCATTCTTGCCTCGAGCCGAGTTACTTTGGCCAATTCCGGGTCATTTTCGGCGCGCTTCAGTCACTGACAGCTGGTAATCATGATTACTTGCCTCAATTTTTGTTCCAAGCTCTGGCGGCACAGTGACGGCCGCGCAGTTATTCCCCGTCACTGTGGCAGTCCCATCGACCTGCGCCTCTTGTCCTTCCTGCCATGACGTGGCACGGGATTTTTCGTGTATTTTTGGCTACGTGGCGCTCGCTGACTGGCTCTCCCGGCCTGGTACACGGCCACACGCTGGCCGCACGGCACAGTTAGATCCCACGATGGGTTTTTTTACTGCCCTTAAGTAGGGGTTGGGGGTTTCCACTTCCCCCACGCCCGTTTAGTTTCCTTAGCCTTTCTTCCTCCTCGCGCCTGCAAGATCGAACTGCCTCCTTTGCGGTTCCTTCTCCTTCTTGCTCCAGTGCTGCGATTGCCCCTGTCCTCTTTTCATTCCAGCATGGGTCCTCACTGTTCCTAGCCTCTCCTTACCGAGGAGGAGACAGACTCCGACGATCTCATGGATGCTCGCGACGGTGCTGATGGTGCCGAGGAGCAGGAGGTCCCCACCGGCGAGCGCGGTGGCTGGGAAGGCTCGGAGGTCTCCACCGAAGAAGTGGAGTGGCTCCGGTCCACCAGACGCATCCCATTGCAAGTGGATTGCCGCCTCCCCGCCGGTGAGATCTCCCCTAAACCTCAAGCTGGTGAGCGGGTGGTTTTCCTTTCCCACTTCGAACGTGGTTTTGCTCTTCCTGTGAGCACTTTCTTTTCCTCGTTTCTTTCTACCTTCCGTCTACAGACCCAACATCTTCCTGCCAATGCAATTAGCTCTCTCTCTTGCTTCATCTCTGCCTGCGAGGCCTATCTTAGAATTTGGCCTACAGTTCTTCTATGGGCCAAGTATTTTCGCTTCAAAGTTCAGGTTGTTCCCCAGCCTGAAGTTCCTCGTGCCGAGAAGAAGCCTACTCGGTGCGGCGCTGCCAGCATCACGCCCACGAGGGATTCCATCTTTCCTCGGGTTGCTGGTATCAATTCCCGCAAGAAGTGGAATAGAACATTTTTCTATGTCAAAAACAGCGGGTCCACTGACAACATCCGGCTTCCCCCTTTCTCGGATGAGGTCCCCCACAAGAAGCACTAGCAGCTTGACCCGCGCGACCAAGACGCTGCGGTGAACGAAGCCAACGCCATCCTGGAAAGGTTGCTTTCGCCGGATGAAAACTTTCATCTCGCCGACTCTGACCTCATGTGCACCTTCATCTCACGCCGGGTAAGCCCCATCCAAGCCAGGAGCCACAAGATGTGCTTCATGAGAGGGTCCCATGATCCGACTCGGCATTCCACCAAGGAGCTCACCCATGACTCCATTGCCCGCCGAGTAAGCTCAATCTTTAGATTGAACTTGGCGGATGATTGGGCTTGGAGTTGCCCGTCGTTCAGCCGGGTCAGGCCTGTCCCCTGGGTAAGTTTTCCGGATTACTTTCTCGCCGAGTAGGCTTTAGCTCTTTTACCACTCTTAGCTTAGTTTTTTGTTTCTCATTCTGTTTGTCCTTCACAGAATCTCC
Source organism: Avena sativa (assembly GCA_916181665.1). Classification (NCBI taxonomy): domain Eukaryota; kingdom Viridiplantae; phylum Streptophyta; class Magnoliopsida; order Poales; family Poaceae; genus Avena; species Avena sativa. The sequence continues at coordinate 208,134,373 of OV702296.1, forward strand.
TTCACCAGGTTGATGACAGTACTGTCCCCCCTGCTGGCTATATCGGGGATCGCTCTGACTCGGATGAGTTCGAGTATGACCTGGAGTGCTTCATGCCCATCCTGCACACTGCGGCAGCTTCGGCTTCGGGTAAGAGTCAATCTCGCAATCCCTTACAAGATTGGTCCGACGATGATGAGGATGATGATTGTACGCTCTTGGAGGTATTTGCCTTGTGAGCTTAGTCTCTTTGCCTATCCGAGTAAACTCGTTATTTACTTATGCAGCTGGCCAGGTACATGACATTCCTCCTCTCGCCGTGGGAGGAGTTGGCAAAATCCCCGTTGCCAAGCCGAAGCGACACGGAGCCTCTTCTAGCACCCAGCCGGCCAAGAAGAACAAGCCCACTCCGGCAGCTCCTGTTGCCCCTGCTGCTGCCAGCCTGGGTGCGACTCGCCAAGCTGCTGGGCGCCGAGTCACACGCCGAGTCGCCCGCGACCCGGTCGTCACCGGGTATGTTTGTTTTTACTTTGCCTTCTCTGTTCTTTTCTTTCTCATCCTTGATGTTCTCTTACATATGTCTTGTTGTTTTCAGTGTTGCACCTTTGACGGCGAATCAGACTGCTTCTAGCATTGCCTCACCGCTTAGGCCTGCACCTCCTCCAGCTGACTCGGCAGCGCCGAGTCCCGTCCGGGTTGAGGCTCGCACTGTTGAGGATCACGCTTCTTAGTGTCAGTCAGACCCGATGGGTCATTCGACTAGCGCTTCTGGCGCTGGCTAGGAAAAACTTCCTGATCTTGGTGCCCACAAGTCTGGCGCCGAGAAAGCCTCTGCCCCCAGTTCCTCTGGCATCAGCCCTCAAGCTGATGTGAATGAACAACTTCCTGACTTGGAGCCAACAAAACTGCTGAGCCCAGTCAGGGGGCTCCAAGATCTTCTCCAAATCCTCCTGCTCGCTCTCAAATTCTGTCAAAGGGCCAGACCCAGCCCAAGGCTTCTGGTTCTACTCGCCCCTCTTCTGGCAAATCCACCTCTTCCAAGCAAACAACTCTAGTTTGCGCTCCGGGTTCTGCTCCTCAGATCCGGCCTCCGACGTCGGCGACAAAGCTTGCTTCAACGGGTTAGGGGGACGAATTTGCGGCTGACGGGTCAGGTGATGACTCCAGGGCTGTTACCCTCCATACTTCTGCCACTGCAACTCGTGCCACTGTGGGAACCGCCCTGAAAACGGGTCGAGTTCTCACTCGGATGCTTAGTGGCAAGAGCCTTGGTTCGGCTGAGCCTTATGCCGTGGCATGGAATGCAGCAGGTGAGCAGGAGGTCAGCACTCATGCCGGGAAGAAGATGAAGCTGGGCGCCAAGGCCGTCTCCGACATGACCCAGCAGGCCATTGCTCTGATGGCCCGCGCCGACGAAGTGAACGAGGTAAATTAACTTCTTACTCTTTTGTGTTATTGAGTATTTCCTTTATACATATCACCTAGTCCCCGAGGTTGCAGTCGAGTAAGAAACTTACTCGGCTGTAAGATCCTCAATAGTCACTTAGTCTTTAGATCCTTTACTTCAAGCCTGTATGCTAGAATTTCAATCCCTAGCCGTCGAGGTTACTGTCAAGTAAGAAACTTACTCGGCTATAAGCTCTTAAGATCTTTAATTCCTTTGAGCCAAAATTGTGTTAGAGCTTCAATCCCTAGCCCTCGAGTTTACTGGCGAGTAAGGAACTTACTCGGCTGTAAGCTCTTAAGCTTTTTTATTCGGCAGGTCGCCTGACTCGACTTTTTCTTATTATCTGTCTTCTTTGATTAGCTTACGCATAATGAGCGCACCAAGGTACACCAAGCTGTCGTCCTGGCACATCGCAAGCTCGAACTTGCATATGGGAAGCTACAGACTGACACCTTCGACCAAGGTAATATTTTTGCTCTTCCTCTTTTCTATTTGGTGTAATTTTCCTTGGTTCATCTCCTTACTTTTCCTCTCGCTCTTGTTCCACAGCCACTGCTCAGTCTACCATCAATGATCTTCACTCGCAAATCAGCGAGGCCGAGAGTAAATTTCTTGCCTCCCTAAGCCAATAGCTGAAACTTTTCTGTTGGTACTGACAAATGTTTGTTCTGAATAAGCAGAGAAGCACCAAGATGAACTCCAGAAGGAGCGTGATGAGGTGACTCGGCCGAAGAAACTGATGGCCGAGACGGAGCAGAAGCACTTGGCCAAGGTGAAGGGGCTGTGGGAGGAGCTTGCCGAGAAGAACGAGCAACAGGCCGCCAGCACCGAGAAGACCAAGAAGCTGCTCGACGAGGCCGAATCATCGGTCGAGTCGCCAAATCTTAACTTGGATGCCCTTAAAGCCAAGGCCAAGACTTGGCATAACAAACTCGCCGCCATCAACTTCTTTCTCGGTAGTGAGTTCTTACTCTTTACGCACTGTATAAGTCATTTTTGGCTTCTTCCATCTGCCCTTGTTATTTGCTAACCTTTCTCTTTTTTGCTTGCAAAGAATTTTCCTGAGGCCGACATGTTTGCCATCCGAGCCATGAAGAAGGTGAGGGCCGAAGCTGGTGCTGCTGCTGACGGCGAGGTGTCCATGGAGGAGCTCCTCGCAGCGGTGTCTGAACGGGTTAAGACCCTCAGATCTTGCGGTATGGACTTGCTCAAATCAGCTATCCATGCGTTTCGCATGCTCTGGCCGGATGAAAACCCACCCGAACTCATCGAGCCACTCGCTGACAGACTACTCCTTACTGAAGACCGACTGGATCAATGGCGTGAGTCGGCCGGCCGAGCTGCAACGGATAAGGCTCTCTCCTTCATGCTTTCATGGTACGAGGACATCAACCTCGACGTTCTTGCTCGCATAAGGGGAGATGGCAAGTGGCTGAATGACCCGGAGCTGATCAAGAAGCGCCAAGAGCGAGCTTATGCCATGATCGAGTACACCATGGTGCACGCTTGGTGTGAAGGGCCCAGCTTCCTCGACCTTGGCGACCCGCTCATCGAAGTTGCTGCTGAAGAGGGTGGCGACAGCAAGGCGACTGAGTCAGATGATCCAGATGACCCGGCCGCAGATGCCCCTCCCCCGGCCGATGCTCCAAGCACTCCTGGCTCCGAGAATGCTCCTCCGAGTTCTCCTGCTCCTTAGGCCAACAAATACTCGAACTTTTATTAGATCCCCGGTATGCCGGGTACAGATGTAACGTACATTGCACTTTAAGTTTGATTTTGCGCCAGTCAATGGGCTTTATATATTTGTGTTATGCTCTGAGTGCGAATCACTCAAGGATAAGTCCCCGAGTTTCATTTTGCCGTGTCACCTTTCCTTGCCTTTGGCCCTTGTCTACCTTTTTCGGTGTTCGACATTAGGATCTCAAAGTACGAAGGATATAGTTAGCGGGTATGAAACTTGGATAACTTGGCCGATATTACTCGACACATAGTATAACACAACCTGCAGAGAGTTAGGCAAAAACTAAAGCCGACTCGCGTTTCTCCCTTGTACTTATCTGGCATTTGCGTTTACCCGTCTTAGATATTTTTCTCTTGCTTGCCATGAAGCCGTGTTTTCGGACAACAACATAGTCGAAGAGTTGATTTCTTCCGAGTAAACACTACTTGTTCCGAGATAAATTTCGGGTATCACGCCAGCCGACGCAAAATAATTGAAATGGAAAGCCTAAGGGGTAGTCCCCGAGTCAGTTTTTCGAATCATACCATTTTATTATTAGCACATAGCCGGCAAACACGTCCGACATATGAGAGTTCGAGTGATACATGCACTGCTTCTCCTAAGTATAGAAGGGACGAAGCAGTGCCACATTCCATGGCCTTTTGGTTTCATCTCCTGACATGTCCACCTTGTTCTTTTGAGCTTCTCGAGCGTCTATGAGATAGTAGGAATCATTGTGCAATGCTTTGATTACAATGAACGGACTTTCCCATGGAGGTGATAATTTATGCATTCCAGCTATGCGTTGCACCAGCCTTAGGACCATATCTCCTTCTCGAAAAACAGGAGGTTGCACTTTCCGGCTATGGTAGCGTCGGAGATTTTGTTGATATATAGCGGATCTGGAGAATGTCAGTTCCCTTGCTTCTTCGAGTAAGTCTACTCCATCTTCTCGGGCCTCTTTTACCTCGGCTTCCGAGTATTGACTTATCCTTGGCGAGTCATATTCTATGTCGGCAGGCAAAACTACTTCAGCCCCATATACGAGGAAAAATGGCGTATAGCCAGTTGATCGATTCGGAGTTGTTCTTAGGCTCCACAGTACTGAGGGTAGTTCCTCTATCCAAGAACCAGGTGATCTCTGGAGTGGTTCCATTAAGCGGGGTTTTATCCCGGACAGAACTAAGCCATTAGCCCATTCAACTTGTCCATTTGATTCTGGATGGGCAACTGATGCTACATCGAGCCTTATTCGGTGTTTCCCACAGAAGCGAGCAAAAGCTCCTTCGGCAAAGTTCGTGCCATTGTCAGTGATCACACTGTGTGGGTAACCGTATCTGAGGATTATATCCCTTAGGAATGTAACAGCTGTTTTACCGTCCAATTTCTTGATTGGTTTCACTTCTATCCACTTAGTGAACTTATCAATCATGACCAAGATATGAGTCATGCCTCTCCTTGCTGGTTTGAATGGTCCTACCATATCTAGGCACCATACTGCAAACGGCCAAGTGATTGGTATAGTCTTCAATTCAGACGCTGGTAAATGTGACTTGGAAGCATAGTGTTGACAACCACTACATTTTCCGACTAACTCTTGTGCTTGTGCCAATGTGCTTGGCCAGTAGAATCCATGTCGGAATGCCTTGGCTACCAATGCTCTTGATGATGCATGGTGCCCGCACTCTCCTTGATGGATATCCAATAAGATCTCCTGGCCTTTCTTTGAGCTGATACAACGTTGCAGTACACTTGTCACACTTCGCTTGTAGAGTTCCTTATTGATTATGGTGTATGCTTTTTCCCTTCGTGCGGTTTTCCTTGCCAATGTTTCATCACTTGGCAAGGTTCCATCCTTCAAATAACTGAATATTGGATGTGCCCACATTGGTATTGGTGGTTCCGGATCTGCTTCAACATCGATGTCCATTGGTTCTGCCGACTTAACCTGAGGAGTCCCCGAGTGTGATTCGGCGACCCCTAAGGTGAACGGATCAGTCCCCGAGTGACTCGGACCTACCCCTGAGTCGATATCCATTGGCACTACCTCGATTCCTGATTTGCCGGGATAACCCTGATTGATTCGGACTCCGGTGACGGCTTGATCGATGGCTTCCTGAGATGCTCCAACGCTATCCCTGGTGGTATTGCTTGTCTAGATGGTCCTAGTTTGGATAATACATCTGCTGCCTCATTTTCTGCTCTAGGAATGTGATGAAATTCACAACCGTCAAAGTATCCCGAAATTTGTTGTACGTGGAAACGGTATAATGCCATGTTTGCATCCAGCGCATCCCAATGTCCAGACACTTGCTGAATCACCAAATCCGAATCGCCAAAACACATGATCCTTTTGATACCAATTTCCTTGGCTACTTTAATGCCATGAACAAGTGCTTCATACTCGGTAACGTTGTTAGAAGCAGCAAAATGAAGCTGCAACACATACCTCAGTTGATCCTTCTTTGGTGATGTGAGCACTATCCCGGCGCCCAGTCCCATTCTCGTCTTGGACCCGTCAAAATGCATTTTCCAGTAATTCGGATCTGGCAGCGGTGGTTCGTACTGCATTTCCATCCATTCGACAAAGAAATCTGCAACGGCTTGAGATTTTATTGCATCTCGCCTATCATATTGTAGAGTGTATGGTGCCAGTTCAATGGCCCATTTGGCCGGTCGCTGGCATCTTTGCTGCCCAATATATCCGAGATAGGTGCCTCACATATTACCCGGATTGGGTGTTCTTGAAAATAATGTTTCAGCTTCTTTGCAGCCATATATACCCCATATGTCATTTTCTGATAATGTGGGTAATTCTGTTTCGAGACAGAGAGCACTTCGCTCAAGTAATACACTGGTCTTTGGACTGATTTGCCCCCTTCTTCATGTTCAACCACTATTACTGCACTTACAACTCTGTTGGTTGCGGCGACATAGAGCAGCATTGGCTCCTTGGATAGTGGTGACGCTAATATTGGTGTTGTTGCCAACATTTTCTTTAATTCATGGAAAGCGCTATCAGCTTGCTGTGTCCATGGGAATTTGTCTGATTTCTTCATCAGCTGATATAGTGGTAGGGCTTTTTCGCCTAGCCGACTAACAAACCTGCTCAGTGATGCCAGGCATCCAGTAAACTTCTGGACATCGTTGAGGGTTTTTGGCAATTCCATTCTTTCAATATCCCTGATCTTTGTCGGGTTAGCTTCGATTCCTCGGCTGGATACAAGGAATCCAAGTAACTTGTCAGCCGGGACACCAAATGTACATTTTTCCGGGTTAAGTTTCATCTGTAATCTTCTCAAGTTTGCGAATGTTTGACGCAAGTCCTCAATTAGAGTATGACTTTGTTTGTTTTTTATTACCACGTCATCGATGTATACTTGAACATTTTTGTCCAATTGATCTTGCAAGCATTTTTGCATGCATCTTTGATATGTTGCACCTGCATTTCTCAATCCGAATGGCATGGTGTGATAGCAATAAGCCCCGTACGGGGTGATAAAAGCTGTCTTTATTTGATCATTTGGATTCAGTGGAATCTGATGGAATCCTGAATATGCATCCACAAACGACAACAACTCACACCCAGCAGTAGAGTCTATGACTTGATCGATCCGAGGCAGAGGAAATGGATCTTTTGGACACGCCTTATTAAGGTTCGTGTAATCAATACACATACGCCATACCACCGCCACGTTCGGGTCATCTTTTTTCTTCTCGACCAGGACTGGATTAGATAACCAGTCCGGGTGCAGTACTTCCATGATGAATCTAGCAGCTAGGAGTCTTGCAATCTCGACAGCTATTACTTTCCTCCTATCTTCAGCGAAGCGGCGGAGGGGTTGCTTCATCGGCTTTGCATCTGGTCTTACATGAAGAGAGTGCTCAACCAGCTCCCTCGAAACTCCTTGCAGATCTTGAGTGGACCATGCAAAGATGTCCCGATTCTCACGGAGGAAGCTGGTGAGCTCGCTTTCCTATTTATCTGTAAGGCCAGCCCCAATGGTAACTGTGCGCTCTGGGAAAGTTTCATCCACCTGCACCTTCTAGGTTTGCTTGGTAGCTTGAAATGACACACTGCCATGCGGGTTGGTGAGTGTCGGCATGGACATTTGTGCTGCTTTGGCCAATGCTGCCACTTCCAACATCTGACTTTTCTCTTGTGCTATGACGAGTGACTCGGCCAGTGAAGATCCGGCTGAGGCACAAGAAATAGATCTTTTGTAATCTCCTTCCACTGTGATCACCCCACATGGGTCTGGCAGCTTCATCTTTAAGTAAGCCATATGGGTAGTAGCCATGAATCTTGCTATAGCTGACCTGCCGAGTAAGGCGTGATATGAGCTGATCAGATCTACCACCTCGAACTCTATAGCTTCAGTGCGATAGTGTTGGAATTATGCCCTAGAGGCAATAATAAAGATGTTATTATTATATTTTTTGTTCATGATAAAGTTTGTATTCCATGCTAGAATTGTATTAAGCGGAAACTTTGATACTTGTGTGGTTTATGAACAACACCGTGTCCCTAGTACGCCTCTATGGACTAGCTCATTGATTAACGATGGTTAAGGTTTCCTAACCATAGACATGAGTTGTCGATTAATAATGAGATCATATCATTGGGAGAATGATATGATGGACAGACCCAAATCAAGCAGAGCAATTAGATCGTGTCATCGTGTTCATCTTTGCGAAGCTTTTTCTTATGTCAAATATTGTATTCCTTAGACCATGATATAATGCAACTCCCTGGTATCGGAAGAAAGCTTTGAGGTCATCAAACGTCATCCTATGAGAGGGTGATCATAAAGGTGTCTCTTAGGTGATCGAAAAGTACTTGTTGGGTTGTATGTATCGAGATGGGATTTGTCCCTCCCAAGTCGGAGAGATATACTTCGGGCCCACTCGGTAATCGATATCAACACCTCTTGCAAGCACGTGGTTAAGGAGTTAATCACAAAGTGATATCGGATTACGGAACGAGTACTTGCTGTGAACGAGATTGAACTAGGTATGCCGATACCAAAGATCGAATCTCGGGCAAGTAAAATATCACGTGACGAAGGGAATATATATATGGGATTAATTGAATCCTGGCATCGTGGTTCATCCGATATGATCATTGATGAATATGTGGGAGTCAATATGGGTTTCTAGATCCCGCTGTTGATTATTGATAGAAGATCATGTCTGCATATTCTCGAACCCGTAGGGTCACACACTTAACGTGCCTCGACGCTAGGATAGAATGGATAATTTGTTTATGAGTTTTTGTTCGGAGTCTCGGATGAGATCCAGGACATCACGAGAGGTTTCGGAATGGTTCGGAGAATAAGATTCATATAAAGGAAATCAGATTTTGGATTTCAGAATTGTTTCGGAATGTTTGGTGTTGTACCGAAAGGTTCTAGAAGCTTCCGGAGTGGGACCAACGTGGCCCCACTTGTCGGAGGGGGGAGTGGGCCTACGAGGGAGTGCCCTGGCCGCATTGGTCCAGGGGCACAAGGCCCCATAGGCCTATCCGGCCAAAACCCTAGGGGAAACCCTAGGGGACCTTCTAGAAGGGGGGGGAGACTTGCCCCCCACTCCACCCTTGTGGCCGTCGGCCCTAGGGCTTGGAGGAGGGGGCAAGGGGGCCGGCCAGCCCCTATATAAGGTGGGCAGGGGGCGCACCCTCCCCTCACCCCAAACCCTAGCCGCCAGCTGCTGCCCTCTCTCTCTCTCTCTCTCTCTCTCCCGACTGCGTGTAGGCGAAGCCCTGCTGCAGAAACTCTCCACCATAGCACCACGCCGTCGTGCTGCAGATCCAATCCATCTCTCCACCTCACTTGCTGGACCAAGGAAGGAGGAGACGTCGCGGCACTGTACGTGTGCATCTCTCGGAGGCGCCGCCACTTGCGGCGTAGGATCGGATCGGATCGCGAGGAGGAGACGGCTAGTACGACTACACCAACCATGTTCTGTTGAACGTTTCCGCTGTGCGATTTCTTCAAGGGTATGAAGATCTCATCTATCCCTCTCGTTGATTGCATCTCCTAGATTAGATCTTGGCTTTCTTGTTCGCATCCGTAGATTTTTTTTGATTTACTATGCTGCGAAACCCTTCAGTGGTATCAGAGCTAGATCTATGCATAGATGTGTTTCACGAGTAGAACGCAACATGCTTGTTACGGGCGTTGATGTTTTCTGTTGCAAGCCTCTTGTTGTGTACTTCTTATGACGCGGGATAGTGAGATCGAAGCGGTCCAGGCCAACTTTACGCGACCTCGTTCACGAGACCGGCTCCGCACTTGACGTGTGGCTTGTTCCACACATGCGGCTGGTGGATGCCAGTTTCTCTCACTATAGTTGTCATGAGATTTACACCGGATGTTGGCAACCATAATATCACCATTGTGGCTTTACGTAGGTAAGAATCGTTCTTAGATTGTTACTCCCATAAGCCACGTAAAACATGCAACAACAAAGTAGAGGCGTCTAACTTGTTTTTGCAAGGAGTGTTTCTGTGATATGGTATGGCCCAAGATATGATGTGTATGTTGTATGCAATGATCATGTTTTGTAATATTTCACGACTTGCCTGTCGATGAGTACACAACCGGCAGGAGCCATATGGTTGTCTTTATAATTGTGTATGACCTGTGTGTCAACTTCTTATACGCCATGTAACAGCTTTACTTTATCGCTAAGTAAGTTAGCAATAGTTGTAGTTGCTATTCGTGGTAGAGGCAATCATGGTGGAGTGATGGAGATCATGCTGGCACGCACAAGATGGAGATCATTGCGCGGAGATTGGCTATACCATGTCACATAAAATTATATGCATGTGATGTTTATCCTTTTATGTATCTTATTATGCTTAGATCGCAACGGTAGCATTATAAGATGATTCCTCACTTAAAGATCAAGATAAAATTGTGTTCTCCCCATGTATGAATCGTTGCGAAAGTTCGCCGTGTTCAAGCACCTCGTGATGATCGGGTGCTATAAACTCTACGTTCACACACAACGGGTGCAAGCCAGCTTTGCACACGCGGAAATACTTGGGTTTGACTTGACGAGCCTAGCATGTACAGACATGGCCTCGGAACACACGAACCGAAAGGTTAAGCATGATTCATATGAATGATATGATCGACACTTTGTTGTCCACCTTTGAAACCACATCTCTTCTCGTGAAGATCAGATTAGGTGTGGTGAATTTGGATCGTGTTCACTAAACAACTTGAGGGATGTTGAATTTAGTGGGAGTTAATCTAGTAATTTCATTAAGTTGAACTAGTTATCATGAACATAGTCTAAATTGTACTTGCAGATTTTGTAGATCAAATGGCAAAGTCCAACTTCAACTTCAACGTTTTTGCTGAGAAAGAAAAGCTTAAGAATAATGGGTCTAACTTCACCAACTAGTTCCGCAATCTGAGAATCATTCTCGCTGGCGGACAAAAGGAATATGTCCTTGAGAAAGCGCTAGGTGACGCCCCTGCTATTGATGCACCGGCTGATGAAAAAGTTGTTTATCAGTCACGCAAAGATGATTATGGAGTGATTAAGAGTACCATGTTGTTTGCTATGGAATCGGACCTTCAAAATCATTTTGAGGAGTTCGCCGGGCCCTTTGAGATACTTGAGGAACTGAAAACCATGTTTCAGACTCAGGCCCATTCTGAGAGATATGAGATCTCTAAGAAGTTCTTTAACTGCAAGATGGAGGAAGGGAGTTCCGTTAGTGAGCACGCCATTAAGATGTCGGGCTACACTCAACGTCTTGAGCAACTGGACTGCAAGATTCCAGAAGAGCTCAAGATTGACAGAGTTCTGCAACCACTCCCTCCTAGCTACAAAGGTTTTGTAGTTACTCACAATCAGATTGGTTCCACTGATACGATCACTGAGCTCTTCGCTAAGATGAAAGTTGCGGAGGTGGATATCAAGAAAGATAATCATGTGTTGATGGTCAACAAGACCCCTAGCTTCAAGAAAGGTAAGGGTGCAAAGAAGTCCTTCAAGAAAGGCAGCGACAAGCGCGTTGCCCCTGCTGAGAAGAAGCTCAAGTTTGGACCTAAGACGGACACTAAGTGCTTCTATTGCAAGGACAAGGGTCACTAGAAGCGCAACTGTCCGAAGTACTTAGCGGACAAGAAGGCTGGCACCATTAAAGGTATATTTTATATACATGTTATTGATGTTTACCTTACTAGCGCTCGTTGTAGTGCCTCGGTATTTGATACTAGTTCAGTTGCTAATATTTGTAACTTGAAACAGGAGCTACGGAATAGACGGTGGCTAGCAAGGGATGATGTGACGATGCGCGTTGGCAATGGATCAAGAGTTGATGTGATGGTCGTCGGCACGCTCTCCTTAGTTTTACCTTCGAGATTAGTTTTAAACCTTAATAAGTGTTATTATGTGCCCACGTTGAGCATGAACATTATATCTGGATCGTGTTTATTGCAAGACAGTTATTCATTTAAATCGGAGAATAATGGTTGTTCTATTTATATGAGTAACATCTTTTATGGTCATGCACCTGCTGTGAATGGTTTATTTCTTCTGAATCTCGAGAGCAATGAAACACACATCCATAACATTGAGGCTAAGAGATGCAAAGTAGATAGTGATAATTCAACTTATTTGTGGCACTGCCGTCTAGGTCATATTGGTGTAAAACACATGAAGAAACTCCATTCTGATGGACTTTTGGAGTCTCTTGATTTTGAATCATTTGACACGTGTGAGCCGTGCCTCATGGGCAAGATGATCAAAACCCCGTTCTCTGGAATAATGGAGCGAGCAACAGACCTGTTGGAAATCATACATACCGATGTATGCGGACCAATGAGTGTTTCTATGCGCGGTGGATATCGCTATTTTCTCACTTTTACTGATGACTTAAGTAGATATTAGTATATCTATTTAATGAAACATAAATCTGAAACATTTGAAAAGTTCAAAGAATTTTAGAACGAAGTGGAAAACCATCGTAACAGGAAAATTAAATTTCTACGATCTGATCGTGGAGGTGAATATTTGAGTTATGATTTTCTCACGCATCTTAAAGCAAGCGGAATCATTTCGCAACTCACGCCACACGGAACACCACAGCGCAATGGTGTGTCTGAACGCCGGAATCGAACTCTATTAGATATGGTGCGATCGATGATGTCTCTTACAGATTTGCCGTTATCATTTTGGGGTTATGCATTAGAAACCGCTGCATTCACTTTAAATAGGGCACCATCTATATCCGTTGAGACGACACCGTATGAACTATGGTTTGGTGCTAAACCTAAGTTGTCGTTTCTTAAAGTTTGGGGATGCGAAGCTTACGTCAAGAAGTTGATGCCGGACAAGCTCGAACCCAAAGCGAAAAAATGCGTCTTCATAGGATACCCTAAGGAAACGATTGGGTATACCTTCTACCACAGATCCGAAGGCAAAGTGCTTGTCGCAAAGAATGGATCCTTTCTTGAGAAGGAGTTTCTCTCGAAAGAAGTGAGTGGGAGGAAAGTAGAGATAGACGAGGTTATTGAACCTTCTCTTGAGTTGGAGAGTAGCGCAGCACCTGAAATTGTTCCAGTGTCGTCTGCACCAACAATAGAGGAAGCTAATGATGAGGATCATGAAGCTTCGGACGATGCTACTACTGAACATCGCAGGTCGACAAGGTCACGTGCCCCTCCTGAGTGGTACGGTAACCCTGTCTTAACTGTCTTGTTGGTAGACAATAGTGAACCTGCAAACTATGAGGAAGCAATGATGAGCCCAGACTCTGAGAAATGGCTAGAGGCCATGAAATCCGAATTGGGATCCATGAGCGAAAACCAAGTATGGACTTTGGTGGACCCTCCTAGTGACCGTAAGGCCGTTGAGTGCAAATGGATTTTCAAGAAGAAAACGGACGTGGATGGTAATGTTACTGTCTATAAGGCTCGGCTTGTCGCGAAAGGTTTTCGACAAGTTCAAGGTGTTGACTACGATGAGACTTTCTCTCCCGTAGCGATGTTTAAGTTCATTCGGATTTTATTAGCAATTGCTGCGTTTCATGATTATGAAATATGGCAGATGGATGTCAGGACTACGTTCCTCAATGGCAACATTGATGAAGAGTTGTATATGATGCAGCCCGAAGGTTTTGTCGATCGTAAGGATGCTGATAAGGTGTGCAAACTTCAGCGTTCCATTTATGGACTGAAGCAAGCATCTCGGAGTTGTAACCTTCATTTTGATCAAGTGATCAAGAGCTTTGGATTTGTTCCAAATTTCTACGAAGCTTGTATCTACAAGAAAGTGAGTGGGAGCTCAGTGACATTTTTAGTACTATATGTGGATGACATATTGATTATTGGAAATGACATTAGTATGCTTAACGATGTGAAGAGTTGTTTGAATAAATGTTTTTCAATGAAAGACCTAGGATAAGCTGCTTATATATTAGGCATCAAAATCTATAGAGATAGACAAAGACGCCTGATAGCTTTAAGCCAAAGTACATACCTAGACAAAGTTCTGAAAAGGTTCAGAATGGATAAAGCAAAGAAAGGTTCATTGCCCATGTTGTCAGGTAAGATATTGAGCAAGGCTCAGTGTCCAGCTACGGTAAACGATATAGAAATTATGAGCAAAGTGCCATATGCCTCGGCCATAGGTTCTATCATGTATGCCATGCTGTGTACTAGACCGGATGTGTCCAATGCTCTTTGTTTGACGAGCAGATACCAAAGTGATCCAGGAGTGGAACACTGGACAGCCGTAAAGAACATCCTAAAGTATTTAAATAGGACTAAAGTTCTTGGTCTATGGAGGTGATGAGCAGCTCATCGTAAAAGGTTACGTTGGTGCTAGTTTCGACACCGACCCGGATGATTCTAAATCTCAGACAGGATACGTTTATATTTTGAATGGAGGAGCTGTGAGCTGGAGAAGCTACAAGCAAACCATGATCGCAGGATCTACAGTAGAATCAGAATACATGGCTGCTACAAAAGCGTCAAGTGAAGGAGTTTGGATCAGGAACTTCATCACTGAGCTTGGTGTGGTTCCAAGTGCCTTGGACCCACTGGAGATATTGTGTGACAACACTTGCGCCATAGCACTAGCTAAGGAACCAAGATATCATCCAAAGACCAAGCACATCAACCGCCGGTTTCATATAATTCGAGATTATATAACAGATGGAGATCTGAAGATTAGCAAAGTACATACGGATTAAATGTCGTAGATCTGTTGACTAAACCTCTTCCACGAGCAAAACATGATCATCACCTTAATGCCATGGGTGTTAGATTGTTACCAGATGTAAACTAGATTATGGACTCTAGTGCAAGTGGGAGACTGTTGGAATTATGCCCTAGAGGCAATAATAAAGATGTTATTATTATAATTCTTGTTCATGATAAAGTTTATATTCCATGCTAGAATTGAATTAAGCGGAAACTTTGATACTTGTGTGGTTTATGAACAACACCGTGTCCCTAGTACGCCTCTATGGACTAGCTCATTGATTAATGATGGTTAAGGTTTCCTAACCATAGACATGAGTTGTCGATTAATAATGAGATCATATCATTGGGAGAATGATATGATGGACAGACCCAAATCAAGCAGAGCAATTAGATCGTGTCATCGTGTTCATCTCGGCGAAGCTTTTTCTTATGTCAAATATTGTATTCCTTAGACCATGAGATAATGCAACTCCCTGGTATCGGAAGAAAGCTTTGAGGTCATCAAACGTCATCCTATGAGAGGGTGATCATAAAGGTGTCTCTCAGGTGATCGGAAAGTACTTGTTGGGTTGTATGTATCAAGATGGGATTTGTCCCTCCCAAGTCGGAGAGATATACTTCGGGCCCACTCGATACTCGATATCAACACCGCTTGCAAGCACGTGGTTAAGGAGTTAATCACAAAGTGATATCGGATTACGGAACAAGTACTTGCTGTGAACGAGATTGAACTAGGTATGCCGATACCAATGATCGAATCTCGGGCAAGTAAAATATCACGTGACGTTGGGAATATATATATGGGATTAATTGAATCCTGGCATCGTGGTTCATCCGATATGATCATCGATGAATATGTGGGAGTCAATATGGGTTTCCAGATCCCATTGTTGATTATTGATCGAAGATCATGTCTGCATATTCTCGAACCCGTAGGGTCACACACTTAACATGCCTCGATGCTAGGATAGAATGGATAATTGGTTTATGAGTTTTTGTTCGGAGTCTCGGATGAGATCCAGGACATCACGAGAGGTTCCGGAATGGTCCGGAGAATAATATTCATATAAAGGAAATCAGTTTTTGGATTTCGGAATTGTTTCGGAATGTTCGGTATTGTACCAGAAGGTTCGAGAAGCTTCCGGAGTGGGACCAACGTGGCCCCACTTGTCGGAGGGGGCGTGGGCCTACGAGGGAGTGCCCTGGCCGCATTGGGCTAGGGGCACAAGCAGGCCCCATAGGCCCAGCCGGCCAAAACCCTAGGGGACCTTCTAGAAGGGGGGGAAGACTTGCCCCCCACTCCACCCTTGTGGCCGCCGGCCCTAGGGCTTGGAGGAGGGGGCAAGGGGGCCGGCCAGACCCCTATATAAGGTGGGCAGGGGGCGCACCCTCCCCTCACCCAAACCCTAGTCGCCAGCTGCTGCCCTTCCTCTCTCTCTCTCTCTCTCTCTCTCTCTCCCGACTGCGTGTAGGCGAAGCCCTGTTGCAGAAACTCTCCACCATAGCACCACGCCGTCGTGCTGCAAATCCAATCCATCTCTCCACCTCACTTGCTGGACCAAGGAAGGAGGAGACGTCGCGGCACCGTACGTGTGCATCTCTCGGAGGCGCCGTCACTTGCGGCGTAGGATCGGATCGGATCATGAGGAGGAGACGGCTAGTACGACTACACCAACCATGTTCTGTTGAATGTTTTAGCTGTGCGATTTCTTCAAGGGTATGAAGATCTCATCTATCCCTCTCGTTGATTGCATCTATTAGATCTTGGCTTTCTCGTTCGCATCCGTAGAATTTTTTTGATTTACTATGCTACGAAACCCTTGAGATAGTTCTCTCTGTTGCCGAATAAGACGTCGACCCAGATCTTGCCAATTGGCTCACAGGACAATCCTGGCACAATACCGTGGAAAAGTGGTCTTAGTCGGCTCCAGCATGTTCATGGTAATGCCTAACTTGAGCATTGTATCCTTATACATGATGTTGATGCTATTGCCACCATCAATCAATACTTTTGAAAACTTCACGTTGATATCTGGGCCCATGAATGTTGGATCCAAAACCAAAGCGTATCCTCCAGGGGTTGGCATAATCTTGGGGTGATATTTTATACTCCAAATTATCTCTTGCTCAGACCAATGCATGTACTTGGGAATTGCTGGCATCGTGGCATTCACTTCCATCATTCGTCGCTGCTGGCTCTTCTTGTCATTTGGCTCTATGACAAAGACAACATAGCTCTGGTGATGTTCTCGGTACTCATTTCTCGTTCCGTGGCTGATATGAGCATCTTCACCTCTTGGGTTGTGCACCTGGTGCACAACTTCTCTTGTTTCTTGATTCTGATACCTCGGCTGCCTGTTTTCATATCTGTTATCTGCTCCTACTGCTTGAGCATTTCCTCTTGTAAGTGGTGGAGGGGGAGGTGGTGGAAGCTGCTTATTCGGCGAGTCCACTCCGTCTCCTTTCTGAAACCAAGTACATTGCCTTGTTTAGTGATTGGCTGGTTTACTCGGACTAGGCGTGTGAAATTTACACAGCTGATCCAGCATCATCTCATAGGTATATTTTTGTCGGTCCTGATACTGCTTCCTTTGATCGTATGGCCTTTTGCCGTCATTCTTTGGCACCCATTGTTGTTGACCATTTGTCCTTTGACGCTGACTGCTTCCAGCATCTGGATGATCTTGACTCACGGCCGCAACCTGAGACGAACCATACCTGTAATCCGGCCTCTCGTCTCTTCTCTTGCTTCTGTACTCGGATCTTTCCTGGTGCCTTTGTGACCAGATAGCGTCATAGATCTGAGTCTCAGTCATCCCGTCTTCCGACATGAGCAGCGGCTGAGTCGGATCTCCTAACGCATACGAGTTGGCGATTCTTATCGTCTCTGCCAGGCTTGCCGGCATATCTCTTTGTAACCTTTGCCACAACACACTTCCATGTCTACATCCTTGTGCAAACCATGCAATTGCTTGTGACTCGATTACCCCTTTACAAGAGTTATGCATCGTACACCACCTTGTGAGAAATTCCCTGTCTGTCTCATTCGGTCTTTGCTTACACATTGCTAGTTGTTGTGGGTGATTCGGCCTCTTGTAAGTTCTTGTGAAATTGCTCACAAAAGCGTCGTTAAAATCGATCCAACTGTTGATGCTTCCGGGTGGCAAATTGTTCAACCATACCCGAGTTGGTCCTTCTAGCATCTGCGGCACATAACGTACCGCCCATCTCAAGTTTCCCTGCGCGATTTTCACAGCGGTTCCATAATATATGAGCCAGTCTTCTAGCTTTGTGCTTCCATCATACGTTTTTGTCCCTCTGGCCAGCTGGAAATTCGGCACCGGTGGCTCCTTCATGATCCTTGGGCCAAAGCACGGTGGACCATGCGGACCTTGCGATTCAATTATCTCTGCCATATTTATGCGGTCAAGCTTTAGCCTTGCATCATCCGGCTGAAGGTTCCTACCTCCATATCTTGCTCCCATTGCTTGATAGGAATGATCCGACAATTCATACCCGTCATTCACCATGGCGGAGTAACCATAATTATACTTATTCGTGTTCGGGTCAGCAGGCCGTTGAACTGCTTTTCCCGCGCTTTGCTGTCTTCTTTCTGGCTGAGCCGGTGCATTATTCGGAGCTGGATGTCCTCCTCCTGCCGAGTGAGTTGCGCGTCGAGTATGAGGCGCAAAATTTTGCCCTCCGTTGTCATTTCTCTGCCCAGTTTTTTCCTGGTTTTCATTTTCTCGGGGATTATTTCTTTTTGCCCCTTGCGCATGAGCCGGGTTTCCTTGAACCACTGCCGGATCATAGGCGACCATCTGCTTGTTTCTTCCAGAATCCACACTTTTTTATTTTCTCGTCCTGGGCGCCGCTCCGGGTGAGGATGCTGTGTGCCCAGCCGATCTTGCCGGGACAGGAGTCGCCGAGTGAACCAGCTGTGACCTCCCTGCTATACCCAGATTTGCTATGTAATATGCCTCGTTCAGCATGCTGGCTGCTTCCACTAACTCATTGACTCGTTCTTGCTGCCTTTTCTTTGCTTCCCCCTCCAAGTGGGGTAATTCTGCCATTGCTGCTTCTGCTACTCGCAGATTAGCTGCCGCTGTGTTGTACGTTGGACGCATGGCCGTCTCATTGCTGTTCTCTGGTGTTATCTTGGACGTCGCGTCCGCTAGCTCTTCGTCGAGGTTCCTTCCTCTCAATCTCGTTGCATCAAGCCGAGTCTTTGAGCCCTTGACTCGATTTGCCGAGTTGAGCTCTCTGATAGTGATATCCACGTCCTGCTGTAACTATGCTAGCTCTTTGGCTTTCTCCAGGACTTTTATCCTGACTTCTTCCAACTCGGCCTGCACACGCACCGGGTCAGTTGCTTGTGCCACTGGCTCTGCCAACTTGTCTATCGCTTCCTGCAGCTCCTTAGACCTTTTGCTCCTAGCTATATTCTCTGGTTTTTCCAGTGGCGCCTTTGCTGTTCTTGCAGCCTACGGCGTTTCCTCATGATTTCCTCCCTCCGCGTTCTCATTCACTACTGGAACTACTGGGGGGAGCTGTGGGATTTGGTGCTGTCATCATTACCTCCATGGAGACGAGTTGGTGAGGTTTCCCAGCGACAGGAGACGTTGGAGGATCCGGCGACAGGACGACGTGCTCAGGATATGCGCGCTCCACGCGCACCGTGACGTAGACCTGGTGCTCGCCGAACTTGATGAAGCGACCACCCCTAGGGAACGGCTTGGTCCCAAAGCATCCCGCGTTGTCGCTGACGAAGTTGAGCGCTCCAAACCTCTGGATGAGGCCGGAGTAGACGCGCTCGCCGGTCTTGGCGATGATGTTGCCCGTCCCGATGAAGACTCCATCAAACACCTGCTTCTGCCCCATGGTGGGCGCCAACTGCCATGGTGGTGGCACGGCAGATGCCATGGGTAGGCTTAAGTTGGGGGCCGAATGGGTGCTTGTGGTCACCTTGGAGGGAGTGCATGGTCAAACCATGCACGAAGAACAAGAAGAACTCTCCATACTTGACAATTTGATTGATCTCCCAAAGATTACAAGTGCTCCTTGAGCTGTATTGGCTTGAGTACGCAGCACTAGTTCCCTACTTGGTCCAACCTCCCTCTACTACTGCTATGCCCTCCCTTATATAGGCAGTGCTAGCTAGCTAATACCCCTTTGGGTTCTAGGGTTTACTGTTTGGATCTTGGTCCCTACAATATGGGCCGGGTCATGGGCTTGCCCTAAGCCCAGAGGCCCGGTCCACAAAGCTTGACAGCTAACGGTCTTCTGGTACGTTGCTTCTTGTTCTTTTTGGCGTCACGCTGTTACTTTGTACGTTAGCGCATGCTTTGGGCATCACCCGACTCCTTTTGTGTCACCCGGCGTCGCCCTTCTCTTTTGACCATGCTTTACCATGGTCCCTCCTGAACCTTACTCAGAAAGGTGCCTCGTGTCCTTCTTGACTCGGCCCTTCCTCGGTCGACTCGGCTCGTTGGTACCTGCAAGGGTTACAACTTTGTCCTATATGGGCCGAGATAGTTTGTATCTCGGCTCTCATGCTTATCTTACCCGACCGTTCTTACCTGACCTGGTTCCTTTTTTACTCGGAGCCAACCCAGCTGTGCTATGTTTCCCCTCTCGTGACCCTACCGGGGGTTATCCCCCCGACAATAAAAGTATGTGTGACAAGCTTGCACAAATTTTATCTCCGAATATGCCCATACCGATCCTTAATTATATAGCAAGTGTCCATCAATTTTGAAAAGATTCAAGAATTTTGTTTAGTGTTAACACGAGTCTAGAAGGTAGAAAAGCGTGAATGGGACATACTTGTATGGTTTGTTGCGCCAATAAGTTCAAAGCAGATCCTCCACACGTGTATATTTTTTGTAAAAAAATTAGTTGACTTTGAGCAAGTTTTAACGTGACACAAATTTCTCAATGTGAATAACAAAATTTTGGATGAATAACTTCTTTATTTTCTAAAAGGAAAGCGGTGGAGAAAACCCCTACCGCGTGTTTTTTAATAATAAGAACCCAAATTATTATCCATAAGGAATTGAACTGTGTGGCTGGGTTGTTTTTTTCCACATGGAAGCCTTGTTCTACAAATACCAGGTGGAAGGAAGCGAACATGAAGTCAGTTTTCCTTGGGTAGATCAATAACTATATTTTCCTTTTGGAATTTGAGACATATTTGGCTTTTGGGCATTTGGCCCATAACAAATATAAATTCTAAAATTCTCTTTGGCTCATTATTATGGCAGCTCATTGTTATATGTTGATCTAAATTCTACAAAGTATAGGCAAACTTCTGACGAGTGGAGCGAGGTCCGTCGTCGGACGCGGTACGGTACGGATCGTCGAAGACCTAGGTTTCCACCGATATATAAACCCCTTGTAAGCCGCCGGTTGGGATGAGTTGCATCTGTGAAATCCCCGATATAGTGAAGTTTTGCTAGCTGACGGCCATGGTTTTTTCCTCTCTTTATTGGAGAGGTTTTTCCACGTTAAATCTGTGTCCCCTTGCTGTGATTTTCTTTTCGTTCTTTGTTATCTTCTTGTCACAACTATAACAAGTGGTATAAGAGCCCCAGGTTCCAATCTAGGGTTTGCGATATGTCGTCATTGAAGTTCGATCTACCACAACTGGACTACACCACAAGATTCTCCTTGTGGCAGGTGAAGATGTGGGCGATTCTCGCTCAAACTTCTGATCTGGATGAAGCGCTGGATGGATTCGGCGAAAGGAATGCTAACACCTGATCCGCCGAAGAGAAGCGGAAGGACCGTAAGGCTTTTGTATTTGATTCAACTTTATTTGTCCAATAATATTTTGCAGGAAGTACTGGAGATGAAATTTGCTGCTGCCATGTGGGAAAAACTGGAAACGATATGTGTGTCAAAGGATCTAACCAGTAAGATGAATGTGAAGATGAAGTTGTTCTCGCATAGGCTTCAAGAAGGTGGATTGGTAATGAATCACGTATCTGTTTTTAAAGAGATTGTTTCAGACTTGCAGTCTATGGAGGTAAAATATGATAATGAGGATTTAGATCTTCTACTCTTATGCTCGTTGCCTAGTTCCTATACACATTTTCGTGATACAATATTGTTGAGCCATGATAAACTAACCCTTGCCGAAGTACATGACGCCCTCAAACAGAGGGAAAAGTGTTGGAGATATGCCCTAGAGGCAATAATAAATGTAGTTATTATTATATCTTTGTGTTTATGATAAATGTTGACATTCATGCTATAACAGTATTAACCGGAAACATTAATACTTGTGTGATTTGTAAACTAAATTAGAGTCCCTAGTAAAGCCTCTTTATAATACTAGCTTGTTGGTTAATAGATGATCATGGTTTCCTAATCATGAACATTGAGATGTTGTTGACAACAAGATCATATCATTAGGAGAATGGTATGATGGACATACTCCTACAGATAAGCGTAGCATAAAGATCAAGTAATTTTAATAGTTCAATTGCTGTAAGCTTTCTAATACATAGTAACCTAATTCCTTCGACCATGAGATCATGCTTATCACCATCACCGGAAGGATGCTTTGATGACATCAAACACCACACCATAACTGGGTGGCTATAAAGGTGGCATTGAGTGTTCGGAAAGTATGGGTTGAGACACATGGATCAAGAGTGAGATTTGTCCATCCATATGACAGATAGATATACTCTGGGCCCTCTCGGTGGAATGTCATCCAATTGGCTTGCAAGAATGTGACTGCATCACAAGGGATCACATATCACGGGAACGAGAAAAGAGTACTTATCGGTAACGAGGTTGAACTAGGTATGCAGAGATACCGACGATCAAAACCTCGGATAAGTAAACTATCGTGAGACAAAGGGAAATTGGTATCGTATGTAAGTGGTTCATTCGATCGCAAAGTAATCGTAGAAATACGTGGGAGCCATATTAATTTCCAGATTCCTCTATTGGTTATTGATCGGAGAAGTGTCTCGATCATGTCCGCATAATTCACGAACCGTAGGGAGACACACTTAAGGATTCGATGTTGTTGAGTAGTTATGGAATGATGAGAAAGAGATTGAATGTTGTTCGGAGTCTCGGATGGGATCCGGGATATCACGAGGAGATCTGGAATGGTCCGGAGAATAAGATTCATATAAGGAAAGTCTTGTTTCGGAGTTGGGGAATGATTCCGATGTTTTCACCGGGAATGTTCTAGAAGGGCCCGGAAGGTCCGGCACTCCGGAGGGGAAGGGTACATTAATGTGTCATGACAATATGTAATGGTTGCATCATGTACTAGGTCACTTGGCTGGGCAAAATAAAGGGAGAAATCAAATCCTAGTTTGAAAGTCAAACGCCAATTTTAAAAAGTCAAACGGCAAGTTTGCTTGGTGGAGGGAGAGTAGGAAACCTACTTGGGGAGGAAGTCCTCCTCCCTCCACCCTCCGGCCAAGGAGGCCGAGTTGGGGGAGGACTCCCTCCTCCCAACCGGCGCCCTCCCACCTATATAAGGCAGCCCAGTCAAGACAGAAGAGTTACACCAACAAGAGACGTCGAGACCTCGCCTTCAACATAGGAGATTTTGTATATCTGAAAATGTCGCCATTGAAGGGAATGCAGCGTTTCCAACTCAAAGGAAAGTTAGCCCCTAGATATATCGGACGCCTTAAAAATTTTGAACCATCGAGGAGAAGTGTCGTATCAATTGGAACTACCCGAAGAGATGTCAGCCATGCACAATGTGTTCCATATCTCATTACTTCGCAAGTGTCTCGAAGTTCCGGAGAAGATGAAAGTGTTCAAGAATATCGATCACCGGACCATAGAGATCAACGATGACCTGACCTATCCTGAAGTACCCATCCATATTTTGGAAGAAGCCTTCAGAACTACCCGAACCCGAAGCATCAAGTTTCTCAAGATTCAGTGGAGCAACCACACAGAAGAGGAAGCTACCTGGGAGCGCGAAGATCACATCAGGACGAAGTTTCCCGATCTCTTCAAATCCTAGGTAATCTTTTTAGTCCTTTTTCAAATCTTGGGACGAGATTTTGTTTAAGGGGGGAAGGTTTGTAACATCCCAAAAATATTAAACTAGAATGATCAAACTCTAATCTTCAAAATTAGGACTAACAAAAACTTTTCTAAATAAAAATATGAAAGCATGCATGTGTGTATGCATCCCATTTTGAATTCTTTTGAATTGCCTTGTTTATGTGTTTCTTTGCTTGTAAAAGGATTCTTAGGTGAAATAAACATCATCTAAACAATTCCCACACTTTTCCCAAGGACAAATAAATCAAAACAAACAAAATGAGTGAATGGTCATTTTGACCAATTTAACTCCCATGCCTACTTTGGCTGTCTCAAACTTTCAGAACTTAACAAAAACTTGTTTGGATCTTTGCACCCCTTGATAGTACTCATAACAAAGTATCAATGCCCACTTTGTGATCATCCAAAAACATTTGAATTCATAGTTTAAAGGACAGTTCAAAATTGAATCTATATCATATGGGAAGATCCCACTTTTTCAAAAACCACTCAAACAAGCTCAACTTTCAAAACCCAAGTATCTGCAGACTCACAAGCACATGCCTAGCACACCCACCAAAAATCTTTTCAAAATTCAAAACTTGAGTTCTTGCGGCCATTTCATCAAACACTTGGAGGCAACAAATCAATCTGGCCTAACTTCACTGTTTTGAGCAGTAATTTGGCTAAGCAATGTTCACAATTGATCACCCTTGTCTCCCTCAGTGTCAACCAGTGCTTGGACAAACCCTAGCCCCTACCCTTTGCCCCATGCCATGCCAACCCGAGCATCCCCTTGCCAGCCGACCATGGCTAGCTAGCCAGAGCAAGCACCAAGCCTAAACAGCATGTCTAGGACATAGCCCACCGTCCATCGCCACCCCCTGTCCAGCGCTCGAACCATGCCATCCACTGGACCACACGCACGGACCATGCCAAGCTCGCCAGCAACCATGCCGAGCGTGCGCTAGAGCGCCACCCTCGACACACGCCCATAGACCGCGCGCCGCCCTCGTCGCGTGCATACACGATCAACACCGTCCCAGGAGACTGCCATACATCCTCGTTCGCCGCCCCATGCCTCACAACCACCGCTCGCCGTCGAAGACGCCGCCTCTGCCGCGCAGAACGTCGAGTGTTCCAGACCGTTTGCCACCGCCCCTACACGCGCATTAAAGCCATAGAGCATCGCCAAGAGACCACCGATCGATCGCCATCGCCGGCCATGCCTCTAGCAGCCTGTAGCCATGTCGCCACCGTCGCCTGCCCATGCCGTTCGGTCTCGTCGTCGAGACTATAAATGGAGGCCTCCCCCGTTCAAACTCTTCACACCATCTCACTCCCCTCTACTCACTGATCGTTTCATCCCGTTCCCAGAGCAAGGCGAGCAGCGCATCGCCGGAATTGCGCCGGAGCAGGCCGCCTCTGGAGAAGAAGGGCACCGTCGATTTCGTCCATCCCAGGAGAAGCTGCCGGTACCAGGAGGTTCGCCGTCGTCGACTTCGTCGTTCGCCCGCCTCGCCGACCCTCGCCTGAGCCCCGGTGAGCCCCTGACAACCCCCACTGCGCCGCTAGGGTTCGAGCTTGCT
Organism: Avena sativa; assembly: GCA_916181665.1. Lineage (NCBI taxonomy): Eukaryota > Viridiplantae > Streptophyta > Magnoliopsida > Poales > Poaceae > Avena > Avena sativa. The sequence goes on from OV702296.1 coordinate 208,159,366, forward strand.
GGTGACTAGTTCATCGTCGACGACGACTCTCAGCCGTTGATCTTACTTCTAATCCAACGCACCACGTTGCCCCGTACCGCTTCGCACGCCCTGTCTCACTGACGCATGGGGACAACAACTTACCCAGCCCGCGTAAGCGCTGTGTGTAGCAGGCCAGCCCATTATCAGTTCCTGCACAACCCACTCGTTTGAATTCAACCTTTTTCATTTAAGTTCAAACCTAGTTTTGTACCCACTTTCAAAAATCAACCCAGCTCGATTCAGTGAACCAAATTGAATGAAACCAATTTTGTTAGAAAGATATTGAAATGCTTAATCCAATCCCGTTGGATTCAAATAATTTGAATCTATAGATCAACCTTGGTAAAAATAACAAGGCAGAGCCTTTTATGCATTCAAACATTTTTCAAATTTAAACCATAATAGCTCTTGAGTTGATTCCAACTCTCAAAAGTCTCATTTAACCATACCTTTCAGAATATATAAAAATATATGGGTTTACTTACAGAAATAATGTTCAAGTAATAAAAGAATGCCACATAGGCATTTCTAGTCACTTTATTTAATTAAAATAAAAGGTTAAACCTTATTAAATTGTGACACCACTTTAAATCACATTCCCATGTACTGAAATGTGTGGTGATGACATGTTTCAACATGATCCCATGTTTGGTTTGGAGAATATTAAATCTTAAGTAGTTTTTCAATGAGTAGAAATTACTTTTCTAAAAATAAAAGAAAGTAAACCAAGCTTTAATCTTGTAATGTTAGTGATGATGCTAGATCATCTATAGGACCCCTTTGTGTGATGATTGAAAATAGTTAAGTATTGTTTGGTGATTGTGTACCTCGTATTTATTCATAGACGCTAGTACCGACCAAGGATACGAGGAGGAAGTAGGATACTACGAAGAAGAAGCCGAGGAGAACTTCAACCACTGCTCTGCACAAGGCAAGCCTAATACTACTAGTTGAATGTGCAAGCCAATACTTGCAAGCTAACACTTGCAATTTAGCAAGCTTATACTAATATTGATGCAAGCTAATACTTGCTTGTGACCATGCCAACTATATGCCTTAAGCATAGATGATCCTACCCATTTGATAACCCCATTCCTAGTTTTACTTACAAGCTTTATACTTTATTTATTTATCAAAGCTAGTACTTAGAGCTTAAGTGAATGGTAGATTCTAGAGAGATAATTGAAGGTTGCATAAAGAGCATAAAACTTGGCCTAAGCTAGATAATCTTTATGTCATCCTAAGGCATGAGATTGAACTTAGTTAAACTTTCCTAGTTTACCACCCCTCATTAGTACTTACCCCCACTTGTAGATGCTAGTGCTAAGCATAAAACATGATCAACTTAGATGGGAATACTTGGTGGAAAAATGATTATGAAAACCTTGGAATGATAGATCATTCTATTGAAATGTTTTGGACATGTGTTTTCGAACACCAGATGATTTATGGTGATGAAAATGTTGAGGCATGAGCCTTAGCCCTTTATAAAACTGATGGTTGTCTGGATGCGATACCATTCCAATTTTACCGTACAACCACAATACCCGAGAATTGGGTAGGGCTTGACTGGAAACTTATATACCTTAGTATTGGTTCCCTCACGGCCAAGGTCTGAGCTGAGGCTACCTTGTGAAGATTGTCCACCTGTGCAGTACCCAAGATGACAGTTGGTCATGGTTGGGAGGCCAAACTCATAGGAGAGGTGCTTATACCAGGGCGTGTAATTGAAAGGTTAGGATTGATTATCCGCATACTGAGTATGGTGAATTCAGGATTTGTTCCTGACGGATGTATCGAATGTTGTGGTGAAAGTGTACAATCTCTGCAGAGTGTCAAACTATTCGAATAGCCGCGTCGGCGGTTATGGACAGTTGGAGTGGCCATACTGCTCCCCCGTCAGATGTATTCAAAATGACTTGTGAAATGAATTGAGATTTTGACTTGACCACAACAGAGTTGTGGCATGAGATACAAGTTCCCACTTAGGTGTTATAAAACTTCAACTAGCATTCTTTGCTTCTGAACTTAGTAGAGGTAAATCTAGATTTTTGCAAAACAACCCTAGAGCTTAGTGTCCTACTACAAGAACCCCCTTCACTTGTTAGTATTAGTTTGCGAGTACTTAAAGAGTACTCATGGCTTTGTCCCTGGCTATTCCCGTGGCCAGACTATGAAGAGGAGTACCTGGAGGATGGACCCCAGGAAGGTTACGACAACTAGGATCATCTCCCATCGTCAGCATTGCCTGTGACCCCGAAGATGGAGCTTCGCCTACGCAACCGTTATTATTACGTGTTTTGCTGCCTGAATTGTATTAAGAACTGGATCATGAGATCCTTATTTGTGTAAGACCTTATGTATGGATTGTAATGGATGATGTACTGTGGTATCCAATTCTGTTATGTCTCGCAAAAATGGTAATCCTGGGATTGCGATGTATGGCATAACAGGCATCTGGGATTAAAAATCCGGGTGTTGACAGAGGGAGAGTAGGAAACCTACTTGGGGAGGAAGTCCTCCTCCCTCCACCCGCCGGCCAAGGAGGCCGAGTTGGGGGAGGACTCCCTCCTCCCAACCGGCGCCCTCCCACCTATATAAGGAGGGGCAGGGCTGCCCCTCTTCCCTACACCTAAACACTAGCCGTCTCCTCCAAGTCGCCGGCGCCACCACCTCCTTGTGCTGCCGCTTAGGGCACCACCAACTCGGCGAGTTGGGGTGATCCCTAAACCCTAGCCGCCGGCTACACTCTCCCCTTGGTGCCCTCTAAACCCTAGATCACCAAGGCCTCTCTTATAGTCCACCATACTCGCTCCGGCTTAAGGCGAAGCCCTGCGAGATCTTATTGGAGATATGCCCTAGAGGCAATAATAAATATAGTTATTATTATATCTTTGCGTTTATGATAAATGTTTACATTCATGCTATAATAGTATTAACAAGGAAACATTAATACTTGTGTGATTTGTAAACTTAATTTGAAGTCCCTAGTAAAGCCTCTATATAATACTAGCTTGTTGGTTAATAGATGATTGTGGTTTCCCTATCATGAATATTGAGATGTTATTAACAACAAGATCATATCGTTAGGAGAATGATATGGTGGACATACTCCTATAGATAAGTGTAGCATAAAGATCAAGTCATTTTAATAGTTCAATTGCTATATGCTTTCTGATACATAGTAACCTAATTCCTTCGACCATGAGATCATGCATATCACCTTTACCGGATGGATGCTTTGATGACATCAAACACCACACCGTAACTGGGTGGCTATAAAGGTGGCATTAAGTGTTCGGAAAGTATTGGTTGAAACACATGGATCAAGACTGGGATTTGTCCATCCATATGACGGATAGATATACTCTGGGCCCTCTCGGTGAAATGTCATCCAATTGGATTGCAAGCATGTGACTGGCTCACAAGGGATCACATATCACGGGAACGAGAAAAGAGTACTTATCGGTAACGAGGTTGAACTAGGTATGCAGAGATACCGACGATCATAACCTCGGATAAGAAAACTATCGTGAGACAAAGGGAAATTGGTATCGTATGTAAGTGGTTCATTCGATCGCAAAGTAATCATAGAAATATGTGGGAGCCATATGAATTTCCAGATTCCTCTATTGGTTATTGATCGGAGAAGTGTCTCGATCATGTCCGCATAATTCACGAACCGTAGGGAGACACACTTAAGGATTCGACGTTGTTTGAGTAGTTATGGAATGATGAGAAAGAGTCCGAATGTTGTTCGGAGTCTCGAATGGGATTCGGGATATCATGAGGAGATCCGGAATGGTCCGGAGAATAAGATTCATATAAGGAAAGTCCCGTTTCGGAGTTGGAGAATGGTTCCGGTGTTTTCATCGGGAATGTTCTAGAAGGTTCCGAAATATCCGGCACTCCGGAGGGGAAGGGTACATGAATGTGTTATATCAAGTTGGTATGATTGCATCATGTACTCGGTGTCATTGCTGAACAAAATAGAGGGTTTATTCAAATCCTAGTTTGAAAAGTCAAATGGCTAGTTTGAAAGTCAAACGGCTATTTTTGGGAAGTGGGGAAGGAGGAGGAAACCGAGTTGGGGAGGAGTCCTTCCTCCACCGCCGGCCCACCTCCAAGCCGAGTTGGGGAGGGACTCCCCTCCCCTTGGCCGGCCGGCCCCTCCACCTATAAAAGGAGGGGCATGGCTCCCCTCCTAGACACACAAGATCCCCGCCTCCAAAACCCTAAGCCACCGGCGCCGCCACCTGCTGCCGCCGCCGCCGCTCTAGGTCAAGCCACCGCCGCCGCCTAGCAACCCTAGCCGCCGGCCAAGCTTCCTCCTAGGCGTGTCTAAACCCTAGATCTTCGAGGGACTCTCTCATACTCCACCATACTCGCTCCGGCTTAAGGCGAAGCCCTGCGAGATCTCCCCTCTACTTCCGGTACCACGCCGTTGTGCTGTCAGAATCGCGAGGAGAGTGCTACAACCTCCGCTGCCTGCTGGAACAAGGGAGAGGAAGTTCTTCGTCGAGTACCGAACGTGTGACCAACTGCGGGAGCGCTGCCGGAACACAGCGCCGGAACGATCGTCTACGCGATCTTGAGATCGGGAAGAGTACGACTACATCACCCACGAGAATCCGCTCTCGTTAAACACTTTGGAATCTTCGAGGGTGAGTTATTCTATCGACTCGTTGCTACAATCTAGTAGATAGATCTTGGCTTGTTTGTTTGTATGTGGTAGAATTTTTTTGTTTTCCATGCTACGAAACCCTACAGTGGTATCAGAGCCGTGTCTATATGTAGATCTGTTGCACGAGTAGAACACAATGGTCATTGTGGGCGTTGATGCTTTTATTGTCGATTGCTTCTTGTGTACTTTGCATCTTGCGGTATGTTGGGATGAAGCGGCCCGGGCTAACCTTACATGACATCGTTCATGAGACTTGCTCCACGCTTGACATGCAACTTGTATTGCATAAGTGGCTTTGCGGGTGCCTGTTTCTCCTAGCATAGTTAAGATCCAATTTACAACGGGTGATTAACAATACTAGTATCAATGTTGTGGTTCATGTTCGTAAGTTAGAACGACACTTATTGAAAGCCCCAAACCACGTAAAATATGCAAAGAAAGTAGAGGCGTATAACTTTGTTTTGCAGGGGTGTGCTGTGATGTGATATGGCCATGATTGTGATTATATTTGATGTATGCAATGTTCCTTATTGTAAGTTGGTAACCGGCAGGAGCCATATGGTTGTCTTTTATTTATGTTAAGACCCGCGTGTCTATTCAAAGTAGTTGTAATAGTTGAAGCCGGTGGACGACAACCATGGAGAAGCGTCATTGACCTTGATGCAATGCCGGTGATGATGGAGATCATGTTCGTGCTAGAAGATGGAGATCAGAAGCACAAAGAAGAAAGGCCATATCATATCACATATTATGAATTGCATGTGATGTTAATCCTTTATGCATCTTGTATTTCTTAGTAGACGATGGTAGCATTATAAGATGATCCCTCATACACATGAATTTCAAGTCATAAAGTGTTCACCCTTAGTTAGCACCGTTGCTAAAGCTTGTTGTTTCGAAGCACCACGTGATGATCGGGTGTGTTAGATTCCGCAAGTGTATACAACGTGAGCAAGCCAGATTTGCTCATGCGGAAACTAAGGTTTGATCTTGACGAGCCTAGCATGTACAGACATGGTCTCGGAACACGGATCACCGAAAGGTAAAGCATGAATCATATAGTAGATATGATGAACATGTCGATTGTTCGCCATTGAAACTACATCAACTCTCGTGATGATCGGTGTTGATGTGGTGGATTTGGTTCGTGTGATCACTAAAACAATGTGAGGGATATTGTTTTGAGTGGGAGTTCACCTAGATTAATTTTATTATTAATTTGAACTCAATTTGTCATAAACTTAGTCTAAACTATTGCAAATATGTTGTAGATCAATGGCATCCCCTACCATCAATTTTAATGCGTTCCTAGAGAAAGAAAAGTTGAAAAACAATGGAAGCAACTTCGCGGATTGGTTCCGCAATTTGAGGATTGTCCTCACAGCTGGTAATTTGACCTATGTGCTGGATGCACCGCTGGGTGACCCACCTGCAGCTGATGCTTCCGATGAAGTAAAGAATGTTTACCTCACTCGGAAGACTCAGTACTCCACAGTTCAGTGTGCTATCTTGTATGGTTTAGAATCGGAGCTTCAGAAAAGGTTTGAGAATTCAGACCCATATGATATTGTCGAGGATCTCAAATTGATCTTTGAGACTCATGCGGCAATTGAAAGCTATGAGGCTTCTGAAAAGTTCTTTAACTGCAAGATGGAAGAGGGCAGCTCCGTTAGTGAGCATGTGCTTAAGATGTCTGGGCACGCAAACAAACTTCAAAGCTTGGGTATAGTGATTCCTAATGCTTTGGGGATTTACCGCGTCCTCCAATCACTACCACCAAGTTACAAGAACTTTGTGATGAACTACAACATGCAAAACATGAACAAGACGTTGCCAGAACTCTTTGCCATGTTGAAATCTGCAGAAGTGGAGATCAAGAAAGAGCACCAAGTGTTGTTGGTCAATAAGACCACCAAATTCAAGAAAGGCAAGTCTAAGCAGAAGGGACACTTCAAGAAGGGTGGTAAGAAAGTTACCACGCCAACAAAGAAGACCAAGGCTGGACCTAAGCCTGATACTGAGTGCTTTTACTGCAAGGGAGAAGGTCACTGGAAGCGGAATTACCCAAAGTACTTGGCGGATTTGAAGAACGGCAACATCAAGAAGAAAGGTATATCTGATATACATGTTATTGATGTGTATCTCACTAGTAGTCGTAGTAGTGCCTGAGTATTTGATACTGGTTCGGTTGCTCATATTTGTAACTCGAAACAGGTGCTGCAGAATAAACGGAAGCTAGCGAAGAATGAGGTGACGATGCGCGTGGGAAACGGATCAAAGGTTGATGTGATCGCGGTCGGCACGCTACCCCTTCATCTACCATCGAGATTAGTTTTATACTTAAATAATTGTTATTTGGTGCCTGCGTTAAGCATGAACATTATATCGGGATCTTGTTTATTGCGAGACGGTTACTTGTTTAAGTCCGAGAATAATGGTTGTTCGATTTATATGAGTAATATGTTTTATGCACATGCACCTTTGATAGATGGTCTATTCTTGTTGAATCTCGATAGTGGAAATACACATATTAATAACATTGAGGCTAAACGTTTGACATCGAGCGATAACTCGACCTATATGTGGCACTGTCGTCTTGGTCACATTGGAGTGAAGCGTATGAAGAAACTCCATTCTGATGGACTTCTTGAATCACTTGATTTCGAATCACTTGAAAGATGCGAAGCATGTCTGATGGGTAAAATGACTAAGACTCCATTCTCTGGTATGATGGAGCGAGCTACGGACTTATTGGAAATCATACATACCGATGTGTGTGGTCCAATGAGTGTAGCATCGCGCGGTGGTTATCGTTGTGTTCTTACCTTCACGGATGATTTGAGTAGATATGGGTATATCTATTTCATGAAACATAAGTCCGAAACTTTCGAGAAGTTTAAGGAATTTCAAAGTGAGGTAGAGAATCAACGTAACAAGAAGATTAAATTTCTACGTTCTGACCGTGGAGGTGAATATCTAAGTTACGAGTTTGGCGAGCATTTGAAGAAATGCGGAATACTTTCACAATTGACACCGCCGGGAACACCACAACGTAATGGTGTGTCCGAACGTCGTAATCGAACTCTCTTAGATATGGTTCGTTCTATGATGTCACTTACAGATTTACCGTTATCATTTTGGGGTTATGCATTAGAAACAGCCGCATTCACTTTAAATAGGGCACCATCTAAATCCGTTGAAACGACACCGTATGAATTATGGTTTGGGAAGAAACCTAGATTGTCGTTCCTTAAAGTTTGGGGATGCGAAGCCTATGTAAAGAAGTTATAGCCGGACAAGCTTGAACCCAAAGCGGAAAAATGCGTCTTCATAGAATACCCAAAGGAAACTATTGGGTATACCTTCTATCATAGATCTGAGGGAAAAATCTTCGTTGCTAAGAATGGATCCTTTCTAGAGAAAGAATTTCTCTCGAAAGAAGTGACTGGAAGGAAAGTAGAACTCGACGAGGTTGTCGAACCTTCTCTCGAACTTGTGAGTAGCGCAGCACCGGAAGTAGTTCCAGTGGCGCCTACACCAATAAGAGAGGAAGCTAATGATGATGATCATGAAACTTTGGTTGAAGTTGCTATAGAGGCTCGCAGGTCAACGAGAAATCGTACCACTCCTGATTGGTATGATCCCGTTATGAGTGTCATGTTGGTGGACAACACCGATGACCCTGCGACATATGAGGAAGCGATGATGAGCCCAGATTCCAATAAATGGCAAGAAGCCATGAAATCCGAGATTGGATCCATGTACGAAAACCAAGTATTGACTTTGGTGGACTTACCGGATGGCCGGAAGGCTGTCGAGAACAAATGGATTTTCAAGAAGAAAGCAGATGCTGATGGTAATGTTACTGTCTATAAAGCTCGACTTGTCGCAAAGGGGTTTCGACAAATTCAAGGAGTTGACTACGATGAGACTTTCCAGTAGCGAAGCTAAAGTCTGTGAGGATTATGTTAGCACTCGCTGCATATTATGATTATGAGATATGGCAGATGGATGTCAAAACAGCATTCCTCAATGGAGACATTGATGAAGAGTTGTATATGATGCAACCCAAAAGTTTTGTCGATCCTAAAGATGCTAACAAGGTATGCAAACTTCAACGGTCCATCTATGGATTGAAGCAAGCATCCCGAAGTTGGAATCAACGTTTTGATAAGGTGATCAAAAGTTTTGGTTTTATACAAACTTATGGAGAAGCTTGTATTTACAAGAAAGTGAGTGGGAGCTCTGTAGCATTCTTAATACTATATGTAGATGACATATTGTTGATTGGGAATGATGTAGACCTTCTTAATAGTGTCAAGGAATATTTGAATAATAGTTTTTCAATGAAGGATCTTGGCGAAGCAGCTTACATATTAGGCATAAAGATTTATAGAGATAGATCGAAACGCCAAATATCATTATCACAAAGTACATATTTGGACAAAGTTCTAAAGAGGTTTGGAATGGAAGATAGCAAGAAAGGGTTCTTGCCCATGTTGCCCAATACGACCTTGAGTAAAACTCAAAGTCCGACATCGGCAGAAGATAGAGAAAGGATGAGTAAGACTCCCTATGCCTCAGCCATAGGATCTCTAATGTATGACATGCTATGTACTAGACCTGACATTGCATATGCTGTTAGTTTAACTAGCAGATATCAAAGTGATCCAGGAGTGGATCATTGGACAACGGTCAAAAACATCCTTAAGTACTTGAGAAGAACTAAGGATATGGTTCTTTCTTATGGAGGTGATGAACAGCTCGTTGTTAATGGTTACACCGATGCTAGTTGGAACACCGATCCGGATGATTCTAAATCACAATCTGGATACGTATTTATTTTGAATGGTGCAGCAGTTAGCTGGAGGAGTGCAAAGCAAAGCGTTGTGGCGAGATCTTCAACTGAATCGGAATACATGGCTGCTTCGGAGGCTTCACAAGAAGCGATATGGATGAAAGAGTTCATTACAGAGCTGGGTGTGGTTCCTAGTGCGCTGGACCCAATGTCTATCTACTGTGATAACATGGGTGCCATAGCCAATGCGCAAGAACCAAGGTCACACAAGAAGCTGAAGCACATCAAGCTACGTTTTCACGCTATTCGAGAACATATCCAAGATGGGGATATAAAGATTTGCAAAGTACACACAGATCTGAATGTGGCGGATCCGTTGACTAAACCTCTCCTGAGGGCAAAACATGACCGGCACCAAACTGCCATGGGTGTTCGGTATATTACCATGTAATCTAGATTAGATGACTCTAGTGCAAGTGGGAGACTGTTGGAGATATGCCCTAGAGGCAATAATAAATATAGTTATTATTATATCTTTGTGTTTATGATAAATGTTTACATTCATGCTATAATAGTATTAACAAGGAAACATTAATACTTGTGTGATTTGTAAACTTAATTTGAAGTCCCTAGTAAAGCCTCTATATAATACTACCTTGTTGGTTAATATATGATTGTGGTTTCCCTATCATGAACATTGTGATGTTATTAACAACAAGATCATATCGTTGGGAGAATGATATGGTGGACATACTCCTATAGATAAGCGTAGCATAAAGATCAAGTCATTTTAATAGTTCAATTGCTATATGCTTTCTGATACATAGTAACCTAATTCCTTCGACCATGAGATCATGCATATCACCTTTACCGGATGGATGCTTTGATGACATCAAACACCACACCATAACTGGGTGGCTATAAAGGTGGCATTGAGTGTTCGGAAAGTATTGGTTGAAACACATGGATCAAGACTGGGATTTGTCCATCCATATGACGGATAGATATACTCTGGGCCTTCTCGGTGAAATGTCATCCAATTGGCTTGCAAGCATGTGACTGGCTCACAAGGGATCACATATCACGGGAACGAGAAAAGAATACTTATCGGTAACGAGGTTGAACTAGGTATGCAGAGATACCGACGATCATAACCTCGGATAAGTAAACTATCGTGAGACAAAGGGAAATTGGTATCGTATGTAAGTGGTTCATTCGATCGCAAAGTTATCGTAGAAATATGTGGGAGCCATATGAATTTCCAGATTCCTCTATTGGTTATTGATCGGAGAAGTGTCTCGATCATGTCCGCATAATTCACGAACCGTAGGGAGACACACTTAAGGATTCGACGTTGTTTGAGTAGTTATGGAATGATGAGAAAGAGTCCGAATGTTGTTCGGAGTCTCGAATGGGATTCGGGATATCACGAGGAGATCCGGAATGGTCCAGAGAATAAGATTCATATAAGGAAAGTCCCGTTTCGGAGTTGGAGAATGGTTCCGGTGTTTTCATCGGGAATGTTCTAGAAGGTTCCAGAATGTCCGGCACTCCGGAGGGGAAGGGTACATGAATGTGTTATATCAAGTTGGTATGATTGCATCATGTACTCGGTGTCATCGCTGAACAAAATAGAGGGTTTATTCAAATCCTAGTTTGAAAAGTCAAACGGCTAGTTTGAAAGTCATACGGCTATTTTTGGGAAGTGGGGAAGGAGGAGGAAACCGAGTTGGGGAGGAGTCCCTCCTCCACCGACGGCCCACCTCCAAGCCGAGTTGGGGAGGGACTCCCCTCCCCTTGGCCGACCGGCCCCTCCACCTATAAAAGGAGGGGCAGGGCTCCCCTCCTAGACACACAAGATCCCCGCCTCCAAAACCCTAAGCCGCCGGTGCCGCCACCTGCTGCCGCCGCCGCCCTAGGTCAAGCCGCTGCCGTCGCCTAGCAACCCTAGCCGCCGGCCAAGCTTCCTCCTCGGCGTGTCTAAACCCTAGATCGTCGAGGGACTCTCTCATACTCCACCATACTCGCTCCGGCTTAAGGCGAAGCCCTGCGAGATCTCCCCTCTACTTCCGGTACCACGCCGTTGTGCTGCCGGAATCGCGAGGAGAGTGCTACAACCTCCGCTGCCTGCTGGAACAAGGGAGAGGAAGGTCTTCGTCGAGTACCGAACGTGTGACCGACTGCGGGAGCGCTGCCGGAACGCAGCGCCGGAAGGATCGTCTACGCGATCTTGAGATCGGGAAGAGTACGACTACATCACCCACGAGAATCCGCTCTCGTTAAACACTTTGGAATCTTCGAGGGTGAGTTATTCTATCGACTCGTTGCTACAATCTAGTAGATAGATCTTGGCTTGTTTGTTTGTATGCGGTAGAAAATTTTTGTTTTCCATGCTACGAAACCCTACAGATCTCCCCTCTACTTTCGGTACCACGCCGTCGTGCTGCCAGAATCGCGAGGAGAGTGCTACAACCTCCGCTACTTGCTGGAACAAGGGAGAGGAAGGTCTTCATCGAGTACCGAACGTGTGACCAACTGCGGAAGCGCTGCCGAAACGCAGTGCCGGAAGGATCGTCTACGCGATCTTGAGATCGGCAAGAGTACGACTACGTCACCCACGAGAATCTGCTCTCGTTAACCGCTTTGGAATCTTCGAGGGTGAGTTCCTCTATCGACTCGTTGCTACAATCTAGTAGATAGATTTTGGCTTGTTTGTTTGCATGCGGTAGATTTTTTTTGTTTTCCATGCTACGAACCCCTACAGTGGTATCAGAACTGTGTCTATATGTAGATCTGTTGCACGAGTAGAACACAATGGTCATTATGGGTGGTGGTGCTTTTATTATCAATTGCTTTTTGTGTACTTTGCATCTTGCGGTATGATGGGATGAAGCGGCCCGGGCTAACCTTACATGACATCGTTCATGAGACTTGCTCCACGCTCAACATGCAACTTGTATTGCATAAGTGGCTTTGCGGGTGCCTGTCTCTCGCATCATAATATAGATCCAATTTACAAGGGGCACTTGATAGTTCAAACATCAACGTTGTGGTTCTTGTTCGTAAGTTAGAACAACACTTATTGAAAGCCCCAAACCACGTAAAATATGCAAAGAAAATTAGAGGCGTCTAACTTTGTTTTGCAGGGGTGTGTTGTGATGTGATATGGCCATGATTGTGATTATATTTGATGTATGCAATGTTCCTTATTGTAAGTTGGCAACCGACAGGAGCCATATGGTTGTCTTTAAATTCTGTTAAGACCCGCGTGTCTATTCAAAGTAGTTGTAATAGTTGGAGCTGGTGGACGACAACCATGAAACGGCGCCATTGACCTTGACGCTATACCGGTGATGATGGAGATCATGTTCGTGCTTGAAGATGGAGATCGGAAGCACAAGAAGAAAGGCCATATCATATCACATATTATGAATTGCATGTGATGTTAATCCTTTATGCATCTTGTATTGCTTAGTTAACGACAGTAGCTTTATAAGATGATCCCTCAAGCACATAAATTTCAAGTTTTAAAGTGTTCATCCTTAGTAAGCACCGTTGCTAAAGCTCGTTGTTTCGAAGCACCACGTGATGATCGGGTGTGTTAGATTCTGCGAGTGTATACAACGTGAGCAAGCCAGATTTGCTCATGCGGAAGCTAAGGTTTGATCTTGACGAGCCTAGCATGTACACACATGGTCTCAGAACACGGATCACCGAAAGGTAAAGCATGAGTCATATAGTAGATATGATGAACATGTTGATTGTTCGCCATTGAAGATACATCAACTCTCGTGATGATCGGTTTTGATATGGTGGATTTGGTTTGTGTGATCACTAAAACAATGTGAGGGATATTGTTTTGAGTGGGAGTTCACCTAGATTAATTTAACTATTAATTAGAACTCAATTTGTCATAAACTTAGTCTAAACTATTGCAAATATGTTGTAGATCAATGGTGGCCCCTACCATCAATTTTAATGCGTTCCTAGAGAAAGAAAAGTTGAAAAACAATGGAAGCAACTTCGCGGATTGGTTCCGCAATTTGAGGATTGTCCTTAATGCTGGTAATTCGACCTATGTGCTGGATGCACCGCCTGCAGCTGATGCTACTGATGAAGTAAAGAATGTTTACCTCACTCGAAAGAATCAGTACTCCACAGTTCAGTGTGCTATCTTGTATGGTTTGGAATCGGAGCTTCAGAAAAGGTTTGAGAACCATGACCCACATGATATTGTCCGTGAACTCAAAATGATATTTGAGGCTCACGCGGCAGTTGAGAGTTATGAGGCTTCTGAAAAGTTCTTTAACTGCAAGATGGAAGAGGGCAGCTCCGTCAGTGAGCACGTGCTTAAGATGTCTGGGCACGCAAACAAACTCCAAAGCTTGGGTATAGTGATTCCTAATGCTTTGGGGATTTACCGTGTCCTCCAATCACTACCACCAAGTTACAAGAACTTTGTGATGAACTACAATATGCAAAACATGAACAAGACATTGCCAGAACTCTTCTCCATGTTGAAATCTGCAGAAGTGGAGAACAAGAAAGAACATCAAGTGTTGTTGGTCAATAATACCACCAAATTCAAGAAAGGCAAGTCTAAGCAAAAGGGAAACTTCAAGAAGGGCGGTAAGAAAGTTGCCGCACCGGCGAAGAAGACCAAGGCTGGACCTAAGCCTGATACTAAGTGCTTTTACTGCAAGGGAGAGGGTCACTGGAAGCGGAATTGCCCAAAGTACTTAGCGGATTTGAAGAACGGCATCATCAAGAAGAAAGGTATATCCGATATACATGTTATTGATGTGTATCTCACTAGTACTCGTAGTAGTGCCTGGGTATTTGATACTGGTTCGGTTGCTCATATTTGTAACTCGAAACAGGTGCTGCAGAATAAACAGAAGCTAGCAAAGAACGAGGTGACGATGCGCGTTGGAAATGGATCAAAGGTTGATGTGATCGTGGTCGGCACGCTACCTCTTCATCTACCATCGGGATTAGTTTTATACTTAAATAATTGTTATTTGGTGCCTGCGTTGAGCATGAACTTTATATCGGGATCATGTTTATTGCGAGACGGTTACTTGTTTAAGTCCGAGAATAATGGTTGTTCGATTTATATGAGTAATATGTTTTATGCACATGCACCTTTGATAGATGGTCTATTCTTATTGAATCTCGATAGTGGAAATACACATATTAATAACATTGAAGCTAAACGTTTGAAATTGAGCGATAACTCGACCTATATGTGGCACTGTCGTCTTGGTCACATTGGAGTGAAGCGTATGAAGAAACTCTATTCCGATGAACTTCTTGAATCACTTGATTTCGAATCACTTGAAAGATGTGAAGCATGTCTGATAGGTAAAATGACTAAGACTCCATTTTCTGGTATGATGGAGCGAGCTACAGACTTGTTGGAAATCATACATACCGATGTGTGTGGACCAATGAGTGTGGCATCGCACGGTGGTTATCGTTATGTTCTCACCTTCACGGATGACTTGAGTAGATATGGGTATATCTATTTCATGAAACATAAGTCCGAAACTTTCAAGAAGTTTAAGGAATTTCAAAGTGAGGTAGAGAATCAACGTAACAAAAAGATTAAATTTCTATGATCTGATCGTGGAGGTGAATATCTAAGTTACGAGTTTGGCGAGTATTTAAAAAAATGCGGAATACTTTCACAATTGACACCGCCGGGAACACCACAGCGTAATGGTGTGTCCGAACGTCGTAATCAAACTCTCTTAGATATGTTTCGTTCTATGATGTCACTTACAGATTTACCGCTATCAGTTTGGGGTTATGCATTAGAAACATCTGCATTCACTTTAAATAGGGCACCATCTAAATCCGTTGAAACGACACCATATGAATTATGGTTTGGGAAGAAACCTAGATTGTCGTTCCTTAAAGTTTGGGGTTGCGAAGCCTATGTAAAGAAGTTATAGCCGGACAGGCTTGAACCCAAAGCGGAAAAATGCGTCTTCATAGGATACCCAAAGGAAACTATTGGGTATACCTTCTATCATAGATCTGAGGGAAAAATCTTCGTTGCTAAGAATGGATCCTTTCTAGAGAAAGAATTTCTCTCGAAAGAAGTGACTGGAAGGAAAGTAGAACTCGACGAGGTTGTCGAACCTTCTCTCGAACTTGTGAGTAGCGCAGCACCGGAAGTAGTTCCAGTGGCGCCTACACCAATAAGAGAGGAAGCTAATGATGATGATCATGAAACTTTGGTTGAAGTTGCTATAGAGGCTCGCAGGTCAACGAGAAATCGTACCACTCCTGATTGGTATGATCCCGTTATGAGTGTCATGTTGGTGGACAACACCGATGACCCTGCGACATATGAGGAAGCGATGATGAGCCCAGATTCCAATAAATGGCAAGAAGCCATGAAATCCGAGATTGGATCCATGTACGAAAACCAAGTATTGACTTTGGTGGACTTACCGGATGGCCGGAAGGCTGTCGAGAACAAATGGATTTTCAAGAAGAAAGCAGATGCTGATGGTAATGTTACTGTCTATAAAGCTCGACTTGTCGCAAAAGGGTTTCGACAAATTCAAGGAGTTGAATACGATGAGACTTTCTCACCAGTAGCGAAGCTAAAGTCTGTGAGGATTATGTTAGCAGTCGCTGCATATTATGATTATGAGATATGGCAGATGGATGTCAAAACAACATTCCTGAATGGAGACATTGATGAAGAGTTGTATATGATGCAACCCAAAGGTTTTGTCGATCCTAAAGATGCTAATAAGGTATGCAAACTTCAACGGTCCATATATGGATTGAAGCAAGCATCCCGAAGTTGGAATCAACGTTTTGATAAGGTAATCAAAAGCTTTGGTTTTGTACAAACTTATGGAGAAGCTTGTATTTACAAGAAAGTGAGTGGGAGCTCTATAGCATTCTTAATACTATATGTAGATGACATATTGTTGATTGGGAATGATGTAGACCTTCTTAATAGTGTCAAGGAATATTTGAATAATAGTTTTTCAATGAAAGATCTTGGCGAAGCAGCTTACATATTAGGCATAAAGATTTATAGAGATAGATCGAGACGCCTACTATCATTGTCACAAAGTACATATTTGGACAAAGTTCTAAAGAGGTTTGGAATAGAAGATAGCAATAAAGGGTTCTTGCCCATGTTGCCCAATACGACCTTGAGTAAAACTCAAAGTCCTGCAATGACAGAATATAGAGAAAGGATGAGTAAGACTCCGTATGCCTCAGCCATAGGATCTCTAATGTATGCCATGCTATGTACTAGACCCGACATTGCATATGCTATTAGTTTGACTATCAGATATCAAAGTGGTCCAGGAGTGGATCATTGGACAGTGGTCAAAAACATCCTTAAGTACTTGAGAAGAACTAAGGATATGGTTCTTTCTTATGGAGGTGATGAACAGCTCGTTGTTAATGGTTACACCGATGCTAGTTGGAACACCGATCTGGATGATTCTAAATCTCAATCTGGATACGTATTTACTTTGAATGGCGCAGCAGTTAGCTGGAGGAGTGCAAAGCAAAGCGTTGTGGCGAGATCTTCAACTGAATCGGAATACATAGCTGCTTCGGAGGCTTCACAAGAAGCGATATGGATGAAGGAGTTCATTACAGAGCTCGGTGTGGTTCCAAGTGCGCTGGACCCAATGTCTATCTACTGTGATAACATGGGCGCCATAGCCAATGCGCAAGAACCAAGGT
Source organism: Avena sativa (assembly GCA_916181665.1). NCBI lineage: Eukaryota > Viridiplantae > Streptophyta > Magnoliopsida > Poales > Poaceae > Avena > Avena sativa. The sequence continues at coordinate 208,176,600 of OV702296.1, forward strand.
CACACAAGAAGCTGAAGCACATCAAGCTACGTTTTGACGCTATTCGAGAACATGTCCAATATGGTGACATAAAGATTTTCAAAGTACACACAAATCTGAATGTGGCGGATCCGTTGACTAAACCTCTCCCGAGGGCAAAACATGACCAACACCAAACTGCCATGGGTGTTCGGTATATTACCATGTAATCTAGATTAGTTGACTCTAGTGCAAGTGGGAGACTGTTGGAGATATGCCCTAGAGGCAATAATAAATGTAGTTATTATTATATCTTTATGTTTATGATAAATGTTTACATTCATGCTATAACAGTATTAACCGGAAACATTAATACTTGTGTGATTTGTAAACTAAATTAGAGTCCCTAGTAAAGCCTCTTTATAATACTAGCTTGTTGGTTAATAGATAATCATGGTTTCCTGATCATGAACATTGAGATGTTGTTGACAACAAGATCATATCATTAGGAGAATGGTATGATGTACATACTCCTATAGATAAGTGTATCATAAAGATCAAGTCATTTTAATAGTTCAATTGCTATAAGCTTTTTGATACATAGTAACCTAATTCCTTCGACCATGAGATCATGCTTATCACCATCACCGGAAGGATGCTTTGATGACATCAAACACCACACCGTAACTGGGTGGCTATAAAGGTGGCATTGAGTGTTCGGAAAGTATGGGTTGAGACACATGGATCAAGAGTGGGATTTATCCATCCATATGACGGATAGATATACTCTGGGCCCTCTCGGTGGAATGTCATCCAATTGGCTTGCAAGAATGTGACTGGATCACATATCACGAGAACGAGAAAAGAGTACTTATCGGTAACGAGGTTGAACTAGGTATGTAGAGATACCGACGATCAAAACCTCGGATAAGTAAACTATCGTGAGACAAAGGGAAATTGGTATCGTATGTAAGTGGTTCATTCGATCGCAAAGTAATCGTAGAAATATGTGGGAGCCATATGAATTTCCAGATTCCTCTATTGGTTATTGATTGGAGAAGTGTCTCGATCATGTCCGCATAATTCACGAACCGTAGGGAGACACACTTAAGGATTCGATGTTGTTGAGTAGTTATGGAATGATGAGAAATAGACTGAATGTTGTACGGAGTCTCGGATGGGATCCGAGATATCACGAGGAGATACAGAATGGTCCGGAGAATAAGATTCATATAAGGAAAGTCCTGTTTCGGAGTTGGGGAATGATTCCGATGTTTTCACCGGGAATGTTCTAGAAGGGCCTGGAAGGTCCGGCACTCCGGAGGGGAAGGGTACATGAACGTGTCATGACAATATGTAATGGTTGCATCATGTACTAGGTCACTTGGCTGGGCAAAATAAAGGGAGAAATCAAATCCTAGTTTGAAAGTCAAATGCCAATTTGAAAAAGTCAAACGACAAGTTTGCTTGGTGGAGGGAGAGTAGGAAACCTACTTGGGGAGGAAGGCCTCCTCCCTCCACCCGCCGGCCAAGGAGGCTGAGTTGGGGGAGGATGCCCTCCTCCCAACCGGCACCCTCCCACCTATATAAGGAGGGGCAAGGCTGCCCCTCTTCCCTACACCTAAACACTAGCCCTCTCCTCCAAGTCGCCGGCGCCACCACCTCCTTGTGCTGCCGCCTAGGGCACCACCAACTCGGCGAGTTGGGGTGATCCCCAAATGCTAGCCCCCGGCTACACTCTCCCCTTGGTGCCCTCTAAACCCTAGATCACCAAGGCCTCTCTCATAGTCCACCATACTTGCTCCGGCTTAAGGCGAAGCCCTGCAAGATCTCCCCTCTACTTCCGGTACCACGCCGTCGTGCTGCCAGAATCGCGAGGAGAGTGCTAAAAACTCCGCTGCCTGCTGGAACAAGGGAAATGAAGGTCTTCATCAAGTACCGAACGTGTGACCGACTGCGGAAGCGCTGCCGGAACGCAGCGCCGGAAGGATCGTCTACGCGATCTTGAGATCGGCAAGAGTACGACTACATCACCCACGAGAATCTGCTCTCGTTAACCGCTTTGGAATCTTCGAGGGTGAGTTACTCTATCGACTCGTTGCTACAATCTAGTAGATAGATCTTGGCTTGTTTGTTTGCATGCGGTAGATTTTTTTTGTTTTCCATGCTACGAACCCCTACAAAAAGATGAAATCTATGGTAGGGTCAGATGGAACATCATCCAAGGCTGAGGCTCTGCAGGTTCGTGGCAGGACCGAGCAGAGGAATAACAACTACGACAACAGAGATAAGAGCAAGCATGATAGAAGTCGTTCAAAGTCCAAGGGAAAGGACAAATTCTGCAGGTATTGTAAAAAATCTAATCATGTTATTGATGATTGTTGGAAGTTGCATAATAAGGAGAAAAGGAACGGAACTTACCAATAGAAAGATAGGCCTGAAGGTACTGGTAAGGCTGTTGTTGTTTCTAATAGTTCTGATGGTGAATTCTTAGCCATTTTTGCTGCTTGTGCTTCTCGTGATGATGAATGGATACTTGATACTACATGTTTTCATATTTGCTGTAACAAAGATTGGTTCAGTTCATATGAGTCTGTGCAAACTGGAGATTTTGTGCGTGTGGAGAATGAAAACCCATACCATATTATTGGTGTTGGGTCTGTTAAGATCAGGACACATGATGGCGTGACACGCACGTTGAGTGAGGTGAAGCACATACCAAGCATGGCCAGAAATTTGATCTCCCTGAGTACCATGGACGTTGATGGATACAAGTATGCCGATGGGCATAGAGTTCTGAAGGTATCAAAAGATTCTCTCATTCACATGATATGTGATATGAATTCTGCTAAATTATATGTTCTTAGAGGTAGCACTTTGCCTGGTATTGTTGCTAATATTACTTCGAATGATTCTAATGATTGTGGTAAAACACATCTGTGGCATATGCGTCTTGGGCATATGAGCGAACAAGGCATGACAGAGTTGGTCAAGAGAGAGCTGATTGATGGTTGCAACTTAACTAAGTTTGAGTTCTATGAGCACTACATTTTTGGTAAGCATAAAAGAGTTAAATTTAATGCTTCCGTTCATACCACCAAAGGCATATTAGAGTATGTGCATGCTGATGTATGGGGTCCGTCCCGTAAGACTTCTATTGGTGGTGCTAATTACATGCTTACTATTATTGATGACTACTCAAGAAAAGTGTGGCTTTATTTTATGAAGCATAAAGCTGATGTTTTTGATGCTTTTAAGAAGTAGAAAGTTATGGTTGAAAAGCAAACTGAGAAGAAGGTAAAGGTACTACGTACTAACAATGATATGAAATTCAGTTCTAATGAGTTTGAGGAGTTTTGAAGTAACGATGGCATGATCAGGCATCACACCATCCCCTATACTCCTCAGTAGAATGGCGTGGCTGAGCGCATGAACATGAACATCATCTCGAGGGCTCGTTGTATGTTGTCTAATGCAGGTATGCATAGGCGTTTCTAGGCTGAAGCAGCCAACATAGCGTGTTACCTCATCAACAAGTCACCTTCTATTCCACTTGAGAAGAAAACTTCCATTGAGGTATGGTCAGGTTCGCCTGCTGATTATTCACAGTTGAGAGTTTTTGGCTGCACTGCATATGCTCACGTTGATAATGGAAAGTTAGAGCCTAGGGATGTTAAGTGCATTTTCCTTGGTTACGGTTCAGGAGTTAAGGCATAGAAACTATGAAATCCTGAAACTAAAAGGATTTTGTTGAGTAGAAATGTTGTTTTTAATAAATCAGTTATGTATCATGATAGCTTGCCATCAGATCCCTCTCATGGTGCTGTTGGAGAGGAGGGAGTTAGTGTGCAGGTGGAGAACCTGTAGAAAACTGTTGATAATGATGCTATCGTTTAAGATACACATGAGGAAAATATTGATGATATTGTTGTTCAGCACTCACCTACTGTTTTGCAGCAGCCACATGAGTCCATTGCTGCTGATAGACCGAGGTGTAACTGTGGTCCTCGTCCTCGTTTAATTGAAGAGTGTAATCTTGTTCATTATGCTTTGATTTGTGATGAACAGGTGGAGAGCGATACTGAACCTGCTACATATAATGAAGCCATTGCATCCGTTGATCGTGAGAAGTGGGTTTCTGCTATGCAAGAAGAGATGCAATCACTTAAGAAAAATGACACATGGGATTTTGTGCGCTTGCCCAAACAAAAGAAGGCGGTCCGCTGCAAGTGGATCTTCAAGAAAAAGGAAGGTTTGTCTCCCAAAGAGCCTTCAAAGTACAAGGCAAGGTTAGTAGCAAAAGGGTTCAACCAGATTCTAGGTATTAATTACAATGACATGTTCTCCCTAGTTGTAAAGCATAGTTACATTTGCACTTTATTTAGTATTGTGGCTATGCGTGATCTTGAGCTTGAGCAGTTAGATGTCAAGAACCAGAAGGGTTCATAGTGCCTGGTAAAGAGGATTTTGTGTGCAAATTAAAGAAGTCTCTTTATGGCTTAAAGCAATCTCCAAGACAGTAGCATAAAAGGTTTGATTTGTTTATTATCTCACATGGCTTTGAGAGGTCTAAATATGATAGTTGTGTTTATGTTAAGTTTGTTGATGGATCACCTATATACCTGCTGCTATATGTTGATGATATTTTAATTGTTGCCAAGAGCATGAAAGAAATCACTACTTTGAAGGCACACCTAAGTAGTGAGTTTGAGATGAAGGATCTTGGAGCTGCTAAGAAGATCTTAGGTATGGAAATTACCCGAGATACAAAATTTGGTTTGTTGTTTCTTAGTCAGCAAATTTACATTAAGAAAGTTCTTTATCGTTTTAATATGGATGGTGCCAAGTCTGTTAATACTCCTATTGCTCCTCATTTTAAATTGTCAGTTTCTCAATGTCCTACTACTGATGAAGAGTTTGAGTACATGTCAAAGGTGCCATATTCTAGTACTGTTGGTTCTTTGATGTATGCCATGGTTTGTTCTCGTCCTGATTTATCACATGCTATGAGTTTGATAAGTAGATACATGCCTAATCCTGGTAAAGAACATTGGAAGGATATTCAGTGGGTTTTCAGGTACCTTCTTGGCACTTCCGATGCTTTTTTTAAGTTTGGCAGGACCGGTGAAGGACTCGTTGGCTATGTGGATTCAGATTTTGCTCCCGATTTGGATAAGAGAAGATCCCTCACAGGTTATGTGTTTAATGTTGGTGGTTGTGTTGTTAGCTGGAAGGCTACATCGCAGGTTATTGTTGCACATAGGGCTGTCAAAAAAGTTTGGGCTCGACAAACTGTGCGAGTTCGGCACGTTAACAGCTCGGCTCGAGCTTGATTCGTCTCTCTAACAAACCAAACTCGAGCCTGTTTTCGAGCTCGCGAGCTTAGTCGAGCCAAACTCAAACAGTTCGATAAAGCTCGTGATTTTTTTACAGCCGCAAAATTGAGACTACTATTATTATTCCATCTGTTATAAGACCGCTAAAATAATTATGCTGGCATGTTGGCACTGTATTACTATTATATGAAACTCCAAGCCATTTCCGCTATTCCGTTTTCAAGCTTTACTATTTTCTTGCTATGTAGCTGCATGTCGATGTACTAAAATTTTCTTACCGAGCTTCAACGAACCGAGCTCAAGCCTACTCGAGCTTTGGTCGAGCCAAACTCGAGCTTAGATGTAGGCTCGAAGGCCAACCTAGGCTCGCTCGAGCTCGGCTCGAGCTTCTACCGAGCTCGAGCCGAGCCTAACAATGTTCGCTCGAGTTCGGCTCGTTGACAGCCCTAGTTGCACAATCTACTACTAAAGATGAATACATGGCTATTGCTGAACCTTGCAAAGAATTTATTTGGTTGAAAGGTTTGTTTGCTGAGCTTTGTGGAGATGATTCTTGCATTAATTTGTTTTGTGACATCAAAGTGTCATATAGCTTACAAAAGATCAGATGTTCCATGAGAGAACTAAGCACATTGATGTCAAGTACCATTTTGTTAGAGACATTGTTGCTCAAGGTAAATTAAATGTATGCAAGATCAGCACTCATGATAATCCTGCTGATATGATGACTAAACCTGTTCCTGTTGCTAAGTTTGAGTTTTGCTCGAACTTAGTTGGTTTAATTAAATAGCCCAAGTGGCTATTGACGCCGAAAGTGTTTGCTTTGTTTGTTTAGGGAGATGGTTGTTGTTGATGCTATAAGAAAGAATTTGTCTTAAGGTGGAGTTTGTTATATGTTGATCCAAATTCTACAAAGTATATGCCAACTTCTGAAGAGTGGAGCGAGGCCCGTCGCCGGAGGCTTGGGCCGAGTATAACGATACAGATCGTCGAAGACCTAGGTTTACGGTACGAATCATCGAAGACCTAGATTTTCACCGATATATAAACCCCTTGTAAGACGCCGGTTGAGATGAGTTGCATCTGTGAAATCCCTGATCTAGTGAAGTTTCGCTAGTTGGCGGCCGTGTTTTTTCTCTCTTTATTGGGGAGGTTTTTTCACGTTAAATCTGTGTTCTCTTGCTGTGATTTTCTTTTCGTTCTTCGTTATCTTCTTGTCGTAACTATAACACTCATTATGTGCTAGTGGAGCCAAAGTTTAATCCCACATTGCTAGTGGAAGGGGAGTTGAACCACCTTATATAGTAGAGTGTTGCACCACTCACTAAGGTGTAATAAGAAGAGAATCCCTCACGCACTCCTCCTCCGACGCTGGCCGCCTCGTCATGACGCGCGCGCACCGCGGGTTGCGGGTTGCTTTATTTTGCTGTTTGGAAAAATTAATTATGTATTAATTATGAGTCATTAACGAACGCGTTAATCAACCAGTCGTTTCCACACCTTGGCTCGTGGGCTGGTGCCGACTCGGTCGTGGGTTGTTGCCCACATCCTACTCGACCAGCACTATATAAACATGCGGACGTGAACCCTAGCCGTCACCAGCAATCAGATTGCATGTGCCTACCTGCGCACCGCCGTTCCACCTCTCTGTGCTGTCATTTGCTACTCCATCCAGCCGGCTGCGTGCACGGCCGTCCGAGAGAGCAGGCCTCCGGAACCCCGTCTCTCTGATGCTGCACCGAGAGAGAGGCGATAAGCTTTTTGGGGAGCGTCTAGGCGCGACTGCTCAAGTTGTTTTTCGTCCTCTACGTCCGACTTCCTCGACTCCATCGCCATGTCGGACATGGCCGCCGATGCCGCTTCTGTTGCTGCTGCCGGTGGCGGATCTACTCATGTTGCGCCGATGGTCATACCATCGACGAACTCGTACATATTCTTTGTTCTCCTAATATTTCTTATGTTGATTACTAGTATTGCAGTATGCGTAGATGTGCTAGGTTTCATTTGCCTGTATGATGCATGTCTATTATGCGTATGCTAGTTAATCTTGAAAATTGTTCTATCATAATTTATATTTGAATTAAATTAATGCGAAAACTCCTAATTATTTTAACATTGCCTTTGTCCTCTATGAGGTCAGCGAAAAAGATGTTCTTTTCTTAACTTATTAAGAAGAATCTATTTTCTCTTATAAACTCCATACAAAGATACACGCAACACAGCACATTAATATAATGCTGATGAAAGTAAATCTCAATGGTTTTCATTCCGTTCCAAATACTAGAACACAGCGCGACAAGTAGAGTGTCGTCTCTGATGCAGCGTCGATCAACAGCCTGACCAAAGAAATAAAACTATGAAGCTAATGTCACCCGAAGCTAGTAGTATATTAGAGAAAAGCTAACAGATCATTGATTCATTCATGCGTGCTAGAATTATCGGTGACAGCGATGTTGCGTACCTGCCTGTACCCTTTGGCTTTATGCGTAATTTATAGATCAATTTCTGCTGACGTGCGGCATCCTGACAATAAAAGAAGAGCACATCATCTTGAATCAATTAACGGGCTCTGCTCCATCTAGAATTATTTATTTTTGAGACACTCTTCCTAGCGATTTTTTTAAATAATACACTTTATTTAATCAATTCAAAAAGTATTACACGAAATTAAAAATTTCGATATCTAACCCATCATCAGCTTGGGCCAAGCCAACTGCCCTTCAATCGCACCGACTGCACAGTCGGGCCGCCAACACACAATCGGGCATGGTCAAGTTGATTACTCCAAATCGGTCAAGCCGATTAAAGCAATCAGTCAGGGCCAAACCGATTGAAAAAACAATCAGTCAGGACCAAGCCGAATGAAAAGAGAAGAGCGGACGGTCGACGCGTGGCATGCTACTGCTCTAGTTCCAATCGGCAAGGACGTGACATACTGGGCACTCGTTCAGCGTGGGGCCGCAGCGACATGCATTGGGCTTGCTCCTGGCCGATTGAGGCTTACTCGGTCTGGCCTAAGCCGAGTGACGCAGTCAGCTCGGCCCAAGCTAATGATGTCTAGATATCAAAATTTTTAAATTTGTACAATACTTTTTGAAATGATTAAAAGATGTATTATTAAAAAGTTAGCCTGTTCCTACAAGCTTGCAAGTACTGCCAAGCCAGCTTGCGGTGCACCGAGTTCTTCCCTGAATGTACACCTTGCAGCTTTCTGCGACCCTCCAGCCTCTGAATTTACGAGAAAAAATTACTGCAAGTAGAATTATATTACTCCTGTATCGATTGCTTGATGAAAATTGTATGTAGCTCGACTAAATAGTAGTCTAAGTTACCAGTTTCGAATAAACAATGCCATGACATATCTAGAATTTTTGAGCATTTGGTCAAAGCTACAACTTCCAGCTCCAAAATAAGAAAAAGAATGTCCCCAACAACAACTTGAACTCTCACTTGCGCCATAAACATAGTGGAGGCAAACAGAAAATAGTGATAAAAACAAAATCCTAATTATGTTCGGTGAGCAAGGTGGAGGTGCCTTTTGTGGGACAGAGGATGCACAACTGAATGAAAGAGAGAAACAAGAAATGAGAAGGGTGGAGTGTAATTAAAGCAAGAATTCTTATTATTCTTTCTCATCATCGTGTGTCTCCCATATGATTAGTGTTTTCAGTGCTAGTACACTACAAGAGCAACCCCAAGGTGTACCGACAGGTTTTTTATTCCCATTGTTACAATGTCCGCCCCAATAAAATAAATAATGGAGTATAGGTATAGGTGCCAATGTACATAAATGTTATATAGCTCCTCTTCATGCTTAGAGATCCACTGCCCCGTGTTGGTGTTGGTGATGGAAATTTTGCTCTACCATTTTAGTGAGGACGACGACGAACCTAGTAGATGGCACACATCGTCGTAACTTTGACGATCTATCGGTAATTCCCAGTGACTTCTATGTCCACATCTATAAAATTCATATGCCCAATGTTCAGGGACATAATAAATAATGCACAGAATAGTACTTGAAGATCCTAAAACATGGAAGTAAAAAGAGAAATGAGCTCTTCACCATTTTCTACAAGAATGCTTGTTCCCTTTAATAGAATTGTGTTGTAGGCATTGATGTGAAGTTGTTTGTCCTTTGGTAGGTCAATCTAAAGCTTACATTCTAGCATGAAACTGATGGTTCCCAGGGCACATGTGGTGCAGACCGTCCGATCGAGCTGCCCAAGTGATCCACACCATCCGCTTATCTTTCTCTTTTCTCCCTTCAATGGAAACAAACCTAGCCACAACTGCTGACATAGGGGGCCTGATTTTTAAGCAGACCCATGGTTAGAGAAAAATGGTACATGGCGCTGACCGGAAGAGGCCGCGTGGATTGTTTCGCTTGTTAGTGAGGGGCAAAATCGACTTTTCCAGCCTCATTTACCATGAAATTTGTTTTGCACTTTGTAGACGTTGGTATATCCACATGAAGATATCTACTCCATGCTTTATGTCAAACTGGTTATGACCTATGTAGTTCCCTCACAATTCCTTTTGTTCAATTAGCCCACGTATTTCCTTTAGTGAGCCCACAATCCCTCCGTTTAATTGTTGCTTGCTGATACCACGCGTAGGCAATCGTATATAAACTGGTGTTTGCTCCTTTAAGTCAGCAGGGTGTGACTAAACGCGAGGGTACCAAGTTTGATTCCACTATCAAAGCAAGCTGGCCTTGTTTTGCGTGGGCACCCCATGTCTGGATAGGGAGAGGTGAGTACTTAGTTTAGTTAGTTGACACCGGTCAGCCCCAATCCCAAACCAACCCAGTCGAGAATAAAAAAACTACCGTATCATCCATCACCAACCTTTTAACTTGGCGATGCTGGCCAAGCAATGTTGGAGGCTGATATCTGAGCCAGATTTCTTATATGCTTCTGTTCTTGGTGCAAAGTATTTTCCTTTGGGTGACATACTGAATTGCCAATTGAAAAAGTGGAGTTTATTTACATGGCGAAGCATTTGGGCTGGGATTCAAACGTTTAAAAGAGGACATATGTAGAGAGTGGGTGAAAGATCACAAACATCTGGGATGATCCGTGGGTGCCTAGTAGTCCAAATAGAAAGATAGCAACAAGAAGAGGGAAAATCCTATACTCAAAGGTTGTCGAACCGATTGACAGGAGTCTGACTGCTGGAATGAGGAGATCTTACGAGATATATTTTGGCCTATTGATGTTCAGCGGATTCCAAAGATCCCACTAGCTCCTGGTATGCATGATGAATGATTTTGTGGGCTGGCACTTGACAAAAACCGGCCGGGACTTTCTCGGTCAGGTCGGCGTATCACGCAGAGTGTGGGAACACCAACATGGGGCAAAATTACGGCGCACTAGCGTCTATAGGACATCATCGACGCTACCTGTCTGGTAGACGGTATGGTCTCTTCACGTATCAGCCAAAATAAAAATACATCTTTGGTGGTCCTTGCTAGGAGTGATCCCATGCAATGGTATTTTGGCAAATCGTCATATGCAACATAGCTCTCAATGCCAGCTATGCCGCTCTGATTGTGAGAGTTTAAGACATACTCCCTCCGTTTCAAAATATAACATATTTTAGGTTTGTGAAGAAAATGAATCTAGACTTTTTTTAGTGTGTAGATTTATTTCAAAGTTAAGTGAACCTACATATTAAAACAAGTCTAGATTCATCTTCTTCACAAACCTAAAAAACATCGTATATTTTAAAACGAGTGAAAGAAATCTGGAGCTGCTTGGGAATGTTTGATCTCATATCGCACGTGTGTGAAGCTGATAGGGAAGGATCCTCAGTTCTGAAAGCTCTTATGCGTGACAGATCGGCTAAGGCCCCGTTACTAGCTGAAATTGACAGGAATGATTTGCTGGCGACCACGATATGGTACATCTGTTCGGAACGCAGACAGGCTACACAGGGCGAGCTAGTTCAGTCTCCCGTACGTTCGACGCATGCTCTGGCCCTGAACTACACAAGGGCGAAAAAGAAGAAGGCATGTGGGATTGTGAGACACGGCTGGCAAAGACCGAGAGAGGACTTTCATTAAACTCAGCGTTGATGCATGTTTTGATCTCGACTCTGGTTCGGGGAGCTATTATTCGAGGTGATAAGGGATATTTCGTGGTGGTTAGCTGTCGAGGCATTCCTTTTGTTTTGGAGGCTTTCACGGGAGAGGCGTCGGCGCTCCGCGATGGTCTCATCCTTGCTGGACAAGTGGACTGTAACAGATTGGAGATTAACTCTGATTGCATGGACGTGATGAAGGTAATACAAGCTGGCGGGAACTACTTGGACCCAGCAACGGCGATATATGAAGAATGTAGTTTTCTTTGTTGCAACTTCGTAGAAGTGAGCTTTGTTCACTGTCCTAGGGAAGCTAATATGGTTGCCGATTGTTTAGATAGACATACATAAGGGCCCATGTCGATTGTGTGGCATGAGGAACCTCCCAATTTCTTGGTATCGGTGTTGGTAGACGATGTAACTGTTATTCCCAATGAATAAAATCCGCCATGATGGCTTTACCTAAAAAACCTCGCGTCGCACTGCCTCAACCTCCCCTCGATCCACAACATAGCAAGGAACCGCCGTTGGCAGGGTCCTGTGTGTTCGTGCTTGCTGCCGGCAGGTTCCCCTCTGCGTCCGCCCTAGTCGCCGTACAGCTTCCCTTCGCACCCATCCCCCGTCGTGGATCGGCACGCATGCTCGTCTCGCCCTCCACCAATAACCGGACCAATGCGCATCTCCTCGTGCTCTGTCACGACCAATACAACATCGTCTACTGGACTGTGACCCAGGAAGAGCCCAAGGCACAAATCAAAGGTGGCCTGGCTGTGTCCAGTGAGGTCGGGTTGTGCCCTTGTAATCATGTAGGGACGACAAAAGGGATTATCGATGATCATTTGACAACAATGCTTTTACGCATACTCCTTCTCCCCTTCCTTCTTCCTACAGAACAATCCCTCACTGTATCAAATCTTGTATTGAAGGAGGATTAAGAGATTCAAAGCTATTGGGTGTGCTGCCATTAGCTAGGATCGTAACAATTGGTATCACGAGCCAGGTTATCTGTGGAAATCGAGAGGATCCAGCGGAAATTCATCATAAATGCTTTCTTGTGGATCTATGGCGGCGTCGAGTACGGCTAGATTGGGTTGGGATCTCTCATAAAATCCCCATACCTAGTTGGTACTCGTGGCAGCGGTGTGCGGCGGCTTCATCAAAGGCTGCGCTGGAGGTGGTGTGAATCAGCAGCGATGTTCATTCGGCCACGGGTTTGACTATGAGAGTAGGTTCCTGGTGCATCATTAGAACTTAGGGTAAAATCCCTAACATCTTAGTCGAATTGGCGTGGTTCGGGAGGGGATTGTGACCAGCTGTGGAGGAACAGCTTGCCTAGTACTCGCTGGTTTGGCGGCGGTAGATCTGGTGTTCGAGCTTTGTCATCATGGCGTGTCCTCTGACTCTAACAGTGCGGGTTACAACGGTGGAGTAGGACCTCTCCTCCATGGCTTTATCTGTAGAAGACCTCTCGAAGCAGATGGGAAATGTGATGGCTAGTCTTGTCAAGGCATCGGAAACTGCAACTCAGAACTCTACTGTGAGATTCAACACATGGCTTAATAGCATTGATAGGATACTCATACCAATAAGTTGCAACTTCTTTTCTGGAAGATCATTCGAAAAGAACTCTAAGGTTAAGCATGCTTGTCCTAGAGCAATTCTAGGATGGGTGACCGACCGGGAAGTGGGTACTGGGTGCGCATGAGTAAGGACAAAGTGCACAGAAAAGACTAGTGTTGGTCTGTGGGGCCAGTCTAGATACCCTATTAAGCTGCCAGGAGTGACACCCCCGGGCCCAGTGGAAGGGGTGTTACAAGTGGTATCCGAGCCAATCCTCGCGGTTAAACAGGTGTGTGTGGGTCAGTGGCGGGACATGTGGAGCATGACGCGTGTAGCCCGGAGTGGACACGGCATGGCACATGTGCCGGCACTGGACGCACATACGCGTGCCGGGTGTGTGCGGGTCAGTGGCAGGACATGTGGAGCATGGCTCGTGTGGCCCGGAGTGGACACGAAATGGCACATGTGCCGGCACTGGACGCACATACGCGTGCCAAGAGGGAACATTCATGTGGTATGCTTGATCGATGAGGGCACCGATCTTCTAAAGGGTGGGTGTATGTGAGATCCAGCACATGGTTTAATAGGATTGATAGGATACTCATATCAACAAGTTGCAACTTCTTTTCCAGAAGATCATTCGAAAATAACTCTAAGGTTAAGCGTGTTTGGCCTAGAGAGATTCTAGGATGGGTGACCGACCGGGAAGTGGGTATCGGGTGCGCATGAGTGAGGACAAAGTGCGCAGAAAAGACTAGTGTTGGTCTGTGGAGCCAGTCTAGATATCCTATTAAGCTGCCAGGAGTGACACCCCCGGGCCCAGTGGACGGGGTGTTACATCTACGAGTTGTCAGGAACTTTGAGTCACAACCGAGCGACTCCTAAAGTCCCAGGACAATGTGGTCAACAAGGTTGATGTGATCGAGAATCAGATGCTCAGGATGGGTACCCATCTGACATCACTTGAAAGCACAATTTCTGCAACACTCAGTGTTCCAACAAGACCTGAGGGTGGCCATGAGGATGTTCATCATCCAGATATCAATCCAGTTCAAGAATTAGCCATTGCTGTCATGACACACACACACCTAGTCAGTTTGATACTGGACCATCTCAGTATACGCATGCTCGACAGAGTAGAGAACATAATCGCCAACATGAGTTTCATATGCCCAAAACCGATTTTCCCAAATTTGATGGAAACGATCCTAAGATGTGGAAGGATAAGGCATATAAATACTTTCACATGTTTAATGTTCCATAAGATTACAAAGTTTATTATGCTACATTGCATTTCACTGGGTCCGCAACTCTTTGGCTTCAATCATATGAAGAATGACATGATATAGAGGGTTGGGTTCATTTGTGTGTGGCAGTTGTCAAAAGTTTGCTAAAGATTTGTATTATACTGATATGAGTAAAGCATTGCAAATTAGACATGATCATGATGTAGAAGGTTATTACAGAGACTTTGAACATATGCAACACCAGCTGTTGGCTCATAATTCAAAATTGGATGATACTTTTTTGTTGCCAATTATATTAAAGGGTTGAAGAGGCATATTAGATGTGCTATTGCCCTGCACAAACCCAAGATAGTAGATGCTGCCATCTCTCTGACATTACTTCAAGAAGCAATGCAACAAGATGAACACAAAGGGAAATATGAGCATAAAGGGAGATATGAGTACAAGAATTGGCATAATAAGGTTGGGGCAGGCAAGTTGGGACAACATCCTACTGAGGCTAAATAAGATGTGCCAAAAGCAGTTCCTGCAATTCTTCCACCCAAGATGGATACTCTCAAAGCATAAATAAGAACCAAGAGAGAATGTTTTAAATGTGGAGGTAAATATGGACCAGGTCACAAATTCCTAAAGCAAGTAGAATTTGCGGTGTTAGAAGAAATTTGTGCAACACTGGATTTGGAGTCTGATGGCAGTTCTAATGATGAAGATGACACCAGCACCTATAGTGAGGAATCAGAAGAATCAGAAAAATAACAAGCTATGAGTTTGTCAGATGCAGCATATGAAGGAATAGTGAGCAAGAAAACAATAAGATTGTTGGGACATATTGGTAAAACTCAAATACTAATATTGATTGACTCTGGTAGTTTTGGTAATTCTATCAGTAAGGCAATGGAAACTGCCTTACAATTACCTGTTCAGGTTCTAGCAGTACATGCCACTATTGCAAATGGGGAACAAATGATTAGTGATACTAGCTTGAACAATTTGCAATGGGGAGTACAAGACAACAAATGTGTCACTCATGTTAGATTGTTACCACTAAAATGTTATGAAATGATATTAGGGGTGGAATGGTTGGAAATATCAATGATGGGAATATGTTTGTGGATTGGCGCAGGAATAAGATGAGATTCCATCATGAAGGCAAGGCCGTGACCTTGAGAGGGATTACTGACAACAATGCATATTGTCCATTGATCTCTTCTCAAAATCTGAATTTATTGATGGACCAAGGATTCGTGGTTCAGTTGTTGACATTAGAGTGCAGAAATCCCGAGGAAAAGGCAACCACTATACATTCCACTGTCCAACACATCATTAATAGTAATCACACTCTCTTTGGATAGCCAACTGAGTTACCACCATCTAAATCTTGCGATCTTCAGATTCCTTTAATTCCTAGGGACATTCCTATTTAGAAGAAACCTTACAGGTATGCACCAACACAAAAGAACGAATTGGAAAGGCAAATTGTAGACATGCTACAGAAAGGATTCATCCAAGAGATTAACAATCCTTACACCTCACTGATACGTCCAAAGCGTATCTACTTTCCTGAACACTTTTGCTATTGTTTCTCCTCTAATTTGTGTGATTTGGATATAACTAACAGAGACTAACGCTGTTTTCAGCAGAATTGCTTTGGTGTCTCGTTTTTGTGCAGAAAATTAACTTTCAGGAAAAATCCCAGAAAATATGCTAAAAATACTATTTTCCCAGAAGACTCACGGAGCCAGAAGACGGAGAGGATAAGAGGCCAGAGGGGCCCACACCACCCCTAGGCGCGGGCCAGGCGTAGGTGCACTAGGGCATGGTGTGGCCGCCTCGGACTCTGCCTCGACCTCTCCTTTCGCCTACATATACCCTCTGACATAAAAACATAGGGGGGTTCAACATTTTTCCAGAAAGAGTTCCGTTGTACCGCCACCACCAGAAACCGCGATTCGGAACCAGAAACTCCGTTCTGGCACCCTGCCGGGACTGGGAATTGGAGGAGATCATCGCCATCATCATCACCGATGCCTCTCCATCAACCATCCATGATTCCCTCATCCATGTGTGAGTAATTCCCCGCTATAGGCTATGGGTATGGTAGGGATTGGATGAGATCACTGATGTAATTGCATAAGATTGTTAGGGCATGGTGCCTAGTATCTATTATTAGTGCTTTTGACATTGTTGCAACTTGTTGTGCTTAATGCTTGTCATTAGGGCCCGAGTGCCATGATCTCAGATCTGAACATGTTATTGATTTATGATGATATTATTGTTTGTGATCTTACTGCAAGTTGTATACACATATCATTGTCCGGAACCCGATGCCCCGAAGTGACAAAAATTGGGATAACCGGAGGGGATGGCTGTGATATGAGGATCACATGTGTCCACGAAGTGTTAATGCTTTGCTCCGTACTCTATTAATAGAAGCACCTTAATTTCCTGTAGATTACTTTGAGGCCCCGCTGCAAACGGGCTTGCAGGACAAAAGATGTTGTGCAAGTTTCTCAATGCGAGCACGTATGACTATATACGGAACACATGCCTATGGTTACTTAGTACCTGGATGCTTTATCTTTATTATCTGCAAATGCCTTTGCCTTGATCATTATATGAATTATCTTGTCCATGCAACGCCCGTCCATCCATCCCTATGCCTACCGCATTTTAATCCTGTTGTTTACTATAATTGTTACTACTCTCCTTATTTTATTACTGTTGTTATTTTACTATTGCTACTACAAAACTGTTGATACTAATAAACTATTGCGAGAAAGACCGTTTCCAGGTGCAGCTGAATTAACAACTCATTTATTAAAGCTTATATATATTCTTTGGCTTCCCTTGTGTCGAATCAATAAATTTGGGCTTACTACCCTCGAAGACTATTGCGATCCCTATGCTGAAACTGAAAGTGGTAATGATAAGAATGATGTTCCCGATAAATAAGAAATGGAAGAAGAACCTAAAAGGCACACTAAGAATACTAAGTACACTAAGGAATATTTTGTTGCTAATAAACATAGTAGTGAAAGATAGCCTTGGGTGCAAAAACCAATGCCTTTTCCTGATAAGAAACACAAGTCAAAGGAAGAAGAACACTATAACAAGTTTTGTGAGTGGATGAAACCTTTGTTTTTGCAAATTCCTTTGACTGATGCTATTGAATTGCCTCCTTATTCAAAGTTTATGAAGGATATTGTATCTAATAAAATGAAGATTCCTAATGAGAAAATTTCCACTTTCTTGCTAATTATTCCTTCAATGGTAAGGTTTCAAAGAAACTTGGATATCCAGGTATTCCAACTATTCCTTGCTCTATCAAAAATAATTATGTTAGAATTGCTTTGTGTGATTTAGGAGCAGAAGTTAGTGTTATGCCTTTTTTCCCTTTACCAGAGTCTTAACCTGACAAAATTGATACCAACTGATATATCTTTTCAAATGGCTGATAAGTCTACTACTATTCCTGTTGATATATGTGAGGATGTTCCTGTTCAAGTGGCTAATAGTTGTTTGATATTAACTAATTTTGTTGTGCTTGAAAGGCCTGAAGATGATAATATGTCCATTATTGTTGGAAGACCTTTTCTTAATACTGCAGGTGCTGTCATTGATTGTAATAAAGGAAAAGTAACTTTTAATGTTAATGACAAGGAGCACCCTATTTATTTCCCCAAGAAGATTGATAAGAAATATGGCCTAAATTTAATTGAGAATATTGAGAGCATCAAAGTTGGAGCAATATATTGTCCCATACCACAGGAAGATTATGAAATTATTATGATTAGGACTGTTGCTATCAAGGTCGAGGTAACATAATCATTTAGTGAAATGCAAAGTTTTGCTTCATATTTTTTTTCATACAATCCCCCAGAATGAGGGATCGGGTTCCATTATCATCAGACAACGAAACAGCAACCACAAACACACAAACGTAGTACTGACCCACCTAGGGGGTCAAAACGACTTAAGAGATCCATATTACAAACCAAGCAAACTAAATAAGAAGGCTGGAGACGCAAGAACACCACCCTCAGGCTAGTGGGGAACAATATCAAACACAACGAGGAGCTATCCGACCAAGCGAAGAAAGCCACATGAGACGCCAACACAATCTTCTCACAAACCAGTTCTTCAGGTTCTCCTTCTTTTCTCCCGCCCCCTTTCCAGCTCCGGAGCTCCACGAGTACGATCTTCAGGGATTGCTGGCAGTCCCAGAAAAGGAACAGGAGCCACATCCATAGCTGCCGCATCAGCTAGCGCGTTCTGTTGCAGAGTATCAGCTCCTGCTTGCAACACCTCCCGGTCATCCTCCCCATGCAGCCCTGCCCAATAACGAATGAACACACAAGCATATATGACTAAATCAACAGGCGAGTTAATAAGTTTTTTTTCAAAACAAGCCCTATTCCTGAGCTTCCAAATAG